>JAQPPZ010002729.1:0-2400000 GCA_028583015.1 Wollemia nobilis | reverse complement strand
CTTTAATTTCCTGGAATGCCTCCTTCCTCTGAGTTGTCCATTTAAATTCTGCATCCTTCTTCAACAACTCAGTCATGGGCTTGACAACTTGGGCAAAATCAGAAATGAACTTCCTGATAAAATTAATCTGTCCAAAGAAAGACTGCAGCTCTTTCTTATTGGCAGGGAGCGATAGTTTCTTCAATGCTTCGACTCAAGATGGATCAATTGCCAAACCATCTTCTGAAATGACATGCCCCAAGAGTTTACCTTCCTTCACCGCAAAAACCGACTTCTTTGGATTAATGGAAATACCAAACTCTCTACATTTTCCAAATATTTGTCTCAGATGAGAACAGTGATCTTCCCGTTTATGTGAAAAGACAGTCATATCATCAAGATAAATAACAATAATCTTGTTCAAGAGCTCCTCAAATGCAATGTCCATGGCTCTCTGGAATGTGGCCCCAGCATTTGATAATCCGAAAGGCATTCACTGATAAGCAAAAGTGCCCCACTTAGTTGTAAATGTTGTCTTGTACTGGTCCTCATCCCTAACCCAAATCTGGTTATATCCAGAGAATCCGTCCAATAGTGAAAAACGCTGAGCCCCAGCAACAACATGCAATATCTGATCAATGCGAGGCAAGGGATAGTGATCTTTCAGAGATGCACGGTTCAGATTTCAAAAATCTACACACAATCGTATGTCTCCATTTTTCTTTCGAACCGAAACCAGATTAGCAACCCAAGTCGAATGCTTAACCGGGTATATAATCTTGGCCTGTAGCATTTTCACAAGTTCGGCCCTCATGAGAGTCTCAATATTTGGATTCACTGGTCGCTGCTTTTGCCTGAAGGGTCTGACTCCTTCTTCCAACTCAATAGTATGCTGAACAATCTGTTTATCATATCCCTTCAGATCCTCATAACTCCAGGCCACAATATCAAAAAATTCTTGACACAGTTGCCTGATTTCTTGCAGTTCATCAGGAGTAGAATCAGTCCCAATCTTAATGACCTTATTGGGTTCTAATTGCATCTCCATATACTCTTTCTTGTCGATCTCAATCCGATGTTTCTTAGACCGATCATGCTGATCAAACAAACTTTCTAGAGTGATAAGACCCTTCGAAATATGATTATTCCGCAACTGAATCAGACCATCAGTTTCTTCGTGCTCCAGGGTTCTTCCTTTGATGGTGGCAGCTTCTTGAATCAAAAAGTTAACAATTTGCTCATCACTCTCGAAGACTTGCCAGAAAGTATCTTTGTCTGGGACACTAGGCCTATACACCATCCTTACTGTCTTTGGCTTCTTGACTACCTGCTCAATGGGAGAAAAATTTGCTCCAAGAGATGCTAGAAGATCTGCATGCTTATTCAGCTCTCAGGAAATAGCTTGAATATTCAGAGATATGAAAGACTCAAACAGGTCCCAAACTTGGTTGCGGTATGCTTTGAGATAATGCTGCTTGGAAATACACCTGTTTGTTACTTGGTTTACAATCAACTCAGAATCACCAAAAATCTGCAACTGTTCGATTCCCAACTTTCTTGCCTTTTTCAAGCCTAGGCATAATGCTTCGTACTCGACAACATTGTTAGTACAATTCCAAGTAAGACGGTATGAATATGTTCTTTGTAAACCAGAGGGAGAAATCAAAACAATACCTGCTCCTGCACCGTTTTTGCATCTTGCCCCATCAAAATATAACTTCCATAGTTGATCCGTGATAGAGCTCTGATCATCTTGGTTAGGGAATACCTGCATTGCGCCATCCTTGGGCTTTGTGATAGAATAACAACCGATTTCGGTTTCCAGCATAGCATTGAAATCAAGCATGGAAAACCCGTCTTCCAATTGAAGCTCATCTAAAACCTCATTCATCAAATTAGAACCCTCTAACTCTTCGGTTAGCATGTTAATAGACTGCATGGTCTTTCCTGCTTCATCCAACCTTTCAATATGAAAAGAGGAAGGTTTTTCATTATGAATCCGGAGTCTTTTTCCTTTGAAAGGGATCTCCAAGTGGGAATAATCCAGTGCAAGGTAACCTCCCAACTTTGCAGTAAACTCTCTGGATAAGCACATATTGAAATACGGTTCTAGATCGACCACAACTATCTCTTGAATGATTGTAATCTGAGGCATAGTGTGTAAAACAATCGGGACATCCTTGATTACACCCACCATTTTCATAGGAGTACCATCTAACCGCAAGACTCCAGGGCTACTTCATGTGTATTCCATACCCATAACTTCGCAAACTGCCTTTGGCATGACCGTTGTAGCGGCTCCGGAGTCGATCATGCAGTTATGCACGATCCAACCCTCTATTTGCAGTGATAGATAAAATGGGGGTGGTCTATTTTTACCAGTGATAGAAGTGGTTAAGGCCTGAGCATAAATTGTCTGGGTAGGACCTTCCTCACTATCCTTCACAGATTTCAAATATTCTTGCAATAAATCTACCTGACCAGGCAATTGCAATGCATCGTAAAGACTAACCTTAGCTGGGGTCTTCTTCAGTTCTTCGACAATGTTGTATGCAACCGTAGCAAATTCCTTCTTTTCAATGGGGTGATCATATCTGCTCCGATACTGCTGAGTGGCTTCTACTCTCAGCCTCTTTGTCAATGAAGGGTACTTCAGCTTTTCTCTAGCTTGCTCCTCTGCTTCGATCTTGCTCGTGCAGTTGTGGCCTTTTCTTGTACTCTGTGTAGAACAGGATCTTTCGGTAAAATAGGCGCATCTAGCTTTGACGCTGGCACAGGAGTCTTCACTGGTTTCTTCAAATCAGCTGGCACTTTTAATGGTTCTAGCTCAGTAGGATCTACTATAACAGGCTTCTTTCCAGTCCTTGTGAGAACCGAAACTTGCTCTTCCAATGGAATCATTAAGCTATGGCCTACCTCAGAGATCATATTGACTTGCCCTCCCGAAGAACTAGCAGCCAATGTCTGCACATAATTCAAATGAACCATGCAAGTGTCTTCTCCATGGGGATCATTGCATGTCGAACACCAATATGTTCTTTCAGCAAGGACTGCATCTTCATTTGCCAAAACAGTCAGGTTCTTCTCGGGTGCTTTGCTTGTTGAAGCAGCTTGTTCTCTAGTAATTGGTGGGGGTTGAAATCTCCTAGGCTGGAAATCTCGCTCAGCTTGCTTCCTTTCAATAAGCGTGATCTTATTACCCATTGCTCTTATTGCAGAATTGGTAGATTTTACCTCTTGCAAGAGTGTCGTATAAGGATCAGGATTTACAGGCACAAGAGGTGCTGGTAAGGGCAAAGGTGCTGGTGGTGCCGGTAATGCTGGGAATGAAGTGGAAGTAGGGAAGGGCAGAATGTTGGGTGCAAGAAACTGAGGATTTGTTGAAGTAGAGAGCTGAGGAACTGGGATAGGTGCAATTTGAGGTGCACTGGAATTCCATGATGGAACAGGGTACATAGAAGACATAGATTGCAAAAAAGAACTAGGATATAAATGCTATGGAATATCAGGTAAAATGGGCATTGCTACCTTTGGGGGAAGCCTGTCGATTGCAATCAAGTCTGCCTCCACCTTTTGTGCTTGCTCGAACAGTTTTGGGAAGGTCATCACATTGGACTGCCTGATCGCCAAGCCAATGTCTGTATTGAACGCTCAAAGGTAATAGAACGTAGCTTGCTCAGGGGTAGGGCGAAGTCCTTCAGGTACTCGCTGCCAGCTTCTGGTGAAACGAACATTGAAATCTGCTATTGCCTCCTACGGGTGCCTCTAGATTGCATTAAACTGATGCAACAATGAAAATGGGTCAGCCTGTTCATGAAAATTCTTCACTAACAATTCTCCTAGCTGATCCTAGGATGCAATAGTGCCTGGTTGCAGAGATCGATACCAGTACAACAATTTTCCTCTCAAGGATAACACTAATAACTTCACCATCACATCTTCATCTGTTATATCATGAATGGCTGCCAGAGAAGCTACATCATGAATATGTTTGTATGCAGTCTTTCCCGTACCATCATAGGTTGGCAAGGCTTTCAAAGAAGCCTGGGGAACTGGATTTTGAGCCTACAAATTCAAGGCCCCTGAGTTGTTCCATGCTGAAAATTGTCGAGGTGGAGGATACTGGGCCATTGGGACTAGTGTATGTAACTGAGAAGATGGAAAACTAGTAACAATACCAGGGATTTGTGTGGATATGGCAGATGATGCAAGCGATGGGGAAACCAACCTAGAGTGTTCACCTCTTTTTGTGCTTGTCAAGTTCAAAAAACTCAACAAGATCTTCAACTTTTTTGGACTTTGATCTCATGATCATGAAGTACAACTTTCACTGCATCCACGTTCAGAGATTTCTAGGTACTGCAGAGTCACCAAATGTTCTAACTATACGGCATGAAGGCGAACATTAAACCCTCAATACTATGGGATCTTTTTGAGACAGAAACAGTCTGTCCCATCGGGCGTGCCAAAAATTGTTGGTCACGAATCTGCCACAGGAAAGGATTTTCTATGTCTATGCACCCTAGACCCGGCCAACATTGAAAGGCTGGGAGAAAGAAATGTCTCCCAGACCAATCTCTAGAGAGGGTTGGTTCCCTTACTAAAACTAAGCTTGCTGAAGACTAAAGTTACTTGGAAAGGAATTATAAATGTGCGAGAAGAAACGAGAAATACATGAAAAGAGATGGGAAATATGGCTAAGGCCAAATTTATATGATCGAGGAAAGAAACTCAGCAAGAATTTAACCTCAAGCGCATGAACAACATATAATAATAAAATACAGCATAATCCACTTACGACCTTGTGCAGACAACCTTCAAGATTGCATTCCAGAACTCACTTCCTTATTAGCAGTATTCAAACTCAGATGCAGAATTGAAATCTAACAATAGATTAGAAAGACGAGCATAACTGAGAAATGCATGAAATAGAAGGAAATCATTAGAAAGACGCTTGCAAAATTAGAGGCCAAATATCTCTTATTTACGCAAAGAACTTGAATGTTTTCAGCAAAATGTCTCTCAATACTCCCGATCCCTCTTTCTGAGATCTACATTGATTTATATAGAAGTCTTGCTTCTTTACAACATTAAAAATATGCAACGAACTTCCTCGAGATTTACAAAATATGCAACGGAAACAAGGAGATGATCCCCTTAAACCAGCCTCGGAGGAACCAAAAATTCAATGAAACAAGGAGTCGGTCGTCTTCATTAAATGGTCGTTCTTGAAACATGCTTGAATCGTTAGAAAAATCATGAACAACAGCTTTGAATAATGGAAGTCTTTAATTCTGATGGCTTGGACACGTTCTTCTACCTTGCCCGCATTGGAAAGCAGAAAAACATTTAATTTTGGAGTGCTTTTAATCGTTGGAAATCGCAAAACTTCATCGGGCCGTTTGAACTGCTTTCTGGCGCAAAACTGTAACAGGTCGCGAAAACGCGACATGTCACGAAATCATGACATTCTTGTGCTCCATACACCTTGTCACTTTGGAACCACGAAAATCAACCATGTCACGAAATCGTGACGTATTCGGCTCCTTTGGCTCCTTCGCTACCTTAGCTCACGAAAACGCGATGCATCGCGAAATCGCGACGTTTCGTACCATTATGCTCTTTCTCCGCTCTGTTTTTGTGAAAATGTGACAAGGTGCGATTTCGCTACACCTTTCTCCATGTTATCTCTGTCTCACTTATATCTCATGAAAACAAGACAAGTCACACTTTTGCTATGTTCTCCCATCGACATCTTTGTTTTATCTCTGGGTCGCGAAAACCAACAAGTCGCGAAATCGCTACACTATCTCCCGCTGCTCAATCTTCTCTTCTAAGTCACGAAAATTCGACATGTCGTGATTTCGCGAAAATTTTCATCCACCCTGTACGGTCCTGCTTCTAACCCATGAAAACATGACACTCTTGCCTCAAGTGGTTCGTTAATCTCCATCATGTCACAAAATCACGATAGGTTTCTGCACTTGGTCCTTCTGCCCCAATATGTCGTGAAATCGCGACGTTTCCTTGTTGCTGGACTTCATCTCCGAAAGTGTCATGAAATCGTGACGACTTTCATGCCTTAAGATTTTCTTTCCAAATCTGCCGTGACCATGCAACACGTCACGATTTCGTGACGTCTTTCACCTTTTGCGTCTTGCTCACTATTCTGTCACGAAATCGCGACGAAATTGTTTGTCATCATCCTTTGCTTAGTCACGTCGCGATATCGCGACGGTTTTACTGTGCTACCTGCGTTGACCACTTTGACCGTGAAAATCCAACACGTCGTGATATCGCGACGGTTTTACCCCCTTGTTGCCGTTGACTACGTTGACCGCGATTTTGGAACACGTCGCGATATCGCGACGACTTTGCGGCTTAACCCTTTTCTGCCTTTAGCGCCGCGAAACTGTGACAGGTCACGATTTCGTGACACCTTTGCATTTGATTTCTCTCTCCTCAATAGACCCGCGATAAAGCGACATGTCACGATATCACGACGGTTTTGAAACTGTGCCCTCCATGCTGCTTTTTGTCGCGATATCGTGACAGTCTTCGGACTTAGCTTTTTTTTGCATCAAAACCTATAAAGGAGTGAGAACTTCAACATTTTATGCAGGAATAATCAATAATCAAAATAATGTGGCAAAAATGCCAACATGACCAAAGGATTTTGGTTCCTTTTGAGCCTTTTGAATTGGATGTGTGTGTGTGAGGCAAAGAGCTCAACATTTTACAAAAGGATGCAATATTTTGAACCTAGCAATTGACTTGTTGATGATGTGATGTGATTGTGACCAAAGGATTTTAGTTCCTTTGGAGCCTTTTGAATTGAAATGTGTGTATGCGAGGTAAAGGGCTCAACTTTTGAATGATGCAACCTTTTGAACCTAGAAATTGACTTGTTTATGATGTGATGTGATTGTGACCAAAGGAGTTTGGTTCCTTTGGAGCCTTTTGAATTGAAATATGTGTATGCGAGGAAAAGGGCTAAAACTTTGATAAAAGGATGTAACCTTTTGAACACAGCAATTGAATTGTTGACAATGTGATGTGATTGTGACCAAAGTATTTTGGTTCCTTTGGAGCCTTTTGAATTGAAATGTGTATTTGCGAGGCAAAGAGCTCAATATTTGACAAAAGGACACAAGATTTTGAACCTAGCAATTGATTTGTTGATGATGTAATGTGATTGTGACCAAAGGAGTTTTGTTCCTTTGGAATCTTTTGAATTTTATGTGTGTATGCAAGGCAAAGGGCTCAACATTTGACAAAAGGATGCAACCTTTTGAATCTAGCAATTGACTTGTTGATGATGTGAATGTGATTGAGTGATTGAATTGTTTGTTGAATTGGTGGGGAAGGTGTGATACCTTGAGCACCCGAAGTTGTGTGCTTGTTTTTTTGATTGGGGGGAAGGTGTGATACCTTGAACACCCCCAAGTTGTATTGTTGTATAGAAGTTTATAGTGATCTTTGCATATGTGAATTATATATATAGATATACATGGATTTTAATTTTGTGTGAATGTTTTTGTGTGAATGCATATGTATATGTGTGTGAATGCATGTGTATATGTGTGATGGATGCTTTTTATGGATGATAATGCAATGATAATGTGTATGAATGCAAATGAATTAATGCTCTAATGATCATTCATAGTTTAGATGTTTCTTGACCATGTATAGCATTGTTGTTTAATCAAGGGCACCAAGCTGGTGGTATGTGAAATGGAAGACTCATGTAATGATATGGATGTTGACATGGAAAAATACTTGGATGTTGACATGGAAGAAGACATGGATGTTGACATGGAAGAATATATGGATTTTGATATGGAAAAATGATTATTTTATAGACTCAGACATACTAGTGGCATCAAAAAAACTCACTAAATACTGCCTAATTTCTTCTAATACCAAATGTGTGTGCAGTGAATTCATTCACCGAATCATGAGCATGGTAATAACTCAAGGCAATCAAGAACCAGTGTGTATGCAAGTGATTTAATTAACCCATCTTGAGTAAATTGAGATGAAATCTATTATGGATGAGACCAAAAAGCTAGCTTGTCTTTATGTGCGGTCAAAGGTCTCTTTTAAAAGAGATGTGTCACCACACATGAGCATACTCCACTGCCAGTCAAGAATCTATAGCCTCGGTGGAGATTAGCTCCATAGTCCAAGAATTTGATCTCTAAGTTTTTGGGGATGACTACCTAACCGTCTGATTGGAAATGTAGTACTATCCTTACAACTTGAGGATCTATGGTGTGCGATGTGTAAAAGATTTAGAGTTTTGGGGATTTTCCCCTACTTCTTTTATTTTGAATTTGTGATAGTGGTGAAAACCACTATTTTTGTGGACTATGTGCATAATGGGACAAGAAAGGAATACCCTTTTCACTTCAAGGTTCAACCCAAGTATGGTATTATCCCTCTTTGACACAAGATGTTTTTAAGATGTGTGATTGTGTTTGGTTCAAGAATATTTAGAGTCAATTCCCAAAACTCAAGATTTTCTTAGTGAAAATGTGTCTTGGTCCTAAATAAAACTCGACATGTATTTGGAGGTTTCTTAAAACACTAGGAGTGGCTAAGTGACCGAAAACACCTAGGAATTATGGACATGTGGTTTTGCAAATGATAATTTAGGAATGGTGCAATGAAATGGATGATGGTTTTAAGGTGCCCTTGATTAAGGCAACATGACTTTTATTGGACCAATTAATATTTGAACTAAATAAATGATCCCTAATATGAAATGTGAAATGTGGTTTTGAATGCAATGTATGAAATGAAATGAGTGTAATGCAATTTGTGAAATGTAAAATATATGAAATACAATTTGTGAAATGAAATGTGTGCAATGCAATGTTGTTTTTGTGTAATAGCCATGTATATATACATATATAAATCATATTATGCATAGAATGCTCTCAAGTGGATGAAATTAAGTGGTTAAGGCTCTTCAACTCCCTCTAGACTGGCAAGCCTATAAGTTCCTTTACCCACTTTTTGAGTGACAATATATGGACCTAACCAATTACCCATGAATTTATCATGAAGATGCGGTAATGCATTGGTGTTTTATTGATTCTCTTTAAGAATGAGATCTCCTACTTGGAATTCACGTAGATGAACTTTGGCATTGTAAGAACGCTTTAGGCAATCTTGATAAACTCTTAAATGCTCCAAAGCATTGACCTTACCTCTCATCAATAAGTGTGAGTTGGTCAAGACGTGCTTGCCTAGCAGTATCATCATTTATGAATTTTTACAAATAAATTTGCAAAGAGGGGATCTCAAGCTCAAGAGGCATGATTGCTTTGACTCCATAGACCAAAGAAAATATTGTTGCCCTAGTAGGCATGTGAATGCTTGTTTGATAATCCCATAATGCCAAGGGGATTTGTATATGCCAATATCTATGATTTTATTTAACAAGTTTCTTGAGAATAGAAATTAAGGTCTTGTTGGTAGCCTCAACTTGTCCATTTTCTTGTGGGTAATAAGGAGTCGAGAAACTATGTTGGATATTATATTTCTCGCAAAGTGCTCGAACATACTTATTCTTGAAAGACTTGCCATTGTCAAAGATGATTTTTGAGGGAATACCAAAATGACAAATGATATGATGAAGTATAAACTCCACAATTCTTGGTCCTATCATACTGGTTAGAGGAATTGCCTCAATCCACTTTGTGAAGTATTATGTGGCTATGATGATGAATGTATGTTGTCCTAAGGAAGGAGGTAATATTTTTCCAATTAAATCAAGACCCCATTGTGAAAAGGGCCAAAGGCTTTGAATAGGCTATAATGCTTGTGATGGTACATGAGTTAAATTAGCATGATCTTGATATTGCTTACAATGTTTGACATAAGTGCAATAGTCTCGTTCCATGGTGGGCCAATAATAACCCATGCGTAAAATACACTTTGCAATGGCCATTCCACTAAAATAACCACCACAAGTACCATCATGAGCTTCAACTATGGCTCTTTGTACCTCTGTAGGCTCGAGACAACAAAGGAGGATTCCATCATAACCACGTCTATACAAAATGTCCCCCAAGAGAGTAAAATGAGCTACCTTTTTCTTGAAAGTGCATTTAGTAGTCCATGACATATCATATGGGAGTGTTCCAAACTTGAGGAAGGCTATTATTTGGTTTGACCAAGGCTCATATGGCTCTGAATGGATAAAGCAAAAATCCTTTTCATCCTTAGATTTGGAACAAATAATTATAGATTTAAAGATCGTTGTAATAATGAGTGGTTGTACCTCTCTTGCGAAGTTCTTTGGAATCAATGATCCTAGAGAGGCCATCACATCTACAAATCTATTAGTCAAACATGGAAAACTATCGATTTCATACCAATCAAATTTGGTGAGCAATTTTATTGCTACTTCATGGTAAATATTTATGGTAGGTTCTTTGCATTGGTATTCTCCATTGATTTGTCTAACAATAAGTTGAGAATCACAAAATATCCTGATATGCTTTATACCCATAGCTATGGTTGCTTGAAGACCTAATATTAAGGCTTCATACTCTGCATTATTGTTTGTGCATTGGAAGTCTAGTTTGAATGATAAGGGGATAGGCACCCCTTGGGGTGTATGAAACACGACTCTAGCACCTTGACCTTTTTTGCACTTAGAACCATCAAAGAATAGTGTGATATCAACATCTTCCTCCGGAATGACATCTTCTTCTTGTTCAATGATAGTGAATACCGAATCATCTGGGAGCTCAATAATCAAGGGTTGATCACTAGGAAGTGGAGCTTCCACAAGTTGATCGGCTATGACCTGATATTTAATAGATTTTTGGCTAATAAACTCAAGATCAAATTTAGTGAGAAGCATTATCCATTTAGCGGTGTGGGTGTTATTGTAAGTGCGAGACATCATATAATGCAAAGGATTTTTATGAGCTATGACATATGTGGTGTGACTAAGCATGTAATGTCTAAGTTTCTTAGTGGTAAAAACCACTGCTAAGCATAATTTTTCCATGTAAGTGTATCTAGTTTCATATCTTACCAATGTTTGACTAATATAATAGACAACTTGCTCTCGATTGTTTTCATTCTTTTGTGTAAGCATTGTTCCTAATGCAAAGTCCATTGCTAAAACATAAATATGGAAGGGGAACCCCGAACGAGGAGGAATTAAGACTGGTGGAGAAGCTAGGTATTTCTTAATATAATAAAAGTCTTTTTGACACTCATCTTTCCATGAAAATATCACCCCCTTTTGTAGTAGGTGATTGAATGGCCTGCATTTTTCAAAAAGTTATGCAATGAAATGATGGATTGATTGAATATTTCCTTGTAAACTACGCAATTCCTTCAAGTTTGTTGGGGGAGGCATCTCCATGATGGCCTTGAATTTGTTTGGGTCCACCTCAATGCCTCTTTTGGAGATAATAAACCCTAGTAGTTTGCCAGAGGTAACACCAAAGACACATTTCTTGGGGTTCAACCTTACATTATGCTCTAGAAGTTGATCAAAGACTTTTTCCAATACACCAATGTGCTCTTGTCGAGTTTTAGATTTTTCCAAGAGATCATCCACATAATATTCGATGATCTTATGCATGTAATCATGGAAGATGTATGCCATGGCACGTTGATAAGTAGCACCTACGTTTTTGAGGCCAAAGGGCATCACCTTGTAACAAAAAGTCCCCCAAGGTGTAGTGAATGCTGTTTTGTGTTGGTCATCAGGATTGATTCAAATTTGGTTGTATCCTAAAAAACCATCCATGAGAGAAAGCATTTCATGGCCAACGCAAGTGTCAATAAGAGTATCAATGTTTGGAAGAGGAAAATCATCCTTAGGATACACTTTGTTAAGGTCTCAAAAATCAGTGCAAATGTGTATCGCCCCGTTAGGCTTACGAATGGGTACCATGTTTGAAATCCACTCAGGATAGTCAATGGGGACAATGAAACCCACATCTAAAAGCTTTTGAAGCTCTTCTTTGACTATGAGGGCAATGGTAGGATGCATCCTTCTAAGTTTTTGTTTGATCGGCTTAGCATCAGAATGCAAGGTGAGATTATGGACAACCAAGTTAGGGTCAAGACCAGGCATGTCTTTGTAGGACCATGCAAAAATATCCTTCTTCTTCTTGAGGAGAGCAATTAATTGCTCTTGTTCATCTATGGATAAAATTTTACCAAGTTTGACAATTTGGGGATTGTCTGCATATGAACTAAGGTTCACATCGATGGTATCTTCAATAGACATGTGAGAACCTTCCTCAAGTTGATGGGGTGTTGGGATCAGATGAATATCATCTATGATATTATCAAACTCTTCTAACTCAACCTCATCTATGTCTGCCTGGAAAACCTTAGGATCTGAAGGTGAAGGTGAAGGCAAAGGTGGAGGTGATGGAGGAATGTAGTTGGATGAAGCCCTTAACAATTCCTCGAATAGGACAAACTCAAAAAAGGATGGTGGTGAGGAAATCTGGTCCATATCAATAAGGCTCATGTCAATTGGAATTGGCTTTGCCAAATCATATGGATTACAAAGTGGGGTGAATAAGTCAGCAGGATTCATGTTGAATTAAGGGGAAAATGGATGGTTGGAAAAGGTGGATGGATGGATGGATCCTATTTTCTAGAACCGATGCTAGAACTCTGAAGCTGATAACAACAAGCAACACAAATAAATGCAATTGGAAAAAGCCATGTACATGCAATGCAATGTTTTTTTGAATTTTTTAATTTTGATTTTTTAATTTGAATTATGTACATATATTACAAATTAAAATGGTCGATGATGTGGATCAATGAAGTGGAGGTGGTGGTTCACCAGTTGGTTCGGCTCACTCTTGTGGAAGAAGTAAGTGAAGGATGGGTTGATGGATGGGGAAAATTCTAAGGTAAAACTCATCTTGTTTAGTGTGTGGAATGATGGGGTCTGATTCCTATTTAGATTCATCAGAAGTTATTGATATAAGATCAAATTATTCATATATTTCATCTTTAGAGTCATCAGTGTGATGAATATCTTCTCTTGAATTCAAATGTAAACTTTGGAAAGCTTGTTCAAGAGAAGAAGTGGATGAAAGTGGATAATAGCCTAAACCTGAATGGTCATGCACTTCTCGATATGAAATATTGATAATTTCATGCATTCCCTGTTCATGCCATCCTAGGCCATGTCCTTGCCAATTAACTATGTGAAAATACCGGGATGGAAAACTCGATATATGTTGTATATTGGCAGGTGTTGGTTGCTTGGGTTCATCTGGGATAACTAGATTGGATGATGAATCAAGTCCCCCATACACAAAATTAATGCTATTAGGTATTGAACCCATGTTATATACCACTCCTATAGATAAGGGTGGGTCACGTGGGTGACTGTAATCCTTAGTAGTTTGAATGTTGAGCGGTGTGATTGTGATGTCTTGGACCACATATTCACCAATACCAAGATTAGTGAGGTGGACCTTGACTTGGGATGATGTGGATGTGGGAAGTGGACTCATGGTTGGATGAATGCTCGAGGAATGGAAGATGTGTGGATTGGGATGGTGTCTCACAATCCATCAATTTGACTTGTGAGACATTGGTTGATGGGGATGGAGATGGATTTGGTTATGGTGATTGTTGAATGGGTGATGATGTGGAAGGAATGATGGTGGATGATGTTGATGTTGATGTTGATGATGTGGCTGATGTGGATTGAGTTTGACCACATGTGCATGTAGTCAAAGGTGATGAAGATGGGGGTATGGAAGTGGAGGCTTGATGTGAAGTGGTGATGGGTAGCTCCTCAGGAATAGGAGATTTTGATGAAGATGTGGATGGTGTGGTTGATGAGGTGGTTGATGATGTGAGAAAAATATGAGTGGAAGGCAACATGGATTCATAGGGGTTTGAAATGAAATTTCAATACTTGAATGGTTCAACATCCACTAGTATGCAATGTACTTGTCCCTCATGTACATATTTCAAGCATTGATGGAGTATAGAAGGGACACATCTCATTTCCCTCATCCAAGGTCATCCAAGGAGTACATTATATGCCATGGACCCTTCCAAGATGTGAAACATGGTATGTAATATTTTGACCCCCACTTCAATGGGTAAAATGATAGTGCCAACTATAGAGCAGAGAGCATCATTAAATGCTTTCAAGGTGAAAGTGGATTTGGTGATGTGATCTGGTGGAAGCTTAAGATGTTGAAGGGCTGATGTGGTGATGATGTTGATGGAGGAGCCAGTGTTAATTAAAACATGTTTAAATGGCTTCCTATCAATTTGAGCCATAATATGCAATGGAGGGTCCATTGATTCTGACGATATTGGTTTGATCTCAAAATCATAGAATGTGATGGAAGGCTCCATACATGTTTGGATGCTCCCCACAAAATTTCTAAAGGCATTAGGATCTTGGTATTGAAGTTCAATGGACTTTAAAATATCCATTAATACCTCACGATGTGGGGGATATTGTTGAATGAGCTCATATATAGATAGTTTTTCTGAAGCTATTTTTAGGCTAGTAGTTAACCGACTACTCAAGGAGATGATTGGCCTTGGGGGGTGATTGATGGGATGAATTGGTTGAGATGGATGACTTGGAATATGAATGGGTTGGGATGGATTGGTGGAAATTTGTATGGGTGGTGATGATGTGGCAGGTTGAGGAGACACACTTGCCTATGGTGCTATGGGCGGTTGAACAGGTTGTTGTTGTGCATTTTTTTGGTTAGTGCATTGTTGACCTCAGGTAACTACATGAATAGCACCCACAAAACCTTGATATTTTTGCACATGATTGACTTGATTTGGAGGAGTCTTGGTGTTAGTCCCTCCCATTGTTGGTTGCACCTCCTCATGATGAGGAAGTGATGTTTGATAAATACCAAGGTTTTGATTCTGTTAGGCTAAGGGACTATCAAGCTTGATGGCCCCTAAATCAATGAGATCTTGCACTATGTATTTAAAATTGAAGCAACCATTTATGTCATGCCCATTTTTCCTATGATAAGGATAAAACAAATGTTCCCTATAATGTTTTCTACGCTTGGTAGGGTCATCTGGTTTAACCTTAGGTAAGGCAAGTTGGTTGGTGTCATACAACCAACGAAATATGGAAGCATATGATTCGGCTAATAGAGTGTATTGGTGGTTTTTCAAACATATTGTCGACATGGATGATTTTCTATAGCTAGCACTATGTTTTGACTTGATTGAGATATTGAAGGAACCACATGATATTCAATTTGTCATGGTTGTTGTTGCACATGTTATTGTTGAGCCATTACCGATTGGCTCATGACCACTTGATTAACTTGATTAGCTGGGTTGGCTTGGTTATCCTGGTTTGGTTTAGATTGGCCAGAATAATTACTTTTATATTGGCCCTTACTTTACCATTCTTTATTTTTAGGCTTAAGTACACCTTCTTGGATTTTTATTTCCTCAATGATGCTAGCCTGGGCAAGAGCTTCCTCAAATGATCGATATTGTTGTAATTGTAACAACCAAGAGATGGGTTTTAAGCAACTCTTAGTAAATAGTCTAGTAAGCTCTTCCATTGGTAGGGTGAATGGTATTTTGGTAATAACAACCCTCCAATGGTTGCCAAAGTCATATACAGACTCATCATCATATTATTTTAGACCATATATATCAGATAATGAGACCTTATTTCTAACATTAAGGGAAAATATTTCAAGAAATTGATCAACCAATTGCTCAAAAGTATAAATACTATGGTGAGGCAAATGGTTGTACCATTCTACATCATCTCCCCCAATATCTGAGGAAAATTTCGAAGTATTAGAGCATCATTACTTTGGATTCTGAAACATGAATGGATAAATGTGCTCACATGTTCTCTAGGGTCCTCAGTCCCTTTAAATTTGTCAAATTTTGGTACTATGAAGTCTACTAGATATGGTGGTGATGGTACCAAAAAATAGATTGGTTGATTGATCAACTGCTTGAGCATTGGTTTTTGGTTCATCATACTAGGAGTGTGTTGTATCAGGCTGTCAATATGATGTTACATATCTTGGATTTGAGGATCTTTCCTAGTTATGTCGAAGCCCTAAATTACTTGATGATTTTGTGAAGGTGGATTATGAAGGTTTTGGTGTGTGATAAGATAATGATGGTTTGGTGGAGTGGATTGAAATTGATGATGTGGGGGTTGTTGAAGAAATAATTGTGAATGTTAAAATGGAGATGATGTGTGGGGACTATGAATATGATGATTTATGGGAATGGTTTAGGTATGGGTTGATGGTGGTGTGGGGATGGAAACCACATAATATTGTGGTACCCATTATGGAATGTGGGTGAAAAAGGTGGGTTGAGTGGAAATAGGTTTAGGCTTTAGGATTGACCACCTAAATTTGTTGTTGAGCGTTCTATCGCTTTTCAAGCAATTTGTTAAGGTGTTTCCATGCTTATGTATTTCCATATCTAAGGTATATGGCATGGATGTAGATGGAATTGATGAAGTAGGTGGGGGATAAGTTAAAATAATAGTTACAACTCATTGGGTGACATTGGATGAGGTGGATGCTAGCATTTGTGAAGCAACATTGACATGTGCTTCATACAAAGGATTTCCATAGGTAGTGGTGTATGAATGTGGAATGGAGGTACTTGGAGCACCTGACTATTGAGGGATGGATAAATAATGGTAAGGTGTAGTTGATGCCTTAAAAAGAGGTTTGTTATACACTTGGGTAAGGTTGGAAGGTTAGAAAGAGGTTGGTTCCTGTTGAAAAGAAGGATCATCCCTAAGTGAGCTATGGATTGGTTCCAAGACATAGTTAGTGGATCTATAAAAAACTTCCACTTTGGCCATATCTATATGATTTATGTGGTGATAAATGGTATGTGAATATGGTTATGTTTGTGGAATGGTTGTGTGGATGACACAGTGTGTGAAGGACCTACAGAAAAATCTGTATCACACTAGTTGGGTTGACCATAAAAGTGGTGGGGAATGATGATGAAAAATCCATTAATGAAGTGTTTTTGGGGATGAAAATTTGATTCAATATTTTTATTTGATTTCTAGTTAACACCATAAGCTACTGAACCAAATATGTGCAATGTGCAAGAAATTAATACAAATTAAAATTCACAAAATTAGGTAAAGAAACTCAATCCTATGTTTTACAACATATTTGTCTTACCTCCTTTTTTATCTCATTTTTAATTTTTTTTGTGTGTTTTGGATGTGCTAATATGAATCATGAAGGGTGAAATATATGGCTTGCTTGAGAAATGAGATTCTTTCTAGTGATGAATTCCATAAATTTTGATCATGGGTCTCCTATGGTGGCTAAGGGCAGATATTGGAGGATGGATATGAAGCCCACCGTCACCAAATATCAAGCAATGATTGGTGATGAAATCCAACTCATTATTGTTTAATGTGAAACTTGTTGTGTGTGATTTATTTTAAAATTTTATGTTTTCTAATATGTACATACAATGAGGTCCGAGGTGTAGACCAATTGGTTCATCCAAACCCCATAAGGGGGTGGAGGTCCAAGGTTCAAATCTTGGGCCTCGTCGGACTGAATGCTTGTCCATTTCCTGGTGCTTTCAATGGCATAAAAGGTTTAAAATGATTGTTGCATGGTGGTTATAGGGGTGGACTGCACGAAGATCTATGTGACAGCTTCTAGGGCAGATAGCGCAGAATACTATGACGACCATAAATGCTGGACAACCTGCCCGAATTCGTGACGGCTACTGATTCCACCATGTAAATTTAAAAAAAAAAAATGTACATACAATGTCAAAAATAACTAATTTTACAGGCCTAAATCAAAATCCAAAAATAGAAATACCAAGTTCCTCAAAATATGTAGGGTACACCGCTTAAGACCCACTTTGAATAGTGGAGGGTTCGCCTACTCTTCTGCTTTGAATCAGTAAGGGATTCCATAAATGGGAGTATACTTAAGTATCCTAATTTCATTCCTACTTAGACAAGTAAAAGAGGAATTCTTAACCCTATTATGCAAACTATTTTATGTAGTTTTCACTTCATATGAAAATAATATGCAAAATATATAGTATAACACACATAAAAACAATAAAATTTTAAATTTGAAATGTGACCTATGGTGAATGTGTAAATGCAAGGCTAATATAATGTGCAAAATGAATGCAAGTACCTAAAAATACAAATATAATATGATTGTTTTTAATAGAAATTGATTGATATTATTTTTATCACTTTATCTGTAAAAACGTAAAAACAAATGAAGTAGAGGGGTTAGGATTTTGAAGTAGACTTACAAAAAAGTCTATGTATCATTTTACCACTTTATAAAACATACATCAAAGACTATATAATGCAAAAATGCATTCACTGAGTGTTTTAAGGTTCCCCCCGAGTGTTGCAGGGCGTCTGTGCAACTTTTGGTCAACTTTTACAACTTTCCAAAAACCCTAGCTCTACGAAAATCATGCAGCCAAATTTTTGAAAACCTACAAAATAGAAACAAAAAATAGAAGTAAGTGACAAAGTAATTAACATAGAGAACCCTTTGTGGGTCCCATCGTGATCACCATTTGTGAATAAAAAATCAAGCAACACCAATACAATAATAATATAAAATAATAGTAAGCACTATAAAAACACAATGATTGCACAAATGAAATAAAATTTTTAATGTAGGTGGATCTCAAATGTTACAATAATTATGTCCCAAATGTGGGGTATTACAATGCTTAATTTTTTATACAATGTTATATATTACTAGGGTTCTTCGAAACCCTAGTTAAAAATAATGTGGTGTCTTCATGCTTGTCTAATCCCAACAAGGTTACGGGTGGGCTTGTGTATCCTAGATAGGGCCACCCTAGCTTCAAAAACTACCAAATGTATGATTCATATACCTGCACATAGTAAATAGTAACAAGTATTAGTAACATCTGTGAGGGCTCCACTATGTGAGACCCTCAAAAATAAAATCACTAAACCCTAACTATAGAATAAAAGCTATAAACAGATCTAAGAATACAAAATAAAATGCACAAAATAATTACCTTATAAATGAACCTTCTATTTTCTATTTCTTCTTATGTGAATGATTCCAGTGATAGTTATGAAGATACCCTAATAGCACTCAAGGGCTATAGGGTTGCAGATATGGTGCATGAAACACCCATGGGAGCTTGACAAACTCTGGTAGGTGCTTGGTAGACTTTGGTGGGATCTCAGTGAACTCTGGTGGGTGCTCAAAAAACTCTGGTGGGCGTTCGATGAACTTTGGTGGGTGCTCGATGAACTCTAGTGGGCACTCAATGAACTCTAGTGGGCTCTCAACAAGCTTTGGAGGGTGCTCGATAGGATTTTGTGGGCACTCGATGGGCTCTGGTGGGCATTTAAGATTAATGGAAATGGCACAGAACCAGATCTGGTTTGCATTAGAAGGGCAATGGTAGAAGCAGGGGACTATGAATGGCAGTGAGGGAGGAAAGAATGGAAATGAAGGTGGGGTTAGGGTTTGGACTCTAGAAATCTCTTAAGGAACTTAGAGAGCTTAGGAACTTAGAGATTCCAAGAACCTAGGGTACTTTTGTTAGGGGTCGAGTCATCAAAATGACTCCTCTTTATAATATTCCCTTAGACATGTTAGGGTTTCAACGATACAATTTGAGTGGTCAAGATTAAAACATGAGGAAGGGTGGAGATTAAATCTAGGCAAGTGGCATGGATTAAGGCAAATGAATGGCTAAGATTAAAACATGATGGATGGTTGGGATTAATTCATATATATATATATATATATATATATAATGGATAATTATGGTGGGAGGTTACAAATGGATGACAAGTGGTTATATTTTGGTGTCTATAATCTTGTAGGTTAATAATCAAGAGGCTTAAAAAAAAGTTCTTACTAAATATTGTAATATACAATTAGTTTAATATCAAATGTTAACTAAACTAAAATTAGTATTTTGAAATTTAAAACAACAAATATTATGTTTGATAATCATATCTTTAACACATTCAATATTATAAATACCTAAAAAGTAAAATTAATCACAAGTTTAATCAAGATGTGTGAATATTAAAAAAAGGATTCATGCAACTTACTATTGGAATATATAGTAATATGACCTTATCACCTAAATTCGACAAATGATGATGTAACCCTATAGGAAATCTTGTGGTGATGTAAGCCTTCAGGCAACCTTTGAAGTAAATCCTACAAGAAATATTATTGTATTCATCCCTTGTGGAATTGGTTAATCCACCTAGATGGTTATGTATTCACCCCTTATGGGATTGGTTAAACCACCTTGATGGTTAACCTTAACTAAACCTTTAGTTAAAGGTTTAGTAACTTGAATTAACCATGATCCTTATGCTACCCTTTGTTAATGTAATTGTATTTGGGTATTATGTATCTAATATAAGTATCCTCATCCATTGGTCCATTGTATTAGTGTGAAGTGTTATATTCTTATGCGAGATATTATTGTGGGTTCCACCTTGGGAACCCATCCATCCTATTTCATGTTCTTTATATTTCTATTTCATTTCTATATTCTCTTGTATATGAATTATGGTGAATGTTATGATTTACATGAGTTTTGAAAAGTATTATTAATTTTAATACGGTATCAAAGCTAGTCCATAGCAACTTCACTTGAGTACGTGGAGAGATTATTTCTAAAGTAGTTTTGAAGAATATTTTATTTGGTAATTTTTAGGATTCTGTACTCAAAAACTGTAAAGGGGTTTAGATCACAAGGATCTCTTGTGTAGTGGTGACCAATTGGTTCAAGAGAAATATTCATTGTTAGGTTCACCATGTTTTTCTCTTTTGATACTCAATCACTTTTATTGATTAGTTATTTTTTTGGTCGATGTTTGCAATGATGCATTGAAGAAGTATCTTCTATGGAATTTTGTAGATTGAACTTTTTGAGGTTTTTTCAAAATCCCTAGCTATATTTTATGGATTTTTATAAAAAATATTTTCTTTTCCATTTTAGATTTTTTTGGTATTTGTGAAACACAAATGAAGAGGCCATTATACATGGTTTCTGAATACTGAGAAGAAGAGTTTAAATATTTTACAAATCACCCCCAATTGTTAGATGGGATTAGGTAGTCTCTAGTGCATGGTAAAGACCTTTGAACGACTTCATTGGTTGTTTGATTGGTCCAAAAACCTATAATGCTACTTTAGGAGGAGATGATTGCTTAATAGATTACATTAAAAAAAATAGTTGCATAGAGAAAACCATGGTAGATATGGATGACTCATCAATGATTTTTTATTCTTTACAAAATTTTATACGGTTCCTAGATTAACTATTTTAGTTATTTTGTCATTTTGATGCCTATTTTTGCATAAAATATGGGCATTTAACGTCCTTAGACACACAAAGACCTTATGTGCATGATTAGGTTGTGACCTCAACTTTAAGCTTACAATTTTTTTAACGTGTTGTAGTATATTACATTATTTGGTACATGCTAATGTACCCCCATGGTGCCTTCATGGTACACCTTGTGAATATTAAACTAGGGTTGTGTCTTAGTTTAGAGTGTGAGTAATATTTTATGTAATATAATTAAGTGCAATAAATGCACGTGTTATATAAGTGTGTATGTGCAGGAAATGTACAAGTTTCATGTGAGTAAATGTGCAAGTGTAATGTGAGTATATGTGCACAAGTGTGTACCTAGGTGTTGTAGGTGAGTTGGATAGGAGAGGGAAATCCTCCAAGAGAGGTCCTAGGTTCAAATATCCACCCTACCAAAAAATCTGAATTGGGTATCCAAAATCCAATTGATAATGTTGGTGCGGGCAGGGTCGGATGTGACTTTTGGGTGACTTTGACGGTGTAGAATTCCCTATTCGTGTTCTATCATACCAAGGCAGCCCCGCAAGGGGTTTTCGCTTAAATTTTTTTTTTGCACAAGTGTGTTATATGTGAGTGTGCACAAGCATCCTTAGATTAGAGTATGGTAGGTGAAGAGTCATGTCTAGGTGTGCATACAAGATAGAGTCATGTGTATGCAAGTGTCAAGTAAATAAGCCAAGAGTCTTGATACTTGTCATATGGAGAGGAATAGTCAAGTATCCAAAGAGTCATTCTATAATGGCTATATATTGCTCCATAAAGGATCATTAGATATATAGAGAAGAAGTTATCAATATCATTATCAAGATTCAAGTACTATATTTGTAAGAGAAAGAGGAGTAATAAAGTTTGCATACATTTGAGAAATTAATATGTAAGTTGTGCTACATGCTTAGTTCATGTATGATTCAAGAAATTTACATTCATATTGTTTCTTATAAGTGAATTTTATTTGATACATTATAAGCCTTGATTTACGTATTAATTTGCTCATATTATTCTACTTACATCATTATCTTGATCTTACTCTTTTTTGGCTATCTAATATTTGATCCTATGGAATTTATCTTATGAGTTTTATATTGATATTAACACTTAAAAAGTTATTAGTGGTATCAGAGCTACAACTAGTGGTTCTTTGCGTAGGGTACCTGCATATAAAATCGATTTTATCTAGTTTGATAAAATTAATTTAGAGTCTATCTACTTTAAAGGGAGATTGACCTAGACTCTATTGTAAGGCCAAAAGTAAGTAGAAAGTCTAGAGTATTTCCATAGTTGCAGGAAAAACTAGTGAATACTAAGACTCAACTATAGATTGTTTCTATGATTGCAGAATAACTAGTGAAAACTAGGACTCATATATAGGGTATTTCCATAGTTATAACTAGTGAAGACAAGGAATCAAATATTAAAGGGTGAATCAAATTTTAAATATTTGATCATTATAGAGAAATAGACAACCCTTGACATCAAAATGTTTTTTGCAACATAGATAATCTTTGATACTTATTGCTATCAAATTAGAATGAAGTTGGATGATTTTGATACAATCAATTCATTCTAATTTTTATTGAGGCATCAAGGAAATTTGAGTCACCTTGACTTACTTGGGTTCTTAGGTGTGAACTAAGATGTCTACAACAGAGATTGATCGTTAGAGGAGTGAGAAACTTCCTACAATAGATAGAGAACAATTTCATCTTCAAGTGTAAGAAGAAAGCAAAAAATAAGGATATATCAAGGATTAGTGTATCTATATTATAGTTAGCTTTCATCAAGTATACATTAATTAAAAATTTTAGAATAAATAATATTTAGATCTTGAAGATAAACCTTGATATTGATATAGATGATATAGGTCTTGGATAGAGGTCATAATAAAACAAATTTTTAGTAAAAAGTGTCAAAAGTATTGAAAACTTAGTATATTGACAATAGGATTGACATTGGAAGTCATATAGAGTGCAAAAAGCAAGAATAAAGGTTGAATAATACTAGAGCAATTAGTATAGAATATTAAGAGGTTGAAGAAAAAAAAAGGAGCTAATAATCCAACATTCAAAGTTTTAAATAAATTAAATCTGAGTAGTAAGATTACAAAGAAGGTTATGTAAGCTTTGCATCTAAGCATTTAAATTTTAGAAAAGAAAAAGGACCGAGGTCATACATGTGAAATAAATAGTCTTTTGTAAGAATCTAAAGGCATGTTAGTCAAATAAAATGATGAATGTTCATCTTTAATCCATGTATAAAATAAATAAGCCATTCATATCAAGGTGATGTAGATTAAAGGAGCTAGATCCATTTGACTTAAAGCATCGACCATATCAAATATGAAGTAGCAAGCAACATCGAACAACAATGTTTGGATAAATACTTGAATGATAGTTAGCATTCAAACTACAACACTATCAATTTCTATGGGTGATTCATTTGTAAAGTTTTTTTATTCATTTAACAAATAAGAATGTAGATCAAACACCTAAAAAATGCAAGCTCCATTTGATATACAAAAATAATCAACATATTAAAGAGAGCTGAGGCAATAATATACAAATTTGAACAAGATAAATACAGTGTATAGCCACACTAGAGTTTAAAGCCACGTAGGATCCAAGTAGAAGTTAACATAGTAGTCAAATTTGAGTCAACCTAGGAAGAGGAGTAGTCAAAGCTAAGCCAACCTAGGAAAAGGAGCATCCAAAGCCAAGCCAACCTAGGAAGAGGAAACATAGAATTCATAGTCAAGCAAGGAAGAGGAAGCATTGCAATCCGTATCCAAGTGTGAAGAGTAAATGAAGAAAAATGAAAACTACAACCAAGTGAATATCGGTAATGCTAGTGGGACAAGCAAAAATATTTAAGTGAGGGAAAGAGAAGCCTAATCATCATACTTTGGAAAAATTATAACACTTGCAAGAAGCACCAATATTCATAAATATAACTAGAGAAACATCCAAATTAGTAGTAGAAGACCTAACGAGTAACGTCCAAATTAGAATGAGCAACGTCTGAATAAAAGATAGAAATTCTAACGTCTCATGTATGAGGTAGAGGTAGAAGATCTAACATTACACCTAAAGTAAAATATCTAAGATGGAAGCATGCATTCCTTAATAAACTATGTTTGCATGAGTTTGAAAATGTAGTTCAAGAAATTTTAAAGCGTTCAAAGATTTAAAATGTGATAAGGCACACTATACAAAATTAGAAGTTTTATTTTGAATGTTAAAGTTTTATAAAGTTTGATTAACTTAGGATTTATAAGGTTATAGTTAAATTAATTTAGGTGGAGAGATAAGAAGTAATTATAA
The DNA here is from genome assembly GCA_028583015.1 of Wollemia nobilis. Lineage (NCBI taxonomy): Eukaryota > Viridiplantae > Streptophyta > Pinopsida > Araucariales > Araucariaceae > Wollemia > Wollemia nobilis. Next base: position 2,375,296 of record JAQPPZ010002729.1, on the reverse strand, counting down.
ATTTTTTTATGAGGTAGAAAGCTATTCATTAAATTTCTTTTATTAATATTGAATTAGGAGTGATAAGTTGTTTAGTAGATTAAAGTTTTTCTTTTAAAGTTGGAGTTATAAGTTTGAAATTGATTTGATAGATTTTTTGAAATTTAAAGATTATTGAATATTTTCAAATTAATTAATTTGGGATTCAAAAGGAGTTCTACTTCAAACTTAGAAAAATAAATTTACAATATTCTTATTTTCTTAGTTTCTAATAATTTGGGAGACATAAGGATTTCAATTTCATAGATTTTTATTTAAAAATATTAAATTATTTAAACTTAGGGAGACATAAGGTAGTCTACATCAAAGGTCTTGTGAGTACTACTCTATCAAATAATTTTTTTTTCCTTTCTAAGTCTCAACTTTTGAAAGGACCAAATTATGGTTCATGGAAAAATAAAATGAAATCAATTTTAATAGTGGAAACACATTGGCATATAGTAAGTGGAGCAAAAACAAAACCTAGTAAATATGGTGAAGCCAAAACACTTATGATAATAAAATTTGTAATAATTGATGAAATACAACCTTATATAAGTACAATAGAAAATTCTATAGAAGCTTGGAATACTTTAGCTAAAATATTTGAAGGGAAAAACAAAGCTACTATCTTCAATCTTCAATCTTAGTTATATTCCTTAAGAGTTAATAGTGGCGAAAGTATTGAGCTATTATTCAGAAAGGTAGTAGATATAAAAGCATAATTATTAGCTCTAGGAGAAAAAATATAAGACAAAATTCTTGTTCAAGTGATATTTAATTACATATTTGCAAGTTCTAGGCAAAGATACTTCATTTGATGAGATAGTCAACATTCTACAAGAATATGAAGTAGAAAATTCTGCCAAATATGAAATGACCAACAATGCCTTAGTATCAAAAGATAATTCACAAGGCAATATTACTTCAACACCAAGAGATAAATCCAAATGGAATAATAGATATTGTCAAATATGTAAGAAAAGGGGTCATAACACAAATTTTTATAGATACAATCCAAGGAATCAATCTCAAGGAAATCAGATGAACCAAAGTGGTCTAGTACAACAAAGACAATATCAAAATTAGTACAATCCACAATAACAACAATAATTTCAACATCAGTATCCTTCTCAATATTAGTATAGTCAACCTTAGTTACAATATAGAGAGGGAAATAAAAAAGGACATCTAGCTCAAGAAATTCATGAAATTCAAGAGTTAGAAGAAACTACTAAAGAAAATGAATTCAAATCCCTTTCAGCAAAATTGGTAATTAATGAAGATAAATTTCTCTCACAAATTTTTAAAGATACTAACTATTCATTTTATCAGGATACAGGAAGATAATAGACTATGAGCAGGTTAAAAAAAGAGAACTAAAGAAGCAAAAAAAAAAAGATTAAAACAATTAGAAGAAATTTAAAAGAGAATAGAGAAAGAATAGGTTCCAAGATCACTTGAAGAATGAAGACCATGATTGAAGACTAAAGTCCTAAATAATAAAATAATGTAATATAGGTGGGTGTTGGAGTATATTAAAATATTTGGTACATGTTAATGTACCCCTATGATACCTTCATGGTACAACTTGTAAATATTATACTAGGGTTGTGTCTTAGTTTAGAGTGTGAGTAATATTTTATGTAATGTAATAATGTGCAAGAAATGCACGTGTTATGTAATTGTGTATGTGTAGGAAATGCATGTGTTTCATGTGAGTAAGTGTGCAAGTGTAATGAGAGATTATATGCACAAGTGTCATTATATTAGAGTATGCTAAATGAAGAGTCATGTCTAAGTGTGCATACAAGATAGAGTCATGTGTATGCAAGTGTCAAGTAGAGAAGCCAAGAGTCATGAGACTTGGCATATGGAAAGGAATAGTCAAGTATCCAAAGATTCATTCTACAATGGCTATATATTTCTCCATAAAAGATCATTAGATATAGAGACAATAAGTTATCAATATCATTATCAAGAATCAAGTACTATATTTTTAAGAGAAAGAGTAGTAATAAAGTATGTGATAGTATGTGTACATGAATGTGTACATGAATGCACAACTAATAATAATCCCTACGATAATAAAATGTGGTTGTAAAATGTATATATCCCCCTTGGAAATTTAAGGTGTTATCGTTTTATAGCATTGGATAAACTATCCATGGTAGTTGATGATAATGTGATATAGATATTGCTTTCGTTGAAGTCACTTTTGATCTTTAAGTTGATTATTTTAAATGAACCAATATCTTACCGTGTCTTCATCACTCTCTTTTTCTAGAATAAAATATCTTAATGACCATGATATAGAATTATTGGATGATTAGTTTTCACTACATGAATTGTATTAAACAATGATTTTTTCACTTTTTGTTATGCATCTGAAAACCATAAACCATAGTTGAAAAAAAATAGTAGATGGTTAGTAGCAATGACTTGAGGTAGGTATTTATAGTCCACAACCTATCATGGTTGAACTTATTAGTTTGAAAAAAAAACATTACCTATCATATCTTTATATATAAAGTTATGGTTGAAATTATTAGTTAAAAAATATATATTTCTATATTTTTTTGACTTTAAATGAATATTTGATATTTCCAAGGAGTGAATTTTAAAATACGTAAAATAAGTAGGGATATTAAGGTCAAAATAATAGTTTAAAATTTTTATGAATAAAAAAAACCAAGAATGGTAATAGAAATTAATTAAACTAAAGGTGCCAACTAAGGATAACAACTATCATTCATTCTCTATAAAAGAAGGTGTTGGTCACAAATCTTCCTAAGTATAAAATATTATTTGTGCATCCTAAACCCAACCAAAATTGAAAGACCGAAGGAAAGAAATTTCCTTTTGGCCAATATCCAAAGAGGGCTGGTTCTAGGGTGCACAAATGATATTTTGTACTTAGGCATATTCATGACCAATAGTTTTTGGAACACTCAATGGTACTCCAAAAAAGTTTTATTTTCAAAATTATTAAGATTTGATGTTCACCTTTGTACTGTAATATTAGAACATCTGGCAACTCAGATCTACCCAGAAGAATTCGAACATGAAGTGAGTGAAATATTTCTTCATGATCACAACATTGAAGACCAAAAATCTAGAAGACCCCATTGAGTTTTATGAGCTTAACACCCAAGTGCTAGGAGAACACCCTAGGTTAGTTACTCCAGCTATTCTATCAAGTGTTACATCTTCACAGTTAGTTGGTATGTTCTCTGTTACTTCGAGTCCCATTAGTAAAACCACTAGTTTTACACCTTCCCAACCATACACACCAATCCACATGGCTCAAAATCCACCACCATGGCCACAAAGGCAGTTCCCAGCATGGAATCACTTCCAACCTCTAAATCTGCAATCTTAGAACCTAATTCCACAAGCAACAATGAAAATTTTGCCTACCTACGATGGTACAAGGAAGATAGCTTATGAGCATGTTCATGATATAGCTACCTTGGCGATAATCCATAACATCACAGATGAGGATATAATGGTAATATTACTTGTGCTCTCTCTCCAATGTAAGTTGCTTTACTAGTACCAATCATTACAACTCACCACCATCACCACCTAGGACCAGTTGGCTGAATTACTGATCAAAGGCTTCAATGAACAAGTAGATTTGTTCTCTTTACTACATTAGTTTACTACCATTCAGAGGCATCCACATGAGGAAATCATGGACTTCAATGTCAGGTTCACTTGAACTTGGCATAGGGTTCATGATGGTCTCTGGCCAACTCCTAAGTAAGCAATATTTTACTACCTTTGAGATTTCAACTCCAATATTAGTATGGTCATTTGATAGTCTAATGTCAACACATTTATCGATCTGTATTTTTCTACACAGAAGGTTGAAGCTGACCTCATTGCTATTGGTAAGATTTTTCCAAAAATTGCAATGCCTATTTTTCCTAATCTTTCATAGTATTTATATGCTAATGCATATTTTTAGTCTTTGCCCATGTCACCCATGTATCCAATCCCTTCATGGAATACAAGTACATCTCAAGACACGATGACAGTTCCTATCCCGTAACTACTTGATCCAACCATTTTGTAGTTACGTGCTCTTGTTCCATTCCCAGCACTACCATCTCCACCTGTTACATTATCATTACCATCTCCTCTAGCATTCTCAAACCTTGATCCATAATAAAAAGTGTTGAAGGAGTTGCAGTCCATGAACTCGGCCATAAGAGCGATGGTTAATGAAATATCAGTGATCAAAAGGAAGTAGACTTAAAAATATTTCTAGCCTAGGATATTTCAAGTGTTTTTGATCATCAGGTTGCAAGCAACACCGATCAACAAGTTTCCTAAGAGAAACCAAATGGTGTTGATGAAAAAATAAGCTAGAACATCAGAAAAAGCATACTGGTGATCTATGTGCAATTATTTGCATGGCAAATAAACCTGAATGGTTCACCTAAACTATGTGCAAAAATTAGTAGAAATTTCCTCCACTGGTCAAATAAACATGATAATAGAAGTTTATCATAATTTCATGGTCCCTTTTGAAGAGCAAGTTTCAGTTCTCATGATAACTAGAAGAAAGCCTGTTATTGTGGACCCAGCTGATTTGGAACCCCTAAAGGTACCTGCTAACTCAAAGATGCAAAATGAGAAGAAACAAGTGCAAGCAAAGGCAACTGTTCCAACGCCCAATCCAGATGCACATGTCCTATCAAAATATATTTTTCCTCCGCAAGTGAAAGGACAAATGCAAGAAAATTCTTCAACTTCATAGGCAAGAGCTAAAATGGAGGAGCAGGTTGGTGAGAAAATCAAATACCCATATTTGACCAAGCATTAGAGGGTAGAAGCTACATAGCAGTATCAAAGCATATATGAGGCTACCAATGAAGCCAAGGGGTCATGTGCATCCACGTATAACATCATTGAGGAATTGAAGAGGATTCCAACCAAGGTGAGTCTCTATGATGCACTACAATTTCCTAGACAAGTGGACTTGTTGCAAGAATCACTAGAATTTGTGAAAAACAAGGGGAAGAATTTTATTCAAACAATGTTAGCTCAAACGCTAAAAAATTCTGCTACTGGAAATAATAGACCACCCCCTTTATACCTATCCCTCAATATGGAAGGATGGATTGTGCATAATTTCATGATCGCCTAAGGGGTTGCAACAACTATCATTCCAAAGACAATGTGCAATGCTATGGGTATGGAATATACAAGGAGCAACCTTGACATCTTGTAGTTGGAAGAAACCCCTATAAGGATAGTAGGAGTCATCAAGGACATTCCCATCGTATTGCATTAGATGCTCTAGATAACTGTGATCCAAGAGGTGGTTGTGGTTGAATTGGAGCCTTACTTCAGCATGTGCCTATCATGATAGTTTACTGCCAAGTTGGGAGGTTACCTCTCTCTTGATTATTCTCATTTGTAAATTTCTATCAAGGGGAGGAGAATCCAAATTTATAATGAGAAGCCCTCAACTTATCACATAGAGAAGATCGAAGATGAAGATAAAACTATGAATTCTATCAATTTGATAACCAAAGAATTGGAGGAGTTAGACTTGATGGAAGAAGTTCTAGATGAGATTCAGACAAAAGATGAGTTTTCAATTCTTGAATTCAATGTCATTATGGAGATCGAAATCGAATGCTACACTATCACTAAGCCTGAAAATATTGAAGTGAAAGTGCCTAATGATGAAGATCTTGTTCTTAATTAGTTATGGAAGTTGTATTTTGATGATGCTAAGTGTAAGTGTACCATCCTAAAAAGCATGCACCTAAGTTATTGCATCATTATACCAAATATTAAAGCAATAAAGCATGTATAACAATGAATTGAACAAGAATATAAGACTTATTTTATTAAATCATTATAAATATCGGTTACAAGTAGGTCCCTCTAAGGGATACCAAAATCTTGATACAATTAATACAAATTTGAAGCCCCTAAATGGGGATGGTGCAATCCGTAGGCTTTTAAAATAGACACGAACTGCTCAAGGCCTATGGATGCCTTCTTCTCACTTGCTTGGAGGAATTTTATGCCAATAATATCTCAAAATTTTCAAGAACCTGAGATCTGCATTCAAGAAACAACATAGCACAATTAAGAACATATGAGGCCTCTCATGATGAGGCTCTTATGGAATATTTGCAAAGAATATGGCAAAAATTGCAATGAAACATAAAGATATGTCAATGTAAGAAAATATATATGCAAGAATGGTAAACTAATACAAAGTATGCTTAAATTTAATCAAATCTAATTAATATAACATTAAATTTGCATTAAAAGCATGAAATAAGTCTAATATAAGAAGATTAATGCAAATTGGTAAATGTGACAAAATAAGGACAAAGCTACCTCAAATTTTGCTAATTAACCATACAAGTATGCAAATGAGAGTTAATCTAAGCTAGATCTAACTAATTGCATGGATAGAAATAGAAATTTACTTTTAAAATGGAAGGAAATGAACTTCAAACCCTAGTCATGGGTCCCAAGTGCAACTAGCTTTGTTAGCTATGACTAAGGTGAAAATATTCTTTTTATTACAATCAGGGATTGAAATTGCTAATTCTTCCAAGGAATTGATGATCAAGAGTTGCCTTATCATTCTGTAATAGGTTGGTGGTGAAGTTCAATCACATTCACAATAAAAGTGGTTTAATTGGTAAGGTTTACTTCTTCAAGCTCTTGAAATCCTCCTTGCTCCAAATGCAGTCATGATTCTCCAAATTGGTAGCATGTAGAAACTCCTCAAGGGTTGTATATCGCTCTCCAATTCAATAGGACTTTGCATTCAATTGAGAATTTTTCTAGTATTTTTTCCCAATTTTGAGGAGGGTATTATAACACTCTCAACTCTTAATCCATGGTGATCGGGTAGCTAGTGCTACACTTGTTCTGATAGGTGGAGAGATTCAAGATTAACTATCATATTTGATTTTTTCCCCAGCAAATGGTAAGCTTATGATAGTTATTGACAATGATTTGTAAGATGAACGTAATTTACAAGATCGAGTGATATTTTGTTGAATTTTATTATGATTATTGATATTATGACTACCCCCCAAGCAACAAGTCAGTAAGGGAAGGATAATTAATGAAGTGATGTGTCGCTTGACCAAGAAGAATAATTTGAATGATTTAAGACTTTTGCATTTTGTTATATGGTAAGACCTAATTCAACCATAATTTCAAACATTAATAGTAATTGTACGTCTCTATCCCTCGAAGTGGTTCGACCACAATGGACTTATTAGAAAATCAAGATGTTAGCAATTCTAATTAGTCTTGTGTTGAATCACTATGTTTGATGATTTTCTGAAAATATCATAGAAGAAATGAAATGAATACCTCGTTCCTGTGGGGCAGTACAACCATCATGGTTTTCTTCGGGATTGAAGTGAAGCATTTCAAGTCAATGATGACAAAGTTTCTCCAAATGGCATTATGGTGATTTACTCATCTTGTCAGGTTGCATGGAGCACAAGTCACTACAACCGCCAAGTGTGTAGAATAAATGACTGAATACGAGGCACATTTGAATTTTGATTTATGTAATGTTTTTGCTATTTATTGAAATTTTTGAGGTTTTTGAACCATTGAATATTTTTAATTTTGTATTTCAAGCTATCCATGATGAGAAATTGCAAGCATTTATTATTACCTGTTAACTGCGGTTGTTAGTTGCAACTAGTTTTGTCAAATTTCTTAGCCACAATTGATACCCACGGTCGGCAAACCCTAATTCTGTGCCTGGGATTACTAGCCACAGCTGAGGGCAGAATAAGAAATATAAAATAAAATTTGGCTATTTTTATTTTCATTATTTCCAGTTTGCCCTAGATTCTAGAGAGAGCGGTGAGAGGTGAGGTTAAAATATTGATACAGAACATTGCCACACTTCTAACTCACTCTGATGGCTGACCAACCAAAGGCATCCACCAGTGGTGGAGCTAGTGCTATGAAGGTAGCATTACAAGCCTCTTCCTTCCATTTACCAACTTTTAAAATAAACCACATTAATTAATGAGATTAATGAACATATTAAACTATTGGCAATGAACCACACCTTAGTTAGGATTAGACTAGGCTAGTTTTAGAGGGTGGGTTTAAAATTTTAAGGGTTTCTTGGGGTGGGAAATGACCTCGAAAGGGGTCTTTCCCATAGTTGTGGGTGGCAACCATGGCTCCCAATTGACAAATTAGGGGTTGCGGCTAATTCAAACCTCAACGGTCATAAATTTGACCATTGACTCCGGCCACGGGTGACAACCACAGCTAAGCAACTTTAGGGAAATTCTTAATTTTTTGATTTTTTTGCTATTTTGACTTGAAGTAATTGATTTTTTTTATTTTTACAAGTGAAAATTTGAATGTTTTTGCATATTTTGGATGTATTTTTGAATGGTTTTGCCCTTTTGAAAGGTTTTTGAATTTGTTTGGATTTTTGAAGTGCATTTTTGATGTTTTTGTCATTTTAATCATGGTGATTATTATTTGTTTTTAGACCTTGAATGCTAGAGCGTAGGAGTCATATCTCGTCTGTGAGATCTTACCTGGACTAGATGATGTCGATCAGGATTAGTTTACAGCTATAGGCTTTGGCTATGTGTTGTGGTTGCCTTATATCCAGGCCAAACAGACCTATATGACTACATTGGCCTATTGCTGATATGTGCAAACCAATACCTTTAACATTTCTATCGAAGAGATAACTATCACATGGGATGATGTCTACCACATATTTTGCATTCCCATTGATGGCAAGGCCATCACATATTCATATACTATAATGAATACTACAATATTCTAGAGGATATTTGGTGCTTGATAAGATAAGGCGATGGAGGACACTGATCATGGAGGGGTACCGATTGAGTGTTGGTATAGAGAAAGGGTCTTCACACAATGGTAGGCTTATTAATGCAAATAATTATGAATTTGTGCTTCCTAACACATCTAAATTTAGGTTCCCTTGGAACCTCTTGGCCAGGATATAGGACCTACTTGCTAGTACCACAATGGAGCCATTGAATCTATCATAGGGGAGTGCTCTCCTTGCTTAGCTCTATGATGATATTTACGCATCACTCAACGGGGGTGAGTGGGAGTAGGGTGCAACTTATTGCTCTAGATCTAGGTATAGAAGTATATCAACATTGATCGACCTGGATTACTACCCATATAGATCGACGATATTTCAAAGGAGTTATAATGCTATACTGCTTGCTAGCCTAGAGAGGTTAAGGGCTACAAGAGTAGGTCTTATGCAGGGGATCTTCAACATTATATGGATCATCTGATAGGGCTATAGGTAGGGTAGGTCATATAGCACCCTTATATAGATTGCCCTTCATGGAAGGAGGTGAACCACTACCTAAGGTGATCGAAACACGATAGATGGATCATTGGGTGCAAGCCTGGTGTGCGAGAGTTCTTCCACTTCTCATGTTTCTCTCAATAGTTTAGGATATGTTAGTATATACCAGTAGAGAAAGTAATCTATCATTGCCTGAACACATGGATACAACTATCCTAACCTTAGTTGACCCTGTTAGGTGAGCAGGATGATGACTTCCAAGACTTGGGGTTGGCTGACGTAGGGACCATAGCAGACTATGATGTCTGGTGGACTACCAGGCTATGGTAGGGTAGTGGTCCTCTAGGAAAATCTAGAAATAGGGAGGCTATAGAGGCTATAGGTGGTGATATTGAGGGGGGACACACTCACCATAGGATAGAGGGTGAATGGGGCCAGGCTATTATAGTAGAGGAGGAATCCTAGGATGAGGAGTAGGGTGAGGAGGAGACAAATAATAAGGTGTCCCAGCTTAGAACCTAGATAGCTAGTCTAGAGGCACAGTTGTAGATGGTGAGGATACAAATCATGGAGAAAGATACCTCCGTTGCTACACTATAGGCTTATATTATTGCACTATAGGATCAAATGAAAATAGGATAGACATAGTGGTGAGGCTACTAGGAGGAGAGGGTAGCCTTCCAGGCACATATTGCGATGGCTAACATAGAGATATATAAGATCACTAGGTAGTGTGATATTCTCTAGTATCAGGTAGATTTTAGGACTACAGAGCGAGACCTTCTTAGGTCAATGAGGGAAGATCCATCAACTTCTCAAATTTCTCCATCTACACCAGCTATATAGGGGCCAATAGGGCTAGACATGGCTACAAAGATCCAGTGATTACAAGCTATAGTATCAAAGGATACTAGGAGACATGCATCCAACATAGTGCACATCACTCTCCTTGAGGTTGAGGTCAGACTACGGGGTGGGGCAGTTCCTGATAGATCTAGTCACATGACTGGTAGAACAGAGATGTCCATAGGAACCAAATATAGGTAGACTCACATAGAGGGGGAGATGATGGAGGAGAATAGCTAGGGGGTTTTGACCCTATTTAGTATAGATATTTAGATCCATGTACTATTTTTGAGTGTAAGATATGAGGACCTACACAGTTGTAGCCTACAGGGATTTTTTGATATAACTCTATGTACTTTTTGACACACACACGGACACACACACACACACACACACACACACACACACACATATATATGATATGAATTTTTATGTCTCATTACATGTGTATATTTTTATTATTTTATGTTTATGAGACGCACATGGATGCAATGCTTAGATGCTTTATGATGTAATATATTGATGACATGCACTAGCTAGATGATTTATGTATGCGTAGATATTATGATGTAGATGTGTAGATGGACTACTTATATATGCATATATGGATGTAATTCTAGATGTTAAATGAATGTTTGATTTTGATTTAATTGAATGAATCTAATTTATGTTTTTGTGATATGATGAATGCAATGTATGTAATGCGTTATTTACATGATGGTGATATAATGTAAATGAACCTGTATGCTTTAAACACTTAAAACATAAGGAATGAATGCAATTTGAGTTTAACAATCTAATGGATTACACCACCAAATGTATACAAATCATGAATGAAAATGTTAAATCTTTTTTTTGGTATAAGGTAGAGGTGGTTATAAGGTCCACAAACCTTTTACAAAGTCAAAATGGGCTGGTTCTAGCATCAAGCCCGTATAATCAAAATACAAAATGGATCTTTCTAAGACTCACATTAAGCCATACTTAGAGTCCACGGTCCTATACTTGTCGCTTGACTATTCAGGATAAAACAAAAACCAAACAACACCTAGCACTTACTAACACTAGGTTGTTGTACTGTACACTTGTCACCTCCCAGGCCCCAGCAAATGGGATGCCTTTTCTGCCTAATTCCATCTATCGGATTACTCATCATCAGCCCCTCTGATCTCCTAATGCTCTAACAAGTTTGATCTTAGCTCTTCTCTAGCAGCCAACACCAATAGTTCTTGAGGGAAGTTATCCTTCCAAATTTGCATCTCCCCAACAGAAACCGCAATATTTGCCATTAGATCCGCCGCTCGGTTCCCTTCTCCGAAGGTGTGTTGGATTCGGGCATTAACCAAATGAGATTTATGAATCTTTGCTTCTAGGATAAGCTCCAATATGGTCCAATTGGGGTCTTTATCCTCCTTAATTGCCTTGATTATATTAAGCGAATCCCCTTCAAAGATAACTTCCTTATAACCCTCAAGTCCGGCAATTCTCATTGCTCGCATGCGAGCTCGGGCTTCTACAAAATGATTTGTTTGAGTTCCCAAAGGCTCTGCAAAGGCAAGGACCACTTTTCCTTCCTCATTTCTCAAAACTCCTCCTGCTCCTGTAGCCCCCGATTTCCTTTAGCTGCCCCGTCAAAATTAAACTTAACCCACTTTTGTGTGGGGGGTATCCACTTGACACCATCCCGTGGGTTGGTTGTAATGTCTAGGTCTGGAAGTTCCTCTCCCCAGTTCCACAAAATCCTCCTTTCCCTTAGAGACATGGTCTCATTTTTGAAGAAGAAAGTTTTCCAGCTTTTCTTTCAAATCTCCGATTATTTTATTACCACATAACCCGGGATCTTTCTTACGTCCTTTAAATACTCTCTTATTTCTCTCATTCCATATCCCCCATAAAAAATGGGGTAAGTCGAGCTTCCGAGCCAAGTCAAAAGCTTTGCCCGGAAGGGGGAAGCCCATCGTATGCGAAGTCGGACATGCTATTTGGACAGACCCAATCTATATGAAATTTGGACGAGATCATTTGGAAGACTCGTACAAGAAAAATCACAAGTTAGAAATATATGACTTACTGATTCTATTGCTTTCTCACACAAGATACATCGATTGATGAATTGGAAACCTCTCCTTTGCAGATTATCCGTTGTCGGGATCTTATTTTGAACCGCCAACCAAAAGAAGAAAGCTATTTTTGGGGTTAAATTATTTAACCAAATAACGAAGTCGGAGTCCGACCATTGAATCCCAAGTGGATTAACTTATAGGCAGTTTTTACCGAATAGATCCCACTTGTAGTTTTGCCCCAAATCGCCTTGTCTCTTCCTCCCCCAGGAATGATCGGGAACACCCTTAAAGCATCATTGAGTTTGGTTAGGGCCACCTTCTCTTGCTCTGACAGATTATGAACTGTGATTTTCTTCCAAGAAGAAGTTTCCTGTGCTACAGCAATAAAATCCCCTACTTTTCCTCCCATTTCCTTCGAAAGTTTATGTTGGAGGACCTGAAGGTCTAAGTTATCTTTCAGAGGGGCCTCTTCCAACCACGGGTCTTTCCAAAAGTCCACTTGTCTTCCATTACCAATTCTCCATCTGATGCCTTTCCTGACTACCTCCCGACATTCGAGCAAACAATTCCAAAAATAGGATCCTCTAGGAAGATTATCGACTTTCAAGAAGTCCTGATTATTTCGATATATTTTGCCTTAAGAAGTTTTACCCATCCCAATTGATCATTATTGATAAATCTCCATACCTGTTTTCCAATCAGAGCTTGATTCAATTCTTTCATTCTCTTTAACCCCAGGCCCCCCTGATCCTTGCTTGCACACACCTGATTCCATGCTACCAACGAAATTCTCTTTCTCTCCTCTGAACCTGACCACAAGAAGTTGCGTTGAATTAGCTCCAATGTAGCTCGGACCTTTGCAAGAATTCTAAATAGAGACATGCAGTAAATTGGAATGCTCTATAAAGTAGTTTGAACTAATAAGGCTTTTCCTGCAGAGCTGAGAAGGCTGCCCTTCCACCCTGCTAACTTTTTGGAGATCCTGTCAATGACTGAGTTCCACAAAGTAGCCTTCATTCTTCCTTCGAACATAGGCATGCCTAGATAAGTTGCTTGGTAGAAGCTCCTTTCCACAACTCGAAGAGGTTAGCTATTCTTTCCTCCCTCCCACCAGGCGTGTTAAAGAAATAGATGCTACTCTTCTTATAGTTTATGTACTGTCCTGCTTCTATCTCATACTTGGTTAGAATTCTCTTCAACTTCCTAGCTTGAGGCACCGAGGCTTTGGACACAATGATTGTATCATCCACAAACTGTTGGTGAGACACTGGCTCTGCTGTTGAGGCTGGTTTAAAACCTTCCAATTGACCATCTGCCACCGTTGCTGAAATGTTCCTACCCAATGCTTCCGCTAAAATAATAAACAAGTATGGAGACAAAGGATCTCCTTGTCGCAACCCCCTTTCACTCTTAAAGTAACCGGAGGGTGACCCATTCACCATGACAGAAAATCTTGTAGTAGAGATACAACTAAAAATCAACTTAATCCACTGGGGATAGAAACCAAACTTACCCAAAATCTTGGTGAGGAACCGCCATGAGACCCGATCGTAGGCTTTATTCATATCAAGCTTTAGTAACATACCTGCTTCCTTACTAGTCACCATTGAATGAATAACCTCATGAATTGTGATGATACCATCCAATATTTGTCGCCCTTTCACAAAGCCACCTTGGTTCATATCAATGATGAAAGGAAGGATAACCTTCGACCTATTGGCGATTGTTTTTGTGAGAATCTTCATCAGAGTGTTACATAAACTGATAGGGCGAAAACTGGAAAATTCCATTGCTCCCACTAGTTTAGGGATGAGGACTAAAAAAGTAGCATTAACTCCTTCTGGGATTTCCATGTCCTTTTGAGCCTCAATTATAGCTTCCACTACATCATTGCCTAGGATATCCCAAAACTTCTGGAAGAAAGCTACAGGGAAGCCATCCGGTCCTGGGGAGTCGTTACCATCCATGTCAAAAACGACCTTCTTGATTTCCTCCTTTGTGAAAGGACTAAGTAAGAATCCATTAAGATTATCAATTACGAGGGGTGGAATGGCTGCCAACAGAGAGTCCTCTTCTTCAATAGTCGGATTTACATCTTCTAGCAACGATTTAAAGTACTCAACCGCTTCCCTCCTTATGTCTTCCATATCTTTGGTGTTAGACCCATCGGCCATCTTGATCTCCTTAATTTTGTTAGTACTCCTGTGGCGAAGAGTAGAGACATGGAAGAACTTTGTATTTCGTCACCCTCCTTTAACCAACGCAGTCTAGATTTCTGCCTCCAAAAGGTTTCTTCAAATCCTAGCATCGTGTGGTATTCGGCTAACAACTCCCTCTCCTGGTTTCTCGGATCCTCTCGTAAGTCGCTCCGACTTCAACTTCTCCTGTAGTTCATTGATCTTGTCTTTTAGTTCTTCCTTTTTAACAAAAATATTGCCAAAGGAAGTTTTGTTCCACTCTCTAATGTTAGCCTTCACATTCCTTAGTTTACATGCCACTTGGGCCGCTTTCGAACCATTATACTTTTTGTCCCACCATTGGGCAACCGAGATCCTTGAGATCCTGATGTTGGAACCACATAAGTTCGAATCGAAAGGGTCCGATGTATCTTTTCTTAGAGTCCTCCCCCTATTTCCCACAGAATTGGGTTGTGATCAGACCCGATTCTTGGGAGTGCCGTTAATGAAGAGTCCCCAAACCTCTCCAGGCATTCTTGAGAAAGAAGAAACCTATCTAATCTTATCTAAATTTGGTTTTCCTTCAATCTTTTGTTAGACCATGTATAGGAGAATCTACGCAGGTCCACATCCATCAACTCATGTTGCTCAACAAAATCTCTAAACTCGTAGATATCAGCAGTTATTCTTTGAGAGCCCCCCAATTTATCTATAGGATTAAGGTAGCAATTGAAATCCCCCGCCACAATCCAAGGGTAGTTGGGGACCGTCTCCCTCAATTCAGCTAGCTGACTCCAAAGAACCCTTCTCAGTCCCTTGTCTAACTGGAGCATATACATTCGTTAAGATCCACTCTTCCTGCGTGGTTTTATCCACACATAAGAGACAAATAAACCAACTAGACATCAGAATCACTCTACTATCAATCACATTTTTGTTCCACATAACCAGTAACCCTCCTGCTGTTCCAGTGGCCTCTTGGCCTACTACTTCAGCTTCTCGCCAAGTCCTATTCTTAAAAGGAATAACTCTACTCTCCTCCATTTTAGTTTCTTGCAGTAAAATCATATCCGGTTTGTGTTCTTGTCTAAGAGCATACAAAGCTCTTATTTTTGTAGGATTACTCCCACGAATATTCCATGAAAGAATCTTCATTTATGGGCTTTGGATCCTCGAGCCTTCGCCCCAAAGAGCAATACTGCTTGAGTGCCATCAACCACTCCTCGCTCTGCTTCTTTCTGCCTTAAGGCAGCATTGCTAGGTTTCCCTCTTCCTACCGAACCATATCCCCATACATCCGCTCTAGGTTGAAGTTCCTTGGGATTCACTTGGCTTCTAGTAACCATCTTGGGTAGGTCAGTCTTGGTATTTGGGGTAACAATCTGGCTTTCTAGGTTAACTGGTCTTTTTGACAATGGAGATGATTCCGTGCTCTTAGCTTCTTGATTAGTAGATTCTTTTTTCCTTGCTTTGGGGTTACACCGATCTTGGTGGTTCACCTCTTCCTCCTGAGTATCCTTGCCTGTATTATTAGTTTCCTGCTCCTTCCTCTTGATTTTTCTCCTCTAAATCCTTCTCTTGAGTCTCCTCTACCTCAGATTCCACTTCTTGGTTGTCCATCTGATCTCCCTTCAAATGATTTAATGCATCAAAACTGTTCTCCACTGGGATGTTGATCTCCTTGGAATTTCTTCCCATAAATTCCTCTACAGTACATGGGACCACTTCCACCGAGCCTCCATAGGCCTCCCGTATCACCCAATCAAACTTACTTTCCCCAAGGCATTGATCTATGGGGTTCTTTCCTTTGTGATTTGGCTCGAGGCTTGTCTGTATCATCTTAGGAGCGAGGTTGAGCTTGAGGGTTCCCATCAAAGGGACCAGCTCCCCCGTGAGAGGGTTTTGGGGCATAGGAATTTTTGGGAGGAGGGTTAAAACGTTGCCTCTTGCTTACAATAGGGTGAACAGGGTCTCCGATATTCGGATTTCGAGCTCCACGTCCTTGAGGCCCGGGTTGGGTAGGAATGGAGATCTCACGGGGGAGGGATATTATTCTGGGTTTGAGGATCAGTATTTTGGAGTGGGGGCTGGTTCTTGGAAATGCAGTGGATACCCTGGTGCCCTACCTTCCCACAAACACTACACTTAAAAGACATATTTTCATATTCAAAGACCTGAGTATGAAGGCCAAACATAGATGACAAAATAATGGATTTAGGGAGCTCTTTACTCAAGTCCGCCAACACACACATGCGAGCGAGACAGAGTCTTGTTTTGCTCAAGGTTGCAGGATCAATAGCTATTAGTTCTCCAATCTCCGTAGCTATCCCGACCAATATTTGTTCGTTCCAGAAAAGCGGAGGTAATCCCGGCATCTTAACCCAAATAGGAGCCAAATCCAAGACTCGAGTCCGGGGGTTGAAATCGGGGGACCAATGCTTCAGATACAAGCCCATTTTCCCAAAAAACCAAGGACCTCCTTGGAGAGTCCTTTCCATGTCCTGTTCACATTGAAATGTCACCAAAAGAAAACTCTTGGGTAAAGCCTTAATCATCATACCGGCCCTTGGCTGCCATTTTTGGATGGCCCATCTCCTTATGACTTCCATGTCCGGCCTCACCCCCATAAATTTAGCCACCAAAGATGTTCCGCCCTCCATAGCCACATGCTGAGCTAAGGAATCCGGGACGTGCAACCTACCATTGACAGATTTTAGATTAAAACAAGAGTCGGATAATTTTTGCTTACCGCGAAGAGCATTAAGATATGAAGGTCTCCAGTTTCTAGGTTTCTCTTTGTCTCCTTCTTGGGTCTTCCTTTGATCCTAACGCATAGAGTCTTGGTCCCCCTCAGAGAAATCTTCAACCGCATCCGCCCAACGCCCTTGGACCGGTTCCAATAGAACTTCCTTGTCCACATCCTCCGCCTGGGGGCCTGCTATCTCGCCGGAGCCCCCACCGCCGCGTCTCGCTGATCCGCCCTCTGAAGTCCCACACCTAGGGTTTGATGCCCCTAGACCTCTCGCTCCTCCTCCTTGCTCCTCCATCCGTCACAACTTGTTGCCTCCAAAATCTGCCATTTTTTTTTTTTTTTTAGTCTCGCTCCCTCAAATCGAATGAAAATGTTAAATCTTATCATAAGAATTAATTATTTTAACATCTATATATGAAATGATGAGTTTGAAAGATATGTAATGATTTCTGAGATGAGATATATTGTTGCTATTAGGGAATTTTTTTGAGGTTTTCCATGAGACTCAAACACCCTAGTTGACTTATAAAAAGTTGTATAATGACTATACTAGTCTCCTGAAAGATAAAAATTTTGCTATGAAAGACCAAGATATTCATTATTTCTATGTGTGCAAATGAATATATTAGGTGAGACATAAAACTACCTCATTTCAAAGCAATATTAATTCAAACCATTATTGTAATGAGGATCACCAAATGTTCACCATGATCCTAGGTTTGAAAAACCCTATAGGAATGAGTGAGCTGAGGTTTAGCGGGTGCGGCGGGAGTGAGGGTTTGAATTTTTTGGGCAGGAATCTCAGCCAAGGCGATAGAGGTAGAGCAGGTACGAAAGGGGTGGGTGGGAACCTCGAGCATGGATCAAGCAAGGATCTAGAGGAAGGCGATCAGGCTACGGTAGATTTGGAGGTGGGCATCACGTAGGGGCCCGACCCTCCTCAGAAAGACCCCAACAAAAAAGATACGAAGGACAATGCGGGGCCCAAGAAGTGGTTGTCTTTTGCTGAGAATCTTAGAGGAAAAATAAAGGAGGTTCTCTCTCTTCTGCCCCTAGTTCCAGTAAATAATAAAATTTTGGCCCCAGCAAGTTCCATGAGCCCTTTTCTTTCAATGGAAGAATTCTCCCTGGTAGGCAAGTTTTTGGGAGGTAGGTCGGACATGGAGACTATCAGGGCTTGGGCGATGGGTAAATGGTGATCGGTAGGCAACTTGGAGTTGGTAGCTCTAACTCGAGGGTTCTTCATTATCTGTTTTAACAATATGGAGGATGCTAACCACATTTTAATAGGAGGTCCTTGGTTTTTGGGCAAAAGGAGCCTTTTTATCAGACGATGGGGTGAATATTTTGACCCTAAAAAGAAAAATATTAACATTGCCCCTATTTGGGTTCGTCTCTCGAGTCTACCTACCCAGTTCTTCAATGAATATTGGCTGTAGGGCATAGCCAAAACTATAGGGGACCTGATATCCATTGACCATGTGACCTTGGCTAGGACAAGGATGACTCATGCATGAATCTGCGTAAATGCTAATTTGGATAATGAATTGCCAAGGTTTGTGGAGCTAGAGTATGGAGAATACTATCAAAAATAGTCGATAGAATACGAGAACATACCGGTATTCTATGTAGAATGTAAAAATCAAGGACATCTATGCAATCAGTGCCCTAACCTAGCAATGAATAGAGAAAAGCAGAAGTAGGGAATGCTAGACAGAGGAAATTTGAGGAGTTTCCCTGGTAGAGGTGATTTCAATCAAGCAAACTATGTCTACCAAAAAAATAAAAGAGAGGGTGCAGGGTCCCAACAAGACAAAGGAAAACAACAGGTTGTTGGCAACCAAAATACTTAGGTAAGTTCCAATCCTCTAGTTTCAAATAAATTTTCAATTCTATCCAATATGGGAGTAGGAGGATTATCGAAAGACATGGAAGCCCAGAACCTTTAGGCTAACCTTTTTGACTCTCTAGAATCCCCATCCAAGTTAGGATCCTCAAACCCTAATGCTGAAATTATTGTAAGCCCCGTGGGCATCACAAATCCAAACCCTAATGCTTGATCTCTAGAATCCCCATCCAAGTCGGGATCCTTAAACCCCAATGCTGAAAATACTTCAAGCCCAGTGGGCATCCCAAAGCCAAACCCTAATGCTGAAGAACTTAGGAAGAAAGTTGAGGCATTGGAAAATAAAAAATCTCATCTCCCTAACATCATCACTAGGATCCAAGTGAATCCTACTGAGGGGCCATCTCGTAGACCAGGGGAATACAGGAAAAAAGGAGAATATTTGGATGTAGGGGTGGAGATATGTGAAACTCTTCAGACTGAGGAATATGGCAGTCTGGTTCTACAACAAATTGCCTCCCCCTATTTTAGTCCTAAAAAAACCAGGAGCACTATGAAGTCTCCTATAGATTTTGGTAGTGAAAAAATAAGAGGGAGAATATCAAATGTTGAGCATCAAAAAATTAAAACTGATAATGACATTGCCAATGGAAAACAGAGAACCTTGTTTCAATAGGTTATTCCAGGTTCTGAAGACAAAAAATTAGGAAAACCCCCTCAAGGGAGGGGGAGAGGAAGAAATCCCAAACAATCTAAATGAAGTTCCTCTCATGGAACGTGAGAGGCCTCAATGGCCTACCCAAATATAGGGAAGTCAGTGCAATAAGAAATCAAGTGAATCCAACTATTATCATGTTGCAAGAAACAAAAATGATGAGATTCAGTAAAAAAAGTAGCAAAAAAATATGGAATCAAGGGGAGATGGTTTGCAAATCAGCTAGAGGAGCATCTGGAGGCCTTATGACTTTGTGGGATCCCTAGATAGTAGAAGGCACCATTATTCAAAAAGATGACATGGTTCTTAGTGTTTTATTTAAGGAAATAAACAGCAATAGGTCATGGATCCTTTCAAATATTTATGCCCTAACTTCAATTCAAGGGAGAGCTCTACTATGGGAGTACTTAGGAAATCTGAGTGAAATCTTCCATAATGTCCCCTGGATTTTGGCTGGGAATTTTAACACTCCTCTTTACCCTTTAGAAAAAATGGGTGGAAATGGACCACCTATCAGGAGCATGGATGAGTTCAATGACTTTGTGAACTCCAACATGTTGATGGATGTAAAAATTAGAGGAGCGAATTATACCTAGAGCAATCGGAGGATAGGGTGTCATCTCATTCAAGAAAGGCTTGATAGGTTTTTTCTATCAAAGGAGGCTACAACTCTGTTCAGTGATTCTACCCTGCAAGCCCTTCCTAAAATTGCCTCTGATCATAATACCATTTTTTTGGAGATCCCTAACTCTCTGTCCTTCAAGAAACCTTTCATATTTCAATCTATGTGGATCAAACATTCCAGTTTCAGAGATAACTTAATTCAGTGGTGGCAACAACCTGTCAAGGGTAGTGCAACTTTTAAACTTGTTGGAAAATTAAAGTTTGTTAAGGAAAAGCTTTGAACTTGGAACAAAGAGGTCTTTGGGAACCTATTTGAAAATAAAAAATAGGTTGTTGAAATTTTGAAGATAATTGATCAGAGGATTCAACATGGTGATGCTGATGAAACTACTAGGCAAGAGGAACGAACAAAACTAGCAAAGTTTCATAACATTTTGGCCTGTGAGGAAATATATTGGAGGCAAAAATCAAGGGCTCTTTGGTTGAAATATGGAGATTCAAATTCTAAGTTTTTTCACGTCACCACGCTTAGAAACAGAAGCAATAACAAGATAAAATTTTTAAAAAAAGCATATGGTTCTATTACTCAGGACTTAACACAAATAAAAAAGGAGGCAGTAACTTATTTCAATTCTATCCTTGGTCAGGAATCGTAGTGCAATGAGGAGGCCAAAGATATTCTCTTGCAATCCATTCCTAGAATAATAAATGAGGATATAAACCTTAAGCTTCTAGCTCCCTTTTCTAATGAGGAAATTAAGGAAGCCTTGTTTAGCATGGAGCCAGACAAAGCACCGAGGACCCGATGGCTTTCCCCCTCGTTTCTATCAAGATTTTTGGGACATCATAAGTGAGGATGTAATTTTTGTTGTCAGAGAATTCCAAGCAAGCAATCATATCCCAAAAGGTATCAAATCTACTTTTATTTCTCTAATTCCTAAGAAGCAAACCCCTGAATCTATGGTTGACTTCAAGCCAATCATCCTGTGCAATGTTTCTTACAAGATCCTAACTAAAGCCATTGCAAATAGAATGAGAGATATTCTGCCCCGCATCATAGATCCATGCCAGGGAAGCTCTGTCTAAGGCAGGTCAATCTTGGATGGAGTTATCATAGTTCATGAAGCTCTACACTCTGCTCATAAGACTAACAAGTCTGTTTTTGCCCTCAAGCTTGATATGAACAAAGCATTTGATAGGCTAAATTGGGACTTTCTGATTGTTGTCCTCCTTAAGTTTGGTTTTCACCACCAATGGGTTAATTTGATCAAAGAATGCATTTCTAAAGCATGGTTCTCGATTCTGGTTAATGGAACAACTGCTGGTTACTTTCAAATTCGCAGAGGAATTCGGCAGGGGGACCCTATCAGCCCCATGTTATTCATCATTGTGGAGAAATATTTAGGCAAAACCATAAAAAATTCTTGCATTTCAAGGCTAATATCAAGAATCAAGGCAACATCTCTCACTAGGGCTATTTCTCACCAACAATTCATCGATGATACCCTTATATTGACTAAGGCATAGGTGGTTGAGGTCAAAATAATTAAATACATCCTGCAACTCTACGAGGATGCTATTGGTCAGAAAGTTAATTTTAGTAAAAGCAAGTTATATTTCTTGAACACCCCCATTCAAAGGAAAGGAAGGATTGTAGAAATTTTAGGGTGTGATATAGCAAACCTCCCCACTTCGTATCTTGGTCTCCCTATTTTCATTGGTTCTCCGAGAGAGTCAATGTGGGATAGGGTTATTGAAAGAATTCAAAAAAAACTTGTTGGATGGAAAGGTCATCTTCTATCTCAAGCAGGAAAGTTGACCCTCACTAAGGCCTCTCTTTAGAGCATTCCAGTCTATTTCCTCTCTATTTTCAAAGCCCCTGTGAAGGTTTTCCAGAAAATTGAGAAACTCCAAAAAGAATTTTTATGGATTGGATCAGAGGAGAAAAAAAGGATACACCTTGTAGGATGGACCAAAGTGTGCAGACCCAGGGAAAATGGGGGCTTAGGTCTGAGGAGAATTGCTCATATGAATTTAGCTTTACTAGCTAAGCAAGCATGGTGCCTCATTTTTGGTGAAGAAAATGAATGGACAACTATCATCAAATGAAAGTATCTTCAAAATATGGAATTTCTAAGTGACTCAGTTCCAATCAGAGGTTCTACTTTTTGGAAAGCAATTCTCAATTGTAAGGAAATCATCAAAAAAGGTTTAAGATGGGTTTTAGGCAATGGTGAGAGGATAAATTTTTGGAATGACAGGTGGGCTAAGGATGAACCACTGATGCAATATCCTAACTTAGCCCGAATCAGAGATATCATGGAAGAACTCATTGGCAGAAAAGTCTCTGATTATATGGTTGAGGACAGAGGCAGAATGAAGTGGAAACAAATAAGGATTTAGGGATTTCAAGCAGAATCAAATGATCTTTGTAACATTCTCGGGAAATAGTTTATCCCCATGAGACCCAAGGAAGATCAAGTGACCTGGGCTCCTACGGAAAATGGGCAGTTCACTGTTAAATCAACTTACAAGCTTCTTCTTGATGACGAGGATTTTGTCCTCCAAAAGGACTTAGTTTGGATAACAAATTTAATTCCAAAAATTGAAGTCTTTTCATGGCTGGTTATCCAAGGAAGAATTCTAACCATTGATAATATGATGCATAAAGGTATTTGTATCACTAATCGTTGTTATCTATGCAAGGCTAATTGGGAGACCATTTATCACATTTTCCTTGAGTGCCATTTTTCCTTGATTGTCCTAAGTGGGGTTTTTCAGGCCTTCAATATTTCTTGGGTTAAACCAACCATCGTACTTGATTTTTTCATCTAGTGGCCTTGTCCCTTTTCAAGCCAAAGACTTAGATACATGTGGAAAATTTGTCTCAATCACTATCTTTGGAAGGTGTGGTTAGAAAGGAACCATAGAGTCTTTAATGAGTCTATCCATGATCATCAAACTATCATTGCCAGGATCCTATCCTTTGCCAACAAGAATGTGAATCTTATCCCTTTTGATAGCTATAAACCTCATCTATAGGAGACCATGATTGCTCAATATTTAAGCTTAACCTTGTTAGATGAGTCTGTGCCTAGGGTAGTCAACCCCAGAGCCAATGTTAAGTGGTCCCCACCTCCTATGGGTTGGTTTAAGCTTAATTTTGATGGAGAAGCTAAGGACAATCCTGGAAGAGCAAGCACTGGTGGTATTGTGCGAGATCATAATGGGAATATGATGCTTGCATTTTCCGAATATTTGGGAACAAGGACGAACAATGAAGCTAAAGCTAGAGCTATGTGGAGAGGCCTTCAAATGACTCAAGACTTAGAAGGCAATTTGATCATAGAAGGAGACTCTATGCATGTTATAAATCTCCTCAATAATTGGAAAACACCTCCTTGGAGGATTAAAACAATTTTTGAAGAGGCTAGGATCCTTTTCCAGGGAAGACATGACATAAAATCCCAACATGTCTTTCGGGAAGCTAACAAAGTTGTTGATAAGCTAGCCAATTTGGGTGTCGATGGTGATGGACTTTTCAAATGGGAACACGGTGTCCCGAGCAAAGTAGAGGAGCTTATTCAACAAGAATGCCAAGAATGATAGTCAAATTTACCAATAGGGAAGGCACTGTAAGTTTGAAGGCTATGAGTATTCCCGTCTCTTTTTTTAAATGGACTCACAATAAAAATTATTCGAGCTGTCAGTCTTGGTGGATGTTGCTTGGAAATACCACAAAGACTAATGGGGATAGTCACATGTCAGATAACATGGCTCCTAGTCATCTTAGTAATTTGAGGTTGGTTGATAATCACAGGGTAGGAAAGAAATGGCAATATAAGACTTCAAACTAGAGCCACATGGACCACTAGATAGCCATCGCCATAAATCTAGCCAACAGGTTCACTTCTCCAAGGCTGATTGGCCAAGACGGGATGTGGTCCCAAAGCATGTCATATACGAAAGAAAGCAATTACCAAAGAATTATTAAGAGTAACTATCAATACAGAGCTTGTGGGAGTTTTTTTTAGTACTCTACTATGTGTGTCTACAAATTTTTGTTTCTCCACTATTTCAAGGAAGGGATCTGTGTCTATTTATTTTTTTGTAATTATGATGCAGGTGTGTTTTCTCGAGGTATACCCAAAATGTTGTATGGGAAGTTTCTTTTTGATAACAAGCTATGTGCCTTACCGGATGTAATGGCTTTGGCAGCATGTAGATTTTACATATATAGGATCCTTAGTAAGGACATGTTCATCAACAACCCTGGGCTGATTTTTGTAAAAGGTTTTGGGTCAACTTGTAAAACCCGGTATTAATGCTATAGTATCTTATCTACCAAAATAAATGATCCTATGTTTGGATGCAGTTGGACTAGACCACTAGGTAATACAAACCACCTAAAGCTAGATCATTTGTAAATTGTTGTATTGGAGATCACTCTATGGTTTCAAGTAGTGACCATTACAAGAATTAAAGCTCTTCACCCCCTTATTTTCTTTTGATTTATTGGGATACTTGCTCATGTATAGTGATAAAAATCACTATTTATTTTGTATTTTTTTTTTTCTTTTGTTTTGAGCAAGGGATTTAATTTGATTTTGGTATTTTTCTCCTTTTTGTAAGCAAGGGATTTCTTGGGTAGGGGGGAACTTTTCCTTTTGCCAATGATCAACAATCTAGACCATGCTTATCACAAAATGAGAAAGTAAAACTAGGAACATTTTGTAGTGTTCATATTTCCTTGTACTAATTAGGATTTTCAACATGTTGATTAGTGGTGGGATTTTGATATATGCTAGGTGCTATCAAAACTAGACCTCGTCCTCAAAAGCAAATATAGATTTCTATAAATTTGAGAACACTAGGTATGGCTGAATGACTAGAAAACCCTAGTATATTCCTCATAGTAACATGAGGGGTTGTGTTGAGAAGCACAATTACCCACAAGGGTGATGGATTATGATGATGCATAGATGCATGATTGAAATACAAACATGGTGTCATTTGTAAGATTGCAAACACAACCTATCCTAATACAAGTGCGATGGATGGAAATGCCTAATGTAATGCAATTAAATGAATGCATGTGCATAATGTCATGCATAATGCAAATATTTTTGTATTTTTATGTTTTGCAATATTTTTGGATTTTATTGCTTTTTAATTTTTAAGGATTTTTATGTTTTCCATGTTTTTGATATTTTCATTATTTTGAATGTTTTTGATTTATGTGTGGAATGCCTTAAGATGAAGGATGTTGAGAGTTTCAGGCTCTTCAACACCTTCAAGTTATGTTAGGTGATATGTTCCAGGTCCTATCTTCTCTGAGATGATATATGGACCTAACCAGTTGACCACAAATTTATCTCACAAGTGCGACGATAGGTTTGAGTTTTGCTAGTTTTATTTCATTATAAGATCACCAACTTTAAAGTCTCTCAGATGGACTTTATTGTTATAATCTCGTTTTAAAAATTCTTAATAAACTTGAAGATGCTCAAAGGCATTCACGCGATGTTCATCAAGAAGCGTCAGTTGATCAAGGTGATATTCCTATGCAATGTTGTCATCGATGAACTCTTTCAATGTGATACATAGGGTTGGAATCTCCAACTCTAAGGGCATAATGGCATCAATGCTATATACTAGTAAAAATAGAGTTGCCCTTGTGAGAGTTCGTATCCATTACCTGATATGATCTTGGATGGTATCCCAAAATGACATATAATATTATGAAGTATGAACTTTGTAATACGTGCTCCTCTTGTCATTGTTAAAAATATTGCTTCCATCCATTTTGTAAAGTACTTAGTAGTTGTTATAATTAATGTATGTCAACCCAATGATGGGGGAAATATCTTTCCAATTAGATCTAAAACCCACTGAGAAAATGGCCAAGCCGCTTGAATGGGCTGTAAGACCTACAATGGCAAGTACGTAAGATTAGCATGATGCTGACATTTAACACATTTCTTGACATACACGATGCAATCCTTCTACATAATGGGCCAATAATAACCCATTCGAAGGATGTTCTTGATGATGGCCATGCCACTGAAATAGCCACAACATGTACTGTCATGAGCTTGTGAGATTGCCCAAGCTGATTCTTGGGGCTCAAGACAACAAAGGAGAAATCCATCATAGCTTTTATGGTACAAGATATCTCCTAACAAGACATAATTTTTTGCTTTGTATTCGAATGTGCATTTTGCAGTATGCGAAAATCCCTAAGAGATTATACCAAGTTTAAGGAAGTCATGTAATTGTGACATTCAATCATGATAAGCTACAACCTCAACTAACAATATGACTTGTTCCCTTTGCAAATTGATATGCATGAATGTAGACTGGGATACAACCTTGTGGTGAATGGTGGTGCCATTCTCCATAGGACAATGCGAGATCAAAGACCCCCAGGGTGCCTTCTTAAGAAAGTTTCTAGATTTATAGAACTACTCATGGTTTGGTTCTATATGAATCATGTTGATTGATTCTTTATTATCAAAAGCCTCATGTTGCATAGCTAATTGCAAAAGTATCTTCACATGAATGATAGTGAAATCAGCAGATAGATTCTAAGGGATCAAGGATCCCAAATATGCCATAGTGTCTATAATTTTTTTTGATATACAAGGGATTGCCTCGATGTCATACCACTCTAGTTGGGCTAGATAAGTGTCAACAAGATCCTTATAAGCTTTCAGGATAGGACACCTACATTGAAATATTCCCTTCACTTGGTTGACAATGAGAAGGGAGTCACCAAAGATGTTTAATATTTTAATCTTCATGGTGATTGCTATTTGGAGACCCAAGATTAGGGTCTTGTATTTAGATTTGTTATTGGTACAAGGGAAATCTAGTTTAAATTATAAGGGAATTGGAGTGCCTTATGGCATGAAAAATATAATTCTTGCACCACCCCCTTGCTCACACTTCAAACCATTGAATAATAAAGTCATATTAGCTTTGTTATTTGGTTCTTCGAGTTCAGGAGACTCTGATAATGCAAAGACTGCATCATTAGGAAGCTCTATGATAAGAGGCTTACTATCTTCAAGAGGTGCCTCTACCAGTTGATCAGCTATGACCTATCCCTTGATGGACTTTTGGCTGATGAATTCCAAGTTGAATTCTATCAATAGCATGATCCAATTTGAAGTACGTGTATTATGATATATCTTGTTCATTATATATTGCAAAGGATTATATTTTGATATCACATACATTGTATGAATTAGCATGTAGTGGTGTAAATTATTAGTCGTAAACACCACTTCTTAACACAACTTTTCTACGTATGCATACCCTAGCTCATAACTTACCAAGGTGTGACTGATATAATATATCACTTTCTCTTTGTCTTACACGTTCTTTTGGGCTAACATGGTTCCCAATATAAAGTTAGTAGTCGATATATAAAGTAAAAATGGCACATCTAGCCTTGGTGGAGCCAGTATTGGTGGTATTTCTAGGTATTGCTTGATTTCAGCAAAGGCCATTTGATAGTCCTAATCCCAATTGAATGGGACCCCCTTGTGTAGCAATCGATTCATAGGTCAAAATTTGTGTGATAATTATGCAATAAATCACTTTATGGATGCTACTTTGCCTTGTAGGATTCTTAGCTCCTTGATATTGGTGGGAGGATGCATTTCAAGTATGGCCTTGACATTTTCTAGGTTGATTTTGATCCCTTGTTTAGAAACGATGAACCCCAAGAGTTTTCCTAATGCTATGCCAAAGATACATTTCTTGGGATTCACCCTAAAATTATGCTCAATCAGGTGATCGAAGACCTTTCTAAGAATATCAACATGCTCTTCATGCAACAATGACTTCACCAATAAGTCATCGATATAATCATCTAGGATCTTGTGCATGTAGTCATGAAATATGTATGTCATGGCATGTTGATATGTGGCACCAGGATTTTTAAGACCGAATGGCATAAATTTATAAGAAAATATTCCCATGGCATTGTAAATGTGGTTTTGTGCTGGTATTCAATCTTAATCTAAATTTTATTGTAACCATAAAAACCATCCATAAGGGAAAGCATCTCATGACCTACAGTTGCATCTATGAGAGCATCTATGTTGGGCAATGGGAATGAATCCTTTGGTGTTGCCTTGTTGAGGTCTTTGAAATATGTAAAAATATGGATTCTTCCATCAGGTTTTCCTACAAGTACCATGTTTGATACCCATTCTAGATAGTCAATGGAGATAATAAACTCTACATCCAATAGCTTTTGCAACTTGTATTTAACCATTAAAGTGATGGTTGGATGCATTTTCTTGAGCTTCTTCTTGAATGGATTTTTAGAGGGGTCTAGAAAAAGGTTATGGGTAACCAATTTTAGATCTAGTCCTAGCATATCCTTGTATGTCCAAGAAAAGAGATCAGGTCTCTCTTTTAGTAGAGGGATGAGGTTGGCACGCTCATCAGGAGATAGGCTCTCTCCAAACTTAGAATTCTTAGGATTAGTGGGATCATCACTGATATCCACATCAAAGGTTTCCTCTACTGACATGTGCAATCCCTCCTCAAGTTGGTGAGGTGTAGGAATTAGGTGGATGTCATCCACTGGGTTTAAAGGTTCCACATCGGAATTACCCTCAGCGTGATAAACATCATGTGCACAACCTGGTGCAAAGTGAAATGGTTGTAATATTTCTTCATTAGGGAAGAAATATTCAAGCTCTAGAGGTGAATCAATGTGATCCCAATCAATAGCATCTAGATTAAGACACAATGGTTTAGAAGGATCAATTGGGTTGTGGAGTGGAGTGGTCAGATCAATGGATATCATATTGATGGAATGGGTTAGATATCCTGGACCACGTGTGTGCACCTCTACATTATTAGTGTTATTCACATGCTTGAGATGTGGCTCTAGAGGTATGAGGATCTCTAGATTTGGTCTATGAACAGACTAGAAAATAGGATCATTTTTCTCAAGGAGTTACCTATATGTAGGAGGATTGGGGAAGACTATGTGATAAAATTTATTTACATTAGGCGGTCTCCCCCTGATGTGAGGGCCAGGATAAACTATTCAATACATATCATCCATGTCGAATGGTTCATTACGATGGCATAAGTTCCATGGCCCAAGGTAGGCCATTTCAGTCTCATATTTGTAATCACTATCATCTATGAAGTATTGGTTATATTTAACCACTGTCTCATTAAGATGGCATAAATGTCTAGACCCTAGGTAGGCCATCTCTATTTTGTCCTTATATTCTTCATTATTTGAGGAATCTTCATCATCATCTATTCTAGAACCACATTCTAGTCCATCTCTTTTAGAAATGGATTCAGCTCTAACTTCCTCAGAAGCAACTTCTGATTCAATGTTTACTGTTAGGCCCAAATTTTGAATTTGCATGCCAGTATCGTCAGTATCTTCATTGTTTTTATTACCAAGTTAGTTATCGAAATATCCTTTGGATTGACCTCCACCATAATATTATCATGATAGATCTTTGATGGTTTTATAGCCACCATGGTCACTTGTCGGTCACCCCTTCATGAATAAGAAGGTTTAGGATGATAGGGGTTCCAATCCATGTCATCCCCTAAACTAATATTCAGGTAATCAAGAAATGCTTCTAGAAGTTTATATTGACCTCTAATATGATAGCCCAATCCAAAACAATCAGTTGGTAATTGATGCTATGTTTCATAGGGAGTTCTGCGCCCTTGCTCAAAAAGGCTGAGGCCATAACCATACCAATGGTAACATTTAAAATATCACAAGGTGAAATCTGGGTTGGAGAGGTAATGAACATTCATAGTGAATGGTTCATCATCATATTCATCCATAGGTGAATGATTTGCAAGTTGATCAAGGCCTCCATAGATGAAATTTGTTTGGTTGGACGGTACCCCCAGTGGCACTACCGTTCCTACAGGAAAGCGCTGGGGTTGAGGTCTACCCATATCTTGTGTAGTTTTAATAAAAGGTGTGAACGTCACATTCTGCACTATGTAGTCTACTAACCCAAAATTTACCCAATTAAATAGTCACCTACGGTGCATATGACCCAAATAAATAAATATATGAAGTAGGTTGTTGTACCTCCTTGAATTCATTCTACGCATCTCCCTCATCCATGAGATTAGAGAATTTAGTAGTGGCTACTTCAAGTTTTCCTTTTGACTCTTTCTTGCCCAATACTACCTTGACCTTCTGGTCATTTCTAAGCATCGTCAATGCTATAGGTTTTTTTGAAGCAACTGTTGTATGCATATATGGTTGTGGTTCTCATGTCGAAGTTCCAACACACACTTCCTTTGATTTTACCTCTAGGTATTTTATAGGTGACGTTGGTCTTATATCCAGATGTGTTGAAGGGAGTATGAAACCTCTAGATAAATCTACTTGATTTACATATTTGAATGGCTCCTCATTGAAAGGAACCACATGCACTTGACCCTCATGTATGTACTTGATACATTGATGTAGTATGGAGGGTACACATTGCATCTCTTTTATCTAGGGCTTTCCTAAGAGGATGTTATACTGCATTGTATCTTATAACACGTGATACATCACCAAGATGGTCTTCAACCCTACCTAAATATGTAGGACTATAGTTCCAACTGTTGAGCACAATGCATCATTAAATTCTCATAGTGTGAAAGTCTATGGCATGATATACAATTTTGGAAATTTTAAATATGCTAAGGCCTTTGTTGTAATAATATTGATTGAAGACCTTGAAAGGTGTGTGGTTGACATGCACAAATATATGAAGTGTTAGGTCCACTATAACAGTAGAGACCATTTTGATTTCATGATCATAAAACTGAATCACAGGCTCTTGGCACTATTGCACATGTCCCACAAAATTTGTAAATGCTTCTAGATATTGGTACTAAACCTCTATGGACCTCAAAATGTCCATTAGAATATCCTTGTGCCTAGGTTACTATTGTATTATTTCATAAATAGATAGATTTACTAAGGCTATCTTTAGGCTTTGGATAAGCCTATTCCTTATGGTCATCATTGGTCTAGTAGGTGGGCCTAGAAAATTATTTTGTGCTGGTCTTTGTGGGGGCATAGCTCTAATAGTGACTGGGGAAGGATGAGGACCTGGCTGATCATATCTCCCATTCCTAATGAAAAAATTCACCATATCGATGAAGCCCTGTGTAGGTAGATCAATCCACACTTGATTCACTTGGCTGATATTGTTCCTCGAAGGCTCATGGTTGGGCAAGAATTTTTTGAACATTTCCATATTTTGATTGTCTAGAGTGTGAGGATTATCAATGATTAACTTTTTATTGTCAATCATATTTTTGACCACATGTTTAAAACTATGATATCCTTCAATGTCATGTCCTTTATACCTATGGTACACAAAATAAATATCTTCCCTAAATGATTTTAATTTTAATTGGTTAGGATCGAACAATTTGGAATCTGGTAGAGTTATAGCGTTAGCCTCATATAATTGTTGGAAAATTGATGCCATCATCTTCGACAATGGTGTAAATTAATGAGGAGGGCGTTGTTCTTTATTTTTACCTTATTTCTTATTATTGTGTTGATTGTATTACGCAGGGGGAGGTTGATCCTGATAATTATTGTTGTTGGCCCTTGTCCCCTTTCTAGAGGTTCAACACTACTTGATTCACGTGGGTCGGCTTGGCTTGGTGATTTTGATTTTTAGTGTTCTTATTGTTCCAATCCTTTTTGTTCTAGAGTTTCAAGTTACCCTCCTATAACTTGATATCCTCAATAACCTTGGCTTGCACCAAGGCCTCCTCAAATGTCTGATATTGTTACAGTTGCAAAAATAGCGAGATATTCTTACACAACTCTTAGTGAACATCCGAGTCCGTTAAATTGTTGGAATGGAAAATGACATCTTTACCATTAAATTTCTCCATATTTTTCCATAGTCCATGATTGGCTCATCATCATATTGCATTAAAGCGGCCAAATTAGATAAATTTATTTTCTTCTTGACATCGAAGGAGAAGCATTCAAGAAAAACATTCGCCAGCTATTCAAATTTGGTTATGTTATGCCTTTTTAACTAGTTAAACCATTCCAGGGTAGGGCCTGAAATGGTCATGATGAAGGTCCTCAATAAAAAAGCATTATTGCTTTGTATATGAAAACACATGTTCATAAAACATGTGACATGCTCTTGGGCATATTCATATCCTAGAAATTTATCCAACTTTGGCATCTCAAAGTGATCGGGATACATTGGACTAGGCACTAAGGGGCATAAAGGCACATTGTGGATCTTGTTCAAGGTTGGATTTTGATAAGCTATCCCTTGTTTCTCAATGGATCTTACCTTTTCTGCCAAGGCTTTGTAGGCATGGGAAGATATAATCTCCTCTTCCCTGAGAGGTCTCTGAGGATATTTTAGAGGAAAATTATTCTTTGATCAAGGTGGAGGACTAGGCTCATCCTCCATGTCTACTAAGGAGATCTTAGGATATTACTATTCTTGGTTATCTCCTTCTGCTTTCTCGTATTGAGTATGCCCATGATGTTCGAGTGCTTGGTGCTACAACATGTTTTGGGCCATATAATGAGTATGATTTCTAGTATGCTTAGGGTGCAATTCGGGCTATGAGGTAGCTCTTCTATGATGGTGCTCCCTGTATTCACTTTGAGGAGGTAAATTAGCATGAGCCAATCTATCTTCTCTCTTTAAACTCTCCTTTTGGTTAAGGATACGTTGCTCGTGCATGCACTGATCATATAGATGTTGCCTTAACAAAATCTACCTTTGAGTATCCTAATTTTTGAGTCACTCATGCTTTGCACACACATCTTCCAATTGATCTTGGAAAATCTGCTACCTTTGCTCTGAAACTAGTTTTTGCAATTGATCTATAAGATCAGTAGTATGTGGCCTCTAGTTACGTAAATCTTTTTGAGCAACTTTGTTGGTGTGAATCACAACAAACTTATCTACCATGCTCTTGCCTTTGCCTATATAGATGATATTCATGTTATATTTTTGTCTATTATTTGTGCTTTCATGGGTTGATGGGGCATGTATGCTTCGAGAATGCTTTAAGCATTATCCTAGCTCCTTGGTAGGCCTATGCGTGCTCTCGCTATGTGAACTCATGAAACGAGTATGTGCAGATGAGGATATACATCCTAATTGCCGTAGGACTCATTCAAATCTATCAAGCTATCTATTTTTCCATGGTTCATTTGGTGGTGTACCCTTTTATCCAAGTCTATCCATGTCAATCATGAATTTCCTAGGTTCATTATTATTTGGAGTTTGCAAGGGTCTATGCTATGAAGTAGCCCTATCTTCCTACTCATGATCAGGTGGATTTTATTGTTTTCTATCTTGGGATGGTGGGGGTATTGAGCCACTCTTAGGTCTATCCCTCTAGGAGTGTGCATTACCTCCTCTAACTAGGGTGTTCTGGATAGAATCTCCGTGTGTTGAATTATCCCCTCTAATACTCGTCGAACATCATTTAGGAGGATTTTGTGGTTAAGAGTTCAACACGTTGTTTTGTGTATCTCTTGGAGCTTTGACCTCCATCTCAGTTATCATATGTTGGCATCTCCATGTATTAACCATAATGTGAATTATCTCCTATGTAAATTTTAAAGAAAATAAAGAATACAAAGATTATTATCTCTTTCAAAATTTCTTTGTGATCCCTAAACTGTTTTAGTGTGTTTCAAGTGTGTTGTATCATAAACTAACTCTCATCATGTTTTTATATATTTTTATGATATGATTGTTTAGTTTAATGGATTTCACCTATATGCTCGTAGCTCGATAATCAACAATGAAATTCATGATCACGTAAACCCACCAAAGTGTGGAGATGAAGCCCACACCCGATCAAGGAGCACAGGTCCTACCAATCCTCACCCAACACACCATGCACAATGATAAACCCCTACAAAGAGGAATGCATGCTATATTGCATAGATAGGATGGATCTTGGAGTAGATATTGGCCAATAGAATGGGTTCATTGGATTTGAGCCAATAGATGGATATGACGCCCACCGTCGTTGAACTCTACTAGTGGTTGGGTGTGAATTTCAACTCACTAGCATTTAGATGTTACATGGTGTGAGGGTTTATTTTAACTTTGTAATAAAAGTAAAATGCACCAGAGAGCATCCATGATATTTTCTATATGCATAGGAAATTTACATTTGAATTAAATGTTATTTTCTAAATCAGAATATGTAAAATTACATGAGAAATTGGCCTTTAGAAAAGACTCCAGTAAGAAAACCCTAATTCAAATATTTAATGCTAGCTACTATTCTATGCCATAGCTAACAGAAATATGATTCTTAGCTACGGGTGACAGCCATAGCTAATAGTGCTAGCTATTGTTGTCAACCACAACCAGTAGAATACAAGGCAATTTTCATTATTTTTCCCTCTAACTTTGCTAGCTGCTATTGTTAGGATCTAGAATTGTTCTTGTTTCTCCTTTTGGTATACAAAAGATGTACTCTTGTCGATTGACCTGGAGCTATACAAACAATACCATCGAGTACGAAGCACTATTCTTGGGTCTAAAAAAGGTAGAAAATCTTGGGATCAAGCAACTGCAAATATTTGGATAATTTTAGCTAATCATCAATTGGGTAACTTGTAAGTACGTTTCCAAGTAGCACTACTTGAAAGAATACCAAAATAAATTTTGGGACCTTTTTGAAGCTTATACAATATTGAACATATGAGAAATATTATGGGAGCAACATAAGCATGTCGATATCTTGGCATCCATTGGTGCTAATTTTTCCCTAGTGGAGCATGTGGTGAGGAAGCCCAAAACTATGAGGTTGATATATAGACCTTTAGTCCCTAACAAAAATATCCACTGCATAGTGTTCGAAAGTGACGAGCATATTGTTAATTTATTGATAAGATAATCTAGTGATATGGAAGAAATAAAACTTGATGAGGAAGAAGTTGAGAGTTTGATCCAGCTACGAAATAATCATATTCCAAAAGGTTTGATTACATTTGAGAGCCTCTTTGATCAAAATGACAAAGCAAAAAATCATAGGATCAAGGTGGAAGAAAAGAAGTATATCGAACTATATATGGGAGCGAAGAAGATGATTAAATTCAGAACTGGTTGCACTCAAGAAGAGCTAGAATAAATTAAAAATTATGTCATGAGTACCTAGAAATTGTTGCTTGGAGCTACCAGGATTTGAAAGGCTACAACAAATATGTAATACAACATACCATCAAGTTGTAGGAAGTAGTGAAGCCCTTTAGGCAAAAGAATAACCAGTCAATCCCAAGATTGAGACTTTAATGAGAGCAGAACTACTGAATATGATTGAAGCCAAAATCATCTATTCGATCAAGCACTCCACCTATGTAGAAAACCTGGTCCCCATGAGAAAGAAGAATGGAGATATCCGCAAATGCATGGATTTTTAAAATTTAAACTAGGCATATCTAAAGGATCACTATCCACTACCTCAAATTGATTATATTATTCATCTGGTTGTTGGCACCCAGATATTCTCTTTGCTAGATGGATTTTATAGTTATAATCAAATTTGGTTCAAATATGAGGACCAATACAAAATAATGTTCACAATGAAGTGGTAAACTTTTACTTATCAGTGAATGTCATTTGGTCTTTCAAATGCTGGTGCAACTTTTCAGAGAACAATGGACATAGCTTTCAGTGAGTTTTTGAATCGAGTTATTATGGATGACATGATCATTTTTATCATAATAGGGAGGAACATAGTCTACATCTGAGATAGGTGTTTGAAAAGTGTTAGGAGTTTAGAATATCAATAAACCCGAAGAAGTCCATATTCATGGTAAAAGAAGAAAATCTATTAGGCCATGTTATTTCAAAATAAGGTTTGGCGATTGACCCATCCAGAGTTGAAGCCCTCTTGAAGCTTCCATTACCAGATAGAAAGAAGGATTTGCAATCATTCTTCAAGAAGATAAAAGGATTTTGCCCAAGTGGTACAACTAATGATAGAGATGTTAAAGAAGAATGCTGAGTTCAAATAGACCAAGCAGAAGAGACAAGCATTTAAGGAGATAAAATATAGAATTGCTCAAGCTCCAGTCATGGTAAACCTAGATTACTCGAAGGATTTTATCCTATTCATCGTTGGTGAAAAAGAGAGCTATGCAACGATTCTTACAAAAAAGGAGATGATGGAGACGAGCAACCAATTGCTTTTTTGAGACAAGTCATCCAACTGCATGAAGAAAAATATAACTTCATTGAAAAAAGGTATATGCGGTGATGAAATCCTTGAAGAAGTTTTGATATTTTGTTTCTCAAAGCAAGATGATAGTTTATGTCATCCATCCAGATGTTCGAAGTTTCATCATTCAAGGAGAGCTTGGAGACAAGAGAGTTGGATGGGTCTCCAAAATTTAGGAATATGATGTTGAAATTTGTCCAACCAAGCTGGTTCGAGGCTAAGCACTATGTCAAGAGCTTGCAAAAAGTGTTGCATCTGAATCCATGGTTTTCTAACTTGAAAGTAATTTTGCTAATCACTCTGCAAGTGATCATGATTGGATAGAGGACCTTTTCAAATATTTCCAATCTGAAATATGTCCTTCACACTTTAATACCTCATAGAGAAGGAGATTTAGACTCCAGGCCCTTAGGTATGTGATGCTGCCAAATGGGTTGTTCCATAAAAATATTGACGGAGTACTTCTCAGGTGTGTTCGAGAATCTAAAAAACAAGGTATCCTAGAGGAGTTTCACTCTGGTCTATCAAGAGGCCATTATGCAGGGAGGCCAATGGCATTAAATATCATCAAAGTAGGATATTTTTGGCCTACTCTCTTTGAAGATACCTTAAAAATTAGTCAGAATTATGAAAAGTGCTAGAGATATATTGGTAGAAGCAAGAACCCAACATTACCCCTTCATCCGATACAAGTAGAAGCACCATTTCAGCAATGGGGTCTAGAATTTATTAGGGTCATTGATCCCAATTCCTCTATCAAACATAAATATATCTTGATTACAACCAACTATTTCACCCAATGGTCAAAAGTAATTCCAACCAAGAAGGTGGATCAAGCAATAATTATTGCTTTTCTTGAAGGTTTAATTACCTGATTTGGCATACCAGATGTCATCATAATAGATAATGGGACTCCCTTCATCGGTGCTAGGATCAGTGAATTCATGGGTAAGTATGGAATTTATTTGAAGACATCATCTAACTATTATCTACAGGGGAACGACTTGGTTGAGTCCACAAACAAGAATTTTCTAAGAATTTTGAAAAGGACCCTAGGCGATAATAAGCGTAGTTGGCACTTGCTCTTGAACCAAGCATTATGGGCCGACCATATCTCTGTGAAGAAATCCATTAAAATGTCTCCCTATTCCCTGGTATATGGTAAAGAAGTAGTGTTGCCCATTCATATTGAATTACCGACTCTGCAATCATGGCACTTGTTGTATGGTGAAGATGATAATGAATCTGATCCCATGAGCATGAGATTGGCATAACTTTTATAGTTGGAAGAAGAGAGAGAAAGATCATACAATGTCTTCATGGAACATGCTCGAATGATGTAGAAATAGTTTGGCAAGAAAAAATTTGAGCAAGTCATTTGAGATAGGTGATCTAGTGCTGAAATGGAATGAAAACAAGGCTAAGCCCGACAAGCACCACAAGTTTGAAGTGATATGGGAGGGCCCATTCTAGATTTTGGGTGTCAATCAGATCAATTCATTTTATTTGTAGGATATGGATGGTCGTGTGCTACCAATTCCTGTAAATGGTCTTCATTTGAAGGCCTACCATCAGTGACAAAATTTTGATCGAGTATGTATATATGTACATAAATGTTGTTTTATTTCAGTTAAATATGTTTAAAGTGATATAAGAATTTAAATAAAAAAAGAAAAAAACATAAAAAAGAAAGAGAAGAAAAAATAAGAAATAAAAAGAAATAACGGAAGTTGATTTCATCGAGAGATCATTTTCGTCCCCAAAGCAAGTGGTTTCACCCCGAAAGCATCTTGCCACCAACAAAAAATCATTTTCGCCCGAAAACATTTTAAAAGGCTTTTATATTATTTTCGGGCGAAAAGGGGGAAAAGAAAGCATATTTCTTTTTAGAAATTATGAAAGCACCATGGGTTTTTCTTTTTCATTAAAAAGTGCTCCTATTTTACCAAAATAAATAAAAGATTAAAAGAGGGAAAAAAGGAGGAGAAGAAAAGAAAAGCAAAAGTAAAAGTTTTAAAAAAAGGGAGCGCCTCATTTTTTTAATTTTGCCCCACTTGTTTTAAAGTTGCCAAGAAAAGCAAAAGACGAAAGCAAGCAAGATTTTAAAAATTTAATTTTTTCCCCACAAGGAGGATTTACTATTATTTTTCAATTTTCGGGGCAAAACCCTCATTTATTTCCTCGAAGAGGTTTTCAAAGTGAAACTGCCAAAGAAGAATTAAAAATTAATGCATGCTTTTTTTCAAAATCTAATTGATGGTGCTAAGTTCGGTAAGGAAGGAGGAGAAATTAATTTTTCCCTATTTTTTCATGCAAAGCACTCTCAATAAAAGCTTGCTTTTAGCAATAAGATTTTTCGAGGTGAAATTAGAGAAGAATTATTTTAAAAAGGATTGAGAGGCATGTAATTCCACAAAGTAGGTAGAAGAAGAAGTTTTGGGCCATAGGTGGTGTGAATATTTTCACCCTGGGATATTTTCAGCTGGGCAAATGCACTCCCTCAATGTTTTTTGCTAAACAATGCTAATTTCAAGAAAGTTTTTCGAAATTAATACGTGCAATTAGATTGATTTCACCCGCAAATATTCTAGAAGACGTTTCAACATTTTAATAAGGAAAATTAATTATTTTCGCCCCCTTCTCTCACATGTGGCGCTTGCTTTTCCTGAGATGAGCTATTAAGTATCCAGATTGCATCCTCCAAGGTAAAAAAGTGATTGAGTTCAATGTCTAAGAAGATTCACAACGCAAGGGCGTTATTGGCAGTTAATGGGCAGTTGAGTTTTCATTAAAAAACATGTCAAGCGAGAGAATCGAGGAGCACGTTCACCCGAATTCCTCAGGCGCAACACCTGCATTAAATTTGGTAGTTGGAGGGTGAATATTATAAAAAGAGGTGAATTAGAAGCTTGCAATCAAAGATTATTTTTCTAACCATTGCCAGGTTATCTTTCAGCACCCCAAATTGCTACTTTATTGTAGATTCACTAGACTATTATAGTGAGAGCTACGGTATAAATATGGAAAAAAAGGTAGCTGATCCAAAGAAAGTTCAAAGCTGAAAAAAGCATAGGGTGGTAAAAAATCTTAAAAAGCTAAAAAGTCTAGGTAGCATGAAAATACCGTTGGACCCATATTTTGATAAGTTGGCTAAGATTGGAGATTGTTCTATCTCAAAAAAAGGCATAGAAAAATTATGCTAGGATGTGGAGACTGTAGTCAGGCAAGGTCTGACACTGAAAAGTCCATTAACCATTGCTTATCATGCATAGATTTTCATAGTACTTGTGTACACCTGTGCATCCTTACCCTGATCTGGTAATGGCAATTGTAAAGTTTTATCAGCTTGCAACAAGGGCCATCCGAAATGCGAAGGGAGATAAATTATTCACCATTTTTCTCAATGCAATTAGAGAGGCATTTGCTTATGGGGTGAAACCTTCCTCAGATGTCATGTTCAAGAATATGAATCTCAAGGAGCAAGAGGAAAGGTACCAATCAACCGTAACATTGCACCAATTCATGGAGAACCAGCTGATAAAGGCACCCCAGTTTCAGAGAGTTTCCAGCTTTGCTAAAACCCTTAATAGAATTTAAAATCCTAGATATGTATTCCATGTTGGCTTGGGTGTCTGGTCTTCCTACCGATACCACGGTGTACAAATGGTAAGCAACGCTGGTGCAGTGCATTTCATAGGTGGAATTTTACACCCCTACAACCATGCAAGCAAGCACAAACCCCATTTTATTTGATTGGGTAGATTATGTGGCTCAAGCAATGCACACCTAGTTGGAGAGAATACAGAGCGAAGAAGCAGTTTTGTTTAGGCACGCTTCATTTTTGGCCTGGTATTTCTTCTTTTATATGCACCAACGTTTTTATTTTATTGCAGTAAAGCAAGCTGATGAGGCAGATAATAAGTTGCCAGTATATTTGTGGACTTCGATCTTGTCAAGGGGGGAGTCATTCTACATTTTTAACCACATGTTTTTAGGCCCTACCATCGAACTTATTTTTTGCACAAGTGAGAGAGTGCCAAGGGCAATGAGGGAAGAAATTGTCACTAAGGAGAAAGGAGATATTTTCTTGTTGATGCAAGGCATCGTGGTGCAAATTTTTGGCTTCACTAGCAAGTTGTTTCTCCTTCCATACTTTACTACCAAGTGCCTCTTTGCAATGGAATTTGTCCATCAGACCGACTACATCAATGAAATCTATGGGGTAGGATGAGGCAAGAAGACAACATGTACCATGCCATTTTACTTTGATGGCATTGAGATAGACCAGGTTGGCCAGAATAAATTGATTAATGAAGCACTTTATGACATGGGTATGGTGGAGTTACCTCAGCGGTGGAAGTATGACCCTTTGGGTTGGTTCACCGATTTCATTAAGGCCAAAAAATTTCATTGTTATCCTAGACCTGATATTCAATGACACAGAAATAACCCAGAAGGGCATGATCTCGAATGACATGTTGAGCAGATGATACCACTTCCACCATGGCATGATTTTTATGAGATGGAGGTTGAGTACAACCCTACAATTTATAGGCATCAAATTCCTCCCTCGAGGTTTGTTTGGAAAAATGAAAGAACAATTGCCAGCTTGGTCTGATGAAAAAATTACCAATTGGTGGGTTATGAGGGCCCACAGAGGGAAAACCAGGTTAGCTTATGGTCTAGCAATGGATGAGGTATTTTTGGATGTCTATGATGAGTACTATGATGGCTATCAACCAATATCTTTCACCAAGATTGTGCCTTAGACTTTTCAAAGATCTGACAACAAAGAGATCATGGCCGAACATGAGCAGCATGTGGTCGAGGAAGCACCACTTATGGAGGAAGAAAGACAGCCATCACCAGACATTCAACTCTAGTGGAAGAAGAAGAATAAGCGTGAGGTGCTCCCTTTCTCAAAGATATCCAAAAAGCCTAAAAAATGCATAGTTTCTTCATCTATGGTGAACCCTCCTCCTTTATACAAAGCCACACAGGCTAATGTTTTAGAAGATCCTCCTTTGGTTCAGGTAGAACAACTTGGCCAACACATGGAAGTCATAGATCTAGAGAAGGAGACGGAGGAGGAGCAAGACAAGGGTGAACCAGTGCCACAATCACCCTCATCATTAGCTCAAAAGGTGTCCGAGCTTGAAGGTATATTTTCTACACCTTCTTCCCTTTCTCTTGAGCATTTGGTGATTGTTGCACCCCATTATGTAGTTGTTGCTTCCGTATCACCTCCATTCGACATACCCACCACCTCCATATTGCTTCCTATTTCCTAGTCCCTAGTCACCGATGCTCCCTCTTCTTCTATTCCCACTTCTATTGTTTCCCTTTCTTTCAATTCTTTTGCATCTGGTCCCAATCCATTTTTACTCCCTTCATCCTCCATTCTAGTAATTTCTACCATGGCTATAAGTACGCAAGCTCCTCCTCGAGTGAGTGTAATTGTAGCCAAAACCCTCACTTTCATCCCCTTAACCACTTCTATTACATCAACCATTCCCATTTCCACTTCCCTTCCCGAGCCAAAACTTTAGTAGGCTCATTTTCCCCTACTCCTTTTCTTGAGTTGCAGGTGTTACCAAAGCTAGAGATAGATATTGTACCAGAGCATCCTATTGCAGCGAAGATGAGACGAGCCCAATTAAGTTCATCACAGTGGTTGAAAATCCATAAGAGAAAAGAAGCTCAGGCTCCAGCAAATCCATTGAAGAAGGTCGCTTTTGACCCTGAAGCTATGGAGTCTCATACTATAAAAATGATTCCCCAGGTCTAGAAGCCTCAAGGAGAAATGGCTCCAAGTGATTACACTTATGAAGTCATTACAAAGGACCTGACGAAGATTGACACCATGGAGAAGTTGGGGAATATGCACGTGGATATGAGCTCTCTTTACCTACATGATGAGCATTACAAGAAAAGCTTCTTCGAGGCTGAGGCAAATATTATTGAGTTGAATGATGCTCTGGCCAAAAATAGGGACCAACTAGAAACAACGAAATCAGAGGTAGAGCATTGGTAGAAGAGGGCAGAAGAGTTGGAGAAAGAAGCCAAGGGTTACCAGATAGCTTGGGCAGGAGCGAAGAAACAAGTGCAAGCATTAATAGCCCAGCTTGAGGCTGCATAGAAACAACTGGCTAAGAAAGCCACGCAATCAGTAGGCTTCTCCAAGGAGAAAATCAAAGAAAATCACTACCATTTGATGAAATATTGTGTGACAGTGGTGATAGATGCTCTCAAGGTTTTATTGTATATTCATGAGGCTCGAATAGTGATTTTTCTTGGAGAGTGCACCTTGGAGTATGCTGAAGAACAAATGGAACCAAAAATTGAACTGGCATTGAAGATTTAGACGTTGGCTCAGTCTGATTTCTAGGTCAAGCCAATGAGTGGGATGGATCGCGGTTGGGCCAAGGCTAGGATGATGTTGTGTAGCTTCTTTTCCAAGTTAGAACTGGTGAGAGAAGGCCAGAATTTGGTGATAATGTTTGAACAGGAGCGTTGCATTTCGCTCATCTATTTCGAGGCCCTAGTCGATGTTGGTTTCCTGAGCTTCGTTGATGAGCAGGGTGAGCTTTTGCCAACAAAAGAATTGAAGGCAACCTAGAAAAATTTCATGGAATATATGTCAGAAATAGATAGTTGGGAGGATCCCATCATAGAGGAATAGGTTTTTCCATACATGGAGAGGCTCACCCACATTGAATCATCCTTATTGGAGCTCCAGCAATGGGTGAATCACATCAACATGGATCATGTTGAGATGCTATGTTTCGTCATTGATTCACTAAGTTTACTCTCTGCATTCACTCTGGATGCCTAGGACGAAGTATTTGTTGTGTATGAGACTACCAAAGAAAGCCTAGCCAAGCAAGAAGCACGGGCATGAGCCAAAGCAGAATAGAAAGCTGCAGAAGAGCAGGAGAAGCAGGTGCAAGAGGAAAGAAGGAAGAAGGAGGCTACAAAATCAAATGTACCATCTGATGTAGTCGAAAGTGGTGACAAATGAGCCCAATGGATAAAGGCCTGGGGTCGATTG
Organism: Wollemia nobilis; assembly: GCA_028583015.1. NCBI lineage: Eukaryota > Viridiplantae > Streptophyta > Pinopsida > Araucariales > Araucariaceae > Wollemia > Wollemia nobilis. The sequence goes on along the minus strand of JAQPPZ010002729.1, from coordinate 2,331,613 downwards.
CATTCAAAAGAACTGAATACCCCGAGAGCCGCCAAAAGTGTTGGCAATTTTGCCACACTAAAATTTTGCTTGTAAAATTTTTGAAAAGAAGATAAATGATGCAGTTGTGTTGTTTTATGTTTTAATATTTTTCTTCCTTGTAAGCAAGTTCATTAAATAAAAGGCTGATTTTATTTTTGGAGATGCACAATAGTTTTACTGGTAAAAAATTAATGGAAGTCATGAGCAAAACGTAGAAGGGAAAACTTGATGGCAATGGGCGTTTCGGGATAGAAGGATTAATGGAAAATTAGCTACGACTTTGGCAGTTTTTATTAAAAGTGAAGGCACCTGTGAAATTAAAGAAAAGACATTTTCGCCCCATGGAGGGGCAAAAATCCTTTGCACCCCTCCTTTGGGGTGAAACTACCTTGATGGAAAATTTTGTCCAAACAAAGAAAGAGAAAATTTTTTTACAAGTGATGGAAAGAAGTCAAAGTCAAAAGCGACCCTAGAAGGGGGAAAATCATTTTCGCCCCTCTCAGGGGTGAAAATCTAGTTAAAAGCATCTTTGGGGTGAAAATAGAATGAAGAGCATGCTTGGCATAGTCAAAGTCAAAGTCACCCCTCAACAGGGGCAAAAATCATTTTCGCCCCTCTCAGGGGTGAAATCCCAGTAAAAAGCAGTTTCGGAGAGCAAACATAAAGATGACATCATCCAGGCAAAGATAGAAAAGTCAAAGTCAAAGTCACCCCTCAGGAGGGGAGAAAATCATTTTTTCCCTCCTTCGGGGTGAAATTCCAAATGAAGATGTCTTGAGGTGAAAGTCTTAGAAATAGTAGCTTTTCCTATCGATCAAAGTCAACGTCACCCCTAGGGTGGGGCGAAAGTCATTGTCGCCCCTCTCAAGGGTGAAATCAATTATTTTTTGCCTCCTCCCTTGTAGAAGATGTTTTTTTATCATTTTTGGGGTGAAATTACCCAGGAAAGGGGTGAAAGTACATTGAGGGGTGAAACTCCCATTTTTACTTGTCATTCAAACAAGAAGATGTCGTGGGGTGAAATCAGTTAAAATGAAAGGTGAAATTCCAGCTGTGAAGGCAATCATCAACCAGGGTTACTGTCTAAAGTGCCATGACTACATATTTTTTGAGAAAGGATAGAGATTGACAAAATTTAATGTTTGGGGTAGTGAGAGCGATGATCCAAAATTTTTTCTAGAATTTTCTAGGATTAAATGCTATGCCCTCAAATCCGACGTGATCCCGATTATTTTCGAGGTGCCCTCTATGGATTTCATTCCTTTTCGAAGCAGAATTAAATTTCATTGATTTCAACTAGCAAGGGTAAGATTCCAAGGCATAAGAGAATGTAATGGTGCCCAAAATTTAATATCCAAGCTCTTGATTGTTGTGTGACATTGCTGAGTTTCGATGCACCGATGCTTGGGATGTTCTTTCCATCATCCATATTTGCCAATTTTCCAAGCGCACTCCATGAAAACCGGATCATTGTCCCTTGAAGAATAATTTGATTCAAGCATCGCCATTACCAAGGAAGGAATTACTGCTACTGATTTTTGACCAGCCAACATTTTGTTGTGTTGTGCATTTAATGAAAGAGGTGAAATCCTCTATAAATACTAAGCATTTCAATGTAAGAAAGGAGGATAGACACTCTGCAGAAAAACACTTTAAGTTTTCTGCATAAATAGAAAGACATTCGGCTTCTGGTTCCTTGAGCAGTATTGTGTTTGGTTTCTTTCTGCTTGGCATTTTTGATTACGTTCATGTCCATTATTTGCTAATTTTAAATTCTGCATCTAGATTTAATTACTGCTTGTGAGGGAGTGAATACTGGAATGCTTCTTGGAAGTTATCTCTGCAAAACTATGAGTGGTTTCTGTGCCTTGCTTTTTGTTATATGCTAATCCATGCTTGTTGTGAATTTTTGTTGTTAGTTTATCCCCACCTTATGTTTCTAGCTTATAGCCATATTTCCCATTCCTTTATGTCATTTCCCATTTCTTTCCTATTACCCTAAGATTTAAACCGATTATTAGTTTTAGTACGGGAACCAACCCTCTCTAGAGATTGGCCCGAAGGACATTTCTCTCCTTCGGCCTTTCAATGTTGGTCGAGTCTAGGGTGCACAAATAATATTTTGTACTTAGGTAGATTCATGACCAATATAAGGATGCTTATCCTCAATATTATACTAGTATTATATATCTTGTAGGTTAACAACCAAGAGGTGTTAAAAAAAAGGTCCTTTATAAAATTTGTAATATATGATTAGCTTAATATCAAATTTTAACTAAACTAAAATTAGTATTTTGAAATTCAAAAGACAAAATATTATGTTTTATAAACATTTCTTTAAACAAATTCAATCTTATAAATATATAAAAAGTGAATTTAATCACAAGTTTAGTCAAGATGCTAGTATTGACAAAAGGATTCATGCAACTTAGTATTGGAATATATGGTAATATGAATTTCAACTAACTTCGAAAAATGATGATGTAACCCTAAAGGAAATATTGTGGTGATGTAAGACTTTAGGCAACCTTTTATGTAATCCTACAAGCAATATTATTGTATTCATCCCTTGTGGAACTAGTTAATCTAGTTGGATGGTTATGTATTCACCCCTTGTGGATTTGGTCAACCCAACTTAATTGTTAAGCTTAATTAAACCTTTAGTTAAAGGTTTGGTATCTTGAATTAACACTAATCCTTATGCTAGCATTGGTTAATGTAATTGTAATTTGGTATTAGGTATCTATTATAAATACCCTCACCCATTGATCCATTTTACCAGTGTGAGGTGTAATATTATTATGTGAGTTATTATTGTGAGTTCCACCTTGGAAACCCACCCATCCTATTTAATGTTCTTTGTCTTTCTATTTTTTTTTTTATATTCTCTTGAATATGGATTATGGTGAATGTTATGATTTACATGATCTTTGAAAAATATTATTAATTTTAACATGGTATCAAATCTAGTCTAGAGCAACTTCACTTGACTACGTGGAGAGATTGTCTCTAAAGTAGTTTTGAATAATATGTTATTTGGAAATTTTTAGGATTATGTACTTAAAAAACGTAATGGGAGGTTATATTGCAAGGATCTCTTATGTATTGGTGACCAATTGGATCAAGAGAAATATTCATTGCTAGGTTTGACATGTTTTAATCTTTTGATACTCAATCACTTTTATTGATTAGTTAATTTTTTATGGATGATTGATGCCTTGAAAAAGTATCTTCTATGGAATTTGATGAATTGAACTTTTTGAGGTTTTCTCAAAAAACCTAGTTGTATTTTATGTATTTTTATAAAAAAATATATCCTTTTCTAGTTTAGATTTTTTTTTTTGCATTAGTGCATCACAAATAAAGATGCCAATTCTAAATATTGAGAAGAAGAGTTTGAACATTTGAAAAATCACCCCCAATTATTGGATGGGATTTAGGTAGGCTCTAGTGCATGACAAAGACCTTTGATCCACTTCATTGGTTGTTTTATTGGTCCAACAACCTTTTATGTTGCTTGAGCAAGATACGATTGCTTAATAGATTACATTCCAAAAAATAGTTGCATAGAGAAAGCCATGGTAGATATGGATGAATCATAAATGTTTTTTTATTCTTTACAAAATTTTGGGTGGTTCCTAGATTAATTATTTTAGTGATTTTATCATTTTGATGCCTATTTTTACGATAAAAATATGGGAATTTTCCTTCAAAATTTTATTATTTTAATTTTAAAAATTAGCATATTCTATCAAATATTTTGTTTCATGGTTGAAAAGGCCAACCATGACAAGTTTTTGATACAAGCAACACAATTTGGCAGGTAGGCAACATTTTTCATGCCTTGGACACAATGATTATTTTTAATGATAGGGGTAGTATAAGTAGCAACATGATGGTAAGTCATTCATATCTCAAAATGGTCTTAATTTTGAGCCCTAATAAATACTTTTTTTCTAAGTGTGATGCATGAAAGGACATATTTTATGCATAGTGCTTTGTACTTTTGACAAAGGATTTTTAGGAAAGCTTTCTTGTAGCTAAAGCTTATCATGGGCAAATAGTAAGGTGCTTTAGTCATAGTCAAGATGATCTAAATTCAACCCAGGTGTTGTAGGTGAGTTGGAGAGGAGAGGGCAATCCTCCAAGGGAGGTCCCAGGTTCGAATCTCCACCCTACCAAAAAGCCGAATTGGGTACCCAAAATCCAATTGATAATGTTGGTGTGGGCAGGGTCGGGTGCGACCCTCGGGTGACTTTGATAGTGTAGAACCCCCTGTTCATGGTCTCTTAGACCAAGGTAACCCCACAAGGGGTTTTTCGCTTAAAAAAAAAAGATGATCTAAATTCAATTCGTAGTGGTAGTGTTGATTTTTGCATATTTTACTTTTGGAGGCAAATGAGATTCTTAGGCACTGCTTAGGGGGTGAATTAACTATGGAGATAGTTGACTAATAGTTACCCTCATTGAAATATTTTTTGATTATCTTTCTTGGCCCTTAGACATACAAAGCCCTAGTGTGCATGATTAGTGTATGACCTCAACTTCAGGCTTACAAAATTTTCAATGCTCATTTTCATCATAAAAGTGGCTCAAGATTGAGTTTCAACAAATGATTTTTAGAAACACTGCAAGTAGTCTAAGATATTTTAAATGATAAAAAATTAAATGTAACGACCCACTCATTACTCAACTCAAAACAACCCAAGAGAGAATATTTTTTTAAGTGCAGAATTTTACAAGCAAAGGTTGCACAAGTAAGGTACACAAGATATTTCCATAGCATCATAAGCCATTCATCATTAAACAATGTAAAAGACTACAACATTCATTCATAATTTATTATAATCAAATACTTCCTCTTTGAGCATTCCATGTAAGATAAAAGCATAGAATATTGTATCTATATTCAAATGAAACTCATGTCCATGATTTATTCTAATAAACATCTCATTGAAGTGCAAACATAACTCCAATAACTAGATCTAGAAAGCATCAAATGTAAGATCACAAGATGAAGATACAACACATCATATATCCTAGGAAACCCTTTCAAGAAAAAACCTAGCTTTGAAACATCCATTTTATTTCATAAGTTTAACTGTCTCAAATACAATGATATAAAGGAATCCCATAATTCCTTTTTCCAAATCATATATATACAAATACAAATACATAAGAACCCCATAATTCTTATGTCCCCAAAATCATGAATTGCTCATTTAATTCATATTACAAAATTAATGAGGGAACCCCATAATTCCCTCAAGAATGAATTCCACATTCATTCTTCAATATTGAAAGTCATTTTATCATTCAATCCAAAACATAGAATGAAAGTCATTTATCATTAATCAAATCATAGAATGTAGTCATTTATAATTAATCATCATAAATATGATTTCTTCTAAATATAAATTATATAAAAATTATCTAAGAAACCATTATTTTAATAATATTATAAAAAAATAACAAATTTTTAAGAAGGAACCCCATAAATTCCTTCAAGAATGGATTCCCCATCCATTCTTCCCAAAACAATAATTTTTCCACAAAATGAAATTCTAATGCAATCATGCATTCATCTTCTTAATTTTATTAAGGCATATAAAGTGAGGAAACCACATAATTTTCTCAAGAATGGATTTCCTTATTCATTCTTCCTTAATTATTTATTTTCATTAAGAAGCCTTTCTTTAAAAAGGTTATGACTATAATCTAAACATTCTAAATAGTCAAACAAAGAGGAAATCCCATAATTTCCTCAAGAATGGAAATTGATCCCAACAACTTATTCAATTTCTCCACAAAATTTATCCCAAACAATTATTCAATTTCTCCACAAAATTGATCCCAAACAATTATTCAATTTCTCCACGAAATTTTCCTATAACAAGCATTCAAATTTACCACAAATTTACCCTTTAGTTCACTTACAATTTTTTCCACAATTTTTTTCCCTAAGAATCATACAAATTTTCCACAAATTTTTTCCCTAAGAATCGTACAAATTCTCCACAAATTTGTACGTATAGATTTTTACTACAAGGTTTGCTCTATAGCACCCAAATTTGGTCTAGCATCATATTCAAACTTTGCTCTACCAATTTATTCTCTTTGCAAAGCATTTTGTTTTAGAAAAACAAATACTTTATAACCTCCAAAACTAAGGTGTTAATTAGCAAAAATAAAGTGGTTTTAACAAAGCCCTTCAAAATAAAAAATGGTTTAATTAGCCAAAAAAAAGGTTGTTTAGATTCAAACTAATCAGTCAGTCAAACCATAGACCAATCCAGTCAAAATCCTTCAACTTGGTTAAAATTACCTCAATAAGTCAATTAGAGCATCCACAACCAACACTCAACCTCCACCAAGTAATGGTGACCTTGACCACTGCCTGGTGGTTAGGTGATAGGGGAGTGTTCCCCTATATATCAATCCTCACATGCTTATATGGGGAGAATGTGGGATATTACCATAGGTAATACTCAAAAAGGTTTAAACATCTTATGTGCCCATGCAACCAAAGCAATCCAAAAACAACTAACATGCAACTATGTGGCATGACAATGTTGAAACAATGGTCAATTTATAGAAAGAAACTACATCTATACAAGTATCCAATGCACCTTCAATTGGTGTGTAGTGGTTCCCGCTTGATGGCCACCTTGACCACTGAGTGATGGTCACTTCCATAAGGGAAGCCAATTCCTTTATAAACCCCTACTTCTTTCCTAAATAGGTAATGTGGGATATTACACCCTAATAAAGATAAAAGGAGTTTTTAAACCCACACACAACACCACCAACATCCCACCCATCACAAACACATGGTATAAAATCAAACAATGGTTAGTGGGTCAAAGGTCATGGAAGGTTTGAATGATGCCAAGCGACCACCAAGTGGCCTGGTCCTCGACCACCAATTTGTGGTCAAATATGTAAGGGAGACTTACTCCCTTTATGGACCTTCATGCCCTTGAGCATATCCCATGTAGTATAATGCTTGTGTAAGGTGTATCAGGCCTTGTTCCTAAGTGATATTGAGTGCAAACTAGCACACCTCGACTGCTCAAGGGACATAGCACAAAGGTCATGGACCTCTCTAGACATCTCCTAAGACACCTATAAATATATATATCTTTCTATGAGGTAAATTTTAGGTAGAAACCAAGGCACCATGCTCTCTGTACTCGGGTACTCACTGACTTTACAAAAAATAGGAGGAAGCAATGACTTTCTACAACAATTAAAGGTATTTCATGGTTTTAAACATCGTCAATGCATTATGATGAAAGGAAAGCTATAAAAAAGGCTTAAGGTCTATAATTAACTATCCATTCATTACTTGAACATTGACAAGAGAGGTTATAGCTGACAAAAAAGCCATTTATCACAGGGAATACAAGTATCTTGAAAAACAGATTAAGGATGCCCTTATATGTTTATTGAAGGAAAAATATTAAGATCATAGCTTTCAAAATATGAAGTTGATTTCAATCAAAGCTATTGAATATTTCAAGCATTAAATGAGGAACTCAATCTTTGAAATACAATAGAAGAAACTTATGCAAGAAATTATGGATCAAATTCATTCTACACAAAGCATTAACAAGCAACCAATAGAGAGGAGTCCCCCAATATAATTCTCCAACAAGGTATGACTCCTTAAGATTTTTCTTCTATTTCCTAGTATTCTCCTTGTTATTGTCTCCTAGTGTCTTGCTAGTCTCTCTAGTCCCAAGGCTACCTTCCAATATTAGCTCCCATTTCTTGCTAGCCTTCTAAGCCTCCTCCCTTCCTTATTTAAGAGCAAGGACCCTAATAAAATAATCTCAAAAGGATAAGCACTAGAGGAGTGGAGGTCCTCTTTCCAATAAAATATTATCAAACCCATGCAAAGTGGAGGAGAAAGGAGACAAAGGAGATAATCTATTTTAATCTCCACTAAGGGAAAGTAGAAGCACTCAAGGAATCTCCTATCCCATGCTTCTACTTAACTAATATTAAACCTATGCAAGGTGGAAGGAGAAGACAAGGAGATATTTTATTTAACTCCCACTAAAGCATGATAAGAGGCACTCACGGGATATACTATACCCTTCCCATTTTAAATAATGGTTTACCCCATTTATTTTGATGATACGAAGGGATAGATATGGAAAACACCCTAGATAAAATAATCACAATCCCCTTCATGCAAAATCACACAATTAAAATATTAAAATAAGATAATTTTTTTCTCATAATTGCTTTATTTAATACCAATACTAATATTAATTATTAGCTTGCAAATCAGGTATTAATTGAGCCTCTTGGATGGATATTTTTCTAGATTCCTTTTCCAATACACCGCATCTGGTCTTACAATCAAAGAACATATCAACAATACCATATTCAAAACATCAAATGTTTTTAACTACTCATCATATTTGCAACTACAAAACAAGATTAAGCATATAATCTATATCAATTATGAGACCTGCCAAGGAGGGTTGTGACATACTTCCTCCCTTAAAATAAACACAATCCTCTATGTTTTTCTACAATACAAAGCATATATGAACATAGGTTTACATAACCTCTACTTTTTGCAAGTGGCACATTGTTCAACATTATTTTGTTTTCATAGAGATGATATGAAATCATATTTCCATAATAGTTTAGACACAAGTCTAAATGCAACTAGGTTTATCAAAATCTCTCACAAAGGAGTTCCAACCTATGACTTGATGACCCTTATCATGAGTTAACCTCATAGAAAATAGGTGTCATCAAAGACAAAAACATAATGTCATAAATCCCACTTCAAGATACCCATATATCCTAAAATTCTCTTTGGAGAACATATTTGCCACATCCAGTGCATCATCCTTGATGTTCCTTGGTATACATCCTTAGTCAACTTATTGAATAGTGCTTGAATTTTGTTAGGTTTATACCTGAAGAGACACAGATGCTAAGTGAGGTCCTCAAAATATTCTAAGGTACACCACTTAAGATCCACAAAATATGGAGGGTTTTATTAGTTGTTCCACTTGATTCACTAATGGTTCCAATAGTGGGAGTAAAAGAATTGAACATAAGTAGAATCCAAGTACTTGCTTCTTCCTTGCAAATTATATATTAAAAACTATACTAGTAATAGCAAAATGATTAGTAAAGCTATAATATGTTCAGTGAATGCACTCCCTAAAATAAGATCACAATTCCATTGTATCAATATTTTCTAGATATATTTACCATGATAATGTACTACTATTCATCCAACTGTGATAAATAGTTAACTATGACATAGCCAAAATTAGCGATCGGGATTTAGATTTAGAATTGGGATCTTAGTCATTACTTTCATAGATACTTTCTTAACCATTTATCTTCATAAGATCCCTTAATATCTATTCTTATCGCGTATACCTTGAACCATTAAATTTTTTCACATTAGGTTCTCATATGTGGATATTAATAATACCACATGCACTATGTTGTGGTATAAACCATTATTTAAATAGTGCATAACACACTATTAAACTTGACCACCACCTGGTGGTCGGGTGACATATTACTCTGCTTCATAGATGGTGATGTTTGATGGCATCTTGGCTATGGTAAAGGTTTTATTTATCTCTATATTTAGATGTTATGGAGTATGTTTAAGGTTCTTGTTGGCTCTGTATCTACATTCTTTTGCCATGGATGAGATGTTCAAATTCTTTCTCTGGACAAAGGCCATATTTGTAGTCAAATATTGCTTAGTATTTCTAAGAAAATAAATAATAAAACATTATTTTTGTTGTTCACCTGTTCTTACAATCCATAAACTATGGTGGTGAGACTTTCTATCTCTCAATTGGGATTCCTCAAACTATCCCATCGAGGTCTAATTTTAGCTTCATCCTGACTAGCCGACCATGAATTCTAAGAAGATCCTCTTCTTAACCATCTATCGATAGTATCAAGGGTCACACTTACACCATGTAAGGTGCCATTCCAATAATATTATCATCCACTAATAATATCTATGACTACACTTACTCCATATAAAATATTATTCCAAGAATATTATCATCCACTTATAATAGAAATGGTCACACTTACTCCACATAAGGTGCCATTCCAAGAATATTATCATCCATTGATAATATCTATGACTACACTTACTCCACATAAGGTATCATTCCAAACATTGAGCATCAAAATCAATGACATTCTTCTTCATAACTTCCTAGAAGAAGGTCCTTTTCATGCTCTCACTAATCTTACCTCCTCGAAGATGAGTAAAATAAAGAGAGCTATGCACTTCCCACAAGCTTAAACTCCTTAGATTTCCAATTTTGGGTATCACTACCCAATATTTAAATCATAAGAGTCCATCCTTATGACTAAATCCTTGTCCTTTCTAGGATTTCTTCTATTTTGGCTTGACTTTCACTACAATATCCATCCTAAGATTATATTTTCTTGACATGGTCCATTAAGTCATGTTATTATGCATCAAAATAGCCATCAGATTTTTTTTAAGGACTTGAACAACTTTTTTTAAATTTTAATCTTAGGATTCACTCCTAATATGGACTTATGTACCTTATTTTGCTCGTAAGCCTCATATTCTATGATATATTTTATCAACTTAAAGAGAGGATCCCCTACTCCTCTCTAGAATAGAGTTCCCCTCTATTCCTCCCATTAAGAATATTTAAAACTTAACTAAGAATAGAATTTCCATCTCTATTATTTCCCATTAAGTTTGTTAGATTCACATAGATGTATCCCATATTTCTTCTTCTTTCATACCAAGGTATACCACAACTAAGAACTAGTTGTTGTAGACAACACTCAAGTGGTCAGGATGTGGTCCCATCCTATAATACTAGGGTTCACCTTTATGCTCCTACATAAAGGATGCCTTAATGGTCCCCCACATTGTCTTACCAATTTTTGTGAATGTAAGACCATTTGACCATAGTGCATGGTTCTCCCTTTTAGTCTGTCAAAAGAAAACATATTTTCCCTATTCATACATAAATATGTCTATGTAGGATCTTGGTGTATTTTCCTTGGGCCTAGATACATGCTCCTTCATAGTGAGTCATCTAGGACTTAGTGCTTAATTACCATGTGGCTAATTAAGGCTATTATTACTAAATAGCTTGGCCTCCCTGATCCTAAGGTGCCAACACAAACTTGTGATAATAACCCATACCTCCACAATAGGATAATTAGTCCAAGCTTTCCCACTTAGGACTTTCCAAAATATTTCCTACTATTTAGAATTATCTAGGCTACACCACCTAGAATATCACAAGAAAACTTGAGTGTTGCCTACCACAACTCCCCTCAAGAAGGTTTGAGTGTTTCCTACCACAACTCCCCTCAAAACATGAAGACTTGAGTGTTACCTTCCACAACTCCCCTCAAGTATTGGGATCATCTAGTCCAATTCTTAATGAATTTTAAGTTAAGAAAGTTCCCATCCCATGGGCTCATGAGTCCATAAGGAACCTTAATATTTCTATTAAGCTTACATGTTTCTTTGAATGATTAATATAGTCTCATAATCTGGTACATTCTTAAATATCTTAGAGAGAGGATCCCATACTCCTCTCAAGAATAGGTTCCCCACCTATTATTTTTCCATTAAGAATGTTCAATAGATTCATCATCTATTCCTTCTCATTAAGTATAGTCAACTTAACTAAGAATATATTTTCCAAAGAGGTGTGTTCATGCTTAAATAGACTACATATACCACAATCATCTATATCAAGCATTGGATAAACATTCCTTCATATATAAAAATACATGTTTATAGGTTACATTTGCAAAGTCCATTGGAATACACACTACACATCATTATAGCACACAAATAGTGGCTTTTCAACCACACCATAAAATAAGCCTCACTATTGTTGTCTCTCGATCCATTCACTACTCTATGCTAGACCTAGTTCTCTCATAGAAGTTGTTTGAGATCTACATTGTTAACTTGATTGTCTTGCTCATGTTATCCTTCTATGCCCATATTTTGCTCTATTAGTAGGCTAATATGGATTAATTAGACCATGGCTTACTAGCATATTGAAACATGAAATCAAGTATACAATTTTGTACCCTTCCCTAGATTGTCGTAATTGTGCATTCTCAACCTGTATGGTTGTTGATGATCCTCAACCACTCCTTTGTGCTACCTCCTATTAGAGTATATATTTATCTACAATGGTGGCATCCCTTTTAGACTCCAATATCATTTTTTCATGTGCCCAAAACCTTTCTCGTGCAATCTATAATGATTCCAACTATCGGACTTGTTTCCTTAAATATTTTACTTCACATAGTCCATTCATCATGAAATGCCAACTGTTATCTTCTCAATAGTCTAATGGATCCACTTTTATCTCTACTTTATGATACACATGTCATCTAGGAAGTTTCTCTTCTACTTCCTTTTCTATATCCTCAGGTATAAACTCTTCTTCGCCAATGGTCTCAATTGTGTCTCTCGTTGCTCTACCATTTTCTTAATCTATACTTTCCTCCTTTTTCCATGGCTATGGCACACCATTAATCATAATATAGAGTAATACCAGTATTATCCTCATCTGGTACTCATATGACCTCATCTTACTCTAAGATCAATGGTTTCATATGTGGTGGTACTACTTTATTCCTTCCTTTTCTTGTATAGATCATAGGTGGATCCAATATTATTTGTCTAATACCAAACTATCACAATACTCAAGTATATTGAAAATACTCATATTGCATGCTCACTCACCCAATAATCCACCTTGATCATAACACATGAGTTAGTTGCATTCCATCTTCTGCCCATACTAGGCCCTTCCTCCATGGTCTCCAAATCACATCTTAGGGTTGAAAATTTTCCCTAATAGAGTGATACCACTCTCTATTGCCCTCAAGTGGTTTTATAATGTTAAACTATTTCTCTATTTTCCATATTAATGCATAAGTCACATTTGGCCCTACCAAATTATGTGCATCATAAGGCAACCCTTGAAGTCTTTCCACAACCACATGTTCCCAGGCCCATACTTGTAGTAAGAGGTAATAACTCATCCCTACTTACTTTGTCATTCGTATCTCAAATAACTCTATACGTCTAGGCCACAAATATTTGTGTATATGTAAATACAATTGAACTCTCCACTAGGTCTTACACCACTCCTAGCATATTCTATGGAAAGCATGCACCTAGTGAATCAGGTAAAATAATGCTTGATATAAGTTCCATCATCATAGCCTAACTACGTGTCAATCTATGAAACATATAATACAACTCACACATTATAATACCTTTGTAAATGTTCACACCTCTCCACTCTAATCCAAACAATATTTTCAAAATCCACTCCTTTGCTTCATCTACAACGATCATTGTAAAACCCGTTACTGGTAATTGATAATTGATATATTCAATATACATCTTCTAGAGTGATGGTCATCTTCCTAGTGGGTAACTAGAATTTACCCTATCAGGATCTCACATTTCGATCAAGGCTAATAGATAACATCTATCTATATGCATTTTTCCTTCTAATATTATTTCTCTCAGCCACTACCAATCATCAACATCCAAAATTTCCCTCACATCCCAAAAGATAGCTCTAAATGTGTTGCATGGTATGATAATCCTTAGCGGTCTTATTTTTTTTGGTTCTCCATCACCTCCTTGGCTTGTTCTAGCATTTCCATAAGTCATATTATCTTCTCAAAGTATATGCACTAGTAGATCGATAATCAAAAATAGAAGAATCATTGATGGGGATTAGTATTGTATTGCATTTAATATTGACATGGATCATGTATTACATTTAATATTGACACAAATTGTGCATATTAAATGCCTCCTTGTAAAGGTAGACATGCCTATAAATATATTTTATCTTTACCATGGGGAAGGATCTTGACACTATGGAATCTTGAGAACAGTGCTAAAAACGTAGATCCAGAGACTAAACAGAAGATGCATCAAGAGCAGCAATGATGACTACAGCTTCGTTGTCCAAAATATTTTTTGATTGTGGTAGCAAAATACTATTTTCTTCTTCATCATAGAGATGCTGAAAATTTTTGGCATGTTCTTCTTCTGGGAGATCAACAGTAGATAAAAATTCAATATTATGAGCAACATCCTCTAAAAGTCAAACAAGTTTTCCTTCAGCAATTATTTGAACAATATCTTCTTTCACAATAGGAACATTAGTAGTAACGACCATTTCAATGAGTCTAGCAACTTGGATCTACTAAATTTCAATAGTGAGATCTCTTAGCTGGTGTGCTTTGTCGATAAGAAGAATTTTATCAACAACAATCATGGCAAGAATAATTTTAGCTTAGATCTGTTGGATTTCTACAAAGATATCCCTAAGTCGATGAGAGATCTCATTGAGCGAAAGCTTGAGGTTTGACATGATTGTGTCGAACATAGAAACTATAAAGAATGTAGATCAGATAAAGCAAAATTATAAAGATTATACAACAACATGAACTGAGGGTTAAGGATCAAAGGGATCCTAGCTATGAACATGATCAAGTATATAGGTCGAACAAATATGTGGATAACAACACCTATGGAAAGCAAATAGTGGGTATATTAGCCTCACTTGTGTTGGAAATTGTAAAAAGAAATGTAGATGAGACCAAACAAAATTAGAAATATTGCACTAGAGTATGAGCTAAGGATCGAGAGTTAGAGGGACCCCAAATAGTCGAGGATCGGGAGTCAAAGGGACCCCAACTAAGAGTTTTTAAAAATAGGAGTGCTCAAAAGTGTTCATGATAGGGAAAGAGCGTTCACCCATCAAGATCTAGGGGTTGGATTTCTCATTCCTTTCTGAACCAATATGGTCTCAAGAAGAGGATACTTTCCAAAAACCCTTGCACCTTGCTCTGATACCAATGATGTGGGAAGAACACTCAAGAGGTGAACACAAGAATGACACAATAAAAGTTTTAAATTGCATTATAAAAATATATTTATAGGTATATCTACCTTTACAAGGAGGCATTTATTATGCACAATTCATGTCAATATTAAATACAATACATGATATGTGTTAATATTAAATGCAATATAATACTAATCCCTATCAATCATGAAGCATACTATGGGATTTACTCTTAATATAATCAATATCAACACTGAAAACCCTAATACAAGTATAATCACATTAAATACCATGAGTAGTTGATAGGTTAATTATTTCCTTGATGTTGAATAAAAATCCTCCAAGATTTTTTTTGTATATTCAACCCATTTTCTTGATGTTGCAATACCAAGTGTCTAACCAATCACTATTTTACGACACATTAATCCTATTCAATTGTCTAGCCGATCAGATATCGATCATCTTGAGTCTCCATATTCATCATATGCAAATCACATCTCAGTTATCATGGACCATATTATTCTTCTTATGTTGCCCATCACCGTTCTCATATTAATTAAGTAGGGATACATCATTCCTCTAAGCCACCTAGGCTACAACATTTTACAACATGATTGAAATCCTATTATTTCTTCATGCATGTCCTACCTCTATGATGTTTCAATCCATTTGATATCTTATCATATAATTCCATCAATTTGTCTCGTATAAATCTATTTATGCACCTTATCCTTGGGTGCCTTTTTCTAATTCTAGCGATTATCACTCTATTGATAATGATCTAGGTTACACTTGTCAACCCACAAGGTTCCATATAAAAATTTTTACACTTTTCATTCATTCTATAATGATTAGGGTTACAAAAAGTTGAGTTTAGTTATTTATAGTTAGTTCTTTATCCCTACGAACTAACTTTTCTCATTATCATTCATCTAATAATGGCTATGATTATTCTTACCCCATGCAAGATACTACTCCTAGGTAAGCTTATACATTATCACTCACCTGATAATGATGGTCACTCTTGCTTCATGCAAGGTACCATATCAAAGTAAAGCTACCTTTCCTAGGATCAAATTTTAAGCAATCTTTAGCTTATTCATGGAAGCTTCTAGTCCTATGACCAGAGCTTTAACAATTGAAACATTGTTATCAATGGTTCAAACAATATTAAACTCTAATTGAGCAACCTTTAGTCTTGAACCAACCTTTGGTTCTTTTACCAACATATTTTTACTAGCCTAGACCTTATACTAGTGTCCATTTGCTAGCCTAGGCTCTGATACCAACTGTAATGACCCACTTGTTACTCAAATCAAAATAAATCAAGAGAGACGATTTTTTTTAACTGCAGAATTTTACAATCAAAGGTTGCACAAGTAAGGTACACAAGATATTTTCATAACATCATAAGCCATTCATAATTAAACAATGTAAAAGACTACAACATTAATTCATAATTGATTATAATCAAATACTTCCTCTTTGAGCATTCCATGTAAGATAAAAGCATAGAACATTGCATCTATATTCAAATGAAACTCATGTCCATGATTTATTCTAATAAACATCTCATTGAAGTGCAAACATAACTCCAATAACTAGATCTAGAAATCATCAAATGTAATATCACAAGATGAAGATACAACACATCATTAATTTTGGAAAACCCTTTTAGGAAAAATCTAGCTTTGAAATATCCATTTTATTTCATAAGTTTAACTGTCTCAAATACAATGATATAAAGGAATCCCATAATTCATTTTCCCAAATCATATATATATATATATATATATATATATATATATATATATATATATATATATATATATATATATATATATATATATATATATATATATATATATATATATTACAAATACAAATACATAAGAACCCCATAATTATTATGTCCCAAAAATCATGAATTGCTCATTTAATTCATATTACAAAATTAATGAGGGAACCCCATAATTACCTTAAGAATGAATTCCACATTATTTTTTTTGGTAAAATCTACATGCCGGATTTTACAGGTTGACCTAAAACCTTTTACAAAAATACTGGGTTTTACAGGTTGACCTAAAATATTTTACAAAAATCAGCCCAGGGCTGTTGATGAACATATCCTTACTAAGGATCCTATATATGTAAAATCTACATGCCGCCAAAGCCATTACATCCGGTAAGGCACATAGCCTGTTATCAAAAAGAAACTCTCCATACAAAATTTTGGGTATACTCCGAGAAAACACACATGCATCATAATTACAAAAAAGAAACAGACACGAATCCCTTCCTTGAGACAATGGAGAAACAAAAAGCTACAGACACACATAGTAGAGTACTGAAAAAAACTTCCACAAGCTCTGTATTGACAATTACTCTTAATAATTATTTGGTAATTTCTTTCTTTCGTATATGACATGCTTTGGTACCACATACTATCTTGGCCAATAAGCCTTGGAGAAGTGAACCTGCTGGCTAGATTTATGGTGGTGGCTATCTGGTGGTCCACGTGGCTTTGGTTCGAAGTCTTATATTATCATTTATTTCCTTCCATGTGATTATCAACCAACCTCAAATTACTAAGATGACTAGGAGCCATGTTATCTAACATGTGACTATCCTCATTAGTCTTTGTGGTATTTCCAAGTAGCATCCATGAAGACTGATAACTCAGATAATTTTTATTGTGAGTCCAATTCAAAAAAGAGATAGGAATACTCCTAGCCTTCGAACTTACAATGCCTTCATTGTTGGTAAATTTGACTATCATTCTTGGAATTCTTGTTGAATAAGCTCCTCTACTTCACTCGGGACACCGTGTTCCCATTTGAAAATTTTGTCACCATCGACACCCAAATTGGCCAGCTTATCAACAATTTTGTTAGCTTCCCAAAAGACATGTTGAGATTTTTTGTCCTGTCTTCCCTGGAAAAGGATCCTAGCCTCTTCAACAATTGTTTTAATCCTCCAAGGAGGTGTTTTCCAATTATTGAGGAGATTTATAACATGCATAAAGTCTCCTTCTATGATCAAATTGCCTTCTAAGTCTTGAGTCATTTGAAGGCCTCTCCACATAGCTCTAGCTTCATCTTCGTTGTTCCTCCTTGTTCCCAAATATTTAGAAAATGCAAGCATCATATTCCCATTATGATCTCATCCAATACCACCAGCGCCTACTCTACCAGGATTGTCCTTAGCTGCTCCATCAAAATTAATCTTAAACCAACCCGTAGGAGGTGGAGACCACTTAACATTGGCTCTGGGGTTGACTACCCTAGGCATAGACTCATCTAACAAGATTAAGCTTAAATATTGAGAAATTATGGTCTCCTATAGATGAGGTTTACGACTATCAAAAGGGATAAGGTTCATATTGTCATTGGAAAAGGATAGGATCCTGGCAATGATAGTTTGATGATCATGGATAGACTCATTAAAGACTCTATGGTTCCTTTCTAACCACACCTACCAAAGATAGTGATTAAGAAAAAATTTCCAAATGTATCTAAGTATTTGTCTTGAAAAGGGGCAAGGCCACTGGATGAACAAATCAAGTACGATGGCTGGTTTAACCCATAAAATATTGAAGGCCTGAAAAACCCCACTTAGGACAGTCAAGGAAAAATGACACTTAAGGAAAATGTGATAAATGATCTCCTAATTAGCCATACATAGATAACAATGATTAGTGATACAAATACCTTTATGCATCATATTATCAATGGTTAGAATTCTTCCTTGGATAACCAGCCATGAAAAGACTACAATTTTTGGAATTAATTTTTTTATCCAAACTAAGTCCTTTTGGAGGACAAAATCCTCGTCATCAAGAAGAATCTTGTAAGATGATTTAATAGTGAACTACCCGTTTTCCATAGGAGCCCAGGTCACTTGATCTTCCTTGGGTCTCATGGGGATAAGCTATTGCCCGAGAATGTTCCAAAGATCATTTGATTCTACTTGAAATCCTTGAATTATTATTTGTTTCCACTTCAGTCTACCTCTATCCTCAACCATATAATCGAAGAATTTTTTGCCAATGAGTTCTTATGTGATATCTCTTATTCAGGATAAGTTAGGATATTGTGTTAGTGGTTCATCCTTAGACCACCTATCATTCCAAAAATTTATCCTCTCACCATTGCCTAAAACCCATCTTAAACCTTTTTTGATGATTTCTATACAATTAAGAATTGCTTTCCAAAAAGCAGAACCTCTGATTGGAACTGAGTCACTTAGAAATTCCATATTTTGAAGATACTTTCATTTGATGATAGCTGTCCATTCATTTTCTTCACTAGAAATGAGACACCATGTCTGTTTAGCTAGTAAAGCTAAATTTATATGAGCAATTCTCCTCAGAACTAAGCCCCCATTTTCCCTGGGTTTGCACACTTTGGTCCATCCTACAAGGTGTATCCTTTTTTTCTCCTCTGATCCAGTCCATAAAAATTCTTTTTGGAGTTTCTCAATTTTTTGGAAAACCTTCATAGGGGCTTTGAAAACGGAGAGGAAATAGATTGGAATGCTCTGAAGAGATGCCTTAGTGAGGGTCAACTTTCCTGCTTGAGATAGAAGATGACCTTTCCATCCAACAAGTTTTTTTTGAATTCTTTCAATAACCCTGTCCCACATTGACTCTCTCGGAGAACTAATGAAAAGAGGGAGACCAAGATACAAATTTGGGAGGTTTACTATATAACACCCTAAAATTTTTGCAATCCTTCCTTGCCTCTGAATGGGGGTGTTCAAGAAATATAACTTGCTTTTACTGAAATTAACTTTCTGACCAATAGCATCCTCGTAGAGTTACAGGATGTATTTAATTATTTTGACCTCAACCACTGATGCCTTAGTCAATATAAGGGTATCATTGATGAATTATTGGTGAGAAACAGCCTTAGTGAGAGATGTCTTGATTCTCGATATTAGCCTTGAAATGCAATCATTTTTGATGTTTTTGCCTAAAGCTTCTGCCATAATTATGAATAACATGGGGCTAATAGGGTCCCCCTGTCGAATTTCTCTGCTAATTTGAAAGTAAACAACAATTGTTCCATTAACTAGAATTGAGAACCATGCTTTAGAAATACATTCTTTGATCAAATTAACCCATTGGTGGTGAAAACCAAACTTAAGGAGGATAGCAATCAAAAAGTCCCAATTTAGCCTGTCAAATGCTTTGTTCATATCAAGATTGAGGGCAAAAATAGACCTGTTAGTCTTATGATCAGAGTGCAGAGCTTCATGAACTGTGATAAATCCATCCAAGATTGACCTACCCTAGACAAAGCTTCCCTAGCATGGATCTATGATGCGGGGCAAAATATATCTCATTCTATTTGCAATGGCTTTAGTTAGGATCTTGTAAGAAATATTGCATAGATTGATTGGCCTAAAGTTAGCCATAGATTCAAGGGTTTTCTTCTTAGGAATTAGAGAAATAAAAGTAGATTTGATACCTTTTGGGATATGATTTCTTGCTTGGAATTCTTTGACAACAAAAATTACATCCTCACGATGTCCCAAAAATCTTGATAGAAATGAGGGGAAACCGTCGGGTCCCAGGGCTTTGTCTGGATCCATGATAAACAAGGCTTCCTTAATTTCCTCATCATAAAAGGGATCTAGAAGCTTAAGGTTTATATCCTCATTTATTATGCTAGGAATTTATTGCAAGAGAATATCTTTGACCTCCTCATTGCACTACGATTCCTGACCAAGGATAGAATTGAAATAAGTTACTGCCTCCTTTCTAATTTCTGTTAAGTCTTGAGTAATAGAACCATCTGCTTTTTTTTTTTAATTTTATCTTGTTATTGCTTCTATTTCTAAGCATGGTGATGTGAAAAAACTTGGAATTTGAATCTCCATATTTCAACCAAAGAGCCCTTGATTTTTACCTCCAATAGATTTCCTCAGAGGCCAAAATGTTATGAAACTCTGCTAGTTTTGTTCGTTCCTCCTGCCTAGTAGTTTCATCAGCATCACCATGTTGGATCATCTGATCAATTATCTTCAAACTTTCAACAACCTATTTTTTATTTTTAAAGAGGTTCCCAAATACCTCTTTGTTCCAAGTTCGAATATTTTCCTTAACAAACTTTAATTTGCCAGTAAGTTTAAAAGCTGCACTACCCTTGAAAGGTTGTTGCCACCACTGACTTAAGTTATCTCTAAAACTAGAATGTTTGATCCACATAGATTGAAATCTGAAAGTTTTCTTGAAGGATAGAGAGTTAGAGATCTCCAACAAAATGGGATTATGATCAAAGGTAATTTTAGGAAGGGATTGCAGGGTAGAATCACCGAACAAAGTTGTAGCCTCCTTTGATAGAAAAAACCTATCAAGCCTTTCTTGAATGAGATGACACCCTATCCACCGATTGCTCCATGGATAATTCACTCCTCTAAGCTTTACATCCATCAACATGTTGGAGTTCACAAAGTCATTGAACTCATCCATGCTCCTAATAGGTGGTCCATTTCCACCCATTTTGTCTGAAGAGTAAAGAGGAGTGTTAAAATCCCCAGCTAGAATCCAGGGGACATTATGGAATATTTCACTTAGATTGCCTAAGTACTCCCATAGTAGAGCTCTCCCTTGAATTGAAGTCAGGGCATAAATATTTGAAAGGATCCATGACCTGTTGCTATTTATTTCCTTAAATAAAACACTAAGAACCCTGTCATCTTTCTGAATCATGGTGCCTTCTACTATCCAAGGATCCCACAAAGTCATAAGTCCTCCAGATGCTCCTCTGGATGATTTGCAAACCATCTCCCATTGATTCCAAATTTCCACATTCATTCTTCAAGATTGAAAGTCATTTTATCATTCAATCCAAAACATAGAATGAAATTAATCTATCATTCATCAAACATTAAAATGAAATTTATTTATCATTCATCATCATAAAGTTGATTTCTTCTAAATACAAATTATAGAAGAATTCCCTAAGAAACCATGATTTTAGTAATCTTATAAAAAATAACAAATATATAAGAAGGAATCCCATAAATTCCTTCAAGAATGGATTCCCCATCCATTCTTCCAAAATCATTCATTTTTCCACAAAATATAATTCTAATGCAACCATGCATTCATCTTCTTAATTTTATTAAAGCATATAAAGTGAGGAAACCCCATAATTTCCTCAAGAATGGATCTCCCTATCCATTCTTCCTTAATTATTTATTTTCATTAAGAAGCCTTTATTTAAAAAGGTTATGACTATAATATAAACATTCTAAATAGTCAAACAAAGAGGAAATCCCATAATTTTCTCAAGAATGGAAATTGATCCCAACAACTTATTCAATTTCTCCACAAAATTGATCCCAAACAATTACTCAATTTCTCCATGAAATTGTCCTATAACAAGCATTCAAATTTACCGTAAATTTGCCCTTTAGTTCACTTACAAAATTTTCCACAAATTTGTTCCCTAAGAATCATACAAATTTTCCACAAATTTGTTCCCTAAGAATCATACAAATTTTCCACAAATTTATTCCTTAAGAATCATACAAATTTTCCATAAATTTGTACTTTTAGTTTTATACTACAAGTTTTTCTTTGTATCACCCAAATTTGGTCTAGCATCATATTTAAACTTTGCTCTACCAATTTCTTCTATTTGTAAAGTATTTTGTTTTAGCAAAACAAATACTTTCTAACCTCCAAAACTAAGGTGTTAATTAGCAAAAATAAAGTGAATTTAACAAAGCTAAAACCTCCAAAATAATAAAGGTTTAATTAGCCAAAAAATGGTTGTTTAGAGTCAAAATAATCAGTCAGTCAAACCACTAACCAATCCAGTGAAAAACCTTTGAATTGGTCAAACTAACATCATCAAGTTAATTAGAGCATCCATAATTGACTCTCAGCCTCTACCAGGTGGTGGTTACCCTAACCACTTCTTAGTGGTTAGGCTAATAGGGGAGTGTTCCCCTATATATAAATCCTTACATGCTCCCTATGCGAGCATGTGGGATATTACCATAACTAATACTCAAAAAGTTTTAAACATATTAAGTACCCATGCAACCAATGCAATCCAACAACAACTAACATGCAACCACATGGTATGATAGGGATAACACGATTGTTAACTGATATAAAGCAACCACATATAGAAAAGTTTCCAATGCACCTTCAACTGACACATAGTGGCCCCTACTCAGTGGCCACCTTGACCACTGAGTGGTGGTCACTTACATAAGGAATCCAATTACCTTATAAATCCTTACTTCTTCCCTGCATAGGCAATGTGGGATATTACATACTATGGTAGCTAAAATGAGGTTTTAAACCCACACACAACAACATCAACATCCAACCCATCACAAACACATGGTATCAAATCAAACAAATGGAGTGGATCAAAGGTCTTCATGGAAGGTTTGAATGGTTCCAAGCGGCCACCAAGTGGTCTGGTCCTCGATCACCACTTGGTGGTTAAAGACCTAAGGGAGACTTATTCCCTTTATAGACCTTCACACCCCTAAGCATATTCCATGTGGGATAATTCTCATGGAATGCATATCAGTTTCACCTAAGTGAGGCCAAGTGTGAACCAATGCATATCGACCTCTTATGTGATAGAGCATATAGCTCGTGGATGTCTCTAGATGGCTCCTAAGACACCTAAAAGGCTACATATCCTCCTATAAGGAAACTTTTAGGTAGAAACCAAGGTACCATACTCTCAGTACTCAAGTACTCACTAACTTTGTAGAAAACAGGGGGAAAGAATGACTACCTACAACTATTAAAGGGATTTTATTGTTTTAAATGTCTATAATAAATTATGATCAAATAAAATCCATAAACAAGGCTTAAGCTTTACAAATAATAATTTTTCCATTACTCAAATATCAATAGGGGAGGTTATAGCTAATAAAAAACCTAAAAAATAAAGTAAGGATGCCCTTATAAGTTGATCAAAGGAAAAATATTAAGATTGTAACTTTCAAAATATAAAGCTAATTTTGATCAAAGTTATTGAATGTTTCAAGCATTAAAGAAGAAATTCAATCTTTGAAATACAATGGAAGAAACTTATGCAAGCAATTATGAATCAACTTTATTATATGTAAAGCATTAACAAGCAACCAATAAAGAGGAGTACCCCAACCTAATGCTCTAGCAAGGTATGACTCCTTAAGATCTTTCTTTCACTTCCTAGTTTTCTCCTTGTGATTGTCTCCTAGTGTCTTGCTAGTCTCTCTAGTCCAAAATCTACCTTCCAAGATTGGCTCCTATTTCTTGCTAGCTTTCTAAGCTTTATAAAAATAATCTCAAAATTATAAGCACTAGAGGAGCGAAGGTCCTCTTTGTAATAAAATATTATCAAACCCATGCAAAGTGGAGGAGAAATGAGATAAAGGAGATAAATCTCCACTAAGAGCAAGTAGAAGCACTCAAGGAATCTCCTATCTCATGCTTCTATTTAACTAATATTAAACCTATGCAAGGTGGAAGGAGAAGACAAGGATATATTCTATTTAACTCCCATTAAAGCATGATAAGAGGCACTCACGAGATATCCTATCCCTTGCCCATTTTAAATAATTTTTTACCCCATTTATTCACATGACATGGAGGGATAGAGATGGACAACACCCCAAATAAAATAATCACAATCCCCATCATGCAAAATCAAACAATTAAAAATTCTTATTAATGCTAAACATCATTAATAATTAAGCTAATTATCTTCTCATAATTGCTTTATTTAATACTAATTAATATTAATTATTATCTTGCAAATCAGGTATTAATTGAGCCTCTTGGATGGATCTTTTGCTAGATCCCTTTTCTAGTACCCCGCACCTGGTCCTACAATCAAGGAAAATATCAGTAGTACCATATTCAAAATATCAAATATTTTTAACTACTCATCATATTTACAACTACAAAACAAGATTAAGCATATAATCTATATCAATGATGAGACCTACCAAGGAGGTTTGTGATATTAAAGAACAACCCATGTCGAATTGCAACTCTAGATCCATGAAATATGATAATCATATATGAAACACATGGAGTGTGGACTATTTGAAAATGATGGTCTCACGCATGGTATAGTATTTAGAAGGTTATTTTTATATCCTCCTATATAAGCAATAATTCTATGTATGTAGTTGGCATGTGGACCTTTGGTTAACTAAAATTTCATCAAGAGTTGGCACATAGGAAGTCCTAGGTTGACCTTCCATATTATTTTTTCCATTTGGAAATGGTAGTTTTCCAAGTAATCCATACTACCTTAGGACACTCATCGCATGTGGGATCCTACATGGCATGGAATCACTCCCTCAATTTATATTTTACCACTCATCCTCTTGCCAATTTGATCACTCATTTGGTTAGTAAAGGGTACATGAACAACTTGTATATATACTTGTAAATGGAGCACTAATAACTGATGTTGTAGGTAGTGAAGAGTCCCATCCACTTATGTGGGATACGGTGGACTAGATTTTTTAATCCTTGGGTAGGATTACAGTAAAATATGTTGGCAGATGGTTTTGATTTTCTTTCATCACCTAGTTATTGATTTTTTCTACCTTTCTTGAATATTTTTTCTTTTTAACTTTCCCAAAACCATGAAATAATGATAGTCAATATTAAAGGACAAGTTCTCCAAAGTATGCATTCCAATATTGATGGTGTTACGACTGCTACTTTAACTTGGGATTGTGGTTAGTTAAATTTTAGGGTTTTTGATGTACAGTATTATTCTAGTATGTTTTTACACATAAGGTTAAGATGACATATTTTTTGGAAATATGGTTGCAGTTTTAGGTCTCCAAAAAAATGTAAATTCAACCGTTAGAACCAATAGGGAAAGTTATTTTTTCTTCCACTATAACTACCCATTTTTACCTCATCATTCTATCATCGTTCAATGAGTTACTCATTATTTATAACATTGCTCTCAAGCCTTTTGCCATTATTACTTTTATGACACACAATCATTTTTGTTCTCTTTCTCTCTTTTTATCCTTGTAGGTACAACCAAAGTCATTGACCATTGGTTTTTTGCCTTCCTTAAAGGAGGATGGGACACTCTACTAGGATTTGCAGCCAAAGTTCAATAATTGCCACTCAAGTTTCAAAAGGAATATTGTACCCTTTGTATATAGTCTAGGTGTAATCTATCCTTTCTTACTTTGGTGACATTACAAGAAATATAGAGTACACGTGAGAACCTCATTGTGATTAATTTATGAATGAAATTATCCTTTATGCCCTAGGTGTTAATTAATTTATTTTGCTACGTTAGGATTAGCCCTAGATTTTTTTATGTGTGTGTAATCTTAATTAGAATACTCTTGAATGTACTATTCAATTTCTATTTGAATTAGGATAGTTTCAACTTTGATTGATAAATTATTGCTTTACTATCATGGTTTGAGTATTTTTTTATATATCTTGCATTAATTCATGTAATTGTGTGAGATATCCCCTTTTTTCCACATACATATTGGTGAACCCAAAATGAATCCACCTTTTGAGGCTTTTTATTTTCTATTATTCAACCCCTATGGTTTAGAGGGTTTACAAATTTACTATTGTAGGTTTTGTTTTGGTGGTTCTTAGCTAAAAGCTATATAATGTCGCTTTCCTCTTTCTATTGGATTTTATTTGAAATATAATGTTTCTTTGCTATGAGGGTTTTTGTAGTTATCTAACTTAGGGATATCAACTTTGATAAAATCCTTGTCACTCTGAGTAGGTTTTCTTCTTGCACTTATGTCTCCTTTTGCTTCTTCCAAGGGATTTAAAATGACTACTAGGTCTAAGAAGAAACAAGTTCCAATATTTACAAAAGTAGAAGAGAATATCACACAATCCATTGCTCATTAAATTATACTCTTCATCCTCTAGCACTTAATGAGTATAATGAACTCCAAATTAGAGACTAGACAGATTAAAACTCTATTTATAAGAAATAAAATACCCTAATATCAACTTAGATGAACCTTATAGGTCTTCTTTAGGGCCCCAAAAGGCTTTGAGAAAATTTGTGTTGGGTAGTGATGATGAATGATGCATTGAATCAAGGTGGTGATCATGGTAAAGTAGACACAAATGCATACAATGCATGTTGAATGCACCTCCTAAAAGTCTCATACCCATTCTAAGCCTCGTAATGAAAATTAGCTAAACACATGACAACTATCATGGAATTTTTGTCTTCTAAGCTAGATAGTCATAAAGAAGTAAATGGAAACCTGTAGGAGGGAAATAGGCAAACAAATAAGGATAATTAATCAATTTTTGAGTGCTAATAGAAACCCTATGGTGCGAGCATTTATCCCTATTTAAATTTGATTAATGGTAAATGTTGATATTATGCAATGTATTGGATAGACCTAAAGGCATTTCATTGTATAATTTATTAATTATTTATACCTATGGATTATGATTAAACTTGTTATGATTAAATCATATTTATATCTAGTAGTTAACCTAAAGCAATCTTGTTATATCGACTTAGGTTAAACTTTATTATATATTAGGATTTTGGTATTGCTAAAAATACCCCCTATTATTCCTCATTTTATTATCAGAGTGTTGTGAAATATTATAAAGGATATAGTAATTATTTATGGTGCCTACAGGTGCTTACCAATCTCTATTTTCCATCCTTATTTTTCATTATGTATAAGATTTGAGTGAACTTCTGTTAATATTTTAAAAATAATGTAAATTCTAGCATTGTATAAGAGCGGGTGTGGAGCAACTTTGATTGGTCATGTAGGAAGTTTCTTTGAAGCTTTTGGCCCTTATTTCAAAATTTAGAATGAATTTATATCTTTATTTATTTTTTTGGTAATTTTAAATTTGTTTTACCAAACTTTTTTCTTACTTCTTTGTTATCAAAGGTTCTTTTGGCTCTCCATTCAAATTTTTGGATCAAATTATAGATTAAGTTATTTTTTCTCCTTGCAAATTAGTGGTAAAATGGAGGGAAAGTAGAGGATTAAATTTGAATTTAAAAATTTTGGTTCCTTCTAAATTTCACATGTGCTCATATGTTTGTATGCTTCATTGCCAACACCATCATCCTTGGCAATTTATGGTAGACACTCCATGGGGGTTGTACTAGTTTCATTAGAATCGAAGAGGTAGCACCTTGGTTATGAGATGGTATGCAAATGAATTGGAATTTGAGGGTTAGGGGTTTGATTTCCCACATGACCTAGTTTTTGTTGTGCTTAGATGTGATGCAAGGATCAACGGATTTTATGGGGTTCTTGGTTTCTAACTGAAAACATAGCACAGTAGCCAATAGGATTACTACAAAGGAATATAAAGGAAAATACCTCAAGTTTGAGCCTTTGTGGTGTTATTTTTCATCTCAAGGGGCTATATTTGTAAAAACATACTAACAACTAACTTTGTAGGTGGTGTAGAGTCTCACCCTCCTATTTGTGGGTTAAGGGTGGTATAATTGTGTTAGTCCTTAGGTAGAACAACAAGAAGACATATTTTCCAATGGTTTTGATTCTATTTCTTCAACCAATTTGCCATGTTTTATGATGTTTTGGCCTCATAACTTTCCCAAAAACCTAAAATAAGGATATATTAATGATTAAAGGATGTTTTAACATGATCTACTAGGATTCACATAGGATTCTCTACTAGGATTCACATCCAAAGGTCACAAATTGTTGTTTGAGGACTGATTTCCAACATAGATCAAACCCTCGGCAAACATCCTAGGTGTCATCTCTCCTTTTTTACTATGAAGTCATTGCAAGCTAGATTGTGTAGGAATGGGATCTTTATCATGTTTAAATTTTGTAATATATGACCCTTGATACCCTAGGTATCAATTAATTAACCATTATGATTAACCCTCGAATTTGCATTGTGTGTATAATCTTAGTGTAGTGTTCTCTTAAATAATAAATTTTATTTATGCTTGAATTGGGATAGTTTTTAGAATTTATTGATAATTTACTATTTTGTTGTCTTAGTTTAAGCATCTTGGTTTATGTTGTATTAAGTTGAATAATTGTATGAGATATCCTCATTTTCCACAAATATTTTAGTGAATCCAATATAAAATCTACCTTTAGGAGTATTTCTTTCCATTTTTTAGCATCTTGTATTTAGTATGTTCGCTATTATAGGTTTTATATTAGTTACCGCTTCTTTCAAGATGCTAAATAAAACTATTTTATCTTTCCTCTTTCTATTTGGTATTCTCCAAAAATCTAAATTTGTGTATCGTAAGGGTCTTTGTAGTTTATTTGCTTAAGGGTAGAACATTTTGATAAAACCCTAGTTTCTCTTAAGTGCCTATCCATATGGTTCCTTTGAATTTTTCTAAGGGAAGTGTAATGATTAATAGGCCTGTGAAGTAGTATGTTCTTAAATTTTTAGAAATAGAAGAGGAATGTCTTGCTTCTATTACCCTTCAAAATTGTATCAACCATACTTTTTTGCTTTCTCATGATGATGAATTTCAAATTAAGGATTTGGAATGATAGATATTTAGACATAGAAGAAGTAAAGAACCCTAATATTTAACTTGAAAACCCATATATATATTGTATGGTCAAAAAAATATATAGGATTTTCAATGTTAGGAAGTGAAGATGAGCACCATGACAAAACCGAATTACCACATAATGAGGTTGGAGCAACCATGGTCACACCAAAATATGGCAATCAAAACAAAATAAACACACACATAAATTATGCATACCAAATGCCACTCCCTAAAATCTAATACTTATTTTGATCCCCATGAAAAAAAATGGCTATATTCAAGATAAGCCTTAGGGAATCTTTGGCTTACCGACTAGATAATCATATGCATAATATTTAAAAGCAAATGGAGGCTTCTAGAAGAGAAACATCCAAATATATGCAAGAATTAATAACCAATACTACTCAAATTTTGAGTGCAAGTATAAATTTTTTAGTGTATACTATAATTACTTCCATAATGAACCTCAATTATCTTCCTTCTCCTCCTCTAGGTAACCTTAGGGAGGATTTACTTGCATCAATTGATCTAACTTCTATAAATTATAAAATTCAATCTCTAACCCACAAGGTAGAATCTATAGACCTATTTGGCCATGTGCCTAAGTTCTTTTATGATGGGACAAATAAAGCCCAAATATTTGTTGTCAAGTTTATGGTATATTATGGGGATTGGATTCATAATGAGAAAATTTTATTGAAATTAATGACTAGGAATTTATTGGTAAATGCCCTTGAATGGTTTGCATCCTTACCTAAACATTCCATTGAATCCCTAGATACTTTTGTTAAAAATTTAAAACAATAAGATGATGACATGATTGTAATGGAAGATATGGATGTTTTTGTAAACACAAATCAAGGAAATAATGAATCCATTACTAATTTCCATAAAAGGTGGGAAAAGGATAAAATTTCATAAAAATATAAATTTAGCTAAAAATGCTACTATTGTAATGTTTTTAAACAAGTTTATACCCTCTTTATAAGCTAAAATCTAGGAAAATAACCTTTGTGGTTTACCTTCCCTTAATAAAGTTTTTCATTTTGTTAAAATCCTTGAACAGTAGGAAAATAAGGAAGGGAAAAACCCTAAAAATCTAAAATCCCTAAAAAAATAATATAGGTGATGGGGTTTTAAATGTAGCTATCCAAGATACCTATCATAAATTAGAGATGGATGGAGCTCTTGGGCACATGTTAACTAAATATAGGGGTGGACCAAAACCTAAGAATGTGATGCCTCAATGGACACATGAAGATATTCTCAAAATATACCCACCTTTTAAGCTTGAAAGATATCATATTAATAATAGATTTGAAGCACCTATATGGCATGATCCAGACAAGTCATTCATCTTTCAAAATGAAGGTCTCAAGTTCAAGACCTAATAACTACTTCTTTTTGCTAAGTGTGAGACATGAAAGGACATATTTTATGCATAGTGCTTTGTAATTTTAATAAAGGATTGTTAGTGAAGCTTTGTTGTAGCTAAAACCTGTCATGGACCAATAGTAAGGTGCTTTAGTCATAGTAGAGAGGATATAAATTCAAGCCATAGTGGCAATGCTGATTTTTGCATATTTTACTTTTTGGAGGCACATGCAATTCTTAGGCTCTACTTAGGGGGTGAATTGATTATAGGGATAACTGAATAATAGTTACCCTCATTGAAATATTTTTTTATTATATTCCTTGACCCTTAGACGCACAAATCCCTTATGTGCATGATTAGGTTGTGATATCAACTTTAATATTACAATTTTTTTAATGTGTTGGAGTATATTACATTATTTGGTACATGCTAATATACCCCCATGGTGAATTCATGATACACCTTGTAAATATTAAACTATGGTTGTATCTTAGTTTAGAGTGTGAGTAGTATTTTATGTAATGTAATAATGTGCAAGAAATGCACGAGTCATGACTAAGTGTAAAAGTGTAATGTGAGTATATGTGCACAAGTGTGTTATATGTGAGTGTGCAAAAGTTTCCTTAGATTAGGGTATGATAAGTGAAGAGTCATGTCTAGGTGTGCATACAAGATAGAGTCATGTGTATGCAAGTGTCAAGTAAAGAAACCAAGAGTCATGAGACTTGACATATGGAAAGGAATAGTCAATTATCCAAAGATTCATTCTACAATGGATATATATTTCTCCATAGAGGATCATTAGATATATAGAGAAGAAGTTATCAATATCATCATCAAGATTCAAGTACTATATTTGTAAGAGAAAGAGGAGTGATAATGGTTGAATACATTTGAGCAATTAATATGTAAGTTGTACTACATGCTTAGTTCTTGTATAATTCAAGTTATTTACATTCATACTATTACTTATTAGTGAATGTCATTTGATACATTATAAGCCTTGATTTACTTATTAATTTGCTCATATTATTGTACTTACATAATTATCTTGATCTTACTCTTTTTTGGCTATCTAATATTTGGTCTTGTGGAATTTATTTTGTGAGTTTTATATTGATATTAAGGCTTAAAAAGTTGTCATTAGTATCAGAGCTACACCAAGTGGTTCATTGCATAGGTTGAATTTATTTACTTGCATGTAAAATCAATTTTATTCAGTTTGATAAAATTGATTTAGAGTCTATATATTTTAAAGGGAGATACACATAGACTCTATTATAAGGCCAAAATTAAGTAGAAAGGCTAGAGTATTTCCATAGTTGCAGGAAAAACTAGTGAATAATAAGACTCAACTATAGATTATTTCCATGGTTGAACAATATTAGTGAAAACTAGGACTTATATATAGGGTCTTTCCATAGTTATAACTAGTGAATACAAGGACTCAACTATTGAAGGGTGAATCAACTTTCAAATATTTGATCATTACAAGGAAATAGCCAACCCTTAATATCAAAAGGTTTTAAGTAACATAGATAATATTTGATACTTATTGCTATCAACTTAGAAGGAAGTTGGAGGATTTTGATACAATCAAGTCATTCTAATTTTGATTAAGGCATCAAGGAAATTTGAGTCACCTTGACTTACTTGGGTTCTTAGGTGTGACCTAAGACAACTACAACATAGATTTATCGTCATAGGAGTGAGAAGATTCCTACAATAGATAAAGAAGAATTTTATCTTCAAGTGTAAGAAGAAAGAAAAAAATAATATTGATATATCAAGTATTAGTGTATATATCTTATATTTAGCTTTCATAATGTAGAGGTTAATTAAAATTTGTAGAATAAATAAGATTTATATCTTGAAGATAAACCTTGATATTGATATAGATGATACAGGTCTTGAAGAGAGGTCTTGATAAAACAATTTTTTAGTAAAAAAGTATCAAGAGTATTGAAAAATTAGGATATTCATAATAGGATTGACATTGGAAGTCATATATAGTGCAAAAAGCAAGAATAAAGGTTGAATAATACTAGAGCAGTCAGTATAGAAGATGAAGAGGTTGAAGATAAAGCAACAAGCATAAGCATCCAACATTCAAATTTTTGAATAAAGTAAATCCAAGTAACAAGCTTACAAAGAAGGCTATGTAAGCTTTGAATTTAAGCATTCAAATTTTACAAAAGATAAAGGATTGAAGTCATACATCTAATAGATATAGTCCTTTGTAAGAATATAATGGTAGGATAGTCAAAGAAAAAGGATGAATGTTCAAATTTAAGCCATGTAGAAAAGAAAGGATCCATCTAACTCAAGGTGATGTAGATTAAAGGAGCTATATCCATTTACTCAAATCATCAACTATATCAAAGGTGAAGTAGTAGGTAATGTTGAACAAAAATATTTTAATAACTGCTTGAATGACAGTTAGCATTCATACTACAACAACACTATCAATGTCTATGGGTGATTCATTTGCAAAGATTTTTTTATTCATTAAATAATGAGGAATATAGATCAAATACATGAAAAATGCAAGCACAATTTTATCTACAAAAATAATAAGCATATTAAACAGATTCAAAGCAAAAATATATAAATTTGAACCAGAGAAATACAATGGATAACCATGCTAGTGTTTCAAGACAATTAGGAGCCAAGTAGAAGTGAACATAGTAGTCAAAGCTAAGTCAACCTAGGAAGAGGAGTAGTCAAAGCTGAACCAATCTAGGAAAAGGAGAAGTCAAATCCAAGCCAACCCAAGAAGAGGAAATGTAGAAGTCATAGCTAAGCAAGGAAGAGGAAGTGCTGCAATCAATATCCAAGCGTGAAGAGAAAATGAAGCAAAATGAAAGGTACAACCAAGTGAATATCAGTAATTTCAACAAGACAAGAAAATTATCTAAGTGAGAGAAAGATAAGTCTAATTATCATACTTTGGTAGAAGTATAACACTTGAGATAAGCACCAATATCCATGAATCCAGTTGGAGAAACATCCAAACTAGTGGTAGAAGACCTAACGAGCAATGTCCAAATTAGAACGAGCAATATCTAAATCAAAGGTAGAAAGTCTAATGTCTCATGTATGAGGTAGAGGTAGAAGATCTAACATTAAAATTGAAGTTAAATGTCTAATCTGGAAGCATGTAGCACTTAATAAAGTATATTTGCATGAGTTTGAAAGCATGGTTCAAGGCAATTTAAAGCATTCAAATATTTCAAAGGTGATAAGGCACACTGTGCAAAGTTAGAAGGTAATTTTTGAATTTTTAGGTTTTATAAAGCTTGATTAGCTTAGGATTTATAAGGTGGTAATTAAAATTAATTTAGGTGGAGAGATAAGAAGTATTTATAAAGCTTTTTATAAGGTAGAAACTTATTTATTAATTTTTTTTGATTAAGATTGAATTAGGAGTGATAAGTTGTTTAGTAGATTAAAGTTTTTCTTATAAAGTTGGAGTTATAAGTTTGAAATTTATTTAATAGATTTTTTGAAATTTAAATATTATTGAATATTTGTAAATTAATTAATTTGGGAGTCAAAAGGAGTTCTACTTCAAACTTATAATTTTTTTTTACAATATTCTTATTTTCTTAGTTTCTAATAATTTGGGAGACATAAGGATTTCCACTTCATATGATTTAATTTAGAAATTTTATAATTATTTAAACTTATGGAGATATAAGGTAGTCTAAATCAAAGGTCTTATGACTACTACTATATCAAATAACAGGTTTTTCCTTTTTGAGTCTCAACTTTTGAAAATACATAATTATGGTTCATGAAAAAAATAAAGTGAAATAAATATTAATAGTGGAAAAATTTGGGATATAGTAAGTGGAGAAAAAAAAACCTACTGAATATGGTGAAGCCAAAGAACTTATGATAATAATATTTGCAATAACCATTGAAATACAACCTTATATAAGTACAACAAAAACTTCTACAGAAGCTTGGAATACTTTAGCTAAAATATTTGAAGGGAAAAACAAAGCTACTATCTTCAATCTTCAATATCAGTTATATTCCTTAAGAGTTAATAGTGGCAAAAGTATTGAACTATTTCTTAGAAAGGTAGCAAATATAAAAGCAAAATTATTAAATCTAGGAGAAAAAATAGAAGACAAACTTCTTGTTCAAGTGACATTTAGTTACATCGTTGCAAGTTCTAGGCAAAGACACTCCATTTGATGAGATAATCAACATTATACAAGATTGTGAAATATAAAATTTTGCCAAAAATGAAATGACCAATAATGCCTTAGTCTCAAAATATAATTCATAACGTAATATTTTTTCAACACCAAGATACAAATCTAATTGGAATAATAGATAGTGTCAAATATGTAAAAAAAAAGATCATAACACAAATTTCTATAGATATAATCCAAGGAATCGATCTCAAGGAAATCAGAGTACAACAAAGAAATTTTCAAACATAGTACAATCCACAATAACAACAATAATTTCATCATCTTCTCAATATCAGTATATTCAACCTTAGTTACAATATAGATAGGGAAATAAAAAAGGACATCTAGCTCAAGAAATTCATGAAATTCAAGAGTTAGAAGAAACTACTAAAGAAAATGAATTCAAATCCCTTTCAACAAAATTGGTAATTAATGAAGATAAGTTTCTCTCATAGAGTGTTAAAGATACTAACTATTCATTTGATCAGGATATAGGAAGACAATAGGCAATGAGTAGGTTAAAATAAAGAGAACTAAAGAATCTATAAAAAAAAGATAAAAAAGATAGAAGAAAGATAAAAGAGAATAGAGCAAGTACAGGTTCCAAGATCACTTGAAGAATGAAGACCATGATTGAAGAATAAATTCTTCAATAACCAAATAATGTAATACATGTGGGTGTTGAAGTATATTACAATATTTGGTATATATATACCCCTATGATACCTTCATGGTACACATTGTAAATATTAGACTAGGGTTGTGTCTTAGTTTAGAGTGTGAGTAATATTTCATGTAATGTAACAATGTGCAAGAAATGCAAGTGTTATGTAAGTGTGTATGTGCAAGAAATGCACGTGTGTCATGTGAGTAAGTGTACAAGTGTAATGAGAGGTTATATGCACACATGTGTTATATGTGAGTGTGCACAAGTTTCCTTATATTAGAGTATGCTAAATAAAGAGTCATGTCTAAGTGTGCATACAAGATAGAGTCATGTGTATGCAAGTGTCAAGCAGAGAAGCCAATAGTCATTAGATTTGGCATATGGAAAGGAATAGTCAAGTATCCAAAGAGTCATTCTACAATGGCTATATATTGCTCCATAAAGGATCATTAGATATAGAGGGAATAATTTATCATTAACATTATTAATAGTCAAGTACTATATTTGTAAAAGAAAGAGGAGTAATAAAGTATGTGATAGTACATGTACATGCATGCATAACTAATAATAATCCCTGCAACAATTAAAGGTGGTTGTAAAATGTATATATATCTCCCTTGGACATTTAAGGTGTTGTCATTATCTATCATCGAATAAACTATCCATGGTAGTTGATGTTAATGTGATATACATATTGCTTTCCCTGAAGTCACTTTTGATCTTTAAGTTGATTATTTTCAATGAACCAAGATCTTACCGTCTCTTCATCACTATATTTTTCTAGAATAAAATATCTTAATGACCATGATATAGAATTGTTGGATGATTAATTTTCACTACATGAGTTGTATTAAGCAATCACTTGTCCACTTTTTGTTAAGATTTTTTAAACCATAGTTGAAAAAACTTAGTAGATGGTTAGTACCAATGAATTAAGTTAGGTATTAAAATTCCACAACCTATCATTGTTGAAATTATCATGGTGTTAGTATAAATATCTCTAGGAGCAATGATAGGCGGGTGCAAGCATTTTTTAGACAAGAGCCAAGGATTTCAAAATTTTGAAGGTAGGAAGGCACATATTCAAACTTCTGGGGGTCAAGAGGATGGTCACGAGGATGAAAATGCATGGATACCTACTGAGTAAATAGAGGATGGACGAATTGAATGTGACAACATTTTTAAAAAGGTCGTAGGGTTTTGGGGAGATGAACCTCCTGACAAAAGAGATAACTCTGGATCCTCCATGCCTTTTTCGAAGGGCCCATCATTGAAAATCCTTCCTTCATTAAAGTGCTTGATGGAGGAGGGAATAGCCTCAAATAGTCCTCCTCTTCTCTCAAGCCCATTGGGATGAAACTCAAAATTTCTAAGAGCATAACATCAAACTACCTCTCAATGGAAAAATTTTCCCTGGTCAAAAAGCTTATTGGAGAAAGACCTGACCTAGAAACCATTTGAAAATGGGTGCATGCCAAATGGAATTCCATTAGAAAAATGGAAATTTTTGGCCTCACTAAAGGATTTTTTGATATTTGGCTTAGCAATCATGACGATGCTAACTATATTCTCATGGGAGGACCGTTATTCTTGGGGTGGTGTAGCTTATTCCTGTGCAAATGGGCAGATGATTTTGACCCAAAAACTCAAAGCATAAAACATGCTCCTATTTGGGTCCATCTACCAAATCTTCCTTGGTAGTTTTGGCATGAGGACATCCTCAAAGGAATTGTAAATATTATTGGTGAACTGGTAGCCATTGATCATGCTATGTTGGCCTGATCAAGGATGACGGCTTCCAGAATATGTGTAAATGCAAACTTGGATTCAAAGCTCCCTACATTTTTCAAACTGGAATACGACTCCTATTATCACAAGCAAGCCCTGGAATATGAGAACAAGCCAAATTTTTGCATGGAGTGTTGCACCCAAGGGCATATTAGAAGCCAATGCCCTTCCTTGAAGATACAATAGGAGAAGAAAAAGCCTACCTTAGTGATGCAAGGCCCTAATCGCAATGCCCAAGGTTGGAGAAATCTTGGTCCTAAAAAGGGATTCAGACAAACAAAAAATGGTTAAATTCAAATCAACAAAGGAATCAAGATTCGACAACCTGAAGTAGGAAAATCACCTCAGGCCCCCACCAATCGGTATATAAATGCAATAAATCCACTATATAACCCCCTAAAAGGATGAGGTATTTACTACTTTTAACATCCCAAATAAATATCAAATACTTTCTGATTCATCTTTGTTCAAGTCAAAAAATGAACAAAATCTTCAATGCCCAAAATCTAAACTTCCCCAGAGCCTAGACTCCCCTGTGAGATCTGGGCCATCTCACCCTCCTCTTGAATCCTTTAGTCTAGCAAAGAATCAAAATGTTACAGGATGCTCAAGCCCTATGATTGAACAAATCACCCCCTCCAAATTTAGTCCCAAACAAACAAGAAGCTCCATGAAGTCGCCTATTAACTGTGGTAGTGATAAGAAAAGGGGAATAATTTTAGAAAATGAACAGTGGAAAAGAGGAATCCATATAGCAAATGGAATCCAAAAAACCTTATTTCCTCCAGTTATCTCACAATCTAGAGAAGAAGGAAAAATCACCAAACCTCCCCAATCTCTTGGAAAGGGAGGTAGGAAATCTTCCAAAGTTTCCAAATGAAGATCCTCTCATGGAATGTGAGAGGACTTAATGGGCTAACCAAACAAAGGATAGTTAGCTCATTAAGAAGAGAGTTAAAACCCACAATATTCTTAATGCAAGAAACCAAACTAGACAAACACAATTCAATTGTTGTTGCAAAGAAAGCTTGGAACAAAGGAGAAGTCATTTTCAGCCAAGCTAGAGGCACTTTTAGAGGTCTTATGTGCTTATGGGACCCAAGGAAACTAGAAGGTAGACTAATTTAGTCAAATGAAAGAATGATAAGTGTTTTGTTTCATGATAGAGAAAATAACATCTCATGGATCCTCTCCAACATTTATGCTCCAAATACTTTGTCAAAAGGGCTCAATTCTAGGATATTTTAAGCAACATAAAATAATCCTTTCACAACATTCCTTGGATAGTAGCTGGATATTTCAATACTCCCCTCTACCCCTCAAACAAAAAATGAGGATCAAGATTCCCTCTAAAAAGCATGGAAGACTTTCATGAATTCATCAATTCAAACAACCTCATGGATGTCAAACTCAAGGATGCCAAATTCACTTGGAGTAACAGAAGAGGGAAAAAGCTCATACAAGTGAAAGTTTTTCCTTTCCCAAGAAGTCGTTCAATTGTTTGGTGATGCAAACCTTCATTCTCTACCTAAAATAGGATCATATCACAGCCCCTTATTGATGGAAGTAGAGAAAGACAATCCTTTCAAAAGGCCTTTCAGATTTGAAGCAATGTGGATTCAACATCTTGACCTCAAAAATAGGATTTCTCAATGGTGGCAATAGGTAGGATAGGGATGTCCTTCTTTCAGACTGGCACAAAAATTGAAACATGTGAAAGAGAATCTTAAAATATGGAATAGGGAAGTGTTTGGAAACTTATTTGAAAATAAGCAATCCATTGAGAACATATTAGCCTCAATTGAAAACAAGATACAAAATGGTCAATGTGATGAACAAACTAGATCAGAAGAGAGAAGCATCTTGGCTGAATACCATAACATCCTTGCCTGTGAAGAAACCTTTTGGAGATAGAAATCCAGAGCCCTATGGCTCAAATAAGGGGATTCAAATACCAAATTTTTTCATGCCTCAACCTTGAGAAACAGAAGCAATAATAGGATCAAGGAACTTGTTAAGAGTGATGGGTCCACCACTTCTGACATCATGGAGATCAGAGCTGAAGTTGTTTCATACTTCAATTCTCTTATTGGAGACTACAATCCTGCTTCAAATCTGGAAAAATATTCCATGCTCTATCACATCCCTCGATCCATCCTAGAAGAAGTCAACACCAAGCTTATTGCACCTTTTTTCGATGATGAGATTAGGCAAGCCTTATTTACCATGCACCTAGACAAAGCCCCAGGTCCAGATGGATTTCCTCCTTGTTTTTTCTAGACTTTCTGGGATATTGTTGGCCAAGATGTCTGCTCCACTATCAAATAATTTCAATATTCCAAGTCTATTCCTCGTTGCTTTAACTCCACTTTTATTACCTTAATTCCCAAAAGCCCCACTACCAAATTCATGACTGATTATAGACCTATAAGCCTTTGCAATGTTGTGTACAAGATTCTCACCAAAGCCATTGCCAACAGATTGAAGGATGTCCTGCCCAACCTCATTGATGCTTGTCAAGGAAGCTCAGTCCAAGGTAGATCTATCCTAGATGGAGTCATAACTATCCATGAAGCCTTACATTTTGTGTCCCAAACTAAGAAACCAACTTTCATCCTAAAGCTTGACATGAACAAATCCTATGATAGGATTAACTAGGATTTCCTTACAACCATTCTGCTCAAATTTGGTTTTTATCCAGACTGGGTTGAACTGATCAAAGGATGCATCTCAAAACCCTGGTTCTCTGTTCTTATTAATGGATCCACAATAGGTTTCTTCCAGAGTAATAGAGGTTTGAGACAAGGAGACCCTATTTCTCCCTTATTATTCATCATTGTAGTTGAAGCTCTTGGTCGAACCATCAAAGTTGCCTGCAGATCAGAACTTTTTTAGGAATTAAAGCTGCATCTCAGACCAATCCTGTAACTCACCAAAAATTTGTTTATGACACCATCATTTCCACATTTGCCTCTATTTTTGAAGCCAAAGTCATCAAATATATATTGCTTTTATATGAAGAAGCAACTGGTCAAAAAGTCAATTTCAATAAAAGCAAAATATACTTTTTCAATACTCCCACTCAAAGGTAAATCAAAATATCCAGAATTCTTGAATGTTCTATGTCATCCTTTCCTGCTACCTATATGGGACTTCCCCTATTTATAGGTAATCCTTCTGACTCAATGTGGAACAATGTGATTGAAAGAATACAAAATAAATTGGTAGGATGGAAAGTAAATCTGTTATCACAAGCTGCCAAAGCCACTCTCACCATGGCATCCCTTCAAATCATCCCAATTTATTTCATGTCTATTTTCAAAGCCCCTGCAATAGTTTGTCACAGAATTGAGCAAATCCAAAAAAAATTTCTTGTGGTCTGGATCTGAATCCAAGTAGTACTTCCATTTAGTGGCCTGGGACAAAGTCTACAAACCAAAGGACAAGGGAGGAATCGGCCTTAGAAGAGTCCATATTCTAAATTTAGCCCTCATGGCTAAGCAAGCTTGGTGCTTAATCAATAATGTTGGAAATGAATGGATACCTATAGTTAGAAGAAAATACTTGCAGGGAACAAATTTCCTTAATGAAATGGCCCCCACCAGAGGATCTACCTTTTGGAAGTCAATAATGAACACTATATTTCTAGTGAAAAAAGGTATGCGATGGAGATTAGGAGATGGTCATAGGATAGACTTTTGGAATGACAAGTGGATCAAAGGAGAACCTCTCATAAATGATCCTAATCTGGTAGTCTTGAAATATTTCACCGATAGCACTTTTGGTCACAAAGTTTTTGACTTTCTAAGCTCCTACAATAGTAGAAAAATATGGAAACCCATCAGAAGCATCACCCACCCAGAAGAG
Source organism: Wollemia nobilis (assembly GCA_028583015.1). Taxonomy (NCBI): domain Eukaryota; kingdom Viridiplantae; phylum Streptophyta; class Pinopsida; order Araucariales; family Araucariaceae; genus Wollemia; species Wollemia nobilis. The sequence goes on along the minus strand of JAQPPZ010002729.1, from coordinate 2,290,250 downwards.
TCTAAAGAGTTGCAACTCCTTCTGAACTCCACAATCATTCCCTCTAGTAATCTTAGGGATCAACTATTTTGGGAATTCACTGAAAGTGGGGAGTTCTCTATTAAGTCTACCTACAGTTTTCTCTTGACTCATGAGGAACCTTCATTCCCTTGCCATCTTGTTTGGCCCAAATTCCTCATTCCTAAAATATCCTTTTTTTCTTGGACTGCCATTCAAGAAAATATCCTTACCATAGATAACTTGCTCAAAAGAGGCATGGTTTTCCCAAATAGGTGTTTTCTTTGTCTGGATGACTAGGAGTCCCCTCAACACCTTTTCCTTTCATGTCCTTTCTCCTCTTCCATCCTTAACAATATCCTTCAAACCTTCCACATCCTCTGGGCTAGGCCTTGTTCCATTGTTGAGCTCTTCCTTCAATGGCCTAATCCTTTCCACAATACCCATCTCAAGTTCCTTTGGCAAACTTGTCTTCATCATTTTTTGTGGCAAATATGGCTAGAAAGAAATCGCAGAATATTCTCTAACAAGAAGATGAATCCTGACCTTGTCACTAATAAAATCCTATCCTTTGCCACTAAAAATTCTACCCTCATTCCTCTCTCCACTCATCCTACCTCTAGATTTGAGACTTCCTTGAGCCATTCCCTGAATATTCCTATTGTGGAAAATCAAACTCAGCCTTCCCCTAATCTAAGAGCTCACTCCAAATGGATCCCTCCCCCTTCAGGATGGATTAAACTAAACTTTGATGGTGCAGCTAAAGGTAACCCTAGAAAAGCAGGTGTTGGGGGTATCCTCAGAGATCATACAGGAAGTGTCATCCTTGCCTATGCGGAACACTTAGGGATTCAAAAAAACCAGGTTGTTGAAGCTAGAGCCATGTGGAGAGGATTATTCCTCACAAAAAACCAACCAGGTAGGCTTATGGTTGAGGGAGACTCACTCAACACAATTAACTACCTCAAGAATAACATAAATCCTTCATGGAGGGTTAAGGACTACATTGAGGAAGCTAATATTTTGAGTCAAAATCAACAAGAAATTATTTTCTAGCACACATTCAGAGAAAGCAACAAGGTTGCTGACAAATTAGCAAATTATGGTGTCAACGCCACAGGCCTAATGACTTGGACAAGTGGCATGCCACAAGAAATTGTTGACATTGTGGAACAAGACAAATTTGTGATAACCAGTAACAATGCCTGACCAATCAACTATAATGTTGTTCTTTTTGTTTCTTTTTAGCACCACTAGCTCACCCATTGTCCTCAAGGTATTGTTATCCCTACTTTTCATCCCACCAAATAAAAACCTAGCCCCGTATCTGTCAAGTCTTACCAAAATCAAACTAGTTCATCCCCCTCCCATTCCCCAACCATGTCGACCAAGAAAAGAGCTACTGTAAAGGCATTTTAATCCATGAGAAATCAATGAGTCAATAAAATAAAGCTTGAGGTCCTTGAGAAGTTAGAGAGAGACATAAGATCCTTATCATTTCTACAATAGATTGTACAAAAAAATAAAACCTTGGTAATCGACTCGGATGAGGAGGATAAGGATGTACCTAACCTTTGTCTAAAATAGTACATCATCAACTCGATTTCCAACTGCATCTCTCACATTATGGATCTTTGTAATACCCTAAATTTTCTATTTTTCAAGAAGAATTTTTTCAAGGATGATGTCAAGGACAATGCTATAGATGATTTCAAGGATGATGACAAGAAATATGTGGCTTCTGACAATGCAAAGGATGAAGGTGAGGACGTGTCAAAGGAAGAACCTAAGGACAAAGATGCTGAAGTTGAAGAAGAGGCTTAACACTTTATTGTGCATATTCGGTTTTTTGTCTCAAGGCATCTTCATGCTTTTCCCTTCTTTTTTTGTTCCTTTTTGTCTTCCTTTGTGTGGGACTGCGTTCCCACCTTTTAACTTCTCGCCCTGTTCTTTGCTTTTTAAGCATTTTTGCTATTGATGTAATCAGGTTTTGGGAGCCTATCAAAACCCGTTTTGAATGAAATTTTTAAATTATCAAAAAAAAATTATCACTTAAAAAAAAAACATTTTTATATTTTGTTGACTTTAAATAAATCTTTAATATTATCCAAGGAGTGACTTTTAGAAATACATAAAAGAAGTAAAGATATTTAAGTCAAAATAATAGTATAATTTTTTTATGAATAAAGATACCCAAGAATGGTAATAGAAATTCAATAAAATGAAGGTGCCAACTAAGGATAACAACTATCAATCATTATCTATAAAAGAAATATGCTTGGCCTAAATATTTTACTAATATTATATATCTTGTAGGTTAACAATCAAGAGGTTTTAAAAAAAATATCCTTTATAAAATTTGTAATATATGATTAACTTAATATCAAATGATAACTAAACTAAAATTAGTATTTTGAAATTCAAAAGAGCAAATATTATGTTTGATAACCATTTCTTTAAACAATTTCAATATTATAAATACCTAAAAAGTGAATCTAATCATAAGTTTATTCAAGATGCTAGTATTGACAAAAGGATTCATGCAACTTAGTATTGGAAGATATCGTAATATGACTTTATCAACTAAGTTCGACAAATGATTATGTAACCCTAAAGGAAATCTTATGATGATGTAAGCCTTTAGAAAATATTTTATGTAAGCCTACAAGAAAGATTATTGTATTCATACCTTGTGGAATTAGGTAATCCACGTAGATAGTTATGTATTCACCCCTTGTGGGATTGTGATGAGTGTCATTATTGTCATCATTTAATTTTTAATATTTGTCCAATCTAGGGTGGTGTCTAAGGATATTTGCGATAGAAGGCTTTGGCAAGTGAGAATTTAGACAATTAGTTTACAAGATTTATTCAGTGAAACAAATATTTATTTGGTTTTTCAAGGTCACATTAATCCTAATTTACAAAATGAAAGCTAATTTAACTTACAAAATTGAAATTGCAGAATTAAACATTTTGAGCTATAGTTGCAGGAATTGATGATTTTAGAGTTGAAAGAACTATTTTAATCTTGCTAATTTGAAATTGAAGAAATAGAAAATGCTAAATTTAAATCAACTACATTTAATCACACTAAAATTCACAATGCAAAAAACTGTCAAAACAAAATGCTACAAAAACTTGTTAGAAAAATTTGCTATAAAACTTGTCAAAAAGCTGTATCAATTAAAATAAAAAAAAATAGGGGTGTTAAACTAATTCATAATAGAGTTCATCTGGCTGTAAAAATTCTACATAAATCATACTTAAAACATCCAAAATTACTATGCTAAAATAGGGGTTACTTTTGTTACACAAATTAAGCAAGAAGTTGACAAAATTGCTACAAAACAGAAATTATCAAAAACTTGCAAGGTTTGCTCCTTTCTTCTAGTCCTCAGAGTGGTACCTTTCTCCTTGGTCTAGAAGAAATAATATTCACTCCAAAACTAAAAACTAATCACTCATATACTCACAACTTCACACATGTAAAGAAAACTACACTTTATTTGAATTTTGCTAATTCAAAACACAATGGTTACAATATTTTTTTTGCTTCTGAATTATGGACTTCTATTCGAACTAAATCAACCAATGAGGAAGTGTCCTATTTATATTATTTTCTACACAAATACTTTCAACTACCAAATCAGTCCTATATGTTGTTTATGCATGATTTGCCTAAGTTATTACAACAAACTTGGTCTATTTTAAGACACAATCTACTGCAACAGCTTATCCGTGCATATTCCACCTGGTGGAAATAATTCAAAAGTAGTTTATAATCAGTTTTTATACTTTTTCTAAATCTATTTTTCTTCATTTCTCCAAAAATGCAAAATATACTCCAATTGAAATAGTATGTTTCTTCTCTTCATTCCGAAGAGCTCCAAAATATAATACAGAACTATAAGAATGTACTGTTACTGCAAATTTAGATCGAGTGTGAGTGATTCCAAATGTAAAATTAGTTTTTTCTTACCATTTTAAACATGTTCCAACCATTCACACTTGCCACATTTAACATGGTCTATGGCTTCCTTTAAAGTTGTAAATAACTGGTTTTCGTATGTTATTTACAGTTGTCTCTACATTTTTTGCTTTGTGTCTTGTTGCTCTCATTTGGACCATGTGAGAAAGTATATAAGTGGATAAAAGGTATTTTTTGGTCTCCATGAACACATTCAATCCATTTTTACTTGTTATTTTTGACTATTTCAACTCTCCCCTTAAATGTGATAGATGGATGGAATTTGTATGCTGCACAAAATCTGTCAATGCCCTGTTTTACAACGGAGATTGTTTGAGAACCAAATCAACTTGAAAATTTGGTTTTAATATCGGATGACATTTCAAAAATTCTTGATTTAATCATAAACCATAACATGCTTATTTGCTCTTATTTTTCTATGTTATTTTACCAACAAAAATCATGCAAAAATAGTCATAAAAACACTAAAATTAATCAAAATAGAGGTACAGTGTTTCTAAATATTAAATCATGCAAAAAATAACAAATAATGCATTCTAATCACACATTTGAAATAAAATAATATTATATTTGGTTTTTATGGCAGTATTTTAATGTTCAAAATATAACAAAAATAAGGTATTTGTGGGCCTCATCATCCCCCCAACTTGACTTGATGCATGTTATCATGCATTTTGTTAGGCTACAAATGCACTGAGGTACAACTCCTCGTACCAAGTTCCTCAAAAATTGAAGCTTCTAGTATAATATCCCCTACATTATTTTAGCTATGTTAACTAATTCTAAAACTGTTTATCAGGATACAGATTAGAATCAAAGTAGAATGGTATAGGCATGATGATAGTGGGTGGCCTAAATCTTAAGCTTACCCACTGATGCTTAAATTCTAAAATCATTTTCATTACCGCCTCTTCCCTTCTATGTGACCATAACAGGTTAGTTGATGACATTGGCTCCATCTTCTGTAATAAAATAGGTAATTCTCCCCATTTGATTTTGTATGATGACAAGGAGTTTGTAAAATTACCTGTTCAAAATTGTTGAAAACAAACCATACTATCCTTAAGATTATTTAAATAAGTGATTTTGACCTCTGGATTATCCATCAGGTTGAAATACTGACTTGTTAACGCTTTGTGATTGGGCTGAATATGCCTTAACAATAGGTCAAGTTCTAATTTAGTTTCCTTATTCTTTATTTTCTCCTGATCCCAATATAGATGATTGTTCAAAGTGGAGATAAAAGATTGAAGTTGTATATCCCATGTATAGATATGGGGTAGAAACTGCACATCCTTTGGAATGACATATTTGTGCAAGAAAAATTCACACAACATATTTTTTTGCTCCTTAGGGCTCTATAGATATACCTCTAGAAAGTCAAGAGTAGTATTTAAATCATAAGTTAACCTTAAGAAAATACACATTATCTACCATATAAAGAATTTTTCTCTAAGGAGTAGGTTGTATAACCTAGCAGGTCTTTTGCATTGTATTAAACATTTTGCAATATGATATAAACTTTGCACATTTTTTTGTAAATTATCAATTTTTGCATCCTATGCCTCTTTTTGCTTTCCAAGGGTTTTAGTGTTGCAATGTGTAATTCCAAGGTTTGGCAGTGTGACATCCACCTTGCAATATCTTCATTATACTTTTCTAGTGGAATCATATTAAGTGGACACACTACCGATGGATTTTTCTGTTTAGACAAAAAATTAACCAAAATTCCTATTTTTGTTGTTTGCACCTTTAAAATAGAACTAATAAAAATATGATTTGGATCTGCTTTATGTGATGTAATTACTTGTAGTGCAATTTCTTGTGCCAAAGGGACCTCACTTTTTGATGTGCTTTATCATTTTTATTATTTTAGAACTGTATCTGGGCATTTCGACATAGTTTTTATACATTCTGGAGCTACTCCAAAATGAGATTGTATTTTTGGAAAATATTTTGGAGCTATCCCAAAATATTTTGGAGCTGCATCCAAAAGTGCTAAAATAGTGTCCTTTTCAAAATTTTGTTGTAAATTTTTTTGTTGGGCCATCTCCAAGGTATGTGAGTCTTCCATGACATCAACAATCCCCTCTTCATACCTTTGTTCAAACATTGTTTCTTGTTCTGTATATTGTTATGTTGCTACAAAAATAATTAAAATAGGGACAAAAGTTTTAGGTGCATGTTCCAAATTATCCTCCTCAGTCCTCTGAGGTAGTTGTGGGATATCAACTTGCATTTCTCCGTATGAAACCTATTTTTCTAATTCAAGTAAAATTTCTACCACCTCCCTACCAGAATTTAAAATTGTGGGTAGTACCTTTAATGGCGCCAATATTCTTTTTGACTCCTTCATTTCTTGAAACAATTGGTCAATGTATTTGTATTTATCCTTAATTGTGGCTTTACCCATTTTAATCCAGGTTTGCTAAGTCTTGATAATCACCCTAGCAACTTTCACATGGTTATTTGACTCATATTCTTTATATTCTTTAGGTTATAAAAAATATGTAGGTAAATCCATGGTAGGTGGTGAACTTGGCTCTCCAAATTTTTAAAGTGGTACCTCTTCCCATTTAAGTGATTTTGGAACCAGATTTTCTTGTTCCTGGACTGGCATTTCTTCGATCACTTCATCTTCATCCTCCTGAAGTATCAATTTTCTCCTTTTTCTATTATTGGATGATGTTCGTGGTGTAGCTTCAATGGTTGTAGTTGTACCTTGTTATATCTATCTTAGACTCCTCATAGGAGAGGGTGAATGTGGTTGAGTTGGTATTTCAATTTATGTTTCTTCAACCAGCTCCTCTACAAAAAAATATTCCTATAATTTGGAAGACCTTATTAAATATTGTGTCTATATTTTTCCCTTAGCTTGTTCAATTTCTACAGATGTTTTTCCTACAATATTTACTAAAAAACTAGAATCCAATTCATATTCCTCCAAGGAGTCTGCTACTTTAATCAGTGATCCAATTGTTTTAGTTTTTTATGGTGCAGACGTTTGGGCAGATTTTTTTTAACTTCTTCACAAAAAGTTACTTTCTTGGTTTTTTTTGTTGTGCAGGCTTAGACTCTGCTTTCCTATTTATTTGTGATCTAGTACTGGAAGCTGGTGGACCTGGAGGGGATGAAGGGGTTCCTTTAGATTTAGGGGTAACCATCTCATCTACATTTTCTTCAAGGGTTTATGCCCTACCTGCAACCTCATCAGTACTATTGTCAGGGGTTTTCTGCTCTTCCTACAACTTCTTCCTCCTCTTCTTGTCTATGTTCTTATTCCATAAAAATATGTTCATTCTAAGGGGTAAATAATCTATCAAAAATTTAGGTATTTACATTGAAATGGTGTTTGTAGATGAGTTTTATGATACCATAGTGCCTAGGGGATCCCTTGCCCTGTTGATATCTCTTTGCTATATTATGTAGTTCTTGATGTAATTATATAGGGATACTTACCCTTACCTCTGGGCATTGGTTACCATGCCTCAAATGATTGAGTATTTTCATATTATGCCCTGAAAATACACCATACTACCCTCACAGGTTAAAATTTTTATTACCTAGATTGCAACCTCATCCTAGGGTTTATGTACACTAGCTCTCTTTACCCCTTTACAAACATTGTTACATAACAGGATGTACATCCCCTTATTCCAAAAATGTTCTAACTACTTCGGGGAGTGCATTTTTACCAGTTATTATGATTACTAGTCCTTTCAAAGGTGATTCAATAATTTATCTTAAGACCAAGGGAGTTACCTCTATTAGCATGTTGTTGACGGTTGCCCTATTATTTCAAGGATGTAGGCGAATTTTGCTACCAAACTCTCTGAATGTCCATCGTTTCTCAAGAAATGACATTAATCTTGCCTGTTGAAAAACCTATACCATTTCAGGATTAAAATTCTTCCATGTTATCTAGTTTGGCTTTATTATTTAGCCCCATGTTATCTACAACCTATGTCAATATCTACTACAAATTTTTAGATTATGGTTACTACACTCAACTATTTTTGTCCTAGAAAATTAGTTTTGTAACACAATTCACTCTTTAGAAATGTCACAACATTTTGATCCAGTATCTTCTATAAGTGTTGGTGATTATGAAACTTAGTAATGAGTGGCTTTGGCACATAATTTTTAACTCCAGAAGGTGGTGCAAAACACACTAAAACTTACATGCAACAACCAGACATGTGGCATATGTTGGTTTGTTGGGAGTTTGAATTTTTGATGTCATGCACGAATAAATGATGGTAGGATGATATAACTTTAGATTATGATGCATGCACATAAAAATATTAGTTGATTTAGATGGTTTGATTTAACCAAATTGGATTTATTTTATGAAAAATGTGGATGCCCACCTCCTTGGTTTGTGTGATTGCATGTATCAAAGTACCCAGATCACATGGGTCTAGATCGGGTGATGAAAACCAAATATGATTGAATGTTGTAAAACACACTAGACAATGCCTTGTTGGATTGTTGCCACATATACCTAAAAACTTGTGCCCAAGTTCATGGAAGTTATGGCAGGTGCATCACGTGGATTTTTTTTATCTTGCACGTGCATGCCAATTGGATTTGAATTTTCACGCTACTGTGCAATTTTGAATTTTCAAGGTTTATTTCAGAGCTCAGTATTTTTCTTTGCATACATACAACCAAAACATGAAATTTTATTTCAGAGCTCTATGATGTTTTTGCATATATATAGCTAGAACTGTATTTCAATCTTTGTATTCTTTCTATTATTTTCTTGCAACCAGACCTGAATTTCTTATTCAACCAAGGGTAGAATAGGGTTCTTCTTGACATTTTGGAGAGAATATCCATTTTTACTTGCCAGGTTTATAAATTATTTATGCCAAATATTGAATTATCATACATTACATGCTAATTTACTACTATGACAAAATGCAAGAAACACATACTTGTCTATCCTAAAAATCTATCATATATATTACAAATTGCTACTTTTAATGGTGGTTAGTTGAGCATATGAAATTAAAAAAAGAGAGCATATATGCAGTTGGTGAGATTTGTACAATGGTGGAACAATTATGGATAGATAAAAAAGACAAATATGCTTAAATCCAGCTTAAATCCAATTTTTATGCAAGTCTTAATTCAATAGCGCCTTTGAAAAGGTTTTTATTATTGATTTTTTTTCTTCTTTTTTTCATATTTTATTTTGTGCCCATGAAGGAATTTCACAATTTCCCTAAAATTGTGCCCATGAAGGAATTTTACAATCAATATTATTCTCTTTTTTTTTTGTCTTGGTATCTTGTTGTTTTTCTTTTGTAAACTTTTTCTCAAATCATTCTGAATTTGTGTCAGAAGAGGGTGTCTCTTATGACATATGTAACTCCAACTGTACGATATGCTTCAAAAATTCTTCTTTAGTCAATGGTTCATGGTATACCCAAAGGCAATATTCATTTACCACTTTCTCCTTGAATCATCACTGGGAGAAAGATAAACTGCTCTATTATCGAAAACTTCTTTGATCAGGTATGGCCCAAGTCATCTTGTCTACATCTTCCTAGGAAAATCCTCATAGCGAGAATAAAACAACAAAGCCCAATCTCCTTGCTCAAATTTCCTTTTTTGAATATGATTATCATGCCACAACTTTCACTATAGTTGGATCACTTATGTTTGGTGTATTGCATCCAACCATAGTTGAGAAAATCAGAACCGGGTAGTAAATCAGCTAGTTTAAAAACTAGAAAAGAATCATAATCGAAAAAAAATTGGGGAAAAAATCGGCAAAAAATCAGCATTTTTTATTGAAAAACTGAATAAAATGTAAATTTTCATTGGAAAAAATATTTTTTCATGCATATCAATTTTTTTCGGGAAAAATCGACAAGATTGGCAAAAAATCGGCTAGCCTGTGAATCGGGAAAAATTTGGTAAAATCGAGATTTTTTCCAGATTTTCTCAACTATGCATCCAACCAAAGTTCATCCAATGCTTTAAGTTGCAGAATCCTATCCATTTGTCCTTGTGATAAGTCAATGCCAATTTCCAAAGAAGTACGAAGTATCAATAAATCAAATTCAATAGGAAGATGTTTTTTACCATAAACTAGTTCGTAAGATGTGAAAATCATGGTGGATTTCCATGTTGTGTTGTGTGCCCAAACTGCTTTCGGTAATTTATTTAACTAATTTCTCCTATGTGAGTCTACTATTTTTGTCAAAATTCTTTCTAAATCCCTATTGGTTATCTCAACCTGACCATTTGCCTGGGGTTATAGGGTGATGATTTTCTATGTTTGATTTCATAGAGTTCGGTAAAAGCTTTAATTTTTGATGCAAAATCGGGGCCCATGATCTGTGGTGATATATCGTGGAACTCCAAATCTCTAAACAATTTGAGTTTAAAGGAAATCAATAACCTTCTCTTGATGAGCATGCTTAAAAGAATGCACCTCAATCCATTTAGTCACATGGTCAGTGCATACCAAGATATGCACCATTCCTTGATATGGTGGGTCAATAGGTCCCACAAAATCTAACCCCCATTTATCAAATGGTTCTAAAACCACTTGAGACTGTAGAGGTATTTCATTTTTTTCTGTGGGTTTTTCCATTATCTGACAGGCATCACAATGTTGAATATACCTTTTTACATCTTTATGAAGAGATGGCCAATAATAACCAATGCCTAAAATTTGTTGAACTATACTTTTTATTGAATAATATCCACTTGATCGGTCATCATGAAAAGCATAGAGGATATCATACACCTCACCCTTTCAAATGCATCTGCATAAAACATGGTCAGGACCAAACTTTAAAAGTAGACCTTTTATCCATTTGAAAGATGAACTTTGTCTTACCAATTGCTTCTTTTGTTTGGAAGTGAAATGGGAAGGAATTTTTCTTGTTACCAAAAAGTTAGTTGTATTTGCAAACCAAGGTGATTGCACTAATATAATAAAAAAATTTTCATCTGGAAAGGTATCCTTAACTAATTCATCTTCCCCTATGTTATTCAACCTTGATAGGAAATCTACTACTACATTAGCTTTTCCTGGTTTATTTACTATTGTAATATCAAAATCTTGTAATAATAATAACTAACAAATAATCCTTGCACTAACCATGGTTTAGTTCATCAAGTATTTTATGGCTAAATGATCAGTATGGATGAATACTTGATAATTAGTGATATAGTGATAGAATTTAATAATGGCATACACTACTACTAAAAATTCCTTTTCAGTAGTAGTATAATTCTTTTATGCTCTAGTAAGGTTTTTGCTTAAGTAGTATATAGCATAATGTTCCCCATATTCTATCTGCCCTAATGCTGCTCCAATTGCAGTAGTGGAGCCATCGATTTGGATATGAATCCCCAATTAGGACCTCGTAACACAGGTGGAGTGGTTAGATTTTCTTTTAAAGCATCAAACTATTCTTGGCATTTTTAGTCTAATTAAATTCAGAATATTTGGTCAATAATGCAAACATAGGATTTGCTATTGTACTAAAATTTAGAATAAATCTACAATAAAAATATGTCCTAAGAAACTCCTGACATCGGTTTGGGTTTTTGGAAAAGGAAGGTTCTTGATGATTTCAAAATTCTTAGGATTAACCTTGATCCCATTAGAAGAATATGGTGACCAAGAACAATATCTTCCTCCATAATCATAAAGCGTTTAACAGTATTTAAGGACATATGGTAAGTTTCATAGTGATTTAAAACCTTATCAAGATGTTCCAAAGTAAAGTTAAAGGTTTCTCCACAAACTATAAAATCATCCATATAAATTTTTATATTTTTAGTGGTCAAATCAAAAAATAATAGCAAAAAATGCTCGCTAGAAACTTGTTGGGGCATTACACAGACCAAAAGGTAAAACCCTACAAGTAAAATTTCCCCATGGGCAAGTAAATTTTATTTTCTCATGGTCTTCTTGTGCAACTTCTATTTGGTTATACCTGCTAAAATCATCAAAAAAACAAAAAGACTTCTTTCCCATGAGTGTATCTAACTCTTGATCTATAAATGGCAATGGAAAATGGTCCTTATGTGTAAGTTTGTCTAGTTATCGATAATATACACACTCACAGTTTTCCATTCTTATTTGGTATGATAACCAATGGAGAGAACCACTAGCTATAAAAAAATGGATATGTGAATCCAACCTCTACGAGTTTTTCTATTTCTTCCTTGACAATATCTTTTAGAGTAGGATTTAATCATCTTTGGGGTTGCATCATAGGTTTGACATCTTAAATATATATCCTATGAGTGCATACATCAGGATGAATTCCTGATATATATTTATAATCCCAAGCAAAGTCTTTAACATGTTTTAAAACAACAAACAATTTTGCTTCTTGTTCATCAATCAACCAACTGTTAATGTTCAAGAATTTTCCCAGTTATACTTCAATTTGTTTTATCCCTGGGTGGACAGAATTAACTCCCTCATATTTTTTGACTAAAGAGTTCAGTGGGCAATTATTTGATTGAAGAGAATGAAAGACTCTTGTCTTCCTACAATAGTAATCCCTAATGGAATTAACTCTTGCATAAGATAATGAAAAGAGGAAATAAGGTGATGATGCCATCCATGTGGTAGTGTGAAGGGACTTTCCTACAATGGAATATATGATAGGTGTTCAGATGTTCGACCTTCATCATTCCACAACAACTAATGAACAATAATTCGTATATCCTCAAGTCCTTTTTCATGTAGTGTATTCACTAGGATAGTTTTATCTTAAAAAATATCTCTCTCATGTGAATTTATCTCTTCTATGTGTTCTTTCACTACCACTATGGCTAGTATGAAAATAGTTTCTTCCTGTTCCTCATCAGAATCAAGATACATAATTGACCTAAAAAATTTGTTAAAGGTTTTGCAGGTGGATACAAGAAAATATTCTTTAGATCAATGTAATTAGAAATAATCATCTCCCTTGATCTACAGCCTATGAAGCAGCTGCAATAGCAAGCCAAGACCTACCCAAGATAATTGGATAACCATTTAGAGAGTTGCAAGGCTGCAATACCAAAAAATAAATAAGATATTCCCATGAGAAAATTGTTACAAGAATATCCTCAATAATCCATTTTGGTATGGCAACAGATCTATTAGCCATTTCCAGAACAATAGTTGTGGGATTTAGATTGTTTAACTATAATTTTTACATTGTGTCTTTGGTCATAACATTAATGACAACTCCTAAATAAACCAAGACATTATAAATTTGCATTGATACAATAGTTATGGTGACAAATGGACTTCTTGGATCACTGTAATTTTGTGGGACAAGATTCCTAGAAAGTAGGTCAACCAACTTTCCTTCAACTTGCATAGTTTTAGGAAAAGATACTTTTTTTCTAACTCATATTTTTATGCACAAGTCCTGAATAGTTTTGTTGATTAGATGCACATCCTTGATTGATTGCAACAAAGGAAGTGAAATAGTCAACATTTTAAGTTCTCTTACTAGGTCTGATTTAGGAGTATTTTTAGAACTTTTAAACCTTTCAGGATATGGTATTTTCTCTAAAGAAGATGAATTTTCTACGTGCAAATTTTCTATTTTTTTTCTCCTTTATCCAGGGCTGATTTATGTGTTTCTAGACTAAAGGATTCTTGTTTATCATTTGTTATTTCTTCAATAGTTGGTGGAATAGGCTCAAGTAGTATCTTGCATGAGTGCAACTAGATGTTGCTACAGTAAATAATATTTACTATAGTATTTTCATCAGATTTAGCTATATAGATAAGGGTTTCCTATCTTGTATTATTAGGAGTGGCCACATGTTGGACCAAAAGTGGTGGTTTATTTACCTTTTTTTGTTGGGGTCTACCTTAAGGAAAATTCTAAGAAAGACTAGGAAATAAATTTTGGTTCTATCCTTGATATCTACACTACCCCTCATATGATGGATAATGCTATCCTTAACTCTATCCATGAGATTGGGCTTGTATCCAAGGTGGATGGGGTTGATTCCATTGGGGATTTATAAACCCAAATTATAAAAAATCTTGAGTATTTATCTATGGAGGTTGATTCCAATACTTTTTTGGTGGTTTTGAATAACCCCATGGCATAATCCAATGATTTTATCCCTAATTTGTGGAAAAACGTGGGGTATTTTGATATTGTGAAAAGTTTCCACCATATTTTTTCCCAATAAAGTTGAGTTCTTCTATTTGTGTTTCCAAAATATTTTTGATTCCTAGAAGTATATGGTATTTTTTAGTGATATGTCCCTTGGAACAAATTCTACAAATAGTAGATATGGATATTTTGTTCAGAGGAGAGTCTTGAAGAGCATGTTTGTTTCTACATATTGGATAGTAAATAGCTATGGGTGGTGTATAGTTGGATTTTGCATTCATATCCCTTAATGTGGTATTAATATCTACTAATATGATAGTTTTTATCTTGGTAAATTATTCCATAAGCTTTTTTAGATCACTACCATTATGACTCTTCTTTCTTCTTTGTTGTCTTGTGCATGAGTAATTTTTTCATAACTCCAAGATTTCATCAAGGTCAAGGGTGCTTACATCTCCCTTTCCCATTAAGTCTAGCCCTTCTCTAGATTTATCTTGTAATCCTAATAAAAATATGGCCTTACACATTTCTGATTTAATAGATCCACAACTCTTTTGTACAAAGACAAACCTATCCAAGTAATCCTCTAGAGTTTCATCTTATTCTTGTTTGATTCTAAAAATTTCATCCTTCCTATTTTTCACTCTGTAGTATTCCTGGTATTTATCTTAAAATACTCTTTTGTATTCTTCCCAGGTTCATATGATTTGGACTCTAGACTCATGAACCAGCATAAAGATGAGTCTTTGAGTGTGGAGAAATTTTTTTTAGCTTTTAGTTATTTTTTATGTAATCATATGTTTGACACACAACCTTAAATTCAAATAAGAACTGATTAGGATCTTCAGATGCAACCCCATAAAAGGTAGGTAGTACCTAAGGGAAAAAAATTTCATGGAAGAATTTTGTGTAGGATTCAATCGAATAAGATATTCAAAAGTCCTTGTAGGGTTAGGATTGATTATGGACATTGATGCCCCTATCTAGGTTTCCTTGTCCCTATGCCATGCTATATTTTCAAATATTGTTCTAAATTTGTTTAAAATATCCTTATGATGAGGATTTGTTAAGAGTAGGTGAGGAGGTACTAGCAAGTTGCTCCTCTATAATTTCTCTCTCAAGAGACTCAATACTTCTTGATGGTGGAGATGGTGGTTTTATTTCAAATACACCAGGAAGCTCAAATGCAGGTAATTCACCACCTTGGCATGAGTATCACCTACATGTGGTAGGTAAATGGGTCTTAAGAAATTTTATTTTTTCGTACCTTAACCTATTCATGCATTTTTCTTGTTTTTCTAATGTTCTGAATTACAAATTATCAATCCAACAACTATGTTTCATGCAAGTTGGTTTATTTCTAAAATTTTGCTCTATAGGTCATAACTTAAGATAAACATCAATTATTAGACTATTTTATCTCCTAAAAACACCTATGTTCCCCAACAATGATGCCAAAAATGATGAGTGTCATTATTGTCATCATTTAATTTTTAATATTTGTTAAATCCAAGGCGATGTCCAAGGATGTCTACGGTAGAAGGTTTTGGCAAGTGACAGTTTAGGCAATTATTTTACAAAATTTATTTAGTGAAACAAATATTTATTTGGTTTTTCAAGGTCAAATTAATCCTAATTTGTAAAATGGAAACTAATTTAACTTACAAAATTGAAATTACAAAATTCAATATTTAAGCTATAGTTGCAGGAATTGACGATTGCAGAATTGAAAGACCTATTTTACTCTTGCTAATTTGAAATGGCAAAAATAGAAAATGCTAAATTGAAATCAACTACATTTAATCATGCTAAAATTCACAATGCTAAAAACTATCAAAACAAAATGCTACAAAAACTTGTCAAAAAAAAGTTGTAAAACATGTCAAAAATTTGTTGTAGAAAGTACAAAAAAATAAGGATGTTAAACACATTCAAAATAGATATCAACTAAGGTACAAGGTATAGACCAATTGGTTCAACCAAATCCTGTAAGGGGAGCAAAGGTCCAAGGTTCAAATATTGGGCCTCATCGGATTGAAAACTTATCCCTTTCTTGGTGCTTTCATCGGCATAAAAGATTTAAAATGATTGTGGCATGGTGGTTATAGGAGCAGACTGCACAAATATTTGAGTGGTAGATTTTGGGGTATACAATGCAGAATACTATTCCAATCATAAAAGCTGGACAACCTGCCCAGATTCGTGGCGACTATCGATTCCATTATGTAAATTAAAAAAAAATAGAGATCAACTGGCTATAAATTTTTTACATAAAAAATACTTAACACATCCAAAATAACTATGCTAAAATAGGGGTTGGTTTTTTTACACAAATTAAGGAAGAAGTTGGCAAAATTTCTAGAAAACATAATTTATCAAAAACATGCAATATTTGCTCCTTCCTTCCAGTCCTCAATGTGGGCCCTTGATCCTTGGTCTATAATAAATAATGTTCACTCCAAAACTAAAAACTAATCACTCATATACTCACAAATTCACACATGTAAAGAAAATTGCACTTTATTTGAATTTTGCTAATTCAAAACACAATAATTACAATGATTTTTTTGCTTTTGACTTATGGACTTCTATTCAGACTAACTCAACTAATGAGGGAGTGTCCTATTTATATTATTTTCTACATGAATACTTGCAACTACTAAATCAATCCTATATGTTGTCTATGCATGATTTGCCTAAGTTATTGTAGTAGAATTGGTCTATTTTAGGACATAATATGTTACAAAAGCTTATCCGTGCATCTTCTAGCTGGTGGAAATAAGTAAAAAATAGTTTAGGATTGGTTGTTACACTTGTACTCACCCTATTATCCTTCATTCCTCTTGAAATGGATGTAAACTATGCTCCTTTACTTGAAATAATCTATTTATGCCCTTCATTTTGGAGAGCTCCAAAATATAAAGTAAAACCGTAGGAATGTATTGTTGTTGCCAATTTAGATCGAGTGTGAGTGCTTCAAAATGTGAAATTAGTTTTTTCTTACCCTTTTATACATGTTCCAACCATCCACATTTGCCATATTTGACATAGTATGTGACTTCCTTTAAATTTGCAAAGGACTGGTTTTTGTATGTTATTTACAATTGTCCCTGCATATTCTTCTTTGTGCCTTGTTGCTCTCATTTGGACCACCTAAGAATGCATCTAAGTGGATCAAAGGTCTTTGTTTATCTCCATTAACACATTCTATCTATTTTTACTTGCTCTTTTTTATTGTTGTAATGCTCCCCTTAAATGCGATAACTGGCTAGAATTTGTATGCTACACAGAATCTGCCAATGCCTTGTTCTACAACAAAGACTATTTTGGTGCCAAATCAACTTGACAATTTGCTCTTATTTTTCTATGCTATTTTACCAAAAAAAATCATGCAAAAACAATAATAAAAATACTAAAAACAGTCAAAATAGGGGTACAATGTTCCTAAACATTAAATCATGCAAACAATAATAAATAATGTATTCTAATCACACATTTGGCATAAAATAATATTATATTTAGTTTTTTTGGAAGTATTTGAGTGCTTAAAATATATAAAAAAAGAGGTATTTTTGGGCCTCATTAGATTGGTCAACCCACCTCAATTGTTAAGATTAACTAAATCTTTAGTTAAAATTTTAATAACTTGACTTAACCCCGATCCTTATGCTAGCATTGGTTAATGTAATTGTAATTGAGGATTAGATATATATTATAAATACCTTCACCCATTGATCCATTGAATTAGTGTGAGGTGTAATATTATTATGTGAGTTATTATTATGGGTTCCACCTTGGGAACCCACCCATCCTATTTCATGTTTTTTATCTTTCTATTTCATTTTTTTTCTCTTGTATATGGATTATGGTGAATGTTATGATTTACATGATTTTTGAAAAGTATTATTAATTTTAACATGGTATCAAGCTAGTATAGAGAAACTTCACTTGAGTACGTAGAGATATTGTTTCTAAATTAGTTTTAAAGAATATGTTATTCAATAATTTTTAGGAATTTGTACTTGAAAACCATAATAGGAGGTTAGATCACAAGGATCTCTTGTGTAGTGGTGACCAATTGGATCAAGAGAAATATTCTTTGCTATGTTTGACATGTTTTCCTCTTTTGATACTCAATCACTTTTATTGATTAGTTATTTTTTTATGGATAATTGCAATGATGCCTTAAAGAAGTATCTTCTATGGAATTTTATGAATTGAAATTTTTGAGGTTTTCTCAAAAACCCTAGTTGCATTTTATGATTTTTTATAAAAAAAAAATATTTCCTTTTCTAGTTTAGATATTTTTTTGCATTGGTGCAACACAAATGAAGAGGCCAATATACATGGTTTCTAAAGACTGAGAAGAAAATTTTGAACATTTGACAAGTCACCCCAATTGTTAGATAGGATTTAGGCAGGCTCTAGTGCATGACAAAGACCTTTGAGCCACTTCATTGGTTGTTTGATTGGTCCAGCAATATTTTATGTTTTTTGAGAAAGATATGATTTCTTAATAGATTACATTCCAAAAAATAGTTGCATAGAGAAAACCATGGTAGATATGGATGAATCATCAATTTTTTTATTCTTTACAAGATTTTGGGTGGTTTCTAGATTAATTATTTGAGTGATTTTGTCATTTTTTATGCCTATTTTTGCGATAAAAATATGGGAATTTCCATTCAAAATTTTGTTATTTTAGTTTTAAAAATTATCATATTCTATTAATATTTTATTTCATGGTTGAAAAGGCCAACCAGGACAAATTTTTGACACAAGCAACATGATTGGGTAGGTAGGCACAATTTTTAATGCCTTCGACACAATGATTATTTTATAATGATAGGGGTAGTATGAGTAGCAAAATGATGGTACGTTGTTCATCTCTCAAAATAAAGGTCTCATGTTTGATCCATAGTAAATACTTTTTTTACTAAGTGTGAGGTATGAAAGGACATATTTTATGCATAGTACTTTGTACCTTTGACAAAGGATTGCTAGGGAAGCTTTGTTGTAGCTAAAATATGTCACGGGACAATAGTAAGGTGCTTTGGTCATAGTCAATAGGATCTAAATTCAATTCACAGTGGCAATGTTGATTTTTACATATTTTACTTTTGGAGGCACATGATATTCTTAGGCACTGCTTAGGGGGTGAATTAACTATAGGGATAGTTGACTAATAGCTACCCTCATTGAAATAATTTTTTATTATATTCCTTGGCCCTTAGACGTACAAAGCCCTTATGTGCATTATTAGCTTGTGACCTCAACTTAAGGCTTATAAAATTTTCAATGCTCATTTTCATCATAAAAGTGGCTCAAGATTGAGTTTCAACAAATGATTTTTAGAAACAATGCAAGTAGTCTAAGATATTTTAAAGAAGAAGAAATTAAAGAATAACCCATGTGGAATTGCAACTCCAGGTCCATGAAATATTATCATCATATGAAACACATGGAATGTGGACTATTTAAAAAGGGTTGTCTCACCCATGGGATAGTAGTTAGAAGGTTATTTTTGTATCCTCCTATAAAATCAATAATTCCATGTATGTAGTTGCCATGTGGACTTTGGTTAACTAAAATTTCATCAAGAGTTGGCACATAGGAAGTAATGGGTTTGACCTTCCATATTATTTTTCCATTTGGAAATGGTAGTTGTTCAAGTAGCCCATACTACCTTAGGATACTCATTGCATGTGGGAACCTATATTGAATGGAATCACTCCCTCAATTTATGTTTTACCACTCATCCCCTTACCAAGTGGATCACTCATTTGGTTAGTAAAGGGCGCATGAGAAAATTGTATATGTAATTGTAAAAGAAGCACCAATAACTGACATTGTAGGTAGTGAAGAGTCCCATCCTTTTATGTAGGATATGGGTGGACTAGCTTTGTTAGTCCTTGGGTAGGATGATAATGAACTATTTTGGTTGATGGTTTTGATTTTATTTCTTCATCTAGTTACTGATTTTTTGCTACCTTTTTTTAACATTTTTACTTGTTAACTTTCCCAAAACCATGAAATAATGATAGTCAAGATTAAAGGACATGTTCCCCAAAGAATGCATTCCAAGATTGATGGTGTCAAGACTGCTACTTTAAGTTGGGATTGTGGTTGTTAGTTGAAATTTAGGGTTTTTGATGTACAATTGTGATTTTAGTATTTTTTTACACCTAAGGTTAAGATGACATGTTGTTTGGACTTATGGTTGCTGATTTATGTCTAAAAAAAAATTTATTGTTTTCTTCCACTATAACTACCCATTTTTACCTCATCATTCTATCATCATTTAGTGAGTTACTCATTATTTCTAACATTGCTTTCAAGTCTTTTGCCTCTATTATTTTTATGACACACAATCCTTTTTGCTCCCTTTATCTCTCTTTTCCCTTGTAGGTACAACCAATGTCATTGACCATTGATTTTTTACCTTCCACAAATGAGGAAATGAAACTCTACTAGGATTTGCAACCAAAGGTCAATAATTGCCACTCAAGTACCAAAAGGAATATTGTACCCTTTGTGTATAGTCTAGGTGTGATCTCTCCTTTCTCACTATGGTGATATTACAAGCAAGATAGAGTAGAAGTGAGATTCTCATTGTGATTATTGTATGAATGGAATTATCCTTGGTGGCCTATGTGTTAATTAATTTATTTTGCTACATAAGGATTATCCCTAGCTTTTATTTTTTATATGTAATATTAATTTAGAACACTCTTGAATGTACTATTTTAATTTCTATTTGAATTAGGATAGTTTCAAATTTGATTGTTAAATTATTGCTTTACTATATTGGTTTGAGTATTTTTTTATATATCTTGCATTAATTCATGTAATTGTGTGAGATATCCCATTTTTTCCACAAACATCTTGGTGAACCCAAAGTGAATCCATATTTTGAGGATTTTATTTTCTATTATTCAACCCCTATGTTTTAGGGGGTTTACTATTGTAGGTTTTGTTTTTGTGGTTGTTGTTAGCTAAAAGCTATATAATATAGCTTTCCTCTTTCTCTTGGAGTTGCTTTGAAATATAATGTTTCTTTGCTATGAGGTTTTTTGTAGTTGTCTTACTTAGGGATATCAAATTTGACAAAAAACTTGTCACTTTGAGTACATTTTATTCTTGCACTTATGGCTCCTTTTACTTATTCCAAGGGATTTAGAATGACTATTAGGTCTAAGAACAAGCAAGTTCCAATATTACAAAAATTAGAAGAGATTATCACCCAATCCATTGCTCATAAAATTACACTCTTCATCCTCTAGGACTTAATGAGGATCATGAACTCCATATTAGAGACAGATAGATTAAAACTCTATTTATAAGAAATAAAAATACCTTAATTTCAACTTGGACGAACCTTATAGGTCTTCTTTAGGGTCCCAAAAGCCTTTGGGAGAATTTGTGTTGGGTAGCGATGATGAATGATGTGTTGAAACATGGTAGTGATCATGGTAAAGTAGGCACAAATGTATACAATGCATGTTGAATGCATCTCCTAAAAGTCTCATACCCATTCTAATCCTTGTAATGAAAAATTAGCTAAATACACGACAATTGTCATAGAATTTTTGGCTTCTCAACTATATAGTCATAAATAATTAAATGGAAACCTCTAGGAGAAAAATAGCTAAACAAATCATGATAATTAATCAATCTTTGAGTGCTAATAGAAACCATATGGTGCAAGCAATTATCCCTATTGAAATTTTATTAATAGCAAAGGTAGACATTGTGCAATGTATTGGATAGGCCTAAAGGTATTTCATTGTATAATTTATTAATTATTTATCCTTATGTCTTATGATTAACCTTGTTATGATTAAATCATATTTATATCTAGTATTTAACTTAAATCCCTCTTGTTATATCAACTGAGGTTAAACTTTATTTTTATATTTGAATTTTGATATTGCTAAAATACCCCCACCTATTTCTCATTATTATTAGAGTGTTGTGCAATATTATCTATGGATATAGTAATTATTTGTGGTGCCTACAAGTTCTTACCAATCTCTATTTTTCATCCTTCTTTTCATTATGTATAAGATTTGAGTGAACCTCTGTTAAGTTTTGGAAAATATTATAAATTCTAGCATTGTATTAGAGTGGTTGTGGAGAAACTTTGCTTGGTCATGTAGGAAGTTTCTTTGAAGTTTTTGGCCCTTCTTTCAAAATTTAGGATGAATTTATATCTTTATTTTTTTTTTGGTAATTTTAAATTTGTTTTACCAAACCATTTTCTTACTTCATTATTATTAAAGGTCCTTTTGGCTCTCCATCCAAAATTTTGGATCAAATTCTAGATTAAGGTAATTTTTTCTCCTTTAAAATTAGTGGAAAAATGGAAGGAAAGTAGAAGATTGAATTTGAATTCAAAATTTTTGGTTTATTCTATAATTCACATGTGCTCACATGTTTGTGTGCTTCATAGCCAACACCATAATCCTTTCCAATTTATGGTAGACTCTCTAAGGGGGTTACACTAGTTGCATTAGCATCGAAGAGGCAACATCTTGGTTATGATATGGTATGCAAATGAATTGACATTGGAGGGTTAGGGGTTTGATTTCCCACATGACCTAGTTTTTGTTGAGCTTATATGTGATGCAAGGATCAAACGATTTTATGGGGCTTTTTATTTCTAACTGAAAACATGGCACACTAGCTAGTAGAATTACTACAAATGAGTAGAAAGTAAAAGATCTCAGGTGTGAGCCTTCATGGTGTTATTTTTTATCTCAAGGGACTATATTTATAAAAAGAGAACTAATAACTAACTTTGTAGGTGGTGGATAGTCTCATCCTCCTATTTTTTCAGATAAGGGTGGACTAATTGTGTTAGTCTTTGGGTAGAACAACAACAAGCGATATTGGACAATGGTTTTGATTCCCTTTCTTCAACCAATTTGCCATATTTTATTATGTTTTGGCCTCATAACTTTCCCAAAAAACTAAAATAAGGATATTAATGATTAAATAATGTTTTAACATGCATTCCCCAAAGTATTTATTCTAAAAATTGATAGTTTCAAGATTGCTACTTTAAGTGGAAAACTTGGTTTGTCTAATTATTTTTAGGGTTGTTGATTCATGGTCATGATTCTAAAATGTTTTTACACCTAGGATTCAAATGGAACATTTTTTGGACCAATTATTATGATTTTATGATCCCAAAAGGAAGAAAATAAACCATAAAATCTAAAGGGAAAATTATATACTACAAATACCCACTTCACTTTTTTTCTTACCATACTTTCATAAATTATTATAAAATATGTTATTCTCTTAACTTTACTTTTAAAATGTTTTCCCTCTATTGCTATGATATCATGCACACATTTTGCTCTCTTTCTCTCTCTTGTCCCTACAAATACAACCAAAGCCATCAACCATTGGTTGCTATATTCCATGGAGAAGGATAGGATGCTCTACTAGGATTCACATCCAAATGTCACTAATTATTGTTTGAGGACTGGTTTCCAACATAGATCAAATCCTCTGCAAACATCCTAGGTGTCATCTCTCCTTTTTTACTATGAAGACATTGCAAGCTAGATTTTTTAGGAGTGGGCTCTTTATCATGTTTATCTTTTGGAAGATATAGCCCTTGATGCCCTAGGTATCAAGTAATTAACCATTATGATTAACCCTAGAATTTGTATTGTGTGGATAATCTTAGTGTAGTGTTCTCTTAAATAATCAATTTTAATTATGCTTGAATTGGTATAGCTTTTGGTATTTATTAGAAATTTAATATTTTGTTGTCTTATTTTAAGCATCTTGGTTTATGTTGTATTAATTTGAATAATTGTATGAGATATCCTCATTTCCCACAAATAATTTATTGAATCCAATATAAAATCTACCTTTAGGAGTATTTCTCTCCATTTTTTAGCCCCCATGGTTTAGTAGGTTAGCTATTATAGATTTTATATTAGTTATTTCTTCTTGCCACATGCTAAATAAAACTATTTTAGCTTTCCTCTTTCTATTAGGGATATTCCAAAAATCTAAATTTATTTAGCATAAGGGTTTTTGTAGTTTATTTGCTTAAGGGTAGAACATTTTGGTAAAACCCTAGTTGCTCTTAAGTGCCTATAGATATGGTTCCTTGAATTATTCTAAGGGCATGGGAATTATTACTAGAACTAATAATTAGTGTGTTATTAAATTTGTAGAGATATAAGAGGAACGCCTTTCTTCTATTACTCTTCAAAATTGTATCAACCATACTTTTTTGCTTCCTCATGATGATGAACTTCAAATTAAGGATTGAACTGATAGATATTTAGACAAAGAAGTAAAAGACACTAATATTTAACTTGAAAAACCATATATATCTATTTTATGGTCCTAAAAATATATAGGAGTTCCAGTGTTAGGAAGTGAAGATGAGCACCATGACAAACTCGAATTACCACATAATGAGACTGGAGTAACCGTGGTCATCCCAAAATATGGCAACAATAATAAAATAAACACACATATAAATGATGCATACCAAATATCACTCCCTAAAATCTAATACTAATTTTGAGCCTCATGACAAAACAAATGGCTATATACAAGATAAGGCTTAGGGAATCTTTGGCTTACCAACTAAATAATCATATGCATAATATTGAAAAGCAAATGAAGGCTTATAGAAGATAAAAATCCAAAAAAATGCAAGACTTAATAAAAAATATTACTCAAATTCTAAGTGCAAGTAGAAATACTATAGTGTAGACTATCATTTCTTCTATTATGAATCCCAATGCTCCTCTAGCTAACCCTAGGGAGGATTTACTTGCATGAATTGATCCATATTTTATAAATTACAAAATTCAATATCTAACACCTAAGGTAGAAGCTATAGACATATTTGGGAATTCCTTTTAGGACAAATAAAACCCAAACATTTATTGGCAAGTTCATGATATATTATGGGAATTGGCTTCATAATGAGAATTTTTTGTTGAAATTAATGACTAGGGATTTATTGGGAAATATCCTTGAATGGTTTGTATCCTTACCTAAACATTACTTTGACTCCATATATACTTTTGTTGAAAATTTAAAATAATAAGTTGATGATGACATGATTGTAATGGAAGAAATGGATGTTTTTATAGACAGAAAGCAAGGCCTTAATGAATCCATTAATAATTCTATAAAATGTAGGAAAGAATCAAATATCATACAAATATCAATTTAGCTAAAAAATATACTAATTTAGTGTTTGTAAACAAGCTCCCCTTTATAAGCTAAAATCTAGGAGCATAACCCTTGTGGTTTGCATTCCCTTAATAAAGTTTTTTGTTTCATTAAAATACTTGAACACTAGGAAAAGGATGAGGTTTTCAATGTAGATATCCAAGATACCTATCATAAATTAGAGATGTTAACTAAACCTAGGGGTGTACCAAAATCTAATAATTTGATGCCTTAGTGGACACATGAAGATATAATCAAAATCTACCCACCTTCTAAGCTTGAATACTATCATATTAATGATAGATTTGAAGCACCTATATGGCAATGATCCAAACAAGTTTTGCTTTTGGCATGAAATATATGGTCATGATAATTCCACTTGTATTGATTTATGAAAGTTCTTCCTTAGACATACATTTTGTCCTAACTTCAATACTGATCAAGTTAATGATGATAAGTTTAGTTTATTTCATAAAAGGTTGAAGATTCTTCAAAAGATATTTAATTACAGTTGTAATAATGTTTTATGAAATTATTACAAAATATCCAAATCCATAGCAAAAATATCCAAATCCATAGCAAAATTAGGGTCAAAGGCTTAATCAATATAGCTAACAAAATTTTCAAAATCAAGGATACGATTCTAAACAAGGCAACCAAGGAGCAGGCCAAAAATATCAAAATCAAATTGGTATTTACTCCCAAAATCAAAATCCTAGACCTAACATTTCTCAAAATTCCTCTCAAGTTAATCAAGCCTTTGCCCAACCTAGACCAAAAGGAAAAAAATGTAGTCAAGCAAATGTGACTCAATATGTCAAAATTTTAGATGTATAAAGAGACATAATTGTATCTTAGGAATAACAAATAGATGTTGTTACTAGGAGTGCATCTCAATAAAAAAAGAAGAAATATTCTATAGATGAAAAATAAAAGGAAAAAATAAAATATTTATATAGGCAATGGTTAATCCTATGATTATTGATAATATTCCAAACCCTCCTTTGGTTATTCAAGAACCTGCTATAAATGTAGAAACTACAAAAACTTTCATGATAAAACCTCATCCCAATCTATAGATTTTATCATTTATTAAAATAGTGAAAGACCATGACCTGCTTAAAGAAGCAATCCCAGCATCCATAATATAAAAATGGGAAGATGACACTCAACCCAAGTAATCATGGTTAAATGTAGTTACGAGTAAAAGAAAACATGAGATAGTGTCAAATAGTTGCATATAACTCCTTGCAAGGTCCCATATATGGAATTACTTAGGCTATATCCCTATCAAATGCAAAGGTTAAAAGACATTGGATGGTATGGGGATTCTCAAATCAAGAATTGATAATATTATGCTCACCATCCCAGGTCTTATGAAGTGTAGTGCATTCAATCTCAAGAGAAAACCTTTGTATTGATGCACATACTAGCCCTAATTTGGTCATAAATTTTTATTTAGAAAATATGATTGCTACTGATTATTTAGCAAGGGATATGTTGGACATTTTGAGTAGATGAGTTGTCATTGATGTCAAGAGTGAGTGGTCATTGATGTCAAGATTTCAACACCAGTCAGTGGTAGTTTCAATGGGCAACATCAATTTTAGGTTCTCCAATAAGTGCAAAAGGATAGTCTATTTTTAGTTGATCAAGACCCGGTTCCAGGAAGTCATATGTGGTCCAAAGTGCAAAGAAGAAGCCCAAGTGAATAATATTATAATATTTCTTTATAATATTATACAGGGAAGTTTAAATTAATTATAAATAAATTAATATAATTTTTATTATAAATTAATTTATTAATTAATTTACCTAACTTATAAGTTATTTAAATTAATTATTAATTAATTTTAATATTAATTATAAGTTAATTTATGTTAATTTTAAATAACCCTAATGTGGGTTATTAAATAAAAATTCGAATTTCAAATTCAAATTCGAGCACCGACGTGGGGAGTAAAATAATTGTGTATAAAAGGGGGACTCCACCTTAGCTAAGAAATATATGCCTTCGATATTAATCTCCATGCTATGTGAAAATGTGTGAATTGTGCTATATAATCAAAGAGGATTTTATTTTTTTGAAGTGTCAAGAGGAGGCAAATTTTTTGATTCATCAAGGTTCATACCTTGGTCATGAAGCGCTGGTAGCGTAGTTGGAAACCACAGCAGAAGCAAAGCATAGAGTAGCGAGTGGCAAAGGTTCGAATCCGTGGTAGTGTGTTTTTATTTTTGTTTGGAATTGATGACATACAAAGGTTTAAAAGGAATGAGGATTCCCTTCCTTCACATGGGTGCCTATAGCCCACACGGTGGGCACCACAGCACTAAGGTGCTTGGCGCTTGGGGAGATGATGGTTCGAAACTCACCAAAACCCTTTTATGGTAAAGGAAAAAGGTATGCTATTTGTTGTTGATGCCAAAATTTTAGAGGAATTAAATTGAGCTATTAAAGTTTAATTTTTGCATAGTTTATTTGGTTTGTAAGGTTTTAAGGGGAGTTATAAGGTTGATGAAAAATAATTTTGGTGATATTTTCTTTAGAATTTGAAAAGGGTAATAAGGTGATTAAGGAATATTGTTTGAGGTTTTGTGGTGTTGGATATTATTTTAAGTTGGAAATTATAAGGTGTATCTAAATAATTATTTTCATGTATGTTTTTATGGATGCTAATTTCAAGAAGGAGCAATAAGGTATATTTGAGCTTTGATTATTTTTATGTCTAAGGAATATTTTGAGAAACTGTTAGAGTGATAATATGTCATCTAAACATTGGAATTGGAAAGAAGGAAATTGTGATTGAGACAGGTTTTCTAAGGGCACTTCTACATCAAACAAAATTTATGGGCACATATTCCTAGTGAGTGATTGTTGAATGTTATGAATGTAAATTTGGAATGAAAAGGATTGGTTGGTAAGCATTGTTGAGTGTGTTTTGAATTAATGCTTCAAGATTTTTTGGAATAAAGATTTTTTGATAAAACCTTGTTTGATAAGCATTGTTTTTGAAGTGATTAGTTGAGTGAACTTGAACTAGGGTTTGCAAAGATCATGAGCATCATTGTTATGTGAATATTATTTTATAAGAATTTTTGTTGAAGTGAGTAGTTAAGTGAAGAACTTGAACTAGGGTTTGCAAATATCATGAGTATCATTGTTATGTGAGATTGATTGATAAGCATTATTGGAAATATTTGAGTGAGTGTTCATATGCTTGGACTAGGATTTGTAAGCAAGGATTAATTTATTGAGTGATTGGTTGAGTAGAGTTGGTTGAACCTAGTCAAGTGGATGTGTTGAAGTTATAGTTTAAGTTTTGTGAAACAAATTTTTCTATATTCTAAATTGATTTGAGAAAGAGGTTGAGTATTTGTGAGTGTGAAACATATTCAGTCTCTAAAAATTATATATATGTTTATGTGGAGTGATTGAAAGTGATTGAGCATTGTGGTGAATGTGAAGCATATTGAATCTCTAACAATTCTCTTTATGTTTCTATGATATTGGACAAGTTCTAGTGTGGACTTGTTGAGTAGATTTGAGGTAAGTTTAGAGAAGACTTGTGGAAAAATTTGTGTGAGATTTTGTGGAAGCTTACAATATAGTTTGAGAACAGATATTAAGAGTAGATTTGGATAAGTTATAGTGAGAACTTATTGAGCAGATTTGGACAAGTTCTAATGAGGATTTGTTGAGCAGATTTGGATAGGTTTTGGAGAGGACTTGTGGATAGATTAGTGTGCACTTTTGTGGAAGATTACAAGGAAAAATTGAGATAAATATTTGAGAATACTTGAGATCAGAGTTGATTGATTAATTTGTTCAAACCTTGGGTTAAGGTTTGGGACAGATCTAGCAGAGTTGATTTGATATTAAGTCAAGATTTGTGTTAAGGCTTGAGGATAGAGATTGAGGATAGATTTGTGCTAGACCGAAGGACTATGTTTAGTGCAGATCAGAGGATAGATATTGAGGATAAATTTATGCTAAATCAAAGGACTGTATTTAGTACAAATTTGAAGATAGAGTTTGATACAAATTGAAGGGCAGGTTTGTGCCAAACTAGAGACAAATATTGAGCATATTTGTGCTAGATCGAAGGACTATGTTTAGTGTAGATTTGAGACAAAGATTTGAAGGTGATAGAGTATAGAGTATGACAGTATCCAATGGATAAATATCCATTATATAGGGTAGTGAGGACATGTGTCTTCAGTGGATAAATATCCATTAGCCAGAGCAGTGGGGGTAGCAATTCTTCTAGAATATCACCAGTTAGATCTAAGGAGAAAGAGTTCTCTTGTGGATAGATATTCATGAACTTGATTAGGGGATTGGTATCTCCTTTGGATAGAGGTCCATAAATATTGTAATAGAGAAAGTATTCCCAAGATATTTATTGAGAAAATTTTAGTTTGTGGAGTAGCCCACATTGGGTGAACCATGTTTAATTGGTGTCTCTATTGTGTGTGGTGATTTATGCATTGCTTTGATTACTATTGTTGATATTGATATCTGTAAATTGCATAATATTTATTGGGAAAGAAAAGTAAAAAGTGGTCTTATACTGTTCACCCCCCTCTCAATATAAGCTTGTGTTTTTCATTTGGTATCATAGCGGGTTCCTTCAGAATATTTTAATATATTGAAGGAAAAGCTTACAAGAACACAATGGATTCTAATAATGGGTCCTCATATAATTCAACACCAGTATTTGATGAAAGAAATTATATATTTTGGAGTATGAGAATGAAGATTCACCTAATGGCACTTGGCAATGAAATATGGAAAGTAGTTGAAAATGGATACACACCACTAGCTACTCCACCTACAGATAAATATGGTAAGCTTCTACATCATTACAATTCAAAAGTAATGAATGCAATTTTGAGAGGTTTGCATAGAATAGATTTCATAAAGGTTGTGCATTGCAAATTAGAAAAATCAATTTGGTATAAGTTACAAAGCATATATTAAGGATATAAAAGTGTCAAAAAGGAAAAGATACAAAATCTCAAGGGACAATTTGAAGATTTAAAAATGAATGATGAGAAAAACATTAGTACTTATCTACTTTGGGTAGATGAGGTCGTTAATGCCATGCAAGGACTTGGATTTGAGATTGAATAATTTGATGTTTGTAATAATATCTTAAGGTCTCTTATAAAAAGGTTTAGTGAAAAGATATCTGCTATAGAGGAATCAAAATATGGTGATATTTTGACAAGAGATATGTTACTTGGTATTCTTATAGCTTTTGAGTTAAGAAAAAAAGAGGAACCTAATATCTAAAAGGAAGCAACATTCAAATATACTAAGAAGACAAAGGGCAAGAAGTTAGATTCAAGCAATGAGTCATCTAGTGATGAAGAAGCAAATTATGGCAGAAGGAATAAGGATTCAAGAATATTTAAGGATGCAAATCTATTATATGTTTCAATTGTGGAAATTATGGTCACTATGCAACTGATTGTCAAGAAGTTATAAATAACAATGATGAATAAAAACAAGATCATAAGAATATGGAATCAAAAAATACAGGTACCAAAAGAAAGGTAAGGATGGACAAGGCAGACAAGGAAAAAAGTTCTTTCAAAGACAAAAGAGGAGCTACTATGCATACAAGGCAAGTAAGTACTCAAGTGGTAGTGACAATAGTTTCTCAGATAATAATAAATATGAAGTTCTATTTCTAATAGAAGAAAAACAAGTTAAGAAAAGGTCACCAATAACTCTCAAGTGTTTTAGATGTGGTAATTTTGGACATCTTGAAGATAGTTGTACAAGGATTGGTTCTAGTTTCGGTGATGATGAATATGAAGATACACTTGAAATACCAAAAGAGAATATTCTAATGGCACTAGAAGAAGAAGGACGTGATCTTACAGAAGACAAGTCAAAAAATAATGAAGATGTTCTCAAAGGTAAAAAAATAGAGGAATAATAAAAAAAAGGAGAAGTTGATATTGAGGGAGAGCTTATTTATGCTCTTAAAACTTTAAATAAGGTAACAAATCAAAACTCCCAACTTGAGTTTCAGTTTCAATAATGTGATGAAGAGATAGGAAAGCTTATAGAGGATCTAAACAAGTCAATGGCTAAGACAAAGAAGTTCAAGGATAAGTTAGAAGCAAAGGTATTAGAATGTGAAAAGTTAGAATAAGAAGTAGCCCTACTAAGGGAAGAATTAGAGAATTCTAAGGACAAGCTACACAAGTTTGGAAGAAGTTCAAAGAATTTGGATAAGGTTATCAAGTCACAAAATCCTACATCAAGCAAGACAGTTCTTGGTTTTGAATAGGCTCAAAAGAAACAAGAAGAGGAGTCAACCTCAAGTTCTGAAGAAGAAAAAAATTCAGAATAAGACAATGTGAGAGAAAGTGAGACTTTTGAGGAAGAGTTGGATAATAGAAATTTCAACAAGGAAAGGAACAATGCACAAAGAAAAAATAGATGGAAAAGGAACCAACACAAAGAAAAAAATACTAAGATACCAATGAGGTCAAGGCAAGGAAATTCAATGGATGATGTTTCTCATGTCACAGATTTGGGCACAAGGCTTCACAGTACAGGACACATGAAAGAGAAGAAAATGGGAACTTCAAAAACATGCAGCTTTTTCATGGGTATTGCTACTAATGTAATTAGTTTGGTCATAAGGAAATGAATTGTAGGGTTCATGATAGGAACATAAATGACTTCACCAAGAGAAATATCGAGATATTTACACCTACAAGGAATAATAACATTAAGTGTTATAAGTGAAATAATTATGGACATACAACAAAGTGGTATAGAACATATATTCCAAAATCAAGTATGAATAGAAATAGGAATATGAACAGGAAAATGAACAGGAATAGGAATATGGAAAAGAACATGAACAAGAATATGGATATGAATAGGAACAGGAATATGGACATGAATAGTAACAGGAATATGGATAGGGATAGGAACATGGACATGAACAAGAACATTCAAAGGAATCAGGAGGATTAGATGAGAAGGAAAGAGGACAGACCAGTACTTGTTGGGAGTAGAAATACTCCCACCCTAGAATTAACCACTTCAAGAGGAGGTGGGGGAAGGGCTAAGCTAAGAGACTCATTCTTAGCCCCGATACCCAAAGGTGACCCTTTGACATTGATGTCAAAGAGGGAGATATTTGAGTAAGGGGGAGATATTTGGTTTAAGGAGAGAGCATTGAGTCAGGGAGCAATTTCCTAGGGGGAGAAGAACAGGAAAAAGGTCAAGTTTTGGTAAAAATAATTTGGGTTTCCATCAATGACAAAATGGGGATATTGTTGGAAATTTTCAGTAGATGAGTTCTCATTTATGTCAAGAGTGAGTGGTAATTGATATCAAGATTTCAACACCAGTTAGTGGCAGTTTCGGTGGGTAGCATTAGTTTCAAGTTCTCCAATAAGTGCAAAAGGATAGTCCATTTTTAGTTGATCAAGACTCGGTTCCAAGAAGTTAGATGTGGTCCAAAGTGCAAAGAAGAAGCCCAAGTGAATAATATTATAATATTTCTTTATAATATTTGTAGCAATCTAGGATGCATACACCTAAGCTAATAATAATTGAAACATCACATAAAGCATGAAAGAAAGACAAATTTGCAAATAACCACAAAGAAGGGTTTCTTTTTATTAAATTTCCAATGAAACTCGATTACAAATCCATCCCTCTTAGGGATACCCAATGTGATACAATTATTACAATCAAAGAAAGTCCCCACGCAAGGGTAGGTGTAATCCACAAGCTTCCTAGGTTGACACGAACTACTCTAAGGCAAATGTAGCCTTCTTCTCCATGATTAGAGGTATTTGTTGCTTTGAATGTCAAGACCCTGTTAACCCTGCATTCAAGAAACAACAAGAAGCAATTAAAATCAAAGGAGGCCTCTCTTAATGAGGCTTTTAGAGGAAATTATACAAAATATTGTCATGAAATCTTGAAATCAAGAAAGTACATAAAACATAGTAATCTATTCTAAACATGATAAATGACCATCAAGAAATGTAAAGGAAACATAGATCAATCTATCTAATGCTCTAATTAAGCAATTTAAAGCATGAAAACATGAGAAATAGCTAAAACTAATCTAGATACCAAATGACAAGAAAATGAAGGAAATAAGCCTTAAATCCCTATTTCTACCAGACAATTGTCTCTAATAAAGAAAATATAGATTAAATGTATCTAATCTAAAGCAAATAAAAGGGAAATTACTGCTAAAACCAAAGGAAACTAAGATTTAAACCTGATCGTGGGTCTGTAGTGTAGCTAGCACTATTAGCCATGGTGACATCGAGCTGAAAATGAAATTACCCTCTAATGCCGGTCTTGGATCTCCAATTCCCCTTGATGAATTGATGATCAAGGGTCACCACGATGTCCTCTAATAGATTTGGTGGTTGAATTGCTCAAATTGGTGATGGATTGGGCTCAATTTATTTTCTTGATTCCTCCTAGCCCTCCATAGCCTTCTTGGTTCCAAATGCCATTTGATCTCCAATTGGGCAGCAAAAGTGCTCCTCTCAATGTATGCAAGTGAGTATGCAATTCGACAGGGCTTCGCTGCTCTTCAACTCGAGATTCTTCTATATATTTCCCCAATTTGGAGGGGGGTTTTATAGCACTTGAGGAGGCCATGTCTTAGCTTCATGGAGAAGCCAAGATCAAGAAGGGATAGCTGGGGTAGTTGAATGGAAACTTCTAGAATTTTTTGCCCTCTAACTGCTCGGATCTACAACCAATTGGCCGTTGTAACCGATTTTGGGTCGGCCGAGGTCCAACTGATTTTTGAGGCTAGCCACGGCTCTGAGGTACGGTCAGCTCTGTTAACCACGGGTGTCAGCCGCGACCAACACTGATTAGGCCAAGATGCCTAAATGAGTGGTTAGAACCACTACTATACCTTGGAATCTATCCAAGATCTTCCATATGGTCTTCTAGCATGTCCCATATGAGTAGTCACCTCGACATGACGCATTTTAGGTGTCTAAAGATGCCCCTTTTGAGATGCGTTGTGAGATCGAACAACGCTGAGCAAAAATAGACCTCCTAAAATGATGTCGTAGGTTGGATGATGATCATTAGTCTGATCAACATTAGATGCCCAAGGTCCAGCAAAAGGACGTGCATCCTAGAATCATTGCTTCCAACTGGATGGAAGGCTTAAATTGAAAGAGCTTGCACTCATCATCAGACATTCAGGTAGCTTCAGTGCTATTATAGGTTTTCGAGCCTATGTGTCTGAAAGGAAGAGAGCTACAAACTAAACTATCATATTTGCTTTTTGCCCCAGCAAAGGGTAAGCTTATGATAGTCATTGGCAATGATTCGTAAGATGAACACAATTTTGACAAGATCAAGGGATCTTCTATTGAATTTGATTATGATTATGATATTATGACTACCCCCTCAAGCGATGAGTCGATGAGGGTAATGACAATTAAATGAAGTGATGAGTCGCTTGACCACTATGAATGACTTGAACAATTTAAGGTTTAGCACTTGATACTTGATTAGGCCTAATCAGCTATGATTGCAACTATTAATAGTAATTGTATATTTCTATCCCATGGAGCGGTCTAGCCTCGAAGGCCTTCTTAGGGAATCGAAATGATAACAATTCCAATTAGGCTTGTGTTGAATCATAATGTCGATGATCTGCTAAAAATGTCATAGAATAATTGACATGATTGCTTCATTCTCGTGGAGTGGTCCAGCCTACAAGGCCTTCTTCAAGATTGAAATGAAGCATATCAATTTGATGATGATGAATTTGCCCCAAATGTCCTTATGGTAATTTACTCATCTTGTCAGATTGCATGGAGCACCAGTCATTGCAACCGCCAAGTGTATAGGGTAAATAACTAGATACGAGGCACATTTGGCTTTTGATTTATCTAATTTTTTTGTTATTTTTAATATTTTGAGGGTTCTGACCCATTAGATATTTTTAATTTGACATTTTGAAACTCCTCATGGTCAAATTTTTGGAGCATTGATTGTAGGTGGCTAGCCGCGCTTGGAAAACACAACCAATTTTTCAAATTTTCCTAGCCGTGGCTCCGACCCATGGTCAAAAAACCCTAATTCTATGCCCATGGGTGTCATCCACGGTCAGGAGCAAAATGGAAAATATTTAAGAAAAATCTATCATTTTTGATGTCATTTTCCAATTGATAGCTTTGCAAACCTGAGTGCTCTAAGAGGTGAGTTACCAAATTTGATATGAAATGTTGCTGCAAACTCGACCTCACTACCACCTGGACTGATGGCAGACCAACCTGGAGGAGCCGGTGTGACTAAGGTAGAAGCACACAAACCCTCATTTTTCATTTACCGGATAAAATTGAACCTCATTAAGTAATGGGCTAAATTAACCTCACTAAACTGCCGGTAATGAACCTCACCCTAGATAGGTTTAGCTTAGGTTAGATTTAGGGGAGGGTTTAAATTTTTAATTTCTTTTTTCTCTTTTCTTGGGGGGTCTCGGGATAGGGAATGACCTCAAAAGGTCATCCTGCTTAGCCATAGCTGGTAAGCATGGTCCCCAATTGGAAAATTGGGGGCCATGGCTATCAACCATGATGGGATTCAAATCCCAACGGTCACAAAGTTGACCACCATCCTGACCGCGGGTCTGAACTGCGGTTCGACCACTTTAGGCAAATTTAATTTTTTTTTTTTTTTTTGAATTTTGCAAGGAATTAATTGATTTTTTTAGTTTTTAAAGTACTTTGTCCATTTTTTTTGAAATTTTTGAGTGCATTTTTTGATGTTTATGTGTTTTTGAAGAGTTTATGAATTTTTTTGCCATTTTTAAGTCATTTTTTGATGTTTTTGGTTGATTTTTAATTATTTTTACCTTATTATTCTACTTTTGACCAGACTCTAATTACGAGGGTGAGGGAATCGAAGATCCTTCATAACCTACATGGTGCCCTGACTCAGGTAGAGCAGGATTGGTTTAGGGCCATGGGCTTTGGCTACATCTTGCGCCTCCCCACTATCCAGGCCGATCAAGCCTACATGACTACATTGGACCGACGTTGGGATGCATAGACCAATACCTTTCACCTATCGATAGGTGAGATGATTATGACATTGGAGGATGTATATCACATCTTTCGAATCCCCTTGGATGGTGAGGCCATCACATATTTATCAATAGAGGTGAAGAAGATAGTATTTGATCAGATCTTTGATCACCATAGTATCGTAGCATAATAACACTCGAACCATGGAGGGGTCCACATTGAGCATTGGTACACTCAATAGGTCTTCTCTCGATGAGTGGTTATATTTATGCACTTTATTATGTAGATCATGCTCCCTAAAACTTTTAGAGTGAGGTTCCCATGGAACCTCTTGGCTAGGATGCTAGATGTCCTGGAAAGCACCATTCAACAGCCCCTGATCCTATCTTGGGGGAGTGCCTTACTAGTATATCTCTATAATGAGTTGTACTAGATCACTCAAAGGAGTAAGGTGGGCATCGGTTGTAGCTTGCTACTTTATATTTGGGGGTGGTAACACATCAATATTGAGCACCCCACTGGTATGCCATGCAAGATCACTAACATTAAGGAGGAGGATCACCAATGCTATGTAACATGTTGGCCCTGAGAGTAGGAGGGCTTCTAGAGTAGGTCTCATATAGGGGACCTAGGCTACTACATAGAGTAGTTCACATAGTTGTAGGTGGATCATATTGAGTGGTGACCATATCTAGACTACCCTCCATGGATGGAGGCTGATGAGTACCTACGATGGGCATGTAGAGACAGATGGCTCCTCGGATGCAAGTCTGAGGTACATGAGTTCTTCTACTTCTCTCGCATCACCAAATAGTTTGGCATCAGGTAGGATATCCTAGAGCTTCCTACCATCTATCATCACCTCACTTTAGAGAGAGACTTGACATGGCCCAGGGTGACTCCATTGGGCGATGAGGATGATGATTTCTAGGATTCAGGCCTAGCAGATGTAGGGACTACTCCTGACTATGAAACTTGGTGGACGACCAGGGTATGGTAGTGTATGGAGGGCCCCTTGGGTAGGACAACAAATGAAACTGCAATAGAGGGTGCAGAGGGAGCTGAGGTCGATCCTCATGGGCACCAATTTTGTCAAAGGACTGAGGGTGAATGAGGTGAAGGAGTAGCTATATAAGAGGCCCCCCAAATGGATGAGGATGAGGCTCTAGAGGAGGGCAAGGAACCTCTTGACATTGAGATTGGATAGCTTAGGGCTTAGGTTGGTAGCCTACAGACTCAAGTAGGCACACTATAGACATAGATGCTAGGGAGAGACACCTCCATAGCTACCTTACAGGCATGGGTTAGTGACCTACAATCATAGCTCATAGTAGGGCAGTCTTAGTGGTGCAACTATGCAGAGGAGAAGACTACTCTCCAGGCATAGATTACCATAGCATAGACTGAGATCCAGAGGGTCATAGGGTAGCGCATCCTCCTACAGTCTTAGCTAGATGTTGTGACTATAGAGCGTGACTCACTCTAGCTTATGAGGGGAGACCCCTCAGCTTCATAGGTTGCTCTAGTGGCTCTCACTACTCCAATAGCTCTAGTAGTACCAAGTGCCAGTAGTGTAGGGACTAGCAATGATGGACCCAATGGTAGAGATCAGGAGACTATGAGCTCTAGTGTAGCAACACATCAATGATCGATCATCAGATGTTGCCTACATCTCTACCTTGAGGGGAGAGATTGAGCTACTTGGGGGTGAGGTTCTTGAGAGGTCCATACCTCTAGGATCTCAGAGGACTCAGACTAGGGAGATAGGTCAGTCCTTAGCTCACTCTAGTCACAGGTCACACAGGACTGAGAGGACCTCAGGTGCCAGCTCTAGATGGACTCATAGGGAGGGTGGAGGTGATGGTGGAGCCTCACAGACTGGGGGTGTAGGTACTACTTAGTACAAATCTATGCTAGATGTTGTACCATTTTTTAGTGTAAGGTCGAGGACCTACACAGTTGTAGCCTACGGGTATTTTTGACATATGTCGATGTACTATTTATTTTTTATACACATATATCTATATGATATGACATTTGAGACTTATTATATGTGTAGTTTTTATTTTTTTTATGTTTATGAGATGCATATGGATGCAATGCTTATGTTAAATGCTGATTTGATGCTTATATGATGTGATGTATGTATGACATGCACTAGATAGCTATGTGATGTATGATTAGATGCAGTGATATACATGTGTAGATGGACTACTTATGATGAATGTATATGCATGCGATGTTTGATGTTAAATGCATGTTTAATTTACTGTACTTGTATACATTTAATTTATGATGTTATGACATGCTTCATACTATGTATGTATTACATAATTTTCATGATGGTGATTTATTGTAAATGAACATGTATGCTTTAATCACTTAAAACATAATGTATGAATGCAATATGAGTTTGACAATCTGATGAATGACACCACCAAATGTATAACAATCATGAACTATAATTGATGTATCTTATCATAAGAATTTATCAATTAAACACCCATGTGTGCTATGAAATGATATATTGTTTCTGTTCATAAGCTTTTGTAAATTAAAAGAGTATGGATAACATAGTCAGTGGTCATTTAAATATCATCTCTGACATCCATCCGATATCTAACCTATATTATGAATATTTCTAATAAAAAAATTCTCATAAAAGAAATTGATATTTGATGATTGTGATTTGATTGTTGCTATTTGGGAATTTTTGAGGTTTTCCATGAGACTCAAACACCCTAGTTGACTTATCAGAAGATGTATACTGACTATACTAGACTTATGAAAAATAAAACTT
Organism: Wollemia nobilis; assembly: GCA_028583015.1. Classification (NCBI taxonomy): domain Eukaryota; kingdom Viridiplantae; phylum Streptophyta; class Pinopsida; order Araucariales; family Araucariaceae; genus Wollemia; species Wollemia nobilis. The sequence continues at coordinate 2,251,078 of JAQPPZ010002729.1, read as the reverse complement.
TTGCTAGGATAGACCCAACTATTCATTATCCCTATGTGTGCAAATGAATATTTTAGATAAGGCATAAGCATACCCTAGTGCCAGGCGGGATTCATTCAGCCCATTGTTGTATTGGGGATCCTCAAATGTCTATCCAATCCTAGGTTTGGATTTTAGTTGGACTTAGACTACTAAGCGATACAGGACACCTGAAGCTAGCTCTTCCACATTCAAACATTGGTCTACACAAAAGCAAAATGCTATTGTATCAGATATATCATCATGCATAAGGTTCGATAGTGCTGATAATTCTAGGGATTTTTTTTTTTTTTTTTTTTTTTTTTTTTTTTTTTTTTTTTATTATTTTTTATAATTATTTTTTTTTTTTTTTTTTTATTATTTATTTTTTTTTTTTTTTTTTTTTTTTTTTTTTTTTTTTTGGGTTTTTTATTTTGTTTTTTTTTTTTTTTTATATTTTTTTTTTTATGTTTTTTTTTTGGGGATTTTTTTGATTTGCTCTGGGAATTTGCTTCTTTTGACGTAAGCAAGGGATTTATTTGGGTAGGGGAAACTTGTCCTTTTTCCAATTGTCAATATTTCTTGAATCATCCGCACAGGGGGATAAGCAAGATAAAATTTTCACCTTAGGATACCTGGTCCCACTTCGTAGCATTCATCTTCCCTTGTCCTAATTAGGATTTGTTTAATTTGTTAATTAGTGATAGGATTTTGATATGCTAAGTGCTATCAAAGCTAGACTTTATCTACAAAAGCAAAGCAAGCTTTCTACCAACTCTTGAGAAGACCACTAGGTATGGTTGAATGATCGAAAAACCTTAGTATATTCTTCATAGCAATAGGTGGGGTTGTGTTGAAAAACACAATTACTCACAAGGGTGATGGATGATAATGATAGTGCATAGATGCATGATTGAAATACAAATGTGGTGTCATTTGTAAGATTGTAAACACAACTTATCCTAATGCAAATGTGATGAATGGAAATGCCTAATGCAATGCAAAATGAAATGCATGTGCAAAATGAGAATGCTTGATGCAAATGGAATGCAATGATGCAAATGTTTTTGAATGAAATGCAATGATGCAAATGTTTTTAATGAAATGCAATGATGCAAATGTTTTTGAATTTTTGATATTTTTCAATGTTTTTTAGATTTTATTGCTTTTTAATTTTTATGGATTTTTGAAATTTTGATTTGACCAAAGGGCTTACAGATGCCTTTGGAGCCTTTTATGGGATGACCAAAGGGCTTACAGATGCCTTTGGAGCCTTTTAATGGTTTTTAGGCATAGAACACTTTAATATGAAGGATGTTGAGAGGTTCAGGCTCTTCAACCCCTTCAAGCGATGTTAAGCGATATGTCCCAGGTCCAACCTTCTCAGAGATGATATAAGGACCTAACCAATTAGCCATAAATTTGTCTCACAATTCTGGTGGTAGATTTGAGTTCTGTTGGTTCTCTTTCAGCACAAGATCACCAACCTCAAAGTCTCTCAGATGGACTTTGTTATTGTAAGCTCATTTTAGGCACTCTTGATAAACGTGGAGATGCTCAAGAGCATTCACATGATGTTCATCAAGTAGCATCAATTGATCTAGGTGAGCTTGTCGCATAGTGTCATCATCGATGAACTCTTTCAATGCGATGCACAACATTGGAATCTCCAACTCTAGGGGTATAATGGCCTCAATACCATATACTAGTGAAAATGGAGTTGCCCCAGTGGGTGTCCGAATGCTAGTCCTATAAGCCCATAATGCAAGGGGTAACTGGATGTGCCAATATTTGTGGTGCTCCTGTACCATATTTTTCAAGATGGATACCATTGTCTTGTTTGAAGCCTCAACTTGCCCATTTTCCTACGGATAATATGGAGTCGCAAAACTATGTTTGATCCTGTACTTGGACGTCAAAGCCCTCATAATTTTGTTTTTGAATGACGTTCCATTATCCAAAATTATTTTGGATGGTATCCCAAAATGACTTATGATATTGGTGAGTATGAACTCAACAATACATGCTCCAATTATCATTGTTAATGGGATTGCTTCCACCCACTTAGTAAAATACTCAGTAGCCATAATAATGAATGTATGTCAACCTGATGATGGAGGAGAGATCTTACCGATTAGATCCAAACCCCACTAAGCAAATGGCCAAGCCACTTGAATGGGCTGTAAGGCCTATGATGGCAAGTGCACAAGATTAGCATGATGCTGACATTTAATGCATTTCTTGACATACACATTGTAATCCTTCTCCATAGTAGGCCAATAATAGCCCATGCGAAGGATGCACTTGATGATAGCCATGCCACTGAAATGGCCACCGCACGTACCATCGTGAGCTTGCAAAATTACCCAAGATGATTCTTGGGGCTCAAGACAATGAAGGAGAACTCCATCATAGCTTTGATGATACAAAATGTCTCCTAACAAGACATACTTTATCGCTTTCTATTTAAATGTGCATTTCACGACATGCAACAATCCTTGAGGGATTACACCAAGCTTTAGGAAGTCATGTATCTATGACATCCAGTTCTGATAAACCTCAGCCTCAACTGACAAGACAACATGTTCCCCCTATGGTTTAACATTTGCAAAGGTAGACTAGGAAACAACCTTATGGTGAATGGTAGTACCATTCCCCGTAGGACCCTACGAGATCAATGACCCCCAGGGCGCTCTCTTGAGAAAGTCTTTGGATCTGTAGAACCATTCATGGTTTGGTTCTATATGAATCATGTTGATTGACTCTTTGTTATCCAAAGCTTCGCATTGCATGGTAGAGTGTGACAATATTTTAACATGGATGGTAGTAAAATCGGTAGATAGATTCTAAGGGATTAAGGATCCCAAAGATGCCATAGTGTCTACAAATCTATTTTATGAATGAGGGATTACCTCGATGTCATACCACTCCAACTGAGCTAGATAAGTATCAACAAGATCTTTGTAGACCTTCAGGATAGGACACCTACATTGAAAGAGTCCCTTCACTTGGTTGACAATGAGAAGGGAATCACCAAAGATATTTAACCTTTTGATCTTCATGGTGATAGCTATTTGGAGGCCCAAGATTAGGGCTTCGTATTCAGCATTATTGTTAGTGCAAGGAAAGTCCAACTTAAATGACAAGGGCATGGGAGCACCTTGTGGCATGAACAACACTATTCCTACACCACCCCCTTGCTCACACTTCGAACCATCGAAGAACAAGGTCATATCAACTTTGTTATCTGGTTCTTCAGGTTCAGGTGCTTCTGATAATGCAAAAACCACATCATCAGGTAGCTCTATGGTGAGAGGCCTACTATTCTCTAGAGGTACCTCAACCAGTTGATCAGCTATGACCTATCCCTTGATGGAATTTTGGCTAATGAATTCCAAATCAAATTCTATCAATAGCATGATCCACTTCGTAGTACATGTATTATGATACATCTTGCTCATCATATACTACAAAGGATTTTGTTTTGATATGACATACATCGTATGACTTAACATATAATGTCACAATTTCTTTGTAGTGAACACTATTGCTAAACATAACTTTTCCATGTAGGCATATCCTAGCTCGTAACTCACCAAGGTTTGGCTAATGTAATATATGGCTTGCTCTTTGTCTTACATATTCTTTTGGGCTAACATGGTCCCTAATGCAAAGTTGTCGATATATAACAAGAATGGTACGTCTGGTCTTGGTGGAGCTAGTATTGGTAGCATCACTAGGTATTGCTTAATCTCAGCAAAGGCTACTTGATAGTCCTCATCCCAATTGAATGGGACCCCCTTGTGTAGCAATCGATTCATGGGTCGATATTTATCTGATAATTGTGTGATAAATCACTTTATGGATGCTACTTTGCCCTAAAGGCTCCTTAATTCTTTGATATTCATGGGGGGATGCATTTCTAAAATGGCCTTGACCTTTTCTGGGTCTACTTCGATCCCTCATTTTGAAATGATGAATCCCAAGAGTTTTCCTAAAGTTATACCAAATACACACTTCTTAGGATTCAACCTGACATTATGCTCTATCATGTGATCGAAGACCTTCCTCAGGACCTCTGCATGCTCTGAATGCAACAATGACTTGGCCAACAAGTCATCGATATAATCTTCCAAGATCTTATGCATGTAGTCATGAAAGATATATGTCATAGCCCACTGATATGTAGCACCAACATTCTTAAGGCCAAATGGCATAACCTTATAACAAAATGTCCCCCATGGCATTATGAATACGGTCTTGTGCTGGTCTTCGGGCTTAATCCAAATTTGGTTGTAACCAAAAAAACCATCCATTAGGGAGAGCATTTCATGACCCACAGTTGCATCTACGAGAGCATCTATGTTCAAAAATGGAAATGAATCTTTTGGTGTTGCCCTATTGAGGTCTCTAAAATCCGTACAGATATGGATCCTTCCATCAGGTTTTCCTATAGGCACCATGTTTGATACCCATTCCGAATAGTCGATGGAAATGACAAACTCTACATCCAACAACTTTTGCAATTCATATTTAACCATTAAGGCTACTATTGGATGCATCTTCTTGAGTTTCTACTTGACTAGATTTTTTGAGAGATCTAGCGAAAGGTTATGAGTAACCAATTTTGGATCTAGACCCGACATGTCTTTATAAGTCCAAGAAAAGAGATCAGGTCTCTCTTTCAGTAGAGGGATGAGGTTGGCATACTCATCAGGAGATAAAATTTCTCTAAATTTAACCTTCTTAGGATTCGTGGGATCATTGTTGATATCCACTTCAAAGGTTTCCTCTATTGACATGTGGGATCCCTCCTCAAGCTGGTGAGGCGTAGGGATCAAGTGGATGTCATCTGCTGGGTTTATGGGTTCCACATTGGAAGCATCCTCAACATGATAAACATCATGTGCATAGCCTGGCACAAAATGAAAAGGTTGCAACATTTCTTCGTTAGGGAAGAAATCTTCAGGCTCTAGTGGTGAGTCAGCATGATCCCAATCAATAGCATCTACATCAAGATACAATGGTTTGGAGGGATCAGCTAGATTGTGAAGTGGAGTGGTCAAATCAATGGAGATCATATTGATGGAATGGATCATGTCTCTAGGACCACGTGCATGTGACTCTAAATTTATATAACTTCCATCCTCGAGATGTGGTTCTAGGGGTATGGGGATCTCTGGATCTGGTCTATGGATAGACTCAAAAATAGGATTGCTAGGCTCTAGGAGCTCTCTAAATGTTGGTAGATCAGGGAAGACCATATGATAAATCCTATCCAAATTAGGAGCTCTTCCTCTGAGGTGCGGGTGGAGATCGATATCTCTATACATATCCTCTGTAGTGTATGGTGCATTACGATGATGCAAATAGGGAGGTCCCAAGTAGGCTCTCTCTATTTCATCTTCATCATCACTATCATAATGAAAACCTTCATCGCTACCTACTAGAACTAGGAGATCAGGAAGATGGGGCCCCATGTAAGCCCACTCTCGATAACTGCTATCATCAATGGAGGATTGCTCATCCTCGATGACTATCTCCAAGGGTAACAGATGATGTAAATTAAGAGGGCTCAGGTAAGCCAACTTAGTCTCATCCTCAGATTGCTCATTGCTTGAGGACTCATCATCATCATCACTCTCATACATGCAACTCGGTCCACCTATCTCAAATATGGACTCTGCTATATCTTCATCAGAATGATATTCTAACTATCTACTATGCTAACATTCTGAACTTGTAGGCCTGTGTCATCGGCTTCCCCATAGATTTGTTCATCCAAGTTGTCTCTTGGGATGTGCTCTAGACCGGTCTCCACCAAGATGTCTTCGTGATATATCTCAGGTGGTTCTATAGTGATGTAAGACACTAACCGGTTATCCCTTCGAAAGGTGGAGGGATTGGGGTGATAAGGATTGAAGTCAACTTCACCCCCTAGACTGAGGTACAGGTAGTCTAAAGATGCCATGAGGAGTTCATCCTATCCTCTAATATAATATCCTAACCCAAACCTATCAGTAGACAATTGATACTATGGTTCATAAGGCCTCCTACGCCCCTACTCGAATAATCCAAGACCGTAACCATGCCAATGGTAATGCTCAAAATATCATAAGGTATACTCTAGGTTAGAAATATAATGAACATTCATAATGAATGGTTCATCATCATCCTCATCCATGGAAGTGCGAGATGCAAGTTGGTCGAGCCCTCCATAGATGAAATTGGTTTGGTTAGGAGGTACCCCTAGTGGTACCACCATCCCTATGGGAAGGCGATGGGCTTGTGGTCGGCCCATATCCTATGTAGTCTCGATGATCAATGTAAATGTCACATTCTACATGATATATTCCCCTAATCTAGGATTAACCAAATGAATGGTCACCTACGATGCAGATGACCCTGCTGAAGATGCAAGCGAAGCAGGTTGAGGTGCCTCTTCGACTTCTCCTTGAGCATCCTCTACTTCCATGGGAGTAGGGACCTCGATGACAACTGGTTTGGGTGCTTGCTTTATCTCTTTTTTACCCATATTTACCTTTAGCTTCTTATCATCCCGATGCATTATGGATGCAGATGGTTTAGTAGAAGCAACTATCATGTGCTCCGATCATTGAGATATGAACATTGTAGGTTTGGCACACACTTATTTCATTTTACCTCCTGGCTATTTGATCGATGACACTAGCTGTATGTCCAGGTGCATTGAGGGGAGCATGAAGTCCCCCAACAAATCTGCTAAATTCATGTATTTGAATGGTTCTTCATCTGAAGGTACTACGTGAACCTATCCCTCATGCACGTATTTGATACATTGATGGAGAATGGAAGGGACACAATACATTTCTCTTATCCAAGGCCATCCTAGAAGTATATTGTACTACATAGCACCTTCAATCACATGACACATCACCGGGATGGTCTTCAGTCCCACCTGAATGGGTAAGACTATAGTGCCGATAATTGAGCATAATGCATCGTTAAAAGCTCTCAACGTGAAGGCAGAAGGTATGATATGCATCTTTGGTAACTTCAGGTATGTCAATGCCTTGGTCATGATTATATTGATTGATGATCTCATATCAATAAAAACCCACTTGAAAGGTTTGTGGTTTACACACGCAATGATATGGAGCGGTGGGTCCACTGTGACAGTGGAAACCATCTTGATTTCATGATCATAAAATTGTATAATCGGTTCTTGACACTATTGCATGTGTCCCACGAAGTGTGTGAATGCTTCAGGATCCTAGGACTACACTTCTATGGACCTTAGAATATCCATAAGCATCTCCCTATGCTTGGGAGACTACTGAATCAACTCATAAATAGACAACTTTGCTGGAGTCATCTGTAGGTTTTGAACTAACCTACTTCTGATTATCACCATCGGTCTAGTTGGTGGGCTTGGCACATTTTGGGTTGGCCTTGGAGGAGGCACAACTTGGACTCTAATGGGCAATGGAGGTTGATTTGGTCTTTCATACCTCGCATGTCTTGTGATGATATTGACCATTCTAACGAACCCATGGGTTGGTGGTTCGATGCGTACTTGATTGACTTGGCCAACATTGTTCCTTGGTACCTCATGGTTGGGTAGAGGATTTTTGTAAATCCCCATATTCTAATTGTTAGGCACTTGCGGGTTGTCCATAAGAAGCATACCTCTTTCAATCATATTTTGCACTAAATGTTTGAATGACCAACATACCTCTATGTCATGACCTTTCGTTCGATGAAATATGCAATATTGATCATCCTTATACCCCTTAGGCTTGGGTTGATTAGGGTCCACTAATTTGATTTTTGGTAAGTTTATTGCCTTTGCCTCACACAATTGATGGAAAATCGATGTCAACGATTTTGATAATTGAGTGAATATGTGAGGAGGGTATCTTTATTTATCCTTACCCTTCTGGTTGTTGTTGCACTGCTCATACTGTGTAGGAGGAGGTTGGGCTTGATAATTTCATTGTTGTTACCCCTTATCCCCTTTCTGAAGGTTTAGAACCACCTGATTAACGTGGGTCAACTTGGCCTATTGTTTCTCGATGCTCTTCTTGTTCCATTCCTTCTTGTTCCTGAGTTTCAAGTTACCCTCCTATAACTTGATATCCTCTATCACTTTGGCTTGTGCCAAAGCCTCCTCAAAGGTTTGATATTGCTGCAACTATAATAATAATGAAATGTGCTTTGCATAAATTTTTGTAAATATTCAAGTTAATTCAGAAGTAGGGATGGAGAATGGTAGCTTTACCATCATATTTCTCCATCATTTCCCATAATCCATAATTGGCTCATCATCATGTTGCATTAAAGCATCCAGATCGGATAGGTTCACCTTTTTCTTGATGCCAAAGGAGAAGCGTTCAAGAAATGCATCGGCCAGTTGCTCAAAATTGGTGATGTTGTACCTCTTGAGTTGATTAAACCACTCCCAGGATAGGCTTGAGAGGGTTGTAATGAAGGTCCATAGGAGCAAGGCATCATTGCTCTCAATATGAAAGCACATGTCCAAAAAACTCGTAACATGCTCCTGAGCATCCTCCTCTCCTTTAAACTTTTCTAGCCTAGGCATCTCAAAATGCTCAGGATAGGCTGGAATAGGCATTGATGGGCATAAAGGTTCATTATGAATCTTGTTCAAGGTAGGATTTTGATAAGCCATCCCTTGCTTCTCGATAGCTCTAACCTTTTCTGCCAAGGCCTTATAGGCCTACGAAGATAGGAACTCCTCTTCTCTGGATTGCCTTTGAGGCACCTTTGGAGGCACATTCCTCTTCGGTCTAGGTGGAGGACTAGGCTCATCATCCACTTTGACTTGGGATATTTTAGGATATTCTTGATCTAATTCCTCTCCCACTTCTTCTTCATACTACCTATGCCCATGATATTCAGATGTAGGGCACCGATCTCTGTGTTGGGTCATATGGTGAGTATGGGTGTCTATATGGTCAGGGTGGAACTCGGGCTGTGAAGTAGCTCACCTATCAATGCTCTCCCTATACTCACTATGGGGAGGTAAACTAGCACTGGCCAATTGGTCCTCCCTCTCAACATGCTCCTTTTGATCAAGGATGCATTGCTCATGCATGCATTGTTCGTATAAGCATTGTCTTATGAACCTTTGCCTCTAAGTGTTCTCATTTTTGAGGTATTCCTACTCTACACGAACATCTTCCAATTGGTCTTGTAGGATCTGATATCTCTGCTCTGACACCAGCTTGTGAGATCTATCTATGTGATCAGCCGTATGAGGCCTCTGGTGTGTGTGCTCTATTCGAGCGACTTTGTGAGTGTGTCCTCCAATGGACTGATCTGCTACGCTCTTGCCCTTGTCTATGAAGATGACATTTGCATTCAGCGGTCACCTATACTCTGTGCCCACATGGGATGCAAGGGTATGCATATCACGAGAATACTTGGAGCATTCTCTAGGTTCTCTAATGGTCCTAATTGTACTACCACTATGCACGCTCACCGAATGAGAAGGCACAGGAGTAGGTTTATAACCTAGCTATCCTAAGACTCTATCTAGACCATCTAACTATCTACTATGCCATGGCTCATGAGGTGGCGTACCATTTACTCCCACTTTAGACATGTCTATGGTGATCTTACAAGGTTCACCTCTATGGGGAGTTTGCATGGGTCTATGCTCGAAAGCGTCCCTCTCTATTTACCCTTGAATGGGTGGATCTCGAACTTATCTATACTCAGATGGTGGGGGCCTTGAGCCTCCCTTAGCTATAGGTCAAAGGGGTACCAATCTGGATCCCTCTATGACATACTCTTCAGTAGATCCCATGGAACCACGTGGGAATGTGGTCATGGTAAATGCTAACCTATCCGGGACCCCCATGCTGGGAAGCCCCATGCTCTGATCTATGTCTCGAGGAGTGTCTAGTGGTTCCTCTAATCGAGGTATTCTCAATAGGATCCCCATGCATAGAATTATCCCCTCTAATACTCATCGAATGACGTTCGAGAGGATTCTATGGTTGAGGGCTCTATGCATCTTGTTGTGCATTGGGTGGAGCTTCGGCCTTGACCTCGGGTCTATGCCCGAATCGGCCTCTCCGTGTACGCACCATGATATTATATTATCTCGTATGTAAGTTTTAAGGCAAACAAAGCAAACAATAATGATTATCTCTTTTAAATTTTTTTTTGTGAGCCCTAAACTATTTTGATGTGTTTTGAGATTTGTTGTATCAAAAAGTAACTCTCATCATGTTTTCAATATGTTGATGATATACTCAATTGTTTAATGGCTTTCACCTGTATACTCGTAGCTCGACAACTTGGCAATGAACTCCAGGCCATGTAATCCCACCTATAATGTGTGGTAATGAAGTCCACACATGGTCAAGGAGCACATGTCCTCCCGGTCCTCACCTTGTTCAGCTATATACCTCTCCTAAGAGAGATACGTGCAAATTTTCCATGGGCTATGATGGCATCTTGGATCCGGTATTGGTCTAGTAACAAAAGGATCGAGGGAGTTGGGCCAACGGATGGAAATCACTACCACCATCGTTGAACCCTACTAGTGGTTGGATGTGACTTCCAACTCACTAGCATTTACAATGTGTCATGGTGTGTGTGGTTCTTTTTACTTTGCATGAAAATAAAATGCATAAAACAACATTCACATGATTTTCCTACATGCTTTTCAAAAGAACATTTGATTTTAAGAGAATGCACGATTATGCTAGATGATGTTCAGAGAATGCAACTATCTATGAAGAAAATGGCCACTGATTGGGCCTCATACATGCAAACTCTAAACATACAATGGCCTAGACCGTTGGAGACTAGGGTGGACTACAATCAGAGATCCGCTATTCCTAGCAATGACTAGTAGAAAACTAAAAAAGCATCTAGGATTTTCCCATTCTACTTTTTGCTATGTTTTCTAATTAGCCTAACATTTTTGCATTCTTCCACAAAAAACATAGACAGGAAATTATAGAGACAAAAAAGTGCTCCTACCTCAAATCCCAGTCTGATGGAGATCTGGCTACTTGTTGTATGTTCTATTTTCTGCTGATCGTGTCTATCAGGCGTGGCTGCAACTATTGCCCATGGCTCTGTGGTGTGGCTACAACTATTAACCATGGCTGTCAACCGTAGCTAAGGCCTATCATCACAAAACATAGCAAGTTAGATTTTAGATCACTTAAATTGTGGAGTTCCACCGTGATCGCCTTCTGTAGCAATCCAGGATGCATACACCTAAGCTAATAATAATTGAAACATCACATAAAGCATGAAAGAAAGACAAATTTGCAAATAACCACAAAGAAGGGTTTCTTTTTATTAAATTTCCAATGAAACTCGATTACAAATCCATCCCTCTTAGGGATACCCAATGTGATACAATTATTACAATCAAAGAAAGTCCCCACGCAAGGGTAGGTGTAATCCACAAGCTTCCTAGGTTGACACGAACTGCTCTAAGGCAAATGTAGCCTTCTTCTCCATGATTAGAGGTATTTGTTGCTTTGAATGTCAAGACCCTATTAACCCTGCATTCAAGAAACAACAAGAAGCAATTAGAAGCAAAGGAGGCCTCTCTTGATGAGGCTTTTAGAGGAAATTATACAAAAGATTGTCATGAAAGCTTGAAATCAAGAAAGTACATAAAACATGGAAATCTACTCTAAACATGATAATTGACCATCAAGAAATGTAAAGGAAACATAGATCAATCTATCTAATACTCTAATTAAGCAATTGAAAGCATGAAAACATGAGAAGTAGCCATAACTAATCCTAGCTACTAAATGACAATAAAATGCAAGGAAAGATATCTTAAACTATGATTCTACTGCACAATTGTCTCTAATAAAGCAAATCTAGATTAAATGTATCTAATATAAAGCAAATAAAAGGAAAATTACTACTAAAACCAAAGGAAACTAATATTTGATCGTGGGTCTACGACGTAGCTAGCATTGTTAGCCACGACTGACAGCCAAAACTGAGCTGAAAATGAAATTGCCCTCTAATGTCGGTCTTAGATCTCCAATTCCCCTTGATGAATTGATGATCAAGGGTCGCCACGATGTCCTCTAATAGATTTGGTGGTTGAATTGCTCAGATTGGTGATGGATTGGGCTCAATTATGTTTCTTGATTTCTCCTAGCCCTCCATAGCCTTCTTGGTTCCAAATGCCATTTGATCTCCAATTGGGTAGCAAAAGTGCTCCTCTCAATGTATGCAAGTGAGTATGCAATTCGATAGGGCTTCGCTACTCTTCAACTCGAGATTCTTCTATATATTTCCCCAATTTGGAGGGGGTTTTATAGCACTTGAGGAGGCCATGTCTTAGCTTCATGGAGAAGCCAAGATCAAGAAGGGACAGCTAGGGCAGTTGAATGGAAACTTCTAGAATTTTCTGCCCTCTAACTGCTCGGATCTGCAACCAATTGGCCATTGTAACCAATTTTGGGTCGATCAAGGTCCAACTAATTTTTGAGGCTAGCCACGGCTCTAAGGCGCGGTCAGCTCTGTTAATCATGGGTGTCAGCCATGACCAACACTGATTAGGCCAAGATGCCTAAATGAGTGGTTAGAACCACTGCTATACCTTGGAATCTATCCAAGATCTTCCATATGGTCTTCTAGCATGTCCCATATGAGTAGTCACCTCGACATGACGCGTTTTAGGTGTCTACAATATTATACAGGGAAGTTTAAATTAATTATAAATTAATAATATAATTTTTATTATAAATTAATTTATTAATTAGTTTACTTAACTTATAAGTGATTTAAATTAATTATTAATTAATTTTAATATTAATTGTAAGTTAATTTATGTTAATTTTAAATAACCCTAAGGTGATTTATTAAATCAAAATTCGAATTTGAGCACCGACGTGGGGAGTAAAATAATTATGTGTATAAAAGGGGGACTCCTCCACCTTAGCCAAGAAAGATATGCCTTTGATATTAATCTCCATGCTATGCGAAAATGTGTGAATTGTGCTATACGATCAAAGAGGATTTTATTTATTTTTAAGTGTCAAGAGGAGGTAGAGTTTTTGATTCACTAAGGTTGGTGCCTTTGTCACCAAGTGTTGGTAGCACAGTTGGCAATCACAATAGAAGCAAAGTATAGGGTAGCGAGTGAGGGAGGTTCGAATCCACGGTAGTGTGTTTTTATATTTGTTCGAAATTGACAACGGAAAAAGGTTTGAAATGAAGGAGGATTCCATTCCTTCACATGGCTTCCTATAGCCCATGCGGTGGGCACCAAAGCGCTAAGGCGCTTGGTGCTTGGGGAGATGATGGTTTGAAACTCATCGAAACCCTTTTGGGGTAAAGGACAAAGATATGTTATTTTTTGATGCCAAAATTTTGAAGGAGTTAAGTTGAGCTATTAAAGTTTAATTTTTGCATAGTTTATTTGGTTTGTAAGGTTTTAAGGGGAGTTATAAGGTTTATGCAAAATAGTTTTGGTGATATTTGCTTTAGTGGTTGAAAAAGGTAATAAGGTGATTAAGGAATATTTTTTGAGGTTTTGTGGTGTTGGATATTATTTTAAGTTGGAGATTATAAGGTGTATCTAAATAATTATTTTCATGTATGATTTTATGGATGCTAATTTCAAGGAGCAATAAGGTATATATGAGATTTGATTATTTTTTTGTATAAGGAATATTTTGAGAAAGTGTTAGAGTGATATTTTGTCATCTAACTATTGAAACTGGAAAGAAGGAAATTGTGATTGAGACAGGTTTTCTAAGGGCACTTATACATCAAACAAAAGGTATGGGCACATATTACTAGTGAGTGAGTGTTGAATGTTATGAATGCAAAGTTGGAGTGAAAAGGATTTGTTGGTAAGCATTGTTGAGTGTATTTTGAATTAATGCTTCAAGGTTTTCTGGAATAAAGAGTTGTTGATAAAAACTTGTTTGATAAGCATTTTTTTGAAGTGATTAGTTGAGTGAAATTGAACTAGGGTTTGCAAAGATTATGAGTATCATTGTTATGTGAAGATTTTTTTATAAGAATTTTTGTTGAAGTGAATGGTTGAGTGAAGAAATTGAACTAGGGTTTTCAAAGAATATGAGTATTATTGTTATATGAGATTGATTGATAATCATTGTTGGAAACATTTGAGTGAGTGTTCATATGATTGGACTAGGATTTTTAAGTAAGGATTAATTCATTGAGTGATTGGTTGAGTAGAGTTGGTTGAGCCTAGTCAAGTGGATGTGTTGAAGTGATAGTTCAAGTTTTGTGAAACAAATTGTTCTATATTCTAAATTGATTTGAGAAAGAGGTTGAGTATTTGTGAGTGTGAAACATATTGAGTATCTAACAATTCTCTATATGTTTCTATGGTAAAAAGAGTGATTGAAATTTATTGAGCATTATGGTGTATGTGAAGCATATCGAGTCTCTAATAATTATATTTATGTTTCTATGAGATTGGACAAGTTTTGGTGTGAACTTGTTGAGTAGATTTGAAGTAAGTCTTTGAGATGACTTGTGGATAGATTTGTGTGATCTTTTGTGGAAGCTTACAATACAGTTTGAGAACAAATATTGAGAGTAGTTTTAGATAAGTTCTAGTGACGACTTATTGAGAAGATTTGGACAAGTTCTAGTGAGGACTTGTTAAGCAGATTTGGACAAGTTCTAGATAGGACTTATGGACAGATGTGAGCTTTTATGGAAGCTTACAAGGTATATTTGAGATAAGTCTTTGAGAATACTTGACAGCAGAGTTGATTGATTGATTTGTTCAAACCTTGGGTTAAGGTTTGGGGCATATCTAGTAGAGTTTATTTGATATTAAGTCAAGCTTTGTTTTAAGGTTTGAAGATAGATTTGTGCTAGACCGAAGGACTATGTTTAGTGTAAATCAGAGGACAAATATTGAGGACATATTTGTGTTAGATCGAAGGACTATGTTTAGTACATATTTTAGGATAGAGTTTGGTGTAGATTTGAGGATAGGTTTTGTGCCAGACCAGAGATAAAGATTGAGAAGATTTGTGCTAGACCAAAGGACTGTGTTTAGTGTAGATTTGAGATAGAGCTTTTAATGTGATAGAGTATAGAGGATGAAATTATCCATTGGATAGAGATGCATTAGCCATGGTAGTGAGGACAGGTGTCTTCAGTGGATAGAGATACATTAGTCAGAGCAGTGGCGAAATCAGTTCTTCTAGAAGATCATCAATCAGAGCTAAGGAGAAAGAGTTCTCCTATGGATAGATATCCACAAAATTGATTAGGGAATTGGTGTCTCCTTTGGATAGAGGTCCATAAAAATTATAATAGGGAAAGGATTCCCAAGATATTGATTGAGAAAATTTTAGTGAAATATTTTCTCCATGGAGTAGCCCACATTGGGTGAACCACGTTAAATTGGTGTCTCTATTGTGTGTGGTGATTTGTGCATTGCTTTGATTATTGTTTTTGATATTGTTATCTATACATTGCATAATATTGATTTGGAAAGAAAAGTAAAAAGTGGTATTATATTTTTCACCCCCCCTCTCAGTATAAGCTTGTGTTCTTCAGGATAGTGATATATCAATAATGATAATAGTTGTTTATAACAATATGGAAATCCATAAGGCTTTGGTTTATGAAGGGAGTGGTACATATGTTATGCCATTGTCCTTGATAGATAAACTAAATATCCCTAGAGAAAATATCCTTTCTACTAGAAGTTATTGCTATGCTTATAATGGTAAACCTCAAGATCCTGTGGGTTGAATTTGGTTATGAATTTTAGTTGGGCCTAAATAAGAAAAAGTGAGGTTCATGGAATATTATTTCAGACCAACTATAACATGCTATTAGGTAGACTTTGGACTATTAATATGATAGCCATAGCTTGCTTTGCTTCTCAATTGGTTAACTATTTCTATGATGATAAAGTTTTAACTATGGAAGGAGACATATCCTTAGGTATATCATCCTCCAAGGCATGAAAGTTATTTTATTCCTTCCATGGATAAAAAAAAAAAATGTTCTTATCTATGGATATGATTTTTAGTGGACTTCTAAAATGAATTTATACAAGAGGCATCCTAAATTTCATTTCAAATACCCTCAAGATAGGTGTGAACTTGAAGATGATGAACCTGAAATGGATTTCATTACTACCTTTCATAAAAATATAGTAGATAAATTGCCAACATTATTAAATCCTAAAAAAAGATATCCTTTTTTATTTTACCAAAGGTTGGCCAAATTACATAAAGCCCGTGAGGATGTTTCCAAATTAAAATAACATTTTGTTTAGATAGCGAGAACATGGAGGAGGAAATTGATAGTTATATAAATAATTATTTGAATTAAGCCTTTAAAATTGAAACTTAGAATGCTCCTTCTGGTACTCCTATTTATGAGGTGGTATGGGGTATTATAAACTAGGATCAAAGGAAGTTTTTATTTTAGGTGATGATGATGATGATCAACTTCATATAAAATTTTATGCAATTAATAATTGTAATTTTTTTTTCTATTGTATTCTTAATAATGTTGAATTTAATAAATATAAGTCTAGGCTAGATAAGCATAGAACAATAAATATTTGTATAGGTTAGGTGAAATTGGAACTATTACCCTACCTAAGCATTTAACAAAGGCTAAAATCTATTAGTTTCAAAACTATCATGTTGATTTCTCTATTGATGTGGATTGAAACAGACCAATATTTTATTGCTTGCACTAAAGTTTAAATAGGCACTTAAGTATGCTTTTAGTTACAATTGATAATAAATATATGTGCAAAATTTATGTGCATATCTCAACAATAGGATAAGCTAGTAACCTAGGATTTGACCAAATTTAGAACTATCAGCTTGACTAACTACATCTAGCAATCTAATTGTTTCTAGAATGTGAGGAACTAAATTCATGTATACATGAATTAATAATATTTATAAAAATTGGCAATGATTTTATAAATATTATAAAATGCCCTTGTTGCTCCTTTTGATCCTTTTCCTTGTTCGCATTTTGAGAAGGGCATCCTGAATTCTTGTGATATTTGGATTGATGTCCCAAGGCCTACTACTCAGTCTTCTTCTAGGACCAACATCAAATGGCAACCTCCTCCCTTTGGGTGGGTCAAGCTTAATTTTGACAGCATTGCAAAAGGCAATCCTAGTGTTGTTGAGGCTGGAGGAATCCTCCGTGATCACCTTGGCAATTCCATATTTTCCTTTTTTGAACCTCTAGGAATCCAATCCAATCATTTTGTTGAAGCTAAAGCAGTGTGGAGAGGTCTTCAATTTCTAAAGGAAATTATGGGAAAAATCATTGTTGAAGGAGATTCTCTTAATATCATAAATTTTTTAAAAACCTCCTAAACCAGAAGCTGGAGGATCAGGAATCTTATCAAAGAAAGTAAGCAAATTCTTCGTTAGCAATTCAATGTTGTGGTTCAACACATTTTCAGGGAGGGTAATTTTGTTGCTGAAAAATTAGCCAACATGGGCATTAATGCTCAAGGTTTGATGACTTGGATGGATGTCCTCCCCAATGAAGTTGTTGAGTTGGCAACTTATGATTAAAATACCATATTCCATGATGAATATCAATATCCTTGATTTTTACATTGCCCAAGACCTCATTTTTTTTGTGATTCATTGGGCCCATGTCCAAAGTTCCAAAAAATCCCAAAATGTAGATTTTATTCATCATTCTCATTATCTTCCTTTGAAAATGGGTTATATGTTGATAATTTCAAGTTCTCTGCCACCTCTTACTTATGCCCCTTATTTTTTGATAATCATTTCCATGAGGAATCCCGATGCTATCTCCACCCTAATTTTAAATAATTTCATTCTCGTGTGGAATGATGCTTGTAATTTTACCTTTTCGAGAACCCTATCTAAACGCTTTGCCTTTCACATTCTCCCGAGGCTTTCTGGAATGTGTATCCCAATCCCTTCTAGGTTTCATGCCTAATTTTGCCATTGGCCTTGTTACGTGAGTATCACCAGAAGATACATCTTCCTTGGGATGGTGATCTGCCCTATTATTCCTACCCGTTTTCATCTCCTTTTTTTGCGTCATGCCCAATATTCTAACCATCATTATCCTTTTCACCAGGGTTTTCCTTTTTGGTCAAGCATTACTTTCTATTTATTCCTTCTATGGTATTATTAGTAAACATACAATTTCATTTATGTTCCTTTCGATCTGTGTATTTTTCCTCCCATTTACCTTTCTTCCTTAATTCCTTTTGCCACCATGAAGGAAGGGGAATTTGTTTTCATTGAGCCTGAAACTATTGAACTTGATTCTATTTCTACTGATATGTTTAATGATAAGCATGGGATCATCAATTTTTTAAATCTATTTTATGGAGTGGATGATGAGGTTACTAAGGCTTTCGTGACAACTTGGGACAATGTTTTTTTTTCCATCCATGACGTCTAGTTCCAAATTTCCTTTGAGCTACTAGTGGACCTGACAGGGCAATATTTGGATGGAAAAATCATCAGAAAAAACAAGCACAACTGGGAGGTGGAGTTGCAACTCTTCGATAAAAATTCACCCATCCATAAGAAGGATAAAAAAGGTTTGTTTCACCATAACTTTTCAACACCCTGGAAAGAAATACTTAAACCAATAATGCAATATTTTACTTGTGATAACCTTGAGTATCAATTATGTCATTTTCATATTGCATTTGGAAATCATTTTCGATACTAAAAAATGATGAACATTCATGTTACCCTATTCTGGTCCATGGACTATACCATTACCACCAACCATTCCAAAAAGAATGAGGCCAAACCTTGCCACCAAGGTCTTTTTAAGGTCCTTTACAAGTGCCTCCTTCTACAATTCCCTTCAGGTAATCTCCCTGCCCCTAATTCTGACAAGGAGAATTCGTCCTCAACCCTGAGCCCTAAAACCTCCAAATGCAAAAGAAAAGATAAAGGGGGAAAATCTATTTCTGATTTCTTCGCCAAGAAGAAGGCCAAAGTTTAAAATACCCCTATCCATAGTTCCTAGAGGCTAAAACATAAAGACATCACAAAAACCCCTTCGTCCACCTCTATAAAAACTCCAAAGGACAAGTCTAATTCTCCTGACCTTGTCGAAAGGTATCTTCACAAGTTGGTTGTGCATGCTACTTCTTCCACCATTGACCATATTAAAACTACTCACTTGGCCATTTGGAAGGTGATTACAACCCTCAAAGAACAACACCATGCACTTAGCCTTTTGTTTTTCTATGACAATTTCAAAAATATTTTAGTCTTTCCCGATGCTGAGGTATCCTTCGACACCAAAACTAACGTCAAAGATGTTGTTAATGACAAAGATGTAATGGAGATTGCTAAGGAAGCATGCACTGTTTTTCCTAAGGATAGCACTAAGGCTATTTCTAAAATAGATGTGAAGGAGATTCTCTTAATATCATAAATTTTTTAAAAACCATTGTTGAAGATGGGAAAAATCATTGTTGAAGGAGATTCTCTTAATATCATAAATTTTTTAAAAACCTTCGAACCCAGCAACTGGAGGATCAGGAATATTATCGAAGAAAGTAAGCAAATTCTTCATCAGCAATTCAATGTTGTGGTTCAACACATTTTCAGGGAGGGTAATTTTGTTGCTGAAAAATTAGCCAACATTGGCATTAATGCTCAAGGTTTGATGACTTGGATGGACGTCCTCCCCAATGAAGTTGCTGAGTTGGCAACTTATGATTAAAATATCATCTTCCATGATGAATATCAATATCCTTGATTTTTACATTGTCCAAGACCTCCTTTTTTTTGCGATTCCTTGGGCCCATGTCCAAAGTTCCAAAAAATCCCAAAATGTAGATTTTATTCATCATTCTAATTATCTTCCTTTGAAAAGGGGTTATATGTTGATTATTTCAAGTTCTCCGCCGCCTATTACTTATGCCCATTATTTTTTGATAATCATTTCCATGAGGAATCCCGATGCTATCTCCACCCTAATTTTAAATAATTTCATTCTCGTGTGGAATGATGATTGTAATTTTACATTTTTGAAAACCCTATCTAAACGCTTTGCCTTTCACATTCTCCCGAGGCTTTCTGGAATGTGTATCCCAATCCCTTCTGGGTTTTGTGCCTACTTTTTCCATTGGCCTTGTTACGTGAGTATCACTAGAAGATCCATATTCCTTGGGATGGTGATCTACCCTATTATTCCTACCCATTTTCATCGCCCTTTTTTGCGCCATGCCCAATATTCTAACCATCATTATCCTTTTCACCAGGGTTTTCCTTTTTGGTCAAGAATTACTTTATATTTATTCCTTCTGTGGTATTATCAGTAAACATACAATTTCATTTATGTTCCTTTCGATCTGTGTATTTTTCCTCCCATTTACCTTTCTTCCTTAATTCCTTTTGCCACCATGAAGGAATGGAAATTTGTTTTCATTGAGACTAAAACTGTTGAACTTGATTCTATTTCTACTGATATGTTTAATGATAAGCATGGGATCATCATTTTTTTAAATCTATTTTATGGAGTGGATGATGAGGTTACGAAGGATTTCATGATAATTTGGGACAATGGTTTTGTTTCCATCCATGACGTCTAGTTCCAAATTTCCTTCGAGCTACTGGTGGACCTGACAGGGCAAGATTTGGATGGAAAACTCATCGGAAGAAACAAGCACAACTAGGAGGTGGAGTTACAACTCTTCGATAAAAATTCACCCATCCACAAGAAGGATAAAAAAGGTTTGTTTCACCATCACTTTTCAACACCCTGGAAAGAAATACTTAAATCAATAATGCAATATTTTACTTGTGATAACCCTGAGTCTCAATTATGTTGTTTTCATCTTGCATTTGTAAATCATTTTCGATACTAAAAAATGATGAACATTCATGTTGCCCTATTCTGGTCCATGGACTATACCATTACCACCAACCATTCCAAAAAGAATGAGGCCAAACCTTGCCACCAGGGTCTTTTTAAGGTCCTTTACAAGTTCCTCCTTCTGCAATTCCCTTCAGGTAATCTCCCTACCCCTGATTATGACGAGGAGAATTCATCCTCAACCCCGAGCCCTAAAACCTCCAAATGCAAAAAAAAAGATAAAGGGGGAAAATCTATTTTTGATTTCTTCACCAGGAAGAAGGCCAAAGTTTAAAAGACCCCTGTCCATAGTTCCCATAGGCTAAAACATAAAGAAGTCACAAAAACCCCTCCGTCCACCTCTATAAAAACTCCAAAGGACAAGTCTAATTCTCCTGACCTTATCGAAAGGTATCTTCACAAGCTGGTTGTGCATGCTACTTCTTCCACCATTGACCATCTTGAAACTGCTCACTTGGCCATTGGGAAGACAATTACAACCCTCAAAGAACAACACCATGCACTTAGCCTTTTGTTTTTCTATTACAATTTGAAAAATATTTTAGTCTTGCCTAATGCTGAGGTATCCTTCGACACCAAAATTGACGTCAAAGATGTTGTTAATGACGAATATGTAATGGATATCGCTAAGGAAGCATGCACTATTGTTCCTAAGGATAGCACTAAGGATATTTCTAAAATATATGTGAAAGTTTCTGGTCTGGAAGGTGTTGCTTCGTCTCTCATGCAATTGGATATTCCCCTTGATGGTTGATGGTTCTTCCTCTATTTTTTGGGTCCTTTGTGGTGGAGGATCATGTCTTTTTGAGTTCCTTTTTGGTCGAGGATCGCTTATTTTTGAGCTCTGGTGTTTCTCTATGTGTCTGCTTGTATAATGCTATTGGATCCTTTTAGTCTGAGGATGTAATTTTGAGGTTGTAATTCTGGTTTAGCTAGCAGTTCAAATTTTCTTTCATTTGTTCCTTTTTGATCATTTGATGTACAGGGAATTAGGGTACCTTTCAAATGCCCTGTTATTAATAAAATTATTAATCTACCAAAAAAAATATTTATAAAAACTAAAAAAATAATCCTAAATATATATTAGCCTATTCATATCATTCCTACCCACCATAGAAGCATTGGAATCCAATGCTTATACAAGAAAGTGGGAGAGAACATGGGAGTGTGCAAGTGCCCAAAATACAATCCTTAAATTGATGAAGAAGATAGAGACCCTTTGGAAGGTTTTTCTTTATAATAGAGAGCATACAATCATCTCTAAAGGCTCTACTCAATCACAAAAAGCATATAATTACCTCAAAATAATAGCTACTACTCCTACGAAGGGACATGGTATCAATTTTCTTCAATCTTAAAAAAATGTTGCATTTTCCTCATATCATTCATGCTTTAAAACTAGAAGCATGCACCTTG
Organism: Wollemia nobilis; assembly: GCA_028583015.1. Taxonomy (NCBI): domain Eukaryota; kingdom Viridiplantae; phylum Streptophyta; class Pinopsida; order Araucariales; family Araucariaceae; genus Wollemia; species Wollemia nobilis. Next base: position 2,228,794 of record JAQPPZ010002729.1, on the reverse strand, counting down.
AACCAAAAATCAATTCCCTTTCTTTTGAAATAGGTGTCTTGAAATTTTAGTTGATTCATTATGGGAAAAAATTGCAAACAAAGAGAGGATGAAGTAACAAAGGGCACAAATCCTTGTGATCCAATACATGGAATAAAAATGAATTGAAATAATAGAATGGAGTGTTGGGTACCACCGTTCTTGCACTTCATAATATAAATCCACAAATATTACAAATAAGGATAAAACCCATATTGGAGGAATGAAAAGACATCTCAAATTCTTTAATGCTTAAGATGACCCAATATATCATTTTATAAATCCACAACGATAAGTGGATACAAAATTATTACAAAGGTTTCAACCAATCCAATTGGATTAGAATATAAATCCATACTCTAAGTGGATAGAATTATCTTTACTATGCACCTTAATATAAATTATATTAACTAAATAAATTAATTAAATTAAAAGAGACTTTAGTACCTAAAGTTATCTAGTGACTACAAATCTAATCTTATTGGATTTTGAGCATCTTCAACTTACAATGATGAGTATTACCATTGGTACCTTAACCAAGTCATTAATTTTAATGATGAAGTTGGATCTGCCTTTTTCAAGAAGTAAAAAATGTCCTACTCTCTATTCTTGGGGATATCTATTAGTTTCTATAGAATCAAATGACTTATATGAGCCTCCAATTTACCTACATGTATCTTCCCAATGACATTGAGGCAAATAAGAGATGAAGGTCATAGGTTCGAGTCTTAGATATTTGAAATCTACAACATAGACACCTTTATAGGTTCAAGATTCAACATAGAACATGAGTGATAATGAGGTGATGTGAACTCACACATCCTCAAAATTCTCTCTAGAGCAAAGTCTTTGGTTATTGTATGATCTTTTTTGATTGAGCAGAGCCTATAGAGATGATTGTATGTGTTCTATTATAGAGTAAAGCCTTCCAATGGGTCTCTATCTTCTTCACTAATTTGAGGATTGTATTTTTGGAAATTGCACGATCCTATGTTCTATCCCACTTTCATGTATAAGCATTTGAGTACAATGCTTCTATGGTGGGCAAGAATGATAAGGATAGTATAGGATATTTTTATAAGCTTTATATAATTAGCTTTATATGCCTTTTATTATTTATATGTAAAATGTGAGCATATAATTAACTCACCTTAAGTCTCTAGAAGCTCCTAATTGTTAACTTTAAGTTAGCAATTAGTTAAGCACTTATGCCTAAGATAGCTTTAGTTAGTTTATTTTGGGTTTGTATGATTTGATCTTTCCAAGATAGCACTTCACGTGCAATTTGGAGGATATTAATATCTTGTAATTTAGGCATCTCAAATACCTATATAATCTTGCAAATAAATAAAAATCATAAGTGGAGTTTGGTTCCACACCATCTATATCTCAAAATGTTAATCCATATACTATATTAACCTATATTGAACTAGAATATATTTTTGACTAAAGTTCTACTAACGCTTTTATAATAATACCAATACTACCACTAAAAGTGATGATTGTGGTCAATACTAATATTTTCTATTTTTAGGCCTTGTGTTATTGTTTTCTCAGTCCTTGTTGACTATTTGATCTATAAAACCCCTATTTTCTAGAGATTGTTTGAAATTTTTGATGAAATTTATTGACAACCATGACTACCTCTTACTATGGTGATCCCAAATTCATCATATTTTTGGAAAAAAAAATCCTATGAGTTCTCTATTGTCCTTTCTAACCTATTTCTAGATATAGAAATAGTTTTCTATTGAGATAGTCTGTCTAAAAAGTGTCTTGATGAATTGATTGATCCTTGACCCTCTTATTTGGCAAGAAATTTAATTGAAGCATAATATTCCATAGAGTTTAAAACTAGGGTTGTTATTAAGGATTTATTGAAATTTTAAAAGAAAGTAATACCATAACCAATAATAATCTACATATATTTCTCAATATCTAATATCATGTGCACACCCTCTCTAGATTTAAGGGCAAGGGGTATATGGAAGAACCAACAATTCAAATTCCTTATAGTGTTCTCTTCATCCTATCATTTACTAATGATGAAGACATACTTGAGTTATTATATTCTGAAAAGGAAAGGATTCCATAATAATATCATAATAGAGGGTTCCTTTAAGAAATTAATCCTAAATGGGGAAGGCACAAATGGTCTTATTATATTTCCAAGCTGAGAATAATTCTAAATTATAAAATATACCCCTACTCTAGACCATTTTGAATAAGGAAATGTCATGAATGTTGAGCCTACTATCAATGTTAACATAGTTAACCCCAAGCAATCATGCATAGTTCAAATAGGGGTAATCATCACTAAAGAGAAAACCACATTTACTACCTTGCTTAAGGAGTACAAGGATGTCTTTGCTTCAAAATATTCTGACATGTCTAGAATGGATGAGGATTTGGTGGTCTATAACATTGTTACTTATGAGGATTTTGCTCCCATTTGATAAAAGTAGATAAGGCTCTCTCCCCCCATTCAAGACATATATAGTATTGAAATCCAAAATTTGTTAGATGCCAATTTTATAAGGCTTATTGATTATTTATGATGGGTGTCTAACATTGTGCCTGTGACAAAAAAATAAAATAACATTATCTAGATTTGCTATGTTTAGATAAAATAATCTATATTATCCCAAGGATAAATTTCCCTTTCCATCTATTTATGATATGATAGAGTCTACTTTAGGGTATTAAATGCTACCCTTATGGATGGCTATTTAGGGTATAACCAAATTTGGATTTCCCTTGAGGAGTAAACAAAAAAAATTTACTATACCTTAGGAAACATTATGTTATGTTGTCATTATTTTTGGTTTTATAGTGTTACTTATAAATGGGCTATGAAAATGGCCTTTCATGACCTAATGGAATGGATAGTGGAATCGTATGTAGATGAACTATTTTTCAAGTCTAGGAAGTGATGACCACCTAATTAACCTTTGTGTTATTTTTGAGTGAAGGTGAGACTTAATCTAAAGAAGTGTGTATTTGGTATTACTGGTGGCAAGATACTAGGATTTATGGTGTATCATAGGGGTACACATGTATTTTAGGAAAAGATAAAATCCATTGATGCTATGCCTCCCTATAAATCTATTAAAGATATCAAATCCTTCTTGGTGCAACTTGAAGCCATTAGGCAATTTATCCTTTATTTGGATTTAAAAGCTAATTTATTGAATCACTTGCAAAAGAAATATGTTGAGTTCAAGTAGGATGAGATTCATAATAATGTCTTACTTAGAGTTAAATAGTTTCTTTATGGTCCCCAACTCTTTATCCATCCAACCTAGATAAGCTATTTGTATTGTATGCTTTGTCTACTCAAGTTTCCAAGGGAGATATCCTTAATATGATGATAAAAATATGTAGTATACTATATTTGTTGAACAATGCTTCCAATAAAAACTTGGTACACTTCCATGAAAAAATATTCCCTAGCTATATACTTTGCATGTAATAAATTATGATATTATATGTTGTATCAAACAAGTTAGGTGGTCATTAAAACTAACCTCTTGAGATACCTACTACAAAAGCCTTATATCCCTAGTGATACTTGATATGAAAATACATCACCATGATGCAAGAATTTTATCTTTCTATTTTTACAAAAACAATTCTTAAAGCCTAAGTAGTTTCTATTGAATTGGTAATAGCTCTTGACCTGGTACAATAACCCTTAAAGGAGGTAGTACATGATGAGGATCTACTGGTCATCTTTTGTGATCCTCATGATTTTATCATATTTCCTTCCTCTATTGCCTCTAGCCTTATTTAGGACTCTACTCTATAAACTTACTAAGTAATAAAAAATCCCTCTTGGAGTCTCATGAGGTTGTTAAGAGGAATCATAAAATAAAATCTATATCCAAATCTAACACACCTTTATATTCTCAAAAATATGACGAAGACCTCTACCTTGACACTTATAACCTTTAATTTAATGGAGTAAGTAATGAGTTTGGAGTAGGATTTGGTATCATTCTAAAGTCTCAAAATGGCCTAGTTCATATGTATTTTTGATTAAAAATTTCTAGCATTACTAATAATGTTCCAGAATATGAGGCTTCAATATTAAGACTCTTAACTACCCAATGTATGAATGCTAAGCACATGAAAGTGTTAGTTGACTCTCAAATTATGTGAATATTCTATCAAATATTCCAATTTTATCTGTTACTACCAAGTGGCTAAGAATTTTATCAATTTTTATAAGTCCTTTTCCATAAGTCATTCTCCAAGGGGTAGAATGTTGAGGCTGATTTCCTAACCACTTTGGCTAGTAAATTCATTCCACATGGAAATATTTCTGAAACTAATTTTATGGTAAAATTTCATGATGAACCTATTATTTCTATCATTTATGGCTTGGTGGATGTGCATGAAATTCAAGTAAATGCTATTTATAATCAAATCCTTATTAATGATCCTAGGTATGGAAAAATTTCATGCTTGTTCAATGATCAATCCTATCCACCTAATGGATAATGCTAAGTAGCAGGATATTATTCATAAGAGGGCATTTAGATTTTTTGTTCTTTGTTGGGTGTTATACTACCATAATATTGATGGTGTCCTCTTATGATGCCTTACAAAAGCTAAGGTACACAAAGCTCTTTTTGATGTTGATAGAAGTGATTATAGAGGACACTATAGTGGTTATTCCATAGTGCATATATTGTTAAAATTGGATTACTTTTGGCCAATGCTAATAAGTATGTTAATTTTTATGATAAGTGTCATTTCCAAAAATATGAATTCATGCCTGTAAGAATTCGGAACAGTTTGAATTATTGCAGGGGTGTATAAATAATACAATCAAAAGAACGGACTTCCTGGATTAGCCCGGAATGGGCGCATCTCAATAGGATGCTGCTGCAACTAGTTAACAACTAGATGCTATGTTTTGTTAAAAAATAAACAAAACATAACAGTACGCTAACATCCCCATTTATTACATTATTTGGGTAATGTAATAACTAATAGCTATACTAACATCCCCTTACATCATTTTGCAATACAAAGAGAGCTGCAAAATAATTCAAATTTGACACGTCCAAGTGCCTTAGTGAAAATGTCTGCAACTTGAGCATCGGTGGGAATGTGTTGAAGCTGAATTCGGTGCTTTGGAACTTCATCTCGAATGAAATTACATTGTGTGTCAATGTGCTTTGTTCTTTCATGATGGACTGGATTCTTGACGAGGTTCAGAACACCTTGATTGTCGCAAAACAAGTGTATTGGAGATTTTGATGGATGGCCCATACTTGTCAGAATGCGACGTAACCATATCACTTCGCACACAGTTTCACGTGCGGCACGATATTCTGCCTCTGTTGATGAAATAGCAACCACCTGTTGCTTCTTGCTGTGCCAAGAGACAGGACCGGATCCCAGATGAAAAATGTATCCAGAAGTTGACTTGCGATCATCAAATGATCCGGCATAGTCGATTCCGTGTATCCTTGCAAGAAGAATTTGTTGTTCCTCTTGTATTCTAGGCCATATTCCATAGTACCACGGACATAGTGAAGAACACATTTTGTTGCTTTCCAATGAGTGGTCTTAGGCTCCCGCATGAACCTCGAAATATAGTTGACAGCAAATACGAGATCTGGCCTAGTATTGGTCAAATATATGAGACTCCCAATCAACTATCGATAGAGAGTACCATCTACCTGAGGTGAGTCATCATATCACGATAACTGAAGTCCATTCTCCTTCGGAGTTGCCATTGGCTTGCAATCAGTCATGCGATATTTTTCCAGCAATGTCTTGGCATATTTTTTCTGAGACACTTTGATGGAGTGCTCCTTATGGATAAATTCTAGACCAAGACAGTAATGGAGAAGTCCGAGATCTGTCATCTCAAAATATTTGCACAAGTTTCTTTTGATAGTAGAGATCATAGTTTATGAACTCCCTGTAATGAGCAGATCATCCACATAGAGTACAAGCAACACTATCTCAGAACCTTGTTTCTTGAAATAGAGGTTTGCATCTGACGAAAATCTCTTAAATCCATGCTGCATAAGGTGATTGTCCATTTTTATATACCAAGCTCGAGGAGCTTGTTTCAGACCATACAAGGATTTGACCAATTTGCAAACTTTCTGCTCTTGGCCTTCTGCTTCAAATCCTTCTGGCTGAGTTATATAGACTTCTTCTTGGAGATCACCATTTAGAAAGGCATTTTTGACATCCATCTGGTGAACTTTCCACCCATATTGTGCTACCATAGCACACATAACCCGAATTGTGGTCATCCGAGCAGTAGGTGCAAAATTTTCCTCGTAGTCAATGCCTTCTTTTTGAGCATAGCCCTTTGCAACAAGATGGGCCTTATGCTTATCAATTGTTCCATCTGCCTTGTACTTGAATTTGTATACCCATTTGCAGCCAATGGGCTTCTTTCCATGCGGCAAATCAACAAGCTTCCAAGTTTTATTCTTCATCAAAGACTCATACTATGTATCCATAGCGGCCTTCCACTGAGGATCACTAAGAGCATCTTGCACTGATGCAGGTTCAAGACTATCTATGGTAGACATGAACGCCCTGTCATAATCAATATCCATATCCTCTACTTCTGTACTTGGAGTCACAAAAAGTTCCTCAAAAGATTGACAAAGATCATCAACCTCACCAGTTTCTTTGGCTTCTCTTTCCTTTTGCAAAAAATAATAGCTTTCAAATATTATTTGTAAGGGATTTGGTGTGGCTAGTGTTTAGGATTTTAGGCATCTTGACTAGATTTATCAAGTCTTATCTGCCAACTATCATTCCCTTATCTACTAGTTTTCACTTCATTATCTACTAGTTGTTCTACAAGAACTGTTTGTTGGATACAGGTATCTAGTTCTTCAGTAACTATGTCACCCTTATACAATAACTATATCTTCTACAAAAATATATTTTTTAGTAATTGAGCAATAACTAAACCAAAAAATAGAGATTTTCTCAAAAACAAACAAAAAAACATTTAACATTACTTTTTCCTCAACAAATCCTTACAACTAATGAAATTAAAACAAGTAATATTTTATTTCTATTCTCAAACAAGCTTTGTTTATTTATATATGTGTAAAACATACCTATAAATCTATAATAGCCTATGAAATATAATCATTTTGGGGGTGAGTTAAGAAAAAAATGGATAGTAATGTCGTAACCCATCATTTCACCCTTCAATTGAACATGTTGCATGTCCCCATGCAACCAAAATTGAGTAACATTATTGATAAATACTTGTCTTCTATGTCAAATGCTTGAAATAGGTTTTCTTCATCTTATCATAATTGGATTATTTCATTGGATCATCAAACTTTAGATGCACCATGTGTTTTAGCCTTTGTTTAACACCTCTTGAAGTGGACTATTCATGTGCCTTCTCCTTGTGCTTCTTAGAAGTGGATGCTATAAATAACTATCCTTGTGCCTTTTCCTTGTGCTTCTCAAAAGTGGATGATGGATTAGACTATTCCTATACCTTGTCCTTGTTTTTACTACAGGTTTCCTCTTCCTTAAGAGCTATGAGTTTGGCTACGAGTTTGACTCTTTTTGGTACAAAGTCTTCTTTAGAAGACTGTTTTGCTTATTTTCAAATTCTTTATTTTCCATTCCTTTGTAGCCTATGATGGTTGACTCTAGGAAATTATTTAGAGAGTAGTAGCTACCTCAATTTCATTCAAATACTTTTCTATGGTAGCCAACTCATCATTCATTAGGTTCATTACCTCCTTTACTATTTTTACCCTCTTTGATATTTTTAACCAATGAAGAAATTGTTGTAGTAATTAAAGGTGAAGGAGTTTGAGCTCCTATTGGTATTTTTGCCACATTCAAATTTTTCCTAAGTATAAAATGAGTTTCTCCAATGAAATCACCTTCTGGGCAGTTTCGTCCTTGTTCGCAATGAAACTCATTTTTGCCTTATTTTTGGCAAAATCCCCTCTCAAGTGAAAGAGTGAAGATCCCAACTAAAACCCCTTTTTGGATAAGTAGTTGCAGAAAAATTAGTTTTTAGGCAAACTTCATTTTTTCCATGGAAAAATACATTTTTCACCCACACATTGGCAAAATAAATTCTTGGGCAACATCTTGGTGCATTTTTGGGCTAAATTTTATTTTTAGCTAAGTCGTGGTGAAACTCCATTTTCACCCATTTTTCCAGCAAAACTCCCTTTTCACCCATTTTCCAACGAAACTCCCTTTTCACCCATTTTTCCAGTGAAACTCCTTTTTTGCCCATGCTGGAGCGAAAGCGCCATTTCATGCTATGGCGTAGTAGGTCACTCTTTCGCTCATGCCTTGGTGAAGGTATGTTTCGGGCCATGCATGGCGAAAGCCCTTTTCGGGCTTCACCTTAGCAAAATCAATCTACACCATTTTCTCAAGGTGAAAATCATAGTCAAAGGCACTTTGAGTGAAATTCAGATTGGAGGAGATTTCAAGGCTAGTGATGAATTCAATTTTTGGGGTGAAAAGGAGTAAAGTTTCTAGAATTGCTGCTAATGAAAATCAGGTTCGATAGATAACCAGAAGATTGCCCAAATTAAATATTGTTCACTCTTGACTCTGGTGTGATCTTGATTGATTTTGAGGTATCGTCCATTGTAGTGGATTTTCATTTTTGAGGCACCATCATGGAGATTAAAATTTGGTTGATGATTCCTGCTAAGTCCCGATATGCCATGTGATGAAATCATTCATTGCTTCCCAAGGTACCACCAGATTGGTTCATTGATATTGCCAAGGAGAAAATTATGACCGTTCAATCTTTGACTGGCCAACATTTTGTTTAATGATCATTTAATTTTGGAGGTGAAATCCTCTATAAAAACTAGAAAACTTGATGTAAGAGGAGAGGAACATTCTGCTAAAAAACTCTTTGAGTTTAAATTTCTGCATCAATTGAAAGACTTTGGACTCTGGTTCCTGGATCAGTTGTGTATGTGATTGCTTTCTGCCTATCATTTTTGTTATATTCATGCCTTTGTTAGATAGATTAAATTCTGCATTTGAATTTAATTTTTGATGAAGAAGTGAATGTTGAAATGTTAATTGGAAGTCATATTTGCAATCTGTGATTGGTTCCTATGTTGTTCTTTCTGTTAAATGTTGGTTAAAATTTGATTTGGTTATTTAGCTGTTAGTTCATCCTCACTTTATTTTTCTGGCTTACAACCATATTTCCCATCTCTTTCTATTAATTTCTCTCCCTAAGATTTATACCGATTTTTAGATTAGTAAGGGAACCAACCCTCTCTAGAGATTGGCCCGAAGGACATCTCTTTCCTTCGGCCTTTCAATGTTGGTCGGGTCTAGGGTGCATATTTTTATACTTAGGCAGATTCATGACCAACAATTTTTGGCATGCCTAGTGGGACCCCAAAAGTTCCACCTTAAGCAGTATTAAGATTTGATGTTCATATTTTATTATTTGATTAGAACATCTGGTGACTCAGTTTTACCTAGAAGCCTCCGAACATGAAGTTGGTGAAAGCTTTACTTCATGATCACAAGATCGAAGGCCAAAAATTTAGAAAATCTTATTGAGTTCTTTGAGCTTGACACCCAAGTTTTAGGAGAGCATCCTAGATTAGTCACTCCGACTATCCCATCAATTGTAACATCTTCATAGGTAGCTGGTGTGTTTTTTGTTCCTTCAAGTCCCTCTAGTACTACCACTAGCTTTCCTCCCTAAGCAAACACTCTGGTCCAAATGGCCCAAAATCCACCACCACCAAGATAGTTTCCAACCTGGAACCATTCTAAAGCTTTGAATCTGCAAGCTCAAAACTCGATCCCACTAGTAGCATTGAAGGCTTTGCCTACTTATGATGGTATGAGAAAAACAACTTATGAGCATGTTCAAGATGTGGCTTCTTTGGCGACTATTCATAGCATCATAGATGAAGATGTCATGGTCAGATTGCTCATGCTCTCTCTCAGAGGGAAGTTACTTTATTGGTACCGGTCCTTACCACCTACCACTATTACCACATGGGACCAGTTGGCTGAGTTAATGATAAAAGGCTTCAATGAACAAGCGGATCCTTTTTCCTTATTGCATCAATTTACTAATATTCAGAGGTATCCATAGGAGGAAATCATTGACTTCAATGTTAGGTTCACTCAAACTTGGCAGAGAGTCCTTGATGGTCTCCGATCGACTCTCAAACAAGCTATATTTTATTACCTCTGAGCCTTCAATTCTGACATTAGCATGGCCATCCATCAGTCCAACGTTGATACATTCCTGACCTTGTACTCCACCATGTAAAAGGCTAAAGCTGATTTAATTACTATTGGTAAGCTCCCACCAAAGATGATGATGCCTATCTTTCCTGATCTCCCACAACATTTATATTCCAATGCATCTTCTCAGTCTTTACCAATGTCCCCCATGTATCCGGTCCCTTCATGGAATCCAAGTTCATCTCAAACCTTGATAGTTTCTATCCCACAACTACCTACTCCTTCCATTCCATAACTGCCCACTCTAGTTCCATTTCTAGCACTACCATCTCTACTAGTACCACTTCCATTACCAACTCCTCTAGCACCCTCAAATACTGATCCCCAAGAGAAGTTGTTACAAGAGATGCAATCAATGAACTCAATAATGAGAGCGATGAGCAATGAGATCACAATTATTAAGAAAAGGTAAGTTGAGAGATATTTCTAGCCTAGGAGATTTCAACCTCCACCAATCACTAGAGAGCAAGCAACTTCAACCAACAAGATGCCTAAAAGGAATCCAACCATGTTGACAAATGAAGAAGTTGGCCCATCAGACAAAATGTATTGGTGTTCTACCTGCAATGATCCACATGGCAAAGAAACTTGCATGGTTCATCTGAACTATGTGTAGACATTGGTAGATAACTCTTCTAGTGGTCATATCAACATGATTAGAGAAGTCGATCATAATTTTATGGTCCCTTTCATAGAACAAGTTTCAGTTCTCACGAGAGCTAGAAAAAAGCTGGTCATAGTAGATCCAGTTGAGATGGAGCCATTGAAGGTACTTGCTAAGCCGAAGGTGCAGAATGAAAAGAAACAAGCACAGGTGAAGGTACCTAGCTCAACATCTAAGTCAGAAGAACCTATTCTTTTAAAATATCTCTTGCTCACACAAGCAAAAGAAAGAATCTCTCAAGCGAAGGCATCAACTTCACAAGCGCAAGTTGAGATGAAGGAACAAGTAAAAGAACACCTTAAATACCCATCTTTGACCAAGCGTCAGAGGGTGGAAGCCATGCAACAATATCGAAGCAAGTATGAGGTTGCTGATGAAGGAAGGGAGTCCAGTTCATCCACGTATAACATTGTTGAAGAACTAAAGAAGATTCCTGCCAAGGTTAGTCTCTATGATGCATTGCAATTGCTTGGACAAGTTGATTTGTTGCAAGAATATTTGAAGTCTGTTAAAGATAAAAAGAAGAATCCCACTCAGATTGTGTTAGCTTAGACACTTACAACTTTGGCTACTGGAAATAATAGACCACCACCATTTTATTTGTCTCTCAGGATGGAGGGTTGGATTGTGCATAACTGCATGATTGACTCTAGTGCTACGATGACTATCATGCCGAAGGTGGTTTGTGATGTTATGGGTATGGAGTATACCAGGAGTAGCCTAAGAGTTTTGTAGTTGGATGGTACTCCTGTAAGAATAGTAGGTGTCATCAAAGATATCCCCATTGTCCTGCATAAGATGCCTCAGATCACTGTGATCCAAGAGGTGGTTGTAGTTGACCTAGAGCCATATTTCAGTATGTGCCTCTCAAGAGAGTTTACTACCAAATTGGGAGGTTATCTTTCTCTGGATTACTCTCACCTGGAAGTTCCTTTCAAAGGAAAAAGAATCTGAATCTACAATGAGAAGCCTTCCACGTTTCATGTAGAGAGGATCGAGGAAGAAGAAAAGTCCATGGATTCTATCAATATGGTGACTGAAGAACTAGAAGAATTGGATTTAATGGAAGAAGCTCTGGATGAGCTTCATACAGAAGATGAATTTTCAATGAATGATTTTAATGCAATGATTGAAACTGAGATTGGTTGCTACTCCATTACCAAGCCTAAAAAGGCTGAAGTGAAGGTGTTTGATGATCAAGATCCTATTCCAGATCAGTTGTGGAAGCTCTACTTTGATGGTGCAAGATGCAAAAATGGCACAGGAGCTGGAATTGTTCTCATTTCCCCTTCTGGCATACATAAGACATATTCATACCAGTTGACCTAGAGTTGTACCAACAATGTTGCTGAGTATGAAGCATTGTGCTTAGGTTTGAAGAAAGTAGAGAAACTTGGGATCAAACAACTCTAGATTTTTGGAGATTTAGAGTTGATTGTCAATCAAGTGACTAACAAGTGTGTCTCCAAATAGCACTATTTGAAGGTATATCACAACAAATTTTGGGATTTGTTTGAAGCTTACACAATGTTAAACATCCAAGCGATTTCATGGGAATAAAATAAACATGCAAATATTTTGGCATCCCTTGGCACCAACTTTTCTCCAGTTGAGCACATGGTGAAGAAACCAAAGATCGTGAGGTTGGTTTACAAGCCTTCAGTTCTTGATAAGAATATCTATTGGCAAGTGTTCAAAAGTGATGAGCAGATCATGAACTTCCTGATAAAAGAAGCTAGTAGTGTGGAAGGAAGAACACTTGATGAAGAAGAATCTGAGGGACTGATCCAGTTAAGAAATAATCATATCCCAAAAGGATTGATTACGCTCAAAAGTCTCTTTGATCAGAATGATAGAGCTAAAAAACATAAGATCAAAGTAGATGAGAAAGAGTACACTGAGCTACAGTTGGAACCTAAAAAGTCAATCAAGGTTGGAACTGATTGCACTCCAGAAGAACTTGAGCAGATCAAGGAGCTATACCATGAATTTCTAGACATTGTTTCCTGGAGTTATCAGGACCTCAAAGGTTATAACAAGAATGTGATCCAACATACTATTGAACTGCAAGAAGGAGTGAAACCCTTCAAGCAGAAATAAAGACCAATCAATCCCAAAATTGAAGTTCTGATGAAAGCTAAACTATTGAAAATATTGGAAGCTAAAATTATTTACCCAATCAAGCATTCTACCTGGGTAGCTAATTTGGTCCCTATGAGAAAAAATAATGGAGATATTCTCCTATGTGTTGATTTCCAAAATTTAAATCAGGCTTCTCTGAAGGATCATTATCCTTTGCCCTAGATTGATCAGATTCTTCACATAGTTGTAGGAGCTCAAATATTTTCTCTGTTAGATGGATTCTCTGGCTACAATCAGATATGGGTCAAGGATGAAGATCAATACAAAATGACATTCACCACAAAATGGGGTACATTTGCTTATCAGTGAATACCTTTTGGTCTCTCGAACGTTGGAGCAACCTTTTAGAGAGCGATGGATGTGGCTTTCGGTGAGTTATTAAACCGAGTCATTGTTATTTATTTGGATGATATGACTATCTTCTCTCATAACAGGGAGGAGCACAACTTGCATTTAAGACAAGTGTTTGAAAAATATCGAGAGTTTAGAATATCCATCAACCCAAAGAAGTCTATCTTTGCGGTGAAGGAGGGAAAGCTCTTGGGCCATGTAATCTCATAAAAGGGTTTAGCTATTGATCCAGCTAGAGTTGAGGCTCTTTTGAAGCTTCCATTGCCAGCTAACAAGAAAGGTTTGTAGTCATTTTTTGGTCAGATTAATTTCATTCGAAATTTTATTATAGATTTTTCCCAAGTTGTGAAACCAATGACTGAACTCTTGAAGAAAGATGTTGATTTCAAATGGACTGAGCAAAGGAAGCAAGCATTCAGAGAAATCAAGGAAAGAATTGCTCAAGCTCCTATTTTGGTAAACCTTGACTATTCAAAGGATTTTATCCTTTATGTTATTGGTGAACAAGAGAGTTACGCAACTGTCCTCACATAGAAGGGAGAAGATGGAAATGAGTGGCCTATCGCATTTTTAAGCCAAGTCATCCAACCACATGAGGAAAAGTATAATTTCATAGAGAAGCAAGTGTATGTAGTGATGAAGTCCTTGAAGAAGTTTTGGTATTTCATTTCATAAAGTAAAATAATTGTTTATGTTGTTCATCCGGATGTCCGAAGTTTCATTATCTAGGGTGAGCTTGGAGACAAGAGAGGTGGTTGGGTTTCTAAAATCCAGGAATATGATATCGAAATCTGACCAACCAAGCTGGTTCGTGGTCGAGCATTATGTCAAGAGCTTGCAAAGAGCGCTGCTCTCGAATCAATGGTTTACTAGTATGAAGATTCAATAAGTGAAAGTAATCTTGCTAATCATTCCTCAATTGACCATGATTGGATAAAGGACCTTGTCGAATACTTCAATTTAGGAAAGTGTCCTTCACATCTCAATGCTTCACAAAGAAGAAGATTCAGACTATAGGCCCTCAGGTATGTTATGTTACCAAGTGGATTGTTTCATAAGAATATTGATGGAGTGCTTCTCAGATGTGTCAAAGAGTCAAAAAAATAAAAAATCCTAGAAGAGTTTCATTCTGGATTGTCAGGAGGCCACTATGCGGGAAGACCCATGGCATTAAAAATTATCAAAGCAAGTTATTTCTGGCCCACCCTTTTTTAGATGCATTTAAAGTCAGTCAAAGTTGTGACAAATGCCAAAGGTATGTCGATAGGAGCAAAAATGCATCTTTACCTCTTCACCCGATCCAAGTAGAAGCACCATTTCAACAATGGGGTTTAGATTTTATTGGAGTCATTGATCCTAATTCATCTATCAAACATAAATACATTCTGACTACAATTGATTATTTCACCCGATGGGTCAAAGTAGTCCCAACTAAGAAGGTAGACTAAGAGGTAGTCATCACTTTCCTTGAAGGATTGATCACTCGCTTTGGCATACCAGATGCAATTGTAATAGATAATGAAACTCCATTCATCGATGCCAAAATCAGTGAGTTTATGGGTAAGTATGGTATTTATTTGAAAACTTCATCAAATTACTATCCGTAGGGGAATGGTTTGGCTGAATCTATGAACAAGAATCTGCTCAGGATTTTGAAGAGGACTCTTGGTGACAACAAGCGAAGTTGGCATTTGCTCTTGAACCAAGCTTTATGGGCTGATCACATCTCAATTAAAAATTCTATCAAGACGTCCCCTTATTCTTTGGTGTATGGTAAGGAAGCAGTCTTGCCCATTCACATTGAATTGTTGACTCTTCAATATTTGCAATTGCTTGATGATGAAGATGATGAATTTGATCCCATGAGCGTAAGGTTGGCTCAACTATTATAGTTGGAAGAAGAAAGGGAGAAAGCATATAATGCTTTCATGGAGCATGCTCAGATGACAAAAAATTGGTTTAGCAAGAAGACTTCAGAGAAGGCATTTAAGGTTGGTGATCTTGTGTTAAAATGGAATGAGAACAAGGCAAAGCTAGGCAAACATCACAAGTTTGAGGTAATTTGGGAGGGCCCATTTTAGATTTCTAGTGTGAATCAATTCAACTCATATTATTTGTAGGATATGGATGGTCGTGTGTTGCCAATCCTAGTGAATGGTCTTCATTTGAAGGCCTACTATCAGTAAAAAATTTTGGGATCAACATTTGTAAATATGTATATATTTTGTCATTTTGATTTTTATGTTTTACTCTAAAAAAGGGAAGCGAAAATCACTTTCACTAAGTAGAAGTGTTTTCATGAGTGAAAATATTTTTTGTTGTTTCCTAGATAAAAAAATAAAAATGATGAAAATACAAAGTGCAAAATTCCTTTTAACTAGGCAAAGTTGGAGACTTCATCTTAGAAGCGCTTTTTTGGTAGAAAGCATGCATGCTTTAAAAGGGTTTTGCTTTTTTAGGAGAATGGAGTTAAAATAATACCTATTTTTAAAAATTTGGTGCTCAAGTTGGTGAAAATGATGCATGAAAAGAAGAAAAAGAAAAGAAAGAAAAAACACTTGAAGGAAAGATAAAAAAGGAAAAAGTGATTTTGCCCAAGACAAGGATTTCGTCCATATATATTTTTTTGGAGCAAAATTTTATCTTCGTGCCCTTTGCTCATGCATATCTTCCATTTTTGGAGTGAAACTCAAGTTGGTAGCTCTAGTCACATGCTTTTCGGGTGGATGAACTGGCAAAAGCTATTTTTAGGATTTTAGAGAGTGAAATGCTTTTTTGCCTTGTTTTTTAGAAAACTCCTAGAACACATGGAATTTTGCTAGTGAAATCAATGAAATCTATTTTTGGCACTCCACTTCAATGAAATAGGCACCCATCACGTAGTTCAAAGTAAAAAAGTGATGAATCACATTTTTTCAAACTAACCATTAACGATAGGTTGCGCCCCCCAAGAAGGAAAAAATAAAAAGGAAGGTGAAACAACCAATCATGATGCTCGAAAAAGATATGGGTGAAATTGTTGAATCATTGGAAAGCATGACATGCCCTCAAATTTAGTAGGTGCACCATAGGCATTAAATTTGGTAGGTATGATTGGAAAATTATAAAAGGGTGAATACTTCAGTTAAAGAATCAAAAAATTGTAGAGCTCTTGTTTGTGAAATTGTTGTGAATTGCTTTTGCTCCAAGGTTTGAAATTATTTGTTGTCTGCTCAAAGAAAGTTGAATATGGGAAAGAAGACCATAGAGGCCAAGAGAGAGAAGGCTCAGAAGAAGATTGACCCAGAGAAGAGGTAATGAAAATCTAGAGAGGAGGATGAAGAAGTAGAATTGGCACCTTACTATGATCGCTTGGCACAAATCGATGATTGTACAATCACAAACAAAGGCATGGAGAAATTATGGTAGGACATCGAGTTCACTCTTCAGAAGGTATCTATCGAAAGTTCATGCACCATGATATTTTACTCCCATATTTTTTGGTATCTGTGTACGTCGGTGCATTCATGTCCCGAGTTGGTATGGGTGATTGCATAGTTTTATGATCCTTCTACAAGATCTATTCAAAATGCCAATGGAGATAGGTTGTTCAGTATTTCAGCTAACTCAGTTAGGGATGCTTTCGCTTGTGGTGCAAGACCTCCTTTCGACGTCATGTTTAAGAAGCTCAATATTTCAGAGCAGGAGGAGAGATACCAGTCTATAGTACCTATGCGATAGTTCATGGAGAATCAGTTGTTGAAGACACCATGGTTTGGGGAATTGCTAGATTTTTGGTGCCATTAAGAGATTTCAAGAGCCTAAACTTATATTCGATGTTGGCATGGGTTGTTGGACTACCCTCAGATTCCACAGTGCATAAGTGGCAAGCGTCGCTTGCATAGTGTATTTCACAGATTGAATTTTATGCCTCGACTACCATGACAACAACCACAAATCCAATTTTCTTTGATTGGGTAGATTTCGTAGCTTGAAGAATGCACACTCAACTATAGAAGGTGCAGAGTGGGGAAGACGTCACCTTCAGGCATTATTCTTTTTTGGTATGGTATTTCTTTTATTACATGCATCCTCATTTTGCCTTTGTAGTAGTAAAGAAGATAGATGAAGTAGGTAGAACATTGCCAGTTTATTCATGGACTTAGAATTTGTCAAAAAAGGAGTCCTATTATAATTTTAACTGAATGTTTTTGGGGCTCACCCTTGAGCTTATTTATGGTGTGTGCGATAGAGTGCCAAAAGCAATGAAGGAGGCAATTGTTAAGGGAGAGAAAGGTGACGTGTTTTTGCTGATGCAAGGAGTTATCATTAGGATTTTTAGCTTTACAGGTAAACCTTTTCTATTGTCATATTTTACCATGAAGCATATTTTTGCACTGGAGGTAGCCTAATAGAGTGATTTTACGAATGACACATATGGGTCAGGTAGGGAAAAGCGAGCTACGTGCACCATGCCCTTTCAGTTTGGTGATGTTAAAGTGATGCAATGTGGGTAGAATGAGTTAATAGCTAAAACATTGTATGACCATGGGTTGATTGAGCTTCCCCAATGATGGCGATATGACCCTTTGGGTGTTTTTGGGAGGTTTATCAAGGCCAAGAATTTTCATTGCTACCCCTAGAGAAGACATCTTGCAGTAGAGGAACAATCCCAAGGGGCACGACCTTGAGTGGCATGTTGAAAATATGATGTCGCTCCCTCCTTGGCATGATTTCTATGAAATGGAGGTTGAGTATGATCCCATGAATCATCTAGAGCAAGTTCCTCCTCATGATTTGTTCAATCAAATGAAAGTAAAATTGCTTGAATGGTCTGATGAGAAGATCACCAACTGGTGGGTCATGAGGGTTCATCGAGGGAAGCCTGGGTCAACTTACCCATTGGTTATGGATGAAGTATTTTCACTAATTTATGATGAGCATTGTGATAAGTACCAGCCTATCTCTTTCATTGACCTGGTGCCTCGAAGTATCCAAAGTCTTGATAAGGAAGAAGATGTGGTAAGAGAAAAGAAGACATTGGTCGAAGAGAGGATAGTTATCAAAGAGGAAGAGGAACAACCACCACATGAGGAACAATTTTTTCTCAGAAATAGGAGCATGGGTATAAGGCTACCTTTCCCCAATATGGTAAAGAAGCCCAAAAGTGGTGTAGTTTCTGCTCTTAGCACAAAGCCACTTTCTTCACTTTCGGTTGAGCAGACTGGTTTTAGGGAGGTATCCTCTTTGACTCAATAAGAACAATCAAGCCATATGGTGATATTGGTAGATCTAGAGGTAGAGGAGGAGAAAGTAGAGGAAGAGAAAGATCCAATAGTGCAACAACCTTCATCATCGGCTCAAATGGTGTCGGAGCCTATAGGTACACATTTTCTTTCTTCTTCTCTCAATGATCAACACTTGGTGACCATGACTTCCTTCCTATAGTTTCTACTTCCACTTCACCTCCATTCATCGTACCCATATCTTCAGCTCCCCTTTCCATTTCATAGTCATAGGTCACCAATGCTCCCCTAGTTTCCTCCATTCCCTCCATTTCTCTTTCTTTCAGTTCATTCGCATCCACCCCAAATCCATTTTCCCTTCCATTGTCCTCCATTCCATCTTCCATCCCTATCAATCTCATTACCACTATAAGTACGCAAGCCCCTCCCAGGGTAAGTGTAACTGTAGCACCTTCCACTTCTGCTCCCTCTATTGAGCCAAACCCTCAACATGCCCTCTTCCCATTTTCCCCAATTTTTGTAGTATAGGAGCCACTGGCTTTAGAGATGGAGCTGTTACTAGAGCACCCCATGGTAGAGAAGATCAGTAGAGCATGACAAAGTTCTTCGTGTTGGTTGAAAATTTGCAAGTGGAAGGATGCGCAAGCCTCGGCTAAGACAGTGAAGAAGGTGACTTTTGATCCAGAGGCTATGGAGGCGCACACTATGAAGATGGTCCCTCAGGTCCAGAAACCTCAAGGAGAGATGACGCCCAATGATTATTCATATCAGGTCATCATCGAGGACCTCACAAAGATTGATATGGCTGAGAAAATGGGTAATATATAGGTGGAGATGAGTTCGATCTACTTGCATGATGAGCATTTCAAAGATCATTTCTTCCAAGCTGAAGCAAAGATAGTAGAGTTAGAAGAGGCTTTGGCTACATAGAAAGCCCAACTGGACACTGCATAATCAGAATCTCAGCAATGGTAGCAGAAAGTGATGAGCTTGGAGAATGAAATTGAGGGATATAAGCAGGTGAACTTACCAACATCAAGCATCACAATAGGAAGTGCAACAATAGATCCAAGCCTTGAAGGATCAACTCCAGAATCTGTAGGATCAGTTGGTAGAAAAGGTGACGCAATCGGTAACCCTCATGAAGGAGAAATTTAAGGAGGCTCGTAGTCATCTGTTGATCGATTGTTCAAAAATGGTGACAAAAGCAATATTGGTTCTCATGTTCCTTCAGGAGGTGCAGATGGTCATTTCGCATGGCTTGCATGTAGTGGAGCATTCAGAAGAGAACCTCAAACCAAAATTGGAGATGGCAATGAAGATCCAGGCAATGGCTCAAATGGATCTCAGATTCTGCCCACTGAGCGAAATGGCCCACGCTTGGGAAAATGCCAAGATCACACTACACAGTTATTTCTCTAAGTTGGATCTGGTTAAAGAAGCCCAAAAGCTACTAGAGATATTTGAGCAAGAGAGGCACATTTCGTTGGTCTATTTTGATACGATAGCAGCCAATGGTTTCCCTAGTTTCATCGATGATCAAGGGAATATTCTGGCAAAGAAAGACTTGGATGTGGTATGGGCTATTTTCGTAGATGATGCTTCAGATATTGATGACTTGGAAGAGCCCATCACCGAAGAGCATGTGCTGCCATTAATGAGGAAATTCATCCGCATCGAGTCAGGATTGTTGGAGCTCAGCCAGAGGGCCAACTATATCGACCTGGAGTAGGTTGAGACTTTTTGGTACATTGTAGATACACTCCAGACCCATGAGGTGATTAATATTGATGCTTGGGCCAAAGCCATCATGGTGTATGAAGCTACAACTTCGCATCTCAAAAAGTAGGAAGACACTGGTGCAAGCAGTAGGTAATCAGATGCAGCTGGTGGTGGAAACTCTACACCCAATGAATAAATGCCTAGGGTTGATTGCATTCAGGTGAGCTGAATACCCCATGAGCCACCAGAAATATTGGTATTTTTGCCACATTTAAATTTTGCCTAAGTATGAAATGAGTTTCGCTAGTGAAATCATCTTTTGAGTAGTTTCGCCCTTGTTCATAGTGAAACTCATTTTTGCCCTATTTCTTGGCAAAATCCCCTCTTAGGATAAAGAGTGAAGCTCCCAATGAAAAACCCCTTTTCAAACAAGCGATTGTAGCAAAATCAGTTTTCGAGAGAACTTCATTTGTTCCATGGAAAAAATACCTTTTTTGCCCACATTTTGGAGAAATTACTTCTTGGGCAACATCTTGGTGCATTTTTGTGTGAAAGCTTTTTTTTGGCTAAGTTGTGGCAAAACTCCATTTTCACCAATTTTTCTAGCAAAACTCCCTTTTGCCCATTTTTCCAATGAAACTCCCTTTTTGCCCAATTTTCCAGTAAAACTCCTTTTTCACTCATGTTGGAGCGAAAGTGCCATTTCATGCTATGGTGTAGTAGGTCACGCTTTCACTTACACCTTGGTGAAGACGCATTTTAGGCCACACATGGCAAAATCCCTTTTTGGGCTTCACCTTAGCGAAATCAAATTTGCACCATTTTCTCGAGGTAAAAATCATAGTCAAAGGCACTCTGAGTGAAATTCATATTGGAGGAGATTTCAAGGCCAGTGATGAATTCAATTTTTGGGGTGAAAAGGAGTAAAGTTTCTAGAATTGTTGCTAATGAAAATCAGGTTCGACAGATAACCAAAAGATTGCCCAAATTAAATGTTGTTCACTCTTGACTCTGGTGTGATCCTGATTGATTTTGAGGCATCGTCCATTGTAGTGGATTTTCATTTTTGAGGCACCATCAGGGAGATTAAAATTTGGTCGATGATTCCTGCTAAGTCCCGATATGCCATGTGATGAAATTGTTCGTTGCTTCCCAAGGTGCCACCAGATTGGTTCGTTGATATTGCCAAGGAGAAAATTATGACCATTCAATCTTTGATTGGCCAACATTTTGTTTAATGATCATTTAATTTTGGAGGTGAAATCCTCTATAAAAACTAGAAAACTTGATGTAAGAGGGGGGGAACATTCTGCTGAAAAACTCTTTGAGTTTAATTTTCTGCATCAATTGAAAGACTTTTGGACTCTGGTTCCTGGATCAATTGTGTATGTGATTGCTTTCTGCCTATCATTTCTGTTATATTCATGCCTTTGTTAGATAGATTGAATTCTGCATTTGAATTTAATTTTTGATGAAGAAGTGAATGTTGAAATGCTAATTGGAAGTCATATTTGCAATCTGTGATTGGTTCCTGTGTTGTTATTTCTGTTAAATGTTGGTTAAAACTTGATTTGGTTATTTAGTTGTTAGTTCATCCTCACTCTATTTTTCTGGCTTACAACCATATTTCCCATATCTTTCTAATATTTATACCGAATTTTAGATTAGTAAGGGAACCAGCCCTCTCTGGAGATTGGCCCGAAGGACATCTCTTTCCTTTGACCTTTCAATGTTGGTCGGGTCTAGGGCGCATATTTTTACACTTAGGCAGATTCATGACCAACAACTCCTTTAGTGGCATATTTTTGTAGTAGCATCCCTTTTAAAATATATTGTATGAGTCTAAAATTCTAGAATAGAAGCCCTTATAATTTCTATTACATGGATCTAAAATTCTTTAGTAAAATATGTTACAACTTATATAGGACTATAGAACTCTATAGATCCTAGAGATGAGTCTTCTTCAATAGATATTTCAACAAACTGCTTCTTCCTCTTCTTAGATATAGGTGATTCATATTGGAATCTTTCACCCTTTTCCTTGGCTAAAGCATGAATTAGAGGTCTAGAAATTCTAGTGGCTTTGGATTTTTTTAGTGTCATGCTAATTTTGAGAATTTCTAGAAGATTATGTTTCCTTTTTCATAGAGGAGCTAGATTTCTTTTCATTGTTACACCCCTTCTAATATTTTTTAGAATTTTTTACTTTTGTTTTTTTATAGGGCTAGATTTCTTTATAGTGCCACACCCCTTTTGATATTTTGCAAAATATTATGGATTATTTTTTGTAGGGGGCTAGATTTCGATGAGTCTAAAGAAGAATTTTTAGTTTCTAAAGAATCTTCTTCATTTTATAAATAATCTTCCTCTTCTGATTCATATTTCTCTTCTTTTGAGTCATCTTCCTCTTCCCCTAAGTGAGTCCTCTTTCTCTAAGCCCTCTTTCTTAGAGTCCTATTTATCTAAGTCATATTTATTAGAGTCATAATTATTAGAGGGAACAAGGGTTGAAGATACCATGTTAGTCCATGATATCTATGTATTTTCTAGCTATTCCAAAATTAATAACTTTGTAAGCCCACAATGGGCCACTAGAAATGGGTATTTGTAACTAGAAATAACACGTATTCACCTAGCATGTAAATGGGTAAAGTATAGAAAGGAAAACTACATTACTATGTCCATTTTAAAATTTCTTGGCCATTACTCTAATAGACTCAATTCAATAAAAAGGAATATAAATATTATATTTATTTTTTTGAGGAAATTATATGACTAAAAGAAATTGAATATGATAATCATATAAAAATGTAAATTTGCCCTCTAAGGTGAAATAACATAGTATTGCATTACTTACCTCTTACTAAAATTTTGGTAGATATTTAAAAAAAAAATTGTATTTCTACCTTTGTGGTCATCCATGGAATAAAGCTCCCTACATGTGTCTATAATTTCTTTGACCTTGAGCCCTAGCATTTTGTACCATATTTTTCAGTCAAAGGCAATTGTAAAACCCTACCAATGCTAATAGGGGACCTTCATAGTAATGTCATAGGGTAGGCAAGTTTTCATGGTTTCTATGTCATGGGGTATGTGCTTAAATTTATTGATTACATAGACTACAACAAGAAATTCCTTTTTAGTGACTATGTAGTTCAATTCTACACCAAAAATATTTTTACTAACATAATAAATTGCATAGGGTTTTTTCTCCTCAATTTGAGTTAAAACAACCCCTAATGCTTGGTTAGATGCATCTACATGAATATGGAAAGGTAAATCCCAATTAGAACCCCTTAAAATAGGAGTAGTAGTAAGCATTTGATTAAAAGTGTTGAATTCCTTTTGCTATGCATCTATCCAATTGAAATCAATATCTTTTGTTAGTAACTAAAATAGTGGGGCAACTATCTTACTAAAGTACTTAATAAAATAATGATAATAACTAGCATGGCCTAATAAAATATGTATATTATTTGGTTTCTATGGTGGTGGTAAAAAGGAAATGATTTTAATTTTGGCCAGATCTACTTTAATACCCTTTGTAGAAATATAATATCCAAAACCACTTCCTTAGTCATAATCACAAAGCATTTCTTATGAATGAGAGAAATGTTGTTTAATAAACAACATTTAAGTACTTTATGTATATTTTCTAATGCATGTTCAAATGTGTCTCCATAAATAGTAAAATCATCCATGTATACTTCAACACAATCATGGTTTAGATCAACAAAAATAGATATAACAACTCTTTGAAATGTAGATGGAGCATTACAAAGTCCAAAAGGTAAAACACAATAAGCATATGAGGGGATATATGAAAGTGGTTTTATCTTGATATTCTTTAGCTATCTTAATTTTTTTGCAACTACTAAATCCATCTAGAAAATAAAAGTATTGTTTCCCAACTAGAGTGTCTAAGACCTGATCTATGAATGGCAAAGAAAATAATCCTTTTTATGGCTTTGCTTAATTCTCAATAGTCAATGCAAACTCACATATTACCATTTTTATTTGGTACAATAACCAATAGAGAGACCCATTGGCTATTTGAGAGAGGTTAAATAAATTTAATATTTAACAATTTTTAGATTTCTTCTTTAACAACTTCTTTCAAGGCTAGATTGATCCTTCATTGTGGTTGTCTTATTGGATCACACTCTTCTTTAATAAAAATGTGATGGGTGCATATAGAGGGATGGATTCCCTTCATATCATTATAATGCCTTATGAAAGCATCCTATAAAGTGGTTAAGAGATCCATTAACTATTTTTCTTGAAGTGGCTCTAATTTACTATTGATGTTAAGGGTCTTTCTAGGGCACACTTCAACTTGTTTATAAGCCAAGTTGTTGGCATAAATACCATAAATGTCATTGATAAAATAGTTGATAGGGTATTTGTGTGGTAGTAGTTGATAAAAAAAAATAGAATTCTAAGAATTGTTGGCATCATGGAAAATTATGTATTTCAAAGTATAAATCTATCCAACATAAGGATTGCTTAGGCAAGGAACTTGCCAATGACCATTAGTTTGTAAGTTTGATACATAGTTGAACTATATGAAAGCATTCTAAGTACAAACTAAATAAGAACTTATATCTACATATGTGATGAGTGTATCACAAAATTCTTCTTTAGTACTGTGTTCATAGGCACTAAGCATGGCCAAAGATTGGATGATTTCTCCATATTCTAGTTCATCAATCCATAAATGCTCATCATATGATTCAAAAGGTTTGGTAGGTGGGTAAAGTGTAAGTTTCTTAGTACTCATGCCATTAGATATGGTCATGTTGCTTGACCTGCAACTGATAAAATCATCTATAGTGGTTAACCAAGGTTTGCTAAGTATCAAAGGATGTCCTCCTAAATTAGTTTTTATTTATAGATATATAAATTCTATGGGATATTCCCATGATGTTACATTGACTAGAATATTGTCAAGCACTCCTTCTGGTTTGATAGTAGACTAATCATCCAACTATAAGACCATGGGTGTAGGACGTATATTTTGTAAGCTCGGTTTATCCATTGTTTCCTTGGTCATTATATATATGCAAGTTCCTAAGTCAATTAAAATATTTTGCAAAATTGTTTGCACTATATTTATACTCCATGTTAGAAATACATGATCCTCATATTCAAGAAGAACAATTTTTGTAGACATCAGGTTAGAAAGTTTTCCAAAGATGTAAATGGTATTGGGATATTTTATCTTTCTACCTAGGTGTTTGATGTAGAGTTCTTTAATTATTTTGGCATAGATGGGAACATATTTAAGAGCTTGCAACAAAGGGATCTTAACATTAATATTTCTAAGCTCTTCTACTAAGTCAAACTCAGGTTTAGGAACCTCTTTTGTTAAAGTCAATCTATGAGGGAAAGGAGGTTCAATTGTAGGTTTAGACTTAGGATCCTATTATTTTTTAGAAATAATAGGTCATTGAGTAACACCAAGTCTTTCTTTCAATAATGCTTCCCTAATGATTGAAGTTTTGGAAGATACAAGTGTTTCATCATTGATTTATTCTATAATGATAGGATTAGGCAATGTTTTTTTTTATCATAACTGGATTTCACTACACTATAGCAAGTCAATAGAGTATGTTATTTTAGCCTCATGGACTGGCTATTATTCTAGTTGATTATTTGGATTGGGTACTAGTTGGGCTAGAATATGTGGTTGTTTTGATGGTGGAGGATTGTTAACAGAGGAAATTAAGTGATGTTATCATGACCCAAATTCCCTTAAAACATAGAACTTTAAATCAATCCCTTATTCTTAATTTTGAATTTTTTCTTTAAAATATATTTATTACATCATAGAGGTTGATAAAGTTCTCATTCTAATGAAAGATAGACCTAGTCTCTAGAGTTCCTTCCTAGAGAATCATAACCCTCAACTAAGAGTTACAAACCAAGCCTAAAGTGCAACCATCCCTACTTCACCACACTACCATTTGGGTGAAGCATTAGTGCAGCTCTCTTTCACTCCAACTACATTTAATTCCTAACATTGTAGTTGGTTCTCCTTTTGCTCCATTGAAAGGAAAGGTCCTAGTCCTTACCCTTGTACAAGTCCCTTAGTTCAAGGGTTCTAGGACACTAGTCATTCTCTATATGCAAATCCTTTAGCGTAAGAGATCTATAGACATAGTTCACTACTCTTAATCACAAGCCTTTTAGTGAAAGAGTTCTATGAATATGCTAATCTCTACCCACTACTCAATTCCTTTAGAGTAGGAGTACTAAGCATCATCCATATTAATTGACCAACATCTCTTCCTAAGAGGATTCCTTACCCGATATCTAATATAAAATCGGGCACCCTCTAGTTTCCATTACCCAAGCTACCTCAAAGGTGATATCAATTACACGAGTATGAGTTGGGAGAAATATCTCTTTTAATTTTCTTTTAAAAGAATAACCAGTTTACTTACATTCCATTACTAATCATTGAGTAATGAGTAACCATCTACTATAGACGTCACCCGAAGGCTCTAAATACCCAAATGTCTATACTCACATATAGGGTAAAATTTATAATATCTACTTTACTCAAGACACATCGATATTCTTGGATATACATCGAAAACTCAGCTTCGTTGGAATATAATCTAACACATTAATCAATTTTAGCTTAGATTCTGATGATTCTGGTTAAATTCCATAAAACACCAAAATAACATCAGCATATCTTTACACGAGGCCAAAATTAATTCAACTACATGGTCTTGATATTCATTATAGATTTTCCCGACATCTAACCAAACTATAAACAAAAATTCTGAATCACACTTCTGGAAGTACATCACTAGACAACCCCTAGAGATGTTTATACAAGTGAATCAAAACATGAGAAGTCCATCTCTTCATAAAAAATGCATTAAGGCAGTCATAGTTCTACTATTGTTCATCACTAGACTAAATCCAGTTCCATATTCCAGTTGGTGATCATTGAGCACCAACTACTCCTTGAGAAGATTTACTTCCTCTTCAACTAGAAATGTCCCATGCTCTCATCCAAAAGTAGATCTTCTTTGGTGCAAATCCAGTTGTACCTACAATAGCATTCACACCGACATCTAGAGAATACTTCGGTAATAGTGTAGCAATACCAACTGAGAAAATTTTACCTTAATTCAGGGATCAAAAATGGCTCCTTGGCTCTTTTAGGAATGCTCACAAGCATTCATACTAAGCCTCAAATTTCCACCACTCACTTTGAGGATTCTCAACATTCATTCAAAGCAATAATAGATCTCTCTAAAACGTTTAACAAAAGCAATGATAATACAATGCATTCATTGACACATTCCTTTCAATGAAATAGAATTCCAAAATAACAATTACAGTAAGAAGCATCCATTCTTCCTCTAATACGTCTATCAATTATCATTGTTTTTAGGAATTCACATCAACATAGTCTTGAGGTTTAATTCATTCTATCTTCTCATTAAAAAAATAAACCAAGCATTTTTAGAATAATTGTTTAATTCCAATGACATAAATCAATTCACTAGTCCTCATCTTTGCTATCAACAACAACAAAAATGATTAAAGCATTCAAAAATACACATTCTCTATAGCCATAGAAAATTAAGTATAATCTAAATGCAATTGTAGGTCATCGTTCTCATTTCCAATGACTACACATTCACCAAGTATCTTGTCTTAACTGCTAAGTTTTACCCAATCATTTTTGACACGATAGAAGAGTAATAAAAGATACACGTAAATGGTCTCCACTGTTCTAAAGAAACACACGCTACACATTACTCAACAATCCTCACATCAATTTCTCCTCCTAGCAACCATACCAAGGAAAAATAATGCCCAAGGCAAAACCATCCATTACTGGTGACTAGACCAGATGAACCTACTACTGGAAATCTTGGATATGTACGTAGCAGCACTAAAGTTTAGAACACAACCATTCTCTTATAAAAATAAAAGCCATTACGGAATGTTTCTCTATCAACATACCAAATATAAAGCATAAGCAATTCTTTCATGTGATAGACTATCAACAAAACATCCCAGACACAGTTGCACTCACACAGACCCATTTTCAATCACAAGTTTTTGATGTTTTAACACAACAAGAAGCATCAATTTTTCTTTACTTACTAAACCTAGTCGCTCATTGTCTTCACGTCTTGATTGCATCCAAAAACCAGTCCTCTCACTGCTCTCCAAAAATCATGATCTCTCCTTCCTTCGTCCTCTTTTCCTTTTTCCTCCTTTCTTCTAACGTCCACTCTCCCCAGACTCTAGTGCATTAACTTCCCTTGTTCCCTTAACAACCCACTCCATTGCACTCCCCCACATGGAATCCAATGAACATAACATAACCAAAACCATGTTCCTAACATAAATGCTATGGGTTCTAAAATAATCAAAAGTAAAACACTCACCGAAGCATTAAAAGAGAAGATCATTCATATAAAACTATTCTTTGCTCTAAGTTGATCTTTCCCTAATATTTTCACTATGGTAATTATCAATCAACCATTGTTCTTTCATTTTATCATATTGCATTATAAGAACTACTGAAATACACAAATGCAACAAAGTAAATTCATGATATGCATCTTCATGAAAAGGGGTATTCTTTCGTGTTGCCTCCCATAATTTTTGATAATTTACCCATCACATCATTTCCCCAAGGTATTCTTTTCTCAGTGGTTGCTCTTTCTACCACTGTAAAGAAACTTGTTCCTATAAAAATACACTTTTCATTAGCAGCATCATGTTCTCACATCAAATGTATGTTTCTCAGATCCAAACATGGAATTATCCTACATCCCACAATAGATCCACATCACATTTTTCTCATAAGAAACAAGTAATTTTACATATAAAATTGATTTAAACAATCATTCCATCCATAAGAAATATAACAAACATAAATCCATCAAAAATAGAAGGTCTACCAAAAGTAGGGTCATGACATCCTCCCCCCTTAGGCTTAACATAGTCCTCTGTGTGTTATCATAACATAAACATTAACAAATATTTATCAAGCATCCTCAAATAGAAAAGGAAAATGTTTTTGCATGTCTGCTACTTTCTCCCAAGTAGCATTTCTTTCAGAATAAAGATCCCATTGGACCTTGCATTGCTCCAAGGTTCCTTTCCTCATTGATTTGGATCGGTATTCAAGGATCCTTACTGGTCGAACCTCTATAGCCTTAGGGTTCACCATCTGCAAATTGGATAAATTCCACACATGTTCAGGGTTAGCAACATACTTTTTAAGCAAAGAAACATGAAAGGTGTTGTGAATCTTGGATATATTAGGTGGTAAGGCAAGTCGGTATGCCACAAGACTAATATTTTCTAAGATTTCAAAGGGTCCTACAAAATGAGGATCAAGATTTGTAGACTTGATAGCACTCTTCTTCGGTCTCACCCTCAAGAATACCCTGTCACCAACAACAAACTCTCTAGGTGATCTCTTGAGATCAACATAACTTTTCTCTAATTGTTCTTAACTGTTGCTCCATTTCTTTAACCATGTCTGGCCCAAGCATAATCCAATCTTCTATATTGTCCCAAGATAATGGTGTCCTACATTTTCTGCCATACAAAGCTTCGAATGACACCATACCTATTATCAAATGATGACCATTATTATAGGTAAATTCCACTAGATGCAAGTACTCTTCCCAATGGGTTTTTTGATCCATACAGTACATGTGAAGCATGTCCTCTAACACTTGATTCACCCTTTCAGTTTGTCCATCATTTTCGGGGTGATAAGTTGAACTGATGTTCAACCTAGTGCCAATGGCTCGATGCAAGACTTGCCAAAACTCAGATGTGAATCTTGAATCCCTATCTAAAATAATTACCTTTGGAAAACCATGAAGCTAAAATATCTCCTTGGAAAATATATTAGCCACAACCACGACATCATCCTTGGTGCTTTCGGGTATAAAGTGTGCAACCTTGGTCAGTCTATCGACCACTACTAGGATTGCATCATGTTGGAACTTGGTCTTAGGTAGCCCTACTATGAAATCCATTGAGATTACTTACCATTTTTGTATCGACACATCATGTGGGTAGAACAAACCAATAGGATGTCGATGTTCTACTTTAACCTTTTGGCACTCAAGGCATTGAGCAATAAATTCAATTATGTCTCTCTTCATTCCTGGCCAAAAGAATATATTTTTCATATTTTCTCTCATATTTGCTCCTCCTGGATGAGCAGAGTAGGGGGATCTATGAGCCTCATTCATGATCATATTCCTCAGATCTCCACTTCTAGGAATTACTACTCTATCTTTAAAACATAGAAAACCATCCTTGATGCTAAATTCTTTGTTTTCATCTGGTTTCCTTTCCATATTTTCTTGGATTTGATTATAGTAATCATCCTGACTTTGCATTACCTTGACTTGTTCCATCAAATCAACATGAATACAAGATAATATTGCCATGTGTCTCCTTCTACTCAACGCATCTATGACCTTATTCTCTTTTCCTTTAATGTATTCGATGCCAAAATCATATTCTATGAGAAATTCCATCCATCTTCTTTGTCTAGCATTGAGCAAGGGTTGGGTGAACATGTATTGAAGACTCTGATGATCTATATTTAGCTCAAAGGGTCTTCCAACTAGATAATATCACCAACTCTTGAGAGCAAATACTACAACTGCTAACTCTAAATCATGAGTTGCATAATTAACTTCATGCTTTTTCAGCTTCCTTGATCCATAGGCTACCACCACTTCTTGTGAGAGCACTCCTCCTAGTCCCTCTAGCGATGCATCTGTACAAATAGAAAAACTTCCCTGTGGATCAGGTATTCTTAGTATAGGAGGTGTAGTAAGCTTCTCCTTAAGTAAATCAAAGGTGGATTCACATTTATCTATCCACTTGAATTCCTTCCCTTTCCTTTGAATATTAGTTATCGGTGAGGTGATCTTGGCGTAGTCTTTCACAAATCGCCTATAGTACCCAGTTAAGCCCATGAAACTTTGGACCTCTGTTACATTTTTTGGTGATGACCAATTTAATATGGCTTCTACTTTCTTAGGGTCTAAAACAATTCCCTCAACTAAAATAATGTGCCCTAGATATTGCACCTCTAACACATAAAACTCACACTTAGATAAATTCCCATACAACTGCTTTTCCCTTAGCAATTCCAACACTAGTCTGAGGTGTTTATCATGCTCCTCCTTGTTTCAGGAATATATCAAAATATCATCTAAAAACACTAGAACAAATCTATCCAGGTATTTTTTGAAGATACTATTCATCAGATTCATAAATGTCATTGGAGCATTCATCAACCCAAAAGGCAAGACAATAAACTCATAGTGTCCATATCAAGTTTTAAAAGTTGTCTTATGAGTATCTTCCTCTCAAATTCTCAATTGGTGATATCTTGATTTCAAATCAATCTTTGAAAATATTGAGGTATCCTTAAGTTGATCGAAGAGATCTTCGATTCTAGGTAAAGGATATCTATTTTTAATAGTTGCCTTATTTAACATTCGATAGTCAATACATAATCTTAAAGATCCATCATTTTTCTTTACAAACAACATTGGTGCACCCCATGGTGACACACTAGGTCTAATTAGTCCTTTTTCCAACAATCCTTGAAGTTGTACTTTTAGTTCTTGCATCTCTATGGAGTTCATTCTATAAGGAGCCCTATGAATAGGCTTTGTTCCAGGTTCAAGCTTGATAGAGAAGTCAAACTCTCTTTTAGGTGGTAATCCAGGTAAATATTCTAGAAATACATCCCTAAATTGTTGAAGAATAGGGTGTTTTCTAAACACTTCTTTCTTCCCATCCTCTATCTCATTTAACTTCACAATATATACCATTCCTCTTTTCTTTATGGCTTTCTTAAGTTGCATAGCCGAAAGGATTTGAGGTTGGAAAGTTCCTTGTAGGCTATTCACTCTACAAACAAGCCCATCCTCTTCTGAATATTCAACCCATCGATCCTAAAAATTAATCACTGCTTTATGTTCTTGTAGCCAATCCATTCCCAATACTACATCAAAAGCATGCAATGGTGCAACATATAAATATCCTAAGGTCATTCCACTAGGTAAGGTAATTTCAGCCATAGGATAACATTGGTTCATAGAGTAGGTTTGTCTTGAACCATACTCAACCTTCCACCCGTGTTCCAAGATTCTTGGCCTTTCTATTACATCTCTAACTAAGCTAGTGGAAATAAAGCTATCTGTAGCTCCACTATCAAATAATATTTTAACACTTTTACCAAAGATCTTACCTCTTATCACTAGTGGTGTCGCTTGACCATCCAGATTTTGGTTTCCTATTGTAGCGTAAATTCGATGTGTTGATTCCTTAGGTGTTGTTTCCTTGTACATTGGTTCCTTCCCTTTAGAACCCATACCTGCTCTTTGAGGATAATTGTTGGCATAATGTGATCCCTTACATATGTAACATCCCTCTTTTGGTCCTGGATGTTCTTTCCATCTCGGCTCCCTTGCTCCTCCTTCTTTTGGCAAGTTAGTCTATCTTTGGGGTGATCTATTGCCATTGTTGCCCTGATTATAGCATTTATGATTCTTTCCTCAAAACTTTCTTCTGAATTTTCCTTGTTTCTTATCTTCTTTCTCTTCTTGACCTGTAATGCTTCTAATTGATTGCTCATGCTCCCACTTCATGAAACCTGCATTGTTCCTCTTCCTTAGTGCCTCTTTGCCTTGATCATCTAATCCCTCATAATCAAAGTAAGGTTTGAGATATGCTTCAGCTTTTCTTGCTAACTCATAAGCCTTTTGCAATGTCTTAGGTTCTCTCATGTCCACTTCTTATCCTATTCTAGGATCTACTCCAAGTATGAACTTGTGGATCTTCATTTTCTCAGTGTAAGCGGGCACATACTTCACCAAATTAATAAATTTTTGATAGTATTTCTCCACTGTTCTAATTCCCTAACGAAGTTTAGTGAATTCATCAAATTTTTGGGAGTAAAAATATTTCGTGAGAAATATTTCTTTGAAAGCTTTTACAAATTCTTCCCATTTTAAGTCAACTGCAGCTTCTAGCTTTTGCTCTTCACTAAGGGTTTCCCACCAAGCTAAACCATCTCCTTGCAAATGTAAAGTAGCATATGATGTTCGAGTGCTTGAGGAGAAGTTATTCATATTACAATATGTCTCTATCTCCTTCAACCAAACCTCGGCCTTATCCCCATCTTCCTCTCCATTAAACTTGGAAGATTTTAGATATTTCATCTCCTTTCCCAGCTCAACTTCCAGTCGAACTCTTGCCCATTGTACCTCTGTAAGAGGTTCATTTTCCTGTTCCCTTCTTGGGTTACCAGATTGTGTTTCTCGACTTAGCACAACATCCAACAACTATTTTTGGGCTTCTACCTGCTCCTAAAGTAGAGCCACGATCTCGATAAGATTCTCTCCCTCATTGGGGTTTTTCGATCCCTCAATAGGTGTTCTATTTTCTGCATTGGTTCCTCGTGTCTACCTTGTTGTTGGGGCAACACCTCCTCTTCTTATTTTTAGTGGCATTGTCCCTGGCCACTCACAAAAGAGATAGTAGGAATTCATTAGCATTTGGTCCTTCAAATTGCTCTTCCTACTAATAATTGTTTACCCACTACATCCTAGTCAATTTTGGGTAATTTTACTTCTATTAGATTTTTTTAATTATTAATATCTAATATGTTTTCTATCTCATACTGAAAACTAATTCTTGCATAGTGATCCAATTCCACTATGAACCATGCTCTGATACCAACTTTCGTGACCCAAATTCCCTTAAAACATAGAACTTTAAATCAATCCCTTATTTATTTATTTTTAAAATATATTTATTACATCATAGAGGTTGATAAAGTTCTCATTCTAATGAAAGATAGACCTAATCTCTAGAGTTCCTTCCTAGAGAATCATAACCCTCAACTAAGAGTTACAAACCAAGCCTAAAGTGCAACCATCCCTACTTCACCACACTACCATTTGGGTGAAGCATTAGTGCAACTCTCTTTCACTCCAACTACATTTAATTCCTAACATTGTAGTTGGTTCTCCTTTCACTCCATTGAAAGGAAAGGCCCTAGTCCTTACCCTTGTACAAGTCCCTTAGTTCAAGGGTTCTAGGACACTAGTCATTCTCTATATGCAAATCCTTTAGCGTAAGAGATCTATAGACATAGTTCACTACTCTTAATCACAAGCCTTTTAGTGAAAGAGTTCTATGAATATGCTAATCTCTACCCACTACTCAATTCCTTTAGAGTAGGAGTACTAAGCATCATCCATATTAATTGACCAACATCTCTCCCTAAGAGGATTCCTTACCCGGTATCTAATATAAAATTGGGCACCCTCTAGTTTCCATTACCCAAGCTACCTCAAAGGTGATATCAATTACACGAGTATGAGTTGGGAGAAATCTCTCTTTTAGTTTCATTTTAAAAGAATAGCCAATTTACTTACGTTCCATTACTAATCATTGAGTAATGAGTAATCATCTACTATAGACATCACCCAAAGGCTCTAATTACCCAAATGTCTATACTCACATACAGGGTAAAATTTATAATATCTACTTTACTCAAGACACATCGATATTCTTGAAGATACACTAAAACTTGGCTTCACTGGAACATAATCTAATGCATTAATCAATTTTAGCTTAGATTCAGATGATTCTGGTTAAATTCCATAAAACACCAAAATAACATCAACATATCTTTACACGAGGCCAAAATTAATTCAACTGCATGGTCTTGATATTCATTATAGATTTTCTCGACATCTAACCGAACTATAAATAGAAATTTTGAATCACACTTCTAGTAGTACATCACTAGACAACCCCTAGAGATGTTTATACAAGTGAATCAAAACATGAGAAGTCCATCTCTTCATAAGAAATGCATTAAGGTAGTTGGAGTTCTACTATCGTTCATCACTTGACTAAGGCCAGTTCCATATTCTAGCTGGTGATCATTGAGCACCAACTACTCCTTGAGAAGCTTTACTTCCTCTACAACTAGAAACATCCCACACTCACATCCAAAAGTAGATCTTCATTGGTGCAACTCCAGTTGTACCTACAATAGCATTCCCACCAGTGTCCAGAGAATACTTCGATAGTAGTGTAGCAATACCAACCAAGAAAAGTTTACCTTAATTTGGGGATCAGAGATGGCTCCTTGGCTCTTTTAGGAATGCTCACAAGCATTCATACTAAGCCTCAAATTTCCACCACTCACTTCGAGGATTCTCAACATTCATTCAAAGCAATAATAGATCTCTCTAAATCAAAAGCAATGATAATACAATGCATTCATTGGCATATTTTTTTTTAATGAAATAGAATTCCAAAATAACAATTACAGTAAGAAGCATCCATTCTTCCTC
The DNA here is from genome assembly GCA_028583015.1 of Wollemia nobilis. Classification (NCBI taxonomy): domain Eukaryota; kingdom Viridiplantae; phylum Streptophyta; class Pinopsida; order Araucariales; family Araucariaceae; genus Wollemia; species Wollemia nobilis. Next base: position 2,192,993 of record JAQPPZ010002729.1, on the reverse strand, counting down.
TAATACATCTATCAATTATCATTGTTTTCAGGAATTCACATCAACCTAGTCTTGAGGTTTAATTCATTCTATCTTCTCATTAAACAAATAAACCAAGCATTTTCAAAATAATTGTTGAATTCTAGGGATGGGTATCAATTCACTAGTCCTCATCTTTGCTATCAATAACAATAAAAATGATTAAAGCATTTTAAAATATGCATTCTCTATAGCCATAGAAAATTAAGTATAATCTAAATGCAATTGTAGGTCATCGTTCTCATTTCCAATGACTACACATTCACCAAGTATCTTGTCTTAACTACTAAGTTTTACCCAATCATTTTTGACATGGTAGAAGAGTAATAAAAGATACACGTAAATGGTCTCCACTGTTCTAAAGAAACACACGCTACACATTACTCAACAATCCTCACATCAATTTATCCTCCCAACAACCATACCAAGGAAAAATAATGCCCAAGGCAAAACCATCCATTACTGGTGACTAGACCAGATGAACCTACTATTGGAAATCTTGGATATGTACATAGCAATGCTAAAGTTTAGAACACAACCATTCTCTTATAAAAATAAAAGCCATTACAGAATGTTTCTCTATCAACATACCAAATATAAAGCATAAGCAATTCTTTCATGTGATGGACTATCAACAAAACATCCCAGACATAGTTGCACTCACACAGACCCATTTTCAATCACAAGTTTTTGATGTTTTAACACAACAAGAAGCATCGGTTTTTCTTTACTTACTAAACCCAGTCGCTCATTGTCTTCACGTCTCGGTTGCATCCAAAAACCAGTCCTCTTGCTACTCTCCAAAAAATTGATCTCCCTTCCTTCGTCCTCTTTTCCTTTTTCCTCCTCTTGTTTGGTGTCCACTCTCCCTAGACTCTAGTGCATTAACTTCCCTTGTTCCCTTAACAACCCACTCCATTGCACTTCCTCACATGGAATCCAATGAACATAACATAACCAAAACCACATTCCTAACATAAATGCTATGGGTTCTAAAACAATCAGAAGTAAAACACTCACCGAAGCATTAAAAGAGAAGATCATTCATATAAAACTATTCTTTGCTCTAAGTTGATCTTTCCCTAATATTTTCACTATGGTAATTATCAATCAACCATTGTTCTTTCATTTTATCATATTGCATTATAAGAACTACTGAAATACACAAATGCAACAAAGTAAATTCATGATATGCATCTTCATGAAAAGGGGTATTCTTTCATGTTGCCTCCCATAATTTTTGATAATTTACCCATCACATCATTTCCCCAAGGTATTCTTTTCTCAGTGGTTGCTCTTTCTGCCACTATAAAGAAACCTGTTCCTACAAAAATACACTTTTCATTAGCAGCATCATGTTCTCACATCAAATGTATGTTTCTCAGATCCAAACATGGAATTATCCTACATCCCACAACAGATCCACATCACATTTTTCTCATAAGAAACAAGTAATTTTGCATATAAAAATGATTTAAACAATCATTCCATCCATAAGCAATATAACAAACATAAATCCATCAAAATAGAAGGTCTTCCAAAAGTAGGGTCATGATAGATGTTGTTGTTGTTAAGTATCCTACCCTTTATATTGTTCCTAGTTAGACTAATTAGGCTAGAAGCCTTACTATGTCCATTGTTGGGCTTACCAACCCTATTGCGATAATTGTTGGACTTGCAATTCTATTAAGGAATATTATATTATTTGGTCATGCAAATGTACCCCCATGGTACCTTCATGGTATAATTGTAAATATGTAATATATTAAGTTTGAGTCTATTTTTTTATTAGGTAGAAAGAGGGGGTTTTGAAAGAATCCCCAAACCTCTTACAAAGGATTTTTGAGGGTCCCCAAACATTTAACAGAAGAGACACACCTCAAAAATATGGCCAAAAGAGAAACAAGGACATGGATATAAAGGAGATACAAAGGGATCTGATAGTTGGAACTAGGAACCAATATCCAAAAGAAAGATCTAGATCTCCTATGATCCATATTAATCCTTCAACAAAAGAAAAATAAAAAAGAGTATGAATCTCAAGGATAGATTTAGCAACCACCCTTACAACCATGTACATAAATTAAAAATTAAAAACCTCACTCAAAATTAAAACTAAGGTGATGTAATTTGAATAAGGGATAGTTAGGTGGAAAAAATGACATCCACAATGACCTCTGCAACTATGGCTTCTGCTGGCAGGATTTCCCAGGCCCCTTCAGGGGATCTGGAGCAAGGGGAAATCCCCCTCGGAGGATGCTCCCAAGGGCCCCGACCCGGACCCTGGTGGGAAGATCGACGTCCCTCTGACTTACCTCGAGAAGGTAATGGGCAAGGCAAAACCCAGTCCCAATGGAAGCCCAAATCATCCCCCTGTGATCGCATCAAGGGAAAATATGGTCTTCCCTGTCTCGTTCATGGTAGAAAAACTCTCTAACGAATCCCTCTCCCTTGTTGGCAAGTTCGTGGGAGGGAGACCTGATATGGAATCCATAAGAAGATGGGCCAGATTCAAATGGCGCACAATAGGGAGCCTCCAACTAGTTGCCTTATCAAGGGGATTCTTCTTGATCTGTCTGAACAACCAGGATGATTATGCCCGGATCCTCACAGGGGGCCCTAGTTCTTTGGAAGGAAAAGTCTATTTTTAAGAAAATGGGGGGAATATTTCAACCCCCGGACCCAGGATATCAACTATGCACCAATATGGGTCCATCTCCCCGATCTCCCCATCCAGTTCATCCATGAAGATATCCTCCGGTGGATTGGGGGATACATCGGGGATCTCATCGCTGTTGACCCTACAACAAAAGCTCGGTCCCACATGGCCCATGCGCGGATCTGTGTTAATGCCAATCTTGCATCCCAACTCCCAACCCACATAAACCTCATTTATGGGGACTTTTAGTGGTGCCAAGCTATCGAGTATAAAAATAAACCAACATTCTGCATCGAATGCAAATCCCAGGGACACCTCCGATCCCAATGTCCATCCCTCAAGCCCCAGTAGGAGGTGCCAAGCACCAATCTTCCCCCCTCTTCGACACTAGAATACCCATGTGGGAGAGTGCAATGATCATTCCAAAGGACCCGGGAGCAACCGATCGAAAAGAGATAAAGGGAAGCAGACCGCTCACTAGGAACCTCTCAACAACAATCCTTCTTCAAGCTCAGAATAGGTATGCTCCATGTTTGCTTTCCCCAATAGATTTGGGCCCTTAAGCTTTTCTAATGATGAGGTTCTCTTCCCTGAATCCATTCCCATGCAAAACCCCTCCACCCATCCCTATCCCCCTCCTTCCCCCTCCAAATCTAGGCCTTCCATCCCCACCCCTGATGTCTCCCTCCCACCCCTCATCCCCTAGTCTGATCCCTTGATTGATTTGAACCCTCTCCTCCATGATGGTGTCCCTCTTACTTCCCCCTTGGAAGAACCCCCATCCCCGACCGGATCCTATCCCGAATCCCTGGAGGATGCGTCCAGTCCCACCCATTCCAGAGCGGACATAAGCTCCATCATCACCAGAAGAAAAAAAGGCCCCATTGACATCGAGGGTGAAAGGAAAAGAGGCCGACCTACCACCTATGAGCAAAGAAAGAAGGATATCGATGACCAGGTCACCAATGGAGTGCAGTTAACCCTCTTTCCAGCATTGTTCAACCAGGCAAAGGATGAGACAAAAAATCCCAAACCTCCCCCTCTATCGAACAAGGGAGGCAAGAAACCTGCCAAAACATCTAGATGAAGATCCTCTCCTAGAATATCAGAGGCCTCAATAGCATGAGCAAACAAAGGTTAGCTCGAACCATCAGGAAAGAGTACAAACCATCTATACTCATCCTTCAGGAAACGAAAACTGATGCTGATAGAACCCACAACATAGTTCAAAAAATTTGGAAGAATGGCCAATGGGCCTCATCCCCAGCAGAGGGATCTGTAGGAGGTCTCCTATGTTTCTGGGACCCTAAAAAGGTAGAAGGCAGAGTTATTTCCTATTCCAGCAGAACCCTAAATATAGTTTTCTACTACAAAGAAAACAAATTCACTTGGGTGTTGTCCAACATCTATGCTCCCAACAATCCCATGGAAAGATACAATATGTGGAGATCTTTGTCCCTCATGAAGGACGCTTTCTCCAACCTCCCCTGGATGGTAGAAGGGGATTTCAATTCCCCCCTCTTTCATTCTAATAAGAAAGGGGGTGTGTCTACCCCTTCCAAGAGTATCTTGGATTTCCAGGAGTTTGTCACTGAGAATGAACTCATGGACATATAGATCAGAGGCTACCAATACACGTGGAGCAATAAAAGGGTTGGCTCGAAGCATATACAGGTGAATTTGGACTAGTTTTTTCTCTCCCAGTAGGCCATTCCCCTGTTTGGAGACACTTCCCTGATCCCTCTCCCAAGAATCGGCTCTGATCATTCCCCCCTTCTCCTAGAATCAAATAAAGCTCCATATTTTAAAACCCCTTTCAGATTTGAAAACATGTGGATCCATCACCCGGATCTGAAGTAGAGGATCGAAGATTGGTGGAAGACCCCTGTATCTGGATCAACCATTTTCTAGGTATCCCAAAAGCTCAAGTCAATCAAAGAAAACCTAAAAACTTGGAACAAGGAGGTATTTGGGGATATCTTTGAAATCAAAGAAAAAACCTTGAGCAAACTCAAAACTTTGGAGCAACAAATCCAGCATGACCAGTGGACCCCCCAGCTGAGGGATGAAGAAAGACAGTTGATGGCAGAATATCACAAAATTCTAGCCAGAGAAGAAACCTTTTGGCACCAAAAATCCTGGGCTCTCTGGCTCAAGGATGGGGATGCCAACACAAGGTTCTTCCATGCATCTACATTGCGAAACAGAAGCACAAACAAGATTAGAGAGCTCACCTTGGCATATGGAACTGTCACTCAAGACATCCTCAAGATCCGAGAGGAGGCCTCCTCTTTTTTTAGCAACATGATGGGAACTACCATTCCCACCAACACTGAAGCCCAGGAAGCCCTGCTAGGAAACATTCCCCCCTGGTCACCCCTGAGATGAACCGATCCCTGATCCAACCTCTCTCTGAGAAAGAAATCAAGAGTGCTTTGTTTTCCATGAAAGTTGACAAGGCCCCTGGACCTGATGGGTTTCCCCCTCAGTTTTTTTAGACCTTCTGGGACATAGTGGGGAAAGAGGTTTGCGATGCAATCATGGAGCTCCAACGAACCAAAATAATCCCTCGAGGGACAAACTCCACATTCATTGCCTTGGTCCCTAAAAACCCCCAATGCAAATCCATGAATGACTTCAGACCCATAAGCTTGTGTAACATCATCTACAAGATCCTAACCAAATCCCTAGCTCTCAGGCTGAAGAAAATCCTCCCCTCCATTATTGATCCCTGCTAGGGTAGCTCAGTTGAAGGGAGATCTATCACTGATAGCATCATATCACTTCATGAGACCCTCCACTCGACCCTGTGCAACAAAAAAGCTGCCATGTTTCTAAAACTAGATATTAGCAAAGCTTTCGATAGGGTAGACAGGGGTTTCCTCCTAAAATTCCTCTCCCGATTTGGCTTCCACACAGAATGGGTCAACCTCATCAAGGGCTGCATCACTACTCCATGGTTCTCAGTTCTAGTCAATGGATCTGTTGCAGGTTACTTCCCTAGCCTCAGAGGGATCAGGCAGGGAGATCCTTTGTCCCCTTTCTTGTTCATCATCCTTGTCGAATCCCTGGGTAGAGCTTTCAAGCAGGCTATTTCTTCTAGGTGTATGATAGGGATCAAGGCATCTTCAGAATCCCCTCCCCTATCCCATCAATAGTTTGTTGATGACACCATCATTGCAACCTTAGCTTCCATTGTCCAAGCTAAATCTATCAAAGGGATCCTTGACACCTGTGCTTCTGCAGTAGGCCAAGAGATCAACTATCTTAAGAGCAAGTGTTATTTCCTTAACACCCCAGGCAATAGGCAATGAAAAATTGCTTGCATCCTCCAATGTTGCATTGCTGATCTCCCCACTTCTTACCTAGGACTCCCCCTGTTCACCAAGAGCCCGAAGGAATCAATGTGGGATAATGTTATTGACAGGATCAAATGCAAGCTTGCTGCTTGGAAGGGCTCCCTCCTATCCCAAGTAGCCAAAGCAACCCTTACTATGGCGGTCCTCCAGAGCATCCCGGTCTACTTCATGTCAGTCTTCAAAGCTCCTGCTTCTGTTCATTCCAAAATTGAGCAAATCCAAAAGAGGTTTCTTTGGGCAGGTCCAAAAAACACAAGGAAATTCCACCTTGTAAGCTAGGATAAAGTCTGTCAACCCAAGGACCGAGGGGGCCTTGGTATGAGAAGATCAACCAACATGAATATTTCCCTCTTGGCAAAGCAGACGTGGAAGTATGGAAGTTGTTCACTAACTACAAGGCAGAATGGGTCTCAACTATCCAAAGCAAATATCTCAGAAACATGTCCCTGATGGACAACAACATCCCTATTAATGGATCAACCTTTGGTGGGTCGTTATCCAAGTGAAACCTCTTATCATTAGAGGCACCCGATGGTAGCTGGGCAAAGGAACATCTATCAACTTTTGGGAAGACACGTGGTTGAAAGACAAACCCCTCAAGGAAATCCCTGAGGTGTCCGACCTTAGACCGAGTCTAGAGAGGAGATGGGGAAGCAAAGTGAAAGATTATATGGATAGGCAAGGCAAATGGAAGATCCCCTCAGGAGGTAGCGAGCATCTTGTAAGGGCAAGGAACTTTCTATCTGAGATGCTAAGAACCACCATCATCCCCACCATAGCCTCCCTAGACCTTTCGGTGTGGGCGAGAACCGACAGTGGGGATTTTTTAGTTAAGTCAGCTCATTCCCTTTTGGTCAACCCTCGTGTTCCCACTATTCCATTCAAATTAGTGTGGATCAAGCACCTTATCCCAAAAATTGGTTTCTTTGCTTGGACAACCATCCAAAACAAGGCCCTCACCACTGACAATCTCATGAAAAGGGGAATCCCTGTCCCCAACAGATGCCACCTCTGCCTATCCAACTGGGAATCTATCAACCACCTCCTTTTAGAGTGTGAATATGCTAGGGAGGGCCTAGACCACATGTTTACCACTTTTCAAATCCAATGGGCCCACCCCGATTCCCTCTTGGACCTGTTCATCCAATGGCCTGCTCCCTTTAGAAATCCCAAGGTGGCTTTCCTATGGAAAATTTGCCTCCACCACTTCATCTGGAAAGTGTGGCTCGAGCGCAATCGTAGGGTCTTTTCTACCACCTCAAACAACTCCATCTCCTCGGCCACCAAAGCCATGTCCTATGCTTCTGAGAACTCCCAACTTCTTCCTTGGCCTAGCTCCCTGCTAAGCAAGATCGAAGTTGAGATCATCAATTCCCTCAACATCCCCATTCCCACCTTGTCCCTCCCCACTCCCCATCCTCGTGTCAAAGCTTGCTAGAATCCCCCTCCTGAGGGATGGCTGAAACTAAACTTTTATGGTGCATCAAAAGGGAATCCTGGTCTGGCAGGGGTAGGGGGAGTTGCCAAGGATCACAGAGGGGAGATCATTATGGCATTTGCAGAAAATATTCACCACCAAACCAACAATGTGGCTGAGGCATGGGCCCTATGGCGAAGCTTACACCTAATCAGGGATACGTGGGTCAAGCTCCACGTTGAAGGGGATTCCCTCAACATCATTGGCTATATGACCTCTAACAAAATTCCCCCGTGGAACATCAGATCTTTGATCCAAGAGAGCAGGGAATTTTTAAGTAAGCACTGCCAGGTGGAAGCTACCCATGCATACAGAGAAGCCAATCGACTTGCTGACAGGCTTGCCAACATGGGCATAGGACAAACACCTATTACAGTGTGGCATGATTATTTTTCACCAGATGTCCTCCAAATCATGGCTTCGGACAAACATGGTAGGTCTTCTAAACCCCTCCACACTAATCAATGATTTTTGGTTTCAAAATGTTGTAGGTTTTTCTCCAGGTGCACCCTCACTCGAGATCCCCATGGAGTGTGCTCCGGTGCCACATCGTGATTGGCCACCCCATTAATGTCTAGTATAATCATTTCATCGAGTCAAACTTAATGTCTTCCTTTGCTGCTTCCCAAAGCCTTTCGCCTAATCCCATAGCCACGTATGCGGCCGCACCCCCGCTCATTTCTCTGTCGCCTTCCACGTCTGCAAGGAATGCCCAAAAAATCAACTCCGCCCATGTGGATATCTTCCCAAGACTCCCACCCAATCCCCTTCCTCCTTGGTATGGCAACCACCCATCCATCTGTCCCTCATCCATGGTGCTCGACATGCCCCGTCCGCCTCCCCTAGCCTATTTATCTCCTCATCATCGCATGCTCATCAATGTTTTCCACTGCAAGCCTTTCCTCTGGTTAATTTCTTCCACCACCCTCCCTCCAACCTCCACCCCCACCACCATGGCTTACCTGGAGCCGAGTTCGCTTCAGTTGGATGCCCTATCATCTATGTTTTTGTAGGGCTGCAGGCTCACCACCCTTCTATCAAAATTCTGAGGAGTGAAAGAGGACATTACGATGGATTTTGTTCGAACATGGTCGAATGGCCATATTTGCGTCAAGAATATGCATTTCAAGGTTACTCCCCAATTGATTGGTGAGATTGCAGACTTGTCACTCATTGGCCGCCTGGTTCATCATGACAAGCACTATTGGGATCCAGAACTGGAGGGCTTCCCCAATTATCAAAATTTCAAGTGGGATGGACTTGCCCTAGAGCGTCAGTCCCTTCCACCCCTGTTTCCCTCTGTTGCAATTCCCCTTATGCAATACCTTACCTACGATGACCCTAATAAGCCCATGGCTAGTTTCCATCTTGCCTTAGTCAATCATATCCGAGGGTACAAGCCTATGAACATTCCTGGTTTCCTCCACCGCTCCATTCATCTCTCGGTGTCCATCACCCACAAAAATTTTTCCCCTCCCACCCACCAAGGGATTTTTTTGTGATCTACTACCACGTTCTATCCAATCCCCCCATTGCGGCTACCCCCTTATAGTCCAATCCCCCCTATCCCCCTCCTTCCCAAAGCCCTGCTCACTCTCTATCCAGTGAGCCCTTGGCCAACGATGGCGTTCCCAACACCCCTACCTCCAAAAAAGGCACTACGGCTACTTCCCCATCCAAGCCCTCCCCTTCCCCTTCCAAGCCCATCCCTTCCCCTTCCAAACCCACCACTTCCCCTTCCAAACCCACCCCCTCCGCCAGCAAGAAAACTTCATTGGGTAAGCGCAAGGTCAAAACTGAGGAGGCAGCCCCTCAAGTCCATAGGTCTTCCAGGACCAAGAAGCCCAGAGCCGAGTCTAGCCAGAATTCACCCTGGGAGGTCGAGGACCTAAGCGGAGATTCGACTCCCACCTCTGGCATTTCAAATCGGCTCACCAGAATGTTTTTGAAGAGTTTCATCATGGCGTTCGAGAGTGCAAGCTCAGCTCTGAAGTGGGCCCTTCAGTAGAGTGCAGAGCACATGGAAGAAGACATCTTGGAGGTTGACCCCTAATCTGCTCTAGGATTGTAAGTTTTTTGAAGGGTCATATGGGATTTCTTGCTATGGTTTTTAGTGTCTATTTTTGCACCCTTTGTCTGCCTACAATTTTGGGTTTCTCTGTGATAGCCCCGGTGAGGGCTCTAGCTACTATCAATGGTTATGTCATGTCTGTTTCTAGCAGCCCCTGCATGGGCAAGCACCCCTTCTCTACCGACATTAATATCCCCTATGAGGGAATTTTGTCTATAATATCCCCTGCATGGGAATGTTTAAAATGGCACATGTCTATCCCCTATGGAAAGGGATTTTGCAATATTGGTGTATTTCAGCCTCTTGAAGGTTTTGTATATCTAGGGTTGGGACCCAGTTAAAACCCTTATAAATAAAAACACCAACTTACCAAAAATAAAATAAAACTAATATTAGAAAAGCATTCCCACTTATCCAAGTAGGTACAAACTTGAATCCATATGTTAGACACTAAACAACATGGTCTCTCTCAAAATTGGATTCAAAACAGACTTTCCTGCTCAAAAGAGATATGAGAGAACATGCATCCAACCAACAGGAAAAATTAGACAGGCCAATCCAAAAACCACAGATCTAGGAGGAACCAAAATCTCTCCACAAATAGAAAGATCTAGATCCTTTGAAATCTAGAAATAATGAGCCTGGAGCCCAAGATTATAGAAATTTTAGCTTGAATCCGAGAAACCGTTGGGAAGACATTTTTTCCAAATGAGTCAATCTTAGTAAATATAAGTCTTTAGTTTAGATGTGTGATTTATATTCCCTTTTTATTTAAGTTTCAATGTGTAGGAAATGCACAAGTGTCATGTAAGAGTGTAATATCTAGAAAATTCACAAGTGTCATGTAAGTTAGAATGCAAGAGTGTATTGAGAGAACATGCACAAGTGTCTTGTATGTAAGTGTTGAAATATGTAATGTGAGGATGTGCACAAGTTTCTTAGATTAGGAGTGCATGTAGAAGTGTAAGAGTCATGTAGAAGTGTGCAAGTGTCATAGAGTCAAGTGTGCATGTAAGAAGAAAGTGAAGAGTCTAGTATGCAAGTGGCAAGATGATAAGCCAAAGGTCATGGAACTTGTCATATGGAGAGAAATAGTAAAGTACATGAAGAGTCATCTTCTATGTCTATATTATGGATATCCAAATCAATATCTATATCATGATTATCTAATTGTAAGAGGAAGATACAAAGAAATGAATAAAGCTTATATAAAAATTTTGAGCAATTAATATTGTAAGTTTTCTTCATCCATAGTTTATGAATAATTTAGTTAAATTCATATTTGCTTATATAAATTAATGTTATTTTCATTATTATATTATCCTTGATATACATATTAGATTGCTCATATATTATTCTACTCTTCATTATTGATATTTTGACCTTTAATATTGTGGCTTATATATTGAGGGACCTATGATATATTGTGGTGGTAAGGCTTAAAAGACAACATAGTCTTGTTGTGGCCAAGGTTGATTTTTTGAAGGCCATTGGTTTGGTTGGGGCCATTGAGGTTGTTGAGACCATGGGTATTATGGAGGTACCCATCCTTGTGCAACATAAGAAAAATTATTAAAAGGAGCATAAGCATTAGGTATACCTGGAGGATATCATCCTTGTGCAAGTCCATGTGATGGCCATATTTAAGCAATGAAGTAAATATCTTTAGTTTCTTGAAGTTTAGGTTCCTTAAATATTGAATTTATTTCAAATAGAGGTTAGTATCTATCTTTTGAATGATTTTGGTCAAATTCTATAGATTGAGATCTTGTCCAAAGACAATTCATGAAGTGCATCTTTATGTTTATAGAAAAGATAAAAATAGCCAAAGGTTCATTTTGTTCTACAAGTTTTAGCCTTAGTGTGTCCATGGAATTAAAAAATGTATAAATAATATCAATTTTGAGACTATCCAAAAAATATCCCAATTCTCTTTATGCGACTCCTCCATATTTTCTAACTTGATGGCTAAACAATGTTGGTTTTGTGTGAGAATAATTAGTACATAGTCCCATAATTATCTCAATTGGAAAACTATGATTGCCTTTGTTTCTCATTAAATTGAGGATATCAAGTGATTCTTCTCATAATCCTTTTAAAAATATAGTTTTGAGCAAGTTTTCTTCCAAGTAAATATCTCCTCTTTTTTACACAAATTTGAACCGCTCAATGTAATCCTATAATGGTTCATTTTTTATTTACATCATACTAAAGAGCTTGTCCTTTTGGTCACATACTCTATAATAATATGATATTTATCCAGAAAGACTTATTTCATCCCCTCATTGCCATCCCATGAAGTAATAGAGTCTTTTGGTAAGCCCATAAACCATCTCATGGCAACATCCTTTAATGTGGATGGGAAAAATTTGAGCTTTTGTGCATCTTTCATGTAATCATAAGTGTGAAAAAGTACTTCAAACTCAAAAAGAAAAGCATCTAGATATTCAATTACCAGTCCATGGAAGGTAGGAAAAATTGAAGGAGAGATATTCTTCATCTACCCATTGGCATTGGCATCACCTCTTGGAAGATGGATTGAAAAACTAAATATGGTTCATCCTTCCCATCATTGTTCTATTTCATCAGCCATATTACTTGCCCATGGAGTCCACCAAGATCTAAAAGGGTGCTTCTTATTTGATGTTGGAGAATAATTTGATGAAGATTCAACTTGATCTTATGGATTTCTCTCTTCTATTTTAGGAACAAAAAATATCTAACTAGTTGTTGTCCCTCTTTATTCTGTCCCTTTTCAATTTCAAGAGCAATGGATAATACAATCCATTTTTTTTCTCTTTAGTCTTAGGGAAAGATAAAAGGTGAATATACCCAACTCTTGTAGCTAAATATATAGTTTTATTGTGTTGTTTTGCTAAAACAACTATAGTGTTAAGTGGTTAATTTTTAGTAGTTGTGGAAGAGAGATGTTGATGGTCTATAATGGAAGCACCAATATCCTCTTCACTAAGCATATTCTCTTCAGACTGGCTAGTAGTTTAGGTTTGGGGTTGAAATTTGTAGCAATGAATCCACCATGGTTATCCCATGGGCAAGTCATTCACTCATACTTTTCCATCAAAAAAATTATTCTTCAAAAATCAAATACATTATATTTACAAAAAAAACTATTGAAATAAATTAGGTTCACAAGAACAGATAATTATTGAAAAATATAGAACCTAATTTTTAGCATTGTTTCTCAGCCTGAGAATTGTACAATCCTTCTTGTACAATATGAGATCTTATATTGTTCATTTGGAAAATTTCTCAGCCCCTCTAGTTTTTTAAACATTTAAAATCCTCAACTAACATAATTTCTTACATTATGGACCTCTTTCCCCACCAATGACACCAAAAAGTGATGGGCCTCAAATTTACACTTTAATTGTCAAACCAGGATTACTAGTTTAAAAGAGATTGCTTTGTATGATCTAATGAAATGATAATCTACAATTAGATGGTTCTTTTCTACTATGGCTAGAATCTAGGGACTAGAAAAATTTTAACTACTAAGAAAGCAACTGAACACACGTACTACCTGGTTTATGCTAGGTAGGTATAGAAATTCAATATGCTCTACGTGGGCCCTACCTTATCTTAGATCTAAATTTCTCCCTGCAACTAATTATTAATTAAATACAAAAATTAACATAACATAATTATAATAAGTACTAATTTTAGCAAAAAAATAGGAACAATATTTTAATTAAAATGGCATTTAAGCAAAAAATAGAAACAACAATATTTAATAAAAATAAGAGGCTAAGGAGAGACCTCAATTCCTTAGGTACTATAATGGATGTACCTTGGCTACTTTTGGGAGATTTTAATTCTACTCTTTCCCCAAGAGAGAAATGAGAAGGGTCTAACATTTTTTCTAATAGCATGGAGGAGTTTAGTGAGTTTATAGATTCCTTAGGGTTGATGGACATAGAACTTCAAGGATCTAAATATACCTGGTCCAATACAAGAATTGGAGTAGGATTGAATCAAGAATAGACAGAACCCTAGCTTTAGTAAGTTGGATCTCAAATGCTAATGGTTATAGCTTGAAGATTTTTCCAAGAGTAGCATCAAATCAAAGCCCTCTTTTGCTAGAATTTATGGAGGAAAGGAAATTAAAAGGATTTCCTTTTAGATTTGACGCTATGTGGTTTAGTCATCAATATCTAGAAGGTTTGATTAAGGAATAGTGGGTATCAAATGTGTATGGCACAAATATGTTTCAGGTATCAAAAGAAACTCAAAATCATAAAATAAAATTTTAAGAAATGGAACAAAGAAGAATTTGGTAATATATTTCAAAGAAAGTGCTCCATTATGAAAGAGTTATATGAAATTGAAGAGAAATAATAGAATGAGGGAAGATAAGAGGAATTAGACAGGATGGAGAAAGGTAATTTGGTTGAATTTCATAATCTACTTGCTAGGGAGACCTTTTGGTGATAAAAATCAAGATCTTTATGGTTGAAGGATGGAGATAAAAATACAAAGTTTTTTCATATGTCCACGTTGAAACATAGGAGTGCAAATCGTATCAGGGAAATAATTTTGGATACAAGTGAATTTTTGAAGGAAGAAAAATTTGCAATCATCGCAATATATTTTTTCCAAAATTTATTTTCCAAAGATAGAGAGGAAGATCTAGAAGATATAGAATATCTCTTATTGATTATCCCTATCTTGATTTCTGAAGAAATGAATGCCAGATTATTGATCCATTTTTAGACGAAGAGATAAGAAATACTATATTTGGTATGAATAAGGATAAGGCACTAGGACCATATGGATTCCTAGTAGGCTTCTTTCAAAAATATTGGCATATAATGGGGAAATATATTTCATATGCATTAAGGGAATTTCAATCTTCAAATTCTTTGCTCAAAGAATGTAATACAAATTTTATATTTTTAATACCAAATAAATATGGTGCATCATCTCTAAAGGATTTCATACCCATAAGCTTATGCAACACTCTCTACAAAATGCTCACAAAAAATTTGGCTTATAGAATCAAAATTTTGCTACCTTTTCTAATCTCTCCACTTCAGGAAGGGTTTTTTTAGGGAAGACAAATATTGTTCATGAGATAATTCATTCAATTAAGAAGAGAGGAGATACAGGCATGTTTATTAAATTAGATATGCATAAAGCCTATGATAGAGTCTCATGGAATTTCCTTGATAAGGTTATGCATAAGTTTAGTTTTAGTGGCCAATGGAAGAAATGGGTTAATATATGTATTTCTTCAGCCAAATTTTTAGTCATTATAAATGGAAAACCTTATGGTTTATTTTGGATTCAAATAGGTATAAGACAAGGGGACCATTTATCCCCTTACCTTTTTATTTTAATGGTTGAAGCATTAGGAATATCAATGCAAGCAGCCACAACTATAGGTAGAATCAAAGGTATCAAACCATCAAGGAGTTCTGAACCAGTTTCATGTCTATAGTTTGTGGATGATACTTTCATTTTGGTATAAGCTACATGTAGAGAGGTAAGGAAAATAAATGATATTCTCTGTAAGTATGAAATGGCATCAAACCAATTGATAAACTTCATCAAAAGCAAGATTTATTTTGTGAGCACAAAGAGATGGTTACAATTGAGAATTGTAGAAAAAATTGGTTGTAGTATTGTTAATCTTCCATCCATTTAACTTGGTATACCACTTTTTTTAGGGTACATGAAGGAGGAAATGTGGTATCTAGTGTTGGAAAGAAGTCAAAGGAAGTTGGTTGGGTGGAAATGCAACCTTCTTAGCCAATCAAGAAAAATACAACTACTTCAAGAAAACTTATAGAGCATGCCAATTTATTATATGTCTCTATTTAAAATGCCCTCCAAATTTAGAAGGAGAATGGAGAAGATATTTAAAAAATTAATATGGACTGGGAATTAAGACAAGTAAATACTTCCTTTAGTGGCTTGGGATAGAGTTTGCACTTCGAAAAAACTTGGTGGGTTAGGCCTAAAAATTTATAGATATTTAACAAAGCCTTAATCTCAAAAATTGCATGGAGACTTTGCACAGAAAGAAGTTTGTTGTGGAAAATATTATGAAAGTGAAGTACTTATAAAATCAAATCCCATTTTTTAGAAGTGCAATTTCCCCTAGAGGATCAGCCATATGGAATGCAGTGCTAAAAATGAGAATTTTTTTGAGCAATATAAGATGACAAGTAGGAGAAGGGAAGGGAGTTTTCTTTTGGGAAGGTTATTGGATCCTTCAGGAACCTCTAATAAATAAAAAATATCTTTAGGAGTTGTGGGTTCCATTGGTAGCTAAATATGGGTAAAAATTCAAGGATTCCACAGAATGTCCTCATGGTAGAAAGAAATGGAAACATCTTTCTTTAGATTCAGATGAAATTCAAATTCAGCAAGGTCTCCTGAATTTAAATAAGTTGATTAGGAGCTTCCACATATCCCAAATCAACAAGGAGGATTATTTGCTATGGAAAAATTCTCCAAAAGTAATATTATCTATCAAATCAACCTATGAAGCTCATATTCCCCTAAGAGGAGAAGCTTATTCAGTGAAGAAATTTGGTACCCTAATTTTATACTAAAGACTGCTTGCTTCCTTTGGTTATGCCTTTAGAATAAGATTTTAAATATAGATAATTTATGCAAAAGAGTATTCCAAATGAAAAATATATGTTATTTATGCCATAAGGATGCTGATTTATTAGACCACTTATTCAACCATTGTGAGGGTTCAGACAAAGTTTTCTATGCTATATTGAACTCTCTTTCAGTCAAGCGGAGCATGCCACAAACCTTTAGAGATTTGTTTAACTAATGGAGATCTTCCTTTGTAAGTGAGATCTTGACAAGATTATGGAGCCTAATTCTCCCTCACTATATATGGGATATATGGTGGGAAAGGAATAGACACATATTTAGGAATGAGAGGAAGGATGAAGTATATATATTCAAAAGAATCAAAGCTTCTATTGAAAAAAAATTATCCATTCTCCCAAAGGTTAAAGGGTATGACAAAAGATAATAAATAATGATTGTTGAAGGGTGGAAGGTAAAAAAATCCAAACCATACATAATGGAATCAGCCCAAAAAATAATGAACACAATATGGATGAAACCAAGACAAGGTTGGATAATACTTAACTTTGATGGGGCAGCCAAAGGAAATCTAGGAATAGCAGGAGGGGACAAATTGATTAGAAATGATAAAGGTAAAATTTTATGGGCTTATGTAGAGGATTATGGAGTTTATACCAACCATATGGTAGAAGTAAAAGCTATTTTTTAGGATTTCAATAGTTATATGATAGAGGTTATAGAAAATTTATGGTCTAAGGAGACTCTCTAAACATTATTTGAGATTTGAAATCAGGAGAAACAAAGAACAAGTTTATACTTAACATTATAAATGATACTTCAAGGATCCTAAAAGATATGAGTGATGTTGTAATTGATCATATATATAGATAAGGTAATCATGCTTCTAATTATGGACAATATGGGGGTGGATAGTGGTCAAAATAGAATTTGGGATGACAAATTTCTATCACCATTACAAAGAATAGTTGCATTAGAGGCTGAAGGTCAGCCTGTTAGATTGAATAGTATCATAAATTGATTGAAGTGGGTTGTCAATTTATATGAAAATAATTGAGCTAAAAGACAATTCTTAATTTGAGTTTAGTCTATATGGGTAATATCATTGTAATTCATTTTTTTTCTAGTGTTTCTTTAACAACATTCATTTCTAGGAGAAAATGTGTGTGATTTTTGCTAGGATCTCTTTTATTGGCCTATGGTTGTAATTTTCCAATATAATCAGGACTCTTTTGTAAAATGGTTAGGGCCCCTTTCAAAACCTTTTTTTTCACCTAATATAAAAAAAATGGCATTTTATTCATGCTAAAACTCAGGCAAAAATGACTTACAATGGACAACATCTTTAAATGAAATAGACTAATTCCTTATTTTTATGTTCTAGAAAATTTCAACTTCCATTACAATTTGGGATGTCTAATTTATATACAATATTTTATTTCTATATTAAACAAATTCTAACAACCTAAACCAAAATGGACTATGTTTCAAAGTCTAAAAAATTCAACCTTGAAATACCAATCAACCCTATTATTTCTTAGGTGCCTAAGGGAATCTAGCAATTTTTTCTTCCTTATTTGGTATGAGATATTTGTTTTCTATTCGTAGAGCTTTCAACTATTGTTTGCAAAGGATTTGGCATATATGAAATCCAAGGTTTGAGGCAACTTGACTAGAGTTTTCAATTCTTATTTGCCAATCCTCATATTGTTATCTATTAGTTGTTCTACAAGAACTATTTGTTGGGCACAACCAACTAGTTCTTTAGTAATTGTGTCACCCTTCTACAGTAATTGTATCTTCTACAAAAATATATTTTTGTAGTAACTAGATAACAACTAAACAATAAAATAGAGGTATTCTCAGTAAGAAAAAAACATTCATTTAACATTCCCTTTTCCTTGGTCAAGAATTTAACGAATGAAATTAAAACAAGTAACATCTTATTTTTATTCTTATTCAAACAAGCTTTATTTATTTATATATATACAAAATATACTTATAAATCCATAATAATTTATAAAAGATAATTATTTTGAGGGTGATTTAAGAAAAAAAGGATAAATATGGATGGTAATGTTGTAACCCATCAACTAGTAATGAGCGTCCTTATACCTTCAAAGTCTTCCTTGTATTAGTATCTTACTTTAAGTGCCATAAAGAAAATTTCCTTAATTCAACCGATGTCAATACGAAGGCAATATTCCTTTATATTTTCATGTATTAAAACAATACAACAAACAAACCTTTCAATTAAGCAATTATTTTTGGCATCCCATTATAGTGGTAAGTGTGCCTTATTGGACAATGTACTTGATTGGATATTGTGGTGCTAAACCCTATTGTAGTATGGGCATGGTGATATTTCCTTCCATGGGATCTTCCTCTCCTAGGGTAAGCTACAACATGTACATATCCCATTTTTTAATATTATCTTTCTTCTCCTTTTATTGTGGTAGGCATATCTCTTCGAGCAATGCATCCGTTATCAACAACAATGGTGAGTTGTATTTGTGGATATGCACTTGTGTACCCTTCATGGCATAGGGTAGCATGCCCTAGGGTGAAACATATTATAGGGTGGACATGATTAATTATCATATTATCCATCTATGCATATCTTGTGGTTTATTTTAGTATCAGGTTCAAATACTTGCATCTATATATAACATTGGTTGGTTGCTCCCAATTTTTCCTACTATAATGATAAGAATGTTGTTGGTACTTGGAAATTATCAAATACTACATGAAACCTACCTAATTTAGTGGCATGCACAACATTCATGGCCAATATTGGATAGAGGTAGTATCTGATGAGCACATCATAAAATTCTACATAAATATTTTATACTCCAAAAAAACTGAATTTCATAAAACACATGTCACCAATGGATATAAAATTCATACATGTTATCTCATTATGCATGAATTTGAATGCTATTCAAATCATACATGCAATTTCTAAAAATATTAACATGTTTTTATGTACTAAAAAATTGTTAAGTGTCCTAAAAGTCTCAACACATTGCCATGTACTACACAAATTGTGTGTGCCATAAAAATATTTATACATTACCATGTGCTACATAAATCTTGAGTGTATGTCATAAGAATTTTGAAATGTTATCATGTGCCATATAAATCATATACATATGTCATAAATGTAATAAATCAAATACATTCATCATACAAAGAGGTAAATGATGCTACCATTGGAATAAAATATCATTTATATATGTATATATAAATGACATATTAGGGTACAATATGGTATAATGGGCACTAAGTACCATCATCCTAAGCTACCTTGTGTCTTGAGTAGATAGCCGCATCACCCAAAGAATCCTTTATACAACAAACAAGTGCCATGGTGGCTATACAAATGAATTTGATACAATATAATAGGAAGTGGTTATAGCTACAAAATCAGCCCTTGCATACCTCTAACTATGTGTTAGGTGTTAGGTGAATCCATCCCTATTCACATTTACAACATTAGGTGCCTGTGTTGTCGTTCGACAAGTGTAAGTATAGGAACATCACTATATTAACATCTAGAATATTTTTTGACCCCCCTAGGCTTGTGTAAGATCTATTTACACATGTATAACTTATTATTGCAAGTATTTCTCCATCTTGACCACCTCTTATAAAATCCATAGCTCTATCTCCCTCTTGTGGATTCAACACATTACGTGGACTCTACTTGGTGCTTGTGACAAAATGGTTCCAAGCTATCATGATCTACTATACAAGTGTATTGGAATATCTAATGGGCTAACCTATGATGGATATGGTGGTGGCATGATGAAAAAATTGTAACCCCTCCCAAAATGACACTATAATTGGTTAACAAGCTCACATCACTTTTGGGATGTCCTTGCATCATAAACAGGAAATGATTTAGATGCATCATAATGAATCAATCATCTAAGCCTTACTCTAATATTTATTAAAAAAGTGTTAAAGAGATAAAAATATTTTTTTCAATACCTAGGTCAACTAGCTACCATGTGGGACTACCCTCATCAAAGGACAAAGATTAGAGTTTTATAGTATTAATTCCAATATCACAATTTTGTATCTCCTCTACCTCCATATCATTATTTGATTCCTTTTCCTTGATAGTATCCTTTTTAAACTCCTCCTTAGTACCCTCCTAATTACCTATCTCCTTTGAATCCATATTCTCCTTAGCAACCTCTTGCATGGCTTACTTTGCTAGTGTCTCCTCCTCATATGAGGGTTTAATGTTGATCAAAATATACATAAGAGTAGTTCATTATGTAGCAATATAGATAGGATCAATAATGATAACCTCACTAGGGCCTTTATTAGAATTGAATTGTAATAACCCTTACTATTACATCTTAGGTCAACAATTATCCTATGCTAATGATAACTTGCTCTTCCTATCCACTATCTGGTCCTACAATGTGTATATTGAGGCTCAAGGAAGATGAGATATCTAGATAGGTTTAGGTCATTGATTTGTATTAAGACCCTCCATATATTATGAAACTCTAAAACCTTGAGCCAGTGATCCTATAAAACTATCACCTATTGTACTTATTGTCCTCTTTAATTTTAGTCACCAAACACAAAGGACCAAATGATTAAATGACCATTCCTCGCATGAAGTGACATAGTAGGGCAACTTTGAGAGCATGATAAGGAATTTTATCTAATTATCTTTAGATTTTTGTACAAGGGCAACTCCTTAAGATGTGATCTTTGGCATTATTTTTCCTAATAAAACCTATATATTGGGTTCTTAGAGGAAAAGGAAAATAAAAATCATAGGAAATAAAGATAGTAGAAAGGACAAACAATTCTAAGCTAACTTAATCTAACTAGGGCCATGTGCCAAGATCATAATAAGATTCTTCTATACAATAACTGGAACAATGAATGTGTGAACCATCTATATACAATAAACAAGTAACACTTTGTCTTCTCAACACATAGGGTTTAGCATAGATTTCACATACAAGAAACAGTATAGAAATAATATATTCATATCTTATACATACACATAATCATATATACATACAAGAAATGGGACAAAAAAAATCCAAAAGTGATGGATTCTAATATATATATATGGATATTTACAAATCATGCTAAAATCAAGGGGTTGAATGTGTGAATCATCTATAGAAAATGCACAAGGAACACTTTCTCTTCTCAACACATAGGGTTTAGCATAGGTTTCACAAACAAGAAACGAGATAGAAATAATATAGTGATGACATCTTATACATGCACATAATCATATATACATACAAGAAATGGGATAAAAAAAATCCAAAAATCATGGATTCCAATATATATATGAATATATGAATATGGATATTTACAAATCATGCTAAAATAAAGGGTTTGAAAGCATATTTGTAAAACAACCAAGGTTTAGTTATAGACCATTATACAAAATAAAATTAAAGGGAAGTTACATACAAAGCCTCTGGCTTTGTTGGAAATTCTATCAAATTATTTCATAGATTATTTTCTCTAGGATCAAATATCAATCACATAAAGTCACATTCATAAATAACATAAGTATTAATAAAAATAAAAAACATAATTTATTACTTTCCAAAAGAGATTACATATATTCAAAATTTTCTCAGATTACATCGCATGGAGATTTATCTCCAATATATAGCCTTACAAAATGGCTCTTCAATACTCTCAACTATTGCTCTCCTCAAATTTATGGGAGATGTAAGCTTTCACATGTCTCACATTATGACAAAGCTTCTCATGATTACATAACCTCTCACTTTACATTTTGATATATCTCATGTGACTCTTTACTTCCATACTTAACACCTAACACCTATGACTCTTCATGTGCTCACTTGAAACTTTTCATTCTCACAACTTACACTTGCACACTTCACACTTGTACACTTTACACTTGCACTCTTAAAACCTTTAACATTTTATTATATAACACATAAACACTCTTCACACTTTGAAACACACTTTAGAAAAATATTAAAATCACTTATAAACTAATATTTACAATAGTACTCAAAGGTGCTTCTATGTTACCAAATAATACAATATCTCCAACACCCCCATGTATTACATTATTTGGTGTGAAGACTTTTACTTTTTAATATCTAATTCTTATCTTTGTCCTTTGAATTTAGCTCTCACACTGTTGAATTTCTAGCAGTGATCTATTAATTTATTCCTTTCAATATTTATCAAACTTTCTTTATGTTCATAAAAATATTGTAACATATCCATAATCCTATCCCACCAAATTATTGATCCATCCATAGTGTACTTTAATTTTATTTTTGTGGTCTAATTGTGTTTTGGTATTTTCATAAATTTTACAATTCTAAAATGATCTTGATTTTAATCCATGCCTGTCATCTATTTTTGTTGTCCTATTTTTATTAATTTTATTTCATGTTTTGAAACATTAGTACCTTTAGGAATTCTTGAATGATTTGCATTATCATTCTTATAACACTCATCCTCAATATAGTCTTCATCTTCAGTGTCTATAATCCTTTTTGTAAGGGCCCTTATTTCATTTTCATATTTAGTTTTTCTCTTGAACTTCTTGAACTAAATTTCCTTTTTGATTTTCTTCTTTTGGTCATTGTTGTTGCACATGTTGATATCGAGGTTAATATTGCCTTACGTGGAACCTTTGAAAAAGTCTATTCATTTTATTTGTTTTATTCAAAGAATTATATCTACAATAACTTGTAGTATGACCTTCTATATTGCATATGTGACAATATTTTCTTCTCCATTTAGGTTGAGATTATGATGATGTTGCAATATTATTTGATGTATTTTTATTTGATATTAGAGCATTGTTAGTCATTTCATCTCTCATTATATTTTCCATTTCATATTCTTGGATAATGTTAACTAATTAATCAAATGTTATGGTCTTATTTAGCACTTGAAGAGAAGTGACTAAGTTTTTGAATATTTTGGGAGTGCTATTAATGTAACTTGAACAAGAAACTTGTCTTCTACTTTTTCTCGCAAAGTTAGTAACTTAGATTTTAATTCTACTATTCTTTGAAGAAAGAGTTAAATAATTTATCCACTATGAACCTTTAATGGATATAATTGTGACTTTAAATTTAATATACTTGCCTTGTTATTTCCTTCAAATATTTTGCATAACTTTTTCCAAGAAATTTTTGAAGTCTATGCTTCACTTATATATGCCTAAATTTCATTTGTTATGCCAAATGTGATTAACATAAGAGATTTTGCATCATCTTCCTTATTTTTTTCATTTCATATTCTGACATGTTCCTTATTCCATTTACTATATCCTAAAAATTTTCAATAATGAGAATTGATTTTATTTTATTTTATCCATGATGCAGCTTTTGGTCCTTGCAGAAGTTGTGATTTAGAAATAAAAGTTTTACAATTTTCCATAATGAAGCTCAGTCAATATTCTCCTTAAAATCAATCAATTGGTTTCAATTCATTTTTTCTCTTCTTATAAATCCCAAATTCTTAATTTCACAATTTTACTTTCAAACTTCAATTTAATCCAAACTCCAATTAATTCACACTTCAATTTAGATTTCAAATTTTTAGTTTCCTTATATCTCCAATTCATTAATACATTCATTTTTTTAAATTTTCATGAATTACACATTTAAATTTTTATTCATAATTCATCAATTTACCAATTCAATTCTTTACTCTTCTTATATCTCCCAAAGCAATTTTCAAATTCTTAATTTCTCCATTAATTAATTAATTCATTAAAATTAATTAGTTATTCCATTCATTCACTTAATTAATTAATTAGTTGAATCTCTCTTTATTTTTCCCTAAAAATAATAACACTTTTACAAAATACACCTTATAACTCCAAATATTAAAAATGAAAATCCAAAATTCAACATTTGTAAAATCAAACCTTACCTTGCTTTACGTAATCGTCTTGTCAGCACACATTAATTTAGGAAAAATATCATAATATAATAATTCCTATTGAATATCATTTCATAGGCTCAAACATTATATTCCATACAATTGATCTCACTTTCTAATGTATGGTCTATGGAATCCAAACTCAATACTCAAGCATCCCTTCCTCATATCAACATCCAAAAAATATCTTCTTCACAACAGTAAAAACATTTTACAACACTCAAACCTTCACAAGCTGTGGTCTTGGCTAGATTCTAATATATCTAGATCTTCTTGACAATTTCTTCAATAATATCTCCATTCCTTTCACTCCTTTTATCAAGATAGCACTTGAACCACAAAGGCTTTGATATCATTGTTGGCAATTATACCAGTTTATCTCATAGGTTAAATTCTCTAGCATCAAATATCAATCACATAAAATCACATTCATAAATAACACAAGTATTACTAACAACACAAAATAAATTTTATTACTTTCCAAAAGAGATTACATATATTCAAAAGTTTCTTAGATTACATTGCATGGAGCTTTGTATCCAATATATAACCTTATAAAATGAATCTTCAATACTCTCAACTATTACTCTCTTCAAACTAATGGGAGATGTAACCTTTCACATGCCTCTTATTATGATAAAAATTCTCATGATTACATAATCCTCCACTTTGCATCTTGAGACATATCATATGACTCTTTACTTCCATACTTGACACCTAACACCTATGACTCTTCATTGGCTCACTTGATACTTTGCACTCTCACAACTCACACTTGCACTCTTAACACTTGTACACCTAAACTCTTGACACCTTGCACACTTTATTACATAACACGTAAAAAATCTCCACACTTTGACACATACTTTAAAAAATACTAAATTCACTCTTAGTTTATTATTTACAATAGTACTCAAAATTACTTCAATGTTACCAAATAATATAATATCTTCAACATGCTTGAATAAGCAACTCACCAATGCTTAAAAAAATTAATATTTATAGAAAAAATGAGGATATTATCCTTCCAAAACTTATACAAGAGTATCTAACAAAGCCTCTCTACTGCTTCCTTGATCTGATCCTCCTTACATCACTTTTAGCCCTTTGAAATTTTTGGATTTAGAAACATCAATTCTAAATTACTAGATATTCAATTGACATTCTAGGGATCCTAAAAACTTATTAGAATAACCTTTTGTAGTCAATGTTGTTAGATTTAGGATTGTTGTTATTGTAGCTACCATGCTTCTAATTTCAATAGGCTGACCACTTTCCTCGATTTGTCAAGCCCTATTAATTCTAGTGGGTGATCTTTGACTTTTCTTAGTTTTAGCTCATCAATTTAGCTCATCTACATTTTGGGGAGTTTGTGCATCGATATTGATATTTTATGGCTTGATATTCCTCCTTGTTGGATACTTTTGCATCTTACCCTACACTTTGGGAGCATTTTTTTTCTCTTCTTCAACTTGCTTTTATCTTCCAAGGTGACACATGATACTACTTTTCAATCAATTGGTTGTTAAAAATTTCCCTCATCTCCTTGTGTTAAAATTTTATAAACTTCCAATATCAAGCTAAACTTTCATTAGGTGGTTAGAAAAAAACTTTTCCCCTATAGTTTTTTTGGACCCTTTGGATGTTTATCTTTCAAAACTTTTATTTCATCTATCCTAGGAGGTTTCTTGTGACTTATGATCATACTTTTTGGAACTTTTGTTCTTTATCTTTTATATTTTTTGTTCATTTTACACCCATTGAAATGTTTTACCACTTTTTATCCTTTTTAATTTTTGGTTGTGTAAGCTCTTAAAACTTTTTTCTTCTCTCCTTGGTCAAAAATTTATTAAGTGGTTCTAGCCTTTTGATCAAAACTTGTTTGCCAACATTGGTTTGATATTTCTTTCCTCTCATTCTACCAACTTTACTTTTGTTTCATTTTTATTTCAAAAATTCACCTAAGGAAAAAATCTTTGAGTGTAATTAAAAATTGCTACAATTCTGGTAACTCACAGGGTCCTTCTTGCTTACTAAAGGATAATTTTAAATTTCTACCTTCATCCTTGGACACAAAGTCAAAATTGAAAGAATATAAAAAATAAAATATAAAAGTGTTGAGCAAGGTGCAGCAGGAGTATTGTCATTGTTGTCAACATAGTCAGTTAGATATAATGATGCAGTGGAAAGGCAGTTCAAAAGCCATTCAGGTGCAGAGGACAAGAGTTCTAAGGTTAGTCGGAGTATGGACGGTGAGTTTCCAAGAAGACCATAGTGGGCTTTTTTCAAAAAGTTCAAGAAAAAGACAAGTAAGAAAACTGTCACAATTTCACGACATGTTGGAAGAAAAAGAGAAAGCGAAGAAAAAGTGTCACGATTTCGTGACAAGTTCGAAGAAAAAGAGTAAGTTGGAAAAGTGTCACGATTTCGTGACATGTCGCATTTTTGCGACTCGAAAGGCCAAGAAGGAAGAAAAAGAAAAAGTGTCATGATTTCATGACATGTCACATTTTCGTGACTTGACGAGAGCAGGAAGGCAGAGAAGGAAAAGTGTCGCGATTTCGCGACATATCGCAAGGAAGGTTGTACGGACAAAAAAGTGTCACGATTTCATGACATGTTGCAGGAGAAAGAGTCCGAAAGAAAAAGTGTCACGATTTCGCGACATGCTACAGAAGGGAGAGTCTGAAGTGTGAACTGTCATGATTTCGTGACAAGTTCGAGGAGAGAGAAAGTAAAATGAGAACTATCATGATTTTGCGACATGCTGCAGAGTTCGAAGTGAGAACTGTCATGATTTCGTGACATGCTACAGAACTCCAAGTGAGAACTATCATGATTTCGTGACATGCAGTAAAGGAAAGTGTTCGAAATAAGAAATGTCATGATTTCGCGACAGGTTGTGGAGAAAGCGTACGGATGCAGAAAGTGTCACGATTTCGCGACAGGCAGAAAAGAAAGCAGATGGAAGCAGAAGTGTCACGATTTCGTGACAGAAATAGAAAGCAGGTCTTCAATAGGAGAAGTGTCACGATTTCATGACAAAAGCAGAGAGGAAGGCTATGAAGACAGAAATGTCATGATTTCATGACAAAAGCGAAGACGAAGTCTATGAAGGCATAAGTGTCACGATATCGTGACAGAAAGAAAGACAAAGGCTTCAAAGATAGAAGTGTCGTGATATCACGACAGAAAGAAAGTCAGAGGCTACAAAGGGAGAAGTGTCACGATTTCGCGACAAATGCAGAATAGAAGACTTCGAAGACAGAAGTGTCATGATATCATGACAAAGAGCTAAAGATGAAGTTTACAGAGGGAGAAGTGTCGCGATATCGTGACAAAAGTTAAGGCGAAGCACACGAAGGAAGAAGTGTCACGATATCGCGACAAAAGCCAAAAGAAAGTGTACGGAGGCAAAAGTGTCGCGATATCGCGACATGTTGTATTTTCGTGGCAAAAGCTACAGAAGAGTTACAGAGGCAATGAAGCCGACAAAGTCAAATATTAGCCAACGAAGATTAGGGCTTGCAGCCGACGAAGTCTAGGGTTTTGTAGCCGACTAAGATTAGGGTTACAACCGATGAAGAATTAAGTTTTTTGATCTTGAAAATGTGATTATAAAAGGAAGGCTAGTTTGATGAGTTAGGTGTGTTGTGAAGTGCGACGTTCGAAGATAGTATGCAGAGAGCAAAATTTGATTGAAGTGCATAGAGTGAGCGAGTCATGTCAAATCAAGCTAAGTGCGAAGTAAGAGCGCACAGAGAGTAGAGAGCGTAGAAGGCAGAGACGATCGTTCGGCTATAATGGCGCAGACTATGTGAAGTGTGTATACAAAGAAAGAAGAGTGTGCAAGAGTGCACAAAAGGCTAAGTCGATCATAGAACTCGGCTACAACAGTATAACAGATGCGAGTGTCTTGCGAACTATAAGTTCTAGACCAGTCAGGGTCTTGTGAAAGCAAAGGTATTTTTTTGTAACATTTATAGATTCAAAATTGCAGTCCAAGTTGCTGCTTGGCATCTAGGGTTGGTGCTCCTTTTTGTTGGTGCAGATAAATCAGGGGTTGGTGCTCCTTCCAGTTGGTGTTGGTAAATCAGGGGTTGGTGCTCCTTTCTGTTGGTGCAGATAAATCAGGAGTTGGTGCTCCTTCCAGTAGGTGCTGGTAAATTTGCTATAAAATTGATTGCTTTGCTAAGGCTAGATTTGGATGGGAGTCCAAGCAGTCAATTTTTGAGGAGTAGCCACATTGGTGAACCTCGTTAAAATCTTGTGTTGTGTGATGCTCTCTTGTTATAATTGCTATATCTATTTTTAAGTTTGCATTACTTCAACATTAAGAATTACAGATTTAAGATTTTAATTAGCTACATTGATTCACCCCCCCTCTCAGTGCCATTGTAAGTTTAACAATTGGTATCAGAGCCAAGTACCTATTCAAGCTTAACCGGCTAGGGTGATCTTGGATTTAACACAATGGCAGGCGGTGAAGGCTTCTCATCAAATAGAGCACCAGTGTTTGACGAATCTAATTACGCTTACTAGAAAGTCAAGATGCAGGTATATCTCTATGCTTTGGGATACGATATCTAGGATTCAGTACGTAGTGGATACACAGATCCCATCACTGCTCCAAAAGAGGCTAAAGAAAAGAAACTATATGAAAATAACTCAAAAGCAAAGAATGCTATCATGAGTGGATTAGTAGACAATGAACTGGCAAAAGTCATAAACTGTAAAATGGCAAAAGAAATCTGGGACAAACTAAAGAGAATTCATGAAGGAGACCATAAGATCAAGGAAGCCAAGTTACAAATTCATCGAGCTCAGTTCGAAGCTTTAAGGATGAACGACAATGAGAACGTAGAGGGATACATGCTGAGAGTTAATGAAGTCACAAATGCAATGAGAGGACTCGGCGATGACATAAGTGACTCTGCTATCGTGAAAAAGGTATTAAGATCTCTTCTACATAGATTTGATTCTAAAGTCTCAGCGATAGAAGAAGCAAAAAATCTAAATTTCTTTAGTATGGATGAGTTGCATGGTTCTTTGACTGCTTATGAGATGAGAATAGGAAGAGCTAAACCCACAGACCGAGAAGCGGCCTTCAAAGCCATTAAAAATAAAAATGCAAAACAAGAAACTGAGGAAGAAGAGACATCAGATGAAGAAGAAGCAAACTTCATTAGAAAACTAAAAAAGGGAAAAGAAAAATACAGAGGAAAGCTACCGTTTAAATGTTTCAACTGTGGAGGTGTCGGGCATTTTGCGACTAAATGTCCTCTGAATGAGAAGAACAAAAATGATGAAGGATCACACCAAGAGAGAAGTGATTGGAAGAAGAAAACAAACTTTAGAAAAGGCAACTTCAAAAAGAAAAGTTTCATCTCAAGGAATGCCAGTTCATCTGAAGACAACTCGAGTGAGGATTCTGAAGAAGAAACAGGTGAAGCTCTTTTCATGGCTTTTGAAGAAGAAGAATCAGAAAAAATAGGAGTAAACTGTGAGGTTTGTGGTAAAAAAACTGAGGCTGAGGTTGATCTAGAAGGTGAGTTGACCTCTGCACTTGAAGAATGGAAAATAGAGAAGAAAAGGAATAAGAAACTTTCAAAGAGGCTTGAGGATGCAAATGACATCATAACTAGTTTGAAAGTATAGACAGAAGAATACAAGAAGATAACCGAAGAGCTTGAAATTCAGATTACCATGAAAATAGATGTATGTTGCAAACTAGAAGAAGAGAATGTTAGTTTACGGATGCAGATAGCAGAGTTGGAGCATAAAATTAGTTGTCATCACAAACGCGAAGAAAGCTCTATGAAATTGGATAAGATTTTAAATGACCAAAGACCTACAGGCACCAAATTTGGTCTGGGCTTCATCGAAGGAGAATCTTCAAATGGTTCTAAGGCCAAAAATGTAGAACCTATAAAAATTGAAGATAAGAAACAGGTTGATAAAGGCAAAACGACTCATGCAGAAGAAGACGATAATGCCATGCACAAAAAGAATATTGATAATGATGGATTCACCAAGGTCACGCATCAAAGAAAGAGAAGATTCATGGCCCCTACGACAACATGGCAAAGACCATCACCCAGGTTCAATTATCCTTTTTTTGGTTTTTGTTTTAAATGCAATGGTTATGGTCATAAGATTGCAGACTACAAATACAATGTAGGACCAAGAAAATTCACAAGTAGAAATGCTTTTTCACCTCTGATGAATTATACAGTAGAATGCTTTAACTGTCATAATTTTGGACACATTGCAAGAAATTATCGAAGTGCTTTTACTTCAAATCGTTTTCAGGAAAGAAAATTCCAACCAAATAGGATGAAACAAAATAGAAAATTTCTTGAAAAACATGCACGAGATACTGAAAAAGGAAAATCAAAATTAGAGCCCAATATGGTAGTCAAAACAGAATGGAAATAGAAAGAGCAACTTAAGGAATCCCTGATAGTACAAACAACTTTCAAAGCATAGAATAAATTTGTACCATGGATACTTGACAGTGGATGCTCAAGCCATATGACAGGTGATAAACAAAAATTTGAAAAGTTTCAAAAATATGAAGGTGGTTCAGTTAAGTTTGGGAATAATGATGGAGCTCAGATAGTAG
Source organism: Wollemia nobilis (assembly GCA_028583015.1). Lineage (NCBI taxonomy): Eukaryota > Viridiplantae > Streptophyta > Pinopsida > Araucariales > Araucariaceae > Wollemia > Wollemia nobilis. The sequence continues at coordinate 2,162,255 of JAQPPZ010002729.1, read as the reverse complement.
GGAAAGGTTCAGTTAAGATTATCAACATAAAAATCAAGTCAGAAGAAGTATTGTTCGTGGATGGTCTGAAACATAACTTGTTGAGTGTCAGTCAAATCTGTGACAAAGGACATGAAGTAGTTTTTAAGAAGCAGGGCTGTGAAGTTAGAAAAACAAAATAGTGGAAAATTGATAGCAACTGGGTCAAGGATTGCTGGCAACCTGTACACGCTTTCAGAGAACTCAGAGGGAGCCTATTTCATTGGTCAGGAAGAACAAAATTGGTTGTGGCACAAGAGGCTCGGTCATATCAGCTTTGATAATCTAGTGAAAATCAGCTCAAAAGGGGCAGTGAGAGATATTCCCACTATCAGCAAACCTTCAAACAACATTTGTGCTTCATGTCAGAAGGGGAAGCAAACTAGAGTCACATTCAAAGCAAAAGAGTACAATACAAGCAAACCATTGGAACTAATACATACTGATTTATGTGGACCTATGAGAACGCAAAGCATAAATGGTGACAAATACTTTATGCTGTGTATTGATGACTATTCCAGAATGACATGGGTATACTTCTTGAAGCAAAAAATAGAAGCCTTTGAAATGTTCAAGTATTTCAAACACCACGTTGAGAATGAAACAGGAAAGAGGATCAAAAACTTAAGATCGGATAGAGGAGGAGAATTCATTTCAGATGAATTTACAGAGTACTGTGATAAATATGGCATTAGGAGACAATTTTCAGCAGCCAGGACACCTCAACAAAATGGTGTGGTAGAAAGAAAAAATAGGACAGTACAGGAAATGGCCCGGACTATGTTGACTGAGAGCAGAGTAGCAGATAGATTTTGGAAAGAAGCAGTCTATACTGCTGTGTACATTCAAAATAGGTACATGCTGAGAACTCATGAAAACAAAACTCCTTATGAGTTGTGGTTCTATAGAAAGGCAACAACAAAACATCTCAGAGTTTTTGGTTGTAAGTGTTACATCAAAAGAACTGAAGATAATCTTGGTAAATTTGAAGATAGAGCAGATGAAGGTATCTTTGTTGGCTATTCACCATCAAGCAAAGCCTACAAATGCTACAACAAAAGGCTAAGGAAAATTGTGGACAGTGCCAGTGTTACATTTGATGAAGGTAAGGAACGAGTAGTTAGCAATGAAGAAAACTACCCAATTTATGAAGAAGTTATTGAAGGAGATGAGGAAGACAAAACTGAACAGAATCAAAAGAGTGTCTCAGATGATTTAAGTTATGATTCAGAAGAGGAAGAAAATAAGAAATTCAAAATAGGCAGCTGGCAAAAAAACCATCCTAGAGAGCAAATAATTGGAGACCCCATAGCTGGTGTGCAAACAAGAAGAAAAGTAGTAAGTAATTACTCTCTTTTATCCAGCATTGAGCCCAAAAATATTGATGAAGCAAGCAAATATGAAAGTTGGATGAAGGCTATAGATGAAGAATTAGATCAGATTGAGAAAAATAAAACTTGGGAGTTGGTACCTAGACCTGCAAACAAAAATGTAATCGGTACTAAATGGATTTTTTGAAACAAACTGAATGAAGACGGACAGGTAATCAAAAATAAAGCAAGATTGGTATGTAAAGGTTATGCTCAAGTAGAAGGTATTGATTTTGAGGAAACTTTTGCACCTGTAGCAAGACTTGAGGCAATTAGAATGTTCTTGGCCTTAGCAGTTTACAAAAATTTCAAAGTTTATCAGATGGATGTAAAATCAGCTTTTCTAAATGGGAAACTTGAAGAAGAGGTTTATATTGAGCAGCCAGATGGCTTTCAACTTGGTGATGATCCCAACTTGGTTTGCAAGTTGAAGAAAGTTTTATATGGATTAAAACAGGCACTCCGAGCATGGTATGCAAGGCTAGACAACTATCTCACTCATCAAGGGTTTAAGAAAGGTATGGTGGACAACAATTTGTATGTCAAAATAGAAAATGGACATCTTATTGTTCTTGTTGTATATGTAGATGATATCATATTTGGCAGCAGCAAAGATGAGTCTTGCAGAGACTTAGCAGATAAGATGCAAAAAGAATTTGAAATGTCTATGATTGGTGAATTGTCTTACTTTCTTGGGTTACAAGTTAATCAGAATGAGAAAGGCATATTTATTTCCCAAATCAAGTATGTGAAAGAGATGTTAAAAAGGTTCACAATGGAGGATTGTAAGCCAGTTGAGCACTCCCATGACGACAGGCTGCAAGTTGAGCAAGGATGACAAATCTCCACTTGTTGATCAAACCACATATAGATCTATGATTGGGAGCTTACTATACCTGACAGCTACTAGACCAGATATTTTGTAGGCAGTTTGCATGGTCGCTCGTTTTCAGGCTAATCCCAAGGAGACTCACGTGACAGTGGTAAAGAGGATTTTTCGGTACCTCAAGGGTACTATGGAGTATGGGTTATGGTATCCGAAAGGCAAGGACTTCACTCTCATTTCATATTCAGATGCAGATTGGGCAGGATGTGTCGATGACAGAAAGAGTACCAGTGGAGGTGCATTCTATCTTGGAGACAGGTTGGTCACGTGGCACAGTAAGAAACAAGAGTCAGTTTCTTTATCAACAGCAGAGGCAGAATATATTGCAGCAACAACATGTTGTACACAGGTTTTGTGGATGAAACAAACTCTAAAAGATCTTGGTATTAACTTCAGTGAGCCAATATCGGTTAAGTGTGACAACACCAGTGCAATTAACATCTCTAAGAATCCAAGTAATGCATTCACGGACAAAACACATTGCTATCAGATATCATTTTTTAAAAGAGAAAGTTGTTGAAGGTGAGGTTAAGCTAGATTTTGTTCCAACTATAGAACAAGTAGCAGATATTTTCACAAAACCATTGCCCAAGGAAGTGTTTGAGTATCTTCGAAACAAATTGGGAGTGGTCCCACTTCCCAAGAATTGACTAGCTATAGGGATCACTTTCTCAGGGGGAGCATTTGAGTATTTGATTATTCTGTTGCTCATAATCATAATTTGTGCTAAGTGCAACAAATTGTGCCTGAGAATGTTGTGCATGGACTCAAGGGGAGTCTGCAGTAGCCCTTTGGTATTATTGACAAAGGGGGAGAAGAATTACAGGAAATTACACATGTGTTGCCAACAATTCCAAAGGGGGAGATTGTTGAGCAAGGTGCAGCAGGAGTATTGTCATTGTTGTCAACACAGTCAGTTAGATCTAATGATGCAGTGGAAAGGCAGTTCAAAAGCCATTCAGGTGCAGAGGATAGGAGTTCTAAGGTTAGTCAGAGTATGGACAATGAGTTTCCAAGAAGACCATAGTGGGCCTTTTGCAAAAAGATCAAGAAAAAGACAAGTAAGAAAACTGTCGCGATATCGCGACATGTTTTCTATCGTGATTTCATGACATATTGGAGGAGAGAGAAAGTGCAAATAAAAATGTCACGATTTCGTGACATACTGGAGGAGAGAGAAATAGTAGAGAAAACTATCACGATTTCGTGACAAGTTGGCAGAGAAAAAGGCAAGTTGAAAAACTGTCATGATTTCGTGACATGTTGGAAGAAAAAGAGAAAGCAGGAATAAGTGTCACGATTTTGTGACAAGTTCGAAGAAAAAGAGTAAGTTGGAAAAGTGTCGTGATTTCATGACATGTCACATTTTTGCGACTTGGAAAGGCCAGGAAGGAAGAAAAAGAAAAAGTGTCACGATTTCGTGACATGTCGCATTTTCGTGACTTGACGAGAGCAGGAAGGCAGAGAAGGAAAAGTGTCACGATTTCGCGACATATCGCAAGGAAGGTTGTACGAACAAAAAAGTGTCACGATTTCGTGACATGTTGCAGGAGAAAGAGTCCGAAAGAAAAAGTGTCACGATTTCACGACGTGCTGCAGAAGGGAGAGTCTGAAGTGTGAACTGTCATGATTTCATGACAAGTTCGAGGAGAGAGAAAGTAAAATGAGAACTGTCATGATTTCATGACATGCTGTAGAGTTCAAAGTGAGAACTATCACGATTTCATGACATGCTACAGAACTCCAAGTGAGAACTGTCACGATTTCGTGACATGCAATAAAGGAAAGTGTTCGAAATAAGAAATGTCACGATTTCACGACAGGTTGTGGAGAAAGCGTACGGATGCAGAAAGTGTCACGATTTTGCGACAGGCAAAAAGAAAGCAGACGAAAGCAGAAGTGTCACGATTTCACGACAGAAATAGAAAGCAGGTCTTCAATAGGAGAAGTGTCACGATTTCGCGACAAAAGCAGAGAGGAAGGCTATGAAGATAGAAATGTCATGATTTCATGACAAAAGCGAAGACGAAGTCTATGAAGGCAGAAGTGTCGCGATATCATGACAGAAAGAAAGACAAAGGCTTCAAAGATAGAAGTGTCATGATATCATGACAGAAAGAAAGTCAGAGGCTACAAAGGGAGAAGTGTCACGATTTCGCGACAAATGCAGAATAGAAGACTTCGAAGATAGAAGTGTCGCGATATCGTGACAAAGAGCTAAAGATGAAGTTTACAGAGGGAGAAGTGTCGCGATATCGCGACAAAAGTTAAGGCGAAGCACACGAAGGAAGAAGTGTCACGATATCATGACAAAAGCCAAAAGAAAGTGTACGAAGGCAAAAGTGTCATGATATCGCGACATGTATTTTCACGGCAAAAGCTACAGAAGAGTTACAGAGGCAGTGAAGCCGACAAAGTCAAATATTAGCCGACGAAGATTAGGGCTTGCAGTTGACGAAGTCTAGGGTTTTGCAGCCGACTAAGATTAGGGTTACAACCGACGAAGAATTAAGTTTTTTGATCTTGAAAATGTGATTATAAAAGGAAGGCTGGTTTGATGAGTTAGGTGTGTTGTGAAGTGCGACGTTCAGAGATAGTACGCAGAGAGCGAAATTGGATTGAAGTGCACAGAGTGAGCGAGTCGTGTCAAATCAAGCTAAGTGTGAAGTAAGAGCACACAGAGAGTAGAGAGCATAGAAGACAGAGACGATCGTTCAGTTGTAACAGTGTAGACTGTGCAAAGTGTGTATACAAAGAAAGAAGAGTGTGCAAGAGTGCACCAAAGGCTAAGTCGATCATAGAACTCGATTGCAGCAATACAACAGATGCGAGTGTCTTGTGAACTGTAAGTTCTAGACCAGTCAGGGTCTTGTGAAAGCAAAGGTATTTTTTTGTAACATTTATAGATTTAGAATTGTAGTCCAAGTTGTTGCTTGGCATCTGGAGTTGGTGCTCCTTTCTGTTGGTGCAAATAAATCAGGGGTTGGTGCTCCTTCTAGTTGGTGCTGGTAAATCGGGGGTTGGTGCTCCTTTCTGTTGGTGCAGATAAATCAGGGGTTGTTGCTCCTTCCGAGTAGGGTGCTTGGTAAATTTGCTATAAAATTGATTGCTTTGCTAAGGCTAGATTTGGATGGGAGTCCAAGCAGTCAATTTTTGAGGAGTAGCCACATTGGTGAACCTCGTTAAAATATTGTGTTGTGTGATGCTCTCTTGTTATAATTGCTATATCTATTTTTAAGTTTGCATTACTTTAGCATTAAGAATTACAGATTTAAGATTTTAATTAGCTACACTGATTCACCCCCCCTCTCAGTGCCATTGTAAGTTTAACAAAAATAATACAAATAAAAGAGAAAAAAATACTACAAAATTGGAAACTTGTCCAGAACTTGCTTAATTATTCCCACTCCTCGTGTGAATGACACTAAATAGTCTAAAGTGCTTGTAGAATGCTTCAAGCTCAAACTAGTCATTACAAGAGAAATTCCTTGTTCCATTGGTTATCTTATGCATTTGGATTCTTAATGTAGTTAAAGGTCTAATTAACCCAACAATATATTTTTTCTCAGGAGGATTTGACCATGCTTCAAAAGGAGAGGTATATTTTCTATATTACCTTAGCAGTTGCATGTATTCTTATTCTAAGATAAGCATACCATATATATCCCAAGCAAAAGGGAGTCCCTTTTAAAATAATGAACTAGTTTAACTTCTAAGATTCTTAGTAGTGGTAACTAATGTAGTTATCTAGGATTTGTACTATTATACAACCAATTAATTTTGGAGGAAATATGTTAGCTTTTGCATTGTCTCTTCTCTATCATGAATTCCAACAAAAATTAGCTTAAAGTTTGATACAATGGCCAACTTCACCTGATAAGTTCTAGCTTCAATAAGTCTTAGCTCAATTTCTTGATTCACCTTGGCATGTTTTATGGTAGCCATATCAATAAATTTGAATATTTGAAATATCTCTATTGTTATGCCACCAAACTCATTCCTATAGCATAAACAAGCTCTTTTAATACTTTTGATTCTTTTGCACTACTAAATTTTACTTTTATACCTTAGCTCTTCCATTTATTTTTGGATATTTTCTATCTCTTGGTTAAATTTAGATTCCTATCCAACAAAAATATATGTAGGGCTTTTAACTTGCTCTTATTTTGATTTCAAAAGATATTTTTAAGTTGGGAATTCTCTCTTATCTATCATGAATTCCAACAAAAATTAGCTTAAAGTTTGATACAATGGCCAACTTCACTTGATAAGTTCTAGCTTCAACAAGTCTTAGCTCAATTTCTTGATTCACCTTGGCACGTTTTATGGTAGCCATATCAATAAATTTAAATATTTGAAATATCTCTATTGTTATGCCACCAAACTCATTCCTATAGCATAAACAAGCTCTTTTAATACTTTTGATTCTTTGGCACTACTAAATTTTACTTTTCTACCTTACCTCTTCCATTTATTTTTTGGATATTTTCTATCTCTTGGTTAAATTTAGCTTCCTATCCAACAAGCCTATCTGTAGGGCTTTTAACTTGCTCTTATTTTGATTTCAAGAGATATTTTGAAGGCTTCTCCGTTAGGTTTTTAGAAAGTATATTTACCTAGTTTTGGAGTGCTATGACTTACACCGAAGATTCACTCAAGGTGTTCTTTAGATATTCCAATTCTTTCTCCTTATTCATCAATTTTTTACTTAATGAAGCACAATCACATAAAAAAAAATTCTGGCCTCTTACATGATTTGAACCTTATCTATAACACAAATGTTTTTTGAGATCGAGCCCTTTTGTCACCACCTACCAATCCTAATCTGTCATCTCTTCTTCAAGATTTTACACTAGTGGATTTTTTTACATAAATAATAATTCCCTCTTTTGTGGGGTGAAGTGGCTAATTATTTGAGTCACAACCAATAACTATGCCAACAATGCCTATTTCTTCTAGTTGTATTGTTCTATCTACTACTAAATCCTCTGAACTCTTGAAGTGGATTCAAAACTAGCATTGTTGCTTGTGAGCCTTGTTGTTGCCCTATAGGTGGAAAGAATGAAGCTAAAGGTTTTAAAAATGAGAATACTAAAGGAGGGAAAATTAAGGTAGTTGAGGTTGATGATATTGGGATATTTGAGGAAGATAGAACTATTGCTTATTGAATGGAAGATACTGTAGGGAAATTTGAAGGAGCATAGGCCAATGCAACTATAAAAATGGATATTTGGGTTAGTGATGCTGAAATATTTTGAGAAACTAGAGATTCATTAGCTAGAAAGTATATAGATACTATTGGAGAGGTTTCAATCATGAGTGGTTTAATTTCAAGGAAATTATTTTCCTCTCTCATTCTTTCTAGACTGGCTATCAACTTAGATATGGAGGTTGATGCTATGGCTACATCCTTATTGGTTGGTACCACTTCCTCCTATATTTGGACAATCAATTCAACAACTTCATTCTTGTCACATTCCTTTTTCTATTATAATTGAAGTACCAATATTCACTTCCTTGGAGGAATACCATTTATTTTTTATATTTTAGTATTACTTTCTTGCTTGGAAATTTTGGTTGAATCACAATAACTTCACCTAGTAGTGTCAAAATAACATTTAAGACCAAAACCCCCCTTTTTATGGTATCTTTACCCTTATCCTTTTTCTTGAGGTACACGTTTTCTAGGTGCTCCATGCCATGACATTGTATAAAGGTTTCATATTCATTTGGATCCAAGATTTCCAAAGGCACCTTAGTATTACCTATTTCTTGATAGAATTTCCACCAAGCTCTAAGTTTACTATTTCTCCATTTTCACTTTCGTAGAAATTTCTTCATGGTTGTGATAATTTAAAGCTCAAGTTAAGCATAATTTTCTTTCATAGAAATTTTCATATAACCTCTTATGGGTCTCACACAATAAAAATTGCTCTCTTTTGAGTGGTGGGAAAATTTCTTATTTTGCACTCCAACACTTCTCAATATTAGGTATGATTTTATGAATGAAATTTCTAGAAATCCTAGAATCATTTATACATGTAACAAAATTTCCATCTGGATCATAATCCTAGGTAAAATCCAAAATTTCCAACCCTAACTCTCTCAACTTAGCCTACAATTGATTGGCTTACCTCCTTTTATGTTGGGATATACTTCCCAACTAGCCTAGTTGAATATGGGACTTTTAAAATGATATTTTTCTTTTTCCATTTCCATAGGCAACATCATTTAAGTAAACTACCTTAATATTTCAATATATGCTACTCTCTCTTGCACATACTTTAGCAATAGGTATATGAGCTTGCTAAACCTAAAATATGAAAATTGGTGGTATTATCCAAGAAATACTAGTCATCTTTGATTTATAGTCGTAAGACTTTGATGAACTTTTCTAATATGTATTAGACCCTTTCTCCTTTTATTGCAATCACCACTAGTATTAATAAATCACTTACAAAAAGGAAATAAGAGGAGCTTCAACATAGGACTTCCATCTAGTAAGGAATATGTCTTGCTTGTCCTTCATATTTTATTCTTCAATTGAGATTCTCAAACAACTAGATATTTTGAGACAATACTAAATGGATTAGGAATTATCAGTACCTAAATGTTTTATTTTCCAAGAGGTTATTCAATCCTTCATGAATTTTCTAGGCTAAAAAGTCACTAAAGTCAAATATCAAAGGATTTCACTTTGAGCTATTCTTTAGCATATGAACAACACCCAATTCTTCTTATGCCACTTTTCTATTATCATTAGCACTGAAGATGAATATTTTCATGCTCAAGGTATCGTTGGATTCTTCATTGAACATGTCTTGGCTTAAGCAAAAATTTTACATAGCCTCTTTATACTTGTTAAGCTCCATACTAAAGCACTTTAGCTTATCTTTAATCTAGGCATAGTATTCATTTACAATATTTAGGCTTATCTTGAACCCTATTGGTGCTGACAACATTTTTTGTATAGATTATCTTATCATAGTTACTTCATAGGGGTGATCATAGTCAAAAACCTTCTTTGAGTGAGAGTCATAGTCAATACACATGTCTCTACCAGTTTATAGTAAGGATGGACTTGGAGAACCATTTATTGAAGCATTAAATTAGTGCAGATTTGTGCAAAAAAGGTATCTATTTTTTCTTTTAGGTGTATTTGGTATGCATATTCCCTTAGGGTCTTCGTATATTTTGATAGCTTATGTTCATCATCATTTTGGGTGCATCTTTTATGCATTTTAGTGGTTCGGTTCTTGCAATATGAGCATGAATTACCTTTTTTTATACTAAGCAAGCATTTGGAATAACTTTAGATGGTGTGGAAATAATTTTACATTTCTTAGTGTATTCCTTTGTTGTTGTAGGATTTTTGAGTTTAGGAAACTTTGTTTCTACCTTTTCTTTTGTCGGCTCTTTAAGGCTTATTTGATGCAAATGAAAATGACTTTAGGAAGAAGACATATTATTAGGACTTAAACACTTCATGTTATTCCATTAATACACCTATGGATACTTGGCCTTTGCTTGGCTATAAGAGATGGTCATGATTTTGTTTGGATAGTAGGACCACTTAGTTTATATGTTGTTGCTTGGGATTGGATAATTTCAAAAAATTTCATTCAAATATTCCTAAATTTTCTCATTTTTTGATTCATCTAATCTCACAACTCAAACTTTACTTCTTTTGGAACAATGAGCTAGGCACAAAATGCTATCAATTTTACCTTAATGAAATAATTTTGAATTTTTTGGAAAATCAAAGAATGGATCATGTAAGATTTTTGTTTATATATGTACAAATAAAAAATATTTAAGCTCAACCCATACCCATTGGCTCAAAAATCTCATTTAGACTAGGATCCTAGGGTTCAATACTCTGTTGTTCCTTTTATGATTGAGTTTGAAGAGATTTACCCTTTTTTCAAATATTCTTGGCATGAACCATTCTTCTTCCACTAGGAAGGACTGATTAGTGCTTTTACATATTATGGAAAGATGCTCAATATGATGGGTACAAAATGGCTATGATGAAATTGTTATTTTAGCCCCATTTAGAGCTCTTAAAATCATCAATGAACAACCCATATAAAGGTAGCCTTTGATTTTAGCAGTGAAATTCCTCAATAAATAAATGCAAAACAATCCAGGAAGATCAATTACTACTACATCTTGAGCTACTAGGAAATCTAGATGTGCATGGAACGTAATTGGAAGGATTTACACAACTCTTAATATTTAGATTGCACTACCATTTAGTTGCATTATCCTCTTGTTTACCTATTGATAAGCTAGACCTAATGCATATCCCACCCTTTTAAGCATGGCTGAAGTGCTTGCCCTAGAATCTATCATGTAGTTATGGATTAGCTTATCTTGTAGATTAGGAAAAAATAAAAAGGAGTGGTTTTTGGTCTGCTGACCCCTAGGGAAGATATTTGCAAGACCACAAATACATTCTATTAACACAACTACTTTTATTCCTCCAACGCCTTCTTTAGGTTCTCCTCTTGCTCAAGAATGGATAAAATATCACATACAAGTACCACTATCATGGATTTACTTAGATGATCCACTATGTTGAATGAACAAAGGGGCCTAATATTTAGGGAGAATGCCATGAACTTCCTTGGTAGGGCTTGCAAATTAAATTGGAATGTGTATTAGTGAATGATTTTTAATTCTTAGCTTTGTTGTTTTTATGGATATATATTATGTCCATTTTATGTAAGTATATGGTATTATTGATGCTTTGCTTGGTTGTAGGATCAACTACTCTTGTAGGTGGACAAAATAATTGACCATAAGGAATGGGAAACCATATTGAAGGTGAAATGATGATGATGACTCATTAATCAACCAACTCAGGGTAACATGAATGAATATCCTTTCATGTAGGTGCATTATGGTTTGCTTTTGCTCATGTTCATACCATTGGAATAGGAAAGTTTCCTACAATGAGTCTTCTTAACATGAGTAAGTGATAGCTTAAGTCTATCTAAATAAGAAGCCACTCACTTGAGGATAAAACAATAGTACAAAAAATTGAGAGAGTAAAATATTATATAGATTTAATCTAATATTGCTTATTAGGGTTGGAGTAAAATATTATTTTGTTTACCTTGATTGAATGAGAAGATTTAATCCTAGACTATTGTTAGTTTAATCTAATATTAGTATTAATCAATAGAATGATTAATGTTATTCTAATTTTAGGTTTAATATTAATCAAAAGGAATGATTAATGTTAGTTTAATCTAATGTTAGTATTAATCAATATAATTATTAATGTTATTTTATTCTAATGTTAGTATTAATCAATCGAATGATTAATGTTATTCTTATGTTAGATTTAATATTAATAAAAATATAATGTTAGTTTAACCTAATTTTAGATCCTTTTAATCTAATGGATTAATTAAATGGATTGGACTTTGGTTTGTTCTTGGCATTGAGTTTGTTTCCTCCATTATTATGATCATGGTTGCTTTATTAACATAGTGAATTTGCCATGCCTTGTTGTCAATTTTTGCTACATGATGACTAGTTGAAGCATTGGAAAATGCTCTTGAGAATTACAACACAAGCCTTGCATGGTAGTGCTCAATAACATACATGACCTATTTATTTTAAAGCTCCAACTTGATTAGGGGGAGGCAACAAAGAATTAGGAGCTAAGGGAAGAATAGAATTTTGGATAGCAAAGGACAACTTAGGTAGTGATCAAGCCCTCAAGAGGAATATATGACACTATTTTTGTAGGTATGCGTGGAGGCTTGCTATGTGTTTTATTCACTATTTTATTAGGCCTTTATCCTTGGTTATGTGTGTGCTTTACGTATGCTTATGCTTTGTTTTCTAGACTTCCTGTTACTATGCACTTTTGAGCTTTCAATGTTGATATGCTTTAACCTAGTTTTATTGCTTGGTTTCCCTTGTGTTCCTTCCACTGGCTTGGGACCTATTCCCATTGCATGGTGGAAGTATATTGTGTGGCAGTGCAACATGCAAATCATGTTTGTTGGCCAAGTTATTTCTCTCATATTTCTTTATTTTATACCTTGCTAGTATGTTGTAGATTGTTGTCTTTGGTTTAGGGTGACATCAAGATGGTGCTCTCTATGTTTCTCTTAGGATTTGGGTTGACACTTGTTTTCACCTAGTTTGGGGGTTTTATTTTATTGATATTTATGGTGTTCAGTGGTATCAAGGTTTTCTATGAAGAAGGCACCCCTAAGAGCTTTCTTTATATAAGCTCAGGACCAAATAATCTCTTTTTTCCCTAAGTTAAACCTTACCTTTTTAATCTTCTTGGTGCATGTTTTGTTTGGTTCCTTTGATAATCGGATAGACTTTATCTTAGGATGCACCTTAGTGTTTCTTGGAAGTTTAATCAAAGAGATTATAAGGTTTGCATTTTATCTAATGTTAGTGGTTATTAATCAATAACTTGATTAATATTTTCTTTATCAAATTAATCGAATGTATAGAATAATTATTTTTAATATTTAGATTATTAATTAATCAAAAAAATAGATTAGTTTGAGGTCTAAGGTGCAGATCAATTGGTTCAACCAAACCCCGCAAGGGGGACGAAGATCCAAGGTTTAAATATTGGGCCTCGTTGGACTGAACACTTGTCCCTTTCTTGGTTATTTTAGAGGTGTAAAAGGTTTTAAATGATTGTGGCATGGTGGTTACAGGGGAAGACTATGCGAAGATCTATGTGGTGACTTATGGGGCAGACATCGCATAATACTGTGGTGGTCATAAAATCTGGATAGTCTGCTCAAATTCATGACAGCTATCGATTACACCATGTAAATTAAATAATAATAGTAATAGATTAGTTTGTCAATTAATCTGATGATTAATTTAATATAATATTTAGATTATTAACTAATCTAATGATAGATTAGTTTGGCCATTAATCTGATGATTAATTTAATATAATCTTTAGATTTTTAATTAATCTAATGATATATTAGTTTGGCAATTAATATGGTGATTAATTTAATATAATATTTAGATTATTAATTAATACAATGATAGATTAGTTTGGAAATTAATCTAATGATTAATTTAATATAATATTTAGATTATTAATTAATCTAATGATAGATTAGTTTGGCAATTAATCTAATGATTAATTTAATATAATATTTAGATTATTAATTAATCTAGTGATATATGAATTTGACAATAAATCTAATGATTAATTCACTGAAATCTCTAGATTATTAATTAATCAAATGATAGATTAATCTTTAGTCTTTCAAATGAATGTTAAGACTTGCAAATAGTAGATTGATTACTTAGATCTCTAAATTTACTACTTAACCCAATGATGGGTTAATTTAATAAAGGATTAATTTAGTTTGGAATTGACCTAGTATCAGATTGAAAATATTTATGAAAAATATTTTAGAAAGAAGTATGGGATGCTTTATACTTGAGTTTGCTATGCATTATTGAAATGAATCATATAGAAATGCATTGCTAAGTTTTTGGAAAGAGAGAAATAGATTGAAAATATTTTTTGAAAATATTTTAGAAGTATGGGTTTCTTTATGCTTTAGCTTGCTATGTATTATTGAATCATATAGAAATGCATTGCTAAGTTTTGGAAAGAGACAGAAATGGGTTTTGAAGATATGTTGTCGAAATATATTGTTTGGTTTAGAGAAATATATTGTTTGGATTAGAAAAATATATTGCTTGTTTCTGGAAAATATTATATATATATTGTGGAAATATATTGCTTGGATTAAAGGAATATATTGTGAAAATATATTGCTTGTTTGTGAAAAATATGTTGCAAAAATATATTGTTGGTTTTGTGAATATATATTGCAAAAATATATCACTTGTTTTGCTTTGAGGAAAAGAAATCTTGGAATGTTTATTTGGATGTGGAGTCCAATGGAAATAAGGAAATTATGGGAAGTTCCTTAAGTATTTGGTGTGGAGTCCATTGTTAAGTGAAATATTATGGGGTATTTCACATAATCTCTTAAAGTGGATGTGGAGTCCATCTATAGGGAATAAATAAGGGGGTTCCCTTATTTGATTTGTATATTTTAAAACATGGAAAACAATATGGGTGTGGAGTCCATTTTGAATAAAGAAATTTATGGGATTTTTTCATGTGATTGTTTTAAAATTAAATAGAAATATTAAGGATTGGTTTTTATATGAATGTTTGATGTAATGGATTGAGTATGTAGAAAGTAAATGTCTTGTTTATTTTATTTATGTTTGCATTAGATGCATAGAATATGAAATAAGCATTTAGGAATGCATTCATACCTGCATATGAGTTATTCTGGTCCCTTTCTTCCTATCAAAATGCCATGGAGTTCAGAGGATGAATATAGCAGATCAAGATGATGGAATTCCTCTTTATTTTATGTAACAATGTGAAGGATTAGTTTGAATATCACTCTTGGAGAAAGAGGATTTATTGTAATAGAATTCAAGGACTTATTATTTGTAAATCTAAACCTTTATTTGGATTTTTATCATGGTGCCATATTGATTATTGATTTTATGGGTTGTATCCATGTTGTTGGAGCTAATACTTTGATCTAAATATTTTATTAGATTTATTTGCAAGCTTAAGATAAGATAGTATTTATGCTTCCATTCTAGAAGTTTCTCTTATTTTACTTGCAAAAATGAGAGAGTTATCTATGGGCTTAGGGGTTTCTTTTGGGTTGGGCTCTAAAGGTAACCTTGTCTAAAACTCTTCTTTTAAACTTGGGCTAGCAATACCTAGTTCCTATGTCCATTATAATACTAACACATGAAGTGATTGTTGCTTAAATTCCTATCATGGACATGAGGAAGACATGCTTGAATTTTAAGGGATCACCACATAGGTGTAGTTAAACTAGATTGAGTCATTACACTTGATGGACCTAGTATAGAATGATTTATGGTTGGAAGAAGGAATTGGATTTCCCCTCTCTAAGGACTGAGAAGAGATAATCCTAATATTGAGGTAAAAAATTTTACATTCGTGGAGAATATAAAAAAAGTGGGGAGATGCTTGTGAAGCATCCTCTATAACATAGAGGTATAAGAGGTGAAACCCAGTTACCTATGAGAGCTTGGTCTCTCCTATCCACTTGAGTAATGTCTAAATCATATTAGACATAAAATGTGGGTATGTCTAGTCAATATATGTATTCCATGGATACTCTTGTGAACATTAATAAGATCTATAAAGGAAACATCTCCCTCAGGTTGGTTATTTTTTGGAGTTGTTATATTTGGTATTAGAGCTCTAGGTTGCGAGACTAGAAGCTTCTATGAAGAGAACCTGATGCATAGAATTTTAGGATATTTGCAACCTTGAATACCTTAACTTGAATTGGGTTCACTAGGTATTGCACACGAGTGGGATCAAAAACCAAGGAATAAAAAAAGTCCTAAAAAATATAATCTCTAATGGGGGATGACACCTTACATGAAGTGTGACCATTGATATTATCAATGGATGATAATACTCTTGGAATGGTACCTTACGTGGAGTAAGTGTGACCATTGATATTATCAGTGGATGATAATACTCTTGGGGATGGTACCTTATGTGGAGTAAGTGTAACCATTGATATTATCAATGGATGATAATACTCTTGGAATGGCATCTTACATGGAATAAGTGTGATGATTCATATTATCAATGGATGGTAATACTCTTGGGGATGTTACCTTACGTGGAGTAAGTGTAATCATTAATGTAATTAATGGATGATAATACTTTTAGAAAGGTGCCTCACGATGGAGAAAGTGTAACCAAGATCATTGTTAGTAGAGTGATAATGGTTATAACCAAAATGTCACCTTGTGAGGAAATAAGTGTGATTGTGACCATTACCTAAAGGATGTTAATAGTCTAAGTTAGTTCATAGATAGATGTAACTAACCTATTACAAGTGTCAGACCCATATGTCATTGAAGTGAGGCATTTTAATATTATGGAGTTTCATTCCAAAGTAATGAGGAAACAAACTCTAGAATAGTGTAGGATCCAATGGGACCAATCTTTTGAGAAAAATACTTGGGAGAAATTGGATGAAAGAAAATACATTTTCCTTATTTATTTGAATAGAGATAAATGTAATTTTTTTTAGGAAACACAACATACTTTATTTAGTCCAAGGGGGGTAGTATATCAAGACCCTCCTTGGTTGGGCTTGCTACTTAAATTGGATTGTGTATTAGTGATTGATGTTTAATGCTTAAATTTATTATTTTGATGGATATATACTATGTCCATTTTGTGTAAGAATATGGTACTATTGATGCTCTACTTGGTTGTAGGATTAGGTACTCTCATAGGTGGATAAAAGGATTGAACACAAGGAATGAGGAAATATATTGAAGAGGAAATTATGATGATGACTCGTTCATCAATGAGCTTAGGGTAACATGAATGAATACCCTTTAATGTAGGTGCATTATGGTTTGCTTTTGCTCATGTTCCTACCATTGGACTAGGAAAGTTGCCTACAATGAGTCTCATTAATATGAGTAGAAAATAGCTTAATTCTGTATGAATTAAGGAGCCACTCACTTGAGGATAAAAAAATGGTACAAAACATCGAGAGAGTACTTTTATTCTTGCATAAGGTGTGATGGATTTGTTTATCTTCCTTATGTATGACTGAATGGTATCTTGGATAGATTAGATAGATTTGACCCAAGGTTTCTTCTTAGGATTGGAGTAAAAAAATATTTTGTCTACCTTGATTGAATGAGAAGATTTAATCCTAGACTAATGTTAGTTTAATCTAATATTAGTATTAATAAATATAATTATTAATGTTATTCTAATTTTAGATTTAATATTAATCAAAAGGAATGATTAATTTTAGTTTAATCTAATATTAGTATTAATCAATAGAATGATTAATATTTTTTTATTAGTATTAAGAAGGGGATTGAAAGGGCCCTATCCCTTTTACATAAACTTCATTACAAGCAGATCATAAAATATAAAGAAAACATGGTGCCAAGTTCATTATTAAAAATCATATATACCCAACCTAAATCACCTAATAAGAAACATACATACTAAAATTAGATTTAATCAATAGAATTATTAATGTTATTCTTATGTTAGATTTAATATTAATCAAAAGGAATGATTAATGTTAATTTAATCTAATGTTAGATCTTTTTAATCTAATGGATTAATTAAATGGATTGGAATTTAGTTTGTGCTTGGCATTGAGTTTGTTTCCTCCGTTATGGTGATCATGGTTGCTTTATTAGCATAGTGGAGCCACCATGCCTTGATGTCTCTTTTTGTTGCATGTTGGATAGTTGAAGCATTGGAAAATGCTCTTGAGTGTTACATCACGAGCCTTACATGGTGGTGCTCAAGGACTTACATCACCTATTTATTTGGAAGCACCAAATTGATTAGTGGAGGCAGTAAAGTATTAAGAGCTAAGAGAAGAATAGAGATTTTGATAGCAAATCATAGATTATATAATGGTCAAGCCCTCAAGAGGAATATGTCACACTATTTTTTTAGGTATGCATGGAGGTTTTCTATGTGTTTTTTTCACTATTTTATTATACCTTTCTCCTTGGTTATGTATGTGCCTCATGTATTCTTATGCTTTGCTTTCTAGACTTTCTATTTTTATGCACTTCTGAGATTTCAACATCAACATGGTTTAACCTAGTTTTGTGGCTTAGTTCCCCTTGTGTTCCTTCCACCAGCTTGGGACCTATTATCCTTGCATAGTGGAAGTACACTATGTGGCAACACAACATGAAAATTATGTTCTTTGGTCAAGTTCTTGCTCTCACATTGATTTATTTTCTATCTTGCTAGTATGTTGTAGATCATTGTCTTTGGTTCAGGGTAATTTTGGGATGACACTCTCTGTGTCTCCCTCAGGGTTTGGGTTGACGGTTGTTTTTTCCTAGGGTTTTTTTATCGAGCTTTGTGGTGTTCTATGTCGTCAGGGTTCACCACCAAGAAGGTACCCCTAAGAGCTTTCTTTACATAAGCTTAGGATTGAATCGTCTATTTTTTCCCTAAGTTAAACCTTACATTTTAATCTTCTTGGTGTATGATTTTGTTTGGTTCCTTTGATAACCAAATAGGATTTATCTCGAGATGCACCTTAGAATTACTTGGAAGTTTAATTTAAGATATTATAAGGTTTGTATTTTATCTAATGTTAGTGGTTATTAATTAATAGATTGATTAATATTTGCTTTATCTAATTAATCGAATAGATAGAATAATTATTTTTAATATTTAGATTATTAATTAATCTAATGATATATTAGTTTGGCAATTAATCTAATGATTAATTTAATATAATCTTTAGATTATTAATTAATCTAATGATAGATTAGTTTGGTAATTAATCTAATGATTAATTTAATATAATCTTTAGATTATTAATTAATTTAATGATTAATTTAATATAATCTTAAAATTATTAATTAATCTAATGATAGATTAGTTTGGCAAGTAATCTGATGATTAATTTAATATAATCTTTAGATTTCTTTTAGTGACCTGGTTGAAGGAGAGGAACAAAAAAAAATTGCAGATGAACTTCAAAATATGCTTCTAGAGTTTTATTTGTCAATTTTTACACAAAAATATGAGTTGGTTTGGAACTTATCAAAGGATGGTGGATACTCAGTAAAGTTGGGATATGAGAATTTAGAACAATCAAAAATTTCTTCTCCCAAATATTTTCCTTGGAAGAATGTTTGGTCATTAGAGGCTCTCCCTAAGGCCTCAATATTTCTTTGGTTAGCAATTCAAAGTAAGATTCTTTCGGAGAGAGTCTACAAAGAAGAGGATATTATGGACCCTTCAAATGTGCCTTGTGTGAGAAGGATTTAGAAACATCAAACCATTTACTCCTTTATTGTCCATTTGCTCACACCATTTGGGGTTACTTTTTAAAAAATATGAAATTATATTGGGTATCTCCATCAACATTTAAAGATTTGATAGAATGTTGGATAATTTATTTAAAAGCTAAAGCATTATGTATTCTTTGGAAAATTTGCCCTACCATTATTTGTTGGAATTTTTGGTTTGAAAGGAATAATATAATTTTTAATAATAAATATCAAAATCATGTCCAATTTTGGAATCGTATCAGTGCCTCTCTTGCATAATATCTACAAATATGGTGCTCATCATGAGAAGTCTCAATTGTAGAAAAATATGTGCTAATAATTTAGCTATAGGATATGAACATATATTTCGATCTATGGTAAAATGAAAATGTCCAGAAATTGGGTTTATCAAAATTAATTTTGATGGTGCTTCTAAAGGAAATCCAAGAAAAGCTAGTGGAGGTGGTATTTTTAGAAATAGTGAAGGCAAAATTCTCCTCACTTATTCAGAATCATATAGAACTTCAACTAACAACTATGTAGAGGCTAGGGCATTTATTACTGGGATTAAAATTGAAGCAAAAATAGAATGGAAAAATATTTCAATTGAGGGGGACACAAATTATCATCAATGCTATTAACAAAAATGGAAGTGGAGACTGGATAAAAAATAATATTATTGTTGATGTTCATCATTTATTACTAGATGCAATCTCCTGACAATGTGAGCATATTTACAGAGAAGAAAATCAAGTAGCAGATAAATTAGAAAATTATGGTGTTGATCTACATCCCCATGAAATTCAAATTTTAGAAGACAACTGGCCAAGTGAGATTTTGTCTTGATAAAAATGATGTCAAGGAGTTGGTTGTGAAAACATAGCACTTTGAGAAAGTTGAAGAATATATTTAAGAGAAAAAATAAAGGAAAAAATAGTGATAAAAATGTTTGCTACAAAAATATGTAATATTCTGGTATTTTGATGGGAGTAGCCCCCAATAGAAGCCAAATATAACCTATTCAAAAAATATTTAGATTTTTAATTAATCTAATGATAAATTAGTTTGGAAATTAATCTGATGATTAATTTACTAAAATATAAATATAAATATATATATATTTTTTTTGGTAAGTAGTGTTTGTATTTACAACGGGTTTTAACAAGGATCCCAAAACCTGATTACATAAGCAATGGGTCTAGGGCATCAATCCCTTGAAACTGAACACCAAAATAGAAATCCCGCCCAGCGGTAACAGTAAGCATGAAACAATCCCTCTCAGCGGGAAATAAACAAATAAGAAAGAAAGTAGTTTTGGAGATCCCGCCCAGCAGGGAGTAGCCAAAAACCACCATCGAGAAGATCTCGCCCAGCAGGAAGCAAAGAAAAACCATTACAATAAAATCTCGCCTCGTGGGAAGCATTCAAAACCACCACAAACAGTCTTGCCTAGCGGGAAGCAACAGGGAAATCTCGCCATCCAAGAAACCAGCAGAAAAGAAAGGATCCCGCCTCACGGGAAAACCGACGGATTTGGCAGATCCTGCCCTGTGGAGAAACTAGCCGCCCATCGGGAAAACATTCTGTTTAGTGAGAGCCATCCTACAGGAAGTCGATAGCCAGCACAGAGAGGATCCAACCCATCAGGAAGTGACCAGAGAGTTGCACCACAAGGAACCCGCCCCGAGAAAATAGAAGAGGATCCCAGCAGCAGGGACCAAGAATCTCGTCCAAGCACAGAGCCCGTCGAGGATTCACAAGAAAAGGGGGAAGCTGTCCAAACCCTAAACTGTCACCTCCATCGCACCGAGAAATGCAGGGGACCAGATCCATGCGAATAACCTACAAAAAACCCTAGGGGGAAGCCTGAGGGAAAAAGGGAAGGGATCCCCAACCAAACAGGGATCCCTGGGAAGCACCAGTCCGAAAAACAACCAAGGAAACCCTAGCCGGTCGGGAGGGGCGTAGATAGTGGAGAAGGATCTCCCCCCAGGAGATCATCTGCAAACAACCACTCCCTGGGAGGGATGACCTGGGTTGAGCCAGGGACTGGGCAGGAACCAGGAGCCATGGGAGGGGGAGCAGGGGAGGGACCAGAGCCCTCCCCTATCTACTTTCTTCCCTCTTCAAAAATAAATAAAATATAAATATTTTTAATTAATATGATGATTCATTTAATATAATATTTAGATTATTAATTTATCTAATGATTAATTTTTTTTTGAAAAATAATTTGAAAAAACTTGTATTAAAACAAAGATCATTTACAAGTTGGGATGAGACTTCTCCAGCCTTAGCCAAAGAGAACACATGTTTACAATAGTAAAAGAAGATTTGCATTGGATCCAAATCTCTTAAATTATATTTCTACAATGGTTTTTCACCTGTTTACAACTATAAAATAAAATCTACATTGGAGCATAAATCTCCTAAACTATATTTCTAGAATGGTTGTCCAAATTAGCTGAACACTATATTTGCTCATCAACCTGCCTAATCATATCATCCTCAATAGTCATATCACTGTGGCACTAAACCCTTACCTCCTTCTCAGTGCCCATCTTATCCAGGAAGTCTACCACTTTATTTAGATCTCTACTCACATAAAATTGAATCACATCATCTAATTCCCTCTACAATTCCTTAATTTGAGTGACAAGAATCCTCAACCTCCATGTCTTCAAAGCAAATTTTTTCATGCAATCTAGAGATCCAACCATTATTTGAAAATTTAATTCTAGGATTATCCTATTATAACCTTGTTTTACTACCAAAATAGAAGCATATTTGATAGCTAAGGCTTCCACTTCATTGTTTTTGGCCCTTCCCAAACCTTGTAGTTCCTAATAGAGCACTGTTCCAACATGATTTTCACAAACCACTCCAATTACAACTCTACCTGGATTGCATTTTGCAGATCCATTAGTAGTAATTTTAATTGAACCTTCTAGGTGTGGTTTCCAACTAGCTTTATCCTGCCCCTCTTGCACTTCAAATTCCTTATCCATTGTCCCTATAACAACCTAAGTTTCCTCTTTAGCATACACTACCACAGTTCCTATGACTTTTCTCCAAATGACCTGCCAAACTCCATCTAAATATGAAAATGTTTCTCTAAACATTTTTCCATTTCTCTCCAACCACACTTACCACCAAATGAAGCTTAATCCAAGATACCAACCAATACAAAGAGCTTTAGATTTAAATCTATCCCTCTTCCATATTTTCCAAATATTAATCCGATTCAAATCACCATTAACTCAAATTTTATAATATAAAAACCATCTCTCCTAGATTTGGCACATGAATGGGCACTCAAACATCAAGTGATCAGTTATTTCCTCAATATTGTAGCATAAAATAAATTTATATGGACCAATTATTTCCCTACATCTGATATTATCAAAAGTAATAATTCCATTATGCATGAACTGCCAGGAAAAAAAGTTTACTTTCGACCAACCCTTGGACTACCAAATCTTTCCCCAATCCTTATTTTGATATGCATGAGGAGGAAGCTCTAGAAGGATCTTATCATATCCATACTTCACTATGTAGACACCAAGGCTCCCATAGACCCAAGCTAATTCATCCTCTTCATCTCTACCTATGAGAAATATTTCTGCCAAGATTTTAGTCATGATGGGTGTCAAATCCGGAGGGATTGAAATTGGCCACTCATCCAACTTCTTAAACTGCTTAAAATTATAATCCCCCAACTGATTAATGTTGAAATAACTTTCAATTTGGACCCAAACCTTAGTTTCCATAGCTATTTTTATTTGTTGCAATTTAAGAAATTCAATAATGATAGGTGGGTATTGATCCCGTGAATCTATCCAAAATTTTACCTTCTCCCATCTCATCACTTTCCAAAATAATCCATCTTTCCATAGCTGAGATCCTAAATTAAGAGCCTACCATACTAAGGATCCATTACCATCCAAAGAGAAATGACCCACCTCATTTGGGTTTACCTGTCCCAAATATTTACTAGTTAAAATTCTACTAAATAAAGAAGTTGGTTGGAAAATCCACCTCCAGTAAAGCTTTCCAGCCAAAGCTTTATTATTTAACTTTAATATTCTCAGTCCCAAACCTCCTTTTACCTTGGTTTGGCTTACTTTATCCCAACATACTAAGGCCCATTTCCTCTCTCCTTTTACTCCTTCCCATAAAACATTTATCATCATCTTATCCAACTCTTTCCATATGGTATGTGGGGCAGCAAGGATAGAAAATTTATAGATTGGCATGGCCTGAATGACTGAATACAAAAAAGCTAATATAACCCCATAGCTTAACCATTTGTGAGACCAATGATTAATTATTTTCTTGATATAGTATAAAATATTCTTCCAGATATCCATTTTTAGTTTTTTAAAATGCAAAAGGACCCCCAAGTATACCACTGGGAGAGAAGTCCTTATGAATCCGAAGATCTTTAAAATTTTGTCCCAAAGCCTTTGATCAAGATTGAAAAAGACCATTTTATATTTTTATCATTGATGACTTGGTTTGTAGCCCTAAGGTAGACATTAAGTGTATCCCTAATCATTATTGCTTCCCTAAAGTTGGCCACTCCCACCAATCCTGTGTCATCCATAAATTGTAGGTGAATCAAAACTTCCTCACCCATCTTGATATCTATTAGCAAACCTTGTCTTCTCCTAAATATGAGTCTAACCAAGCCTTCAATCAATATGAGATAAAAATAGAGAGAACAAGGATCTCCTTGATGAAGGCCTCGAGTAGCTCCAAACGGTTATGAGGGAAGATCCTTGATTAAAATTGAGTATGTTAGAGTACAAAAATAGCTCATGACCCATTATATCCAATCCTGAGAGAAACCAAAGGCTGCCATCATATTTTACAAGAATATTCACTCCACCCTATCATAAGCCTCTGATATATCCAATTTTATGAATATTCCTCTATTACCAGATGTTTGAATTGAATGGATTACCTCCTGAGCTAGAACCACACCATCCAAGATCTACCTACTCTCTATAAACCCCCTTGCTCTAAGGATATAATGCTATGTAGAAGAGGTTTTAGATGCTCAACCATTACCTTTGTGATTATTTTATATATGACATTACATAAGGCAATAGGTCTATAATTTGAAATATGCACCCCTTCCTATCCTTTTGAAATTAATGCAATGAAAGTATGATTTAATGCTTTAAGTATTCTTTTACTACCTTTGGACTCCTCTATAACAACCATTACATCCTCCTCCAAGTTGTCCTAGAAGGCCTAAAAAAACTCAATTGGAAATCTATCTGGACCTGGTGTTTTTTGGGTGCTCATTCCAAAGACTACATTCTTCAGTTCCTATCTATCAATGGGTTTAAGTAGGGCCTAATTTTCTTCTTCAGAGATAATAGAGGGTATGACATCAAGAACTTCTTTTTGAGCCTCTTCATCTTGCACCATACTTTTCTTAAATATTTTAGAAAAATAGTCCATTGAATGGAAATTAATACCTAGAATTGTATCAAAGGAGTTTCCATTCTCATATTGAAGAGCTTCTATGTTTTTCGTCTATCTCCTAGCATAGGCAACCTGATGGAAAAATTTGGTATTTTTATCACCTTCTAATAACCAAATGGTTCTTGATTTCTATTTCTAGTAGGTCTCCTCTTGTTGTCAATGTCATCAATCACTTTATGCAATGCATCATCCTCTTATTTAAGCTGCTCTATAATTGTTCCTTCCCTAAAGTGTTTTTAACCTCATCCCATTTGGCCACCAATGGAGCTCTTTGGACCTAGAAGTTTGTCTTGTTAGCTCACCTCCATTGATTCATTTGATATTTGACATAATGAAGTTGTTTGTAGAATCTAATCATCGATGTCCCATATGATGGGTGGCCTTCTTCCCACCACCGTGGAATTTTCTTTCAAAGTTCCTCTTTTTGTAACCAATTTTTTTCAAATTTAAATGGTTTGTGATGTTGCACTGTCTTGATCCCCCTTCCAATAAAATGGGAAAATGATATGAAACTGGACCCTCTAAAATCTAAAATTTTATGTTCCATTTTACAAATGCCTCCTCTGAAACCAAAAATTTATCTAACTTCACTTTCCTCCTATGTGGCTCCCTCCTCTTATTAGTCCAAGTATAGTTGATTCTAGGGCATTGAATATCCACCAAGTGTAATTCCTAGACTTGGGCAATCATAAGTTGATCCCTTGGTTCCAAAATTGAGTTTCCCCCTTCCTAATATCTAGAGGATAATTTAGCATTAAAATCCCCAACAATAATCCAATCTAACTCTTCCCTTGAGACTCTCATGTTATGCATAACTTTCCATTGATGCATCTGACCATCTAGGTTTTGAGCCCCATTAAAATTTATGATTAAAACATGTTCAATTGTGACACTATTCCTAAAATTTGATGTGAGGACACCCCTCCAAGCTATATGTTCTATTTCAGTCCATTCAAGAGAGTTATAAAAAGTAATTATCCCCCTTGAATCCCCTTGGGTAGCCACTTCCATATGACCAAAACCCCTCCAAAGTCTATTTACTATTTTACACATAAGATCCAACGATATTTTTATCTCCTAGATAAGAAAAAAAATATGTTTTACATTTTGTAAGAGTCTTTGAATAGCATATTGATGGGTTATATTGTTTAAACCCCTAAAATTCCATGATTCTATAATAATTGGTTACCTTGAGAGCAGTAAAACTCTATTGGCCTCATTGATCCTCCAGTGATAAGTTTTTCTCCTTGAACTACTATCAATTCCTTATTTGATTGTCTATCCACTCTTTGAGATCTGCTATTTTTTTATCTCTTTTCCACCTTATTTATCCTTAGAGTTGAAATTTCATTGTTCTTTTTTTCTATTCCCATGATGACATCCTTAATTATTAGTTTCTCTTGGTTATGCATTTTCAATGCCCCTGCACTCTTTGATTGCAGTAACTCACTGCACTCATTTACCTGCTCTATGATAGGAGGAGATGAAAGAGGGACTTGAACATGGTTTTTATTGTTTTTATTATTCCCATCCACTCCTTCCTTGAATTTTTCTTCTTCTTGGTCCATTAGTGTCTTAAATATCTCATATCTATTGGAGGGATTGAGTTGGTTTTTCTCTTTACCATATTTTTTCTTTTGCCTTCTCATTCTTTTGGGATGTTCAAAACCATCTCCGTGTGCTTATTTACCCTGAGAGATATTAGGTGTTTCTTTATTGATTTTTTATTTACCCTCCTTAGGAAGATTTGACATTCCCAGATGAGCCTCCATTTTTATGTTCATATTATTTAGGCAAGATTGGTCCAAATGCCCATATTTGTGGCAAAATCTGCATTTGAAGGGCAATGCCTCATAATCCAATTGTTGAATCCAAGATAGTCCTACAAGTTTGAGTTCTACCTTTGCTGGAAAATGTTGGCTAAGATCCATTTCCACACATAATCTTGCATAAATAGTTGTGTTTCCTTCCATTGTGTCTTTGGAAACACCCAAATATCTTCCAATGGAATTGCTAATAATTTCCAATACCTGCTCACTCCAAAAATCCATTGGAAGTGCATAAAAATGGATCCAAACCGGTATAGTAGTGGGTTCAATTCAAGGATAAAATCCCACTCTCCAGGGTTGAACAAATAATCCTACCGGACCATGATTCCTCTTTTCTGATTCAAAAGTCCTATTTCTATCGGTAAGTGAAGAAAAACTAACAATAAAATATCCATTGCTAATAAACCATAAAGAATACTCACCAAGAGGCTCCCAGTTTTACCGGACCTAGGAATGCAAAAAAATTAGGGTAGGATGAATACCCATGAATTTATAGATCAAATCATGATTGGATCTATATAAAACTATTTCTTCGACCATCCTTTTCTCAATGATAATATTTGGACTTGATTCTAACTATGGAAAGTATCCATTAACTCGTTGAGATGTTGATTTATTTCCAGCAGCTATAAAGAGACATTTTAATGCAATTTTTTGTGCTTTTTCAGTCTCTTATGGAGATTTATCCTTTAAAAAATCTGCAAAAGAACTATGTCTCTCTAAAAGAGGACCTGGATGTGTCCCCATTGGGCCCTCATGGAGTAAAAATCTTGTCTTCAAGTCCACAGTAACTAGAAATATCTTCGGCTGCCCAAATGATGCCCTAGTTTCTCTTCCAGAGCTATCCCTAGTGGTGAACACAAATTCAATTCTAGAGAATTTTAAAAACTAAAAAATTACTCAAGATCATCTAATGATTAATTTAATATAATCTCTAGATTATTAATTAATATAGTGATATATTACTTTGGCAATTAATTTAATGATTAATTCACTAAAAGATTTCGATTATTAATTAATCAAATGATAGATTAATCTTTAGTATTTCAAACAAATGTTAAGACTTGCAATAGTGAATTGATTACTTAGACCTCTAAATTTACTACTTAACCCAATGATGGGTTAATTAAATATAGGATTAATATAATTTTTAATTGACCTATTATTGTATTGAAAATATTTTAGAAAGAAGTATGGGCTTCTTTATTCTTGAGCTTGCTGTGCATTATTGAAATGAATCATATAGAAATGCATTGCTAGGTTTTCGAAAAGAGAGAAATATATTGAAAATATTTGTGGAAAATATTTTAGAAAGAAACATGGGATTCTTTATGCTTGAGCTTGCTATGCATTATTGAAACGAATCATATAATGCATTGCTAAGTTTTAGAAAGATATAGAAATGGTTTTGAACATATGTTGCGAAAATATACTATTTGGTTTAGAGAAATATATTGTGGAAATATATTTTTGTATATATATTGTGAGGGTTAGAGACATATATTGCTTGTTTGTGAAAAATATATTGTGGAAACATATTGTTTGGATTAGAGAAATATATTGCTTATTTTGCTTTGAGGAAAAGAAAGCTTGGAATGTTTATTTGGATGTGGAGTCCAATGGAAATAAGGAAATTATGGGAATTTCCTTAAGTCTTTGGGCATGGAGTCCATTGTTAAATTGAAATATTATAGGGTGTTTCACATAATCTCTTAAGGTGGGCGTGGAGTAAATATATAGGAAAGAAATATGGGGGTTCCCTTATTTGCTTTGTATATTTTAGAACATGGAAAAAAAGCTAGATAAGAAGTCCATCTTGGATGAAGAAATTTATGGGGTTTCTTCATGTGATTGTTTTAAAATAAAATAGAAATGTAAAGGATCAGTTTCTATATGAATGCTTGATGTAATGGATTGAGTATGTAGAAAGTAAATGACTTGTTTATTTTCTTTATGTTTGCATTAGATGCATAGAATATGAAATAAGCATTTAGGAATGTATTCATACCTACATATGAGCTATTTTGATCCCTTTCTTCCTAACAAAATGCCATGGAGGTCAGAGGATGAAGATAGCATATCAAGATGATGGAATTCCTCTTTGTTTTATGTAACAATGTGAAGGATTAGTTTGAAGATCACTCTTGGAGAAAGAGGATTTATTGTAATAGAATTCAAGGACTTATTATTTGTAAATCTAAACCTTTATTTGGATGTTTATCATGGTGCCATATTGATTATTGATTTTATGGGTTTTATCCATGTTGTTGGAGCTAATGCTCTAATATAAATATTTTATTAGAATTATTTTAAAGCTTACGATAAGATAGTATTTATGTTTCCATTCTAGAAGTTGCTCTTATTTTACTTACAAAAATGAGAGAGAGAGAGAGAGAGAGATAAAGAGTTATCTATGGGCTTATAGGTTTATTTTGGGTTGGGATCCATATCCATAGGTAACCTTTTGTAAAACTTTTCTTTTTAACTTGGGCTAGCAACACCTAGTTCCTATGCCCATAAGAAGACTATCACAATGATTTTTTCTTAGAGTCCTATTGCAAATATGGGGAATACAAGCTTGAAGTTTAAGGATAACCACATAGGTGCAGTTAAACTAGACTGAGGTATTACACCTGATGGACCCGGTATAGAGTGACTTATGGTTGGAAGAAGGAATTGGCATCCACCTCTAAGGATTGAGAAGGGATAATACTAACATTGGGTTCAAGAAGTCTACATCCATGGAGAATATCAAAAAATTGGGGAGACCCTTTTGAAGCATCCTCTATACCATGTAGGTATATGAGGGAAACCCCAGTTACCTACGGGATCTTGACCTCTCCTTTCCATTCAAGTGATATTTGTAGCATCTTAGACTTAAAATGTGGGTATATCTAGTCAATATATGTATTCTGTGGATACTCTTGTGAACCTTAATAAGTTCTATCAAAAAAAATATCTTGGGTTGGTTGGCTTTTGGGGTTGTTAAAGAGAACTCAACATCTACTAATCTTTGGTCTTATCCACATCTAGATAAAAAAAATTATGGTTATTAACTAGAGCATGTGTTGTCTTGGGTCTATAGGAGCACTCAATTGGCTTACCATTAGAGGTTCAATTGTACTCTTCTTTGGTGGTATCATGGAAAGAGATATCCTTATAGGACCCATTGGAATTTTTTGAAAGTTTAGGGTCATCTAGTTGCTCTTTTCCTAATATTCCACCACTCACTTTTTAGCCCTTGTCACATAGTTTGACTAGACTTATGGTTTTTTTGGATACTAGATTGCTTGCTCTATTAGATACCACATACGCTTCATCCTCATCCCATGTTACTAAGATCTATTCTAAAGGTACACTTGATTCAGGAAGGAATGATGTAGAGGAAGATTAGATTATTGCTTGAGCTTCCACCCTTGAATAAGATGTAGATACCTAAGGGGGAATCACTTCATTGAATATAGCTACAGATGGCTAGGAGATTTCTTTAAATAGAGTTGGGATAGGTAGGCATTTGTAGGTGGGTAATACCAATAAATATACTCCTCTACATAGTTTTTTAGGATGGAATCCATATCCCTAGTGGGGTTATGAGGTACTTATTGTAAAATGGCTAGGACCTATACTACCTACTAATTTTACATTTGTGTTGATTAGTATCCCTATTAGTATGAAACTAGGGCCTTGGATAACCATTATAAGAAGGTATATTGCCTTAGTTGCTTTGTACAAGGGAGGTCTTGGGTTATTTTGATATTTAAACCTTTGGGAAATTGTTTGCCTCCTCATGGTCAACATTTCATTCTTGAATATATTGAGAAGGTTTTTCATTGCTTCAAATTCAAAGTTATCTTATAGAGGTATCTAGAACAAGAAGGGGAGTAGGTACTATAGGTAAGACTATAGTTGACTAAAATGTTATTGTTTGGATGGAATAAGGAGGTTGGTATGGAGATTGAAAATTGGAAAATAGAGACATGAGGGGCCTCGAAGCTAGCATTCCAATATAGATCATTTTTTTAGCTCAGATGGATATGCCATAGTCATCTAGTAGATAATATCCTCTCCTAGCCTTAATCAAGAAGGAGATTTCAGAATCTATCTTCAAATAGTAAATAAATACCATGCTTGGGATGGGATGAATATCATTAGGTATTATATGCCAAGCCTTGTGAAACCTAAGGTTGAAATCATCCATATTATTTATCAGTACTCTCTTTATAGTTGACAAGTGCTCCAAGAGAGACACTCCTGACTATTATTTGAATTTATCTACAAATAGGGCTATGAGTTGGTCCTAATTAGCAATAAAGTGTGATTGACGTAAGGCATACCACTCATGAGCATTACCTCTAAATGATGCCATAAATAACCTCAAATCCACATTTTTCTTTATCACATTATAAATCACATATAGGCTAACCATGTTATGTGGGTGCTTGATTAAATTTGTCATATCTTCCTTAGTATAGTATGGAAGAGATTTTAATGAAAACATTGGAATCCCATCCCACATTATAGGAAAAGTAGGAGGCCACAATGGACCTTTGTCATTCTAAGACATAAATATTTTGGATGGTTGAGTAGCCATGATTTGGCATCTACCTCTTCTTCTTATTGGAATGGTGTTAAGCGGTAGGAGCGATGCTTGAATATTGGTAGCAACAAAGGATCTGGTTGCAAGTATTTCATTCAAAAACGTTTGGATTTTTTGTTTTGATTAGAGTTTCCAAGTGAATGCTACATTTTCTCTTTAATCAGGTAGACTGAGATCTTCATTATAACCTCAATTTCATATCTTTCTAACTGAATACTTTTGGATATTTATCTTTGAGTAGAGTGGCTAGGTGATTTTTTAGATGCTTTAATCAAGAAGTTAGACAATGACCTTCACTAGGATCTTAGCCTATTATAGCTCTCTCGATTATGGAATTAAATTAAATTAATTAATTGGGTTCCATCACACATGTCATTAAACTATTATCATCTTTGATTGTCATAGTCACTAGATATAGAGGACCAAATGATCAGATGACTATGTCTTGCATGGAGTGACATAGCAAGGTAGCTCTAAGAGCATGATAAATGACTCAATCAGACTACCTCAAATTTTTTTAATAGGGCTGACTCCTTTTAAGATTTAATATTTAGTACTCTCTATCCTCATCTAACCTAGCTATCAGATGCATAGAGGAAAATGGAAAGAAAACCCACAAGAAACAAAGATAGTGGGAAAAAAAAAATCCAAAGCTAACCTAAGCTAACTAGGGGCCATGCACTAAGATTATAATCATATTATTATACATAATAATGGGATAAAAAAAATTTTTAATCATCCATAAACAACATATAAGGAATATTTTCTCTTCTTGACATGTAGGGTTTAGCATAGATTGCACATACAAGAAACAAGATAAAAATAATATAGTCATGAGTTAGATTTGGAATTGTTGTTATTGTGGCTACCATGATTTTTCCTCTAATAGGCCAATCAATTTCCTCAAATTAATAAATCCATTTGATGCCAATAGGTGATATTTGAATTTTTCTTAGTTATGGATCATCAATTTAACTCATCTATATTTTTGAGAGTTTGTACATTAGCACTGGTATTTTATGATATGATCTTCCTCCTTCTTGTTAGTTACTTTTGCATCATGCCCTACACTTTAAGAGTGCTTCTATTCTATTCTTCAACTTCATTTTATCTTCTAAGGTGATGCAAGCTACTAGTTTTTAATTAGATGGCTATCAAAAAATTTCCTCATCTCCTTGTGTGGGAAATTTATAAACTTTAGAGGTCAAGCTGAACTTTCAGTGGGTAGTTAGTGAAATACTTTTTCCTTATCTTCCCTTGGAAGTTTCTTATGACTTATGATCATAATTTTTAGAACTTTTCTTCTTCTTTATATTTACGAAGTTTATGAAATTCCACCTTTTGAAAATTTTATTATTTTTATGCCCATTGGACTCTTATGTTGCTTTCTATATTTTTCAAACTCTGGCCATGTAAGCTCTTAGAAATTTGGTCTTCCCTCCTTGGTAAAAAATTTATAAAGTGGTTCTAGACTTTTGATTAAATTTTTTTGCCTGCATTGATCTAATGTTTCTTTCCTTACCTTCCATCAACTTTACCTCTATTTAATTCTTCTTTAAAAATTTTACCTAAGGAAAAAATATTTGAGTGTAGTGAAAACTCACTATAGTACCTTGTGAGTTACTATTTATCACATAATCTACTCTATTGTAGGTGGTGGTATGGGGTCTAGATAATTTAGCCTCAAGGAATCTATGTAAAGGGTGGAACCTATGGATATGATATACCCAATGACATGTCCCCACTAGCTCATCTATATCTCCCCTAGTGTTATGTTATGGGGTAGGCTTGGTAGCCTATATATAGCAAGTTCTCATACACCCATACCTATAATAAGAAAACTAGGCTAATAGTGTGTGCTTGCTGATCCTAAATATGGTATAGGTGATGATAGAGTAATGCCATAATTTCCATCCCATAGGAAAATACCCTCTTTGGTCTAGTGTTCCCCCCTCCATGGCCAAGTAGAAAGGATAAATTAGTGATATTTAAATCTTGTTTTTACCCTTATGAGAAAATACATAGACAGAAAAGAGGAGAATACCCATGTATCAAGAAAATAGGATGGAAATGGATGACTTGATCCTCTCAAGCATTATGGTACACTATTAATCTAGATGCCTCTCCCCTATAGTCCACTTTGCCATATATAGTTGAATCTCCTTTGTGGTATTTGATGCATAGAGTCTAGTCCATAGTTGAAAGCCTTGTGATGAAGTAGAATCCCTCTAAGGTGATTGTCATTGTAGTCACCTTCTTAAGGGATGGCCTCCATTATGATCTAGAAAGTCATGAAATAATAGAACAATGACAAATAAGAGCATATATATGACATCTGTACTACATGATTTGGGCCTACCTTCTATAGCTTTGCCTAAATCTAGAAGTAATCTCCTATCTCATCCACTCTTATATCCAATAGGGATCTCTATACCACCATAGGTGGTCATCTCCTTGCCTCTATGATCATATTTTTAGTGCTTGCCTCAATATTAGGATACCCTTGATCTCATCCTTGACCTCTTTCCTAGTAGGATGTATTGATCAAAAAAATTAGTCAGGTTTTGAATGCAACCACTATCTTTGACTGTTATCACTAGTCGGGACCATGACTTCCCCTAGATTGCTAGGCTATAAATGCCCCTTTTTGGTGTGTGATCCTAATTGCTATCTTTTTTCATAATTGTTAGTTTTTTCATGATCACCCACTTTTATAGGGTGATATCCTTAACCATCCATTTTTCTCATGAATGTCGCTTTATACATTGATCATCATTTGTTATAGGTTTTCTAAACTACCCTATTTGACCATGATATAAGTTTTTTGAATGTGGTGATCATGGTTTTCCTTAGATTTTGAGATTTTAGAAAATTTGAAAGGTTGGTTTTAGCTACATTAGGTGGAGTTTGGTGCTTTTGTGACATGGCCTTCCTATCAATGCTTCTTACATTATCACAGCTACTCTGACTATGCGATTATTAATTTTTTATTTTTCTAAAAATTAAAT
Organism: Wollemia nobilis; assembly: GCA_028583015.1. NCBI lineage: Eukaryota > Viridiplantae > Streptophyta > Pinopsida > Araucariales > Araucariaceae > Wollemia > Wollemia nobilis. The sequence continues at coordinate 2,128,161 of JAQPPZ010002729.1, read as the reverse complement.
AAAATTATGAAGTGTTATAAAACCTACCTCTCCAGCATTTCCCCAATATCTACTTATCATTGGTTGTCTTTGCACTCAAATTGAATGTTGTGCAAACACATAGTGATAATATGAGGGCTTAATGTGCATGTGAAAATGAAATTGTGTACCACCATTTCTTCATATTTTTGAATATTTTACTAAAACAAATAAAATTTTTAATAGAATTTATGGGGATAGAAAAACCATAGTGCTTCTAAGGTTTTTGGCATGCTTTGTACTTACCAAAAAACTCTAGTTTTGCTTATTTTATATCCAACTAGCATTCTTCATTGTTTTAAATGTTTTTATAGTTATATTCATTTCTAGCCACTTGGGGAAAGTAAACATAAATTTCTAATAGCCAAAATGTTTAGGGGAATGTAAAGGTGAATATTAGGTATGTTTTCCTCTACTTTTGCACTTTTTCTATGTTCCTACATTTTTTTTGTTTATTTCAATATTTATACAATTTGCATATAAATAATTATATTTTTTATTTTATTTTATAACATAGAATTTTTATTTCTATTGCTTTGGCTACCACTTATTTTTCTTTTTCTTTCTTTTTTTTCCTAAGGACTAATGAGTGCCTATTCCTTGCTATGTCACCCATAGTCCTTGGGAAGGGGAAATATGTAATTATAAAAAAGAGCATTAACAACTAACTTTGCAAGTGATGGAGAGTCTTATCCACTTATTATGGGATAGGAGTGGACTAAATTTGTTATTCCTTGGCGAGGAAAATAGGGAGCCATGGTGGATGGTGATTTTGATTCCTTTTCTTCATCCAATTATTATATTGTTTTGCATATTTTATTATGTTTTTTCTTCCTAGATTTTTTAAAACCCCAAAATATGGATAGAATCATGATTAGGGGATGTTTTTACATTAATCCCCCAAAGCACATGTCCTAAAAATAAATAATACTAATATCATCACTTTAAGTGAGAGTTTGGTTGTATAATTATTTTTAGGGCTTATAAAATACAACCATGATTCTATAATGTTTTTACTGTTGAGCAAGGTGCAGCAACAGTATTGTCATTTTTGTCAACACAATCAGATAGATCTGTTGATGCAATGGACAGGAAGTTCAAAAGCTATTCAGATGCAAAATTCAGGAGTTAAAAGGTTATTCAGAGTATGTACAGTGATTTTCCAAGAAGACCGAAGTGGCCCATTTGTAAAAGATCAAAGAAAAATACAAGAAAAGTTTCGTGATATCGCGACACATACAGCAGGCAAGAAAAACTGTCGCAATTTCGCAACATGTTGGAAGAGAGAGAAAAAGCAGGAAAAAATGTCGTGATTTCGCAACATGTTGGAAGAGAGAGAAGAAGCAGGAAAAACTGTTGCATTTTGTGACATGTTGGAAGAGAAAGAGAAAGCAAGAAAAACTGTCACGATTTCGTGACATGTTGGAAGAGAAAAAGGTAAGTGGAAAAATTGTCGTGATTTCGTGACATGTTGGAAGAGAAAGAGAAAGCAGAAAAAACTATCGCAATTTCACAACATGTTGGAAGCGAAAAATACAAGTGGAAAAACTGTCACGATTTCATGACATGTTGGAAGAGAAAGAGAAAGCAGGAAAAACTGTCACAATTTCGCGACATGTTGGAAGAGAAAAAGGCAAGTTGAAAAACTATTGCGATTTTGCGACATGTTGGAAGAAAAAGAGAAAACAAGAAGTGTCACGATTTCGTGACAAGTTCGAAGAAAAGAGAATAAGTTAGAAAAGTGTCACGATTTCACGACATGTCGCATTTTCGCGACTAAAATAGGAGAGAGAAAGTAGGAAAAGTGTCGCGATTTCGTGACATGTTGCATTTTTGCGACTAAAATAGGAGAGAGAAAGTAAGTTGGAAAAGTGTAGCGATTTTACGACATGTCGCATTTTCGCGACTAAAATAGGAGAGAGAAAGTAAGTTGGAAAAGTGTCATGATTTCGTGACATGTCACACTTTCGTGACTAAAATAGGAGAGATAAAGTAATTTGGAAAAGTATCACGATTTCGTGACATGTCGCATTTTCACGACTAAAATAGGAGAGAGAAAGTAAGTTGGAAAAATGTCGTGATTTCGCGACATGTCACATTTTCATGACTAAAATAGGAGAGAGAAAGTAAGTTTGAAAAGTGTCATGATTTTGTGACATGTCGCATTTTCGTGACAAAAGAAAGAGAGGAAGCATATGGAAGCAGAACTGTTGTGGTTTCGTCACAAATGCAAAAAGCAAGACTTCGGAAGCAGAAGTTTCATGATTTCACAACAAAAGCTAAATAATAAAGTATGAAAGTAGAAGTGTCGTGATTTCATGAGAAAAGCAGAGAAGAAGACATTGAAGGCAGAAGTGTCACGATTTTGTGACAAAAGTAGAAAACAAGACTTCGGAAGCAAAAGTGTCACGATTTCACAACATGTCACATTTTCATGACTCGAAAAGGATAGGAAGGTCGAGAAGAAAAAGTGTCATGATTTCGTGACATGTCGCATTTTTGCGACTCAAAAAGGATAGGAAGGCAGAGAAGCAAAAGTGTCACGATTTCGTGACATGTCGCATTTTCATGACTCAAAAAGGACAGGAAGGCAGAGAAGCAAAAGTGTCGTGATATCATGACATGTCACAATTTCGTGACTCAAGAAGGGTAGGCAAGTAGAATAACAAAAGTGTAGCGATATCACGCAATGTCTTATTTTCACGACAAAGGAATAGAGAAAGCGTACGGAGGCGAAAGTGTCGTGATATCACGACATGTAACATTTTTGCGGTCCGATGCAAGGAGAAAGAGGAGAAAGAAAAAAGTGTCGCGATATCGCGACATGTTGCATTTTCGTGGGCCAAAGCTAAGAGAAAGAGCAAGGAGAAAAAGTGTCACAATATTGTGACATGTTGTATTTTCACGGTCCGATGCAAAGAGAAAGAGCAAGGAGAAAAAGTGTCGCGATATCATGACATGTAACATTTTCACGATCCGATGTAAGGAGAAAGAGGAGAAAGAAAAAAGTGTCGTGAAATCGTGACGTGTTGCATTTTCACGGGCCAAGGCAAAGAGAAAGAGGAGAGAGAAAAAAGTGTCGTGATATCGTGACATGTAGTTTTGTGGCAACTACAACAGAAGAAGCTACAGAGGCAAAAATGTCATGATTTTATGATAGGTCGTATGTGCACAAGACAAGAAGAAGAACCCAACTAAAATAAGAAGTATGACAACCGACTAAGATTAGGGTTTACATTTGTTATGCAAGCCGACTAAGATTAGGGTTTTCATCATGAAAAATATTGTTATAAAAGGAGGGCTATTTGGAGAATTGTGGGTGGTTGCATAAGTCGTTGAATGCATGTCAAAGTGTGAAATGTGGCCATAAGAGCGTAGAAAGCACAAAAGCGACAAGATGATGGCGAAGTGTGCAAAGTGAGTGAAGAGTAGTGTTGAATTGTCCTAAGTGCATCTGTGAGTGCACAAATAGAGCAAAGTGCATAGAGAGTGAAAAGGTTGAAATTTGATCAAGTGCGGCTGTGATTGCATAGATAAAGTAGAAGGCGTAGAGAGTGTAAAGGGCGAAGACAAACATAAAGTGTAGTTGTAATAAAGCAGAGTGTGTGAAGTGATTATGTAGAGAGAGTAGAGTGCACAGAGAGCACAAAGGTGAAGAAGACCAGTCAGGGTCTTGCAAAAGCAAAGGTATCTTACTATCAATATTCTAGTTTCAAAATTGAAGTCCAAGTTGGTGCTTGGCATCAGGGGTTGGTGCTCCTTCCAGTTGGTGCTGGTAAATCAGGGGTTGGTGCTCCTTCTAGTTGGTGTTGGTAAATCTAGGGTTGGTGCTCCTTTCTGTTGGTGTAGATAAATAAGGGGTTGGTGCTCCTTCTAGTGGGTGCTCATAAATTGATTGTAAAGTTGGTGCTTTGCAAAGGCTAGATTTGGATGGGAGTCCAAGCAGTCATTCTTGAGGAGTAGCCAAAGTGGTGAACCTAATTAAATCTTGTGTTGTGTGATGTTCTCTTGTGATACTTGCTTTATATGGTTTTAAGGTTTCATTATTTCAGTTTTAAGAGCTATGAATTTAAGTTTAAAGAACTACACTGATTCACCCCCCTCTTAGTGCCATTGTAAGACTAACAATTGGTATCAGATCCAAGTTCCCCTCTCAGGATAAATCAATCAGGGTTGATCTTGGATTAGTACATAATGGGTAAGAAGAATAGATCCTCCTCCAAAAGGGCATCTCAGTCAGTTTTAGTTCTTGTGGAAGAGAAAATTGAACCAAAAAAGGTTGAAGACTTCTCATCAAACAAAGCACCTTTGTTTGACGAAACTAATTACGCGATCTGGAGAATCAGGATGTAGGCATATCTTTGTGCTTTGGGATACAACATCTGGGATTTAGTAGACAATGAATACACAATACCCATCACTCCTCCAACCGATGTTGTCGGTAAGAATATTTTTGAGAATGACTCAAAAGCAAATAATGCTATCAGGTGCAGATTAGTAAACAATGAACTGGTAAATATCATGAGTTGTAAAACAACAAAATAAATATGGGACAAACTGAGGAGTATTCATGAAGGAGATGATGAGATCAAGGAGGCCAAGCTACAAACACATCAAGCTCAGTTTGAATATTTAAAGTTGAATAATAATGAGAACATAGAGGCATATATGCTAAGAGTTAATAAAGTCCTAGAGGATGATTCTAAAAAGGAAACAGGTGGAGGTCTTTTCATGACACTCAAAGAAGAAACAGAAAAAGAACAGGAATGTGATGAAGAAGAAATCAATGCAGAAATAAATTTGAAAAAGGAACTAATTGCAGCTATGGAATTAAAGATAGAAAGAAAAAGGAATAAGGAAATCTTAAGAAATTTTGAGGATGCAAATGAAGTAATAACCAGTTTGAAAGTATAGGTAGAAGAATTCAAAAGGATTGAAGAGGTCACAGATCAATGAGAAAGAGATTGGTTGCTGCAAACAAGAGGAAGAGATTGTTTTATTGAGGAAACAACTAGAAGAGGCCAATACAAATCTCAATTTCGAGAAGAGCACAGAGTTGCTAGATAAAATGATAAGCCAACAAAGAAGCTCCATGGATAAGTGTGGTCTTGGATATGAAGCTGAACAACCTTCATCTTCCAACTCTGTAGAGAATAAGTTCACTATTGAAGGATCGAAGCAAGAAAAGTTTGAAGCTAAATCTTCAAAAGGAATAAAATATCAAAGGAGATCTACAACAAAGCAACCCCAACAAAAGATGTTCTATCACTCTCACTCTATTCATAATAATACTTTTAATGGCTATTGTTTTAGATGCAACCAGTATGGTCACAAGGCAACTTATTATGGATTGAATAATAAATCAAAGAGTTATGCTGGTAGAAATACATCTGTGTTTTTGAGTGAACACTATGTACAATGTTTTCAATGTAATGGTCATGGGCACATAGCAAGGTTTTGTCCAAGCAATTTTGTATCTAATCTAAGGCAAAACAGTAGATTTCATCATATGCAAAGAACGCAACACAGACAGGGGATAAATCATGTACATAAAAGAAAGGAAAATAATCATTCATCAAGGATGCACAAGAGACAACCACACATGAGAAATGTTCGAGTTCACAAAAAGGTGCAAAACAGGGATGTAGTTGAAAAATCCAAGCCCGAGTTCAAGTTTGGAGAAATATAGAAGAAAGGAAATCATGTATCCTTGGACTGAAGGAGACTACTCCGCTATTGCACTAAGCAACTCTAGATAGCACATCCTTAGGGGGAGCAATCTTGAAGTTTCATTTTAATGCTCCTATGTATTTATTTTATTACCTAAGGATGAAAGGCAATTAGTTAGGGAAGTTTTCGTATAGTTGTCAAAGTGTGTTTTCAGTTCATGTAGTTGTTTGTGGAAGTACCGTGAAGGGTGGTGATTGAATTGAGAGTTGTCATTATTGGTAGTATTGCTATATGTCATTATTGTGTTGGTGATGGTTCTTACTGCCACTATCCAAAGTTAAGGATTATAATAGTTTAGATAATTTGGTTAGTGAAAGAATGTTGCCCTAGCCACATATATGTGTTTTGATAAAAGCAGTGTGTATTTGAACTACACATTGATGTGAAGATTGTTAGATCTATTATGACGTTGTGGTGAAAAATATTGAAGTCTGATTATTGATTCATATTTAGCTCATCAATATGAGCAACTTGCTTTGTGAATCATACCTATCCGAGGTCTAGAAGTATGAGTTTGAGTAAGGTGCACTATAGTTGGTTGTGAAGTGTTTGACAAAATGTTGTCTCCTAATTCAAACAATTGAAAGTAAGGTGTGACCAACGGTGACTGTAGAAAACATAGACCAAGTTGAAAATGTAAAAATTAATTTGGTTGGGTTGTGGTACAGTGTTTGATGCTTGCACAGAGTTGGTAGTAAATTTGCAGTGTCGGTACAATGTTGGACAAAAGTTGGTACAAGTGTGAGTCACTTGACAATTTTTTTTTTTTTGACAGATGTGAAATCAGCATTTTTGAATGGGAATCTTGAAGAAGAGGTTTATATTGAGCATCCAGATGGTTTCCAGCTTGGTAATGATCCCAAATTGGTTTGTAATTTGAAGATATATGGCTTGAAACTAGAACCTCGAGCATAGTATGCATGGTAGCACGATTTCAGGATAATCCCAAGGAGACTCATGTGATAGGAGTGAAAAGGATTGATTGTGGTTTCTTTTTTGAAAGTGATTGGTTTAATGCTTCAAGGTTTTCTGGTTTGAGAGTTGTTATTAAACCTTATTTTATAAGCATTGTTGTTGAAGCCATTAGTTGTGTGAAAAACCTGAGTTAGGGTTTGATAAGAACATGAGTATCATTGTTATGTGAAGAATATTTTATAAGCATTGTTGTTGAAGCCCATTGGTTGTGCAAAGAACTTGAACTTGAGTTAGAGAAAACATTTTGAGTTGGTTGATACATGCTTCGACTAGGGTTTGTGATAAAGATTTGTTAATTGAGGTGATTGGTTGAGTAGAGTTGATTGAGCCTAGTCAAGTGATTGGATGCATGTGGTTGTTCAAGTTCCATAAAATAAAATTTTCTTGATTTGAGTTGAGATTGAGATTTGAGTATAGAACATATTGAGTCTCTAACAATTCTCTTTATGCTTCTATGAGATTTAGTTGATATATTGATTGAGCATTAAGTATAGAAGATATTGAGTCTCTTACAATTATCTTTATGATTCTATGAGATTGGATAAGTTCTGTGTGATCTTGTTAAGCAGATTTGAAACAAGCTTTTTCACCCTTATGTACCTCAAGGGTACTATGGAATATGGGTTATGGTATCCAAAATATAAAGACTTCACCCTTATTTCATATTCAGATGCAGATTGGGCAGGAGGTGTAGATGATAGAAAGAGTACCAGTGGAGGTGCATTCTATCTTGGAGACATATTGGTCGTATGGCACAGTAAGAAACAAGAGTCGGTTTCTTTATCGACAGCAAAGGCAGAATATATTACAGCGACAACATGTTTTATGCAAGTATTGTGGATGAAACAAACCCTAAAATATCTTGGTATTTGCTTTAGTGAGCCAATATCAGTTAAGTGTGATAACACCAGTGACATCTCCAAGAATCCATTTATGCATTCACGCACAAAACACATCACTATCAGGTATCACTTTTTGAAGGAGAAAGTTGCGAAAGGTGAGGTTAAGTTGGATTTTGTTCCAACTACAGAGCAAGTAGTAGATATCTTCACAAAACCATTTCCCAAGGAATTTTTTGAGTACCTTTGTAATAAATTAGGAGTGGTCACACTTCCCAAGAATTGACTAGCTACAAGGATCACATTCTCAGGGGGAGCATTTAAGTATTTGATTATCTGTTTTCTCATGTTCATGATTTTTGCTAAGTGTAATAAATTGTGCTTGAGAATGTTGTGCATGGACTCAAGGGGAGTCTGCAGTAGCCCTTTGGTATTATTGTCAAATGGGGAGAAGATTTATAGGAAATTGCACATGTGTTGCCAACAATTCCAAAGGGGGAGATTGTTGAGCAAGGTGCAGCATCAGTATTGTCATTGTTGTCAACACAGTCATATAGATCTGTTGATGCAGTGGATAGGAAGTTCAAAAGCTATTCAGATGCAGAAGTCAAGAGTTCAAAGGTTATTCAAAGTATGTATAGCAATTTTCCAAGAAGACCGAAGTGGCCCATTTGCAAAAGATCAAAGAAAAAGACAAGTAAGAAAAGTGTCGTGATATCGCGACATATACAACAGGCAAGAAAAACTGTCACGATTTCGTGACATGTTGGAAGAGAGAAAAAGCAAGAAAAACTATCGTGATTTCATGACATGTTGGAAGAGAGATAAGAAGTAGGAAAAATTGTCACAATTTCGTGACATGTTAGAAGAGAAAGAGAAATCAAGAAAAACTATCACGATTTTGTGACATGTTGGAAGAGAAAAAGGCAAGTGGAAAAACTGTCGCGATTTCGTGACATGTTGGAAGAGAAAGAGAAAGCAGGAAAAACTGTCGTGATTTTACAACATGTCGCATTTTCATGACTAAAATAGGAGAGAGAAAGTAAGTTGGAAAAGTGTCACGATTTCACGACATGTCACATTTTCGCGGCTAAAATAGGAGAGAGAAAGTAAGTTGGAAAAGTGTCACGATTTCGCAACATGTCATATTTTCATGACTAAAATAGGAGAGAGAAATTAAGTTGGAAAAGTGTCACGATTTCGTGACATGTCGCATTTTCATGACTAAAATAGGAGAGATAAAGTAAGTTTGAAAATTTTCGCGATTTCGTGACATGTCGCATTTTCACGACAAAAGAAATAGAGGAAGCATACTAAAGTAGAACTATCACGATTTCATGACAAAGGTAGAAAGCAAGACTTCGAAAGCAGAAGTGTCACGATTTAGCTACAAAAGCAAAAGAATAAAGTACGGAATTAGAAGTGTCGCAATTTCATGATAAAAGCAGATAAGAAGACCTCGAAGGCAGAAGTGTCACGATTTCATGACAAAAGAAGAAAGTAAGACTTCAGAAGCAGAAGTGTCATGATTTCGTGACATGTCACATTTTTGTGACTTGAAAAGGATAGGAAGGTAGAGAAGGAAAAGTGTCATGATTTCATGACATGTCACATTTTCGTGACTCGAAAAGGATAGGAAGGCAGAGAAGCAAAAGTGTCACGATTTCATGACATGTCGCATTTTCACGACTCGAAAAGGATAGGAAGGAAGAGAAGCAAAAGTGTCATGATATCGCGACATGTCACAGTTTCGTGACTCAAGAAGGACAAGAAGGTAGAATAAAAAAAGTGTAGCGATATCGCACAATGTTGCATTTTCATGACAAAGGAATAGAGAAAGCGTACGGAGGCGAAAGTGTCACGATATCGCGACATGTAAATCTTGTGTTGTGTGATGTTCTCTTGTGATACTTGCTTTATCTGGTATTAAGGTTTCATTATTTCAGTTTTAAGAACTATGAATTTAAGTTTAAAGAACTACACTGATTCACCCCCCCCCCCTCTCAGTGCCATTGTAAGACTAACATTTACATCTAGGGTTAAAAAAAAACATCATTTAGATATATGGTTATGATTGTATGACCACAAAATAAACAAAATCAACCATTGGATCGAAAGGGAAAGCTATATACTATAACTACCCACTTCACTTCCTCATTTTATCACTATACATTAAAAAAATCATTACAAAATATTTTATGCTCTTACCAAATTTGATTTTATATCTTTTACCTCTATTGATACCACATAATGCACCCCCTTTGCTCTCTTTATCTCTCTCTTGTCCTTGTAGGTACAACCAAATCCATCGATCATTGGTTCACTACCTTCCATGGAGTAAGATGTGATGCTCTACTAGGATTTGTAGAAAAATGTTATTGATCATCATTCAAGGACATGTTTTCAATGTAGGTCAAACCCTCTACAAACATCCTAGGTGTGATGCCATATTATTTACTATGGTGATATTGCAATCAAGATAGTATAGGAATGTGCTCTTTATCATGTTTATATTTTGAATGACATGGTAATTGATACCTTAGGTGTTAATTAATTATTTTATCAAATTAGGATTAGCCCTAGTATTTACATTTTATGAATAATCTTAATGTAGTTTGCTCTTGAATGATCCACTTAATTTATGCTTGGATTAAGATAGTTTTTGATATTTACTATTTTGTTGTCTTAGTTTAAAAAACTTGGTTTATCTTGTATTTATTTGAATAATTATATGAGATATATATTTTTTATCATAAATAGGGATAAAGCATTCAATGATTGCTATAACATCTTTGGTAGAGGTCTCACCATATATGATTGTGTTCTACTAGCAAATCCTCCCTTTGCAACATGTTTGAGACCTAAAGGTTTCAATTTTGAGTCTCTACATGATTGTGATTTTGCTAGATTTACTTAGGAGATAGGAATATTAGTGGCGTCTTTACCTCCTCTATCCAATAGAAGCCTTGTCACATTTTTACACTAAGGATCTTAATAGGAGAACTTGATTTTTAATCCCATGGATAAAATTTTTGGCTTACTCAAGAGAGACCAAACCATTCACTACCATGGTGGTCAATGTGGACCTCTGTAGAACCACATTAAAAAAAAATTTACTACTTATACCTACTTGACTAGTTGGACTTTGGAAAGTGTTGATGACCAAGAAAACCATAGGAGCTAAAGTGGTGAAATATGATTGGAGCAGAACAATAAATTAGAATTCACTAAGTTTTATGTTGATATTGGCTCCTACAACCATAAGGTTTTAGAATTTAATTTTTAATATTTTAAGTATATTAAGAAAAATATTCCACATGCCATAACTTTTTTATATATAAGTGTTTTGAGCCATTTTTTTAATTAAATATATTTTAAGTTGTACACATTGGTGACCTAAGTTCATGGAATTTCTAGTGTTAGGGGTTAGATTGTGTAATATGGATTAAAAATTCCTAGTTACAACCTTAATGGATGAAATTATAGTCTATAGTGAACTTAAATGATTATCTTTTTATGGAGGAAGAACCTATGGTTCTTGTGATGTTATCTCTAGATGCATCAACTTGTCAGTGCAAAAGATTGACATACTTGGTATAGTTGCACCTTATGTAAAGCAACACAAAGCAAGTGTCACGGTTGAAGGGATATCCTATGGGGTAACCTATAGGGATTTTATCTGAGGTTTGATCCTCATCAGATTGATATTTACACACTTTAAGACCTTACAAGCGTAGGCCTGCTTTTCTTGTAGGGTGCAAGAAAAATGAATTGGAATGAAAGTAAAAGACAAGAAATGTAAATAGTAGGAATGTAACTTGAAAAAATGTAAATTTCAAGAAAAGTAAAACCTAAGCTATGGGGGTGATGTTCCAAGATCAAGTTTCCTCTCCTAACTACATGAACAAGATATAAACAAGCACATTCACCTTATTATAATAGCTATAATTTGAATGCAATATAATACACACAACCTAAAATTGAAAACACACTTAAGTGAGTAGGACAAAGGAAAATTAGTCACAAATTTCATTCACATAGCTTGAAGAGGCTCAATTCTACTTAGATAATGGCTCAAGGTTTAAGCTTTTCTCATACAATAAAGGAGTGAAAGGTATTGCTCGCAAGGCTAGATATGAAGCATGAGTGGGAATATCCCAATGCCTTTATAATGAAATTATAGACCTATTAATAGGCTAGGATAAGGGTTATTTCCCTCTAAAAATTCTATGTATAAGGCATGTGTATTGTTCTCTTATCTATAGCTAAAATACTTTTGCTACTACATTCAACAACCTCGAGGTCTCTATATCTAAAACCATCAATTCTAGAAGCTTCTAGGCCCTCAGATGACAAATTGATGTTGACATAATTTGTTGTTGCTATGTTGGGGTGTTTACACCATTAAGATATTTTCAGTTCTCTATTTGGAGTCTCCCACTTATTGATATAACAAGCATGGCCTCCCTGACTACTATAAGATAGTAAGGTAGGCTACCCATGTGACGAGTAATCATTACAACAACCACATGGTTAGTTTTGATAGGCCAGGCTACAAAAGTCAAATTTGGTAGCCTATGGTAAGTGTTATCTTTTTTGCTTTTTGAACTATCTTCTTGTATATGCAAGTGGCCACCACATATCCTTGACTAAGGTGTTATATCCTTCAACCAATGGTGGGACTTTTTTTATTGTGCTCCAACCCTTAACTCCTTCAACTTTTGATTGGCCTCCACATGTTTGAACCACACTATAGTGGGCATATAATTTGTTCTCTACTCTTACTAGCTAGAAGATCAACACAAACCATCAGATGGAAAATTAATGGTACGTGGGCCTTTAAATCCTTAATTTGTATACCTTTGGGATAAAAAATAACATTGACCATTGATAAAAAATCCAATAAACAATGTAGATTTGGGCTCATCCACCTTTATTTTTTTATGGATTTGATGATTGTGCTTCCTAAAGGTGAGCCATGTCTTTTGACTACCTTTTGAGTGTCTTGCTTCTGACTAGAATTTTCTTGAATGAAATAGGACTATAGATAAAATTTCATTATATTATTGGTGGTTCCCAAGGCTCTTTAACCTATTGAAGGGAATTATTCCTATATTACTTACCTTGTCCTTGGGTATATAATCAAAATAATAAAGTTGGGGATATCAAAATATAATAACATAAGGGAAAATAAAAGAACAAGAAAGGAAGTGAGGAATACTACAATTGAAGGCTTGAGACTCTCGAGTGGAGCATTGCCTTTGGATTCTATGTGTGAGTGATAAGAGCTTTAAGTAATTTCAAGGTAGCATTATTGGTAGAATTATGGCCTCGGATGATTATTTTATTCTTGAAAGTTAGCTAGAGCTCTAGTCTAGCTTTCTCTTAGGTCAAAGATTGTTGATTTTTTCATGGCTCTATTTCCTAATTAATTTTTAATACTTTGAAATTTATTTTGCATAGTATTACTAAACTTATTCATTTGGAGATTTTTCTTAAATCATTATATTTTTCTAATAAGCCAATTTTCCTCTATACCTTTTGCCATAATATTTGGGGGGACCTTCATATGGCCTAGAAAGCTTTGATAAGCTTACCAACCTCATACTTGTAAATATAGTCCCATTTATTTTATTCCTCTTTGGTACCTGGGTTTCATTTTATAGATATTTTTCTTGTATCATTTTGCAACACCTTGGGATATAAATCACTTTGAAACCAAATAACTAAAAGGGAGGATTTGGGACCATCGAGCAGGTAGCAACCTTGTCGATAGTAGATCCATTATGTTACCATATGAAAGGATTTGAAGTTCCTAATTGCAATTAGTGATGGCTTATCATCGTCACCTTGTGGCATGGGGAGCTTTGAACTTACTAGTATCTTTTGACATAGGCTATCATATATTGGCATCCTCAAAATATTATTGACATTAGTTACTTGATAAATAGAAGGATATTTAGGTCATATTATATTGCTTAGAATTTGGACAGCAATTTTGCTTCATGCCTCTTCTTTAGAACAAATTTACTTGTTTTAGTGTAATTTCAAGGAGGCAATTTTTTGACTCAAAAATTAGATTTTCTTGGGAGTATGTGAGGCATAGTGAAGGAGCCTCCTATATTTATAGACCTATCCCATTTTTTGAATTTATTTCTTTGTATTTATAGAAATTTATCTTTACCATACAATTGAATCAACAAAGCCATGATTATCCATCACATTTTACTTGTATTTAATTGTGGTAGTTGTCTCATTATCACCCTAATAGGGGTCTAGGTAGTGTGTGATAATTCTCATGATAATATAGGTTCTCAATGGAATTTTTATCCACAAAATTTTCTCATATTTCATGAGAAATTTTTCCAAAGCCAATCTTCAATCCCATCACTAAGTTTACTAGAAATCCAATATTGTTGCTTGTTCTTGAGAAGTCTAGTTTTCATGTCAAAGCATAGGGTTTTCAAGCATAATTTTGATGGCTGATTGATCAAGGTGTTAAATACTCCTTGGTTCCTACAAATAAAACTCATTTTTTAGATTCATATTACCATCACACAAATTTCTTCCAACCACTTTTTAGATCCAACTTTCTCTCTAGGTTTCAACCATCATTCGCCTTGCAAGTGACTACCTTATGGAAATTATCAATGAAATCCTCACTAATCTAAGATTGAGTCTTTGTATTCTAAAAACTAATATTGGGAAATGTACCTCTATAAATATTGGCCACTTTGGTGGTCTCACTCACAACCATTGATAATCTAGGATCCAACAATAGGTGTTACTTTACTCTCAATGAATTTGGCTCTAGGATTTTGGTTACTATATATTTTCCATGTGCTTGGTCTAAAGTGAATGACACATTTATCCATAAAAAACCACTTAGAACCCTTTTCCTCCATTAACCTTCAATGATACAAACAATTCTTATTTCGTGAAGGTCTACTAGTCATTCATAGTTTATTTCTATGACTGAACCAAGTGTCTCCCTGGGGATATGCTTCCCCTTGATTGAATAGATAGTTGAGCCACCTTAGGATTTGCTTTATATATCAAACAAACCACTTTTCACTTTGGAAATACCTTCTAATTCACAAAAGGAATTACCTTATCTATCATTTTTTACTATTTATAATATATAGATCATACCTATGGTGATGAGTCATCCCATCGTAGTTGGCTCAAATGTCTCATTGAAACTTGAATCCTACATATTTAATGCCCATTACTTTAAGTGGTCAATAGGAATGTATCCATGCATATCATCAAAAAATTAGTATGATTTTGATGGATCCTTGTTGTGGCTTCTCCACAACGTACCCCAAAATTGGGGACCCACATTTTTTGCATGTGTTCCAAGAAGACTGAAGTGGCCCATAGGCTAAAAAAATCAAGAAAAAAAGCAAAACACCACAAGCAGAAAAAGTGTCATGATATCGTGACATGTTGCAGTTTCATGGCCAAAATAGAAAAAGTGTCGCGATATCGCAACATGTTGTAGTTTTGTGGCAAAAGGAGAAAAGGTGTCGCGATATCGCGACATGTTGCACCATCGCGGCCAAAAGAGAAAAGGTGTCATGATATCACGACATGTTGCACCATTGCAGAAAAGATGTCGCAATATCACGACATGTTGCACCATCGTGGCCAAAAGAGAAAAAGTGTCGTGATATCATGACATGTTGCAATTTCACAGAAAAAGGAGAAAAGGTGTCGTGATATCGCGACATGTTGCACCATCGCGGCCAAAAGAGAAAAAGTGTCCCAACATCACGACATGTTGTAGTTTCATGGCAAAAATAGAAAAAGTGTTGCGATATTGTGACATGTTGTGTTTTCACGGCTATACAGGAAAAAGTGTGGCGATATTGCGACATGTAGCATTTTCGTGATTCAAAGCAAAGAGAAAGAGCTAGAAAGAAAAGTGTCACGATATTGCGACATGTTGCATTTTCGTGACCAAACAAGACAAGAAAGAACAAGAAAATAAAAGTGTCACGATATCGCGACATGTTTCATTTTCACGGCTGTATAGGAAAAAGTGTCGCAATATCGTGACATGTTGCGTTTTCACGATCCAAAGCAAAGAGAGAGGGAAGAAAGAAAAAGTGTTGCGATATTTTCGTGACCAAATAAGAAAAGAAAGAACTAGAAAGAAAAGTTTCACGATATCGTGACATGTTCCATTTTCACGGCTAAAAGCAACAAAAGTGAGCAAGGAGGCAAAGGTGTCACGATATCGCGACATGTTCCATTTTCGCCAAGGTAACGGATCTGCATAGTGACACGGATATAAGGACAAAATCCAATGAACAAGACAAAGTGTTACATAAGAAATATTTAATGATTTGAAATCATTTAATATGTTCGTTACACATGGAGAGAAACGAATGCAAGCCCATGTGGAGAAAACGCAATGAAGGGCCACAAAATAGAAACCAAAGCACACGCAGTCAGGGAAGGTGAAACGAGCAGCCATCGAAAAATGAAACAAACCATCATGGAAGGAGAAGCAATTTTTTTAGAAGTTTAAATATGCCATTCAAAGAGGCCAGAAGGGGTCGGAAATTGCTGCAAACAGAGTTGCAGATTTGAAGGTGAGAAGGCCATTCTGGACCTATTTAAGTTGTTTTTCTTCGACAGACTGGTTTGGAAAAACCAAAAATTCTGCTATTGTAAAATGACATATTTTTAATGCAGAAGTTTTTCAGAAATTTGCATCTTGTGGGCAAGAAAGAAGGAGAGTTTCTTTGCATGCTATGGATTTAATGTTTATTCTTTCATTTTTTAGATTTCGAATAAATAGATAATGTTAATGCCATTTTTTTGGGTTACATTAGGCGAATATTTGAAATATGAATTTTATTTCGTACCCTAGGAACTAGCACTTAGTCTATGGGGATTGTGCTTATTTTGCAAGTCCAATAGGTTAGGTTGCATGCATGGAGACCTCATAGCTTTGGTTTTTTCAGAACAGGATAGCATCATACTGAGTGCATTTTATCTTCAATTTTTTGCATTTCATTTTCATTTTTTGCATTTTATTTTTCCTAGAAATTTTAACTTATTTTCAGGCATTAAACAAACATTTAAAAAATTCAAAATCCAAAAAAAAAACAATGAACAATCATTAAATTTTCATGATGAAATAAACCAACATTGCCCCTTGTTTACAGTTACTTGCAATCACTAAGGTGTTCCAAGCATTTAAATTGATTATCTTTATTTGAGATTACTAATACATAGTTGCAAATGCTAATACAATGGAGACCTTGGAGAAGTTGTTTGTTTGACTTCTTTGCAAGAGGGGATTTGGAACCCAAATACTAAAGGAGAGTGTACTTTCACGATTGGGTGAAAATACCACTCAACAGATTAGCGCTAGAAGGAGGGCTTGAACCTCCGACCTTGTGGTTTATTTCAGTGTGATTTAAATGCTATAGGGATTTAAATTTTGAATATTTCATGCCCTATTGATTATTATCTTTAGCCATATTTTAACAATACAACCTTGTAGTGTTAAAAGGAGGACGTGAATCGCTATGCATTGTTCTAACGCTTTTGATTGTTCATACAGGAATAATGTGTTTTGATTTGATTTAAAAAAAAAATTATTGGTCTTGACTAACGAGGTTGTCTCCATACAATTACTTTCATTCGATTTTAATGGATACATCTCTTGGTTAATGCTAATTTGTAAGGAATTATTTTATCTAAAAATATATTTGTTGTCAGTATTATGCTCTTCACCTGCGCGTAATGCGATCTTGTGAATCAGATAGCCTACAACAATAGGAGTATGCTCTTCACTTGCGCATATGCGATTTGGTGAATCAGAAACTTACATTTTTAGAATACTGCTTTGTCAAGGTTCCTTCTGTCATGACTAACAAATTGATTTTGAAGTTACTCTTTGAATTTCATTAATTACAAGATTTTTTGTGTGTTGCAGGTTTTTTTGAGGTATTGAGAGTTTTGTCAGGTTCTTGTAGGGTTATCATCATCGATTTTGAATCAGATGGACAAACCTCCACCACCTCCTTGGTACAGAGCCCATAACAATCCTTTGAATATTGTAGGGGATATTCACGATATCCTTAGGAATATAGAGATATTTTTGCCCAAATACAAACCGGATGGCCCAAGGACCACAGAAGAACATATTCAAGCCTATAGGGATGTTTTGATAAGACTGCACGTTCAACATGAAGATGTGGCTTGTAGACTCTTCCCCATGAGCCTAGACCAAGTGGCTTACAAATGGTATATTTTCTTACCTACTGGTTCCATTACGTCATGGACACAAATGGAGGATGCTTTTTTCAACCAATTCAGGTCACCATTAGATCCCACAATCATTTATAATTAGTTCATTACATGCAAAAGAGGCCAAGGTGAGCCAATCCGAACTTTTAATCAGAGATTTCAGAAGTGCTATAATAGAGCAATTCGACATTTTGCCATTGATCCCGCAATAGCTTTGCAAATATATTTTGGGGCATTGGATCCTATGACGACAATGTTTGCAAGGCAAAATCCTCAAGTTACCATGCTTGCTCTAGCCTACAATTAAGCTATGACCATCAAATAACAAATGACACCACATGGTTTTGGGTTTTCCCAGATGCCTATGGTAGGACAATATGGTCCATATGGTCAAGCTCCTATGATGAATAAGATCATGGCACCACAAATATCAGGCATAAATGCTTTGCCTTATCAACAACCATATTCATCAACACCCGCTTACACACCCATTCCAATTCAACCAATCACATCCATTCCCCCCATTCCTTCATTTTTGCAAAATAGTCAACAGACTATGCAAGGAGCCAATCCGATTAATTCTCAGGCTATAGTTCCTTTCCCCAATCCAATTCTGATTCAAAGTGTGAATCCTTATGCAAATCAAGTAGATCAAAATCCAACTCAAATGTTAAGTCAAGATCTCACCAATTACGCAAATTCTATTGGAACTAGCAATAACATAGCTCAACCAAAAGAGATTTATTCAAAGGTTGAAGAACTCAAAAATATGATTCAAAAATTGAGTAATGATTTGGTTCAAAAATAGAAGTATGAATCCCATGCCCCTCACCCAAATCAAAATTTCAACAATAGAGGGAGACAATGGAATACAAATACAAACAATGGGGGTGTGCCTTCCCCTATTGCTAATCAGATAGATACTTCTGCAGGACCAAGTCACTCTAGTTCCATTCTTAATCTTTCTGATTTTGCATGGGAAAAGGGGTGTAGATTGCATAATACAAATGAGCATAATGAAAGGAATTGTCTCGAAATGGCTAGTTATACCCATTGTCTCCAAGATCAAGTGGATGATCTGGAACTTGTGCCAAATAATGGTCCACCCCAACATCAACAAGGAGAGGACAACATTTTTGTGGTGGAAACTCTATATCATCAAGAGAGTGAGAATGAGGAAAGTGAAGATGAATGGGATGAGAAACATGTTGATGAATCATAAGATGAAGAAGAAGTACTTGAGCGTCACGACTTGAACTTGGAAGATGACTACTATGATTCGTGGAAGAAATGGGAAGAACATTATCAATCTAAATCTTCTAATAAACTTGTTGTGTCAATTAATATGCAGGATAACTCAATTGCTTCCTCATAGGAAGATAATATAAATCCTATACAATTTGAGAAAGTTTTGGAAGAGGAATTCAAATCTCATAAAATTTTGGAACATGATAAGGATTCTACAACCTTGAATCAAGAACGAGAGTCATTTGCTTTAGATTCCTTGGGAGGAAAAGAAATTGAAAATCTTGATCCACTTACTTGTGCTACAATGATTGATCAAAATGAGAAAATTACAAAACCTAAATCATTCGGGTTTGATATTATTGATGATCCAATTGAAAATATCATGTTACCCGAAACAACCCAAGTGATTGATCACGAAAATGTGTTAGTAAACCCACCCCTAGATAGACAAGACTTATGGTTTGAAAGGGATGGACATATTTTCAATTGGGTACCTAAGTTTGGTGCCTTTGATAAACAAGTCATGAAGAAAGAACAAGTGCTACATGATGATGAACGTCATGAGAGAAAAGAGGAATTTTCAAATCCTCTTCAAGTAAGGTCAAATGAAAACATGCCAGAGGTAAAATCTCACCTTTTTGGTTTCACCATGCAAAATTTGAATAAAGGTTTACTCAAATATTATTAATGTTATGGCTTTATTGAATGAAAATGAAAGCTTATTTTTATGCCATGAATCAAAGTGCGGAATGGACATCTTAAAGAATAGACATAAAGTAATTGAATATCAATCATTGTCTAATCAATTTGAAAATTGGAAACTCCACCATAGGATTATTAATGAAACTAAATCAAATCGGTATGGTGAGAGGGGCAAGTGGAAGTTTGTTTCTTTGTTTGGTTTGATCTGGTTTTTGCTAGATTCCTATAAAAATTGGTATGTGTATCACGTCATACATATTTTAAAGAATTCCAATCAGGTTTGGGATCTGGAAAAATGATAATCCAAACTTTTGCATTATATTGTACATTTGTATATACTTTTGGTTTTCGTGTTTGGTTTTGGATTGGATTTCATTTTGGTTTTAAGTTTTGTGTGTTGGTCCTTTGGACACTTTTGGTTTGTCAAATTATGTCCTTATGAATGTTGACTAAGACTAAGAGAATATGAAACATCGGAATTATGTTACAGAAAGCTCCACGAGTATCGCAAATACATTAAAGAATATCGTTTGGAACTTGTGATGCATGAAGTTGTCAGTTTTATAAATTATGGTAAAGTAGGTGATATATACTCCATCCACATTTCAAAGGGAGCAATGCATTCATATATCATATTACATTCCGCATTGCATATACATTTCATCTCAGTTGCATCTTCATTTCATGTACAATCATTGAAAATGTGTCGAATCCTCTTAGGATTATTACATAACATATACTAAAAGGATCCTAAGGTTGGGAACTGATGCCCAAACTATCTTGTAACAAGCACGTTCTACGCATATTAAAGAGAATATTGAGCAAAATGGTCAAAACCATACTTGGAAGAAAAGGTGAGGCGAAAGGAATATTTCGTGTCTATTCCATCATGCAACATAATCCTTAAACAGTGGTTTTTACCACTCCCATAATGCTTAAAGCCTAAAATTAGAGTATTAAGGATAGGGTTAAATCCTCATCGAACTTAGGTTGAGGATCCAATTCCCCAAAGCTCTGATTTGACCTTCATGGAGTAGTAAGGATAGGGTTAAATCCTCATCGAACTTAGGTTGAGGATCCAATTCCCCAAAGCTCTGATTTGACCTTCATGGAGTAGTAAGGATAGGGTCTAATTCTCATCTCGCTTAGGTTGAGAATCCAATTCCCCAAAGCTTCTATTTTATTCCAAAGCAAATATTTTTTCATTTCTCTATTAATATTGGATTGGAAGGATCGTACTACATGTCCCTTTCAAGGATGGGTAGTCATCCCCAAGGTCCAAGAAATCAAAATTAGATCCAAATCATGGATTATGGGGTTAATCTCCATCGTGGCTATAGACGCTTGGCTGGTAGTGGAGTATGCTCATGTGTGGCAACATGTCTTGTCTAAAAACAAGACCACTGACTGCTCAAACGGACAGGCTAGCCTAATAGTTTCACCCATAATAGGTTAAATCATTTTGTTCAAGATGAGGTAATGAACTCCAGATCAGAGTAGTAAGGATAGGGTTAAATTCCTATCTCACTTAGGTTGGGAATCCTATTTCCCAAAGCTCTGATTTCACTTACACTTGCACATGGGTTCAAGATGGTAGTGACACATAACCAACTTTGGGATCTAGTAAATTAATTCAGTATACATATATTTGGTCCTAAGAGGGTTTGACAATTTTGGTTCAGTATACTCAACAATCCTCTTTAGTGGTGTAGGATTGCTCCTCCTTAATATCCATAGAGGGATTTTGAAATATGTGGTGTATGTGGAGGGGTTTCAATGGTATCTTATATTTTATCCCATACCTAGTTTGAAGTAGCATGTGAGTCTATTATAAGGATAGGTATCCTCTACCATTGGTAGTGAAGTCTATTGAAAGATATATTTTGAATGTGGTTGGTAGATCAACCACAACTATATCTTGGTACACCATTAAGTCGAGGTATGTTTTGAGTTCCAAAGGAAGGTTTGGTACCAATACAAATATTGGTATGATAGTGACATCTATCTAGACTACCCTATTTCTAGTAGGATCACATACTAAGTAGAATGGCCTTTTGGGTATGATTGATGTACTTTATCTTGAGTCCACTAGGTAGTTATATATCAACTTTTCTCCATAGGTCAAGGTAAAGTAGAATGACATAGGCTTGGACCATTTGGAATTTGAGCTAGAGACTTATAGTATGATGGACACCTTCCTTAGATGATCTACACCATTGAAAGTTCTAATGGAGGGGGTATTTGGAATGGCGTTCAATGTTGTCAAAGGTCTAGATATTTCTACTATTAGAAGAGGTCTTGGTAGATCTATCACGGGCTACTTTAGAGGTTATGAGGGTGTCTTAAAATTATTGGAATTTCTTGGGCCCATATTTCTATTGGAGCTTGCATCGAGGTGCTCATCCAATTATATGATTCCTTTATCTAGGATCTAGGTTACATCACACTAGACATCCCTTGGTCTTTGATGGTTTTCCTCTTAACCCTAGTGATGTAGTCTAACCAAAATTGTGGTCTTCCAATTGAGGGGCCTACTTCATCCAACATGGCATATACTTCTGCTTCATCCTAGGTGACCAAGGTTTACTCTAGGATTGAGGAATTGATAGTTGGTGGTGCATTTAGAGGCTATTATCGGTTCTAAAATTATCATCTAGGCTTTAATATGAGAATTTAGGGTGACAAAATGGTTGAATAGATTCATTCTATCTGCCTAATACTTAGTTCCAAATGAAATTCTAAGAGGTAGTAGTCAAGAGTAGGATAGTACCATCCACTAGGATATTTAACACATAATTATTTTACATGGTGACTATGTCCCTAATTTGGTTTGTGGACACCTATTGGACTAGGACTAGTATAGGTACTATTTACTGAATCAAAGCCTATGATTAACCAAGATCTCTATTGGTTGGAAATGAAGACTTTTGAACCCATTTTGAGGTGTTTGGACACTCATAATTCCCTATTAAAAAGAAGATTTTGGGTTGTTTTGGTAGAGAAACCTATGAGTATTATGTTGTATCTTCAGGATTGTGATATAATTAGAGAAGGTTCTCATCATATTCCATATTTAATCAATTTTAGAAACAAAAGGATTAGAAATCCAAGTTTTCTCTTGTTGAGCAAGGTGCAGCAACAGTATTGTCATTGTTGTCAACACAGTCAAATAGATCTGTTGATGCAGTGGACAGGAAGTTCAAAAGCTATTCAGATGCAGAAGACAGGAGCTCAAAGGTTACTCAAAGTATGTACAATGATTTTCCAAGAAGACCGAAGGGGCCCATATGCAAAAGATCAAAGAAAAAGACAAGTAAGAAAAGTGTCACGATATCGCGACATATATAGTAGGCAAGAAAAATTGTCACGATTTCGTGACATGTTGGAAGAGAGAGAAAAAGCAGGAAAAACTATCACGATTTCGCGACATGTTGGAAGAGAAAGAAGAAGTAGGAAAAACTGTCACGATTTCGCGACATGTTGGAAGAGAAAAAGAAAGTGGAAAAACTGTCACGATTTCGTGACATGTTGGAAGAGAAAAAGGCAAGTGGAAAAACTATCACGATTTCGCGACATGTTGGAAGAGAAAGAGAAAGCAGGAAAAACTGTCACGATTTCACGACATGTTGGAAGAGAAAAAGACAAGTGGAAAAACTATCACGATTTCGTGACATGTTGGAAGAGAAAGAGAAATCAGGAAAAACTGTCGCGATTTCGCGACATGTTGGAAGAGAAAAAGGCAAGTTGAAAAACTATCGCGATTTCGCGACATGTTGGAAGAAAAAGAGAAAGCAGGAAGAAGTGTCACGATTTCACGACAAGTTCGAAGAAAAGAGAATAAGTAAGAAAAGTGTCACGATTTCGTGACATGTCGCATTTTTGCGACTAAAATAGGAGAGAGAAAGTAAGTTGGAAAAGTGTCACGATTTCGCGACATGTCACATTTTCGTGACTAAAATAGGAGAGAGAAAGTAAGTTGGAAAAGTGTCATGATTTTGCGACATGTCATTTTTGCGACTAAAATAGGAGAGAGAAAGTAAGTTGGAAAAGTGTCACGATTTCGTGACATGTCGCATTTTTGACTAAATGGAAGGGGGAAGAAAGGAGAATGTCAATTGTAAAGAAAGAGAGGAAGCGTATGAAGCATTATGATTTCGTGAAAAAAGGAGAAGTTGTCACGATTTCATGACAAAAGAGAGAAGAAGACTTCGAAGGCGAAGTGTCACGATTTCATGACAAAAGAAAAGTGAGAAAGTAGAAGTGTCATGATTTCATGATAAAAGTAGAGAAGAAGACCTCGAAGGTAGAAGTGTCACGATTTCATGACAAAAGTAGAAAGCAAGACTTTGAAAGCAGAAGTGTCATGATTTCATGACATGTCGCATTTTTGACTCAAAAAGGATAGGAAGGCAGAGAAGCAAAAGTGTCACGATATCATGACATGTCGTAGTTTCGTGACTCAAGAAGGGTAGGCAGGCAGAATAATAAAAGTGTAGCGATATCATGCAATGTCACATTTTCATGACAAAGGAATAGAGAAAGCGTACGGAGGTGAAAGTGTCATGATATCATCGACATGTTGTATTTTCTGGGCCAAAGCTAAAGAGAAAGAGAAGGAGAAAGTGTTGTATTGTGTTAAAGAGAAAGAGGAAGAGAAAGTGTCACGATTTCGTGACATGTATTTTCATGGTTAAGTTGAAGCCGACGAAGACCGATGAACAACCGACTAAAATTAGGGTTTACAGTTGTCATGAAAGCTGACTAAGATTAGGATTTATAGCCGACTAAGATTAGGGTTTTCATCTCAAACATTTTGTTATAAAAGGAGGGTTGTTTGGAGATTTGAGATGTTGTTGAAGTGTGCGAAGTTCGGTCGGTGTGCGTAGAGAGCAAGTCATGTCGAATCGAGCTAAGTGCAAAATTTGCAAAGAGAGCAGAGTGCATGAAAGGGAGAAGATGATCGTGAAGGTCGATTGTAGTGAAGCAGAGTGTGCGAAGTGATTGCATAGAGAAAGTAGAAGGCGTAGTGTGGTTGTAGATCATAGAAGTGTGCGAAGTGTCTATTCTATGAATAGTGAGAGAGATTGGGTAAGCAATAGACCAATCAGGGTCTTGTAAAAGCGAAGGTATTTTTTTTGGTAAACTTCTAGATTCAAAATTGAAGTCCAGGTTACAGCTTGGCATCAGGGGTTGGTGCTCCTTCCAGTTGGTGCTGGTAAAATAGGGGTTGGTGCTCCTTTCTATTGGTGCAGATAAATAAGGGGTTGGTGCTCCTTCTAGTGGGTGCTGGTAAATTGATTGTAAAGTTGGTGCTTTGCAAAGGCTGGATTTGGATGGTAGTCCAAGCAGTCATTTTTGAGGAGTAGCCACATTGGTGAACCTCATTAAATCTTGTGTTGTGTGATGTTCTCTTGTGATACTTGCTTTATCTAGTTTTAAGGTTTCATTATTTCTATTTTAAGAGCTATGAATTTAAGTTTAAAGAGCTACACTGATTCACCCCCCCTCTCAGTGTCATTGTGAGACTAACAATTGGTATCAGAGCCAAGTTCCTATACAAGCTTAACCGACTAGGGTGATCTTGGAAGTAACACAATGGCAGGTGGTGAAGGCTTCTCATCAAACAAAGCACCATTGTTTGACGGATCTAATTACGTATTCTGGAGAATCAGGATGCAGACATATCTCTATGCTTTGGGTTATGACATCTGGGATTCAGTAGTTAGTGGATACACAATACCCATCACTCCTCCAAAAGAGGTTGACGAAAAGAAACTATTTGAAAACAACTCAAAAGCAAAAAATGCTCTCATGTGCGGATTAGCAGACAGTGAACTAGTAAAGATCATGAGCTGTAATACGACAAAAGAGATATGGGACAAACTGAGGAGTATTCATGAAGGAGATGATAAGATCAAGGAGGCCAAGTTACAGACACATCGAGCTCAGTTCGAAGCATTGAAAATGAATGATGATGAAAACATTGAGGCATATATGCTGAGAGTTAATGGAATCATTAATGCGATCAGAGGACTCGACGAGGATATTGGAGACTCTACCATCGTGAAAAAGGTACTAAGATCTCTTCCTCAAAGGTTTGATTCCAAAGTCTCAATGATAGAAGAAGCTAAAAATCTAAATTATTTTAGTATAGATGAGATGTATGGTTCTTTGACTGCATATGAGATGAGGATAGGAAGATCTAAACCCACAGATAGAGAAGCGGATTTTAAAGCCCTTAAAAATAAAAACACAAAACAAGAGTCCGAGGAAGAAGAGACATCAGATGAAATGGAAGCAAACTTTGTTAGAAAACTAAAAAAGAGAAAAGGAAAATACAGAGGGAAGCTACCATTTAAATGTTTCAACTATGGAGGCATTGGGCATTTTACGACTAAATGTCCACTTAAAGAGAAGAACAAAAATGATGAAGGATCGCACCATGAAAGAAGTGACTGGAAGAAGAAAACGAATTTCAGAAAAGGCAACTTCAAGAAGAAAAGTTTCATCTCCAAGAATGTCAGTTCATCAGAAGACAGACTCCGATGAAGAGTCTGAAGAGGAAAAAGGTGAAGCTCTTTTCATGGCATTTGAAGAAGTAAAATCAGAAAAGGAAGAAGGAGTGAACTCTGAAGTATGTGGTGAAAACCCTGAGGCTGAAGTAGATCTAGAAGGTGAGTTGATCTCTGCACTTGAAGAGTGGAAGATAGAAAAGAAAAAGAATAAGAAACTTTCAAGAAAGCTTGAGGATGCAAATGAAATCATAACCAGTTTGAAAGTACAGATAGAAGAATCCAAGAAAATCTTCGAAGATCTCGAAGTGCAAATAACCATGAAAATAGATTATTGCAACAAGCTAGAAGAAGAGATTGTTGGTTTAAGAATGCAGCTAGAAGAGATGAATAAGAAAATTAGTTGTTATCACAAACGTGAAGAAAGTTCTATGAAGCTGGATAAGATCATAAATGACCAAAGGCCTACAGGCATCAAATTTGGTCTGGGTTTCATCGAAGGAGAATCATCAAGTGGATCAAAGGCCAAAAATGTAGAATCCATAAAGAATGAAGATAAGAAACAGGTTGATCAAGGAAAAATGTCTCATGCAAAAGAAAGCAATAATGCCAGGCACGAAAGGAGAATTGACAATGATGGATTCACCAATGTCACACATCAAAGAAGAAGAAGACCTATGGCTCCTACGACAACATGGCAAAGACCATCACCCAGGTTCAATTATCCCTTTTCTGGTTTCTGTTTTAAATGCAATGGCTATGGACATAAAATCTCAGACTACAAATATAATGTAAGACCAAGGAATTTCACCAGTAGAAATGTTTTTTCTCCTCTGATGAATTATACAGTAGAATGTTATAACTGTCATAATTTTGGGCACATTGCAAGAAACTGTAGAAGTACATTTACATCAAATCAGTTTTAGGGAAGAAAATTTCAACCAAATAGGATGAGACAAAATAGAAAGCTTCTCGAAAAACATGCACAAACTACTGATAAGGGAAAGGCAAAACAAGAGCCCAAAACTACTATCAAAATAGAGTGGAAAGGAAAAGAGCGACTTAAGGAAGAAAAGGAATCCTTAATCGTACAAACAACATTCAAAGCATAGAATAAATATGTACCATGGATACTTGATAGTGGATGCTCCAGTCATATGACAGGTGACAAACAAAAATTTGAGAAGTTACAGAAATATGAAGGTGGTTCAGTAAAGTTTGGAAATAATGATGGAGCTAAGATAGTTGGCAAAGGTTCAGTTACAATTAGTGACGAAAAAATTAAGTCAGAAGAAGTCTTGTTTGTGGATGGTTTGAAACATAACTTGTTGAGCGTAAGTCAGATTTGTGATAAAGGTCATGAAGTAGTTTTTATGAAGCAGGGTTGTGAAGTCAAAAAAATAAATAGTGGAAAATTGATAGCAACTGGATCAAGGACATCTGGTAACCTGTACACGCTCTCAGAGACTTCAAAAGGAGCTTGTTTTATTGGATAGGAAGAAGAAAACTGGTTGTGGCACAAGAGACTCGGGCATATCAGTTTTGATAATCTAGTAAAAATCACCTCAAAAAGAGCAGTGAGAGATATTCCCACCATCAGCAAACCTGCAAACAACATTTGTGCTTCATGCCAAAAGGGGAAACAAACTAGAGTCACATTCAAAACAAAAGAATACTACACAAGCAAACCTTTGGAACTAATACACACCGATTTATGTGGACCCATGAGAACACAAAGCATAAATGGTGACAAATATTTTATGTTGTGCATTGATGACTATTCCAGAATGACATGGATATTTTTCTTGAAGCATAAATCAGAAGCTTTTGATATGTTCAAGATTTTCAAAAACCAGGTTGAGAATGAAACAGGAAAGAGGATCAAATGTTTAAGATCAGATAGAGGAGGAGAATTCATTTCAGAGGAGTTTGCAGAGTACTATGAAAAATACGGTATTAGGAGACAGTTCTCAGCAGCCAGGACACCTCAACAAAATGGAGTGGTAGAAAGAAAGAACAGGACAGTGCAAGAAATGGCACGGACTATGTTGGCTGAAAGTAGAGTAGCAGACAGATTTTGGAAAGAAGCAGTCCATACTACGGTGTATATCCAAAATAGGTACATGCTGAGAACACATGAAAGCAAAACTCCTTATGAATTGTGGTTCGGTAAAAGGGCAACAACAAAATACCTCAAAGTTTTTGGCAGCAAGTGCTATATCAAAAGAACTGAAGATAATCTTGGTAAGTTTGAAGATAGAGCAGATGAAGGTATTTTTGTTGGTTATTCATCAAAAAGCAAAGCTTACAAATGCTACAACAAGAGGCTAAAGAAAATTGTGGACAGTGTCGATGTTAAATTTGATGAAGGTAGAGAACGAGTAATTAGCTATGAAATGAACTACCCAATTTATGAAGAGGTTATTGAAGGAGATGAGGAAAACGAAATGGAAAAGATACAAAAAATTGACTCAAATGATTTAAGTTGTGATTCAAAGTGGAAGAAAATAAGAAATTCAAAACAGGTAGCTGGCAGAAAAATCATCCTAGAGAGCAAATAATTGGAGACCCCAAAGTTGGTGTTCAGACAAGAAGAAGAGTAGTAAGTAACTACTCTCTATTATCCAGCATTGAGCCCAAAAATGTTACTGACGCAAGCAAAGATGAAAGTTGGATGAAGGCAATAAATGAAGAATTAGATCAGATCGAGAAAAATGAAACTTGGGAGTTAGTACCTAGACCTGCAAATAAAAATATAATCGGAACTAAATGGATTTTTTGAAACAAATTGAATGAAGACGGACAGGTAGTCAAAAATAAAGCAAGATTGGTATGTAAGGGTTATGCACAAGTTGAAGGCATTGACTTTGAGGAAACTTTTGCACCAGTAGCTAGACTAGAGGCAATTAGAATGTTTCTAGCTTTAGCAGTCTACAAGAATTTCAAAGTTTATCAAATGGATGTAAAATCAGCGTTTTTGAATGGGAAACTTGAAGAAGAGGTTTATATTGAGCAACCAGATGGTTTCCAACTTGGTGATGATCCAAACTTGGTTTGCAAGTTGAAGAAAGCATTATATGGCTTAAAACAGGCACCCCGAGCATGGTATGCAAGGCTAGACAACTATCTCACTCAACAAAGGTTTAAGAAAGGTATGGTGGATAGTAATTTGTATGTCAAAACAGAAAATGGGCATCTTATTGTTCTTGTTGTATACGTAGATGATATCATATTTGGTAGTAGCAAAGATGAGTCATGTAAAGATTTAGCAAATAAGATGCAGAAAGAATTTGAAATGTCAATGATTGGTGAACTGTCGTATTTCCTCGGGTTGCAAGTTAATCAAAGTAAGAAGGGCATATTTATTTCTCAAGTTAAATATGTAAAAGAGATGTTAAAAAAGTTCACAATGGAGGATTGTAAGCCAGTTAGCACTCCCATGATGACAGGCTGCAAGTTGAGCAAGGATGACAAATCTCCACCTGTTGATCAAACCATGTACAGATCTATGATTGGAAGCTTACTGTACCTGACAACTACCAGACCAGATATTTTGCAGGCAGTATGCATGGTAGCACGATTTCAGGCTAATCCCAAGGAGACTCATGTGACAACAGTGAAGAGGATTCTTCGGTACCTCAAGGGTACTATGGAGTATGGGTTATGGTATCCAAAAGGTAAAGACTTCACCCTTATTTCGTATTCAGATGCAGATTGGGCAGGATGTGTAGATGATAGAAAGAGTACCAATGGAGGTGCATTCTATCTTGGAGACAGATTGGTCGCATGGCACAGTAAGAAACAAGAGTCAGTTTCTTTATCGATAACAGAGGCAGAATATATTGCAGCGACAACATGTTGTACGTAGGTATTGTGGATGAAACAAACCCTGAAAGATCTTGGTATTTGCTTCAGTGAGCCAATATCAGTTAAGTGTGATAACACCAGTGCCATTAACATCTCCAAGAATCCAGTTATGCATTCACGCACAAAACACATCGCTATCAGGTATCACTTTTTGAAGGAGAAAGTTGCAGAAGGTGAGGTTAAGTTGGATTTTGTTCCAACTACAGAGCAAGTAGCAGATATCTTCACAAAACCATTGCCCAAGGAAGTTTTTGAGTACCTTCGCAATAAATTGGGAGTGGTCACACTTCCCAAGAATTGACTAGCTACAGGGATCACATTCTCAGGGGGAGCATTTAAGTATTTGATTATCTGTTTGCTCATGTTCATGATTTTTGCTAAGTGTAATAAATTATGCCTGGAGAATGTTGTGCATGGACTCGGGGGAGTCTACGATTAGCCCTTTGGTATTATTGTCAAAGGGGGAGAAGAGTTACAAGAAATTGCACATGTGTTGCCAACAATTCCAAAGGGGGAGATTGTTGAGCAAGGTGCAACAACAGTATTGTCATTGTTGTCAACACAGTCAGATAGATCTGTTGATGCAGTGGATAGGAAGTTCAAAAGCTATTCAGATGCAGAAGACAGGAGCTCAAAGGTTACTCAGAGTATGTACAATGATTTTCCAAGAAGACCGAAGGGGCCCATATGCAAAAGATCAAAGAAAAAGACAAGTAAGAAAAGTGTCATGATATCGCGACATATACAGAAAGCAAGAAAAACTGTCACGATTTCGTGACATGTTGGAAGAGAGAGAAAAAGTAGGAAAAACTGTCACGATTTCATGACATGTTGGAAGAGAGAGAAGAAGTAGGAAAAATTGTCACGATTTCGTGACATGTTGGAAGAGAAAGAGAAAGCAAGAAAAACTATCGCGATTTCATGACATGTTGGAAGAGAAAAAGGCAAGTGGAAAAACTGTCATGATTTCATGACATGTTGGAAGAGAAAGAGAAAGCAGGAAAAACTGTCACGATTTCATGACATGTTGGAAGAGAAAAAGACAAGTGGAAAAACTGTCACGATTTCGTGACATGTTGGAAGAGAAAGAGAAAGTGGAAAATACGATTTGCGACATGTTGGAAGAGAAAAAGGCAAGTTGAAAAACTGTCACGATTTCGCGACATGTTGGAAGAAAAAGAGAAAGTAGGAAGAAGTGTCATGATTTCGCGACAAGTTCGAAGAAAAGAGAATAAGTTGGAAAAGTGTCATGATTTCGCGACATGTCATTTTCGCGACTAAAATAGGAGAGAGAAAGTAAGTTGGAAAAGTGTCACAATTTTGTGACTAAAATAGGAGAGAGAAAGTAAGTTGGAAAAGTGTCACGATTTCACGACATGTCGCATTTTCGTGACTAAAATAGGAGAGAGAAAGTAAGTTGGAAAAGTGTCACGATTTCATGACATGTCGCATTTTCGCAACTAAAATAGGAGAGAGAAAGTAAGTGGAAAAGTGTTACGATGTTGGAGAGGAAGAGAAAGAAAAGTGTAATAGGACAGTGTTCATTTTTGGACAAAAGAAAGAGAGGAAGCATACGAAAGCAGAATTGTCATGATTTTATGACAAAGGAGAGAAGCAAGACTTGAAGCGAAGTGTCATGATTTCATGACAAAAGTAGAGAAGAAGACTTCGAAGAAGTGTCGATGATTTAGGCTAGAGTGTCAGATTTCATGACAAAAGCAGAAAGCAAGACTTTGGAAGCAGAAGTGTCACGATTTCGTGACATGTTACATTTTCACGACTCAAAAAGGACAGGAAGGTAGAGAAGCAAAAGTGTTGCAATATCGCGACATGTCGTAGTTTTGCGACTTAAGAAGGGCAGGCAGGAAGAATAACAAAAGTGTAGCGATATCGTGCAATGTCGCATTTTTACGACAAAGGAATAGAGAAAGCGTACGGAGGTGAAAGTGTCACGATATCGTGACATGTTGTATTTTGGGCCAAAGCTAAGAGAAAGAGGAGAGAGAAAAAGTGTCACGATATCGCGACATGTTGTATTTTCGTGGTTAAGTTGAAGCCGACGAAGACCGATGAACAATCGACTAAAATTAGGGTTTACAGTTGTCATGAAAGCCGACTAAGATTAGGATTTACAGCCGACTAAGATTAGGGTTTTCATCTCAAACATTCTGTTATAAAAGGAGGGTTGTTTGGAGATTTGAGATGTTGTTGAAGTGTGCGAAGTTCGGTCGATGTGCGTAGAGAGCAAGTCATGTCGAATCGAGCTAAGTGCAAAATTTGCAAAGAGAGCAGAGTGTGCAAAAGGGAGAAGACGATCGTGAAGGTCGACTGTAGCGAAGTAGAGTGTGCGAAGTGATTGCGCAAAGAAAGCAGAAGGTGCAATGCGACTGTAGATCATAGAAGTGTGTGAAGTGTCTATTCTGTGAACAGTGAGAGAGATTGGGTAAGCAATAGACCAGTCAGGGTCTTGTAAAAGTGAAGGTATTTTTTTGGTAAACTTCTAGATTCAAAATTGAAGTCCAGGTTGTAGCTTGGCATCAGGGGTTGGTGCTCCTTCCAGTTGGTGTTGGTAAAATAGGGGTTGGTGCTCCTTTCTGTTGGTGTAGATAAATAAGGGGTTGGTGCTCCTTCCAGTGGGTGCTGGTAAATTGATTGTAAAGTTGGTGCTTTGCAAAGGCTAGATTTGGATGGTAGTCCAAGCAGTCATTTTTGAGGAGTAGCCACATTGGTGAACCTCGTTAAATCTTGTGTTGTGTGATGTTCTCTTGTGATACTTGCTTTATCTGGTTTTAAGGTTTCATTATTTCTGTTTTAAGAGCTGTGAATTTAAGTTTAAAGAGCTACACTGATTCACCCCCCCTCTCAGTGTCATTGTGAGACTAACATCTCTAAGCTCATGGTAGGAATAGTTAGAATGTTGATGGGTTGTATGGCCAGAGAGGGACAATACAAGGGCTTGTTGGTGTAAAATATGCCTAGTCTATCATTTTTAACGAACCCTAGACTTTAGCCAAAAATTTTGGATGAAAAAGATTTCTCTCAATTCAACCTCAGTAGCAACCCAAAAAAAACCAACCCACTTGAGAGAATTTTTTTATATACATTCATTAGGGATCCACATATTCCCACCTCGCATAAGTTATTCTATCTAGCCGTCTATTGGCATCAAGATCTATGATTAAGTTGTTCATCTCATCTTCACAATGAGCCAATTTATCCTCTTATAATCCATCAAAATGGGTACACCCATATCTAGACCATACATAAGCCCATGTACGTAGGTGTACTAAGTGTAATGCAAATAAGCTATCTATCTCATCTTCGCAATGAGCTAGTTTATCCCATATAGTTTATCAAGAGGGTACACCCATCCCTACACTATATAAAAATTTGTCTATGTAGGTGCACTATGCATCACACAGATATAAGCTATATGTATCATCTCCATGATGAGGTAACTTATCTCTTTTAGTCTATCAAAAGGGTATGCTCATCCCTACACCATACATAAGTCCATCTATGTAGGTGCACTAAGTGTATTGCTATTAGGCTATCTCAAAATCCTTTAGTCTACTCTCTCACTCTCTCTATGCTTCTAATCCATAAGCTTAAACATTATTAAATATCATTTTCCATCCATCCAAGATTCATCAAATTAAAGGCTAAAAGATAAGGATATTTGACACATCATATATCCTAGGAAATCCTTATGGGAAAAACCCAGTCTCGAAAACATCCTTTTTATTTCATAAGTTTAGATGTCTCCAACATCTATACAAAGGAATCTCATACTTCCCTTTGATACATCAATACCAATATAAGTACATAAGAACCCCATAGTTCCTATGTTCCCTATACATGAATAGTTCTCTTAATTCATATTACATATCGATGAGGGAACCCCATAATTTTCTCAAATGAATTCTACACTCATTCTTCATTTTCTAAAACATCATCATAAAAATAAATACATAATAATTCCATGATTCTTATGTCCCCAATTCATGAATAGCTCATTTAATTCATTTTACAAAGCAATGAGTGAACCCCATAATTCCCTTGAATGAATTCCACAATAATTCTTCTTTTCCAAAGCATTAATACAAATACATAATAACCCCATAATTATTATGTCCCCAAAACATGAATTTTTCCTTTAATTCATATTACAAAACAATGAGGGAACCCCATAATTCCCTCAAATGAATTCCACATTCATTCTTCTTTTCCAAATGAAATACATTATCCACTAACATATTTCTCACAAATGAAATATATTATCCACTAACATTTTTCTCACAAATGAAATATATTATCCACTAACATATTTGTTAAAAAATGAAATATATTATCCACTAAAATTTTTCTCACAAATGAACTATATTATCCACGAACATATTTCTTAACAAATAAAATATATTATCCACTAAATTTTTTCTCACAAATGAAATATATTATCCACTAACATATTTCTTAACAAATGAAATATATTATCCACTAATATATTCCTAATTTTTTTTCCAAATGAGATACATTATCCACTAATGTGTTTCTAACTCATTTAATCCCAAAGGAAAATACACCATCTGCTAATATAATTCAAACTCATTTAATCTACAAGAAATTCATTATCCAAATGGAATATATTATCCACTAATATTTTTCAACTCATTTAATCTAAAAAAATACATTATCCACTAATGTATTTCTAACTCATTTAATCCCAAATAAGTACACTTTTAACCACTCTTAAAGTAAAAATCAAGATCTATAATCCACCCCTTTAAATTGATCCATAAATAACCTTTCATTTTATTAAGGTTAAAAATAAATGGATATCCTTTTATTTAATCAATAAATAACCTTTCATTTAATTAAGGTTTAAAATCAAAAGATAACTTTTTATTTAAACAAAACTATAAACCTAATATCTAATCAATGTTTTCATAAAATTGATCCCAGGTTAACTTCCAATTCCTTCACAAAAATTGATCCCAAAAAATCACTCAATCTCTCCACAAAATTGATCCCAAACAAACACTCAACTTCCCCACAAAATTTATTCCCAACGACTACTCAATTTCTCCACTAAATTTACCCCAAACAATTACTCAATTTCTCCATGAAATTGATTCCCAACAACTACTCAATCTCTCCATGAAATTTAATCCAAACAATTACTCAATTTCTCCATGAAATTGATCCCAAATTCATTCAATTTCTCCATGAAATTGATTCTCAAGTTTCACTTAATTCTATCATAAAATTATCCCTAATATTATCTCAAATTTTCTACAAAATTGATCTTAGGTCCCATTCAATTTCTCCATGAAATGGATCCCATAACTCAATCAAATTGGCCACCAAAATTTATATCTATAGTCCCTTCAATTTCCACAAAATTGTCCTATAACTAGCGTTCACTTTTTTCACAAAATTGGTCTAGTTAAATATTCAATTTTTCCACAAAATTGCCCTATAGTTAACATTCAAGGTTTGCTCTATAACACCCAAAATTGCTTCCTAATATTGCTCAGGTTTTTCCCTAAATCAAAACCCAAAATTGCTCTATCAATTTCTTCTCTAGAAAGGTAATTTGTTTTAGCAAAAAAATTACTTTCCAACCTCCAAAGCAAAAGATTAAACTAGCAAAAATAATATGGTTTTAGAAAAATATTAACATCAAAAATAAAATGTTGGATTAGCAAAAAGGGGTTTTAGATTCAAACAATAACTAATCCAGTCAACCGACCACCAATTAGTCAATAACATCTAACTAGGTCTAGCAAACCTTAGCATAAAACAACTAGTGCTATAGCCTCCACCAGAAAGTGGCTACCCTGACCACCACCTGGTGGTTAGGCTACTAGGGGTGGCTTTCCCTATTTCAACACCTCTAATGCTCCCATAGGGAGTATGTGGGATAACTCCACATGCCAAATTAAATTGTTTTGTATAAATTTTATGCCTTCAATCAACCAGGCATAACCAACCAATCATAGTTGAATGCAAATAACCAATGAAGCACATTGTCCACATGGTAGGATAGGTGAGTAACAAATCCATTGGGGTTACAGGTGATTCAAGGGGGCTATGAGGGGTTATCCAAGAACCTAGGTGCATGGATACATAGTAATAGGTACTTAGAACCATTTATACTACTATTATCCTACCACACCTTGCATGTGGGATTATTCCCTACTTCATTTAAAAATATGGTTCTCCTACATAAATTCAACAAATAGGCGATGATCAAACAATTGATACAATAATAATTCAATAGGTAGTGACAAGTCAAACAATGAGATAAAACCATGTATCATCATATCACACATTATCCGAGGCTAGGTAGACACCAAGTGGCTTGGTCCACCAAACCACTTGGTGGTTGAAGGGTTATGGGATTCAAGCTACCTTTAAGGCCTGCATAGGCCCCTTAAGTATCCCATGTGGGATATTTTAGTGAGAAGAACTAAGCAGACTTCCCTTGTCCCATGCCATCCCAAGCATGGAGCTACTACACAATGGTGATTCTAGGGTGATTGCTTAAAAAATTAAAACACAAACCTAAGCTAAATCTTAGGTACTTTTAATCAACAATAATGGAAAGAAACCAAGGCACAACAATGGAAAATAAACTCTATAAAACATTGTTAGAACTGATTACACAAATCCACTATGAGGGATTGATTTGATAAGTAAGGTTGCAACGACGAGATCTCTATGTAATAAGGGAGGTTCATCAGTAGCGGTCAAGGAGGATTATAATTGATTGATATCCACTGCCCTTCTTGATTACTACAGTGTCGAGCTTGAAAAAAAGATAATAGAACAATAGGAGAAGGGTATATGATTAAAACACTATGCTCATACTAGATAGCATTGGTTGAGTTTAAAAGAGGTTTTCCTTTTTGAGGTAAGGTCCTAGGTGAGTCAAGGTTCTACCTCCAGATATGGATATATATATATAGTAGGGCTAAAATGGAAATAGATTTGGAACTCATTGAGTCCAACAACAATCCTAAGGAAAACATATATGTGATCCTATGGCATAAAATCGATACATGAGGTTGAATAAAATAGAAAAAGGATTCATTTAAAAAGAAACCAAAGCTTATAACTTAAAATTTGATCGATAGGACAGCATTCAATAAACTTCTAAGGCTTAGCTAAGGATGATCAAAGCAAAATATAATGGCAATATGAACACCAAGGTAAGAAAAATTATCAAGGATCCATTCATGTAAATATTAAATCAACCCAAAGAAGAATATTTCTAACTTTATATTCCAGTCCAAGGTTGAATGTCGTTGCCTTTGGTTGAATCTTTGTTTCTTCTGCCTTTCAAAGCACTATCAAAGCTAATATCAAATTATTAGCTCAATATTGTTATGGTCATTCCTTTTAATTAAAAATCATTACATGCATGAAATAATATCAATCAATTCTTTGTCTAAATAATAAAAAAACATCATCAAAGCAAATATTAAATTGTTAGCTCATCATTATCCACCTACAAGCATGGTTAGCCCTATAAAACCATAAAAAATTAGCAACGCCATAATCATAAAATATAACTAATGTTACATCATATCTTTGCATATTCATAGCACCAACAATGTTAGGCATTAAAACAATAAGTCCAATTATATTTTCTTCTCAACAAGAGCCTTGTTAGGTTGGGTTGTGATAACCTTCAAATAAGGCTAGCTCCTTGGAATATGTATAAACTAAAAATAGGGGTTTAGTTTATGGGAAAGAGATGAAAGGGTTAAGAAAAATTAAGGGTATAAATAAATGATCAAAGGGTGAATATGATATAATTTAATGGCATTGAACATCACCATATGACTAGCTAACACAACCAATTTAGACGATACTTAACATGCCAACTATTTTCAGATTTAATAACAAATTTATTGAATTTTAATTATATACTTTAATCATTCCAAAGACTTAAATGAATAACAATCCAACAACGATCCAAATAGTAGAATTCACTTTAATGCAATAAACTAATCATGAAAGTGTAATAGAAATAACTTAAATAAAATATACATTCATAAAATCCTATAATTACATAGAAATGGAGGCCAAACAACTATAACTTCTCATTAATTGGCAATAAGGTTATGTAACAAGCATCTAGGAAAATAATATAGAGTTGACCCTTCAAAAAGAGGTGTCATGATTTATTTATAGGATATATTTTGAATCTGCATCCAAATATTTACAATCAATTTTGGTCTATTATGAAAATAGCCTAGTAGATAAATCTCAAGATGCTAATGTGGTAGTTTCATATTTTATTTTGCATTTTAATTTTAATTTTTGTGTAATCTGCTTCATCGATCTGCAACTACCTCTTGTAAGTGGCCAAACTACTACAACTAATTTATTAGAATTATTATTTTCAAGCTTTAATGTTGTTATTTGGAATAACTAAAATGTGCTAGGATGGTTGTGAATATAAACAATATGTTTCACAAGTGCTTATTTTGAAGTTGGGCTCATTACTTTGTTTGCAGAGCATATTGGAACAAAATCAATCCCTATATATGTTTTGATGACATCACCTTGGGATGAGCTCCAACTTTGTTCACTCTTTAATTCATTCAATGCTTTGATATCATTCAACTTTAGATTTGTCCATCCATTGAATTTGTTACATGATTTTGGGTTGTGGCACTGGTATGTTGACATCACTACAAAAAACCTTTTGAGATCGTTATGCTTTGTATTTGTTCAAAAGTGCATGATTTAGTTAGCATCGAGAATGGGTTACTTATTTTGGAGGCCCAGATTTGTTCATCCCAAATTTATTCATCACAAATTTGTGCATGTCGGCCTTGAGCACATTTGCTTACATGTATTTTGGGTCTTTCTTTTCCTCTACTAATGTCACTTGCTTAAATGACTTGACTTTGTCCATCCCAACTTTGCTCATCTTTGCTTCATTCATCTTGGCTTTGTTTATCCCGAATTTGTTCATCCTAGCTTTGCTCACTTTGTGTATTTTTAGATTTTTATGATGTTGTGCTAATGTCACCTTCGAGAAGGGTCTAACTTTGTAAATATTGACTTTGATCAACCTCCTAAGCCTCTAAAATACTTAACCAAATTTTTTAATAAGAAGAGATGGACTTCTTATATTGCAAATGAGATTATGAATTTGACCTACATTCTTGGTGCCTCCCAATGAATTTCAACTTGGGAAAATTAATAAATCAAAGGGCCTAGTTCCATTGGGTGTGGAGTTGAAAAGACTGTGCAAAGGAATGTCAATAAAATTAGTATGATAGAGGATTATTAGGAAAATGAAAGATGTGACAAGTGAGTGATTTTATGGGAAGTGGGGAAAGCATGGATGACTTATAATATGGAATAAAATGATTGATGAAATAAATGTTAAGATGAAAATAGAAGTGGACTATAACTTTTCTGGACTTTCTAGGTGGTTTATTTCCTTTTGGACACATTGCATTTTATTTTTTCTTTCGTGACATAGAGCTATCATGTTTTGGTCGTTCATAACTCTAGTACTACTCCTTGTGTGCCAAGTGTCTCTAGATTGTCCTTCATTTCTATAGCTTCATTGGATGAATTTAAATCAAAGTATCACTTTCTCTTTGATCATTATCTTGATTCTCTTCATTAGCTAAGATACTCTCTACTCTTTGGAGGACTTGATAGACCAGTGTCCATATCTATGTGTAGTATGCAAAAATCGTACACCAAATACAATTATATAAAATCAAATTAAATAAAAAATTCATTTAACCATAAATATAAAGAAAATAAATAAATAAATGGTGGAACTATCATTAATATTGAACATATAATTGAAAATGAGGTTATAATGATATCCCTTTGAGGTATTGATACCAAAAAATTTTACAATCAAGAAATATGGTAGGTGTAACACGTAAAATCTTTGCACCCTCAAAATGGATTTGAGGAGGAGTTTCTTGTGACCTCTACAAAGTATGATATAAATGTGATGAATTTTTATGTTGATAGCTTCTGATAAAACCTAAAATCTACACACAATAACACTCACAAGACATTAGTAGAATTTTTGGAGCCTTTCATGATGAGGTCTTATTCATGATGAAGAAACTAAAAAGAAATGTTGAACTTCGATAAAAAAATGCATGATAAACAAAATGTAACTATGTGAGAAAACAAATTAAATGCTACTAATCCTACTGCAATTAAGAAAAATAGTAAAAAAAAATATCATCGAGAGGCCATATTTGTACAAATAAATCTGGCCTACTGGTCGTCCTGTAAATCCAGTGTGGGGGACTGAATGTTTTGATAGGGTAGTGCGGTGGTGCCTGCAGGCTACCTCAGGGTAAGATGACCATTGAACTGTGGGTAATTTCCTCATAAATGATATAAGGTTGAAGAACACAAGCTTATACTGAGAGGGGGGTGAATAGTATAAGATAAAACTTTTCAATCCAAATGATAACAACAATAATATGAATGCAATAATAAATCAATGCACAATTTCCATACACATAAGAGACAATGCTTTTACGTGGAAACACCCTCTCGAGAGAAAACCATGACAAAATATTGCTTATATTTTTCTTCAATAAATTTTATGGGCACCAACCCACAAGAGACACCAATCCCCTATACAAGTTCATGGACACCAATCCACAGGAGACACCAATCCCCTATACAAGTTCATGGACACCAATCCACAGGAGACACCAATCCCCTATACAATTTCATGGACACCAATCCACAGGAGACACCAATCCCCTTGCTCAAGTTCATGGACACCAATCCACAGGAGACACCAACCCCCTTGCTCAAGTTCATGGACACCAATCCACAGGAGACACCAATCCCCTTGCTCAAGTTCATGGACACCAATCCATAGGAGACACCAATCCCCTTGCTCAAGTTCATGGACACCAATCCACAGGAGACACCAATCCCCTTGCTCAAGTTCATGGACACCAATCCCTTGCTCAAGTCTGCTCCAAAACCTTCTCACAAACACTACTCAAATATGCTCCAAAACCTGCTCACAAACATTGCTCAAATATGCTCCAAAACTACTCACAAACAATACTCAAATCTCACAAACATTGCTCAAATCTTCTCCAAAACTTGCTCACAAACACTGCTCAAATCTGCTCCAAAACCTTCTCACAAACACTGCTCAAATATGCTCCAAAATTTGATCAATAATGGCATCAAGTTCTTCACCTTTTCTTGAGTTTGCTTTCTTCAACTAAAAGGCAATTTAGACATATTCTACCCAAAATTATTTTAACTTCATGAACATATAGAGGATGATATGCACTAGTGTAGAAAGCTTCAAATGGCCAATATGTTCTTCACATTCATTTAGTATTTTTCTTCCACATATCTCACATTTATTACATTTTAAAGGTAGCCCAAGTCTAGTATTAGATAACTTACTTGTGTGTTGAATTGGAGATGCTAATACCTTGCTTTTCTTCCACTATCATGTGCACCTTTTCTTCTTCTTGAGCTGGCTGAATTGTCCTTCCTTTTAATTGAATGCTTGGGTGAATATGTGCACTTAATCCTCTTACTCTCTTCTTTGATGTCTTGACTTGTTTCAAATATGTACCCTCCAAATCTACCTCAATAATGATGATCTTCCTTTTGCATGTGCTTTCCAAATCTGCCTTAATAATGATGATCTTATTTTGAAACTTATAAAATAAAACTTTGTAACAACAACATGACTCCTTATATCTCCCTTTTAAAATTTACAAAATAAAACTTTATAATAACAACATGACTCCTTATATCTCCCCTTTTATAACTTGCAAAATAAAACTTTATAATAACAACATGACTCCTTATATCTCCCTTTTATTAAATTTAATTAAAAACTTTACCCTTACCTTGCACAACAAAACTTAGCAAGCCATGGATGAGATTCGACCTTCTGACCTCTAGTAGCATAGCACCCTAATGCGGGCTCATGACCAACTGAGCTAACCCAGTGGTTGAAACCAAAGGGGCACAATAAAATATATGGATCCTTCGTCACGCTATCTCGAACAACAAAACCACAATAAAATAGGCATCGAGGGGATTCAACCTTCGAACCTTCTGCACCATAGTGCCCTAACATGGGCTAGGCAACTAGTTGGGCTAACCCAATGGTTGAGATTAAAGTGGCACAATCAAATATTTAAACCTTCCATACCTTGCACTTCAGTCACATAGTAAAAAGCCATTGAGGGGATTCAAACTTTGGACCTTCTGCATCGTAGCACCCTAATACGGGCTAGGCAACCGGTTGGGCTAACCACCTAGTTGAGATCAAAGTGGCACAATCAAATATTTAAAGCCTCCTTTGGATCATTGCTATGCCACCGAACTCATGCTCCTCTCCGGGATGTCCTCCCTTGTCTTCTACTCACTGCTCTCTCTCCTCTCGAAGGATATTCGAATTTCTTGCCATCTCCAAAGTGAATTAATGGCCTCATATTAATATGCTTCCCTTTTTTCATTTGCGCCCAAGGAGGTCGGCCCATGCATTTAAACATTTGAATTTAATTTCACTTTTGTATGGTGCGCTCAAGGAGGTCGGCCTATGCAGATTATAATATTTAAACTTTTATATATTTAAATATTTTGATTTAAATATAAACCTTCCACTTTAATATTTAAATATTTCATTTAAATATTAAAGCATATAAAATCACCTTTGAAGATATCTACCTTGACATCAATGACAACATTAAATCACCCTTGAAGATATCTGCCTTGACATCAATGACAACTCAATAATTCTAACAATCTCCCCCTTTGTCATTGATGGCAACCCTGCAAAGAAACTATCCTTTACTAAAATAGGATCACAAGCTGCTCCCCTGACAAGCTGCTCTCCCTTACTAAAATTCTCCCCCTTTGACATCAATGGCAAAGGCTCCTCGGGGCTGTAAGATAAGACACTTGACAACACCCCCTTACTCCCTGCTCTTACTGAGACAATCAATGATGAGATGGGAGTAAAACTCCCAAATTACTATGCTCTTTTTCTTGTTCCATTTTCTTTCTCCACACTTTGGAGGTCATATTATTTTGAACAAATTGACTATTCTCCTTCTTGCTTGACTTCGAAAGTTCAGGGAACACTATTCTACACCATCTAGTTGTATGCCCAAAATTATTACATTTGTAACATATGATGTTGTAGTCTATGAGAGGTGCAAATGAATTGAAATTCCTCTTGGTGAAACCAAAATCATTCTTAGCATAGACCCTGCAATTTACAACTTTATGACCAAATTGGTTACATGAGAAACAATAACCATGGAAGAAATATTGAAACCTGTCTGATTGCCTTGGAGGATATTATCGCATGGTTCTCTCATTGTTGTTTCTGTGATGGACTTTGTTCCTTGATGATGCTTTGTTTTCATCCTTC
The DNA here is from genome assembly GCA_028583015.1 of Wollemia nobilis. Taxonomy (NCBI): domain Eukaryota; kingdom Viridiplantae; phylum Streptophyta; class Pinopsida; order Araucariales; family Araucariaceae; genus Wollemia; species Wollemia nobilis. Next base: position 2,084,566 of record JAQPPZ010002729.1, on the reverse strand, counting down.
TTGATGCTTCCACTTCTCAACACATTAGCATAGGTCTTAGGCTCTTCTTTAATCATTTTCTTTGATGCCTCTGTTCCTTTTGAGCTTGACTCCACATTTTGTTTCTTTTGACTTTCTTCAAAAACAAGTCTAGTATTTATAATCAAAGATCTCTATGCTTTGATAATATCATCCACCATTTTTGTGCTTCTCTCAAATTGATGTAGCTTATCATTAGATTCATTCACTTTCTTTCTTAGAGAGACAACCTCATGCTCCAATTTTTCACATTCCAACTCTTTTGCCTTTAACTGCTCAACCATACCTTCTTCAATTTGCTTTACCTCTTCAACTTTAACTTTCAAGTTAATGAGTTCTTGTGACAACTTTACCTTTGTCTTCTCATCCTCTTGTACTTGAGTCTTCAATATTGAGTTCTTCTTTCTAAGCCTTTTCAACTCTTCAAGAGCAACAACAAGTTCCTTTTCTATGTCAACTATGGCTTCCTCTTCATTTTTTGGATCTTTCTCTTTTTCTTGGTTTTTGACATCAGGAGCTTCTTCTTTCTCCTCTATGGCCAAAAATAGGATTTCTTCTCTTTCACTATTGGAGATACTTTCATCACTACTGGAAGAACTGCTTGCTTCCTCAACATAAAGACTTTTCTTGTACCTTTGAAAGATCTTCTTCTCATGCTTGTTTTGATCGTGCCTATTTTTCTTTTCATGATAAAATTTTCTTTCTTTATTTTTCTTGTATTCCTTTTCTTCTTCACTGCTACTACTTCCATCTTGTGGGAAATTAGATGCATAGTGACCAATGTTACCACAATTAAAACATTTCATAGAATGCATACCTTTGTGTTTTCTTGGACCCTTCTTATTTCTTCGCACAAAGTTAGCTTCTTCTCCATTGCTTGATTCTTCACTTGACTCTGGTTCTTTATTCTTTGTCTTCTTTGAAGCTTTAAACATGGCCTCCCATTTGGATGTTTGATCTTTTTTAGTCCTCATCTCATAGGCTATGAGAATTTCATGTAGCTCATCCATGCTTAAGGTTTTAAGATCCTTCATTTCTTCAATTATCGAAACCTTTGCATCAAATCTCATAGGAAGTGACCTTAAGATTTTTTGAACAATCTTAGAGTCTTCAATATTTTCTCCAAGTCCATGAATGGTGTTGACAACTTCATCAACATGGAGTAGATATTTGGTAATATCTTCCTCATATTTCATCTTCAAATCTTCAAACTTCCTCCTGTGGGTTTGAAGTTTTGCCATTTTAACCTTGTCGTCTCCTTCATATGTTCTTTGTAACTTGTCCCATATTTCTTTTGTTGAGGTGCATTGCATGACTTTCACAAACTTTGATTCACATAACCCACTTAATATTGCATTCATTGCCCTGGCATTATTTTCAAATGGTTTCTTGCCATCTCGATCCATGGGAGGAGTTGTAGGTGGTGTGAACCCATCCTCAATGGATTGCCATATATCATAGCCATGTGCCATCAAATAGGTTCGCATCCTTATGCTCCATAAAGCATAGTTAGTCCCATCAAACAATGGAGCCCTATTTGATGAAAAACCTTCTTGGCAAGCCATGTGTGTTCTTGTAAGATCTTCCTTCAAGTTGTTAGGCTTTCACGAAGGAACCTGCTCTAATACCAATTGAAGAACACAAGCTTATACTGAGAGGGGGGTGAACAATATAAGATAAAACTTTTCAATCCAAATGATAACAATAATAATATGAATGCAATAATAAATCAATGCACAATTTCCATACACATAAGAGACAATGCTTTTATGTGGAAACACCCTCTCGGGAGAAAACCATGACAAAATATTGCTTATATTTTTCTTCAATAAATTTTATGGGCACCAACCCATAGGAGACACCAATCCTCTATACAATTTCATGAACACCAATACCCTATACAAGTTTATGGACACCAATCCATAGGAGACACCAATCCCCTATACAAGTTTATGGACACCAATCCATAGGAGACACCAATCCCCTATACTCAAGTTTATGGACACCAATCCATATGAGACACCAATCCCCTTGCTCAAGTTTATGGACACCAATCCACAGGAGACACCAATCCCCTTGCTCAAGTTTATGGACACCAATCCATAGGAGACACCAATCCCCTTGCTCAAGTTCATGGACACCAATCCATAGGAGACACCAATCCCCTTGCTCAAGTTCATGGACACCAATCCATAGGAGACACCAATCCCCTTGCTCAAGTTTTCTCCAAAAATTGCTCACAAAAACTTCTCAAATCTGCTCCAAAACCTGCTTACAAATATTGCTCAAATATTCTCCAAAACCTACTCATAAATATTTCTCAAATCTGCTCCAAAACCTGCTCACAAACACTACTCAAATCTGCTCCAAAACCTGCTCACAAACATTGCTCAAATCTACTCCAAAACCTGCTCATAAACACTGCTCAAATCTACTCCAAAATCTGATCAATAATGGCATCAAGTTCTTCACCTTTTCTTGAGTTTGCTTTCTTCAACTAAAAGGTAATTTAGACATATTCTACCCAGAATTATTTTAACTTCATGAACATATAGAGGATGATATGCACTAGTGTAGAAAGCTTCAAATGGCCAATATGTTCTTCACATTCATTTAGTCTTTCACTTCCACATATCTCACATTTATTATATTTTAAAGGTAGCCCAAGTCTAGTATTAGATAACTTACTTGTGTGTTGAATTGGAGATGCTAATACCTTGCTTTTCTTCCACTATCATGTGCACCTTTTCTTCTTCTTGAGATTGCTGAATTGTCCTTCCTTTTAATTGAATGCTTGGGTGAATATGTGCACTTAATCCTCTTACTCTCTTCTTTGATGTCTTGACTTGTTTCAAATCTATGCCCTCCAAATCTACCTCAATAATGATGATCTTCTTTTGAAACTTATAAAATAAAACTTTGTAACAACAACATGACTCCTTATATCTCCCTTTTAAAATTTACAAAATAAAACTTTATAATAACAACATGACTCCTTATATCTCCCCTTTTATAACTTGTAAAATAAAACTTTATAATAACAACATGACTCCTTATATCTCCCTTTTATTAAATTTAATTAAAAACTTTACCCTTACCTTGCATAACAAAACTTAGCAAGTCGTGGATGAGATTCGACCTTCTGACCTCTAGTAGTGCAATGCCCTAATGTGGGCTCATGACCAACTGAGCTAACCTAGTGGTTGAAACCAAAGGGGCATAATAAAATATATGGATCCTTCATCGTGCTATCTCGAACAAAAAAACCATAGCAAAATAGGCATCGAGGGGATTCGACCTTCGAACCTTCTACACCACAGTGCCCTAACACGAGCTAGGCAACCGATTGGGCTAACCCAACGATTGAGATTAAAGTGGCACAATCAAATATTTAAACCTTCCATACCTTGCACTTTAGTCGCACAATAAAAATCTACCGAGGGGATTCAAACTTCGGACCTTCTACATCGTAGCACCCTAATGTGGGCTAGGCAACTACATTGGGCTAACCACCTGATTGAGATCAAAGTGGCACAATCAAATATTTAAAGCCTCCTTTGGATCGTTGCTACACTGCTAAACTCGCGCTCCTCTCTAGGATGTCCTCCCTTGTCTTCTACTCATTGCTCGCTCTCCTCTCGAAGGATATTTGAATTGCTTGCCATCTCCAAAGTGAATTAATGGCCTCATATTAATATGCTTCCCTTTTGTCATTTACACCCAAGGAGGTTGGCCCATGCATTTAAACATTTGAATTTAATTTCACTTTTGTATGGTGCACTCAAGGAGGTCGGCCTATGCAGATTATAATATTTAAACTTTTATATATTTAAATATTTTGATTTAAATATAAACCTTCCACTTTAATATTTAAATATTTCATTTAAATATTAAAGCATTTTTAAAATCACCTTTGAAGATATCTGCCTTGACATCAATGACAACATTAAATCACCCTTGAAGATATCTTCCTTGACATCAATGACAACTCAATAATTCTAAGGGTGACATCAAGATTAATCTGTTGAATTGATGTTCAAGGGTTGTGCTCTTTGAAGCACAATTAAATTGCAAAAATTAGCATGAAATAAGGATGTTGATGATGAAAGAGTGTTGAATTTGGTCTTCAAGCTTTGAGACACTCCATTGTTGCATTTGAAAGCTCCATGACTGAAATCTAGTAGCACTTCATTGCTTATGAGAGGATAATCTCTCTAGTAAACAATCTGGTAGCACTTCGTTATGGAGAATTTGCAAGATGGTTTCATGAAGGCAAGGTGTCTTCTTATAGATTTCCAAAATAGGAATCTTGGCTTGTAGGAGAAGCCAAGAATCAAGAAATAGTTGGGTTTAGGAAGACCAACCATCGATTCTAGAACCTTCTCACACTTGATATTTGATGCTTAGTTATCCTGTAACTAATTTTCCTTTGTCTTGGGAGCCTAAGTTTGTTATAGGCACAACCATCCTAGGGTAGAGCAGTCATGACTACTAGCCATCCCAGGGTAGGGTGTCCTCTGGAGGTCATATCTAGGTAATACGGTCTAGGTTGCAAAAGGTAATTTGCCCCTATTTGAGTGGTAAAAACCACTGTTAAGCCTTGGGGATGCCCAAGGTGGGTCATATGGCCTGAAAAGGTGTCCATATAGGTAGTCTCCTCAAAATGACATGTTTTAGGTGTCTACAGATACCCCTTTTTGGGATGCGTTGTGTGAAAACATAACATGGAGTAAAAATAGATAACCTAAAGTTAAATTGAAGGTTGATTGATGTTCATTGATCTGATCAACTTTAGATGCCCCAATCACAAAAAGAGCATGCATCTTTGAATCATTGCCTCCAACACTTTGGTGGACTTAATTTTGTGTAAAATTTGGCAATCTGAAGGTATTCGGGTAGTTTTGTTTTACTACATGACCATTATTCAGACTGACAAAGGTTTGGTTTGACATTTTTGCTTTTTACCCTAACAAAGAGGGAAGTGTGTGATAGTTGTTGGCAATGCTTCTTTGAATGAATGCAATTTGCATGATTGAGTGTTTGTTTATTGATTTTGATTATGAATTTTGTGATGTATGACTACCCCCTCAAGTGACGAGTCGATGAGGAGATGGAAAGTGATGAAAGCGATGAGTCGCTTGACCAAGATGACTTGCTTGGGCTTTGCAAGACTATAACAAATGTAAAAGGGGAAACTCCTATTACAGTAGTGATTTCAACCATTATTGGTAATTGTACATCTCTATCCCTTGGAGCAGTCCAACCACATGGCTTTCTTAGGGAATTGAGATAATAACAATTCAATTTGATCTCGAGGTGAATCACTATATTCGATGATCTGTTGAAATTTCATGGAAGAATGAAATGTACACCTCGTTCCCTTGGAGCAGTCTAGTCACATGGCCTTCTTGGGGATTGAGGTAAAAGTATTTTGATTCGTAGATGAATTATTTTGGGGTTCAAGTGGCCTTATGGTAACTTACCCATCTTACTGGATTGCATGGATAGCAAGTCGCTACAACCGCCAAGTGTATAGGGTAAATTACTAGGTATGAGGCTCACTTGAGATTTTATTTTATTGATTTTTTTGGTATTTTTGAGGTTTTTTATTAATATGGACCATTAGATGCTATTAAATGCCCTAGTTGATGTTCATGATGCTGATAGAATGCTTGCATTTATTATCATTTTGAGGTCATCCTAGGGTATGATGGTTGCAATTTGCAAATTTTGGGGCCATCTCGGGGTAGGACGATCGCACCAAAATGCGACCGCCCCACCCAAGGGTGGTCTCAGAATTTGAAAAATATAAAATCAAATTTTGCAAATTTTTTGATATCATTTGCACAACTAGCAGTGAGAGAAAAGGAGAGGTGAGGTGGAGGGGAGAGTTTTATGACACTGAACATTGTTAGAAACTTGACCTACCATCACGATGGATCAGCCAGAGGCATTTAAGAGTGGAGGAGTCGGTGCTAGGAAGGTAGAAACTTTGTTCCTTCTTATTATTTTATAATTAAAATGAACCTCATTAAGTAATTGGTACATGAACCTCACTAAATTATTGGAAATGAACCTCACATTAGATTAGGTAATCTATATTAGGCTAGTGTAGGCTTAGATTTAATTTATTTGTAAAATTTTTAATGCTTTAGAGTATTTTTTGGATGTCGTTACAAGGCCATCCTAGGTAGGGGTGGCTCCCCTTTGGCAGCTTGGGGGTCATCCTGGGGTGGGACAACCTCGTTCAAATCACAACAATAAAATTTTTGACCATTGGGGTGGCCATCCCAGGGTAGGGCGATCTCACCTACAGACCGTCTCAAGTCGAGGCAACTACATTTTGAATGTAAAATTATTAATTTTTTATAATATTTTTTTTTTTTGGATTTTTGTTTATTGATTACTATTCCTACCAGTATTTAAATATTGATGACTCGTTATAGGGTACCCACCTTGTTTGAGGAGTTGTGGGGTCAGCTCATAGATGAGGATTGGGTGTGGTTTGAGGTGATTGGCCTCAAATAGGTTGTGCATATACCCACTATGATGTCAGATCAGGCCTATATGATGGCCTTGGGTACTCATTGGGATAGCAAGACCAACACCTTTCACTTCTCGATCGATGAGATGATGGTCACCTTAGAGGATGTATACCACATATTTCATATTTTTATTGAGGGATGCCCCATCACCTCCACTCCCCTTCTATAGTAGGAGAGAGTACTTTAGAGGATATTTGGAGCTCAGACAGGGGTTGTGGTATAGCGGATGGACCATGGTGGGGTACTCATCAGAGCATGGTATGATGCCTTGGTATTTACTAAGAGACAAGTAGTAATGTACATCATCTCAAACATCCTACTACCAGATTCTTTAGGAGTAAGGTTCACATGGAACCTCCTTGATATGGTTCAAGATCTGATTGAGTGTGATACTCAGGATTCTATCATCATGGTATGGGGTAGCACTCTATTGGCTCATTTATATGATGAGTTGTACGAGATACAACATCGAAGTCAATAGGTATTGGGCTATAGTCTGCTCCTTCATATTTGGGGATGGGAGCACATTCGAGTAGATCGACTAGTGGGACTACCAATGCCATGAGTTGAGATGGATGATATTGATATTGGATATGTAGCTCGATGGAGATGAGATTGAAAGAGAGGTCAAATTTGACCACAAGTATGTAGACTATCTCATTATGCAGGATCTCTAGAGAGATTATGACCAAATCAGGTGGTTTGGAGGCCCTACTTGGATTTCCCTCATTGGGTAGATGTAGTGGTATACCTAGGGTATGTGAGGTATAAATGGTGGCTTATTGGGCATCATGGCATTGAGTGGGAGTACTTCTAGTACTCTCATATCATATGATAGTTTAGTATCTATCAGGATATCTTAGAGGAGCCTGTTATCTATCACCATCGAGGAGATGAGACACAACTAGTGTGGCCTTGAGTGGAGGCACTAGGGGATGAGGAGGATCCTACAATTACTGATATAGGATTGGCTAACCTAGGTAGAATATAATATGACACTTGGTGGATGAATCTATTATTGTAGGGAGGTGGGCCAATGGGTAGGACTGTTGAGGTGATAGTGAAGGAGGGTGTGGATGAAGTTGTGCAATGAGTGCATCGTTGGATATAGGGAGAGTGGGATCAACCCATAGAGGGGTATAGGAGTCATAGGATTAGGGTGAGGGGTATGAGGATGACCCTACAGATTAGGTGGCTTAGTTTATAGCACGGGTGTAGACGCTACAAGGATAGCTAATAGAGTGAGAGACTACCCTAGCAATAGTACAAAGCTAGCTTAGTAGTGGATAGAAGCTATGGATAGGATTATCTAAGAGAGATATCTCCTCAAGGCCTAGGTAGACATAGCACAAGTAGAGATAGATAGGGTTATTTATGAGAGGGATAGAGTTATATAAGAGAGAGACACTCTAAAAACCTGTATGGTGGCTCGTATAGTAGAGAGAGATGCAAGGTAGATGAGTAAGATGCTTTATAGGTTTAGTTAATCGCTACAATTGTAGGCTAAGAATAGGTTGCAGTCGATACATAGGCTATAGGGGATGTTACAAGTTTGCAATATAAGGTGGATATACTATAGTCCTTATTTGGATAGTATGATGCTCTATGTCAGTCTGATGGTGCTTACATTCTATAGTTAAAGGGTTAGGTGGAACTACTTGGCGGTACTCTACCTGAGTGATCTACCATAGGGGGGTCTAAGGGGAGTTGAAACAATTATTTAGGATAGTCATCAGTTCAGCCTAGTCATAGGTCATTAGCTAGGCTAGAGAGATTAGTGGCTAGTGGCTCTAGGCAACATCATAGGGATGAGGTTGAGGGTAGAGGTGACTCTGGGGGTGTAGGCCTTGCATGATTTGTTTATGTATTGTTTTTTTTTTGGTGTAAGGTCTGAGGACCTACACTATTGTAGCCTACGGGTATTTTGTATCATGATGTACTTTGATATTACCATATATATATATATATGATATACCTCATTTATGGCTCATCATGTTATTTGATTTTGATTTATGTGTTATGTGTTATGGATGTATTGATGGATGTAATGCTTATATGATGTATGTATAGATAGATAATTTATGTATGATTAGACATTGTATCATGGATTTGTAAATGTATGCCTAGATTTATGCATATGGATGATGTATTTAATGTTAGATGTATGATTTAGATTTTTTTAATTGATTATGAATTTAATTCATGTTATTGATATATAAAATCTAATGTGTATGAGATGCATTAATTTTATATGGATGTTCTAATGCAAATTGTATATGTATGCTTTAATTATTTAAAACATAATGAATGAATCTAATTTGTGTTTAACAAACTAATGGTAGACACCACAGAATGTATGAAAATCATGAATTAAAATGTTAACCTTATCACAAAAGTTATACATTTGTATGTGAATATGTGAGATGAAATATGTGAGATGTAGGGGCTTTCCCCATAAGCTTTTGCAAACTAAAAGGTGTGCATAAAATAGTCAGTGGCCATCTAAATATCATTGTTGATATTCATCCAGTATCTATCCTATCTTATGAGGACCCCTTAATAAACAAAAGCTCATAAGGAAAATTGTGATTATTGATGAGATGATTAGGTGCTATGAGGGGATTTTGAGGTTTTTCGTGAGACTCAAACACCCTAGTTGATTGATCAAAAGTTGTATACTGACTACACAAGACTCCTAAAAGATATAAGTCTATTAAGAAGACCTAGATATTCAATATCCCTATGTGTGCAAAGTGAATGTATTTAGATGATGCATAAGATTACCTCATTGCCAGGAGGGTTTCATGCAACCCATTGTTGTAATGAGGATCACCCTATGGTCATCTTATCCTGAGTTTGGACGTAGTTAGACTAGACTACTAGGCAATACAAGCCACCAAAAGCTAGCTCAACCATAAGCTGACATTGGTCTATACAAAATAAGGTCGCTAATGTGATAGACATATCACCATGCGTAAGGCTACTCCATTGCCATGTGGGTTTCATTCAACCCATTGTTGTAATGGAGATTGCCCCATGGCTTTTGAATATTGAAGATTCTAGGGATTCAAGCTCATTACCCCCTTCTTTTATTTTGATTATTTGGGATACTTGCTCATTTTTAGTGGTGAAAACCACTATTTTTTGAGAGCAAGGGATTTGCTTAGTGATGAAAATCACTGTTTCTTTTGTTCTATTTTGGGAATTTGCTCATTTTTTGGAAGAGAAAGGGATTTTTTGGGTAGGGGGAGCTTGTCCTTTTGTCAATTATTAACATCCTAGACCATGCACATAATAGGATGAGCAAGGAAAACCTTTCGCTTAAGGTGATAAGGACCACTTTGTAGTTTCATCTTTCCTTGTTCAAACTTGGATTGTTAATGTGTAAAATTGTGTTGGGATTTTGAGATATGCAAGGTACTATCAAAGCGAGACCTTACCTTCTAAAAGCCAAGATAGCTTTCTACAAAATCTAAAAAGATAACTAGGGATGGTTGAATGACTGAAAACCCTAGTATACACCCTATAGCAACTCATTAGTTGTGTTGAAAAACATAGTTACTCACAAAGAGAATGTGAATGATAATGATATGTGGGATGTAAGGGTTTTCCCTACAAGATTTTGTAAACTAAAAGGTGTGCATAAAATAGTCAGTGGCCATCTAAATATCATTGTTGATATTTATCCAGTATCTAACCTATCTTATGAGGACCTCTTAATAAGCAAAATCTCATAAAGAAAATTGTGAATGTTGATGATTGATAAGGTTGATTTGAGGTTCATGATTGGCATACAAACATGGTGTCATTCATAAGAATGTAAACATGACTTGTCCTAATGCAAGTGTAATGGATGAAGATGCCTAATGCAATGCAACTAATTAATGCATACAATGAAATGCATGATAACATAATGTAAATATTTTTGTATTTTGATGTTTTGTATTGTTTTTGTGTTTTTATGTTTTCTGATTTGTTTGGTATTTTTGATAATTTTTGTTGTTTTTGTAATTTTGATTGTTTTATGATTTTTTTTATGTATAAAATGCCCATAGATGAAGAATGTTGAGAGGTTCGGGTTCTTCAACACCTTCTAGCAAAGTTAGGTGGTAAGTTCCTGGCCCTATTTTCTCTGTTATGATAAAGGGACCTAACCAATTGGTCATAAATTTATCTCTTAGATGAGGTGATAGGTTTGAGTTTTGTTGGTTCTCTTTGAGCACAAGATCCCCAAATTTAAAGTCTCTTAAATGGAATTTTGTATCATAAGCTCATTTAATATGATCTTGATAAATGCATAGATGCTCAAGAGCATTAACTCATCATTCATCAAGAAGGGTCAATTGATCAAGGTGAGCTTGTCATGAGGTGTCATCATCGATGAACTCTTTCAATGACATATGCAATGATGGAATTTCTAATTCCAAGGGCATAATGGCCTCAGTGCCATATACTAGAAAAAATGGGGTTGCCCTAGTGGGTGTCCGAATGCTAGTTCGATAAGCCCATAAAGCTAGAGGTAGTTGAAGGTGCCAATCTTTGTGGTTTTCCTTGATGATTTTCTTCAATATGGCAACTATAATTTTATTTGAGGCCTCTGCTTACCCATTAGCTTATGGATAATAGGGTGTGGTAAAGTTATGTTGAATGTTATATTTGGATGTTAAGGCCCACACATATTTGTTCTTGAATGATGTCCCATTATCCGATATGATTTTGGATGGAATACCAAAATGACATATAATGTTATGGAGTATGAACTCCATAATACGAGCTCCAATCATAGTGGTTAAAGGGATTGCTTCCACCCATTTGGTAAAATACTTAGTAGTCATTAATATGAATGTGTGATGACCTGAATATGGAGGAGAGATCTTCCCAATTAGATCAAATCCCCATTGAGAGAAAGGCCATACCGATTGAATCGATTGTAAGGCCTGAGATGGTAGGTGCAAGAGATTGGCATGATGCTGACACTTTACGCACTTCCTAACATATGCACAACAATACTTTTCCATTATGGGCCAATAATAACCCATTCAAAGGATGCACTTGATGATAGCCATACCACTAAAATGGCCACCATAGGTACCATCATGAGCTTGCAAGATTGCCCAAGTAGATTCTTGGGGCTCGAGACAATGAAGGAGGAGTCCATCATAGCTTCGATGATAGAGAATATCTCCTAACAAGACATACTTGGTCACTTTTTGTTTAAATGCTCATTTTGTAGCATGCGATAATCTCAGAGGGATATTACCAAGTTTTAGATAATATTTTAATTGGATGAGCCAATCTTGATAAGCTTGTGCTTCAACTGACTGAACAACTTGTTCCCATTGTGATTCATCATGCACAAATATGGATTGGAAAACAACCTTGTGGTGAATGGTCATGCCATTATCTGAAGGACCCTATGAGATCAAGGACCCCCAGGATGCTTGTTTCAGAAAGTCTTGTGCCTTGGAGAACCGATCTTGATTCGGTTCAATCTGAATCATGTGAACTGATTCATTATTGTCCAAAGCCTCATGCAACATCACTGACTATGAGAGCATTTTAACATGGATGGTTGTAATATCATCGAAAGGGTTCTATGGGATTAGGGATCCCAAAGAAGCCATTGTATCTACAAAGTGATTGGATGTATGAGGGACTACCTCGATGTCATACCATTCTAGTTTGGCTAGTAATTTGTCCACAAGATCTTTATAAGCTTTCAAGATAGGACATCTACATTGATAAATACCTTTGACTTGGTTAACGATGAGCAAGGAGTCACCAAAGATATTAAGCTTTTTAATCTTCATGGTGATAGTTGTTTGGAGACCCAAGATGAGAGCCTCGTATTCAACATTATTGTTGGTGCAAGGGAAGTCGAGTTTGAAAGACAAGGGCATAGGAGCTCCTTGCGGTGTGAAAAACATGATCCCTACACCACCCCCTTGCTCACATTTTGAACCATCAAAGAACAAAGTCATGTCTACTTTATTTTTTGGTTCTTTGGGTTTGGGTGATTCTGACAATGTGAACACTGCATCATCGGGTAGCTCAATTACAAGAGGCTTATCATCCTGAAGAGGAGCCTCTACTAACTGATCAACTATGACTTGACCTTTGATTGATTTTTTATTGATGAATTCAAGATCAAATTTTATCAATAGCATGATCCACTTTGCGGTTCATGTATTATGATATGTGTGACTCATCATATACCACAAAGGATTTTCTTTTGAGATGACATACGTTGTATGATTTAACATGTAGTGGTAAAGCTTTTTGGTGGTGAATACCACTTCTCAATGTATGCGTATTTGAGCTCATAACTGACCAAGGTGTGACTAATATAGTAGATAGCATATTCTTTATTTTCCTTGTTCTTTTGGGCCAACATGGTCCCTAAAGCAAAATCTATGGCTAAAATATATAGTAAGAAAGGCACACCTGGTCGAGGTGGAGCTAATACTAGTGGTGATGCTAGGTACTATTTTATCTCATCAAAGGCCTTCTGGCACTCCTCATCCCAATTGAATGGGACTCCCTTTTGTAATAATCGATTCATGGGTTGACATTTATCTGATAATTATGCTATGAAGCATTTGATAGATGCTACTTTTCCTTGCAAGCTATGAAGCTCTTTAAGGTTAGTGGGGGAAGCATTTCTAAAATTGCTTTGACCTTTGTGGGATCTACTTTGATCCCTCACTTGGAGACTATGAATCCTAAAATTTTCCTGATGTGACTCTGAAAACACACTTTTTAGGATTTAGCCTGATGTTATGCTCTATTAGGTGATCAAAGACTTTTTGTAAAATATTTGCATGCTCTTCACGCAAGAGAGATTTGGTGAGAAAATCATCTATATAATATTCTAATATCTTATGCATATAGTCATGAAAGATGTATGTCATGGCCTACTGATAGGTTGCACCAACATTTTTAAGGCCAAATGGCATGACTTTATAACAAAATGTTCCCCATGGTATAGTAAAGGTTGTTTTATGTTGATCTTCAGGCTTGACCCAAATTTGATTATAGCCTGAGAATCCATCCATAAGAGATAATATTTCATGACCAGCAGTTGCATCTACTAGAGCATCAATATTAGGCAAGGGGAATGCATCCTTGGGAGTCACTTTATTAAGATCTCTAAAATCTATACATATACGAATCCTCCCATCAGGTTTTCCTATGGGTACCATGTTAGATACCCATTCAGGATAATCAATCGGTTGGATGAATTCCACATCCAACAATTTTTGTAATTCATATTTCACCATTAAGGTGATTGTTGGATGCATTTTTTGAGCTTCTGCTTGATCGACTTAATATTTGGGTCTAGTGTAAGGTTATGCGTGACCAGATTTGGATCAAGACCCAACATGTCCTTATATGACCAAGCAAACATGTCACTTTTTTATCAATAGAGCTACGATGATGGCACGTTCTTCAAGAGATAGACTCTATCCCAATTTTACTTTCTTAGGATTGTTAGGGTCATTGCCAATATCTACATTGAAAGTTTCCTCAATTGACATATGAGACCCCTCCTCAAGTTGATGAGGTGTAGGGATCAAGTAGATGTCATCTATTAGATTTGGAGGATCTATCATGTCAGATTCAACCTCAGCATGATAGACATCTTGAGTTGGCCCTGGAGAGAAATGGAATGGTTGTAGCATCTCTTCACATGGGAAGAACTCCTCGAGTGATGGTGGTGATGCAGTATGATCAAAATCAATTACCTCATGATTGAGGTGCAATGGCTTTGAAGGGTCATTGGGGTTATAGAGAGGTATAGTTAGGTCAATGGAAATCATGTTTATGGATGGTTGGTAATTTCCATTATCATGTGGGGAGAACCTATCGATTATAGATGGCTCTACATATGCTAGATGTGGCTTAGGAGGAAATGGGATTATTAGATCTGCTCTAGGAGTAGATAAGATGATTGGGTCCTCTGGCGGTAGCAACTACCTCTAGTTAGGTGGGGGAGGAAACACCCTATGATAGATATCATCTAGGTTAATAAGGGGCCTAATAGGATCAACATCTCCTCTATAGTTGTTAAGGTGATGAAAGTAGTGAGGACCTAGGTATGCTACTTCTATTTCATCCTCGTATTCATCATCTTCTTCAATCCAATCATTCTCAAGATTATTGTCGAGCTCAAACTCCTCTTGTTGGTTGGTCTCTTCAGATGATTCATTGATAGAATCAGGAGGCTCAATAGAGACCATTGTAATTGGGAGATGATCTCCCAGTAGATGAGAATGGTTGGGGTCAATGTATTCATTCTCATCAATGTCTTCCCCAAAACCTAAGCTTAGGCATTGTAAGGAGTCAACCAAGAGCTCATCCGACATGCGGATGGAATACCCTAAATCAAATTTATCTATGGGTAATTGGTATTGTGGTAAATAGGGTGTTCTGAGACCCTACTCATAAAGACCTAAGCCATTTTTATGCCAATGGCAATGGTAGAAATATCTCAGAGAAAAAATTTGGATTTGACATGTAATATATGTTTCTTATAAATGGTTCATTATCATGGCTAATCATAGGAGACTGATTTGTGGATTGATCGAAACCCCCATAGATGAAGTTTATTTGATTAGGTGGTATACCTAGGGGTACGATAGTTTCGATTGGCAAGGAGGGGACATGAGGTCTTCCCATGTCTTGCATGGACTCGATAATTGGTGTAAATATAACATTTTGCACCAAATATTCTATGAGACCTAGGTTGGCTAAGTGAATTATCACTTGTGGTGAGGATGATGTCGATGATGATGCAGGGGATGTGGGGTGAGGTAAGTCATCCATTGTGGTAGGTGATTCTTCCTCTTCCATAGGAATCAAAATTTCTATCATGGAAATATTGGGGATGACTACTGGAATGTCCTCCATAGGTACCTTCAATTTCTGTTCGATCGGAGGACCCGATGATGAAGAAGGAATATCTAGAGAAGCCAATGGTGTAGGTGGATGTGGTGGTAATGAAGTGGGTGGATCAGTAGGTGCTAATTTTGGTGGGCACTCTAGATGCTTGATAGGGGAACTTGGTCAGATATCCAGATGCATGGAGGGTAGAACAAACTCCCTTGGATTACTGACATGATTTACATACTTAAATGGCTCATCATCCGAAGGGACCACATGAACTTGTCCTTCATGTACGTACTTGATACATTGATGTAATATTGAAGGAACACATTTCATGTCCTAGATCCAAGGGTGATTGAGCAATATATTATATTGCATTGCTCCTTCTAGCACATGGCACAATACAAAAATTATCTTTAGTCCCACTTGGATAGGTAGGACTATTGTGCCTACTATTGAGCATAAAGCATCATTGAATGCTCATAGCGTGAAGGTAGATGCTACAATGTGTGATGTTGGAAGGCTCAAATGCTCTAGAGTGGTCATTGTTATTATATTGATTGATGAACTTGTATCAATCAATACTCACTTGTATGGGATCTTATTGATGCAAGCGATAATATGTAATGGGGATCTACTATATTTGTAGGTACCTATTTTATTTTATGATCATAAAATGTTACCATAGGCTCTTTACATTTTTGCACATGCCCTACAAATTTTGTGAATGCATTAGGGTCTCGGGGCTGAAGCTCGATGGATTTTAAGCTCGTATATGGAAAGCTTTGTTGATGTCATTTGTAGGATTTGTGTAAGCTTACTCCTGATTGTTATCACCGATGGAGGTGGTGGACCTTGAACAGGGTTTTGAGATAACAAGGGTTGGGGCATAGAAGGGATTCAGATAGGTGTTGTAGGTGGCATGACTTGATCATACCTTCTATTTCTTGTTATGATGTTGATCATACCTATGAATCCATGAGTGGGTGGATCTATATGGATTTCATTGACTTGCCTAGTCTGATCATCCTTGACCTCATGAGTGGGCAAGGGATCTTTAAAAATACCCATTTGTTGATTATTAGGGGCAAGAGGGTTGTCGATTTGTAATTGGTTCTTGTCTAACATATCTTGTATCAGGTTCTTAAATCCATAGCATGCTTGGATATCATGACCTTTTTATTGGTGATAAACACAATACAAATCCTCTTTATACCCCTTAGGTTTTGGGTGGGTAGGATCTACTAGGTGGATCTTGGGTAAGGTAATGGCCTTTGCCTCACATAAATGATTGAAGAGGGATGCCAAAGACTTAGGTAGTGGTGTATAAGTGTGAGGAGGGTGGCATGGCTGATCTTGCACTTGGTTTCATTGGTGTTAATTATTATATTGTATTGGAGGGGGTTGAGCCTGATAGTTAGGCTATTGGGGTGCTTTCTCCATTTTAGGAATATTCAAAATAATTTGATTGATTGAAGTTAATTTTTGTTGAGTGTAGTTGTTCCGAGGATTTTTATTCCACTCCTTTTTTCGAGTTTTATATCCCCCTCTTGGACCTTTATGTCCTCGATAACTTTGGCTTGCACCAAAGCCTCCTCAAATGTTTGGTATTGTTGCAATTGAAGAAGAAGCGAGATGTGTTTCGAGCAACTTTTTGTAAACATTCGAGTAAGTTCTAAAACTAGTATAGTGAAAGGTAATTTAGACATTACCTTTCTCCACCTATTTCCGTAATCCATAACTGGCTCATCATCAAATTGATGAAGGTTTGATAAGTCAGTTAGGTTGGCCTTCTTTTTGATGTCGAATGAGAAGCATTCTAAAAAGGCGTTAGCTAGCTGTTCGAAGCTAGAGATGCTATGTCTTGGTAGTTGATTATACCACTCTAAGGTTGCGCTAGAGAGTGTTATTAAGAAGGTTCTCAACAACAAGGCATCATCATCTTGCAGCTGGAAGCACAAGTTCATGAAACTTGTTACATGTTCCTGTGCATCATTGTCTCCTTTAAATTTATCTAGTTTTGGCATTTCAAAATGTTCTGGATAAGGAGGACAAGGAACTGATGGGTGAAGGGGTTGATTGCATAGTTTACGCAATGTTGGCTTTTGGTAGCCCATCCCTTGCTTTTCCAATGATTTAATTCACTTCATAAGGACCTTATATGCATGAGATGATATGATCTCATTCTCTTGAATCGATCTCCTAGGAGGTGGAGGTGGAATATTTCTGTTAGATTAAGGTGGCTGAATGTAATCATCAGCCACATCTTCATAAAGTGACTTAGGATACCCTTGATCCTGGTACTCAGGTTCTAGCTCTTCATATGTCTCATATTTTGGATGATCTAGCAATTGATGTTATCATGGTCAAGAATGATGAATAGATGTAGGAGGAGGATGGTTTTTCATCCTAGGAGGTAACTCATAGTATTGTGTAGTGCACCTTGGGTTAGCTTATTGCCTATATGTGCTAGGTATAGGGATTTCATCGTAAGCTACCCTATGTGATTGCTCCTCATGCAATATTTGTTTGAGAATCCTTTCTTCATGTAATCTATGTTCATACAACCTTTGATGGTGTAGTCTTTGTTGTTCTACATGTTCTTGGTCTAGGTACTCTCTATATTTTTGTAAATCATCCAACTATATTTGGAGTAATTGCTCTCATTGACTAGTATTAGGCCTAGGTAACTGATCTATCTGATCAACTGTATGGGGTCTATGGGTTCTCGTATCAACACGAGGGGATTTGGCTCTTTCTGTGAGCATAGTAGGAATAGCTATCCTTTTCCCATGATCGAGGGAAGTTATGTTGACTCAATGTTCGACCCTAGGAGTGTCACCTTCATGCAAGTATGGTGTGGGAGTATGACGTGTCCATGTGGAACACTCTTCATGCATGAGGATAGGGTGCACTAGGTCTTCATATCACTCATCCTCAGAATGGGTATGAATGGAAGAGGTTACTCTATGAGTAGGATGATCATGATATATATCTATGTGGTTAAACTTCCTACTCATCCAAGGATGATCGGGTGGAGTAGCCTACTCATATAAGCTAGGTAAAGGTATATATTCCACTCCATGCTTATATGGGTGTGTGGATCGATTGGGGATATGGATTCATGCCACTCCCCTGCTTGGCCCCTCAATGGGTGGATCCTATCTAGAAATAGCATGAGATGGGTATGGTCTAAGAAGATCATCTTCTCGATCATGTGGAGGTCCCATAGGTGTCCTCCTAGTAGGGGTATCTCGATGGTTAGATCCCCCATGAGTGGAATTATCATCATGATGGTTGTTAGGCCATCGTTCAGGCATGAGTAAGTCTATTGGACTGTAGTGAAGGTATTCTGGGCCTCCTTGTAAATTCTTCGTAGCATCAATTTGTGACTGAGCATGGCTACGTGTAGTGACCATTATGTGTTGATTAAGCATACAATAAAGGAAACAAATAAAGTATACAAAATGATTATCTCATTTAAAAATTTCTTTGTGAGTCCTAAACTATTTGGTGTGTTTTGATTTGTTGTTGCTTTTGCTTTCTTGTTCGTGTTTTTTGCTTTTGTTGATGATATTTCTTAGTTTAAGGGTTTTCACCTGTATGCTCTCACACATAGACTTGGTGATGAAGTCCAAGTCATGAAACCCACCAAGGTTTGGTGATGAAGTCCAAACTTGATGAGGGAGCCTAGGTCCTACCAGTCCTCACCTTATGATGGTTCTTGGATTGGCCTTGGCCAAAATAGGGTATGAAATAACAACAAACAAGCCAATGAGGTGGAGATGAAAGCCACCATCGTTGGTCTTGATCAATGGTTGGGTGTGAATTCTAACTCATTGATGTTTAATATGGTGTGTGGTGTGTGTGGGTTCATTTTATTTTATGTAAAAAAAAAATGCAAACATAGAGCATTCAATATATTTTTGCTAATGCATAAAATGATGTTTAATTTTTTATATTCCTAAGTAAAAATGTTTTAGTTTCAGAAATATAAAATTGTAAAACCCTAATATGATGTTAGCCTTTGCATAGGAAGCAAGCATACAATCCACACAATAAGCAAATAGAGGTCATATCTGTGTAGGATGGTTTATGATAGAGGTCATCTTACATAGGAGTGGTCAGAAATAGAGGGGCTTGACCTAGGGGTGGCCAAAAATAGAGGTCATCTGACCTAGGGGTGGTCACAGATAGACTATCTAAAATTTAAATTTATTTTGTATTTTCTCTACTTAAGCATGAAATTTTTACATTTTTGTATTGAAAGTAAGAAAATTAGGATAGAATGACTTATAGGTGAAGCCTTAGTCTATTGAAGATTTTGTTTCTTTGCTTTTGTGATTTTGCTCTAGGGTCATATCTAGGTAGAATGGTGGGGTTTGTTTGTCATATTAGCGTAGGACGATTGTGACTGCGACTACTGACTGTTCCTATCTAGGATGGTGGTACCTACAATTTAATAAAATCAAGAAAATAAGTAATTAGCAATAAATATTATGAAATGTGGAAAGATTCCCATAATGATCGCCATTATAGTATGCAAAAATCGTACACCTAATGCAATTATATGAAATAAAATTGAATAACATAATCATGTAACCATCAAGATAAAGATAATAAATAAATAAATGGTGCCCTTCTCATTAATATTGAATCATGTCCTTGAAAAGGAGGTTACAATGATATCCCTCTGAGGGATTTAATACCAATTTGATACAATTTTTACAATCAAGAAATATGGTAGGTGTAACATGTAGAATATTTGCACCCTCAAAACTGATTTGGGGAGGAGTTTCTTGTGACCTCCGCAAGGTATGATGTAAATGTGATGAATCTTTATGTTGATAGCTCCTACCAAGACCTAAAATCTACACACAAGAACACTCACAAGATATTAATAGCATTTGTGGAGCCTTTCATGATGAGGCCCTTATTCATGATGAAGAAACTAAAAAGAAATGCTGAAATACGATAAACAAATGCATGATAAATAGAATTAAACTATGTTAGAAAATAAATGGAATGTTGCTAATCCTACTGCAATCAAGAAAAATAGTAAAAATAGATATCACCGAGAGGCCATCCTGGGGCAAAGTAGTCTGGTCTACTGACCATCCTAGGGTAGGGTGACGGTGCCTACGGGCCATCTCGGGGTGAGACTATCGCTGAACAATGGACTAGTTCTTCGTGACCGATGCAAGGAGACATCGGGATTGATCTACCAAATTGATGTTCAAGGGTTGCACTCTTTGAAGCATGATTAAATTACAAAAATTGGCACGAAATAAGGATGTTGATGGTGAAAGAGTGTTGAATTTGGTCTTCAAACTCCAAGACACTCCATTGTTGCAATTGAAAGCTCCATGACTGAAATCCAGCAGCACTTCATTGCTTATGAGAGGATACTCTCTCTAGTAAACAATCCGGCAGCACTTCGTTGTCATCCAATTGCTATATTTTTCATGAAGGCAAGGTGTCTTCTTATAGATTTCCAAAATGGGAATCTTGGCTTGTGAGAGAAGCCAAGAATCAAGAAATGGTTAGGATCTAGGAAGACCAACCACCCATTCTAGAACCTTCTCGCACTTGATAGTTGATGCTTAGCTATCCTATAACTGATTTTCCTTCAGCTTGGGAGCCTGAGTTTGTTATAGGCACGACCATCCTAGGGTAGGGTGGTCATGACTACTGGCCATCCCAAGGTAGGGCAGCCTCTAGAGGCCATCCCTGGGTAGGACAGTCTAGGCTGCAAAAGGTAATTTACCCCTGTTTGAGTGGTAAGAACCACTGTTAAGCCTTAGGGATGCCCAAGGTGGGTCATATGGCCTGAAAAGGTGTCCATATAGGTAGTCTCCTCAAAATGATGTGTTTTAGGTGTCTACACTATGGGGGAGGAATTTTTGAGTCCTATGAATTTATCATGTATTTTTCTTAGTTGGTAGGATTTTTCATAGGAGGGATCTTGGTATCTTTTGGCCATCTCTTGAATCTTAGCCTGTATCATAGCCATTTTTTTTAGGAATTCAAGCACTTGAGATTCATCAATAGGATCTTACCAATGATTTATGTTCCCTTGTCATTGGCTATTGATTCTGTCTGGGCTTGAAGATCTTCTTTTGTATGGAGCCAAGATTATTTATCCTAGAAGCCTATAAATCCTAGCTCTTTAGCTTCTTTTGCTAGATCAATTATTATTATTTTTCAAGCTATAGCCTATCCACCATCTCCCATCCCTGATGAACCCACTTGTATATTTTTATTATGATACGAAAGACATTCATTTCTACTTTACATTGCTAGTTAAGTATAGCTTTAACAATTAGTTAAAATCTTCTTCCAACCAAATTCATTAGGCTTTTATCTTATCCTATTTTATCTTCTAGTTCAACTTGATCTTGTGTTAAGTCCCTTTTTATTGCTTTCATTTCTTTTTCATTGAAGTGTAGGTAGCCAAAAATTGGGTAAGCTTCTAGGGCATACTGAAGGATTTTATTCAAGTTGTTTCCTTAATTGCTTCAATGCTACCTAGAAAAGTGAGAAGCTCTAGATTAATATTTTTCTCTTTCCAGTTATTGTTGTAAGTCTTGAACTTTTTTGATCGGTAATTTATTCATTTCCTTCTTCTCTTGCATCTATTGATGGCTTGGGAGTTGCATAATCATTTTTTTTCAAATTTTATCTTTATTTTGCAAGGATTTTTTAATATTTTCTCCTCTTTTTCTATTGTTTCCAAGTTTTTAACCTTCTCCTCTACTTGCTTACATTTATCCCTCAATTTATCACCTTGTAAATAGATGGTGTTTACATGGTATTATGCGTTGAATGGAGTCTTCTAATGGTAATAAAAATATATCTATCGCTTTTGTTTCCACTTGGTAATCATCCAACATCATCTCAGCTTCTGGATTATTAGCCCTTGTATGGTTGTGACTCTCAATTGACAATAATTGGTTGTATCAACTATAATAATTAGTCTAGGAGAAGATTTCCCTTCTACTTGCTTGGGTGTTCTAGGTTTCCACCATTCTTTCTTGTTTTCTCTCATTTCCTTGAGTCTATTCATGGTAGCTATGGATGGATAGTCGAGTGGTGATAATGTTATAAAGATATATTGTGGGATGGAGAAGGGAGATGGAGGTATTTTGTAAATAGTTGATGTGTTAGTGCTTGTAGGATTTTGTATTTATGGATTGGATGTGGCTAGAGGAGTTTTGAATAATATGGCATCTTGGGTGATTGGTCTCGATGGAGAACTTTGGGGTGATGAAGAAGGGGAGGGAACATCTATGGGAATTAGTGGAGTAGAAGTAGTAGTAGGATTTTGGAAATCCATACCAATATTTGTTGTTTTTTGCTACTCTATTTTTGGTTTGGTCACTAATCTAGTTGTTTGGGGTGGCCCTTGGATCTTACATTTATTACAAGCTCTTTCTTATAATTCTCTGAGATGATTGAATTTTATTTTACTCACTACTTCTTTCTTCATTGGATTTGAGCAATTGGAGGGAGGATTCCATAGAAATTATTGTAAATATGACCTTATACTTACATAAAATACGTCATTACTATCAGTGGGATGACTTGGTACCTGTGGACTCTCTTTTGGTGCCTCTTATTATTGGGGACTTTGATGTTCTATTGGCCCTAGAACAAACTTGGGTGTTGGCCTAAGTGGGGACTCTAATGTGTGTCTCTAAATTATTTTTATGTTTATTTTTTGAGTTTGGCAGTTAATAAAAGGTGATCCTAGAGCTAAATTTTGGGGCCATTGTTGTACTTGTATGAGCTCTAATGGCCCAGTGGCTATTTCCCCTATACCTTCTCTAGTGTATCCCATTTTACCTATGATTTGAGATCCCTTATGATATATTTCTTGTTGTAGTTATATTTGGATGAATATCATAGTCTATTGGTTTTATCCTAGGGTTTATTTTGTAGGTTCTTGTTTCTATGAGTTTATAACAATATTATCATTAGCTTGTCATTATAATGGAGTTTGTACAGTTCCTGCTATGTGTTCCTCCTTAGAAATTACTTTGTTTAACTTCTACTTTATCTTCTACTTCTAGTGTTGGAGGCTCTTATTCTTACACTTCATCACCTTGGCTATTAACAACTATGGCCTTAATTTTATCTTCTCGAGGCTTCCATTTTTTTATATTTTCATCATATTTTTAGGAGAATATTTTATCCATTGAAAATAGGTGCCTAGATTTTTTAGTGTCTCACTCACATCTAAACATCCACAATTCAATAATCTTGGCTTCATCCCAAGCCATCTTATTAGCCATAGTTTCTATTTTATCCTACGTTAGCCTATGATCTTTATACCTTTTTAGGTTGAAATCACATTTTGGATCATAGAAATCTCTCCAAGGAGGCACCTCCTACATCTTGCTAATGTTCCAATTGAGCTTGTCACACAGAATTATTTCAATATTTTCAATGTCAGGTCAACTAACCTTCTTGAACATTTATGGCTTACCTTTGTTCAAGTATGTTATCCTCTCCTTGCATTTATCTTTAAGATCATACTTCCATTTGTGTGGTATTGCTCTTAATCCTATATTTTCATTATGTAGCACTTTCTCTTGTCCTTTTTTCATTACTTAATGGGTTCAAAAGTGAGGGATACTCATAGGTAAAAGCTTTATTTATGCCTATTCCAAATGCTACATTTATGGTGTCTATCTACCAACAATACTTCATAGCGAACACTTGATCTGTTACATAGTATGGAAATAGAAAGGGCTTCCCCACGAAGCTATATGATCTTACCATAATTAATTATATTAAAAAGGACCAATT
The DNA here is from genome assembly GCA_028583015.1 of Wollemia nobilis. NCBI lineage: Eukaryota > Viridiplantae > Streptophyta > Pinopsida > Araucariales > Araucariaceae > Wollemia > Wollemia nobilis. Next base: position 2,060,306 of record JAQPPZ010002729.1, on the reverse strand, counting down.
ATATTATTCCATCTGGGGAATCTACAATTTCACAATTGTTTCTTAGGTAAATCATGGTATTTCTTCATATATGAGCTTTAGCACTAGCCCCAAAAATTCTATATTAAAATGATAATAGGACTCATAAGCCCTAATTAGAGTCATCTAGTCTATTACCACTCTTTTTTATCTTTGGTCATTTACTCTGTTGACACCTATCCATGGCATACTCTCTATAGTGTTTTACAAGAAAATCCAAACTAAGTTTTAAGGATATCAAAAATACCATATGTTGAAATTTATAGCTATGTAAGTTGCTCATGCATGCTTTCGCATAGAAACTTATACTAATTAAATAAATAAAGAATGTTAAACTGGTCTTATTGGGACTCATCGTAGTAGTGAGGGTTGGAGATGGCATATGCTAGGGAAATCTAGTAATCATGAACTTCCTTGTAAGTGGGTAAACCAAAAATTATAGTGAGCATCAAAAACATGTTCAAGAATTTGAACTCAAATAGAAATTGGGGTTTTCGAGAGTTCATTACTAGATGGTGGGTTGTATAATTTTTGGTTTAGCCAATTTTTGAAAAACTTACCCCCTTATTTGTGCCTTCTAAGGTCATATTACTTTCTTTGTTCTTCAGCAATGAAATACTTAGGAGGATTTTTGGGCTTAACCCGTATGGCAAAGGCCTTAGTGAAAATATCAAGGTGATCTAAAATAATACTTGGCCCCTAAAATTTTGTATTGTTCTCATTTTTGGATTATAGAATTGGAAAACAACTAGTACTAATTTAGGGTAGGGATGAATAGGCTTATACATGTAATATGATAGAAAGGAATGCGACGCAAACACACCTAGGATGCTAGGTGGCATCTATTTTGCTCATTATTTAATTGCTTCTCGAAGGTTATTTTATTTTGACTTGAGGGTAATTTTTGTATCCCAAATTCTATAAGTTTGGTCCTAAAGTATCTTCTTTTCCTTTTGTATCTTTTGAATGTTACTATATGCTTTTGTATTCTTATCCATTTCTAATTGATCTGCACTTGTGTATTCATTTTTTTATCACTTTTGCAAATTGTTTTGGTTACTAGTTATGCAGTTCTAGCTTGAGATGGTCTATCAACTCTATAATTCTCTTCTTTAGTAAATTCATAGGATGGAATTTTTGCTGAAGTGTTATCTTTATTGATATTATACTAGCCATTGAGTAGTTACTGCAATAGTTGAACTGCATGTTCACCCTTTCTTGAAGATCAACTTTCATGCTTTGTGAGGTCATGTAGAAGATTTGTATGTTAGTCATATTTTGGTTATTATGGACCCTTTATGAATAAGCATGAGAGGCTTCAAAATAATCATCATTTAATTTTGGTTTTGAACAATCAACTTTAAGCTATTTTAAAAATTGTCATGGCGCATTTATTTTTTGCATATCTATGTAAAAATGATACAAAAGGTGGTGGCACCCTAAACAAAGTGCTTTAAGTGATGGTTGTTTATTGGTATCGATAAAATCTGGCCATTGTATGTGATTATTCATACACATAGTCTTCTCATTTGGTGGCAATGTAGTATGATCTAGACCATATAAATAAAAGTTTTTGTGATTCCTTGATTTTGATTTGTCCTCATCACATTTGAAAATGAGGTCACCAATTTGGTAGTCATAAAATGTGGTCTTATCAAACCAATATTTTGTTATGGCTAAATTATTTTTGAAATAATCATAAGCCTTTTCTCTTTATTCTTCTAAAAATAGGAGTTGTGCTATTCGAGTTTTAGCTGCTTCTATATCTAAGAGTTCTTCTCGATCCATTAATTTCATCTTAGGTAGGTCAATATGTAATGGGAGAGTAACCTCTTTTCTATAAACTAATTAATAATATAGATTTTAATGTCTTATTAATTATTATTCAGTCCACCCATAATGCCTAATTGAATAACAGGTGCCAAATATTCTTATTTTCACCAAATAATTTTCAACATATTTTCATTGGTGGATTTAGCCTAACCATTCCCCTAAGGGTAATAATTTGATGATGTTTTCAAATAGATACCATATTTGCTCATAAATTTAATAAATTTTACCCCTATGAAAGTGGTTCCATTATCAATAATCAAAGCATCTGAGATATTGAACCTAGTGATTAGTCTTTCTAGGAACCTAATTACTTTATCTTGATTGGCCAATTTTATGGTTTTCACTTCTCTTCACCAAGTAAAATAGTCTATCACTATTAAAACATATTTATGGCCTATTGATGAATTTAGATTTATGACTCCAATGAAATCTAATCTCAATGAAACATAAGGCTTTTCCTCTCACCAATTTAGTAGGGCATATCTCAATTTCATATTTTTGTATTTGATTGACCCTTCTAACTCTTTTTTCTCCCAAGTCTCCTTGAAGGATGAAATTTCTAACATATGAATAGACTACATAAAATATAGTTTTTCTTTGAGATAGATAATGCTTGAATTTGTTTAGCAATTTCATGACAATGAACACTTGCATTTCTATGAAATTATAGTTGTTTTTATAATCATGAAATTTCTGGCTCAAGAAAACATCAAATTTTCTTCTTGCTTACTATATTTCCAAGTTAAAACTATGACATAGCTATCTTCATACCCATATGTGTATATGATGAAATCTTTACTGAAATTTGGGTTGATCAAGACTAGAGCATTTTTTATAGTATTTTTAATCTATTCGAAAGCCTTTTTCCTTTTAGGGGTCCATTTGGACGTTGTATCTTTATTTAAGAGCTCTGTCATAGGTTTGACTATAAGTGCAAAGTCAAAAACAATTTTTGGACAAAGTTGATTTTCCCAGAAAATGATTGCAGAGCTTTCTTATTAAGGGGGAATGAAAGAGCTTAAATAAATTGAATTATTTTTATATCAATGGTCATTCCTTGTTTAGATATGACATGTCCCATGATTTTTTCCTCATACATGGAATTTTTTTTTTTTTTTTTAAACTATGTGATATTCCAAACTCTTTTGAAAAACCATCTTTAAATGCTCTAAGTGTTTTTGCTTGTTATGAGAGAAAATTGTAATATCATATAAGTAAATTAGGATAATATTTTTAACCAACTCACCAAAATAAAACTCCATAGCATGATAGAAAGTAGCTCCAACATTGAACAAACCAAACAATATTCTTTGGTACACAAATGTCCCCCATTTTGTGGTGAATGATATTTTATGTTGATCTTCATCTTTGACACATTTGATTATATCCTAAGAAATTATCTAGGAGTGAAAATATCTTTGCTCCCACTATAGTTTGCAAGATTTGATCAACTTGTGGTAAAGGATAATGATCTTTCGATGAATATTTGTTTAAATTTCAAAAATAAATGCAGAGGTAGATGTCTATGTTCTTCTTCTTACTTGTACCAAGATGGATACCCATGTAGAATGATTGATTAGATATATTATTTTGGACTTTAAAAATTTAAGGAGCTTATGTTTCATTGCTACTTCCATTTTAGGATTAATTGGCCTTTGCTTTTCCTAAATTGGTTGGCTTCAAGTGTTAGCTCTATGGTGTGTTGGATTACCTCCTTGTCATAAACCTAGAGATCAGCATGGTTTCATGCTATTATTTCTTGGTCTTGTTTGCATATCAACTTGAATTTATCTACTTCTTATATGGAGTATTAGATTCTAAATTTAAAAAAATTACCCAATTCAACCTAGAATTCTTTGTAATTTTGCTCTTCTATTTTCATTTTATACCTTGTATTTATGTATTGTTGTCAAACAAGCTTTCTAAAGTGATCAATCCTTTTGGGATGTGATTTTTCTTCAACTGAATGACTTCTTCATGGTAAAATTCTTGTATTATCTCCTCTTTTTGAGTTGCATAGATCCTTCTCTTGTCAAGAAGTAAATAATTTATCAATAATATTCAAATACCTACTAAAATATTTTTTTATTTGGGATTTTTGGCTTGAATATCATTTTTACTTTACTCCTCTTTTGACCATAATCAATGGAAGGCATGTAATTTGCTCCTTGATAAGCTAATGTGTTAACTAACTCATTTTATCCCCTCAAAATGGCTTTACATTTAATGCTTCAAAACCTTTAGTTAGATCGCATACCCTATTATGATATACTTTCAAGTAGTGATGTTTATTGCTACATTTTTTATTACTTGGTTGACCATGATCTTAGAGTCACCATAAATTGAGAGTAACTTAATGCCCATTATTTATACTTGCATTAAGCCAAGATATAAGGTTTCATATTCAATTAGGTTATCAGTGCAACTCCATGTTAACCTATAGAAGAAAATTTTGGTTTCTTATGAAGGATATATTAGCACTATCCCAGATCTGACTCCATTCTTGCATCTAGCCCTATGAAAGTAAATCTTCCAAAGCTTTATTTTTTAGAGTTATTGATTTTTCATGATTGGGATATTTTTTGTTTTGGCTTTGAGATGTGATATGTACCAGTTATAGTTTCAATCAAGGCATTGTAATGTTTTAGAGAGAATTCATATTTAGTTTGTAACTCTTCAAGAATGTCTTGTAGAGGGTCTATTTCTTCAATAATCATATTGATACATTTTTCCTCCAATTTTTCTATATGATAAGTTTTCATTTTTTGGAAAATAACTTAATTATTTTTTCTTTGTTTAGGATAATCATGTGAGAGTAATCATGATACATATAACCTCCCAATTTAATTGTAAATTTGTGAGGAAAGTAGAAGCTAAAGTATGACTCAAGGTCGACAACTACCACTTGTTGAATCATATTAATAGTTGGTGCTCTTTACAATATTATTGGAATATATTTGATAACTCCAACTATTTTGATAGGAGTACTCTATAATTGTAAATATTTGGGATATGAAGCTTCATATACTATCTTAGGCATCATAGTAGCCACAACTCTAGAATTAGTCATACAATTATGTACAATACAAACTTCCATCCTCAAGGACATGTAAAAGGGAGGTGGTCTATTTTTTCTAGCCTCAAGAGTTATCAAATATTGAGCAATATTATATTATAAATTTGATTTGTCTTCTAAGTTGGTTAATTTTAATGAAGCTCTAAAAAATTTAATTTGTTTGAGGATCATCAAGGCATCATGCATACTTGTTTAGGAGTTTCTTGAGTCCTTTAACGATGTTGAAATTGGATGTATCTATCTACTTCTTTCCTTATTTTCTTTACGGTTCATAAAACCTCCTCCTATATTCCTGAGTGGCTGCTATACTTTACCTCTTTGTTATAGAAGGATATTTAGGCTTATCTTAGGCTTGTGATTTTGACTCAAATAGAGTCTATTTTGCCTTTTCCACTTGTTCTAGTTTTGACTGCTCCTTTTGTGGTTTTTAAGTGGGGAGAACCCTTTTTGTTTTTGGCTAGACTGGAGCTTTTTTGGTATCATGCAGTATCTTTTCTTTGGGATTTAGAGGTTGAGATAGGACTTGGAATGGTTTTAAATTTTTTGGATCCACCTATAGTAGCTTCTTTTTGGACCTGGTCAATACTAATAAATACTCTTTCTCTAAAGGATCTTGGATGATCACAAATTGCTTTGGTTCCCACAAAATATTAATCTAACATTTTTTATCATTTTTAGCTTTCTCCATAGTGGCTAGTTGGCCTTAATGTTGATACATTATACAAGTTTTGGTATTATGGGGGCCTCTACACACTATGCACCAAGGATGACTCTTTGTCTCTAATAATGTTGATTTTGGTTCAATATCAATGCAACTATTATTGACCTTCTCTATCATATTGCTAGTAGAATCCTTTTGATCCTTAACAACATAAGAGAATATTCTTGGTTGGTATCTTTCTACTTCTCTTTTTTCAATAGTTGTCACCTTATTATTAATTGTATTCAGGGTAGACAATACTTCTATCAATATGTTTCTAAAGGAATAACATAAAGTACTACCATTAATTACTTTCAATAATTAAGCATAAGTAAAATTCATTAATTTTATTAATTAGAAGCATAAAGGAAATATCATTGATTCCTTTCAATAATTAAGCACAAGGAAAAGTCATTATTTCCATTAATTAAAAGCTTAGAAGAAATATCGTTAATTCCTTTCAATAATTAAGCATAATGGAAATTCATTAGTTCCATTAATTAAAAGCATAAAGGAAATACCATTAATTCCTCTCAATAATTAATCATAGGAAAAATTCATTGGTTCCATTTATTAAAAGCATAAAGGAAATATCATTAATTCCTTTCCTATGAGCATTTTAATAATCAATCAAAGGAATAGAATGTAGTAGAACCTTAATAAGCTCAAATATTAATATAAGGAATGAAAGCCCAACATTGTAGGGTAAAATAAAAAATAGCAACCCAACCCTATCAAAAGGTAGCTCAAAATCTACATCGTCAAACTACAAAGAGAGCACCGGTGAAACCAAAGTCAAGCCAAACAAAAGGATCAATCCTAGCCAAGAGTAGACAATGTAGGAAGCCTACATATTACTCAATGCAATTCCTATGCACATCTAGCTCAACACAAGAAAAAACCACCTAGAAAAAATCAATTAAATAATAATTGTAGGAAGCCTACATATTTCTCAATGAAACACCTACACTCATCCAACTTAGCATAGGATTCAACCAAGTAGACCAAAGCAAGAAAGAAAGCATTATAGGAAGCCTATGTATTACTCAACATAGTGTCTATACTCATCCAACTTAGCATAGGATTTCAAGCATGAAGACCAAAGTAATCAGGCAAGCATTGATCAAGGAGTAGTACGAAGCTTGGGTCTACCTCCATAGCACCAACCAATGTCCTCCATAACAATATAAAGAAGGAAACAATGCAAGCAATCATTAATGAAGTAATAAAGGATAAAAAACACATCTACCAACATAGACCACTCAAAATTTAAAAACCAATACAGTGGAAAGAACAACGTTGAGTGCATCCAAAACCCAAACCCATGGAGAAACTTACCTGTACACAAAAACACTTTTTTCTTTAGGCATACTTCTACTTCTCATTGGGTTCATCCTTGGCATCACTACTTTCCTCCTTCTTCCTAAAACAACCTCACCTTTTAAATCTAGCACCTCCCCATCTCCTTTCCCAAGCCAAGGGATCCCCACCATTACACGTAACTCTTGAGCATTACAAATGCATATTGGAAGGTGGTGGTGGTGGCAATTGACATCTAGCCACCCATGAAGGAGTTAATTAAGGCTTTAATATAAACCACCTTGTGGTCTAATAAAAGATTATTTACATAAATTAACTCCTCCTCTTACCACAAGCAACTACAATGATCAACAATCATGCTAACATAACAAAAAATATTTCCAATCTATTTCACTTAATTAAAGTGATCGATAAAAGAATTCATTTTAAAAAATTTCTCTATAAAAAAATCAACATTTTATTAAGTCTTTCATTTGACTAATCCAACAATAATAGATTTTAAAACCAAAACCAACATAAACCAAAAGAAGAAAACTTCTTCCAAACATTCCCTCGATGCTTCACACCATCATTTTATCCTTAAGTGGGTAGCCTTTTTTTAAAGATAGACTAAGCTATCATTGTCCTACTTTTAAGGAGACTCATTACAAGAAACTTCATGGTCCGATGGTGTGAACATTAGAACAAAAAAATGCAATGCACCTATGTGAAGGGTATTCATCCATGTTACCCCCGATTTGTTGATGAACAAGTCATATCACATCATTTCCCTTCTTAATATGGTCTCTCATTCCTAGTGGCCAACTCTCTTATCCACCTATGAGAGTACCTGATCCTACAACCAAGTAAAGAATCAGAAATACCATATCCTTATATACAAATAATTACAATAGGAAATACGTATATCATTTCAAAAACATCAAAGCTAAGCATTAAACATCATTTGCCAATACATAGTATATCTTATAGAAAGATCTTGCCAAGGTGGGTTGTGACAGGAGTTACTATTTTTAGTAATGAGCAAGAAAAAATGTTTGGGTGTTGTATATCAAAATGATAAGCTCAAGAAGATGAACATAATGGGCTAGGTCCCTCAAAGATATTTTTTGGCACCCTAAAAAAATTGCATGGAGGCTATATATCAAAATGATCAACTCGACGAGATGATCACAATGGGCTAAATCCCATATCATTGTTTTTTGGCACCCCAATTTTTTCTTTTCAGTGGTGTTGTCAACTTTTTTCTTGGAGTCTTGATTTACATAGAAATTTGAATTTTGTTAGACAACCCCTTACTAGAATATACACTGTCTATTACTAAAAATATTCTATCTAACACTATTCTATCACTAACACTGTAGTTCACTATCTCTAACAACTATTTGGGTTGACTCTGTTACTAACAAATTTTCTATCTATTATGATTCTTTAATGTCAAAAGAAACTATTAATGATTCTAGTAGACTATATCTTGATTTCTATTGAATCTGATTAAATTCATACCCAACTATTATTGACTACTCAAAATCTATCTTGATTGTTATGTTTATCAATTCTTTTATATGTTTCATGTAATAATTCTAGATAGTGTAGTCTCCTCATAATGCTCAATTTCTATGGTAGAATTTTTGGTTTTAGTTTTAACATTCAATAGAAATAGGATACTCTAAGCTAGGGTGTGTGTACTACCTATAGGCCCTCTATTATACTGTAGTGATGAATGATAGTGCTGAAATAAATATTTTAGGCCACTACTCAAGGAGGATTCCATGCATACCCTTGAGAACACTACCTACCTCTTTGGTAGTATGGAAGGGTGACATTTTTTGATGTTGTGTTTGGTGTACTATGGAGAATACATAGCAAAAAATATTTCTACGGATAAATATTTCTCCTAATACTATGAGGTCTCCCGATATACTTGAATATACGTAGGAGCTCAATTTCATATACGGGTGTTGTTTGAGGTATGGGTATTGGAGCCTAATCACCCCTCACTTCACTAGATGCTTTATGGGTAATCTAGCTTATCCAATAACAATAGCTCATCCATTATATTTTAATACCATCGACATAGGATTTATAACCTAATAAACTAATACATAAAAATGTTAGAATTTGTTTTCGGTAAGGAAACTAGAGAAAAAATGAAAACACAAAAAAATTATACCTAATAGTCAAAATGGAAGGGCAATAACTATCACAGTAATAGTGGAACATGACTCTATAAAGTGTTCTAATACCACTTTTTATGAATCTTCTAATAAAAATAAGCACATTCACATAAATATTGCAATAAAAGCATAATTTCATGAAAGAATATAATATTGCAATACAAAATGTAAATGTAAGAATATTAATATCATAAATCACAACATAGAATTACAAGCCTCTTTGAGGGGAAAACCTCCTTCAATACTTTCATTCAATATGCAAAAATATACATTCATTCTTGTCCTTAGAATTTTTAAAGACTTCATCACACTACCTAATGCTCAAGGTTAGCTTACATTCAAAATGCCACGCAAGCTAGAAACTTCTACCAAAAAATTAGTTACATTCTTGATAACAATTACATAAAATGGTTCCATTTATCTAGGCACTTATAGTGCAACAAAATATTACACAATATTATATAATATCATTACAAAATATTATAATGGGGATCCCGACATTAAGAAAGGGATTATTATATAATAGTGTTAGGATGGAGTCCTAACAATATGTACCTACTCCTTGCATTATGGATTATTCTTGGGTTAGTGGAACCATGTCATTGGTCTTTGTTTTCTTTGCTCCTTCATCTAGTTAATGTAGTGGGAATTCTTTCCTTTTTGATTGATCTCTATAATTTGTATGTGTTGAGGTCTTACAAATTTTAGGTACAAATTGGGGATCTTCTTCTTAATCTAGTTGTTCACTACAAGTCTCATCAGGCATTCCATCAGTTTTGTATAGAGAAATTCAAGCATACCTGATGAATCTTTTACAAAGCCTTATTTGGTATAGCCCATATTTTGCATGAGTTCCACTCCCACTAAGTATCTATATTAGAGATATTGTGGCAAGGGTGTTTGAATTTCTTTCTACCATGTCAGGACTTTCTCCATCTACTAATGTTTTCCCATGCCTATTTCTTTCTAACTCCCAACATAATGACTATTAGTTGGTAATTTCTCTATTACCCAACCTTCTTCTAAATCACCCTACTATGGAGCTTACTTATATTGCTTCTAGGATTCAAACTCTTCCTCTAGGTAGTATTCTTCATCACTTTATTCCTAGGAGTCATCCTCCTCCTCATCTACCTACTTTTGGTCATTTTCAACATAGGGGATTTTAAATTCATAGTCTATCTTAATATTGAAACTATTTTTCTAAATGCCATTTTCATACCTAAAAATCCACAATTCTTGGATTTTCTCCTTCGACCACTTTTTTTTTCCATTGTCTCTCTCCTTTGATCACTCAAGATATATTTTTTATTTTTAACTGGGTTATATGTCTCTAATACATCTATATTGACTTCCTCTTCTTTTGACTAATTTTAGCATACCTTTATCTTTAACCTCTATACATGCGTGAAAGTAGGACTAATATTTACCTTTTTTAGTTTAGCCTCTATAACACCACCTTGGTCATACCTCCATCTATATAGAACCACCTTCACTATAAGATTCTAGACTTTAGATTTTAAAGCATAATTTTTCTTCTACGCCCTCAAAGTAATTGGCCCATAGTTCAGGGGTAGGTCATATGTGAAGGTGTTATTTACTCCTAACATAAAAATTACATCCATGCAATCCACTTGATAGAAGAACTCTATTCCAAATACCAATCATATAGGGTAGTAATAAAGGATCCTTGATAAATTCATATATCCTTATCATTTTACCCTTCTTCAATATGTACTAGTCTCTAGTTTCTTGGTCAAGATTCTAGAGATGATTTATTGTATTTTTGGTTAGCCGATGATTTTCTACATAGATATAGGCCAAAGTAGGGCCTAATGTTTTTTTGTTAAACTCCATATAAGAATTTTATGTCATGTGGCCTTGTGTCCAATCCACACCTATAGAACCTTCCTCTCTAGGGTTTGCTTGCTTATTTTTAAACTTGAGAAACTATCTAATTTAAACATATACACCCCATATTCATTCTGCTTAAACTCTACCAACTAGGTATGCATTGTTGAGCTAAGGTGCCAAGCCTAGTCAAAGTAGATAGGATTTAGGGTGTAGGTCATGGTGTATTCCATAGCTATTTTGTAACAATATACATCCATATCACTATTTAGACCAAACATGATGGCTAGCATGGAAAATTTTTCTTACAAGAATTTAAAATCAATAATTTTGACTAGACCTTCAATAATTTTAGGGATTTGTTGGTGTAGTTGGTTGTTGAGCCAAGATAGTAGCCTATCTTAATAGTAATTCATTTGGATTTAATTAATAAAATATTTAGGATATTTTTTGGGTGAGTACCTATTGCAAATACCATTGTAGTTTTTAGGCCTAAGAGAAAAAATTACATAGCCTTTACAATCGCATACCGACTTGGTCTTTGCATTGTAATTTTCTACAACTACTTTGACCAACTTTGAAAAATGGTGCATGTGCCTGGGCATGTATAGTGTTAAGAAAGAAGTCCATGCAACTACAACTAGATGCTCCTTTGAGAACTTAATGGTTCTCTACTTCATTTCATATTTCAATATTTTCATTTTAATAGTGAGATCTAGGTCATGGATTTTTTCCATTTAGTGCTAGAGCTCATTCAATTTGACAACCATGGCTGCTTAGTTTAATTTTAGGTGATACAGTTCCACTCTACTTATAGACTTAGTGATTTCTCCTCTGGGTGCTCTAGCTTCTAAATTATTGACTGCTTAGTGTGCATATAAATCCATGAGACTTGCTTTTATAGACTAAGGATAGTACTTGACATCATTAAAATTAAAAGTGTACATGCTCTACTTTATTACCAAAATTGCTTACAAAAGCTATCGATACATGTGAGCACTTTGATATGATTTCTAGCTTTAAATGGTGTTCCTATTCTAAGCCAATAGCTTATTTACATTTCAAAATTGCCATAAGCCACCTATTAATTTTTTAAATATCCATAGGCTTCTCTAGTCATGCTTTTCTATGTACATTAAAATACAAATTGACTTGCTTTTCTCTATGCAATGTTTCAAAAATTTAAATTACTAGTATTGGTAAAACTTAACTATTAGCTATATCCAATTCAAACGTTTTGCATCCATGCTTCCCGAAAATCTGATAAGGTCCAAACCATAGGGAATTAAATTCTTGGTGCTTACTTATCTATGACCTATCCTCATCCCATTTCAACACTAGGTCACAAATCCAAAATTCCTATGGATATACCTTGTCAAACCAACTCTTTACAATTTATTAATGCTTCCAAAAATTATTATATGGTCTATCTCTTTGCATTTTTAAAAAACATCAACTTGTCAAACGTTACTTCCCATGGATCCATATCTAGAAAGTCACATTTTCTCAATAGATTCATTGTAGGAAATTCTAAGTGCAATGTCATTACAAATTCCTTACCATAGACCAAGGAGTGTGGAGAGGTATTTAATGCATTTTTAATCATGATCCAATCAATCAATAGAGCTTGGTATAGTATTTGGTGTCAACTTCTATGGTTTTATCCAACTATCCTCTTGGTAATTCTCAATAGATTTTTGTTTGTAGATTCTACCACACCATTGCCTTATGGATAGTAGTTGGATGAGGTCTTCAAATAAATGCCATATTTACTTGTAAACTCTAAGAATTTGGAACCTATGAATGTAGCCCCATTATCAATTATAATAGTGACAAAAATATTGAATCTAGTTATTAGCCTCTCTAAAACTTGAACCATTGTATCTTGATCTACCTTGTTTGTTGCCATTGCTTCAGAGCATCTAGTGAAGTAATCAATTATCATTAGGATAAACTTAGTCATGTTTGACATCCAATCACTACTTTTTCTTAGATCATCCTCTCTGGACTCTAACTCCATAAAGTCTTCCAAGGATAAGTTATGTTTTTATTCCACTGGATATGTTAGTTTTTCACACAAAGATCTTCCTCTGACCAAATTTGTTGGTCTGATTTCTACATCATATTCTTGTATCTTTGTGACCCTTCCAACTCATTTTCTTACCCAATTCTCCTTATAAAGTAAGTTTTTGAATGTTCATATGCACCACATATGTAAGAGTTCTAATCTATGAAACATATTGTCTAATTTTTTTTAAATACTTCATAAGAGCAAACACTTTTCTTTCTATGAAGTTCTAGTTCTTTTTATAGGCATTCAATGTTTAGCTTATGAATGTGATTGGATGTTCTTCCTAATTGTCATTATTTTGTATATGAACAACAAAAAATATTTCTTCTACCCCATAAAAATACAATATGAAGTCTTTCTTGTATTCTATATTTACTAGGAAATGATCTTGACCTATTGCTTGCTTTATGTTCTTGAAGGTTTACCTTCTTTCTAGTTTCCAAATGAATCACACTTTTTTTTGAAGAAGCTCAATCATGGGTTTAACTATTTGAGCAAAGTCTGATATAAATTTTTGGATAAAATTTATTTACCCAAAAAAGGATAGTATATCCTTATTATTTCTAGAGATTTACAATGCTAGGATTTCCTTAACCCTATATGGATCAATGAATAACTCTTGCTTTGGAACAATGTTCCCCAATAACTTACCTTCATGCACTACAAATATTGACTTCTTAGAATTTAAGGAGATCCCAAATTCCTAGCATATTTGAAATACCATTCTCAAATGAGCAAGATTCTAATACTTATTATGTGAGAATACTATTATATCATCAAAATATATAAGGATTACCTTGCTCACTAGTTCTCCAAAGGAAAATTCCATGGCTATTTGAAATGTTGCTCCAATGTTAGACAATACAAAAGTCATCCTCTAGTAGGAAAATATACCCCACTTTATGGTGAATATAGTTTTGTATTTATCCTTATCCCTAACCCAAATCTAATTAAAGCCATAGAACCCATCTAGCAGATAATCTCTTAGCTTTCATCATAGTTTATAGCATCTAGTCTATTTGGGAAAGTGAATAGTGATCCTTCAAGGAGACCTTGTTAAAAGCATTTAAGTATACACATAATTGAATATCTCCATTATTTTTTTGTACATGTGGAGTGCTTGATTGGATATATGATCTTTTCTTTTAGCAAATTCAATAATTCTTGTTTCATCAAGGCCTAAAATATTGGATTTACTAGCCTTTACTTTCGCTTAAATGGGTTAACATTGGGTAAAATTTTTATTGTGTGTTGGATGAATTTCCTATTGTACACCTTGAGATCATCATAGCTCCATGCTATTATATCTCCATATTATTTTCTTAATACAATGAGTTCATTTATCTCCTTTTCTATGCACCTTATTCCAACCTTTAATTTTTTACTAGGATCAATCTGAACTTCATTGAATTCTTGCTCATCAATCTTAATTTTTTGACCAATCATCTATGAACTATTATCAAAGAGGATTTCTAGTATAATAATCCCTTTGGGAATATGATTATTATTTAATTGTATCATGTCCTCTTTATAAATGTGATCTAACATTTATTTTGGTTGGGTTTCATATACAACTTCTTGAGTTAAGAAGTTTACTATCTACTCATCATTGTGAAAAACCTACTAGAATCTATCTTGGTCTAGGACTCATGGCCTAAAGGCCAGTTTGACTCCTTTTGAATTTCTCCAATAATTAGAAGCTATAATAAAATTTTCCCTTTGAGGCCAATGCATCAGCTAGCATATTTTCACATCTACGTATTGCATTTGTATTTATTGCTCAAAGCTCTCCAAAAATGCCAAACCCTATTCTAGCAGACCTTAAGGTAGTGATGCTTGCTACTATATTTTTCTATAACCTAATTCATTGATAGATTTGAATCACCATAAATTGAGAGCATCTTCATCCCTATATTTTTAGCTTTAAATAGAACCAAGCATAAAACTTAATACTCAACAATATTATTAGTTCAACTCTAGTTTAGTCTATATGAACATTTCTTAATCCGTTCTAAAGGAGAAATTGAGACTACTTTGGCTCTAGTATTATTGTTGTATGTAGTTCCATAAAAGTAAAGCTTCTATAGCTCTATTTATTGAAGCTTTTGGTTTGATATGGTCGAGAGCTTATGATTATATCACTCTGTTATGCAATAAGTCCCCAATAAAGTTTCTATCACTACATTGAAGTCTTTGAGAGAGAATTCATCCTCCATTTATAGGTCTTCAATAACACTTTCTAGGCATTTTGGATAATTTTCATTCAAATTAACACTTCTATTTTTTCAATGTGGCAAGGGAATTATTTTTCCATGTAGATTCTTACCTTTATTCCTTTATGAGGGATAATCATATGAGAGTATTCCAAGGATAAATACCCATAAAGCTTAGCCATAAATTCTCTTGAGATCCACAAACTAAAGTATGGGTAAAGATCCACCACCACCACTTCCTATTGTAGCCTCTAGCACCTTGTGTAGAACCATTGGTATATCTTTGATCACCCCAACTATATATAATAGGGTGCCATCTAGTTGTAGTACTATAGGACTTGACTAGGTGTACTCCATTTCCATTGCTTTATAGACCTCCTTTGGCATGACAATGGTACCATCCTTGGAATCCACCATACAATTATGCACTATCCACCCCTCCATACATAGATACATGTAAAAATATGGTGATCATTTTTTACCCATTATTAGTATCTACTAATTCTAATCCAAATTTTGATCTAGACATGATAGTCCTACTAAAATGACATTTTTCAATGATGTCCCAAGCAATTCTATTTGTCTAAGAATCAATAATACATCATGTATGCTTACCTTTGAAGCAGTATTCTTTAGTTACTTGACTATACTATATTCAGATGCCTTCAAACAAAATTTATCCTTCTATATTGGCTCATTAAACTTCTTTTGGTAGAACTTATTTACTTCTAGTCTTTGTATTTTTTGCAATTGACAGATACCGCAACTTCTTTAGTGTTTTTATTTTAGAGTTATCTTGACTTTTATTTATTTTTTTCTTTGGTTACTCCTTTTTTTTCTCATATTTATATTAAGTGAGCACATTCAAAGGCTCCATATTCTATGGTTTCACTTGTAAAAGTTTAATTTTGGACCTTGTTAATACTTGAATGCATTCACCATCCTTAGGTTTTTTTCCTTCTATGCTACTACTAGCTAGGGTTGGTGTTGATAGACCAAACATGTGTCTACATTGTGAGGGTCATTGTAGACCAAAAACTAGTAACTTTCCTAATATGAGGAAGGGGATGGCTCATCCTCTTTATCCCTATACACAATATTTGTTTTTCTAGCCACACTATTGTTATAATCCCCCTAATATTTTGTGATGTAAGAGAATATTCTAGGTTGATAGCCTTCAAATATTTTATCAACATTTTTTATTTCCATCATATTTAATATATTCGTAAGATTTTTCACCATAGTTATAAGCTATTGGATCTTTGTGGACTCCTTAGGTTCCATAGTATGCAATAGAGGTAAATTTGGTATAGGTGGATGCGACAAAGATTTAGGCACAATTATAGGATCAATTGGAGGTAAGGAGGTGGTTTGAGTTAGTGTTTGTTGGGTTGGTTGAAGTAAATCTAGGAAGTAGGGCATGGTGACTTTAAGAGGTAGCTTGCCAATAGAGATGAAAATGTTTTTTGCAGAAATTACAACTTGAAACACCTATAGGAATACCATTACATTTTCTAGTCAAAATTGTAGACCTAAATAAAGGATAAAAGCTTGGATATAGAATATGTAATATTGAAGATGTGAGGGTATTATATCCTAAGAAATTCATCTCCATGTTTTTTTGAATTTAATCTTAAAATATGTGATATTTTCCTAAGGATGTCTTTGAATAGAAGTGAATTGAGTAAGTAGTGAAAAAGATACCACTACATGATATTTCTTGTGCATGTAAAAATAGATTAAATGCATCCCACTAGGCATACCAAAAACTCTTGGTTCATGATCTACCTAGTATGAGTTTTGTGCCCTTGATTGTAGACCAAGATTGGAAGACTTAAAATTGCTTTGAATAAGGTTGATTATTTAACTATGATAATAAAATAAAGGTTTAAGACTAAATATAGAGATGAGAGGGTTATTAATAGAGGTAAATGAGGGAAGAAATTGATTTAAATGGTGGTCAAAATATAGGTAACAACAAGAAGTTTATTGTGCAAATGCATTACAACTTAATTATGAATAGAGCCTAACAGACTAGCGACCAAGAAAAACATTATATAATCTATTTCTAGTTCATATCAGGTATATCTAACATTCCAAGAACTTTTTAGAAGATAACCCAAATAGAAATTCAAATATAATAGAATTTGCTTGACAAAATCTACCCCATACAAAGCATGAATAAAAATGTTTAGAAATGCATAAGATAAAATACATATTTTCATCTAAAACACATTCACTGGTAGATGCCAAATAGCATATGATTTATTAATAGCAAAGAAAAAAAAAATATAGCTTACAATATAAAAATTCTAAAATGCTAACCTTCATTTTGAGGAAACTTAAGTTATTTATAACTTTTTCTGATGCATTATGTTAGCTTAATGATAACATTGGTAATCTAGTGTAGGCCGATTTTGTATAAGTATAGCTTGGATTAATCTATGACTCATGTATCAATATTCTTGTGGAGAGTGGATATCAATTTCTTTCCCTATCACAACCAAATTTTAGTATCAACCTAACTATTTTGATTTAGTTCTTTGATGTAGCCAGTAACTATCCTAGCACCACTATGTCTTTAGCATGCTTAACTCTTCACCACTAAGTCATGTTTCCATGTTAGCTATCAATTTGAAACTCATGCATTGTTTGCAAGGGCTTCCATTCATGATTTCTAGGGGTGGATGCCACATTTTTAGGTTTTATAATAATGGCTATCACTTTCTTACACCAATACTTGCATGTTTAGCTTAACTAATTTGGTTCAGGTAGTTGAGGAGTGTCTAGGTTGTCCAAGTTTCTAACACACATGATCATTGTTGAAAGGGACCTCCTAGAAGACTTATATTTTATCACCATATGCTAAAGGTTTTTTTTTTATTGTTGTCAAGACCTTCGAGACCTAGCCATAACTTTTGGGATGCCTTGCTAACATCACCATTCAAAACTTTGGATCATTTATGCTTTCCAAGATACTTTTTCTTTGTTGAGTCTTAGTAGACATGGTTAAGACTCTTGAGATCTTTGGATTATGTCACTTTGAGAAAACCCAACCACTATTACTCCATAATCTAAACTAGTTGAGAGTTTTAAAGACTTATGCTTACATCATATTTTGAAAAACACCAATCACTATTGCTCTAGAATCTCGATGGGATAGGAGTTTGGAGCACATTTGAAATGTCATCATGAAAAATCCTTCACCACTAACTACTTTGAACGCTTACTTAAGATGGGAACTCACCTAATAAAATATTATGATCCCTTATGGTGATGTAATCATTGAAAAATATTGGTTAGGTAAGCAATTCATATTGAATTAACAAGAGTCTAAAGGAGTTATTGGCTATAAAACCCCAACCACTATTGCTTTTCAAGCTTTCTATTGGTTGTGACTTTTTGAAATTTTAGCTAATATCATCTTTCAAAATCCCTAGCCACTTTTACTATTTATAATCCTTATTGGCTAGGAATTTTGGGAAGTTTTACTTACATCATTGCTCAAAAGTCCTATCGACCCCTTCATTATTGATCAAGTCATGAAAAGTTTTGGGGAAAGTGTTCAAACTCTTTACCTTAGGAAATTTTTTGGCTTGAAAAAAAGCATTTGAGTTTCTTCTAATTAAACATAAGATATCAAACCCAATAAGGATTCCTTGCATTTTAGAAATAAAATTTATGCAAAATTGATAGTCCAACATAATTTTTTAACACTTATTTATGTGGGAAATTACATTACCCCATAATGCCACCTATAAAAAAGTGATAATAATTATATTTCATGATTTAATGGGAAGGATAGTGGAATATCATGTGGATGGTCTTTTGGATAAGTCTAATAAGTTGGATAACCACCCAACTAACCTTCGTATCATATTTGAGCAATTATATTACTATAATATTAGACTAGTCCCAATAAATATGTGTTTGATATTACTAGTGGTAAGCTAATAGTCTTTATTATGTTTCATTAGGGCACACACATAGATCATGACAAGATCAAAGCTATTGATGTTATGCCTCCTCAAATAGTTAAAGCTATCAAATCCTCCTTGGGAAAGTTTGGAACCACTAGGAAGTTTATCCACAAGTTCACTTTCAAATATTATATGTTGAATCATTTGCTTAATAAATATGTTGAATATAAGTAGAATTAAAGTTATAAAAAACCCTTCCTTGAATCATGGCCTCTAACTCTTCACCCACCAAACTTGGATAAATTGCTCATTTTGTATGCCTTCATCACTCCAATTTCCCTGGAGTGGTCCTTACTCAAATATATGATAATAATAAGGATTTTTTCGTGTATTACATTAGATGAACAATACTTTCAACAAAAAATTGCTATTCTCCCATGGAGAAGAACTACTTGGCATTCCATTTTGTATGTAAAAATATTAGACATTACATATTGTAACAAAAAACTTATGTGGTCGTTGAAACTAATCATAGAATATTATCAATACAAATATGTCACATCCTTAGTGACACTCAATATAGTAAATGGATAACTATGATGTAATAACTTGACCTTCATACTATATAAAAAATACTATGAAAGCTTAGATGCTTGTTAATAAGTTGGGGGTAGTGGTGAGCAGAAATTATGTTCTAAAAACAATCATTTCCTTTTCATTAATTATCAATCCGGTAGTTCATAAACTTATGAGTACCACGCACAGTATATGCCTATAGTATGGGGAATGAGTCCCTCTATGCCTTATTGGTTTGGTGGGGGGATTTTTTCATGTATTTTTAGTTCATCCAAACCCAATAAAATGAAGTGCATGAAAATAAATAAATAAATTACAATTTTAAAATAAGCACACAACAGGGTCCGAGGTGTAGACCAATTGGTTCATCCAAACCCCATAAGGGGGCGGAGGTCCAAGGTTCAAATCTCGGGCCTTACCGGACTGAATGCTTGTCCCTTTCCTGGTTCTTTCAATGGTGTAAAAGGTTTAAAATGATTGTGGCATTGTGGTTATAGGGGCATACTGCATGAAGATCTGTGTGGCGGCTTCTAGGGTGGACAACACATAATACTATGGTGGCCATAAAAAGTGGACATCCTGTCCGGATTCGTGGCGGCTACCAATTCCACCATGTAAATTAAAAAAAAAAAAAAGCACACAACTAAAATTAAGATGCTGGAAATAAACACATGACTAGAAAATAAATTGCTTGAAATAAACACATGATTGGAAAATAAATTGTTGGATATAAAAAAACGACAGAAAATAAAAGTGCAAGAAATAAATATACAACTAAAATAAATAAAATAGGAAATAAAATAAATAGGGAATGATTACTACTTGGAGTGGACCCAAGCTCTTGCAAATGGTCCACCCAGTTCACTACATAAAAGTCACTCTCTTAATCCATGCAAATAAAAGAACACTCAAAAAATCTATTTATAATTTATGCAATACACTTGGAGAATTAGAATTGATCTTCTTAGGAATGGTCTGCGTTCTTATATAGAATGAAACCAATCCTGTTACAAAAATAGTTTATTCTATTTTAATCACATCATGTAATTTGCTACGACTGTTTCATGCATAGTTGTTATTCTCTTCTATCAAAAGCACATTCATTTGATTTTAATCACCAAAGGATAAACACAATGCTCCTTAAGTGTATACAACAAAATATTTCTAAAAATTTTGCTTTTATTAAAAACCACATGGTCAACCGATCAACCATCAATATTTAGAATATAAGTGCTTATTATATTTTAATAATAATTCACAATTTAATATGCATAGATAAGAATGATTCTCCCTTATCGTTTTGTAACAAATTCCTTAAAAATTGCATGTTCAATTGGTCAACTGATCAATGTTGAATTGGTCAATCGGTCAATGTTGAATTGGTCAACCAATCAACTAGTTAATTGATCAACTAGTCAACCGATCAACATGGGATACAAGCACTAGAAGATAGGCATCGGTATATAGGCACTAAGATACAAGCACCAACCTGTCGCTAGGATACATGCACCTACTTATCGTTGGGATACAGGTGCCAACCTATAGCTAGGATACAAATACCTACATGGTATTAGGATATAGGTGCTTTCTTGCTACTGGAATACAGACTTCAGAATACAGGCACCTACCTACTACTAGAATACATGCACCATCCTATCACTAGAATACATACGCCTTCCTATCACTAAGATACAAGAACTTATCTGTCACCGGGATACAAGCACCTACCTTAGCCATTCAATGTAGTTCTCTTCAAGAAGTCTTCATGCATTACCAATTTTGAATGGGATGTTGACTCAAAAATGAAAAATTAGTAGCAAAAACCTACATCTAAGCACATTTGCCACTAAAAACACTAATCAAGAATAATACTTCATTTTCTATTAAATATATGCAAAAGTTATAAAAATACATCTCTAATTCTAATTAAACTAGTAATGATGCCCTTGCAAATGTAAATAAAATGAGTATTTTTGGTGCTCATCATCCCCCCCATGCCGAAGATTTGACATGTCCTCATGTCACACTCCCCCGGTACATTTTTTTGGGTTGTGATTACTGGGTGTAATTAGATGGTTTGACTCTATTTGACCATTTTTCTTTCTCTATTTTTTTGTATATATGTTTTCATATATATACAATGACTATACTTTTTTTAATGAGCATGTTTATGTGCTCAAAATGTCCCCATGCCTAATTTGTTGACATGTCCTCATGTCACATGCCCCTTGTACGTGTGTTGTGATTGTGCTTCATCGAGCTGAGGTATTGTCCACATTTTGTTTATAGATGTGTGCCTAGGATAGTGATATTTGTTGCAATTTTTCTTGTGCCTGATGCATGCCATGTGGCTGAATTCTAATGGGGGCTTTGGTCAAGAGAAATGTGGAGGAACATACTGATATTAATATAACAATGATTTTTAGATAACTATGCATATAATTAATGAAAAACTCATTATATACCTGGGTGAATTTTGTGAAACATGGTGTATGAAGCCAAACGGTGTGAAATGACTGCATGTGGCTTGTAATCATGGTGTACCAAAAAATAAGGATGTCGTGGCATTCTTCATGTGGTGTATGTCGAGAGTTTTTTTTTTCTTTTGTTTTCTCTATTTTTTTGTTTAAAAGCACTACATAAATGTAGATACCAATGTCTCATGCTAAAAATAAAAATAAAATATATTAATTAACTTGCATGGAAAGACACACTTCCCTATTGGAACTCGATCGTGATTGTTCTCCATTATTATCATTTCGAGAGTACACATACTGTGTTATTGGAAAATGGAAAAAATACTCCATCCATCGAAAAATAGATATCATCGTGTTCATATGAATATAGGCATCGTATTTCAATGGAAATTAGGCACCTCTAGATCTAATTTTATCATGAAAATAAGTGCCATCTCTCTAATAAAAATAGGCACCTTTTTTTTCATTTGAATATGGGTACTGCTTCTCCTAGTGGAAGATAGGTACCTCTGTGATGGCTCGAATATCAATGCCTTTCTCTAGGTGGTAAGAAGGCACCTATGCATTGGTCTGAATGTAGGTATTGCCTTCCTAGTGGGAATTAGGTACCTTTTTTTGCATCGCTACACTCCTAGAAAGCGAGAAAAAAATGCAGGGCAATGTGGTGCCTTGTTTGATAGGCCTAGTTTGACCATACTGCCTACATATTGCATTTTAAGTCAACATATCCTGCAAAAAATAAACACATCAAACACACGTAAAAAGAAAAATATTTAATCATGGCCTATGCCTGATAGGCCTAGGTTACCCAGGCTGCCTACAAATTGTATTTAGGGCACGTAATCCTCCAAAATAAAAATATAAAAAAAAATCTATATTAAGTAAAATAGGTTCCATGCCTCCTTTCCTCCAGGGCACATAATCATGTCACGATTTCGTGACATCTTTTCCTCCTTGCTTGTTCCCTATGCTGTGGACCGCGAAAACGTAACTGGTCATGATTTCGTGACACCTTTTCTCGTGTGGTGTTTTTCCTTTTCTTTGATCTTTAGCTCTTGGGCCTCCTCGGTCGGTTTGGAAATAATGTAAAAATATCTTGTACAAGGTTCAGGTACCTTTCAACACCCTTTCAACCAATCAAAAAAAAAATAGGTTCCATGCCTCCTTTCCTCATCAATTTTTTATTTATTTTTTTCATCTGTTTGTTTTTCTCTCTTTTTTCACGTATCTTTTTTCCTATCTATTTTTTTGTCTCTTTCTATTTTTTTATTTTTCTCTCTTTTTATGAAAAATGTGTGAATATTCGTCAAATTTTTGGTACGATATTGAAAAATGGGGTCTCCCCCATGCCCACATTTGATTTGATCTTACAAATGTGAGGCACATGGTAAGACTATAAATTATGACACTACCATAAATTTGAAGTTGAGATACTTGGTATATGTGGGTCAATAACTGTATTGTGATTGTTTTGCTAATGACTCCCTTTACAAATCCCTCATTTCACAAAATGTTCATAACCAATTTTTTTATTTTGTATGATTTTTTTATATATATGTATAGATAGTTTTTCTTTTTTGAGGAAAGGAGGATGGAGTGGCACCTTCTTGTAGGCCTGGTTACCTTGGATGCCTACAATATGCATTGCACTTCATGTTGTCCTACAAAATATAACAAAATAAACAAAGAAAAACCAAAACTAATGGTGTTAACAAAAAAAAAATTCTATTTTTTTTATTTTTTTAATATTGAACAATAAAATAGCATTCATCGTGTTGTTGGTGATAGTATTGAAGGTGGGGTTTCCCCCATGCCTGCAATCAAGCTAGCCTCTAGAATTTTGGGCCTATGATAAGATCTTAGTTTGTGTCTAAAATTTGATACGACTAAGTCTTCATTTGTCCCATCCCCTACTTCATCAAGTATTATGATATGTTGCAGCATGGGAAGAGCATCTTCCTTGATGGCCTCAAAACCAGATTCTTCCAACTCATTGGTAGATTGTGCAGTTAGGTAAATGACTATTTTTTACATTTTTTTTGTTAAATATCATTTTTCCTATTTTGTAACTAATATCAATGTTCAAGTTCACCAAAGTGTTGGGTGATGTTAAATCTACAATTTTTATCATCCGTATTGGTCTCTTAATATGTGACTTCAAAATGGCTTCGGTGTAAATAGGCACTTCCCTAATAGTTTGAGGAATGGTAATAGTAAAATTTTTCAACTATTCCATAATATAAAACTTAGGTTGTATATTTTCTCTAATTTCTTGAAACCGTTCGAAATATGGTGGAATTCTTTCAATGTTTGATTGTTCAAAAACACAATTTATTTCTACTTCTACACTAATATGGTACATTGGGTTCATTCCCATAACTACATAATAAGTTGGTAAATTTAAATAGTTGCCACTGGCATTTAGCTATGGTTGTGTCGACAACTATTTTGGCCTTGTGGTAGGTGGAGCTTGTAAACTAGGATGTTTTGATGGTTATGTCAGTGGAAGTGGATCCACAAAGTAAGTTTTCACTTTTTTGGATCTTATTTTATTATTTTTGGACACAACTTGGTCTGATGATCCAAGTGACAGTTTCCATAAATTTCCACTATGTTTACCGAACATTTATTTTTTTCATGGTTTTTTCTACACCTTGAGCAGAAAAAGACAATCATTGCTTCATTTTCTTGCTTCTTCTTCTGGAATGTGTTTAACTGTAAAGCAAGAGATAAAATATTACTTTGCATACCTTCAAGCAATGTCCCTATTTCTATTTTGACTATGGAGGTTATTGTTTTTATTCCTCGTGTTGGCAATTTCTCTTTTCTTTTGGAATAATTCTAGAATAATTGTTGAATTTTTCCCATTGATGTCAACCTATTCACTAAATTATTTTGTATAATGAATTTTCATGCTTAGTGACTCAAGTGGAGGGGATTTTCTCTTTGATAGGTATTTGTATAATATCTTGAGATTGAGGTGTTTTCTATTTTTTTTAATAAATTATCCGTCGGATCTTCTAGGCCCTTGGTGGACTCATGCTTTTCAGGTAGGGGATCTACAGATAAGGTCATATGAATGTGTTTTTCAAATTGAGTAACACTACAATTTTGACACTCCCCAACAACGGTGCCAAAATGGTGAGAAAAAATTATGTTATGAAAATAGTCATTTCCTTTCCATTAATTATCAATCCGGTAGTTCATAAACTTGTGAGTGCCACATAGAGTATATGCCTATAGTGTGGGGAATGAGTCCCTTTGTTCCTTATTGGTTTGGTGGGGGAATTTTTTCGTGTATTTTTAGTTCATCCAAACCCAATAAAATGAAGTGCATGAAAATAAATAAATAAATTGTAATTTTAAAATAAGCACACAACTAAAATTAAGATGTTGGAAATAAACACATGACTAGAAAATAAATTGCTAGAAATAAACACACAACTAGAAAATAAATTTCTAGAAATAAACACACGATAGAAAATAAAAGTGCAAGAAATAAACACACAACTAAAATAAATAAAATAGGAAATACAATAAATAGGGAAGGATTACTGCCTGGAGTGGGCCGAAGCTCCTATAGATGGTCCCCCCGGTTCACTACATAAAAGTCACTCTCTTAATCCACACAAATAAAAGAACACTAAAAATTTTTATTTATAATTTATGCAAAACACTTGGAGAATTAGAATTGGTCTTCTTAGGAATGGTCTACATTCTTATATAGAATGCAACCAATCTCGTTGCAAAAATAGCTTGTTCTATTTTAATCACGTCACATGATTTGCTACAACCATTTCGTGCATAGTTTTTATTTTCTTCTATTAAAAGCATGATCATTTGATTTTAATCACCAAAGGATAAGCACAATGCTCCTTAGGTGTATACAAAAAACTATTTCTAAAAATGGTATTTTTATTAAAAACTACATGGTCAATCAGGTCAACCATCAATATTTAGAATATAAGTGCTTATTCTATTTTAACCATAATTCATGATTTAATATGCATTGATAAGAATGATTCTCCCTTATCTTTTTGCAACAACTTCCTTAAAAATTGCATGGTCAATTTGTCAATCGATCAACGTTGAATTGGTCAACTAGTCAACATTGAATTGGTCAACCTATCAACTAGTCAATTGGTCAACGTGGTACAGGCATTGGAAGATAGGCATCAATATATAGGCATCGAGATACAGGCACCAACCTATCATTGGGATATAGGCACCTACCTTCTATTGAGATACAGGAACCTGTCTACTGTTAGAATACAAGCACTAGGATACAGGCGTCTGCCTACTACTAGAATATAGGTACCAACATGTCACTAGAATATAGGTACCTTCCTATTGCTGGGATATAGGCAACTACATATCATCGGGATACAGGCGTCTGCCTCTACCATTCTCTGTAGTTCTCTTCAAGATGTCTTCATGCATTAGCATGTATGAATGGGATGTTGACTCAAAATGAAAAATTAGTAGCAAAATCCTGCATCTACGCACATTTACCACTAAAAACGCCAATTAAGCATAATACTTCATTTTCTATTAAATATATGCAAAATTTATATAAAAATACATCTCTAATGCTAATTAAACCAGTAATGATGCCCTTGCAAATGTAAATAAAATGAGCATTTTTGGTGCTCATCAGGTAGCTCCTGATCCAACATCAAAACCATTAAAAGAGGTATTGCATGATGAGTATATAATGGTTATATCTTGTGCTCCTCATGAATTTATCATATTTCCTTATATTCTTACCTCTAGTCTTATTCAAGAGTCTATTCCTTAGGATGTTATTAATCGAGAAAAATATCTCTTAGAGTTTCATGAGACTATTAAGAGGTGTTATGAAGCTAAGACTAAAGCCAAGTTTGATACACCTTTTACTTCCTAAGAGTCTAACGTAGAAATTCACCCTAAAACTTGGATCCTTCACTTTTATGACATGAATAATGAATTTTGGGTAGGATATAAATATTTCTAAAGCCTCCAATTGCTCTAGTGGTTCCTATAACTTTTTGCCTAAACATTTTTGGCATTACTAATAATTTTATGGAAAATTAGGCTTTAATTTTAGGGATCATGACCACCCAACACATGAATGTTAAACACATAAGAGCGTTAGGAGACTCCCACATTATGGTCTACCATATCTTTGATGAATATGCTATCAAAGATATCCATTTGATCACTTACGATCAAGTGGCTACAAATTTAATCAATACTTTTGAGTCCTTCTCTATTAGGTATTTACGAAGAGGAAAATATGTTGAGGATATCTATCTAGGCACTTATTTTAGTAAATTCATGTCATATGAAAGTATTACTAAAAATAATTGTGGTCAAATTTCTCATGATGAACCTATAATTTTTATCACTGAAGGCTGAGTGGATGTGCACACAATCAAAGTTAATATCATTTATTACTATATCCCTCATGATAATCCTTGGTATGGTGATATTTTATTCTTCCTTAATAATCTAAACTACCCACCTATACATAACACTAAGCAATGAGCTCACATACATACAAGAGCATTGTAATATGTTGTCCTCAATGGAGCATTATACTACTATAATCTTGATGGTGTTCTCTTATGATGCCTTACAGAAGTAAAGGTTCTTAGATCCCTCTTTTATATCGATAGTGGTGACTATGAAGGATATTTTAGTGGTCATTCCATAATGCATAAATTTTTAATAATGGGTTACTTCCAATAATAAAATTTGATGCTAATAACTATGTAAAACCATATGATAAATGCCAATTTCATAAATATTATAATCATTTCCCTAATCATGTTCTTCATACAATTGAGTCTCCTTGGAATTTCTCCACTTTAGATCTTGATCTTTTCAAATATATTTCTCTTATGTCCTTGGATGGGCACAATTTTACTATCACAACCACAAAATATTTTCTCAAATGGGTGGAAACTATGCCATTTACAAATTATACAGCCTTCATCATATCTAAATGTGTCATTAATCATATTATTTATTGACTTGATGTTTCATCTACCCTCATTTAACATAATAGCACCTATTTCAAAAATAAATAAATATAGGAATTAATTTTTTTTGATAGATTGGTGGAAGGAGTTTTGAAAGGGTCCTCGAACCCTTTTACATGACAAAGTTCTCCATCATAGGGATAACTTCACCTAACCAAAACAAGAAACTATGACCAGGAGGATCTCCAAAAAGGATAGGGTACATAGACCTAAAGCCAAAAAGTAATAGAAACCAAAAAGTGAAACTGAGGAAGCAAGTCTCGAGGAGAAAACCCTTTAATTAGAATTACCCAAGGTAGGAGAAGAAGGGTTATTATTCTGAGTAATCATAGTAGAGATATTGTATTCATTAAGTATGGCCTTAGCTTGTACTCGTATTAGTGACAGGTATGAGGATCAAGGCATACCACATGTAGGTGGAACGGGTGCAAGATATTTATGTCATCTTGCTCAAAGGATAAGGGTTATTTATATATGACCAAAAGAAGAATTTACCTAAGGATTAATGGAACGTCAGACAAGATTTCTATTGGGAGGATAATCCTTTCTCTACCTTCAGTGTTGCTAGAAGAATTAGATTTGGACTATATCCGAGTGAGGATGTCCAAATGGCTTGGATATACTCTCAATTCCTTAGGTGATATGTTAGGCCTAAAATTATACCCACATAAACTAGGACTAGGGCATAAGATCCAAACTAGAAGAAAGAACAACTAGATGTTAGAATCATGATAACAACATTGGATGAGAAATTGAGAGAAGTTGTTGCACCATATAGTGAGAGCATCCTAGTTTAAACTAAAATTTGCGAGCACCTCAACAACATGGTTCCCTTCATGATAAACATACTGGACGGTGAAATTGTTGAGTTTGTGAAGGCAAAGTTTAGATTCATCAATGATATTCTAGATGGTCCATGAAGGATACTGATCATCCTTGAGGTATTTTATTATATTCAAGGATTCCCCTTCTATGATGAGGTTGCACGTGGAAAGTCATCAATTAGAGAAAGGCCTTGGAAGAGATCTCTAGCTTTGGCAAAATAGTTGGTTTGGATTATAATATTTTTTGCATAGGCTAGAAGGATACGACCATTGCAATATTTGGAAACTCCACCAACATCACCTTATCTAGGATTTCCCTTAACATCTCCATCGAAAATGAGTTTTGAGGAATTAAATTTTGAGTTAGGGATTCAACATCATATTTCCATGCCTTGTTATCCACAAGGGAATGGTCAAATTGAATCTAGCAATAAGGTTTTGGTAAATATTTAAAAATGATAGTTAAGGAAGCAAAGAAAGATTATAACTTAAATTTATATCCCATATTATAGGTATGCCACACTAGTATTCAGACATCTATAATGGCAACCCCTTTTTCTTTGGTCTATGGTACTAAAGTTGTTTTGTCGCTTGAAATTGAATTACCTTTTTTGTGTGTTTATTTGAATAATTTGTTGAGTCATGATGAGTACCATCAAGAGTATTGGGAATTCTATTTTTCTAAACTTAATACTTGCAATGAGAGCATCTATGTGATCTTGAGCAAACTAAATCCAATAAGATTCATGTTTCCATGTAGTAAAATAATAAAGTTTGCCATAATAGTTTCATAGTCAAGGACCTTGTCCTCGGGCCTGGTAATGTGCATAAGAAGCGTAAGGGAAATTTTAAAAATAAATGGATTGGTTTATATACTATCAAAGAATTGTTTGAATTCAAGATAACTAATTTGTAAACAATTGATAAAGTTTAGTTGGAAGAACCTACCATTTCTATGCATGTCAAATGCTTTTACATCTAGCCCCCTTGGTCTTTATATTTGCTTGGTTGGCTTATTCACTTTGGTTTTTTAGTTTTTTTTTAAGTACTTTTATTGCATATATATGAGTTTCATTCATATACATCCTTAAGTTTTACACATCTTCATGTTTTTTGTGATGATTTATCTCTCCTATACAAAGTATTGGTCTCCCTAGATTTTACCTATCTTATTCCTAATTTTGGTTAGTTTTTGCCTTTTTGTTTTTTGATAGATAGAAAAGAGGTTTTTGAAAGGGACCTAAACCTTTTATAAAATGTAGAAAAGGAACAAAAGGGATATCAAAACACTAGATATGACCATAGAAGACCAAAAAGAAGCCATCTCAGACCTACAGACTAGATATGGTTTCAATAGACTGACAAACCAAAGAAGAAATGGTATAGATCATCCTTACATCATAAAACAATTATAGAAAGGACCAGACTAGCCACAAATCTATTGAATACAAAAACACCACTACTAATAAGGTCTAGTCTACTCATCAAGGTGATCCTGCTTAGTCGAGTCAGCACTGATCCTCTATAGCCTGGGTGCTACCATCTTTCACGGTGATAAGAATCTTGACAGCCTAGAGGAGCATGGTTGACGCAGATTTTAGGAGTTCCATCATGCTGGCCCAGGACTCAGGATTTGTCTTTTATTACTCTTGTTGCATGATTTGCAATCTATTTTCTTCATTTCTTGGTGTTTTCCATCCTTTTTTATTGGTATTTAGTATTCCTAACTTTATTTGTTCTTTATTTGCTTTCCTTTGTCATGGTGGTGCTCTTGCTAGTAAGGGACATCCTAATGTCTCCAAGTATTTTTATTTTCTTTTTTCTTTTCATATATTTTGCATTAAAAAAACCAAGGAAATATTTTCTATTAAATTCATACAATCTAAATTAAACATGCTAATTAATCAATCCATTTAATCATTATAAGCATCCCACTATAATGGCAAACATGTCTTGAACAATGCATTTAATTGGATACTACAATGTGTAAGCCTAGACTGTTGTAATAGGGGTACAATATTTTTTCCTTCTATGGTAAACTCCTATCGTATGTGTGCTATAGCATGTACCTAACCCATTTCTATTAGTTTCTTTGTATCTTCTCTTACTATGATGGCAAGCATACCTTGTTAAATAATATTCTTGATTGAACACTACCGTGTGAGACTAGACCATTGTAATATGAGCACGATGATTTTCCATTCCATGAGATGTTCTTATACTAGGATCACTACAATGTGTATATAGAATATTTTAGTTTACTTTCTATTTCTTCTCTCTTAATTGTGGTGGATGTGCCTGGTTGAATATCACATCCATTATTAGTAGCAGGGAAAGAATTGACTTTGGGGGTATATATTAACCTTTATTCATGGCATAGGTCGGATTCCCCTAGGCCATCTTGTAGAGGTGGGTGGATAAAAGTGATTGTCATTACATTTATCTATTCCTATCTAGTTGTTTCTTTCAGGACTGAGGGACATAAGCTTATGTTTATGCATGGCATATGTTGGTTTCCCTTGGTCCACTCTGTTATACTGATAAGTGTATTTATTGGTACTTGGCACTTGACTACATTTAGTCTACCTATTATAGGGGAATATATAGATGGAATTTGGCATGATGCATGACCAATATTGGATGGATATAGTTCATGTTGAGAACATCATTGAATGCTACTCAAGTCTTACATGCAACTAGAAAATTAGATATGGCATGTCATTATATACTACAAAAATCATAACTACAAGTCATCACATTATCATAAAAGTAGTAGAAACATCATTAAATGCTACACAATGGGTAAATATCATATATATCTTAAATAATATAATATATATTTATATAATATAGTACATGGGGAACAAAGTACCATAATCTTAAGCTACATTATGTCTCGAGTACATAGATTAATCACCTAAATAATCCTAGATACATGCTATTGTAGGTACCATGGTTGTTGCAAATTATACTATAATACATATAATGTGTAAGGGCCATGACTAAAAATTAGATCATACATACCTTAGATTGTGTGTGGACACATGTGCCATTATACAAAAGGTACCTTAGTGGGATCACTATCAAACAAACATCCTTAGTACTTCTAGCTCCCCCTAGACCTATGCTAGGTCTAGTTGCGCTTGAGTTAGCTACTATTGTATTCCACACTTCTTGTCATCTACCTTCCATTATAGCCATAAATATAGCTCCCTCTCACATAGCTAGTAGGTTATATGGTCCCTTCTCAACACTTGAGTCAAAATATTATTGATGTGGCATGCCTAACTATATGATTTGATCGGCTACTATGATGGGCCAACCTATGATTCTGATGCAAATGGTAGCTATGAAAATCTAATACTCCACATAGCCTGAATCTTTGTAACCTATCAATTATTTGTAGCCACTATTAATAAATATCTATAATCATAAGAGAAATGAAAGTGTTATATGCATGGGATTATAAGAAAAGCATGTACTATATACTAACTCTAACTATGTATAAAATAAATCTAGTACTAAGCTATCTAAGGGAATGATTTCTACCTGGGTTGTTTGGTTATCTAACGGTGTTGTGCTACTATAAAAAGAATATGTCTAGGTTAGTGGTGTCTTCTCTAACCTCCTAGATGTAGAGATACTCTACATATATATCTTTCATCTGAGTCCTCTCTGTCATCTAAAAAAATATTATATGATTCCTCCTTCTGTGCTACCATATCCTTTGTAGCCTCCTCCTACTCCAAAGAAATATTGTTGCTCTTCCCTACCTTTGCTTCCCTAGATGGATAGCCTCTCTCCCATGCTGGTGTGGGGGGTGGTACATAAATGTCCATGGGTGTCCCACTATCTAGGACACTATGTATTAAGCTTACAATTAGGTCATATCCAAGTCCCCTTGATCTCCATATTGTGGGCCCCTCCTATGGTATTGTCTTTGGTTGGTGGTAATCCTATATTAGAAATGGCCTACTCACTTTGTCTATTTCCTACTTCCTATTTCTTAGTTTTAAAATTTTTTAAGTGAATGAGATGCACCCTCAATACTTTGACCAAAATATTGGATGGCTCGGAAATAGGGGTCTCTAACTCAACCTCCAAAGAGGGCTAGTTCCTATACCTAGCTAATCTAACTAAATGGGTGTCACATCAAATTGCCTTTTCTATTAAAATTATTAACATAAAATACAATTAGGTAGGAAGCCTACAAAGGGTTAGAAAGATGAGTTAAAAGTTTTACAAGTTTAGCAACACCAAGAGACATGGTGCAGAGAGTCTCACAATTTGAATTTAAATTAAACCACCTAATAGAACAACCTACTTTCCTTATGCATTCAAAATATTTAACATTAATAACTCTGAGCGATGCTAAATCATTCCAAAACTATAATAAATAATCCAGGTAGAAATATAGAATGCAAACTAAATGTATTAGAATTACCTTATTTCTATCTTTAAAAAAAAACATATTAGCACTCAATAAGACATACATACATGTTTTGCACAAGAAGTTAGCAGGAGTCTAGACAACAATCCAATTCTCATTCAAGGTGTATAGTCCTCAATCAATACAATCATGCCAATTGTAAATGCCAAAGAGTTGACCCTTAGAATGTCTCACATTCTAGTATATATAGATATTTATAATGTATTAAATTATCTAAGAATGATTACTATCAGAGCATATTTTAGGTTTCAAGGCAAGCACAAAGAGTGGCTATCGTATTCAACTTAGTTGTTCTTAATTGTTTCAAGCATGCTCTGTTGGTGTGGATGATTTAGGTTTTACCTTGAGGTTGGCTTGTGTGTTGTATCATTGAATTATAACCATTATATGATGGTCCACTCCTTTCTGTTATGCATAGCCAGTTGAGAAGGGGAAGGTGTGCAATGCAAAAAACTTCAACCATTGGGATCTTATGACAATGATGATTCCTGGTGATTGATCAACATGCACACTCTTACTAACATGGATGACTCTAGATCACTCATGAATTTTTTGGCAATATGGGAGGCATCACTTACTATCATGTGGCGATCTTGATTGCATAATGCATCCTTTAACTTCCTCCTCGTGTTGGGCCTTTGAATTTTTTGCTGCTAGATACCAAATGTCAATTTAAAGAGTGGTATTTTGATAGAAATAACTTTTTTTCAACTTCAATTTGCAGTTTTGATCCTTCATAAGGATTCAAATACCTAGGACCAATGATATAGATAAATTCAAGTGCATGTAATAATTATTGATGCTCAATTCTATGCATGTAGTATCAAACATGAACTTGAGTATAAGTTTACAATTAGATCTAGATTTTAGTGTAATGATTAACTTGCACCTAAGTGACTATGTATTGTTACAGTAATCATTCATATTTTTACAATCAAAATTCATTCATATTGTCCATATTGAATGTATCTATCTTAATGTAGGGCACAACACAACATACTATCCCTAAGTTCAAATTACACACCATTATATTGGACTTTGTCTATTGGTTCCAATCAATAATATAAACACATTATTTTATATGAAATTATCCTTTTTAAGTAAGACAAGTTTTATAAGTCCATCTATAGTTGCAACTTTATGCCATTTAGTTTTAACCATCCTTAAAGCAATTGATAATGCATATTATTCACTTAAATTTCATGCTTCGATTGGAATAGGCACATTTAGTGCAAGGACACTTATTGTGCCTATCCCTTTTAATAGAAAATTCTCTGTGTTTTTAATTTTTAAACAAAAATACATACAACAATATCAAAGCATAGTCCAATCCTTATCTTATATCCAAAAAAATAAAAAATCAAATTTAAACAAAATGCATAAACATAATAATTACTATATACAAAATATAATTTGCTTACCATTACCATAAAAATATATAATCCTTAAACAAATTTCATACTAATTATCTACCATTTGCATTCTAGTATATCAAGATAATATAATACACTAGTTTGATGTACATGCTCAAGCTTAACACCATGGAATTTCATATAATTAGCAATAAAGGTTGTCACACATTTCTTTAATCCTTAATTTTTGGAATAATCTCTCGAGTCTCCAGGGATAACTGCATTTGGAGACTCTTTCATTGAGGATAACATGGAGGTAGCTGTTCTGAAACTGCTGTTCTGTTTACGCTTGTCATGGGTTGGGTGGTTCTGTTTTGATGGTAAATACTGCCAAAGGCATGCGTGGGGAACTAATTCCTAAAAAGAGCTCTTTCAGTAAGCGTTTTAAGATTAAAAACAGAACAGTTGTATTAAAATGAACACCTCGATTCAACTTAGATATTAAGGGAACACCACTCAAAGTTGTACTCAAAGTTGTAATTATCATCTTTGAGATTTTTCCAAGGCAAAAGAAAACTTTCACTATGCTGATGTCAATCTTTTTTAAAGCAACAGTACGTGATACCTACCTAAACTAAAGACGTCACCATTTTATTATGGAAGATATAACAGACAATGGTTAAATGTTTGTTAATTAATTATTTTAATTTATATTAAATGAAATTTATAAAATTAACGAAAAATAAAGGTTGTTGTAAAAGTATGTATATCTCCTAGGGGGTAATCATTTTCTAGCACCCGACAAAATATCCATGGTAGTTGATGTTAATGATACAGATATTGCTTTGCTAAAGCCACTTTTGATCTTTAGGTTGGTTATTTTCAATGAACCAAGATCTTACGGTCTCTTCGTCACTCTTTTTTTTTTTTTTTTTTTTATAGAATAAAATATTTTAATGACCATGCTATAGATTTGTTTCGTTTACATGATAAATGATTAGTTACAATTAAGCAATGACTTGTTCACTTTTCGTTAAGCTTCTTGAAACCATAGTTGAAAACACTTGGTAAATGTTTAGGTAGCAATGATTGAAATTAGGTGTTAAGTTGGTTAGAAGATTCCATATTTCACAATCTGTCAAATTTTTCAAATTTTTCATTTTATGTTTTGTTGAAAGTGTCCAAGGAGTGACTTTTAAAATACATAAAAGTAGGAGTATTAAGCTCAAAATAGTAGTATACAAATTTCATGAATAAAAACCAGTCAAGGAAATTCATTGAAATAGAGGTGCCAATAAAGGATGACAAGTGTTGTCATCTTTTTATATAATTATATAAATAGACTAAAAAAAAAATGACAAAGAAAGATAGTTTTTTTTTATTTGAATTATTATATTAATATTATATATCTTACAATTAACAACTAAGCAGGTTATTTATAAATTTTGTAATATACAAAAATAGTATTTTGAAATTTAAAAGAGCAAAATATTATATTTGATATTTATTTTTTAAACAAATTCAATCTTATAAATACTTAAAAAGTGAATTGAATCATAATTTTAGTTAATATTTTAGTATTGATAAAAAGATTTTTTCAATTTAGTGTTGGAAGATATGATAATATGACTTTATCAACTAAGTTTGACAAATGATGATGTAACCTGCATGAAATCTTGTGGAAATTGTAGACATAAAAAATGATTTACCTGAGTGAGTCATTTTTCTTAGAACCTCAAAGAGACCCTCAAACTTGTCAAAATACAAGTTTAGGCCTCTCTTCCCCTTCCTTTTTCTTTTTCCCTAGTTTTACCGAAATCATTGTTGCCCAGTATGGGACACGATTTCGGCAAGTTAGGGTTTTCTCTTTGAAAACCAAATTTTTAGGCCGACCCATAGGATGTTGACCCTCCCCTAGGTTTTTATTTTTATTTTCCCACCCTTTTGCCCTCCAAACCTCTTATAAGTAGAGGGTTTGGATCCTCTTTTATCCTGCAAGTTCTAAAGAGGTGCTAAGTGATTCTAAGCAATTTTTTGGAAGAAATATTTTTTGTTTTTGCTTGCAAGTGTGTTGATGATTTCTTCTAACAATATCAAGTGTTATTCTGCTACTTTATTTGGATTTGTTGTTCTTGGTGGATAAGTTTTGGAGCCTTGAGGAGGAATCTACCATTTTGTGGTCTTTATCCTTTTGACTGTTCATTCGCTACCACCAATATTTTTCTTGCATTTTAATATTCCTAGATCATTAATTGTGCATTTTTTTGTGTCTCATTTTACATTGGTAATAATTCTTACACTTTTATTGTAAAATCATGCCTCATCTATACAAGGCATGATTTCGGTAGATCTAAATTGGTGGTCGCTCCTTACGGGGTGTGATTTCAGATTTATCAGGTTTGAGAGAAAATTTTTGCTCCCAAATCCTCAATCTATGTTTGCATGCTTCATCTAGGTCATAATACTATTGTTTGCATTATTCAATTTCGTTGTATCTTTGCTTATCCATTTCCAAAAGGATCAACAACTTGTTTTTTTCAAACTGTTAACTAAAAGGACTAAGGGGACTTAATTGCTATACCTCCAAGCTCAATCACACAGTGGCCTAATCAAGCCCCCAAATACTAATCAATTTTTTAGGGTTTTGTGAAGTTATTTTGTAGTTTGTGAACTATTGAATATATTTGGATGCAAGTTAAAAGCTAAGGTCAACCACCAGACTAGATAAGTTCCCTAAATAAACTTCCTAGGTTGTTTGTTATTTTCTTTCTATCAATTTCTATTTCAGATCCAATTTGATTCTATTTATAGACATTCAAAAGAGAAAAAATATATAGTTTGCATTCTAGGGTTAATTTTGTTGTGCATTCTATCAAACCCTTGTTGAAAAGAAAAATATTTATTTTATTGTAAGTTAGGGTTTAGACATCATTTAAAATCAAGAGTCATTCTATTTTTAGCTTCTTGTTATATTTTATTCTTGTTTTTCCTACATTATTCTTTCACTTTTCATAGCTTAGATTTTAGAAAAGCCAAACATAGGTGTTTGCCCAATATACATATCAAACATTCCATCTATGGACTTGGAGCAAGTCCTTAAACCGTTCCTAGTGAATCCTTCGATCCTCCAAGCTCCTAAGTGTAGAGAATGTAACACACCCCTATGGTCACCTCGACTCCCAATAGATCCAGCCAAGAATTGTATATGGTAGGGTAGTTTTCTCCCTCTACATCTTTGGTGAACTCGACATGAAAACACATTTTTAGTGGTCAAATTAGAAAGCCTCTTCCTTTTATATTTCTTTTTAAAAACTATAAGTAAGACCACTAATTTTATTTTCTTAGAATTAAAAAATATTAAAAACATCTTAAGAATATTTTGTGTTTTTTGCTAGTTTTTAGATCCTCTTTTTCTCCTCTATCCTTTCTCTTTCTCCTATGGCTCCCATCCTTAGGAATAAGTGAAGGCCTTTAGAATCTGGTGAGATTCTTTAAGAATATGACCAGATTGATAGGGAGAACCCTAATATAGAAGAGGAAGAATATGTCATAACTAGTGATGACCTTGATCTTCTTGAGGGGTCTAATGGACACCTCACATTTAAATCATATGATCATATCTAGAATTTCATGAAATATCATAAGGATTCTTTGGTTAAGGCTATGGATGAGGAAGCCCAACTCAAAGAGGCTAGGACATCCCATCATCAAACCATTTCTCCTTGAAATGTTCACAACAATCATTTGTTTGAATCTTCACATCATATTAATCCTTTTCATAAAGCAACATATGTTACTATTGTGACCACAAATATTGGAATAATTTTACGAGTTCCTCCAACTAGTAGTGCATCTCAAGATTATGCTCAATTTCCTCCTCATTCTGCTCATCTCAACATTCATTCTTCTATTCCACTAAATGTCAGTTATCCTCTACAATAGGATACCACATATCATAATCCATACCATAACAACGTCAATGACTCCAACATTGGCCAAGTTTCCTTTCAATAGCCTACCTATAGCCCTCCCTTAGATAACCTAGGGGTATTGCACAACAATAATCCCAACATGCAAAGCTTGACAAATATGGTGAAACAATTGGTCTCAAGAGTGGATATGATTCAACCTCTAAGTTTCCAATGTCCAATCAACACTTAGACCCTATTATCACTTCTAGGTCCTACCCTAAGAATTTTCCAATGTTGTTTTTACCTATTTATAAGGTAACAAAGGACCCAATTGAATGTTTATGGAAATATTCAATATATTTTCAACATTCTCCCACTTGTTGAATATTTTCCATGTTATTTTTGTGGGGTTAACTCTAAAATGTATTGGACACTCTTCATGTATCCATGTTGGGGTTCAATATTTTTAGGGGTTTCTTAAGCTATTTTTAGATCCTTATGGTTTTTTTAGGGTTAAATATTCGAATCCATGGTTTTTCACCCATGAAATTGTAAAATTTATTCTTGTGCTTTTATTATTTAATTACACTTGCATCAGAGTTTGGAGAGAGATGAGATATAAACATTATTGTATTGGAGATGGTTAAGTTTATACAATAAGGAGATATTAATAAGTTGGGTTAATTCTCGTAAGGACTTACTAGGTGAAATATTGTGTTATGTGTGTATTTTTTATCTTCTTTTTTCTTTTGATTTTATATTTACTATTTTTCTAGATTTAGTCTATCAGGGCCTTTTTTTCTTCATTTGGTATGAGAGCTAGGTTTTTTTAGCTTTGTTCAAGGAGTAAGGGTTTTCACCCTGTGATAAAGTAATTCTTGAGTGGGATCCATACGTAGAAGAATATAGGTGAAGGAAAAAATGACAGGCTGCACATAGGTAGAGATTGAAAAATTTAATATACATAATTTTGAGTGATTGAGATCCGTGGATTACGGTCTAAAGAATAAAACCAACATTAATGATAAATGAGGATTGGTTGAATATCGATAGCAATGCAAGGATTTCTATAAAATTATGCTTATCTAATTTGATATTGTTGAATGTATCGACAGAGATCATGAAAAATTTATTATGGGATAATTTGAGAACTTTGTATTAGATAAAGTCGCTGGTAAATGAACTCTTTCTCCAAAAGAAGTTGTATTCGCTTCAAATGAATGATGGTGACTATGTGACTAAAAATATAAATGCTTTTAACACTATGATAAGTCAATTAAACTTTGTTGAAGTAAAATGTATGAAGAGGAAAAGTGTATTACTTTAGTTTTTTTGTTACCTAATTTCTGGGATAACCTAGTTATGGCTATCATCAATACTACTTCTACATTGAAAGTATAGTAGGAACATTGATATCTAATAAAACGAGATAAAAATATTTTGAGGATTATCATCAGAAGGATGCCTTGGTTGTGAGAGGTTGTTCTCAAGAAAAGAAGCAAAAAGAAATTAGGAGAAAGGAAATTGAGATCTAGGGGTAAATATGTTGCTCCAAAAAAGAGAAAATGCTAGAAGTGGAAAAATAAGGCATTACAAAAGAGATTTCAAATCTAAAAAGGCTGATAATAGCTAATCATCTAATGAAGGAACTTCTACATAAATAAATACCACAAATGAAGATTCAAGGGACTTATTATTAGCTACAGTGTGCTCAAGTGAA
The DNA here is from genome assembly GCA_028583015.1 of Wollemia nobilis. NCBI lineage: Eukaryota > Viridiplantae > Streptophyta > Pinopsida > Araucariales > Araucariaceae > Wollemia > Wollemia nobilis. Next base: position 2,019,797 of record JAQPPZ010002729.1, on the reverse strand, counting down.
TGCCATGACTCATGGTTGATTGACTTAGGTGTTTCCTTTCATATGACTCCTCATAGGGAGGGGTTCTATGAATATGAAAAGATAAATGAAGGTGAAGTCTTCTTGGGAAACAATTCGACATATATAATAATAGATTGAGGAAGAGTCAAGTTAAGGTTAAAATATGGAAGAATTAAAACCCTTCCTAGTGTGTTGCATATTTTGGGTTTGGCAAGGAATCTGATATCCATGAGTAATATTAGTGATGCAGGTGTGACTATGGTACTAAATAAGGATAGCTACAAGATGGTTCATGGAGTCTTGGTTTTGGAAAGGGGTGTTTGTACAGGAAATTTGTTTAAACATGAGGCTAGCACTGTAACTATTGATTTCAATAACTCTTCAATTGTAGAGGAGAATAATATGGCATAAGTGGCTCTAACTATTCTTGTAGTGAAGATAATATTGTGGTATCAACACATGGGGCATATTGGTGAGAAAGGCCTTCAAACATTAAAAATAAAAGGTATGGTTGAAGGAAATTTTTTATTTCCTATTAAATTTTGATTTTTGTGAGCACTATGTTGTTGGAAAACAAACCTGAGTCAATTTTCCTAATAGTACTATAATCTGAAGGAATTTTGCATCTAGTTCACAATGATGTGTTTGGACCTACAAAAGTACCATATTAACATAAATCTATCTATTTTGTTACATTTATAGATGACTTTTCAAGATATACTTGGGTATATTTTTTACAAAACAAATATGATGTTTTCAATAAATTTAAAGAGTTTAAGGATCTTGTAGAAAATAAAATAGAAATAAAGGTTTTTAGAAGTGACAATGGTGGTGAGTATTGCTCTAATGAATTTGAGCAGTTTTGCAAGGATTATGGAATAGAAAGGCCGAAAACAACTGCATATACTCCATAATAGAATGGAGTAGCAGAATGGATGAATAAAATATTGATGGATAAGGAGAAAAGCATGCTAAGTTGTGTAGGATTAGAAAGGAAATTATGGGTAGAAGAAATATTAACTACTTGTTACCTCATCAATAGATCTCCTACCTTATATTTGGTGGACAAGACTCCATGGGAAGTGTGGACTGGTAAGGAACCCTCTCTCAGTCATATAAGATTTTTTAGTTGCAATACTTATATGTACGTCTCAAAAGAGAAAAGGACTAAGCTAGACTATACATCTAAAAATGCATATTTATGGGTTATAGTATTTGTGTTAGAGGATATAAGTTGTGGAACCCAGAAACATAGAAAATTATTTATAGTTGTAATGTGATCTTGATAGAACAAAAGGGGTTTTGAAATAGGAAATGCAACCAAACAAAGAACCTAAAATAGTTTAAGTAAAATTGGAACATGAGTAAGAATATGTGGTAGAACCTAATACTACAGAATAAGATGAACTACAGAGAGATTCTAAAGAGGAAATTTTAGAATAAGAAGGTGAGGAGGAAGTTGAATATGTAGAACTTGGAACTCAAAGTTTGAGGAGATCAGATTGAGTGAGAAGACTCTCATAAAGGTATAGCCCTTAAAATATTTTTTCTACATTTAATATATTAGTTACTGATGAAGAACTCAAGCTTGTAAAGGAGGAACTTCAATCAAGTGATAATAAGTATTGGAAAAGGGATATGAAGGAAAAAAAAGAGTCCTTGGATAAAAATAAGACATGGGACTTGGTGAAATCACCCCCTAAAAAAATATCCAGTTTGTTTTAAGCGGGTATTCAAGAAGAAGTACAATATAGAAGGAACGTTGGAGAAGTACAAGGTTTTATTGGTAGCAAAAGGATTTTTTCAAGTTGAGGGAATTGACTTTGATGGGATTTTTTCTCCTATGGCTAAACTAACTTTAATTAGATTTCTATTGGCTATTTTTGTTGCTTTTAATAATGAAATAGAATATATGGAAGTAAAGACAATATTTCTATATGGTGAACTTGATGAAGACATATATATGCCACAACCAGAATGCTCTAGGGTAAATGGTAAGGACGAATTGGTATGTAAGTTGAAAAAGCCTCTTTATGCCTTGAATCAATCTCCAAGAATGTGGAACCAAAAATTTGATAGGTTTTTTTTGACACTTGGGCTTGGAAAAAGTAAAGCATATCCATATGTGTATTTTAAACAAGAAGGTAAAAATTGTGTTATCATTGTTTTGTATGTGGATGGCATGTTTATTGGCAACAATAAGGAGATGATAAACTTACTAAAATCTTAATTATATTCTATATTTGACATGAAGGATTTGGGTGCTACAAAATTTATTTTGGGTATGGAAATAATAAGGGACCGTGGAAATAGAAAATTATGGTTAAATCAAAGGATATATGTTGATACTACAAAGGTTTAGGATGCATGATTGTAAACCAATATGTATTGCATATCCTATTGGTCAAATATTATTTGTTGAATAGTGTCCTAAAACAAATTAGGAAATTGAAAAAATGCTTCATGTTCCTTATGCTAGTTTTGTTGGTAATCTAATGTATGCAATGATTTGTACTAGACCTAATATTACACATGTAGTTGGAGTAGTTAATAGATATATGTCTAATCCAAGAAAGGAACATTAGACTATTGTGAAGAGGATCTTTAGATACTTTCTTGGAACTTTAGACTATGCTATCTATTATCAAGGAAAATATAGAGATAGTAATATTGTAAATCTACAAGGTTTTGTGGATGCTAACTAGGCTAGAGATATAGATAAGAGAATATCCACGAGTGCTTATGTATTTAGACTATTTGGAGGGGTAGTAAGTTAGATGAGTAAAAATAAATTAGTTTTTGATTTATCCACAACAGAGGCTGAGTACATTGCCACAACTCATACATGTAAAGAAGCAATGTGGCTACAAAGGTTGTATTCAACATTTAGTCTTAAGAAAAAGGTTGTGAGAATTGATAATGATTGTCAAAATGCAGTATTTTTGGTCAACAATCCTGGTTTTCATGACTGGTCAAAATATATTGATATCAATTACTATTTTGTGAGAGAGATGGTTGATGGGAATTGGGTGATGCTGGAGAAAGTTGATACAAAGAATAATGTTGTTGATTTATTAAGAAATGTTGTACCTACTCAAAATTCTTGTAAAATATCTATGGGTATGGTTGCCCTTGATAGTTAACAATGGTAGTTTTCAGCCCCTATGGAAAGTATTCAACAATTGGGAGAAGGTTCAAAATATGTCGAATATTTTCCATGTTATTTTGGTAGGGTTAACTCTAAATGGTAGTAGACACTCTCCATGTATCTTCATTAGGGTTTGAGATATTTAGGGTTTCTTTTAGACCCATATGGGTTGTTTAGGGTTTAATATTTGAACCCATGGTTTTGTAAAATTTGTTCTTGTGATTTAATTGCACTTGCATTAGGGTTTAGAGAGAGATGAGAGATGAACATTATTGTATTGGAGACAATTAAGTTTATACAATAAGGAGATATTATTGTATTGGGTTTTCCCATAAGGGTTTCCCAGGTGAAATACTGTGTTATGTGTGCATATGTTATCTTCTTTTTTTGTATCAAAGTTGGTTCAGAGCAACTTCATACAACTATGTGGAGAGATTATTTTTTAAGTAGTTTTGAAGAATATGTTGTTTGAATTTTTTTAGGATTTTGTACTCAAGAACTATAATGGGAGGTTAGGTTGCAAGGATCTCTTGTGTAGTGGTGACAAATTGGATCAATAGAAATATTCATTGACAAGTTTGTCATATTTTCCTATTTTGATACTCAATCAATTTTATTGATTAGTTATTTTTGGATGGATGATTGCAATGATGCCTTGAAGAAGTATCTTCCATGGAATTTTATGGATTGAAATTTTTGAGTTTTTTTTTAAATCCTAGTTGTATTTTATAGATTTTTATAAATAAATATTTCCTTTTCTAGTTTAGATTTTTTTTGGCATTGGTGCAACACAAATGAAGAGGCTAGTATACATGGTTTCTAGATATTGAGAAGAAGATTTTAAACCTTTGATAAATCACCCTCAATTGTTGTATGGGACTTAGGAATACTCTAGTTCATGGCAAAGACCTTTGAGACACTTCATTGGTTTTTTGATTGGTCCAACAACCTTTTATGTTGCTTGAGCAAGAGATGATTGATTGATAGATTACATTCCAAAAAAATAGTTGCATAGAGTAAACCATGGTAGATATGGATGAATCATCAATGGTTTTTTATTCTTTACAAAATTTTAGATGGTTCCTAGATTAAATCTTTAGTGATTTTGTCATTTTGATGCCTATTTTTGTGATAAAATATGGGAATTTTCCTTTAAATTTTTGATATTTTAATTTTTAAAATTGGAATATTACATTAAATATTTTTTTTGGTGGTTGAAAAGGCCAACTTGGAGAAGTTTTTGACACAAGCAACACAATTTGGCAAGTAGGCATGATTTTTCATGCCTTGGGCACAATGATTATTTTTAATTATAGGGGTAGTATGAGTAGCAACATTATGGTAAGTCATTCATCTCTCAAAATGAAGGTCTCAAGTTTGAGCCCTAATAAATACTTTTTTTCTAAATGTGAGGTATGAAAGGGCATGTTTTATACATAGTGCTTTGTGATTTTGATAGAGGATTGTTAGGGAAGCTTTGTTGTAGCTAAAACATATCATGGACCAATAGTAAGGTGTTTTGGTCATAGTAGACAAGATCTAAATTCAAGTCATAGGGGTAATGTTGATTTTTGCATATTTTACTTTTTGAGGCACATGCAATTCTTAGGCACTACTTAATGGGTGAATTGACTAGGGATAATTGAATAATATTTACACTCATTGAAATAATTTTGTATTATCTTCCTTGACCCTTAGAAACACAATGCCTTAGTGTGCATGATTAGCTTATGACATCAACTTCAGGCTTACAAATTTTTTAGTACTCATTTTTGTTATAAAAGTAGCTCAAGATTGAGTTCCAACAAATGATTTTTATAAACAATGCAAGTAGTCTAAGAAATTTTAAAGGAGAATAAATTAAAAAACAACCCATGTGGAATTGGCACATAAGAAGTCATGGGTTTGACCTTCGATATTATTTTTTCCATTTAGAAATGGCAGTTTTTCGAGTATCCCATACTACCTTAGGACACTCATCAACCCCTCAATTTATGTTTTGTCATTCATACCATTTCCTAGTTGATCACTCATTTTGTAACAACTAACTCACCTGGTTGTTCGATAAAAGAATAGTCAGAATCAAATAACTTTGAAAATAAATGTTCTACTACTTTGACTATAAATGTTTCCCTATAAAACAAGTTTGATCATTAATTTATTAACATAAAAAATCATACCTTATTTATTTTCATATTTACAAATATTTTTACACATGTACAACATACCACTTTTAGGTTCAAGAATGCTACAGTCAGTCTCCCAAGTGGACAAGATCAGGTAAATCTCGTAAACATACCATTTAGTGGTAACGTTTATCTCATTTATCATCCGCATATACCAGCATGAGGACCGAACCACAAAGAGGGTTATCCTCTAGGGCCCATAGCATCTAGAGGGGTATGCTTTCTTTCCCTAACCTCCACACACTATATTCTTGATGAACCCATTGACTTACATATACCCAATGTGGAAGTGATCAACGTAATCAGGCCTTTGTGACTAACTGGTATTTCCATTTTTTCAAAAGTACCTAGCACCATGTCCATTCTAGGACCTTCGTATTTATTACCTAATACCATCGCAACTCACAAAGGTTTGTCCCATTTAAAACCCTATGTCCATTCATGGCAAAGTTCAACTAGTATGGTATTTATCATTGTGCACTTTGGAATCAACCTATAAAAAGTGTCCCATACCATTTTTTTCATTCTGACCTTACCAAGTCTCTTAAAGATCATTTTTTTTTGTCGACAACTACCCCAAATTAATTGTGTGCTTACCGCACCCCAATTTACCTAGATGAATATTTGATTAAGGTTTAGGTCCAATATTTCTAAAGGACTCGATACATCATCTAACATCCATATGTTCTAATGAGTATTTAAGTTAACTTGTTGTGGTACTACCTCCTCTAGAAACAACTTTGTCTTATAAAAACATGGTGAATATCTCTTCTATAAAATGTTATATAGTACCATCTAAAGGAATATTTTAACAAAGACCTACTATTTTTCTAAGGTTTAGATTTACCATTAATTCCAAAATAGTTTTGTTTATAACAAATAAGCCATTTTGGATATCCATTGTTGCTTTCACTTTCCTTAGGTATTAAGTTTATATTTAAAAATGAATTGATTCCAACTCAAACTTATTCTCTCTTACTATAATATTGATACGTTTAACTAACACAAGTCATTTTTCTGCACACACAAGAGCTTCTTCTTGTCTAATTTAAAGCATGACCAAATTCAGGTAGACAACCATATATATCGTCATCATCCAAATACTAAAAAAAACATCTACACAACACCCTCGGACGTTCCTTTCCTACTCAGCATTTTATTCTATTTTAAAATCATAACCAACAGTTACCAAAGTTTTCCCCATACAACATTTGACGATATCAAGTAAATAGGAATGACAAGATAACACGACTTCATAAGCAATATGCAAAATTACTTATTAAATAAAATAGATTATTCTGGAGGATAAACATAAGCACATATACAAGCATCATTTTATCAAAACTGCTATAATACATGATATCTCAATATCCAATAGAATTCAATAATACAAAGGACTCTGCACTCAGTTTCTTTCCATACACATGAAAGAGGTATTCTCATTTTACATTGTTTCTTTTACAACATGCTTTGTTTCACAAGATGGATGCTATTGTTGCAGTGCAAAAGCCAGCTATACAAACTCCTAACAAGTGGACCTCTATGCAAATATTATAGCTTCCCTATCCAAAAGAAAGAGTTATGTGCATGTATTTAAGTTTTATTGCCTCCACGATGCGGGTTCCAACTACCAGCCTATGTATGAGACCTCATCATGATGCTCACTGTTCCTTGCAGTTTTAATATTCACACCAGAATTCGAGCAAAGCCATCGGGGATCAGATACAACTCAAACATGATCATGCAGCTAACATGCATTTTAAGTTTTAGCAAAAATTCACACACAAAAATGTAATGGCATTCACAAATCCTCTCACACAAGATTAACACAAAATCTTCCTTTACATTCTTTTTCAAGAACACCGGGATGAATTTTCAATTTATTCAAAGCAAGGTTTGATATCTCACATTCCTTCTACTACACACTATGCTACGACGTCATGGCAATATCTACAATATTCTTTCTCTAAATTATTTTATTTTACTGCAACAACTAGCCCACTCTGGCTATCCATTGCACTAAACATAATACACACAGGCAAGCATTATGTTACCAAAAAATCAAAGCTTTCAAATAGCAGAAGAAACATTTTGTTTTCCATTGCCTTAATTTTCAGCATTTATAACAACAAATTAACAACCATTCTATGCTCACATATTCTATTTAACACTATTTTTCATTCATAGAACAACACATTCAACCCAACAGGTTCACTTTCACAAACCAAGGTTTCGTTTCCACACGCCAGTGGCTCATTCAATAATAAATGAATTATAAAAGTGTTATCCACATAGTAATGAGAAATATTACCAACCTGTAAAATTTGCTTCACTACCCGTAGCAAATCCCTACCCTGAAGATCTCATTCCTCTTTCCATCCACTCGCGATTTCCTTGAATACTCTTTTTTTTTTTTTGTTGTATTTTTCTCTTGTCTCCAACCAAATGCATTTAATGATTCATCATGGTTACCTCCCATATTCCTGGCACACCACCATATCCATTAACAATAATAAAAATAACATACCTTCCACTAGCACAAAGTTCATCATCTTATGAAGTTCCCAACAAGAATTATTTTTTTCAAAGTTCAACCAAAATAGCAAACAATGAGCAAAATAAAATACTTTTCACCCTCCACAAAGCAACAAGGTTAGAAAAACACTACTCTCTATGTGGAGGGAATTTCGATCGTCAATCCACCCACGTTGTCCGCCATCAAAACCATGCATGGAGCCTCACTTCCCTTTATCTATTATTCACCACAACTATATATATATATATATATATAAATACAAAGATGAAAATAAAATAACACAACCATCATACCTTTGTATAACGTTTCTTTTTTCTTTATAAAAAGGTAAGGGATAGCATTTTTCTTTATATTTATTTTTTCTTTATAAGAAACACATTTACCTAGAATCATGACAATATAAAGGTAATTTTTTAAGACTAAAACATCTTCTTTACTACCTCTAATCACACAAGCCAACAATAGAACATTTCAAAAATTAGACATACACATTCATGCATCAATAGCAAAAAACCACATGCCTTTTCAAACTAGTGGCCCCTATCATTAGCGCCACTACAAAAAATTCTCAATAATTACCAACATGCATTATTCAAACCAATTTAACTAACACAATAATGCACCTAAATAATATGCAAACACGATTTTCCATATGCTCACGAGTCAAATCATCACTTCCCCTTTTATATTTTCCACTGACTTGCTTCCTTTCATTACCTTCTTGCGGCTGACCTACACTCAAAGAATCTATCAGTAGTACCTTGTTCCACAAGAAAAGGTAAATATTTACATATTTTATTTTTTTCATTAATCGTGCAAGGAGGGTCATTACATCCTTCCCCACTAGGGATAAACACAACCCCTGTGTTCAATGCTAGGTGAAGTAAAAGAAAAACTTATGAACATTCTTTAACTTCTACTTTTATGCAATAACACTAAATCAAATTTCACTTGCCCATTTGATTCCAAATATTGCCCATACATTTTCCATCATAGAGAAAAACACATCATTTTGTTTTATGATCACCATATAATCACATCATTGATTATGTCATAAAGGAAGTCAAATACACATTTCCATTGAATTCTAAAACATGTATCATAGTAATACCAAAACATTCATAGGCTACTCTACCTAGTAACTCAACAAATATTTTTTATACACATATCTCAAAATTTATCAAAGTTTATGAAAAATATTTATCTACTCAAACAAATAAGGAAATTGCCACTACATCTTTGCTACATCTTCCCACGTAGCATTTCGATCCGAGTAGTGGTCCCATTGGACTCGACATTGCTCTATATTTCATTTTCTCAAATTCTTGGTTTGAAAACCAAGTAGGTGAACAAGTCGCACTTAATCCTTAATGGATCGGTCATCTATAGATTGGAGACATCCAAAATATGAGTAGGATCAAAAATATATTTTCTAAAAAGAGACACATGAAAGACATTATGGATCTTGGATAAGATTAGTGGTAGAGCTAATTTGTACACAATAGGGCTTATCTTATTTGTGATCTCAAATGGACCTACATATCAACAGTCAAGTTTGAAATATTTGATTGAACTTTTTGTTGGCTTTACCCTTAAGAATACTCGGTATCCCACTGATTATTCCCTCGGTGTTCATTTTTGGTCCATGTAGCTCTTCTAGCAATCTGTGGCCTCTTTCAGCTTCATTTGAATTCCTTTCAATTGCTCTTCCATTTCTTTTATCATTTTTGAGTTGATCACTATCTGATCCTCTGGATTATCCCAAGATAAGATAATTCTACATCTTCTCCCATATAGGGCTTCGAAAGGTGTCATACCTAGTGAAGCATGGCAACTATTGTTATATGAAAATTATAATAGGTATTAGTAGTCTTTCCAATTAGTATGTTTATCCATGCAGTACATTCGCAACATATCCTCAAGCACTTGGTTCACCCTCTCAGTTCGACGATCTATTTTTGGGTGATAAGAAGTTTTGATATTTAGTTTGGTCCCTAATGCTCGATGCAGTGCTTGCAAAAATTCAAATGTGAAATGAGAGTCTATATCAGATATTATAACTTTTAGAAAGTCGTAAAGTCTTACCACTTCCCTTGAAAACTTACTTGCTACAACAATTGCATCATCTTGCACATCACCAGGTATAAAAATATGTGATTTTAGTTATCTTATCCATAATTACCATAATTGCATCATGCCTGAACCTTGTTTTAGACAAACCCACTATAAAATCCATTGACACTACTTGCCACTTCTGTGTGGGTATCTTATGTGGATATAGTTTCCCTACTAGACACATGTGTTTCGCTTTCACCTTTTGACATTCCAGTCATTTGGCTACATAATTGGTAATATCTTTTTTCATACTAGGCCAAAAATATATTTTCTTTAGATTCTCTTTCATATTTTCACTTCCTGGATGTTCGGAGTAGGGAGAATTATGTGCCTCCCTAAGGATTGTTTCCCTCAATACCCTTAGGTTGGGTACCACAAAACTATATCTAAAATAAAGTAGATCATCCCTCCAAGAATAATTTGTATCCTTAACTATTTTTTGTCCATATGATCCTATACATGATTGGCAAAAGTCATATTTTATTTGTCATATCTTAATTTGATCTAATAGATCATATTGGCATTTTGCCATTGTGGTTATACTCCCTCTTCGATACAAAGCATCAGCGACCTTATTATCTTTATCCTTAATGTATTCAAAACCAAAATCATATTCCACTAAGAACTCTAGCCAACGTCGTTGTCTGGAATTTAGCAAGGGTTGAGTAAATATATACTTCAGACTTTGATGATCTGCTTTTAGCTCAAATGGTTTTCCCAAAAGGTAAAATTATAAACTAAAAATACCCATACCTTGTTCTAATTGCTATTTTAGAAGTATCTTCTTACAAAATTATTAATTGATGATATCCAGATCTTAAATCAATCTTTGAAAAGATAGTTGTACCCCTTAGTTGATCAAATAAATTATCAATTCTTGGTAATGAATACTTATTTTTCACAGTAACCTTATTCAACATTCTATAATCTATGCACATTATTAAGGTAACATATTTATTTTAAAAAAAAGAATAGGATATCCCAAGGGTGACACTCTAGGTTTAATCAAACCCTTTTTAAGCTAATCTTGTAGTTGCATTTTAACTCTTGCAACTCTATAAGAGTCATCATGTAAGGTGACCTTGCAATTGGTGCTGCATTTGGTAATAACTCAATTGAAAAGTCAAATTCTCTATGAGAAGGTAACTATGGTAGATCCTTAGGAAATACATACTTGAATGCACCTATCACCAGATGCTTTTGGAAGATGTCAGACTCCTCAGAGTCTTCTCTTCTATTCATCTTCATTATGAAGACCATACCCTTCTTCTTAATAATCTTTTTAAGTTGCATTGCAGACAATAAATGGGGTTTTAATTCTCTTCGTCTACAATTAATTCGAATATTTTGAGTAGATTCATCCCCAAATTCAACCCATATTTATCCAAATTTCAAAAGGGCCTTGTGCACTTTTAGCCAATCAACTCCCAAAATAATGTTAAACACATGCAAAGGTGCCACATATAGATGTCAATTGATCCTTCCTTGTGGCAAAACAATATGGGAATCAAAGAGACACTGGTTAACATGGTGAGTTTACCCTGATCCATACTCTACCTTCCAACCATTTTCCAAGAATCCATGTCTAATAGGTGAGTCTCTCATTAATCTAGTTGATATAAAACTACCAGTTGACCCACTATCAATAAAAATTTACATGTTTTTACAATAAAAAATCCCATTTAATAAAAAGGAGTAATTTATCCATTGAGTTCAGAGCTACCTGTGGCCGCATAAATCATGTGTATAGCTTCTTTTGGAGTTTTAGGTGGTAGATTAGCTCTGTGAGGGAATTTGATGGTATACTGAGCCCCTTTGCACACCCAACATCCTCCCAATGGAGATTTATTGCCTCTATTGTTGTTTTCATTTCTATTCATGAATGTAGTTTTCCTTTCCCTTCCTTGGTCCATAGTTTTATGCTCCTATATTTTGGAAAACTATTTAACATCTTTCTTGAATTTACCACCTTGGTAACTAGATTTATTTTTGCCACCTTGTTTACTCTGGTCTCCCCCTTTAGGTTTCTTATTTTGTTCCTTTTCCCATTTCATGAAACCAAAACTTTTCTATTTTTTGAGCTTATATTTTTCCTTTTTGGATAGCTTTTGATAATTAAACCATTTCTTCCTTGCTTCTTGATTAGATTATTCTTATTTTGTTATGAGGCACAACCTTTTAAGTTCTTTCTTGATTAGCTGGTTTCTAATCCTTTTATACTCAGGAAGATTTTCCTCATAATATTGGTTAGTTTAAAATCTAACTTTGAATTCCTTGATGAAATCCTCCCACTTGAGGTTAGCAACCTCTACCTTATGCCCTTTATTGTATGAATTCCACCAGTCCAAAGCAAATTCATTCATAATCATAACTACCAAAGCAGTTTTGGATTCAGAAGATAGAACCACCAGAGAGAAGTAGGACTCTAATTCACTTATCCAATTTTTAGCTGACTCTCCATCATCCCTTGTTTTAAACTTGGTTATTACAACTTTCTTTAAGTTTCTATCCAATTTCTTACTCACTCTTGCCCTTACAACATTGGATCCCTCAGGTTCCCCTAGCACTTACTGTCTTGCCTAATCCAATTTTCCTATCTCTCATTAAGTCCTCTATGACTCACAGTTGTTGGGCAATGAGTTCCTATTGCTGGGCCATGTGATTTTTCTATTGGAACATCTCTTTCCATTGATTTTCCATTTGTACTAGCAACAATTTAACCATATTTGCAAATTTTCCACCTTCTGTTGAGCAAGGTGCAGCAGGAGTATTGTCATTGTTGTCAACACAGTCAGTTAGATCTAATGATGCAGTGGAAAGGCAGTTCAAAAGCCATTCAGGTGCAGAGGACAGGAGTTCTAAGGTTAGTCAGAGTATGGACAGTGAGTTTCCAAGAAGACCATAGTGGGCCTTTTGCAAAAAGATCAAGAAAAAGACAAGTAAGAAAACTATCGCGACATGTTTTGTCGTCGACATACTAGAGGAGAGAGAAACAACAGAGAAAACTGTCACGATTTCGCGACAGGTTGGCAAAGAAAAAGAGTAAGTTGGAAAAGTGTCGCGATTTCGTGACATGTCACATTTTCGTGACTTGACGAGAGCAGGAAGGCATAGAAGGAAAAGTGTCACGATTTCGTGACATGTCGCATTTTCGCGACTTGACGAGAGCAGGAAGGCATAGAAGGAAAAGTGTCACGATTTTGTGACATGTCGCATTTTTGCGACTTGACGAGAGCAGGAAGGCATAGAAGGAAAAGTGTCACGATTTAGCATGACTTGACGAGAGCAGGAAGGCAGAGAAGGAAAAGTGTCACGATTTTGTGACATATTGCAAGGAAGGTTGTACGGACGAAAAAGTGTCACGATTTCATGACATGTTGCAGGAGAAAGAGTCCGAAAGAAAAAGTGTCACGATTTCGCGACATGCTGCAGAACTCCAAGTGAGAACTGTCGCGATTTCGCGACATGCAGTAAAGGAAAGTGTTTGAAATAAGAAGTGTCACGATTTCACGACAGGATGAAGGGAAAGCGTACGGATGCAGAAAGTGTCACGATTTCGTGATAGGAAGAAAAGAAAGCAGATAGAAGCAGAAGTGTCACGATTTCGTGACAGAAATAGAAAATAGGTCTTCAATAGGAGAAGTGTCATGATTTCACGACAAAAGAAGATAGGAAGGCTATGAAGACAGAAATGTTGTGATTTCGCGACAAAAGCGAAGACGAAGTCGATGAAGGCAGAAGTGTCGCGATATCGTGACAGAAAGAAAGTCAAAGGCTACAAAGGGAGAAGTGTCACGATTTCACGACAAATGCAGAATAGAAGACTTCGAAGATAGAAGTGTCACGATATCGCGACAAAAGCCAAAAGAAAGCGTATGGAGGCAAAAGTGTCGCGATATCGCGACATGTTTTTTTGTGGCAAAAGCTACAGAAGAGTTATAGAGGCAGTGAAGCCGACAAAGTCAAATATTGGCCGACGAAGATTAGGGCTTGCAGCTGACGAAGTCTAGGGTTTTGCAGCCGACTAAGATTAGGGTTACAATCGACGAAGAATCAAGTTTTTGATCATGAAAATGTGATTATAAAAGGAAGGCTGGTTTGATGAGTTAGGTGAGTTGTGAAGTGTGACGTTCGGTGATAATACGTAGAGAGCAAAATTTGATTGGAGTGCATAGAGTGAGCGAGTCATGTCAAAATCAAGCTAAGTGCGAAGTAAGAGCACACAGAGAGCAGGGAACGCAGAAGGTAGAGACGATCGTTCGACTGTTACGACGTAGACTGTGCGAAGTGTGTATACAGAGAAAGAAGAGTGTGCAAGAGTGCACAAAAGGCTAAGTCGATCATAGAACTCGATTGCAGTAGTACAACAGATGCGAGTGTCTTGCAAACTGTAAGTTCTAGACCAGTTAGGGTCTTGTGGAAGCAAAGGTATTTTTTTGTAACATTTATAGATTCAGAATTGCAGTCCAAGTTGCTGCTTGGCATCTGGAGTTGGTGCTCCTTTCTGTTGGTGCAGATAAATTAGGGGTTGGTGCTCCTTCCAGTTGGTGCTGGTAAATCAGGGGTTGGTGCTCCTTTCTGTTGGTGCAGATAAATTAGGAGTTGGTGCTCCTTCCAGTAGGTGCTGGTAAATTTGCTATAAAATTGATTGCTTTGCTAAGGCTAGATTTGGATGGTAGTCCAAGCAGTCAATTTTTGAGGAGTAGCCACATTGGTGAACCTCGTTAAAATCTTGCGTTGTGTGATGCTCTCTTGTCATAATTGCTATATCTATTTTTAAGTTTGCATTACTTCAGCATTAAGAATTATAGATTTAAGATTTTAATTAGCTACACTGATTCACCCCCCCTCTCAGTGCCATTGTAAGTTTAACAATTGGTATCAGAGCCAAGTACCTGTTCAAGCTTAACCGACTAGGGTGATCTTGGATTTAACACAATGGCAAGTGGTGAAGGCTTCTCATCAAACAGAGCACCAATGTTTGACGGATCTAATTACGCATACTGGAAAGTCAGGATGCAGGTTTATCTCTGTGCTTTGGGATACGACATCTGGGACTCAGTACGTAGTGGATACACAGATCCCATCACTGCTCCAAAAGAGGTTGAAGAAAAGAAACTATATGAAAATAACTCAAAAGCAAAGAATGCTATCATGAGTGGATTAGTAGACAGTGAACTGGCTAAAGTCATAAACTGTAAAACGACAAAAGAAATCTGGGACAAACTAAAGAGCATTCATGAAGGAGACCATAAGATCAAGGAAGCCAAGTTACAAATACATCGAGCTCAGTTCGAAGCTTTAAGGATGAATGACAATGAGAACGTAGAGGGATACATGCTGAGAGTTAATGAAGTCACAAATGCAATGAGAGGACTCGGTGATGACATAAGTGACTCTGCTATCGTGAAAAAGGTATTAAGATCTCTTCCTCACAGATTTGATTCTAAAGTCTCTACGATAGAAGAAGCAAAAAATCTAAATTTCTTTAGTATGGATGAGTTGCATGGTTCTTTGACTCGCTTATGAGATGAGAATAGGAAGAGCTAAACCCACAGACCGAGAAGCGGCCTTCAAAGCCATTAAAAATAAAAACACAAAACAAGAAACTGAGGAAGAAGAGACATCAGATGAAGAAGAAGCTAACTTCGTTAGAAAACTAAAGAAAGGAAAAGGAAAATACAGAGGAAAGCTACCTTTTAAATGTTTAAACTGTGGAGGTGTCGGGCATTTTGCGACTAAATGTCCTCTGAATGAAAAGAACAAAAATGATGAAGGATCACACCAAGAGAGAAGTGATTGGAAGAAGAAAACAAACTTCAGAAAAGGCAACTTCAAAAAGAAAAGCTTCATCTCAAGGAATGCCAGTTCATCTGAAGACAACTCGAGTGAGGATTCTGAAGAAGAAACAGGTGAAGCTCTTTTCATGGCTTTTGAAGAAGAAGAATCAGAAAAAGCAGGAGTAATCTGTGAGGTTTGTGGTAAAAAATCTGAGGCTGAGGTTGATCTAGAAGGTGAGTTGACCTCTGCACTTGAAGAATGGAAAATAGAGAAGAAAAAGAATAAGAAACTTTCAAAGAGGCTTGAGGATGCAAACGACATCATAACTAGTTTGAAAGTACAGATAGAAGAATACAAGAAGATAACCGAAGAGCTTGAAATTCAGATTACCATGAAAATAGATGTCTGCTGCAAACTAGAAGAAGAGAATGTTAGTTTTCGTATGCAGATAGTAGATTTGGAGCATAAAATTAGCTGTTATCACAAACGCGAAGAAAGCTCTATGAAATTGGATAAGATTTTAAATGATCAAAGACCTGCAGGCACCAAATTTGGTCTGGGCTTCGTCGAAGGAGAATCTTCAAATGGTTCTAAGGCCATAAATGTAGAACCTGTAAAAATTGAAGATAAGAAACAGGTTGATAAAGGTAAAACGACTCATGACGTTAATGCCATGCACAAAAAGAATATTGATAATGATGGATTCACCAAGGTCACGCATCAAAGAAAGAGAAGATTCATGGCCCCTACGACAGCATGGCAAAGACCATCGCCCAGGTTCAATTATCCTTTTTCTAGTTTCTATTTTAAATGCAATGGTTATGGTCATAAGATTGCAGACTGCAAATATAATGTAGGTCCAAGAAAATTCACAAGTAGAAATGCTTTTTCACCTCTGATGAATTATACAGTAGAATGCTTTAACTGTCATAATTTTGGACACATTGCAAGAAATTGTCGAAGTGCTTTTACTTCAAATCATTTTTAGGAAAGAAAATTCCAATCAAATAGGATGAAACTAAATAGAAAACTTCCTGAAAAACATGCACGAGATACTGAAAAAGGAAAATCAAAATTAGAGCCCAATACGGTAATCAAAACAGAATGGAAACAGAAAGAGCAGCTTAAGGAATCTCTGATAGTGCAAACAACTTTCAAAGCACAGAATAAACATGTACCATGGATACTTGACAGTGGATGCTCAAGTCATATGACAGGTGATAAACAAAAATTTGAAAAGTTTCAGAAATATGAAGGTGGTTCAATAAAATTCGGGAATAATGATGGAGCTCAGATAGTAGGGAAAGGTTCAGTTAAGATTATTAACGAAAAAATCAAGTCAGAAGAAGTGTTGTTCGTGGATGGTCCGAAACATAACCTGTTGAGTGTCAGTCAAATCTGTGACAAAGGACATGAAGTAGTTTTTAAGAAGCAGGGCTGTGAAGTTAGAAAAACAAGCAGTGGAAAACTGATAGCAACTGGGTCAAGGACTGCTGGCAACCTGTACACGCTTTCAGAGAATTCAGAGGGAGCCTATTTCATCGGTCAGGAAGAACAAAATTGGTTGTGGCACAAGAGGCTCGGTCATATCAGTTTTGATAATCTGGTGAAAATCAGCTCAAAAGGGGCAGTGAGAGATATTCCCACTATCAGCAAACCTTCAAATAGCATTTGTGCCTCATGTCGAAGGGGAAGCAAACTAGAGTCACATTCAAAGCAAAAGAGTACAATACAAGCAAACCATTGGAACTAATACATACCGATTTATGTGGACCTATGAGAACGCAAAGCATAAATGGTGATAAATACTTTATGTTGTGTATTGATGACTATTCCAGAATGACATGGGTATACTTCTTGAAGCAGAAAATAGAAGCCTTTGAAATGTTCAAGTCTTTCAAACACCACGTTGAGAATGAAACAGGAAAGAGGATCAAAAACTTAAGATCAGATAGAGGAGGAGAATTCATTTCAGCTGAGTTTACAGAGTACTATGATAAATATGGCATTAGGAGACAGTTTTCAGCAGCCAGGACACCTCAGCAAAATGGTGTGGTAGAAAGAAAAAATAGGACAGTACAGGAAATGGCCCAGACTATGTTGACTGAGAGCAGAGTAGCAGACAAATTTTGGAAAGAAGCAGTCCATACTGCTGTGTACATTCAAAATAGGTACATGCTGAGAACACATGAAAACAAAACTCCTTACGAGTTGTGGTTCTGCAGAAAGGCAACAACAAAACATCTCAGAGTCTTTGGCTGTAAGTGTTTCATCAAAAGAACTGAAGATAATCTTGGTAAATTTGAAGATAGAGCAGATGAAGGTATTTTTGTTGGCTATTCACCATCAAGCAAAGCCTACAAATGCTACAACAAAAAGCTAAGGAAAATTGTGGACAATGCCAGTGTTACATTTGATGAAGGTAGGGAAAGGGTAGTTAGCAATGAAGAAAACTACCCAATTTATGAAGAAGTGTTTGAAGGAGATGAGGAAGACAAAACTGAACAGAATCAAAAGAATGTCTCAGATGATTTAAATTATGATTCAGAAGAGGTAGAAAATAAGAAATTCAAAATAGGCAGCTGGCAGAAAAACCATCCTAGAGAGCAAATAATTGGAGACCCCACAACTGGTGTGCAAACAAGAAGAAAAGCAGTAAGTAATTACTCTCTTTTATCCAGTATTGAGCCCAAAAATATTGATGAAGCAAGCAAAGATGAAAGTTGGATGAAGGCTATAGATGAAGAATTAGATCAGATTGAGAAAAATAAAACTTGGGAGTTGGTACCTAGACCTGCAAACAAGAATGTAATCGGTACTAAATGGATTTTTCGAAACAAACTGAATGAAGACGGATAGGTAATCAAAAATAAAGCAAGATTGGTATGTAAAGGTTATGCTCAAGTAGAAGGTATTGATTTTGAGGAAACTTTTGCACCTGTAGCAAGACTTGAGGCAATTAGAATGTTTTTGGCCCTAGCAGTTTACAAGAACTTCAAAGTTTATCAGATGGATGTAAAATCAGCTTTTCTAAATGGGAAACTTGAAGAAGAGGTTTATATTGAGCAGCCAGATGGTTTTCAACTTGGTGATGATCCCAACTTGGTTTGCAAGTTGAAGAAAGCTTTATATGGATTAAAACAGGCACCCCGAGCATGGTATGCAAGACTAGACAACTATCTCACTCATCAAGGGTTTAAGAAAGGTATGGTGGACAACAATTTGTATGTCAAAATAGAAAATGGACATCTTATTGTTCTTGTTGTATATGTAGATGATATCATATTTGGCAGCAGCAAAGATGAGTCTTGCAGAGACTTAGCAGATAAGATGCAGAAAGAATTTGAAATGTCTATGATTGGTGAACTGTCTTACTTTCTTGGGTTACAAGTTAATCAGAATGAGAAGGGCATATTTATTTCCCAAATCAAATATGTGAAAGAGATGTTAAAAAGGTTCACAATGGAGGATTGTAAGCCAGTGAGCACTCCCATGACGACAGGCTGCAAGTTGAGCAAGGATGACAAATCTCCACTTGTTGATCAAACCACATACAGATCTATGATTGGGAGCTTACTGTACCTGACAACTACTAGACCAGATATTTTGCAGGCAGTTTGCATGGTCGCTCATTTTTAGGCTAATCCCAAGGAGACTCACGTGACAGCGGTAAAGAGGATTTTTTGGTACCTCAAGGGTACTATGGAGTATGGGTTATGGTATCCGAAAGGCAAGGACTTCACTCTCATTTCTTTTTTAGATGCAGATTGGGCAGGATGTGTCGATGACAGAAAGAGTACCAGTGGAGGTGCATTCTATCTTGGAGACAGGTTGGTCACATGGCACAGTAAGAAACAAGAGTCAGTTTCTTTATCAACAACAGAGGCAGAATATATTGCAGCAACAACATGTTGTACACAGGTTTTGTGGATGAAACAAACTCTAAAAGATCTTGGTATTAACTTTAGTGAGCCAATATCAGTTAAGTGTGACAACACCAGTGCAATTAACATCTCTAAGAATCCAGTAATGCATTCATGGACAAAACACATTGCTATCAGATATCATTTTTTAAAAGAGAAAGTTGTTGAAGGTGAGGTTAAGCTAGATTTTGTTCCAACTACAGAACAAGTAGTAGATATTTTCACAAAACCATTGCCCAAGGAAGTGTTTGAGTATCTTCAAAACAAATTGGGAGTGATCCCACTTCCCAAGAATTGACTAGCTACAGGGATCACTTTATCAGGGGAGCATTTGAGTATTTGATTATTTTGTTGCTCATAATCATAATTTGTGCTAAGTGCAACAAATTGTGCCTGAGAATGTTGTGCATGGACTCAGGGGGAGTCTGCAGTAGCCCTTTGGTATTATTGACAAAGGGGGAGAAGAATTACAGGAAATTACACATGTGTTGCCAACAATTCCAAAGGGGGAGATTGTTGAGCAAGGTGCAGCAGGAGTATTGTCATTGTTGTCAACACAGTCGTTAGATCTAATGATGCAGTGGAAAGGCAGTTCAAAAGCCATTCAGGTGCAGAGGACAGGAGTTCTAAGGTTAGTCAGAGTATGGACAGTGAGTTTCCAAGAAGACCATAGTGGGCCTTTTGCAAAAAGATCAAGAAAAAGACAAGTAAGAAAACTATCGCGATATCGCGACATGTTTTCTATCGCGATTTCGCGACATACTGGAGGAGAGAGAAACAGTAGAGAAAACTGTCACGATTTCGTGACAGGTTGGCAAAGAAAAAGAGTAAGTTGGAAAAGTGTCATGATTTTGCGACATGTCGCATTTTCGCGACTTGACGAGAGCAGGAAGGCATAGAAGGAAAAGTGTCACGATTTCGTGACATGTCGCATTTTCGCGACTTGACGAGAGCAGGAAGGCATAGAAGGAAAAGTGTCACGATTTCGTGACATGTCACATTTTCGCGACTTGACGAGAGCAGGAAGGCATAGAAGGAAAAGTGTCGCGATTTCATGACATGTCACATTTTCGCAACTTGACGAGAGCAGGAAGGTAGAGAAGGAAAAGTGTCATGATTTTGCAACATATTGCAAGGAAGGTTGTACGAACGGAAAAGTGTCACGATTTCACGACATGTTGCAGGAGAAAGAGTCCAAAAGAAAAAGTGTCATGATTTCATGACATGCTGCAGAACTCCAAGTGAGAACTATCACGATTTCGTGACATGCAGTAAAGGAAAGTGTTCGAAATAAGAAGTGTCACGATTTCACGATAGGATGAAGGGAAAGCGTACGGATGCAAAAAGTGTCACGATTTCACGATAGGCAGAAAAGAAAGCAGACGGAAGCAGAAGTGTCACGATTTCATGATAGAAATAGAAAATAGGTCTTCAATAGGAGAAGTGTCACGATTTCACGACAAAACAGAGAGGAAGGCTATGAAGACAGAAATGTTGCGATTTCATGACAAAAGCGAAGACGAAGTCTATGAAGGCAGAAGTGTCGCGATATCACGATAGAAAGAAAGTCAAAGGCTACAAAGGGAGAAGTGTCACGATTTCACGACAAATGCAGAATAGAAGACTTCGAAGACAGAAGTGTCGCGATATCATGACAAAAGCCAAAAGAAAGCGTACGGAGGCAAAAGTGTCGCGATATCGTGACATGTTGTTTTCATGCGACAAAAGCTACAGAAGAGTTACAGAGGCAGTGAAGCCGACAAAGTCAAATATTGGCCGACAAAGATTAGGGCTTGCAGTCGACGAAGTCTAGGGTTTTGCAGCCAACTAAGATTAGGGTTACATCCGACGAAGAATCAAGTTTTTGATCGTGAAAATGTGATTATAAAAGGAAGGCTGGTTTGATGAGTTATGTGAGTTGTGAAGTGCGATGTTTGATGATAGTACGTAGAGAGCGAAATTCGATTAGAGTGCGTAAAGTGAGCGAGTTGTGTCAAAATCAAGCTAAGTGCGAAGTACGAGCACATAAAGAGTAGGGAACGCAGAAGGCAAAGTCGATAATTTGACTGTTACGATGCAGACTGTGTGAAGTGTGTATATAGAGAAAGAAGAGTGTGCAAGAGTGCACAAAAGGCTAAGTCGATCACAGAACTCGGCTGCAGCAGTACAGCAGATGCGAGTGTCTTGCAAACTGTAAGTTCTAGACCAGTCAGGGTCTTGTGGAAGCAAAGGTATTTTTTTGTAACATTTATAGATTCAGAATTGCAGTCCAAGTTGTTGCTTGGCATCTGGAGTTGGTGCTCCTTTCTGTTGGTGTAGATAAATTAGGGGTTGGTGCTCCTTCCAGTTGGTGCTGGTAAATCAGGGGTTGGTGCTCCTTTCTATTGGTGCAGATAAATCAGGAGTTGGTGCTCCTTCCAGTAGGTGCTGGTAAATTTGCTATAAAATTGATTGCTTTGCTAAGGCTGGATTTGGATGGTAGTCCAAGCAGTCAATTTTTGAGGAGTAGCCACATTGGTGAACCTCGTTAAAATCTTGCGTTGTGTGATGCTCTCTTGTCATAATTGCTATATCTATTTTTAAGTTTGCATTACTTCAGCATTAAGAATTATAGATTTAAGATTTTAATTAGCTACACTGATTCACCCCCCCTCTCAGTGCCATTGTAAGTTTAACACCTTCCTCACCAGTTTCATTAAGAGGAATCTCATGAACTCCTTTCATGTTGAGGATCTTCTTTCCTTAAATTTGTGTGTGGTCCTCTTATAGGTCTTTCAGTGATTTCCTCCTCCCTACCGCCCATAGGATTTATTGAGGACCCACCTAGCAGTATTCATGTCATTTATCCTATAAGTGAAAGAGGTAGTAATTAGTTTCGATAACTATTCTAGTTTACGCAAATAATTCTATAGCTCTAGAATCAATTCTACTCTGATATCATATGTAACAACCCACTCACCTGGTTGTTTAATAAAAGAACAGTCATAATCCAATAATTTTTTTTTTTTTTAAATGTTCTACTACTCTGAATATAAATCTTTCCCTATAAAATAAGTTTGATCATAAAGTTATTAACATAAAAAATCATCCCTTGTATCTTTTCACATTTACAAATAATTTTACACAGGTACAACATACCACTTTTGGGTTCAAGACTATTGCAATTAGTATCCCAAGTGGATGAGATCAGCTAAATCTCAAAAACATGCCATTTAATGATAACAATTATCTCATTTATCATCTGCATATACCAATATGAGGATTGAACCATGATGAGAGTTATCCTCTAGGGTCCATAATACCTAAATGGGGATGCTTTCTTTCCCTAATCTCCACACACTATCCAAACATAGACATATTTGTACTCGTTAGAAAGCTCTTTTCGAGGTTGATCCAATGGTGGTGTTTTTATGAATTTATAATGTGATTTAATAGGTCAAAATTGGTACCAAATATGACCTTACTTTTTAAGGCTTTAAATGCCACAAATTTTGGTGTGAAGATGATTGATGTTTTTTTCTTAGGATTTTTCATGATTCACCTTAATTTCAATTAGTATTAACCATTTTTTACAAGTACATTTTGAGTCCAACCCCTTATGTATAACCCTAGTTGTAGTGCAAAACCCAGCTATACAAATTCCTATCAAGACCAATTTTTTTAGGACCAATTTTTTCTTAAGGTTAATTTACCACAATATCTATCCAAACATAGGCATATTTGTACTCGTTAGAAAGCTCTTTGTGAGCCTGTCCAATGGTGGTATTTTTATGAATTTATAAGGTGATTTAATAGGTCAAAATTGGTCCCAAATATGAACTTACTTTTTAAGGCTTCAAATGCCCCAAATTTTGGTGTGAAGATGATTGATTTGATTTTATTAGGATTTGTCATGATTCACCTTAATTTCGATTAGGATTCACCATTTTTTACAAGTACATTTTGATTCCAACCCCTTATGCATAACCCTAGTTGCAGTGCAAAACCCAACTATACAAATTCCTATCAAGTAGACCTCTATGCAAATATTATAGCTTTCTTATTCTAAAGAAATATTTTTGTGCATGTGTTTTAGTTTTATTACCTCCATGGTGTGGGTTCCAAGTACTAGCCTGCGTATGAGACCTCATCACAACATTCACTATTCCTTGTAGTTTCAATATTCACTCTAGAATTCAAGCAAAGCCATCAAGTATCAAATACGGCTCAAACATGATCATGCAGCTAACATGCATTCTAAGTTTTAGCAAAAATTCACACACAGAAATGTAATGGGCTTCACAAATCCTCTCACACAAGATTAACATAGAAGCTTCCTTTACATTCCTTTTTAAAGTAACACCAGGCTACATTTCCAATTTATTCAAAGTAAGGTTTGACATCTCACATTCCTTCTACTGCAAACTATGATACGACGTCATGGTAGTATCTACAATATTATTTCTCTAAATCATTTTATTTTACTGCAACAACCAGCCCACTCTGGCTATCCATTGCACTAAACATAATACACATAGGTAAGCATTATGTTACCAAAATAGCAAAGCTTTCAAATAGTAGAAGCAATTTTTTTTTTCCATTTCCTTCATTTTCAACATTCATAATAGCAAATTAACAACCATTCTATGCTCACATATTCTATTTAACACAAATTTTCATTCATAGAACAACACATTCAATCCAATAGGTTCACTTTCACAAACCAAGGTTCCGTTTCCACACACCAGTGGTTCATTCAATCATAAAAGAAGTCTAAAAGTGTTTTCCACATAGTAATGAGTAATATTACCAACCTGTAAAATTCGCTTCACTACCCGCAACAAATCACTGCTCTAAATATCTCCTTCCTCTTTTCATCCACCTACGATTGCCCTGAATACTCTTTTTTTCCTTTTTTTTTCTTTTCGTTATATTTTTCCCTCATCTCCAACCGAATGCACTTAATGATTCATCATGGTTACTTCTCATATTCTTGGTACACCACCATATCCATTAACAATAATAACAATAACATACCTTCCACTAGCACGGAGTTCATCATCTTATGAAGTTCCCAACAAGAATTATTCTTTTTCAAAGTTCAACCAAAATAGCAAACAATGAGCAAAATAAAATATTTTTCACTCTCCACAAAGCAACAAGGTTGGAAAAACACTACTCTCTTCATGGAGGAAATTTTGGTCGTCAATATGCCCATGCTATCTGCCATCAAAACCATGTGTGGAGCCTCACTTCCCTTTATCTATTGTTCACCACAACTATATATATATATATATATTTAATTATTTAAATATAAAAATGTGAACAAAACAACACAACCATCATACCTTTGCATAACGTTTCTTTTTCTTTTAAAAAGGTAAGGTATAGAATAACTATTTTTCTTTATATTTCTTTTTCCTTTATAAAAATCACCTTTCCCTAGAGTCATGACAATATAAAGGTAAACTTTATCCAAACTAATTAAAGGTAATTTTTCAAGACTAAAACATCTTCTTTACCATATTTAATCACACAAGCCAACAATAGAACATTTCAAAAATCAGACATACACATTCATGCATCAATAGAAAACAACCACATGCCTTTTCAAACTAGTAGCTTCCATCATCATCGCCACCACAAAAAAAATCTCAATCATTGCCAACATGCATTATTCAAACCAATTTAACTCACACAATAATGCACCTAAATGATATGCAAATGCAAGTTTCCATGTGCTCGTGAGCCGAATCATCACTTTCCCTTTTATATTTTCCACTAACTTGCTTCCCTTAATTTCCTTCCTATGGTTGACCTACACTAAAAGAATATATCAACAATACCTTGTCCCACAAGAAAAATTAAATATTTACATATTTTATTATTTTTCATTAGTCGTGCGAGGAGGGTCGTTACACATTTGGTTATAAAGGGCACATAAGGAACTTGCATATGTACTTGTAAAATGAGCACTAGTAATTGTTATTGTAGGTAGTGGAGAGTCCCATCCTCTTATATGGGATATGGGTGGATTAGGTAGGATGACAATGAACCATGTTAACCAATGGTTTTAGTTTTATTTTTTCACCTAGTTATTGCTTTTTTGCTACCTTTCTTGAACATTTTTGCTTGTCAAATTTTCCAAAACCATGAAATAATATTCTTTCTCCATGATTAAAGGATATGTTTACACATGTTCCCCATAGCATGCATTCCAAGATTATTGGTGCCAAGACTACTACTTTAAGTTGGGATTATCGTTGTTAGTTAATTTTAGGGTTTTGATGCACAATTGTGATTATAGCATATTTTTACACGTAAGGTTAAGATGACATATTTTTTGGATTGATGGTTGTGCTTTTATGGATCCAAAAAGAATGTGAATTCAACTATTATAACCAAAATATAAATTAATTATTTTCTTCCACTATAACGACCCATTTTTACCTCATCATTCATTCAGTTACTCCGCATTATTGCTAACACTAATATCAAGCCTTTTATCTCTATTGCTTCCATGACACACAATCATTTTTGCTCTCTCTCTTGCCATTGTAGGTACAACCAAAGTCATTGACAATTGGTTTGTTGCCTTCCATAAAGGAGTACATAACACTCTACTGGTATTTGCAACCAAAGATCAATAATTACCACTCAAGTACCAAAATGAATGTTGTGCCCTTTGGATATAGTCGAGGTGTGATCTCTCCTTTCTTAAAATGTGACATTACAAGCAACATAGAGTAGAAGTGAGAATCTCATTATGATTATTTATGAATGGAATGATCTTTGATGCCATAGGTGTTAATTAATTTATTTTACTACATTAGGATTATCCCTAGCTTTTGCTTTTTGTGTATAATCTTAATATAAATACTCCTGATTGTACTATTTCAATTTCTATTTGAATTAGGATGGTTTCAACTTTGATTGTTAAATTACTACTTTACTATCTTGGTTTGAGTATTTTTTATATATCTTGCATTAATTCATGTAATTATGTGATATATCCCCTTTTTTCCACAAACATCTTGGTGAACCGAAAGTGAATCCACCTTTTGAGGTTTTTTATTTTCTATTATTCAAACCCTTGGGTTTATGGGGTTTACTATTGTAGGTTTTGTTTTGGTTGTTGTTGTTAGCTAAAAGCTCTATAATCCTATTGTAGATTTCCTCTTTCTCTTAGAGTTGCTTTGAAATATAATGTTGATTTTATATGAGGGTTTTTTTTGTCTTACTTAGGGATAGAAACTTTGGCAAAATCCTCATCACTTTGATTAGGTTTTCTTCTTGCCCTTATGGATCCTTTTTCTTCTTCCAAGGTATTTAGAATGACTAGTAGGTCTAAGAAGAAGAAAGTTCCAATACTTCTAAAAGTAGAAGAGAATATCACCTAATCCATTGCTCATAAAATTATACTCTTCATCCTACTTAATCATGATCATGAACTCCAATTAGATACTAGATATATTAAAAATCTACTTATAAGAAACAAAAATACCCTAATATCAACTTGAACAAACCTTGTACATCTTCTTTAGGACCCTAAAAGGCTTTGGGAGAATTTGTGTTGGGTAGCGATGATGAATGATGCATTGAACCAAGGTGGTGATCATGGTAAAGTAGACATGGATGTATAAAATGCATGTTGAATGCACCTCCTAAAAGTCTCATACCCATTCGAATCCTTTTAGTGAAAATTATCTAAACATATGACAATTATCATGGAATGTTTGTCTTATAAAATAGATAATCATAAAGAAGTAAATGACAACATCTAGGAGAGAAATAACTGAACAAATCAGGATACGATGACCAAAATTATTCAACCTTTGAATGTTAATAAAAACCCTATGTTGCAAGCAATTATCCTTATTGAAATTTGAGTAATGCCAAAGGTCAACATTGTGCAATGTATTGGATAGGTCTAAAGGCATTTCATTATACAATGTACTAAACATTTATCCCTATGGGTTATGATTAATCTTGTTATGATTAAACCGTCTTTATATCTAGTAATTAATCTAAACCCCTATTGTTATATCAACTTAGATTAAAATTTATTATATATTGGGATTTTGGTATTGCTAAAAATACCCTCTCCTACTCCTCATTTGATTATTAGAGTGTTGTGCAATATTATGGATATAATAATAATTTATGGTGCCTACAAGTGCCTACCAATATCTCTTTTTCTTTATGTACATATTTATGTGAATATTTTATTTATGTTAATTTTTGGAAAATATTGTAAACTTGGTCATGTAGGAAGTTTCTTCAAAGCTTTTGGATCTTCTTTCAAAATTTAGGATGAATTTATATCTTTATTTTTTGGGGGGTAATTTTATATTTCCTTTACTAAATATTTTTCTTACTTCATTGTTATCAAATTCCTTTTGGCTCTTCATTAAAATTTTTGGATCAAATTCTAGATTAAAATATGTTTTCCTCCTTTCAAATTAGTGGTAAAATGTATGGAAAGTAGAGGATTGAATTTGAATTCAAAAATTTTGGTTCATTGTACAATTCACATGTGCTCACATGTTTGTGTGCTTCATAGCTAATGCCATCATCCTTAGTAGTTTATGGTAGACTCTTCATAGGGGTTGCACTAGTTTCATTAGCATCAGAGAGGTAGCGCCTCGGTTATCATATGGCATGCAAATGAATTAGAATTGGATGGTTAGGGGTTTGATTTCCCATGTGACCTAGTTTTTATTTTTCTTAGATGTGATGTAGGGGTCAAAGGATTTTATGGGGCTTTTGGTTTATAATTGAAAACATGGCACAATAGCAGTAAGATTAATACAAAGGAGTAGAAAGGCAAACCTCAATTTTGAGACTTCATGGTGTTCTATTTTACCTCAAGGGACTATATTTGTAAAAATATAACTAACAACTAACTTTATAGGTGGTGGAAATTCTCATCCTCCTATTTGTGGGACAAGGGTGGACTATGTTATTCCTTGGGTAGGACAACAACAAGCCATATTGTCCAATGGTTTTGATTCCCTTTCTTCAACCAATTGTCACTTTTTGCCATATTTTATGATATTTTGGCATTCTAATTTTCCTAAAAAACTAAAATAACAATATATTCATTATTAAATGATGTTTTAACATGTGTTCCCCAAGGATTTATCCAGAAAATTGATAGTGCCAATATTGCCACTTTAAGTAGGAAGCTTGGTTATCTTATTATTTTTACTGTTATTGATGCATGGTTATGGCATGTTTTACATCTAAAATTCAAATGGCACATTATTTGGACCAATGCTTATGATTTTATGATTCCAAAAAGGAGAAATCAACCATCGAATATAAAGAGAAACTTATATGCTATAAATTCCCACTTCACCTACTTCTTTTCTCACCATACTTTCATAAAATAATTATAAAATATTTCATGATCTTGTTAACTTTATTTTTAAGCTTTTTTTCCCTCTATTGCTACCATATCATGCTTATATTTTACTTTCTTTATCTCTCTTGTCCTTGCAAGTACAACCAAAGCCATCAACCATTGGTTTGCTACCTTCCATGGAGAAGGATATGATGCTCTACTAGGATTCAAATCCAAAGGTCACTAGTTGTTGTTTGAGGACCAATATCCAACATATATCAAACCCTCTACAAACATCCTATTTGTAATCTCTTCATTTTTACTATAAATACATTGTAAGCAATATTGTGTAGGAATGGTCTCTTTATGATGTTTATATTTTGGAAGATATGGCCCTTTATGCCTTAGGTATCAAGTAATTAACCATTATTATTAACCCTAGAATTTGTATTTTGTGGATAATATTAGTGTAGTGTTCTCTTAAATGATCCATTTTATTTATGCTTGAATTGGAATAGATTTTGGCATGTATTGTCAATTTACTATTTTGTTTTTGTAGTTTAAAAATATTGGTTTATGTTGTATTAATTTCAATAATTATATGAGAGATCCTCATTTCCCACAAATATTTTAGTGAATCCAATATAAAATCTACCTTTAGGAGTATTTATTTACATTTTTTAGCCCCTCAAATTTAGTAGGTTAGCTATTATCGATTTTATATTAGTTATTGATTATTGCCACATGCTAAATAAAATTATTGTAGCTTTCATCTTTCTACTATGGATTTTCCAAAAATCTAAATTTATTTTTTGTAAGGGTTTTTGTAGTTTATTCACTTGAGAGTAGAACATTTTATTAAAACACTAGTTTCTCTTAAGTGCCTATCCATATGGTTCCTTCGACTTCTCCTAAGAGAATTTGATTACTAGGCCTAAGAAGTGGGGTGTTCTTAATTTTATATAAATAGAAAAGGAACTTTTTGCTTCTATTACCCTTCAAAATTGTATCAACCATCCTTTTTTGCTTCCTCATGATGATAAAATTTAAATTAAGGGTTGTACTTATAGATATTAAAACATAGAATAAACAAAGGACCATAATATTGAACTTGACAAACCATATATATATATTGTATGGTCCCAAATATATATAGTAGTTTCAGTGTTAGGAAGTGAATATGAGCACCATGATAAACCCAAACTACCACATAATGAAGCTAGAGCAATTGTGGTCACCCCAAAATATGGAAACCACACAAAAATAAATACACACATAAATGATGCATTCCAAATGTCACTCTCTAAAATATAATACTGATTTTGAGTCTCATGAAAAAAAATGGATATGTATAAGACAAACCTTAGGGAATATTTGGCTTACCAACTAGACAATTATATACATAATATTGAAAAGAAAATGGAGACTTCTAGAAGAGAAACATCCAAACAAATGTAAGAATTAATAACTAATATTACTCAAACTCTAAGTGCAAGTAGAAATATTGTAGTTTATTATTCCTCCTATTCTAAACCCTAATTCTCCTCCTCCTCCTATAGCTAACCCTAGGGAGGATTTACTTGCATCAATTGATCCAAATTTGATAAATTATAAAATTCAATCTCTAACTCCTAAGTTAGAAGCATTTGGGAATATTCCTAAGTTCTTTTATTATGGGACAAATAAATCCCAAATATTTATTGATAAGTTCATGACATATTATGGGGTTTGACTTCATAATGGGAAAGCTTTGTTGAAATTAATGACTAGGAATTTATTGGAAAATTTCCTTGAATGGTTTGTATCCTTACCTAAACATTCTATTGACTCCCTAGATACTTTTTTTAAAAATTTAAAACAAGAATTTGATGATGACATGATTGTAATGGAAGCAATGGATTTTTTTGTAAACATAAAGCAAGGCCCTAATGAATCCATTACTAATTTCCATAAAAGGTGATAAGGGATAAAATATCATGCAAATATGAATTTAATAATATTTATAAACTAAAATATAGGAGCATAACCCTTGTGGTTTACCTTCCCTTAGTAAAGTTATTATTTTTGTTTTAATCCTTGAATAGTAGGAAAATAAGGGGAAAAACCAAAAATCCTAAAATCTCTAAAAAAAAATGTTATAGAGGATACGTTTTAAAATGTAGTTATCTAAATTACCTATATTAAATTATAAATGAATGGATATCCTATGCACATGTTAATTAAATTTATGGGTGGTCTAAAACCTAAGAATTTTATGCCTCAATGGACACATGAAGATATTCTCAAAACCTACCAACCTTCTAAGTTTGAAAACTATCATATTAATGTTAGATTTGAAGCATCTGTATGGCATGATATAAACAAGTTTTGCCTTTGGCATGAAATATATGGTCATGATAATTCCACTTGCATTGATTTATAAAAGTTCTTTTAGGTAAGCTTGTGATCCTATTTTCAATATTGATCAATTTAATGATGATAGGGTTATTTTATTTAATAAAAGGAAGAAGAGTATCCAAAAGAGATTTAAATAACCTTGTAAAAAAATGTTAAGTATCTATAACATCCAATTCCATAACCATGAACAACAAGATGCCAACCCATAGAAAAATTATAGCTAAGGGCTTAATCAAGGTAGCTAACTAAATTTTCAAAATCAAGGATATAATTATAATCAAGACAATTAAGGAGTGAGTCAAAACTATCAAAATCAAATTGGTAGTTATTCCTAAAATAAAAATCTTAGACCTAACATTTCTCAGAATGCCTCTCAAGTTAACCAAGCCTTTGCCCAACCTAGCCAAAATGAAAAAAAAATCTATAATCAACCAAATGTGATTCAATATGTCAATATTTTATATGTACAAAGAGAAACAATTATATATTTGGAAAAACAAATAGTTGTTATTACTAGTATTACATGCCAATACATAAAGAAGTAATTTTCTATAGAGAAAAAATAAAAGAATAAAGGAAAAGATCTAGTATAGGCAATGGTTAATCCTATTATTATTGATAAGATTCCAAAACCTCATTTGGTTATTCAAGAACCTGCTATAAATGTAGAAAATATAAAAATATTGATGATAAAACCTTAACCCAATCTACAAATCCTATCTTTTCTAAAAATAGTGAAATACCATGACCTGCTTAAAGAAGCAATCCTAAAATCCATAGTAAAAAAATGGTAATATGTCACTCCACCCAAGGAATCATGGTTAAAAGTAGTTATGAGTAAATCAAAAACATGAGATATTATCAAATATTTGCATATAACTCCTTGCAAGGTCCCATATTTAGAATTACTTAGGTTATATCCTTACCAAAGGCAAATGTTAAGAGACTTATTAGATAAGTTGGGATCCTCAAACCAATAATTGATATTCTATCTACCATCCTAGATCTTATGAAGTGTAGTATATTTAATCACAAGAGAAAACCTTTGTAGTGATGCACATACTAGCCCTAATTTGGTCATAAATTTTTATTTAGAAAACATGATTGGTATTGATTATTTAGCAAGGGATAATGATATATTATTAATGATAATAGTTTTTTATAAAAATACGGAAATCCATAAGGCTTTGGTTGATGAAGGGAGTGGTACATATATTATGCCATTATCCTTGATAGATAAACTGAAGATCCCCCGAGAAATATCCTTTCTACTAGAAGTTTTTGCTAGGCTTATAATGGTAAACCTCAAGATCTTGTGGGTTGCATTTGGTTATGAATTTTAGTTGGGACTAAATAAGTAAGAGTTAATTTCATAGAATATGATTTTAGACCAACTCTAACATGCTATTACATAGACCTTGGATTAGTACGATGATAAGCATAGCTTGCTCTGCTTCTCAAGTGTTAGTTATTCCTATGGTGATAAAGTTTTCACTATGGAGGGAGACATATCCTTAGGGATATCATCCTCCAAGTCATGATAGTTATTTTATTTCTTCAATGGATGAAACAAAAAAGGTTCCTATCAATGGATATGAGTCTTAGTGGACTTCTATAAGGGAGCTATATAAGATGCATCCTAAATTTTATTTTAAATACCCTCAAGATAGGTATGAATTTGAATATTATCAACCTAACATAGATGTCATTACTAACTTTCATAAAAATGTAGTAGATAAATTATCAATGTTATTGAAGGCTAAAAAATATAATATCCTCTTTTATTTTACCAAAGTTTTACCAAATGACCCATGATGATGTTGCCAAATTAAAATAATTTTTTGTTTAGATAATGACAACATAGGGGTGGAAATTAATAGTGATATAAATAATTATTTTAATTAATCCTTTAACAATTAAACTTAGAATTATCCTTCCAGTACTCATATTTATGAGGTGGGTATGAGGTATTATCAACTAGGATCAATGGAAGTTTTTATTTTACATAATGATGATGATAATCATCTTGATATAAAATTTTATGAAATTAATAATTGTAATTTGTTTGCCTATTACATGCTTAAGAATGTTGAATATAATAACTATAAGGCTAGGATAGATAAGCATAGAACAACCAATTTTTATATTATAGATACATCAAATCCTTTGCATAGGCTAGGTGAAATAAAAAATATTCTCTTGCCTAAGCATTTAACAAAGGATGAAACATATATATATCAAAACTATCATGTTGATTGCTCTATTGATGTGGATTGAAACTGGCAAATATTTTATTGATCTCATCAAAGTTTAAATAGGCACTTAAATATTCCTTTAGTTACAATTGATAGCAAATATATGCACAAAAACTTATGTGCATATCTCAACAATAGGATAAGCTAGTAACTTAGGATCTAACAAAATTTGAAACTACTAGCTTGACTAACTACAATATAACAATCTAACTATTTCTAGAATATGAGGAATAAAGCTCATGCATACAAGAATGAATATTATTTATAAAATCTAATAAAATACATCTAAGTACCTATTAGAATATTCTTATCATTCCTCCCCACCATAGAAGCATTGGACTCCAATGCTTATACAGGAAAGTACTTAGACCTTAAACCTTAAATAACTAAGTACTTAGATTACCCATTTCTCTAACTAATTAAGACCCCATAAACCTTAATCGATTAGATACTTAATATACCAAAAACCACAAACAAATCCCTATCATTAATTAAGAATCAATAAACTTCTCTCCCTTCCTTTAATAAACAATTCTAATATTCATTAAATTCTTTCTTTTTTCATAGAAATAAAGTGTGTAGATATTTCTTTTAATTACAATTCATTCATATATGGACAATAATATAAAACTCTCTTCTTATAGGCTTCATTTCCAAAACATAAAACTTCTTTCATATATATAACTTTCATCTAGTTAAGCATCTATCTTTAAGTCATAGTTATTCCATTTAGACCATAACTATATTATAGTTTATATTATTTCATCAGATATAAAAATATTTTATTTTATTAGATATAATCCATTAAATATAAACATATATCCTTTCATTAAATATAAACAATTTGTTCTTTTATCAAATATGAACAATGTATTCTTTCATTTAAATAATGTCCATTTTCTTTCATTAAATATCATTAATTGAATAAGCCACCATAAGAATGTTTATAATTGTTTAATCAATCTTTAACTTGTAAAATTTTGGTTTCAATTCAAAGGTAAAAAAACACAACCAAAAGTCACTAGCAATTTTGCGATCCAATTGGGGCCATCACATGGCCCACACACCACCAACTGGCATGTGGTGATCACCACTCAGTGGTGATCATGACCACCAAGTGGTGGTCACTCTTACAAGGAGAGTATCC
Source organism: Wollemia nobilis (assembly GCA_028583015.1). Taxonomy (NCBI): domain Eukaryota; kingdom Viridiplantae; phylum Streptophyta; class Pinopsida; order Araucariales; family Araucariaceae; genus Wollemia; species Wollemia nobilis. The sequence goes on along the minus strand of JAQPPZ010002729.1, from coordinate 1,984,984 downwards.
CTTAAGAAACCTCATGAAAACCTCCCACATACACAATGTAGGACAAACCTAGAAGGATTAACAAAAGGGTGCTCCTATTGTGTGGATAAAAAACATGAGAAACAACCAAAATCCATGTGCCAACCAAATTGGTAAGGAAATCATTAGATTAAACTAGGTTATAAGACACCACACATATCAATAACAAACACCAAATGACCATGGCTTGGTGGTAATCTAGACCACCAACTATGATTGAAATACAAAGGGGTGAAGCTTCCATTAAAGGGTTTCAAGCCCCAAGCATATCCCATGTAGGATATGTTTTGGGAAGCCCTTACAAAGGCTTTTTCCAGAACAACCGAGCATGCGCTAAGGCACTCCAACCACTTAGGGATTGACTCTTTAAGATCACTATATTCAAAGAGAACCTAGCAAAACTACCCAAAACCAAACCAACACCTAAAATGGTAGTGTATAGGTTTAAGAGATTGGGTTTACCACCTAGATGCTGGTTTGAATGGGTACACACAAAAATCTTTTACGGTCATTGATTGAGATAGGTCTTGAAAAACATCTAAAAGACTAAGCTAAAATTGCAACTCCTTGGTGTATGTTAATGGTCTACCACAAGATGACTTGGTAGGAAGGGTTTTTACCACTAGATCTATTGCTTATGATGCCACAATGTTAGGTCTACCAATAGGTGATACACAAGTGAATACTTAGAGGGCAGTGATAGTTAAACTTAGGACCATGAGCCAAAATTATGCTCTCCTAGGGCCTCTAATCAAACCGAGGCATAAAAATAGATGTCGTAAACCAATATAAAGCATAATGGGTAAAAATGTAGATAAAAATTATTTCAAGCAATGGTTTCAACCAAATGCAGATGTTTAATACCATCTTAGAAGTAAGCAAAACTAACTATAATTCTACTACGATTGAAACACCCATAATATTTCTAAAACAAGATATAAATACAATTATTCCAAATTGATTCCAAGTTTTTTAAGGATTACTTTAAAACTCCTTTTCCAATCTTTCTCTTGATGTCCACCATCTCATCTTCTCTTCCTTTGTTGGTCAAACTACATCCTTTCCTTTCCAAAAAACCCTCCCCTTAATAGAATTTTTGGTCTTCTTAAAAGGGTCAGATCCATCTACCCATCTAGGAAAGTCTCCTCCAATCATCAATGTCATCCATTGCCTTAAATTTCATATTATCTTTTTGTGGGTGGCATAGGAGATATTTCTATTTTAAAGTCATTTTAATCATCATTCACCCATGATATATCTAGAAGCTTTCTCTTTCCTAAAATGAAAGACCAAGACAAAAGAATGCACGTTTTGAAATTTTAGAGAGGAATTTTTTGATATGTACTTCATTCCTTTTTTTCTAAATAAGAATCTCATTTTCCTATTATTTAATATAAATTTTAATTTTAAACTTCAAACTATTATTTAAAAGTTATATATTCTAGTTATTTAAACAAAAACTCATTTATTATTAAAATTCATTTATTATTTTTAAATTATATACCCATACTAATATCAACCATTAGTATGGTATATTCAAATGGATTTGGGATAATGGACCCTCTATATCCATTGACCCTTTTTTTGATGAAGTTCCTTAGCCAAACATTTTTACACACAACAAATAATTAGACAAAACAAACAATCAGGTGCATCAAACAAGGTGGAATTTTTTCCATCAGCCCAATTACCTGACTCAACCAGATAATTTATGATAGCTTCTAGGCTACCAACTTCAACTCTAGGTGGTCGGCTTGTTAATTATTATCCCTAAATAATAATGCATGCCTATATGAGGGTAGTCATCCATATTACCATGAGCCATCTAAATCATCACTTTTTTTTTAAGCATCCTATTCTTAGTGGGAATTTCTACCTCTTCCATCTACGAGGTTACCTGGTGTTGCACAATAACAACATATTAGCAGCACCACATTCTTCATGATAAATCATTATAACTAATTCAATAATAATTCAAACATTTAAACTAGGCATCCATTTATCATATATTTGAAAATATTATATCATGCCCAAGTTTTGCCAAAGGTGATGTATGACAACATGGACTAAGAACCCATTATTTGTCTTTAATTGTTGCAAATTATTATTTTTTTACTCATACATGAGTAGTTAACCATTCAAAAAACTCTATTTATTAGTGGAGATTTGCTAGTTGTAGATGCACAATTTGTATGCACCCTAAATTTTCCATAGTGATTATTTTAATTTTGCATTGAAAATCCCCTTAGCTAAATGGATAACAACCACTCTTGTTGAAATATGATCTAAAATATCTTTCCAAAAATTATAAATACACTTATATTTTTCTATTAGATGGACGAAATATTTTTGAAATGATCTCCAAAACTTGTACAAAAGAGACTAAGCCCCACTAAAAAAGAGGGAGCCAAAATTACTTACATATGATAATAATCAAGGAATGACCAATTAGAGGATTTATCCCTTCCAAAGCCAAACTAGTACATAGGTAATACCATACATAATTTAAAACTTAAAATAAATTGAAACTAAATTAGGATGTCAGAGATAACCAATTGAACACAGATCAGTAGTAGGATCTAAACCACAAACCGAGCCATGCACCAGTTCCATTCTCCCCTATGATATCGTTGCTTTCCTAGGTCTGCCATCCTATTAGAGAAATATTTTCTTTTGCATTGGATATTGTGGCTTGTAGGGAGGAAACAATAGCTTAGAGATATGATATTTGGTGCAAAAACCCAAAATCAACAAGCACCCCCAAGTTTTGCAACCAAGTCATCAACAAGAACTCGACTAGAGCAAAGCAAAGGCTAATTATATATGAGTTCATTATCGATAGAAGCAATATCCATCATGAAACTATCTCGGTACACCACTAAACCATTCTAAATAACTCCTTTGTTAGATAATAGATCGGTTGCTTGATTACCTTCCCTGTATGTATGCTTAAACTAAACATCTTCCAAATTTTGGATGTATCTCTAAACTTCTAGAAGAAGGTTTAAAATATTCCAAGTAGGATATTTAGTCCCTCTTTCCTCATTTATAATATTAAGGGAGTCCCCTTCAATGATTAGTTTCCTACAACTTACAAAATCCAATAGAGAAACTCCTTGGAATAAGGCCCTGGCTTCAACGAAGTGACTATTTTGATGGCCCATATTATTGGTAAAGGCTAAAATTATCAATCCATCATGGTTCCTTATAATCCCTCCAATACCTGCAAGATCCAGATTCATTTTAGATGCACCATAAAAATTTAACTTCAGCCAACCAATTAGAGGTGGCTCCCACTTAACCTTGGCTCTGTCCAGAGGTATAGCAAGTTTGACTAGTTGAGGATTGGAATTGAATCCAAGATATATCTCCACTGATCATTCTTGCTTTGTAGTCACAACATTTAGATTTAGGGTTCTCATGTTATCCATGAAAAATAAATTACCTGTAAAGCCACAACTTTAGCCAAATGAGCAACATCCTTAAACACCCTTGAGTTTCTTTCCTTCCAAATCCACCACCAAATATGAGGAAGGCTGAATTTCTAAAACCAGCAAAGATAGAGATACAGGAATGGAGAAACCCATTGAGTCAGCACATCCTCTAGGCTATTCAAAAACACCCATTGAATGTTCAAATATTTGAAAAAGTAGCTAAAAACCCCCTACAAGAATGGATAGCTAAAAAGAAGATGGATTTGGGATTCCTTCATATTTATGCATAAGAAACAAGCATTAGATAGAATCATACCTCTTTTTTTGAGATTATCTAAAGTTAGAAATTTTTCTTGTACGACCATCTAGAAGAAAATGATTTTTAGAGTCAATCCTTTTAGAAAAATTTATCTACCAGAAACTAAGGATCAAAAGGACCATATGCTACTAAATAAGCTGATTTGACAGATAATTTCACATATTTCTTAATTCCCGGATTAATCTATCCAAAATTTCTCTTAGAGGAATTATAATTTATTTAATGATATTGAAAATTTCATCAAATGCCATCATTTCCTCCACCAAAAGTCTTGGGAAATCAAATGGGTTCCATTGGGGGCGGTCTTCAATCCTTTCAATGAAATCACAAACTTTATTCCCCCAAAAATTATTTATAATTAGTTTGACTAAATCTAGCTCTAATCTTGAAGTCGATAAACCTGCAATCTTCCAAACACTGCCTACCCCTCTACAAATATCTGATATGCATTGTATCAGGCTGGACAAGAAAGTTAAACCTTGGAGGTCTAAGAGATCTCTAATAAACTACTTTCCATAATTTAGGTATTTGGCTTTGACAATATCAACCCATCCCACTTTTTTCTCTTGAACCAATCTCCAACCCTCTAACATCCCTCCAAAATCTAGCTATAAGTATGCCTACTTTATTTACAAGAACGAGATACTGTTGATCCATTTGTAGATGTAGGATTAAGTGTCCTCGGTAGAGAGAAAGAGCAGATCGAGAAGTGATACCTCCTCTTGATAAGGAATAATGGGCACCAATAAAAAGGTAATAAGGGGATATGATGAGCGGCGGGGTATTTACAATTGTAAGGGATGAAAAGACCTACTGGAAGTACACCTGTCAGCGGTCCATGTAGTTGCATTCATGTAGCCACATTTAGGAATTTTGTGTTCTATATTTGGAATTTGGAATACTTTTATTTTTATAAGAAATAAATAAAAATAATAATAATAATACATATATTGTATACTAGTTAATGAAAAAACTAAAATAAACTAGAAATTAAAATCAAATAAAAATATAAATAAATAAATTAGAATTTAAAAGCTAAATTGAAAAAAGAAAATGAACAAAAACCATTTTGACCATATAAATTTTTTAAACACACCTTGTAGTTTTAAAAAGAGGACGTTTGCATGGAATAACACATATGTCACTTAATTTTGTGATTAAGCCATCTATTTAAGGAAGGGATAGTTTGTAGAGAAGTATTTGGTTTTTTGGTTTTGCGTTGGGAAGAAGCCGATTATAGGTAATTTGCTAAGCAGTGTTATGACAGGGTAGGCTCTCTGTGTTTAAATTTTATTTATATGATATTGAGTGGATTATGCAATTTGCAGAGAATAAATATTTATATAGTTTAGTAACTTATGTATGAATTCTTGCTTTAAGGAAATATTTAATGTAAATAGGAAAATGATAAAAGGTTTGAGGTAACCGTGAAATTATGAGTAAATAGTAATAATGGGATTAAAGAAGTGCATCCATGAATGTGTGATTTTTTGCATGATAGTGATAGACGCACCCATTTTAAGTAAGGCCGCTCTGATCCCTAGTATGGGCTACACCATCATTCTTTTGTTGACCAACCATTAATATCTGCATTGTGCTAAGAGAGAGATTCACTCTGTGTCGATGGGTTATCTGTGTACATTAGGGACAATTGGAAACATTTAAGATAAAGCCAACCTTATATAGTTTCCAAGTGATTGTAGCAGTATTTAGAGGATGAATTAAATAAAATCTAAGATTGTCTTGAGCCTCGGTTGATGTCTCTAGTTTATTTGATACATTGTAAATTTCTTGTTTGGTGAAACCAAATTTCATGATGCATCCATATAAATTTAGAAGTATATTATAGCTATTAATATTTTGAAAACATATAGTGTCGTTGTTTGAACTGGAGGAGTCATTATAGCACAATCCCTTTTTAATGAAAATGTTGAATGCAACTTAATAATGATATAATTCAAGTTGAAATTTTTTATTTTGCAAATATTTAATTATATATATCAAGGTAATAATTGTTTATTAGCTTTGAGTGCTTATGTCTGGATCCTTTTAGAGGAAAATATATCATGTTTAATAGGTATTCCTTGTTTTGGTTCCTTTAAATAAATATTTTAGGAAACTGGTTACTTTCTATGCAAAGTTAAGCAGTCTGGAACTATCATTTATTTTCAAAACAGAAGGATGGTCATTAATTTTAACCTTGAAATAATTTTCAATATTCTTCGACCACCAATGGAGGGTACAAAAATTTCTAAATAATTCATCTGAAATGCTGAAATTCTCTTGACGATGGCGTACCATCACCTAACTGTAAGAATTGATTATTACCAAGCCCAGTAGAATAATGTTTAAAAATTTGTACCCAACACTCATAAAAAAATATTACCTTTGAGTGGCATCTTAATGTATCTGGGTGCATTAGTCTTTAAGCAAAGTTACACGTTCTTTCTTCACTCTGTCTTTAAATAACCCGTTGAAGCTAAAATTTGTATGTGTTGTAGTGCAGAGATTTTTCCTGAATGGTGAACACCGCCACTTAAAGAAATAAAGTAAACTATTAATATATTTTTATAATAAGACCACTGGACTATTTATTCCAAGGAGAAAAGATTAAAATTTGACGTCAATATTAAGAAAGTTTGATTAGAAACGATGATATAACTTTATAACTCCCAAGCTATGGTAACGTGATATATGGTTTAATTAAGTAATAAAGGTTGTATTGTAGTTGTCCACATATTCAAAATTGAAGAGTAGATTTAACGTGAAATCCTCCATGAGCTTAGGGTTGACTATGTAACATGTCTCACCAAAGAAAAATTTGACGAATTATACTTAAGCAAAAGTAAATCACCTCTTAATGAAGCTTAATGGAGGGCGGTAGGTATTTTAGGGTTTACCTCCGACTATAAGTAAATTGTTTAAACCACAAACTAATATTTTATCTACCTCATAATTTTGTTTTGGAAATTCGAGATTTACTTTATCTATATGAAATGTATACCTTAGAAAACATAAGACTTTAAAAATTATGATTATAAAAATATTGTTAGTATCATAAAGGTCCAAACACTAATTATTGGTTATGCTCAATAAAGTAGTAGCATAAAAAGTTTTTTTAGTTGTTGAAATGTAAAGTTTTCTTGCAAGATGACTATTTAGAATAATACAGATTGTTGGTGTTTTTTTTTGGTTTTGATGGAAGTCTTAAATTATTATTTCGTCTGACCATGCTAAGATAAAAATAAATAGTTTGATTATGCTTTTGAGATTAAATAATATATCTACTTTTTTATGCTTTACTAATATAGTAGAAATGAATTTATTAGATAGCTTATAGATGCCTCACTTAGGATTGAAGTTAAATTAATAGAAAATTTAGACTAAAACATGTAGAATACACCTTGAGATCTATTGGAGGAAATAAGGAATATTTTAAAGGAATTTTCTAACTAGTCAAACTCTTTCCACTATTGTAGCACCAAAACATCTATGACAAAATCTATCATCAAGAAGGATGATAGTAGTCTAACTATACCACCTAGCACCCATGACTTTGGGTAGGGCAGTCATCAAGTTTTAGGTACAGCTGCACTCCTGATGGGAAGGATCTGGACGGGAGGTAAAAGAGGATGAAATGGATATAGCTCTTAGGTTATTACTTGGATAGTACAGTGAGGGGTCACTTGAAACCTACATTATTGGAATTTTACTCGATGACAAAATGGAATAGGTTGTCTTATCGTCAATCATTTTAGGACAAGAATCACTCGATCCTAAGCCAGGGCATTTGCAGATCCTAAATGAATTCCAGGGAAGGTGGAACTCATTTAGCTCAAGGTATGTATACACTAATCCTTACATGAATAAAGCATAAGGATAGGGGAATTTATGCGTCTAACCTCCAGGTGAAATGAGCCCTAGAGGTTGAACCCCTGCTTGAACTTAGAACTCAGGTTGAGAGAATAAATTCTTTTAAGGCATCATATTATGGGACCTAGCTAGTCTCATCCACATGGATAGTCATCTACAGTGATATGAGCATCCATAGTGGTAAATAATGCATGCCTCATACTAATTAAAAATGGGTAAATATCATACAACCCTCATAATGGTTGTTTTAAAATCTTAAGACCAATCAATTTTTTTTCCCAAATGTGAGTCTAGTAAGTAGGACTAGATTAGACAACCAAGTGGGTAGGACTTGGATTTTTACAGTTGGTATCAATGCCAGGTTGTGAAATCCTAGGTTATTAAATTTTAGGAAAATTTGTATTAATCATAGTATTTAGAAATCCTAAACCAAAAACAATTAACATAGCTCTTTTCTAAACAAGCAATGGCATCCCGAATGAAAGCTAGCTCCTCAAAGAGACCTGTGGTAGTTCAATGGGAAGGGCTTACTAAAAATCCCAAAAGAGTCCTCTAAATAATTGTGATATGGAAAATACCAAAAAAATTACGTAACCTCATTAGAAAATAAAAATAACTTGCTCAAAAAGAAGATAAGATGGTCAAAATGATACAATTAATGCAAGAATAGATAAGTCAACAAAAAGAGCATATGGACCAACAATGAGCCCAAATGGCTGAGCATATGGAGCAAAAAAATCTCATATGATGGAACATATGGAACAACAGAAGGCTCAATTGGTTTAGCAACAAGAGATGATTGCTCAGCAACAAAAAATAATAGAGAATATGTCTAAAGGAAAGGAACCAGTGATAACAGAAGAGGAAACGCATGTAGACCCTGGAAGAAAATAGGTTAGAATTGAACTAACTAAGGATATGATAAAAATTGATATATCCAAGTTTGATGGTATGGGAGACGGATACGCCTATTTCATCGTTAGATCACTTACTTCCAAATCAAAAACTTTGTGAGCAGTATTCCATTTAACAAGAGCAGTTGTTGACTTGTGGGATACTTATAGAAAAATAAATAATGTGGAAGTTATCGATGTTCATTGGGATATAATTTTGAAAGTATTTAAGGATATATTATTGATACCATAATTCTATCTTGAGAAATCCACAGAATTTTCAATACTGACCTAAGGGAACATGACGATGAATAAGTATCACCAATGGTTTGTGCAGTTACTCAAATACATATATGAATATGAAAAACGAACGAAGATCAAAGTGCAGATGTTTCTTTTAGGATTGCATCCAAAAATTGGATTACTAATTCTCTTACTGAAGCCTAAAGATATTATCGTTGCATGTGATTTTGCTCGCCAATAAGAAGCTAAGAAAAAGGCCAAGAAGACCTACTACCAAAAATCCTTCGAGAAAGAAGAATTGCAAAAGAAGAAGAATGTTAGTTCAACAAAATGGAATAGGAATTGGAATAAGAGAAATAGGTATGGGGACAAAACCAATTTTGATAAGAACAAAAATAGATTTTAGGGGTACAAGGTCAATCAAAACAATCGGGGTAACTAGGATAAGAGAAGTTTCAAGGATTGAAATGATCAAAGAACTCCTGCACCAAGGACATTCACCCAAGAACACAATGATTGGAATAAAAGATAAAAAGCACCCTGAGATGGATGTTATATCTGTTGAGAAGCACATTATGCTAATAAATATCCTCTAAGAGCAGATAAAAGGAAAGAATCATAAGAATCTACTCACAATATTTATGCAGCTATAGGTAGCTCCAAATTAGATGTCCAAGCAACAACTTTTTTGTTAAATGGTAAAATATATGATAGGAATGTACACATCTTAATTGATTCTAGAGTAAATGATAGTTATGTTTCTTCTAGCATATTGAGAGACATACCAAAAAAACTTGGGTTTATGGCAAATGGATGGAAGGTCAAGTATGGGTCTGGGAAAACCTATACTATTAGTCAATGCTTGTTTGACCCTCAAATATCATTACCCCAAGGTAAAACAAGATGGCATATATATGTGTCTCCATTACATGCCTTTGAAATAATCTTGGACATTGATTGGCTCAAAGCACACAAAGCATTGATTAATTTTGAGGAAATATGGTTAGATTTCACTGATGACACTAAACAAAGGATTCAAGTTTGCTATGGATGAGAATCAGTGGAACCCCATATTCTATCAGCCTTGTAGGTCAAAAGGGTCGTAAGGAAGGGTAGTAGAGTCTATGTAGTCAAACTCAACAAAAAGAGAAAACTGAGTCTAGTACAAGCCTCTTTCAAACTTATCCGGTATTGAATGATTTTTAGGATGTGTTTCCAGAAGACTTATCGGGTCTTCCGCCTCAAAGAGAATTTGATTTCTCAATTGAACTCTTACCTGGGGTAACACCTATAGCTCGAGCACCCTATAGGATGACCACAATAGAATTGTAGGAGCTCAAAACTCAGCTACAATATTTATTAGAAAAAGGACATATTAAGCCCAGTGTCTCTCCATGGGGTGCACCAGTTATTTTTGTTAAAAAGAAGGATGGGTCATTAAGGCTATGCATTGACTACCGAATGCTCAATAAAATGACTATAAAAAATAAATACTCTCTATCCAATATAGATGATCTATTTGATCAACTAAAAGGGGCCACAATTTTCTCAAAAATTAATCTCATATTTGGTTATCAACTACAAATTCGGGAAGAAAACACCCAAAAAACTACTTTTAGAACTAGATACGACCATTATGAGTTTACAGTATTGCCTTTTGGGTTAACTAATGCCCCAGTAGCCTTTATGAATTTGATGAATAGTGTATTTCAAGAGCAACTAGATTAGTTTGTACTCATATTTTTAGATGATATATTGATCTACTCCAAAAACAAAGAGGAGCACGATCATCACATGAGGATTGTTCTTGAAATACTCAAGAAAAATTAGTTATATGGTAAACTATCCAAATGTGAGATTTATACATCCCAAGTGCATTATTTGGGACATGTGATTTCCACTATGGGGTATCCGTTGACCCAAAGAATATCGAAGCCATCGTACATTGGCTAGCACCAATAAATATGTTTAAAGTATGAAGCCTTATGAGCATGGTTGGATACTATCAATGCTTTGTTAAGAGTTTTTCTAAACTAACATATCCAATAACCAATATTTAGAATAAAGGTAATACCTTTAAATGGATAGCACAGTGTGAAGAAGTATTCAAAAGTCTTAAATAAAAATTAACCACTGCTCCTATCCTTAGAATACCAAATCCCATCCTACCCTATATAATTTTTACCGATGCCTCCATTGAGGGATTAGGTGGAGTCCTCATGAAAGAAGAAGGTATCATAGCTTATGAGTCTCAAAATATTAAGAAATATGAATTAAACTATGCAACACATGACTTAGAATTAGTAGTTTTTGTACATGCACTTAAAATTTGGCGGTATTACCTACTTGGTAAACATTTTGAGCTAAGGACTGATCATTAGATCTTAATATATATCTTTACACAACTAATGCTTAATGCTCAATAATGATCCTAGATGGAATTTTTGGCAGAATATGACTTTGGAATTGAGCATATAAAAGGAAAAGAGAAAAAATTGGTAGTGTATCGCTCCAAATTTTTTGCATCCTTACCTTCAAGCTATAGGATCCATGCCCGGAAGGAGGATGGGAAAAGGATGGCATGGTACCTCGGACTGAGAGGCCTTGTGAAGGTCCACCTCTCGGGGGAGGTGTATTATGGTGATTTTTCGATGGATGGTGGGTTCACCAGGAAACGTTTGAATGGCAGTTTCCATGCCTAGGTTGGGAATGTGTTTAATGTGTTCAGTTTTATCTTTAAACATTCGAGTCCTAGGTTTGGCCAAATGAATCTAAGTTGTTCTATTATGAAAATGCAGACTAAATGAAATACAGCAAATAGATTTGAACAAAAAATAGAGAGAAAAAGCTAAATTACAGAGCCATACCTGATCTAGATGTCTGATGGAGGTTTTGATTCTTGAAGTAGACAGGATCATCTGGAATTTGACGTGATCATCTCTGACCTGCAGGATCGTCTAATATCTAATGAATTCGTCAGACGAATTCGTTAGAGACCTACAAATAGAGAAATAGACACAAAATACAAAAAATGCAGCAATGCTAATAGAGGATAATGATGTAAAATGACAATAAGGATGTTAACAGATAATCCCAAATAGAAATGCAAGTAAATTGCAACACTTTAATAGCTAATCATGACCTTATTATGCAATTAAACTACATGGGTGAACTCCAAGATGCAGAATAGCAAAAAATAATAAATAAACTAACTAGATGTAGAATAAAACAACAGATGAGAAGAGAAAAATGCAAAATCTGGGCACTGATTGCCCCCAATGTTGATTGCAGTCGAGATCATCTCGAATTGGTGCAAAATCATCTTGAATTGAACAGGATCGTCCACGACGAACTGAGCTTGCTTCGACTGAAGAATGACAAGGTTCCTACAACAAAATTTGGATAGGACAAGTGCAGATGGTAATTCAAGATGTTTTAGTGCATGTAAAGTCAAGTTATAGGAAATTTCAGCCAGGGGGATGCCAAGGGGGAGTCCTAAGTTTAAATAGGCTTAGGAGGGAGGTTAGGAGGTTGGAGATCATCCCAATTTGGGATATCTCCAACGGGGAGGGTCTCTAACGATGCAGACATGAATCTACCCAGATTAGAGACACCGTTGGAATAGAGGCTAATTAAGAAAAATCAATTTTGGGACAAGATTGTCTGGACGTCCTAGTCTAGACGAAATCGTCCGATCTGAGGTGATATCGTCTAATCGACGACGATATCGTCAAACGGTCAAAACAAACTCTAAAAATGGTGCGAGAAAGGAGGAAACGGGTTAAACGACGGTTTGGAAGCGGTTTTGGGGGTTAAAATTTGAATTTGAATTATTACTAAAGTAATTGTAATTATTTAAGGTTTTACTATGCCAATTTTAGGGTGCTACATTTTGCCCCCTCTTTAGCAAATTTTTTGAGGAAAATGCGTTAAAGATGAGTTCTTCTCGATCTATAAGAAAGCAAAAATTATTCCCATTTTTAGGCGACGATTCTAGGTCGAATCGTATGATAGCTTACTATGGTGCCCCCTCCGTGTTTTTACCCAAATTGAACGTTTGAGGTAAAAACATGAAAAAGCAAAAATTTTAAAATGTTGTTAATTGTTTTTGAATAAAATTAAGAAAAATAGGGTAAAACCCTAATTCATTGTTACTGTTCATTTTCCTAGTTTTTAGAGCTCTGGAGACAAGATGGTCGAGATAGCGCACAGATCAATAGAGGTCCGGCGCGGGCTATGGGTAAGGGTCTAAACTTAGTTTAGAATGCTTAATTTTTAGAATTTCATGCTTTTTAGATTAAATTTGATTGATTTTTGAGCATCACGGCCATTTTTGGGCCGTCAATGTCGTCGAGACGAAATCGTCTCGATTTTGTTGAAATCATCTCGATTTCGTCGAAATCGTCTCGATATCGTCGATTTCATCTAAGGGAAAATCGGCGATAGCAGGACGATTTCGTAAAACAAGGGATGATTTCCTCATGCAAAATAGGAGATGAATTGCTCAAATTGGGGACGATATCATCCAATTGTGGACGATATCATCATTTATAAAATTGAACTTAGTTTGAATTGCATTTTTAATTAATGATTTATTAATGATTTTTATTGTTGATTTTTTTTATGTTGCAGAGAGGATTACTAAAGAGCAGAGAATGGAAATACGGTGGACTAAGGGATGACTTGGCAACTCTATCTTAGGCAGAGCGAGATCATCTGGCTCAGGTCAGCTTGCAGCATGTGGCGGAGATGCCACATGTTTCTACAGATATGGGGCTATTGACAACCCTAGTAGAGAGGTGGTATCCGGGTTCTTCCTATTTTTGGTTACCGATAGGGGAGATGACTCCCACACTGGAGGATGTATGAAGGATTTTGAGGATCCCCATATAAGGATAGCTGATCACTCCCACGGCCAATCAAGCCCACGCGATGATGCGACTGTGTGGCGATCCGAGCTTTGCCTTGGAGAAGGGCGAAGAGAATATCGAGTCGCTATGCCAGATGCTTGGGGCATCTAGACTCACACGGGTTTTGGCTGGGGTGGTAGGTGGTCTTCTGCTGTGCCACCAGAGCGGATGCAAGGTAACATGGGTACTGACAAATGTGGTCTACAACATGAGATACCATGGATACAAGTTTGCTTGGGGGAGCTTTGTACTCTGCCAGTTGTATAGGATCCTTCATGGGGTCGTATACAAGGGCAACCGATGTCTGGTTATGACATCACTACTGCAGGTTTGGTGCTGGGAGCACATTGCGGTGCGAAAGCCGATAGGGCTTCCACTGATAAGGATTGACGGGGAGAGACCTCGAGTTTTCTACTGGTGGCTCCAAAGAGGGGCACATCGATGGATATATTTGTCAGCATCTCGGAGACTACTAGACGACCTTGTCTCCGACCAGATCACCTGAAGGCCTTAGAGAGATCATCCAGGGTTTTGGGGGTTAAAATTTGAATTTGAATTATTACTAAAGTAATTGTAATTATTTAAGGTTTTACTGCACCAATTTTAGGGTGCTACAGGTAGATGCTTTAAGTAGGAGAAGGCATATAGCTACTATACCACAATGTCAGTTTGGAATAGTTGACCAAATAAGAGAACTTTAACTTCAATATGAATTCTCTCAAAAGTGTCATAATCTAATCTAGCAAGGATCTTAAAAAGTAAAAGAATTTGAAATTAGGAAGGATATTCTATTCTTCATAAATAGAATGGTTGTTCCAAATGACCAAAATTTAAGAAAAATACTTTTGTAGGAGACACATTGTGCTCCTAATTTTGTGCACCCAAGCAGTGTAAATATGCATGAGAACATGAGAAAATATTACTATTGGTCTAGGATGAAAAATGATATTACTAAATTTGTGGTAATTTTTTTGGAATTTCAGAAGGTGAAGGTAGAACATTTGCACCCTGCTAGATGCTTGTATTCATACGATATCCCAATTTATAAGTGGCAGGTTGTCACTATGGATTTCATAGTTGGGTTACCCAAAAAGAATTTTAGACATGATACCATTCTAGTGGTGGTTGATAAGCTGACTAAAGTGGCTCACTTAATACCTAGAAATATAAAATACTATGCTCCCACTGTAGCCCACAAAGTTTCCAAGGAAGTGGTACGACTACATGGTTTTCCTGAAACAATCATATCCGATAGGGATTCTCGTTTTACTTCTAATTTTTGGCAAGTATTACATTGGGCATGGGGAACAAAACTTAACATTAGTTATGCCTACCATCCAAAAATGGATGGGCAAACTGAATGAGTGAACCATTTTTTAGAGGATATATTATGGATGTATTGTATGGATCATCAAACAAAGTGGGAAGACTACCTTTTTCTAGTAGAATTTACCTACAACAATGGCTATCATGCTTCATTAGGCATGGCTCCATTTGAGGATATGTATAGGAGAAGGTGCAGAATGTCATTATCATGGATCAATCCTAAGGATTAGGTAGTGATTGGGTCAGATACAATTAAATAAATGGAGGAGAAACTTAAAGAAATTTGGTAGAGGATCAAAGAATCTACAGACCACCAAAAGAGTTATGCGGACCTCAAAAGAACACCAAGAGAATTTGTTGTGAGAGATAAATTATTCTTGAGGGTTAAACAAACTGTAGAGGGGGAAAACTACCCTACCGTATATGATTCCCAACAAAATACTGGATCTGTAAGGAGGAAACCTTTTGTGGGGTGAACAGTGGGGGTATGTTGTGCTCTACACTCAGTGCTAAGGGGATGGGTTCACCAAGAATGGTTTTAGGACTCGCTCCAAGTCCTCAAGATATGCAAGAATGTTTGATGTATTCCATTTTAAGAAAAACACCTAAGTTTAGCTTTTCTAGTTCTAAACTAGGAAAGATAAAAGACAATGCAGAAAACAAAGTATGATAGATGAAAATAGAATGCAAGCATACAAGAGCTAGCCTAATACGATTCTTTATTTTGGATGCTCACTAAACTAGGGTTTATTCCAGAAAACCTTTAAAGCAGAATGAATGTGCAAAAATTATCCCTAGATGCAAACTAAATGCTTTTCACTTTTAGATACCTACGAATTAAATTCAGATCAAATTAGAAAACCAGTAAGATAAATTAGAACACTTAGCTTTAACTAGTGGTTGATCCTAGATTTTAATTTTTATTGTCCAATAATATCAAAATACCTGATCCTGTAAGACAATCAAAGAAACACTAAAAATGATAATCAACGTTAGGGGGCTTTCTTATGCCGCTATGTAATAGTCCTTGGAGGTGCAACAATCAAGCCCCTAGGTCCCTTAGATGACATTTCAACACAAAATCAAAAATTGACCTTTGGAGAATTAATCATAAAATAGATATGCAAAAATGATAAAAATAGAAACAAAATATGCCAGTATGCTTAGTATGCAGTAATGAAGCTAACCAAACTATCAAAAAGTAGAACTTACCCCTAGATTGATCTTCAACAAAATCATTCCTTGCAAAAAGAAAGCATAATAACACTTCGAAAAAGTTGTGCTTTATCATAACGAGGAGTGATTTTGCTTTTGTGGATTGAAAATCTAAATTAGGGTTAGTGAATTCACACCTCAACAAGAACCAAGTATGATTTTGCTTCAATCACACAAAAATAAAAGTGCATGCACAAAATATAATTTAAATGAAAAATCACAGAGAGTGAAACCTAAATGGAGAATGTAGAAGCAACACAATAAGGCTAAGTATCCAAATTGACCCTCTTTCCCTTTCAGCCACAATGTGCATCCACCAAGTTAAGCATCAATCCAATCCATGTAATAGGAAATCAAAATCCAAAATTTGCACTTCGAGTTAGCTTGCAAAAGACACAGAAAACATAGTGAAATAAAAGTAGTAAGTGAGTGTTAGAAGACAAAGATCACATGAGCATTAGTAAGTTTGTGATCGTGATATATATCAAAAGAGTGAGATTACTCTTCCTTTTATAGACGATCATGGCAAGCACAAATAAAATCACAGACAATGCAAAAACATGTTGGAGGTTTTAAACCTGGGTTTAAGTGATCCAAAAGAAAAGAAAAGAAAATAAGATTAAATTAAAAATTAAATTAAAATAGTGAAATCGTGCCCCATCCTAACGAGACACGATATCACTAGCACAAAGTCACGCATCATGTAAACAGGGCCCAATTTTATTAAAAGAAAAAAGAAAACAAAAAAGAGGGATAAAGAGGTCTTCCCTTACCCTTGGCAGGGATTGGGGAGCTCTTAGGGGTTGCAAGGAATATTGCCCATTGAAAGTGGGTCAATTTTTTGTGTCTACATTTTACCCCTATTTGATGCATTTATGGCTTATTAAATGCATCAAAGAAAGGATGTAGGCACACACACAGAGAAACAACAATAACAAGAAAGAGGATGGCTGGTTTAGAAGAAATGGGTGGTGACAAAATGGTATCATTCTGGATACTTTTAATTTTACACGTAAATCAAGGCATTAGGGATATTAATGCCTCTATAGTTCGGGGTGCCCCCTTGAGTTTGTATGAAAAAATGGTGTTTCATAAAAACTCAAAAGAACTAACACAGAAGAAGAGGGAGAGAGAGAAATCAACAATCAAGCGAAGCAAAGGGGTAAAAAGAAAACAGGGTTTAAAAGGTAAAAGGGGTAAAAATCCTAATTTATTTTCACTGCAAGGAGAGAAACCAGAGCTCTAGAAGAGAAAAGACAATGGCACTTCCAGTCCATCAAGCAGTAGTTATGAGGGGTGAGGTCAGGGCACAAGAGTGGGTAAGGATCATGTTTTTATCTCCTCATGCATAATTTGATCTCATTTTTCATGAATTCATTAGGATTTTTGAGGGATTTTTGAGGAATTCACTGCGAAAGCCAACAGATTTTGCACCTTGAACTGGACATGACTTTGTGGCCTGATCATAATTTTGCATCAGGTGGAGCACAATGAAATCATACCCAAAATAAATCAAACATGATTTCATGAAGTCATACCCTAGAAATAGTAAGTGCAATCTCATGAAAGTGAAGTCATGAACCCCAAAAATGGGACATGATTTTGCAAAAGCTAGGGGAAAATAAGAGAAACAGAAAGAAAGAAATAAAAGAGAAGAAAATAAGAAAAACAATTAGACCCGAAGTGTAATTTTCAAATTATAATCACCTTAGATTTAGATTTAATGAATGATGTTGGATTTACTTTTTAATTTTATTATGAAACTGATTAAATTTTGTTTTGTGAATGCAGCTAGGTATTCTTGAGAGTCAAGAGTGGCAAGTAGGGGCTCTGGTAGAGTTGGATGCTCTGGGGTAGGCAAAGAGAAACATGTTAGTAGCGATGGGGCTGGACCATGTGGTGAGGATGCCATGGATAGAGATAGATAGGATGATGCTGACCACCCTAGAAAAGAGGTGGTATACAAAGATTTTTACTTTTTGGTTACTGATAGGGGAGATGATCGTCACACTAGAGAATGTGTGGTGGATTTTGAGGATCCCCATAAAGGAGAGAGATTTTTATGGAACATGAGGGTAGGCTACCACTCTTCAATGGTTTTTGATAGGTTTTACCCATCAGGTGTGAGGGAGAACCATAGTCGTATATGACCTGGTTAGCCATTATGGAGCAGACCCTCTAACCATTGTACTATCAAGGGTTATGGATGGGATATTAACATGCCACACTAGAAGATAACATTTGTCATGGGCACTGGTGGGAGTAGTAGAAAAAATGCAAGATCAAGAGGTTCAATTCATATGGGGCCCTTATGTGTTGCCCTGCTTATACAGGACATTGTACAAAATCATGTATAAGTGATATATAGGATTGGTTTGCATGACTTTGCTCCAAATGTGGTGTTGGGAACATATATTGGTATGAATATCTGAGTCACTACTAGGACCATTGCTCGACCTAGAGCAGCTAGCAACATACAGATGGTCGAGATCCCTACAGAGGACCATGAGGACCTATGTAGGGAACCTACCACTAGCTAAGTAGGTGATTGATGAGCTTTGTGAGGTGAAGATCATCTGGAAACCATGGAGGCTTCACCTTGGTTGGGTAGAGGACAAGATAGAGCTGGATAGGATGAGGTCCAAGAGGGAGAGTCAGAGGTATTCATTTTTGATCGATTCTTGTGGTAGTTTGAGATATTACAAGGAGTCTAGAACATGGGGGACTACTAGTATCGGAGGATGACCCAAGATCCAATAGGGGTTGGAGGTGATCCAAACCGCACCAAATGGGTTGAGGAGGACATAGATGATCTTCCTTACATTGACCTAAGGGTAAACAATGTAGGTGTGGCTATAAAGTATAGGTTGTGGTATAGAGGATTCATTCCCTAGAGGATATCCCTACCTATACCAGTATAGAGGTGTCATGTGATGAACCTAGGTATGTCATAGGCATATTAAGAGGTAGCTCATAGGATCATAAAGAGAGAACAATAGACTCTTCTTATGCTGAGATAGAGGCTAATACGGGTCTTGATCTAGGTGGTAGAGGAGACCATCCTAGTAGTAGAGACCAGAGAGGGAGGGGCAAGAGATGTCACTATACAGGTAGAGGGACTACAAGTCAGAGACCTTGAGGAGGGATCCACATCATTAGCGATGTGAGGCTAAAGCTATGGGATATAGAAGCTATGGGTAAAAATAACTTCTTTTTATACACAAATGACCCAATTGTAGATTGAGAGGAACACAACATAGGTAGAGGCTACCTAGCTTTAAGGAGAGGTGGCCTGATTAGATGGAGAGTGCTAGCGGGCCATGGTTGAGGGGATGGCTATCATTAGGAGTAGCTAGGTAGGGGATGTAGTGTAGCTTCTTTAGGTGAAGCTACGATGTACATGTGATATATTGGAGATAACTATTTAGAGGACCACATTTTATGGGGTAGCTTACTATACAACTATCCCTCTAGAGCGGAGGATGGAACCTCCTCCGTCCCTTCGGTCAGTAAGTATATCATGATTCCAATCACAGGCACCGATGACATCTCAGTAGTTAGTGTCACAGTCAAGGTTGCCTCCACCTTAGGGAGGTCTAGAGAGAGCTAGCTCTTAGAGCTAGGAGAGGATAAGCTAGGGATCAGGATGATGCACCAATATTTTATTGTGGTGTGCATCCCTAGGATGAGTGTATCGAGTCTGGATTGTGGTACACCAACCTTACATGATGTACTCTTTTTCCCATGAGTAATACATAGCTGTAGATATTATTCCGATTTTATGTGTTCCATGTGTAGTGATTTAATGCATGTTTTTATGTGTTTTGCTTTTTATTTTAAGTATTTTTATGTATGCAAACTACATGAGGATGAATGAATGTAAAAAGGAAATAACAAGAAGGAATAAGAAACAAAATTAGACAAGAGAAAACATGAGAAAAAAATAAGAGAAGAAATAAAGAGAAGAAAACAGAGAATAAGAAGAGAAAACATGGGGATCCAAAGGTTAATCATCAAAAAATAAGAAGAACGAACGATCCCTAGTATAAGACTAGAGTACGTTGTAAGGAATCAGTGTAGCCAAACACTATAGATCATATTAATGAGATAGCTAGACCCGCTATAGGTATAGAACTTGTAGTAATGTGAAAAAGGATGTGGGGTTTTACCCCACTATGGGTGGTTGCTCCCTTATTGATTGCTATGAGGCAATTACCCGCTAGGATGTATGTCGAGGTCTATTGAAAATGACGAAGGAGCTTATCCTATAATGGGATGTTGAACCTGCTAAGTCAAAAGAGAGTATGATTGATAGAATATCGTAAATAGTGTAATACCTTCTACGATGTATAAGTATCCCATGTGGATCATAATATGTATAAATATAGTATGCAAGTGCTATCCCAAATTGGGATGTTGAGAAAGACTTTGGGCAATAAGCGTATCCAACATAATGAAGAAATAGATAAAAGGAGAATAAGTGATCATAAGAAGAAAAGAAGAATAAGGAAAGAGTCCCTAGGGAGGGATCTTGCTAGGCATCAGAGTCCTAGTGAGAAGTACAATGCATGTGAGCTATGTCCTGACTAGGTATCATCACATGCCATTGTCACAAGATCCTCAAAAATCTATATGAGCAAGCAGTCATGAAAAATGGCAAGGTGTTAGGTTAGATGTCAAGAAATCATGCAAGGATGACAAGCAATAATGCAATATGAGGAAGTAGGTGAATGTAATGGAAAATGAAGATGCAACTTTATGATAAATTATTTATTATTATTTATATATATATATATATGTGGAGAGTTAAAATCAATCCAAAGTCTAAATGCATCGTGCATATTATCAAAATAAATGGGTGTACCATGAGGTGTTGGATTGAAGACATCCTCAAAATTATGGAGAATATCTTTTAATGCTCTTCGTTCAACATTCATGGCACAATAATAACAACACTTCCTAATAGCACCATTATTTTTAGCATAAAAGACATCATACAAAGATTCATTATTTTCTTGCACAAAAGCAATGTTATTTTTAGAATGAACAGAACGAACCATATTACGAGACATTATATTTGAATACAAAGAAGAATTAACACTTTTATTATCATCTATTGATAACTTTTGATATTCCATATATTATGCATAGGTCATAATATGATCATCATCCTCAAAAGGTAGAGGTTGATTCTTATTAGGTATAAAACCTATACCACATCTCCAAGGCCAAATCTCAACATCCAAGGGTTCTTGAAATCCCTTCTATTGTGGTCCTAATACTTTACTTGCATATACCATATTGGATAGGATCTTCTTACAAAGGGGATAATCATTAGTAAGATAGCATTGAGCAAAAGAGCGCTCATTGAGAGATGGGTTGCTACCATGAATATTTTCTTCGAAATCCATACCTTCGAAGATAAAGGTGAATGTGCCAATATGTACAACATCACCCTTATTATGAGTCAAACCCATAGCCTAGGGTGAAGGTAGTAGCTTGGATAGATCCAGAAGAGGCTCTTGAAGAAACCGATTATCGTGATCCAAGGAGAAAAAATGGGTTTTATGTTCCTCACTCACTTTTAAACTTTGAATATGCTCAAAATTTTGAGATGAGGAACATGGAGAAATTGTTGAAGAAATGGAAGGACAAGAATAAAAATGGATTTGAGCTAACTCTATATTTTAATAAAATTTAAATGGTCGAGGGTCGCTCAAAATTGTGACAACTTGATTCTTGAATTCAAACTTAAGACATTGATGAAAAGTAGAAGGAACAACCTTCATTGCATGGATCCAATGTCACCCAAGAAGGAGATTAAAATATGCAAGACAATGTCCCACATAAAACAAAATATCCAATATTCTTGGTCCCACATTTAAGGAAAGAGATATGACACCACAAGCTTCTTGGGAGTCATTGTTGAAATATTTAATGATGATATCATTTTTTGTTAAATCTTCCTCTTTAAATCCAATTTTTTGAAAGAATTGATATGTACACAAATTGAGGGATGAACCATTATCAATAAAAAATCACCCCAATAAGAGCAGTGATGTAAAGTTATGAATCTCCATGTAATTTTTAGGAAGTTTTATCATCATTTGAGAATGAGACATGATGTATCCCAAAAGAACCTATGGTGTAGACTATGGTATCAGGAGGGATGTCTGGGGAAACAAATTATTGTTGTAAATTTTTATTAGAGCATTTCTATGATCGAGAGAAGTTTGCAAAATTTCTAATACTAATATTTTTGTTGGAGTACTAGGTAACTTCTTCTGAAGATCAAATGAAACCTATGACTGTGATATCAACTCTATAGGTGGAATCCTTGTAGCTGAATTTCTTCTCTAATTCTCCTTAAAAATTGAACTAGATTGAGAGGCTGAACTCTATCCTTGATGATGTTGCTGATTCTAAACCTATTTCCTTGTAATGACTCCAACCACACCAACCATATTACTATGGCATAGAGAATCATCTTGATGAGCCACCTGATTAGTTGTTTGTTGCTTGTGCTTTGGTAGGGGATCCTTAAATATCCCCATGTCTTGATTTTTTGTTGATTTTTTTTGAGTAGGGGTTTGATTACTTACTGATTGGAGATTTCCTAAATCAATGCATCCTTCATCAATAAAATATTGAACCACATGCTTCAGCTTCTTACAAGTGTTTGTCCAATGTCCTTCTACTCTATGGTAAGTGCAATATTGACATGCCTTATACCAATGAGCTGTACTATTTGGTTTTCTGACTGGAGGTAATTTTATTGCCTTAGCATCCAATAGTTGTTTTAAAACTTCTTCTATAGGTATGTTAAGTCTTGTTAAGCTCCTTTGAGGAGGCTTATGAAGTACAATATTTTGTAGGTTTTTAGTGACATTATTAATATGCCTACTATCACTATTGCCTCCTATATGCTTATTCTTATGTTGAAACTTAATTGGCTTATCTTATTTAACCTTAATTTGACCTCTTCTAATAAGAACTTGTTCCACTTTTCTTGCTAACTCAATTACTTGATCTAAATATGTGATAGTAGTAGTTTCTAGAGCATAAGATAATTGTTTTTGTAAATTACCAATAAATATATCAAGCATATATTTTTGAGACATAAGTTGTCTTAATTGACCAACCAAACTTCTCCAACGAGCTAGAAATTTTGAAAAAAAATTATCTTTGCTTTGCTTTAAATCATATAAATCTCTCATAGTCACTTCCTTTTCAATGTAAGAACTAAACTTATGAACAAACATCTCTACAGTCTTCTCAAAACTCTTCAAAGAATAGTTGGGCAACTGATAATACCACTCTAATGCCACTCCAGCAAGACTCTTTGGAAATATTTTCAATAAGAGCATATCATCATAAACAATATCATGGAAAGTTATCCTGAACCCTCTTAAATTCTCTATTGGATCTTCAATCCCTTTATATATTGGTAAAACTAGCATGGAAAAATGCTTAGGATAAGGTCTAGCAGCAACAATAGGATCCAATGGCTAACTCATATCCATCCTTTATTGTATGTAAACCTTGAAGGCTGAATCATATCCATCCTTGAAACCAACTTATTCACTATATTTGCTAAATTCTACATCTCTAAATTACTATGTATGTTCCCTAGACTTCCCTAAGGAGGAATGTATGCATGTTGAAACCCTAATGTTTGATTCAAGTTTTGGATACTTTGGTTGTATATGGAACTTTGTGAGAATGGATAACTAATATTTGGTGGAACACAAACAACAATGTTGACATTAGATTATGGAGGAAAATTGAAAGCAATTTTTTAAGCCCATTACTAGTTGGAGGGACTTGCAGATTTCTTCCAACATTGGTGGTATTAGTAGTAGCACAAGTCACTTGGTTCTTAAAATTATTTTGATGCATGGATTGAGATGTAGAAATACCATGATGAAGAAAAGGAGACCCATTTGGAGGGGAAGTAGTATCATCCTCTTTTTTGATATGAGATTATCGTTCTACATATTCCAATAGTTTTTCCTTGTGAGATTTCATGAATTCCCAAATGTGATCAAATGATGAAAATACATACCTACCATTAGGTCCAACAAAAGGATCAGGATTAGTTTTAGTTTCCATGTCTACCTCTTCTTGCTCTTCTGGACCTACATTAGGGTCTTTCCTATCAATCTGATCATATTCCAAAGGAACATTACTTAAATATTTTTCAAATAGAATTAAATATATTGCTTATTGTTTTAAAGAAAAAGGAGGTGTTCATGTTGGGTTTACCAAATATGTAGAGGGGGAAAACTACCCTACCGTGTACAATTCCCAATAAAAGGATGGATCCATAAGGAGGAAACCTTTTGTGGGGTGAACCATGGGGGTGTGTTGTGATCTACACTTGGTTCTAAGGGGATGGGTTCACCAAGAATGGTTTTAGAACTCTCTCCAAGTCCTTAGGATATTCAAGAATGTTTGATGTATTCAGTTTGAAGAAAAATACCTAATTTTAGCCTTTCTCATTCTAAACTAGGAAAGATAAATGACAATGCAAAAAATAGAGTATGATAGCTAAAAATAGAATGCAAGCATACAAGAGCTAGCCTAATATGATTCTTTATTTTGGATGCTCACTAACCTAGGGTTTATCCTAGAAAACCTTTAAACATAATGAATGCATAGAAATTATCCCTAGATGTAAACTAAATGCTTTTCACTTTCATATGCCTAAGAATAAAATTAAGATCATATTAGAAAATGAGTAAGATAAATTAGAACACTTAGCTTTAACTAGTGGTTGATTGTAATGTCCCCTTTTATAGGCAGTCAGTGTGCAGAGTAGGTTAGCCTATACACGAGCTCCTGTAGGCTAAGTTAGACGTTGGGGAGCCATGTGGAGGTGTCAAAATATTCATCAGTTTGTAGAGAGCTCATGTTTGGTGGTCGTTCATACTTGTTCGGAGATCACTTGATCAAACTTGCTATTTTTAGCACTATCTAATTTTAGGGTTTTAGATGATGATTGGCAGCTCAGTGATATTCTCCAGCATACAGGGTGTCAGGAAGCCTTCATTTATGGTTATTCATAGGAGCAATGAACAATATTTTTATGGATGAAGATAACTTAAGTGATGTATTATTTAATAACATTAAGATCACTTACGAGATGTTATAAGGGGAGTCAACTTTATTGATGTTCTCTTCTCATCAATAGCTGGAGCAGAGACTCGTAGCCTAGTCATAGGAGTCCCCTAGGTTGGACAGTTTAGGTAGGGACTCATATTGGTGGAACTTTGGTAGTTTCTAGGTGATAATTCAATGACTTCAAGTGTTGACCTAGGGAGCCAACACTAGGAAGGCAAAAGGGGCCACTTTATAACATTATGTTATAAAGTTAAGTTATAAACTTTGAAAACAACTTAAAGTTGCACGTCTAGGCTAAGGGGGATTGTGGCCCTCTTTTATGAAGAAAATGACATAATTTAGAATTAAAATAAAATAAAGTACGTGCAACCCTAAGGGCACCCCAAACCCTAATTTTGCCCTAATTTTTATGCAATGTTATATTATGATGTTGAGGCTTCATTTTGGGATATGAAGGATTTAGTCTTTTTTTAGGAGACTATCGAATTTCACAGAGAAATTCACAGGGCTTGTTGAGACGGATTTACTCGGCAAGAATATCATAGTTTCAGGTGTGAAACATCACCTCTAGTTGGATCAGGGATTGGATACTTCCATACAGGAGGTTCATCTATGCTTCATCAACAGACTGTTGGAGTTGGGTTTTCCACATAGGGTCATTTTCTTGGTGCTTATCTGAAGGCCATCGTTGCTAAGCTTCATACATTGGTTCTAGAGCTGGAGTCCACACAAGATCGACAGATATGAAGTTTCATATAGAGGTATTCATATTATTTTTTATTTAATATCAAGAGTTTGCAAATATTAAAGCTATGTGTTATTAATTAAATACATTTGGAAAATGAGTTGTGAGATGAATGTTTATTTTTGCAAAACAATATTGCAATGATTATTTATTTCAGTCTAGTAAATTAAGAAATAGATCAAAAAAATTGGAAAAAATCATAGAAGGGGGTGGCCATTATAGTGGTATCAAAGCTGGTTTTTCTGCCAGCCTGTTCAAGGTTTGTACTTGTTTTCCTACAAAGATTCACAAAGGTTCAAATTTGCAAGAATTAAAGATATTGTATTTGGGGAGTATAGATAAATCATCTTTAAATCATTAATCCATCAACGGTGCCAACCTGTGGGTTTGTAGAGTTTTCAGAGATCAAGTATTCTTTGGAAAAAATGCTGAAATAAGAAGATTAAAGGCATGACTCTTAGAAAGGGCATCGTAGAAGGAGTACCCAACAAATATTATAATTCTGAATGGAAATTGTGCCAAGAATATATTCGGTTTTCTCTGTTGTAGTTGTCGAAAGGATTTATATCAAAGAAAAAATCAATGAAAATAGTTTTGGGTGATTAATTTAATGTCAGCGGCATCTTCTTCCTTGAAGGCAATAAATAATCTTGGGAATAATATGTTTAAAGAAGCCGATAATGTTGATATGCATCCACTCTTGAGGGAAACCATCGATCATTGAATTTCATGCCATGAAGACACCTGTCGTTAGCATATACATTCACCACCATTATCTTTTGAGAGGTATCGAGTATTTGATTATTAAATGTGTGTTTCGGTATTCTAATCGTGAGCCTTAAGCAAGCAACGAGTTCCTATTTGGATTGCATCTATAAGCTAGCATGGTCGAGGGTCCCTGTGTCAGAATTTTGGTCTCAAGTCATTAGCGTGGCGGATGTTATTGGTGTCATGGTTCGACGTGAGTCATGCAGACTTAAGCACTGATCGTGTATCTTCTTTGCTCTAAGATTTCTCTTTGTCAGTTGCCGATGATTCCTATTTAATTTTGGGAGTCAATGTTTTTGCATGAAACTATAAAGGAGCACCGTAAGATTTGAAGGATTTTTGGAGACAAAGGAAATTAAATCTTTCGCTAATATCAAATTACCTCCGTGGAAAACTAGCGATGAATACCATTTTTTAAGGAACCAAAGATTAAAAAAAAGAATCATCATGCTACGTAATAAATGCATTGAGGAGTCGTTGTTCAATGTCTATCGCGAGTCAGAGTAATACCATTACCATTTGCTATGGAGGTCAAAGAGGTGCTATAGATCCCATTGCGAGAAGAAATCAAAGTCATGTTTGGCTTCCCTTTCAGGTTGTTTGTTTGAGTCGATTTATTGTCTCTATCATCAACTTGTGTGAACGAGCCATATTCCTTGGATTTGCGGGTGCTCTGGCATGACGGCTAGAGGTCTAAAATATTCGACTATTGTTATTCCTGTTTAAGGTGGTTCAGATAATTTAATCATTGATGCTGAGATTTAATACTTCCAGCGCTATATTAAGTTTGGGTGGTTGGACATATAATTTTCAACAATAGTCACCAGTTCTGGGCAGCGTTGAAGAATTTTGACTCCATCGATACCTTCTAATCAGTAATTTTAGGATACCGAATATTAGAAGGGATAGTGAAGTTGCATCATAATATCAGCAATAAACTATTTGTTGAAATATATCTAAGGAAAGGACTGTAAAAATTATGAACAAATTTTGTGGCAAATTCAAACCATATCATCAATCAAAAATAGCAATTGATCTATTTATAGAAGAGACCTGCAGTTGTTGACATCAACAAAAGAGGATGGTTCTACTTTGACATAGATATGTATCCATCATTATTTGTCATAGTAGAATGTCAAGATTAATAGGGATAGTACAACAGTATTATAAGTAAGCAAATTGCAAGACAAATAATCACAGTAGAATATTAACATAAGATCTTTAATGTCAATAAATAACAAAAATAAGAAAACAACAAGGGAAGAACTAGTTGAAATCAACAATTAAGCAAGGTTTTCAAGATTTTGGCACTTTTATTTTTGGAGACTCTTCATTTGATAGTAGTTTGTATTCAAAAAATATGAGTATATATATTCAACCCAAAAAAACCCTCAAACATAGCCTTTGCATTTCAAAAGAGAACTTGGGCAAACTATTTGACATAATGCCAATGATGAGTTATGCAAAAAATTGGGTGAATCAATCAAAAGAGAATATGGACTCCCTTAGGGAATTTTCTAAGAATCAACAAAATATTTTGCGTGAGCTACAAAAGATCCGTGACAGTATGAATGATCAGGGGTACGCAATGGGGTTCACTCAATTGGTGACCAAACTTCATCATAAAAGATCAAGGATAGGGAAAGAGTTAGTTAAGGCCAAAAATCTTGTGGCATTTGCAGAAAGGGGAAGCAAATTTGAAATTGGTGATGAAAATGAAACCTTACCCCATGAGGTAGGTGTGTCAGAATCACGGGTTAACCTAGTGGACAGGGACGTACATACAAATGATGAGATTGTACTTCATGAGAACATCCGATAAACACCAGAGGATATTCACCCATCACAACTTGGTGGTGATAGTATAGGTGAACAGGGGTTGCATTCTGCAACCGAATCCATTATGATGCAGGTTACTGACAGTTACATCTACTTTGGGGATCTACCAAGTGAGTTGTAATTGGAGTCACAAGGATATCATGTATATGATGATGACATAAGGTATGTAGGAGCCCTCTTCAATAAGAAAATGCATATTTTTTTTTACCATAAAACACTTGAGGCTGGTTTTGATCACAAATCAGACTATCGGGATGGTTAATCTCCTCAGTATAATGACAGGGAGGCTCAGGAAGCATGGAAAGGCTTGGAAAACACTGTTGATATGCATGGGGTTAGTTCTAATTTTTGCTTGAATTTTGGTAGAAACCAACTTAGTTTTGATGATTATGATAGTTTGGGAAAAAATTGGAAGAGCCAGCTAATAGTGTTTGTCAAAAACAAAGGAAGATACAGAGAGACTAATCAGTTGGTAGCAGGGATTGCAAAATGTCAGTGGGATTCTTTATTTGAGCTAAGAGACTCATGCTACCCTCAGATTGTGCATGATGACTATGAGTCTAACCTTGTGGACACATCATAAGGTGAGGAGATAGTTGATGACTCAATAGAGGCTAAGGTTGCGTGGCCATGTGTTATACCGATATGCATCCCTTACTACTATCTAGTTGATATTCATACTCTTCTTGGTGGGATGCAGTTTCCATCTGATAGGGCCACTTTGGAGTTGAGTTCACTCACCTAGGATCATAGGCTTGCATCTATGAGCCTTGAGGATGATGGTAGGAGCATGTTTTGGGTGAGGGTTGATCACGATTTGGAGTGGTATTCTACTATTCACTCTTTGGGCAGCAAGGATATTGATCCAACTATGTCTATTTAGGTGAATTGGAGAGAGGTACTGAGCCAAGCTTGGAGACTGGTGGACTTGTGGATGGTCAAGGAGCACTCGTACTCAGGTGATGTCCTATTTGACATAGGGAGTCAGAGTATCAGTATGGGGCATTCAAATTCTGGTAGTAGATACATTTTTTGAATGGCCAGTTACATTATAGAGGATGGGCACCTTCCTGGTTGGCATTCTTTGGAGAGGTTTATTGAGTATCCTATTTCAGTATTGAGCATGACATTTTCTCAGGATCTCAGTACTCATATGCGTCATGAGTTGTAGGAGTGGAGTATGGGTGAGTCTCTAGGTATCATACAGATTTATATACACCTAGCTTGGTTGAGTCTGATGATGGCACATCCTTCTAAAGGGTGTTTTGTTTTCAATAGTTGATTGGGTGACATGGGATCATCCAATTCACTTTCATAGTGTGAGTGTTGGGGTATGCTAGTTAGTTGAGGATTATAGAGGTACTTCTAGCATCATTGTTGCAATGGCCTATGATGATTATCTCTTGGATTAGTTGTGACATGAGATGTTTTGGTTTATATTAGACTGACATGCTGATGTCGGTTGGGAGAGGGATCATGTCATACTATTTCAGTTGGGGCTTCTATCGTTCCATCATGTCAAAGGGGTAGTGGTGATCAGTGTGGTGCAACATCAACATGATGGGTTGTTTCTAAGGTTGTTATGGGATTCAGGTATCCTATGAGACTTCATTTGGGATGCAGATCACTGACTGGGATATGTCTGAGAATTTCTTGAGGAGAATCAATATTTGGGAAGGGTAGACTGTAATGTCCCCTTTTCTAGGTAGTCAGTGTGTAGAGCAAGTTAGCCTATACATGATCTCCTGTAGGCTAAGTTATATTTTGGGGAGCCATATGGAGGTGTCAAAATATTAATCAATTGGCATAGAGCTCCTGTTTTGTAGTCAATCAAACTTGTTTGGAGATCACTTGACTAGACTTGCTATTTTTAGCAGTGTCCAATTTTAGGGTTTTAGATGATGATTGGTAGCTCAGTGATATTATCCAACGTATTGGGTGTCAGGAAACCTTCATTGATGGTTTTTCATAGGAGCAGTGAACAATATTTTTATGGATGAAGATAACTTAAGTGATGTATTATTTAATAACATTAAGATCACTTACGAGATGTTATAAGGAGATTTAGCTTTATTGATGTTCCATTCTCATTAATAGCTGTATCAGAGAATCGTAGCCTAGTCATAGGAGTCCCCTAGGCTAGAAAGTTTAGGTAGGGACTCAGATTGGTGGAAATTTTGCAGTTTCCAGGTGATAATTCAATGACTTCAAGTGTTGACCTAGGGAGCCGACGCTAGGAAGGCAAAAGGGGCCACTTTATAACATTATGTTATAAAGTTAAGTTATAAACTTTGAAAACAACTTAAAGTTGCACATCTAGGCTAAGGGGGGATTGTGGCCCTCTTTTATGAAGAAAATGACATAATTTAGAATTAAAAGAAAATAAAGTATGTGCAACCCTAAGGGTGCCCCAAACCCTAATTTTGCCCTAATTGTTATGCAATGTTATATTATGGTGTTGAGGCTTCATTTTGGGATATGGAGGATTTAGTTTTTTTTTAGGAGACTATCGAATTTCATAGAGAAATTCATAGGGCTTGTTGAGACAGATTTACTTGACAAGAATATCACAGTTTAAAGTGTGAAAGATCACCTCTAGCTAGATCAAGGATTGGATACTTCCATATAGGAGGTTCATCTATGCTTCATCAACAGACTGTTGGAGCTAGGTTTTCCACACAAGATCATTTTCTTGGTGCTTTTCTGAAGGCCATCATTTTTGAGCTTTATACATCAGTTCTGGAGTTGGAGTCCACACAATATCGACAGATATGAAGTTTCATACAGAGGTATTTATATTATTGTCGATTTAATATCAAGAGTTTGCAAATATTGTAAGTTGTGTGCTATTAATTAAATACATTTGGAAAATGAGTTGTGAGATGAATTTTTATTTTTACAAAACAATATTGCAATGATTATTTATTCCAGTCTAGTAAATTAAGAAATAAATTAGAAAAATTAGAAAAAATCGTAGAAGGGGGTGGCCATTATATTGATCCTAGCTTTTGATGTTTCTTGTCCAATAATGTCAAAATACCTGATCCTGCAAGATAATCTAAGAAATGCTAAAAATGATAATCAACATTAGGGGGACTGCTTAGGTCATTGTATAACAGTGCTCAAAGGCACAATTTTCAAGCCCCCTAGGTCCCTTAGATGACCTTTCAACACAAAATTAGAAATTGACCTTTGGAGAATTAATCATAAAATAGATATGCATAAATGATAAAAACAAAAACATAATGTGCTAGTATGCTCATTATTCAGCAATGAAGGTAACCAAACTATCAAAAAGAAGAACTTGCCCCTAAATTGATCTCAGGAAAAATCACACCTCATAAAAAGTAGGCACGATAACACTTCGACAAAGTCACACTCTATTAGAATGGAATATTATTTCTCTTATATGAACTAAAACCCTAAATTAGGGTTAGCAATATCGTGCCTTGACAAAACTGGGTATGATTTTGCTTCGTACAAATGTAAAATAAAATTGCATGCACAGAATGTAATTTAAATGTGAAATCACAAATCAAAACCTAAATGGAGAATGAAGAAGAAACTAAATAAGGCTAAGTATCTGAACTGACACTCTTTCCCTCTAAGACACAATGCACATCCACCAAGTTAAGAAGCAATCCAATCCACATAATAGGAAATCAAAATACAAAATTCACACTTTAGGTTGGCTTGCAGAAGACACTAAAAGCAGAGTGAAATGAAAGTACTAAGCAAATTTTAGAAGACAAAGATCGCATGAGCATTAGTAATTTTGTGATCATGATATATCAAAAGAGTGAGATTGGTCTTCCTTTTAGAGACGATCAGGGCGAGCACAAATAAACTCACAACTGACTCAAAAACACATTGAAGGGTTTAAACTTGGGTCTAAGTAGGCCAAAATAAAATAAAATATTAAATTAAAATGGTAAAATCATACCCCATCCTAACGAGGCACAATATCGCTTGCACGAAGTCGCACCTTGTGTAAATAGGACATGATTTTGCTAAAAGATAAAAGAAAATAAAAATTATGGATAAAGAGGTCTTCTCTTGCCCTTGGCAGGGTTTGGGGACCTCTTAGGGGTTGCAAATAAGATTACCCACTGAAAGTGGGTCAATTTTGTGTGTCTACACCAACCAAAAGTTCCATTAAATACTCTAAGATTAGTCCTAGATTTGTAGGACCTTTTACTATTGTTGATAAAATAAACCCAGTTGCCTACAAGCTAGCTTTGCCACCCAAATTGTCAAAAATCCATGATACATTCCATGTGTCCCTCCTCAAGAAATATATTTTATATCCCTCTCATGTTTGGAATGTTGATCATTTGCATATGGTCGATCCCCTCCACATTGAAGTGCGTCCAATCAAAATACTTGGTTATAGAATGAAACAATTAAGGAAACATAGTATTGAGCAATGTAAGGTCCAATGGGACCAATATTCTAAAAACAATGCCACATGGGAAGATGTGGCTATTATGAAAAGATAGTTTTCATTTTTGTTTGAATAATGATATAATGATAATTTTGTTATATAGGATATAACATTGTTATTTTGTAAAAATGTATGTTTTCCTGCCTTGATTCTTATTTAAATATATGGCAATGTAATTTTCTACTAAGAATTATAAACACACGAACTATGTTTAATTATAGAGTGGGAGTATGTAACATCCCTCCAAAATCTAGCTATAAGTATGCTTACTTTATTTGCAAGAACGAGATACTACTGATTTGTTTGTGGATGAAAGAACATGTGTTCTCAGTAGAGATAAAAAGCAGATTGAGAAGTGATACCTCCTCCTGATAAGGAATAATGGGCACTAGTAAAAATGTAAGAAGGTGATATGATGAGCGATAGGGTATTTGTAGTTGTAAGGGATGAAAAGCCCTACTAGCAATACACCCATCAACGGTCCATATAGTTGCATTCATGTAGTTGCATTTAGGAACTTTGTGTTCTATATTTGAAATTTGGAACACTTTTATTTTTATAAGAAAGAAAGAAAATTAAATAAATAATAAAAATAAATGTGTTGTATACTAGTTAATGAAAAAGAAAGAAATTAAAATCAAATAAAAATAAAAATAAAAATAAATAAATTAGAATTTATAAGCTAAATTGAAAAAAAAAAAAAAAATTGTATAAATCTTTTTAACACACCTGGAAGTTTTAAAAATAGGGTGTTTGCATGGAATAACACATATATCACTTAATTTTGTTATTAAGACATCTATTTAAGGAAGGGATAGTCTGCAGATAAGTATTTGGTTTTGTGGTATTGCGTTGGGAAGAAGTTGATTATAGGCAATTTGCTAAGCAGTGTTATGACATGTTAGGATCTTTGTGTTTATATTATGTTTATATGACACTGAATGGATTATGTAATTTGGAGAGAATAAATATTTATATAGTTTAGTAACTTATGTATGAATTCTTGCTTTAAGGAAATATTTAATGTAGATAAAAAAATGATAAAAGGTTTGAGGTAATCATGAAATTATCAATAAATAGTAATAATGGGATTAAAGAAGTACATCCATGAATATGTGATTGTTTGCATGATATCGATAGATGCATCCATTTTAAGTAAGGCCACTTTGATCCCTGATATGGGCTACATCATCATTATGTTGTTGACCAACCAGTAATATTCGTATTGTGCTGAGAGAGATATTCATACTGTGCTGAGGGGTTGTCTGTGTACATTAGGGACAAATAGAAACATTTAAGCAAATGCCAACCTTCTCTGGTTTCCAAGTGATTGTAACAATATTTAGAGGATGAATTGAATAAAAT
This sequence comes from Wollemia nobilis, assembly GCA_028583015.1. Lineage (NCBI taxonomy): Eukaryota > Viridiplantae > Streptophyta > Pinopsida > Araucariales > Araucariaceae > Wollemia > Wollemia nobilis. The sequence continues at coordinate 1,950,469 of JAQPPZ010002729.1, read as the reverse complement.
CTGATATTGTCTTGAGCCTCGATTGATATTTCCAACTATTTTGATACATTACAAATTTCTTGTTTGGTGAAACCAAATTTCATGATGCATCCATATATTTTTATAAGTATATTATAGCTATTAATATTGTGAAGACGTATAGTGTCGTTGTTTGAATTGGAGGAGTCATTATAGCACAATACCTCTTTAATGAAAATTCTGAATGCAGCTTAATGTCAAAAATAGTCTTGTAAATTATTGATGATATAATTCGAGTTGAAAACTTTTATTTTGCAAATATTTAGTTATATATATATATATATAAATATATATATATCAAGGGCATAATTGTTGATGAGCTTTGAGTGCTTATGTCTAGATCATTTTAGAGGAAAATGTATCATGTTTAACAGGTATTCCCTATTTTGGTTTCTTTAAATAAATGTTTTAGGAAGCTGAGTTACTTTCTATGCAAAGTTAGGCAGTCTCGAACTATCATTTATTTTCAAAATAGAAGGATGGTAATTAGTTTTAACATTGAAATCATGTTCAATCTTCTTGGACCACCAATGGATGGTACAATAGTTTCTAAATCATTCATCTAGAATGTTGAAATTCCCTTGATGATAGCATACTGTAAGAATTTATTATTACCAATCCTAGTAGAATATTGTTTAAAAATTTGTACCCAACACTCATAAAAAAATATCACCTTTGAGTGATGTCTTAACGTATCTGGGTACATTTCCATATTTAAGCCAAGTTACACATTCTTTCTTCACTCTGTATCATAAAATAATCCGTTGAAGCTAAAATTTGTATGTGATGCAGCGCAGAGCTTTGCAGAGCTTTGTCATGAATGGTGAAAACCACCACTTAAGGCAATAAAGTAAACCGTTACTATCTTTTTATAATAAGGTTGTTGTACTATTTATTCCAAGGAGTAAAGATTAAACTCTAACATCAAGATTAAGGAATTTTGATTAGAAACGGCAATATAACTTTATAACTCCCAAGATATGGTAACATGATATATGGTTTAATTAAGTAATAAAGGTTGTATTGTAGTTGTCCACATGTTTGAAATTGATGAGCAGATTTGATGTGAAATCCTCCATGAGCTTAGGGTTGATTGTGTAACATGTCTCACTGAAGAAAATTTTGATGAATTATACTTAAGAAAAAGTAAATCACCTCTTAATGAAGATTAAAGGAGGGCAACAAGTAGTTTAGGATTTACCTCTGACTATAAGTAAATTTTTTAAACCACAAACTAAGATTTTAGCTACCTCATAATTTTATTTTGGAAATTCGAGATTTACTTTGTCTAAAATAAATGTATACCTTAGAAAACATAAAAGTCTTTAAAAAGTATGATTATAAAAATATCGTTAGTTTCATAAAGGTCCAAACACTCCTTATTGGTTATGCTCAAAAAAGTAGTAGAATATAAAGTTTTTTTTAGTTGTTGAAATGTAAATTTTGCTTGTAAGATAACTATTTAGAATAATGCAGATTGCTGATGGTTATTTTAGTTTTTATGAAAGTCTTAAATTGTTATTTTGTCTCACCATGCTAAGATAAAAATAAATAGTTTGATTATGTTGCTGATATTAATGAATATATTTACTTTTTTATTCTTTACTAATATAGTAGAAATGAATTTATTAGATAGCTTATAGATGACTCACTTGGACTTGAATTTAAATTAATATCAAAGTCTAAAACATGTAGAAAACACCTTTAGACCTATTGGAGGAAATAAGGAATATTTTAAATGAATTGTCTAACCAGTCAAACTATTTCCACTATTGTAGGATACAAATATCTATGAAAAAACCTATCATCATGAAGGATGATAGTAGCCTAACTATACCATAAGAATATGGGCAGGAAATTCTAGTTAACACGCCCAACACCCATGATTGTGGGTAGGGCAGTCATTAGATTTCAAGTACAGCTGCACTCCTGATGGGAAGGATCTGGAAGAGAGGTAAAAGAGGATGAAATGGGTATTGCTCTTAGGATATTACTTGGATAGTACAGTTAGGGATAACTTGAACCCTGTATGATTGGAATTTTACTCAATAAAAAAAATGGAATGGGACATCTCATTGTCAATCATATCAGGATAAGAATCACCCGATACTAAGCCAGGGCATTGGCGGATTCTAAATAAATTATAGGGAAGGTGTAACTCATTTAGCTCAAGGCATGTATATGATAATCCTTACATGACTAAAGCATAAGGATAGAGGAATTTATGCATCTAATCTCTAGGTTAAATGGGCCCTAGAGGAGAAACCCTTGCCTAAACTTGGAACTTAGGGTGAGAGAATAAGTTCTTTTAAGGCACCATATTATGGGACCTGGTCAGTCTCATCCACATGGATAGTCATCTGCAACGATCTGAGCATCCATAGTGGTAAATAATGCATACCTCATACTAATTAAAAATGGGTAAATATCATACAACCCTCATAATGGTTGTTTTAAAATATTAAGACCAGTCAATTTTTTTTCCAAATGTGAGTCCAGTAAGTAGGACTGGATTGGACAACCAAGTGGGTAGGACTTGGGTTGTTATAAACGCTTCTTGGAAATAAGAGATTTTTTCATGGATTTCAATCTTCTAAGGCCTAAACCACTGTCCTCCTTATTACTGCATACTTGGTCCCACACCACTAGATGAAATTTCTTTTTCTCACTTGCTCCTGACCAAAGAAATGAGTGTTGGATCTATTTTATTCTTTCAAGAATCTTACCCAAGATTCAAAATAGAGAAATAAAATATACCAAGATGCTTTGAAGGGTGGCCTTAACTAACATCACTTTTCCTACTTGGATCAGGAGGGCATCTTTCCATCTTTCTAGCTTTCTTTGGACACACTCCACAATCAGTTCCCATAGGGATGATATTGAAGCCCCAAAAAACATTGGCTTCCCCAGGTAGGATGAAGGGAGAGACCCAATATTATAGCCTAGAATATTTGCATTCCTCATCTGCCTTGTTGGAGGAGTATTGAAGACAAAAATAACACTTTTCTTGAAATTAACCTTCTGACCCGTTGCCTATTCATAATATTCCAAAATACTTTTGACTAATTTTGCTTGCAAAATTGAATCTTGAAAGGACATAAGAGTATCATCAACAAACTAATGATGGGATATGGTACTGATGGACATAGTTGTCTTAAGGCTTATAATAGAACAGTTAGATTTGATGGCCCAACCTATATATTTTACTAGAAAAATAAAAAGGTATAGGTACATGGTATATCCTTGACAAATTCTCCTGCAGCTCCTGAAATATCCAGTCAGAGAGCCATTCACCAGAACTGATAACTTGGTTGAAGAGACACATGATTTGATAAAACTTATCCAATCCTGACTAAAGCCAAATTTATGCAAGACTTTGAAGAGAAACTCCCAATCAACCATGTTGTAAGCTTTGTTCATATCTAGCTTGAGCAAGGTCCCATAATTACCACTTTTGGTCGTTGAATGGATGATTTCATGGACTACAATGGTTCCATCCAATATTTATCTCCCATATACAAAATCGCTCTACAGGATATCAATTATGCCTGGTAATAAAAGTTTCAATCTATTCGCCAGGGTCTTCGTCAAAATTTTAAAAATAGTATTACACAAACTGATAGGCCTATAAGCTGCAAAATCCTTAGCATCAACCATTTTAGGGATAAGCACCAAAAACATAGAGTTGACATCTAAAGGGATCTATTTAAAAGACTAAACATGTTTGATGGCATCAAAGATCTTTGGACCTAAAATATGCCAAAAGTTTTAAAAAAATATTGGGGAAAACCCACCAGCTTCTAGTTCTTTGAGCCCGCCCATTGTAAAAACTACTTTATTGATTCCATCATCTAAAAATAGAGTATCCAAAATATTATTTATATCTATAGACACCCGAGGTGGTATGTTATTCAGTAAGCGATCTTTAGCCTATTGATTTTTTTTTGATGTGGAACACAGGAGGTCCTTCAAAAAATTCATTACCTCAACATAGTAGAGTGAATTTTTTTTGTGGAGTTTTCTATTTGCTTTTGTAATCACCCTAATTCTATTGTTACTCCTATGCCTCAACACAATGGAGTGAAATTTTTTTGTATTTTGATCACTCTCCTTAAGTACATTGCCATAGCTTTTTGCCTCCACATAATTTCTTTCCCTACCAAAATATTATAGAGATCTATGAGAATAGATAGTTCTTGCCTCTTTAGTTCCATAGAGTAACCCTGATTTTTAGCTATTTTTTCAACCTTCTATAACTAGTTGTGAATATCCATATTTTTTATGATAATATTTCTAAAAACCTACTTATTCCAATCCTTCAACTTAGCCTTTATAAATCTCAACTTGGAGGTTATTTGTGTCATTCGATAACCTAAAAATATGTGATTCCACCATTCCTCAATGTTGGATTCTAGACTAGGGTGTTTAAGCCACATTGCTTCAAATCTAAATGGTCAAGGAAAGAATGTCAAATCTTGTGTCTTCTCAAGCAAAATTAGATTGTGATCTGAGGCCACTTTAGGGAGATAGCATAAGGACACATCGCCAAAAAATGAGATACCTTCTTTAGACACCAACATTCTGTCTAGCCTAATATAAATGTTTTGACTCCCAATTCCTATTACTCCATGTAAATCTTGACCCTTTCAGGTCCAAATCCATCAGCTCCTAGCAGTAAATAAAAGAGGTAAATTCATCCATGCTATTGAGCACTGGGGTTCCTCATTTTTATCATACATATATAATAGTGTATTGAAATCACTTGCCAAAAGCTAAACCTCTCCTTTAAAATTTTCCCTCATAGAACCAAGTAAATCCCAAAGCATGGTTCTAGAGGGTCTCAAATTTGGGGCGTAAATATTCGAGGTTATCCATTTAAATCTTGACTCCTTGGAACAAAACACAAATGAACACAATTGATCCATCAATGGTTTTAGGGTCCCAAATGCACAAGAGACCTCCTGAGGTATCTTTAACTAAGTTAGCTATGAACTCGGCCTCCTTCCAAACCTTCTTAACTATTTCAGCACTACTACTATCCATTTTTGTTTCTTGTAGCAAAATTATATCTAGTTTAAAACATGTTTTTATGGATTCTAATACACGATGTTTAGGTAGCCCATGAAGGCCACTAATTTTCCACTAAATTTTTCATTTACAATTATTGGAAAGAAAACTCCCATCCTTAGATTGGGGGGATTGACAGAATGAATCTAGCTTCAGTTGCTTACCTTTTGTATCCTTTTCCTTTTTGAACTTGATCTTGGATTGAACTCCATCTGCAATATTAGATTTCACCTCTCTACTTCTTTGAGATTTACTGTATGGTTTGCATACCTTACTTGGAACTCCCACGTCAATAAAGCCCTTGCGCAAGCTTCTGGTTGTAGGACGCAACATCCTTACCCCTACGAAACCTTCACTAGATGGGGATTTGACATCACCCAAAATTGGGAGATCCATTTTCATATCCATATTCTGAGGAGATCTCTCTCTGACTTGAGGCTCTGTAGAGCCATCCTGATCAGCCTCCTTCAAGTTTAGGAATTGAAAAGAGTTTTGGAGAAACTCCTTAGGGATTTGAGTCTTAGAAGCTAAATATTTATTTTTTAGCACTAACAAGCTATAATAAGTACTTCCCAAGATCCTACACCCCTTTTCTCCCTCGTTTGAAGCTATTTCTTGAATATATTCCTATTGGTCATGAATCTGCCTACGTGTAATAATATGCACCTAGACCCGACCAATATTGAAAGGTCAAAGGAAAGAGATGTCCTTTGGACCAATCTCTAGAGAGGATTTGTTCCATTACTAATGTAAAATAGGTGTTAAGCTTAGGGAAATAAATTGACAAAAAGAAATGGGAAATATGGCTATAAGCCAAAAACGTAGTGTGGGGATGAACTAATAGCTAAATAACTAGATCAAGTTATAACCAACATTTAATCAGAAATAATAACACAAGAACCATTCATAAATCACAAATATAACTTCCAATTAGTATTTCAACATTTATTTCTTTATCAACAATCAAATTTAAATGTAGAATTTTAATTCATCTAACAAAGTCATTGAATATATTAAAAATGATAGGTAGAAAGTAGTAACATACACCACCGATCTGAGAAACAGAGCCAATAATCTTTCAATTAAAGCAAAAAATTTAAACTCAAAGAGTTTTTCAAAAAAATATCCATCATTTTTTACATCGATTTTCTTAGTTTTTATAGAGAATTTCACCTCCAAAATTATTTTTTTGTTAAATAAAATTTTGGCTAGTCAAAGATCAAACATCGGCAATTCCTCCTTGGTAACAACAATGAACAAATCAACAAAGACATTGCGAAGTGACAAGCAATTTCATCGCATGGTGTATCGAGACTTTGGTAGAAATCATCAGCCAAATTTCCATATCCATGATGGTGCCTTAAAATGAATATCCACTGAAGTGGACGATGCTTTGAAAACAAACAAGATTACACCAAAGTCAAGAGTGCAGCATTTAACCTTAGCAGTTCTTCAGCAGTGACCTCGAACATATCAATTGCATCATTCCAAGAATTAAATTTACTAGCTTTGAACCTTTTCCAAAGAAGACCTTCATTAAAATTGTTGGGGGTGATGGCGTTCATTTCAAAAATAAGCTTTCGCTCAAATTTAGGCCCAAAATGGCCTTCATCACAGTTTTACCGAAATTGTGCTTGAAATGGGCTTTCACCTAGACTTGCACCTGGAACGTGCTTTTGCCAACATTTTTTCTCAAAATGCGCTCCAAAGGAGTATTTCATTGGAAAATTGAGTAAAATGGGAGTTTCACCATAAACTGGGTGAAATGAGCATTTCACTGGAAAATTGAGTGAAATGGGAGTTTCGCTAGAAATTGGGCAAAATGGAAGTTTTACCAGAAATGGAGCGAAAAGGGAGTTTCACAAAAAACTGAGTGAAATAGGAGTTTCACCAAAAATTGAGTAAAATGGGAGTTTCGCTAGAAACTAGGTGAAATGGGAGTTTCACCAAAAAATAAGCGAAACCACAAACCAATGATTTCGTAGGTGAAATTGTATGGAAATTGATTTCACTATGATCCTGCTTGAAAAGGATTTTCACTGCACCTAGGGACAAAAAGGAATTTCGCTCTGATTTTACCCGAAATGAAACCCACCAAATAGTTAGAAAAAATTTGAAAAAATGTTTAATGTGACAAAAATGCTCAAAATGGATTTCACTATCAAAATTGCTTTCATATTAAGGCAAAAATTTACAAAATTTTAATGTGGTAAAAATACCAACATTTATGGTGGCTCACGAGGTATTCAACTCACTTGAATGCAATCGATCCCAAGGCCTTTTATCCATTGGGTACAAAGTCTCCACTGTCAATTGCATCTGATTACCTGCTGCTTGCCCTAGTTTCTTCCTGCTCTTTGAGATGTGAAGTTGTAACTTCATACACTATAACTGCTTCAGCACAAGCATCCATACCAATCACCTCACAAGCATTGAGCGTATCCATAATGTACCAAAAAGTCTCTACTTACTCCATGTCAATATAGTTGACCCTCTGGCTGAGCTCCAGCAATCCAGACTCGATGCGAGTGAGCTTCCTCATCAAAGGCAACATGTGATCTTCGGTGATGGGATCTTCCCAATAATCAATATTTGAAGCATAATCTATGAAAGAAGCATAATCTTAAAATTTTCCCTTGATCTTTAGTGAAATTGAGGAAATCTTTATCTACTATCACATCAAAATAAACCAATAAAATGCTCCTATCCTGCTTGAGTATCTCTAGAATCTTGCGGGATTCCTTAACTATATTCATCCTAGAAAAATAAGTGTAGTGTAATATTGGCATTCAACCAAGCCTGGGCCATGGCGCTCATTGGGTGAAACCTGAGATTCATTTTAGCCATCACCTAGATCTTCATCACTATTTCCATTTTTAGCTCCAGGTTCTCTTCTAAAAACTTCACTATGTGTAAGTTGTACGTGATGATAATCTACACTTTCTAAAGGAACATGAGGACCAACATTGCTTTTATATCTATTGTCACACTATCGATAAGTAGATTAATATGAGCCTCCTTAAATTTATCCTTCATGAGGGTTACCGATTGCATTGCCTTTGCTGCCAAATGATTTTGTAGATTTTGAAGTTGGTCCTTCAAGGCCTAGATCTTTTGTTGTGATTCTTGTTGTGTTGCCTGATGTTGTTCTGCTGCCCGATTATATACCTCAATATTGACCTCCAGGTTCATCACCTTTTTCTACCATTACTGAGATTTTTACTGTGCAACATCCAGTTGGGTCTTCTATGCAGCCAAAGCATCTTCTAGTTCACTATCTTTACCTTAGATTGAAATAAGTGGTCCTTGTAATGCTCACCGTGCAAGTATATTGAACTCATCTCCACCTGTATTTTACCCATTTTCTCCATATTATCAATCCTTGTGAGGTCCTCAGTGACAACCTGATATGAATAATCATTAGGTGCCATATCTCCTTGAGGTTTCTGGACCTAAAGGACCATATTCATAGTGTGCATTTCCATATACTCCAGATTAAAAGTCACTTTCTTCATCACCTTAGTTGGGGCCTATGTGACATTTATATTGTGTATTTTCAACCAACATGAGGAACTCTGTCATGCTCTACTAATATTCTCTACCATGTGGTACTCTGGTAAGAGCTCCACATCCAAAGCCAGTGGTTCCTACACTATAAACATTGGAGAAAATAGGAAAAGGGTCTGCTGAGGGTTTGACTCAACAACAGGGACAGAAGTAGAAGGCACTATAGTTACGCTTACTTTGGGACGAACTTATGTACTTACAGTGATAATGGGGATGACGAGGGTGGAATATAGAATTGAGTCAATGGAAGGAAAAACGGATTCAGGGTAGATGTAAATGAACTAAAAGAGAGAGAATTGGAGGGAATATAAGAAGCGGGTGGAGCATTGGTGACCTACAACTATGAAATGGAGAGGGTACCTAAAGAGATGGGTACTATGAATGGAGGTGAAGTGTAGATAGGAACTGTAAATGGGGAGGTAGTAGTCACCAAATGCTCATCATTGAGAGAAGAAGAAGGAAAATGCATACCTATGAGCTTCGACACCATTTGAGTTGATGACAAAGGCTATTGCACTACTGGCTCTTTATATTCCTCTACCTTTTCCTCCTTTGCTTCTAGATCTACTATCACCATCATCTGACTTGGATTTTCCTACTGATTCAAAGAGGGTATCTCCTTAACACCAGTATGATCAACTATAATGAGGAAGATGGATTTGCACTAAGAGTAAAAATTGCACCACTCATAGCATTATTTACCATATTATAGAATGGCACCTTATACATGTGCTCCTATTTTTGAGTGTGAGTTGTTCCTCGGACAGCGGTTGCTCTTCTTCATCCTCGTAGATAACTGCCCTCTCCTCAACCAACATCTTCTTTTTTCTTACCATGTCTTCTTCCTTGTTAGGGTTATGGATACTTTTAGGCACTAGGTCAATGAAAGAGAGGGGTTGGTACTTTTCACAATGCTCGTCATATATTAGCAAAAATGTTGTAAATTTGAGTTAGTTTTTTTGTCATTGATGTCAAGAGGTTTGATGTCCAGTTTTTTTGTCATTAATGTTATAGGGTTGTTTTTCCAAAAGGCAATGAAGTTATTAAAAGGAAAAGGATATAATATTTATTTTAATTTTTTATATGCCTAAAGAGGCCTAAAAGTTGAAAATCCAAGGAAGGAGAAGCAGGTTTAAAAATAAATAATAATATTATAATATTTAATATTATAATATTTCGGCAAAAGGATTAGATGAAGAAAAATGAGGTCCAAGGAATTATTAAAAAATAAATCCTTGAAAAGACCCATTGAGTAGAATTTAAATGTTATTATTTAATTTATTTAAATAAAAATATTTTTAGCCTATGGTTAAGATTTTAATTTAAATAAATCATAAGGCACCAAAGGTTTAAATTTAAATTTTGAATTGCATAAGCCGATGTGTTGGAGTGCAAAGAACAATGTATAAAAATGGGGCAATGATTGTCATTTAATACCCAATACTATGTTGTATGCCTAAGAGAGTAAATTAATCGTGCACTGCATTGAAAGATAAGAAGAGGATTTCACATGCTTTAAAGTTTAAGGAGGTAGACTTTGGATTAAATTTGTGTCGAGTGCCAAAACAAACCCAAAGTGTTGGGTAGCGCAGATAGTGATCAAAGGTTGGTTAAGATATTCGTGCAAGGTAAGTCAAGGGTTCGATTCCTGTACCCTTCATTTTGGCACTCTATAAAGTTTTTATTGATTTTTAAATTCGTTGAAGGTAAGGTATAAAGAGTGGATTGTGCGCTTTGAGTATTGTGTGGGTGTGTAACCCAATGGCAACATAGCCTTGGGCTAAGATGTTGCGGTGATGACTAGTCACGGGTTCAAGTTTGGGTGCAGTCATAAAGGGTGCAACATTTTTGTTGAAGACGTGGGCCAACATTTATAAGGTAAGTGCTTTGATTTTAATTTTCTACCAAGGTTTTGGAAGGCACAAATTACATAGAGACCACATGATTATTTTTGCAAAGGTGGGAGTCATAAGGTTGATTAAAAATATTTTATTTTTGATTAGAAATATAAATAAAGGAATTGGAGTTATAAGGTTTAACAAAGGAATTTAATTTTTATTTGTTGAATGTTATTTTGTAAAGATTGGAGTTATAAGGTTTAACAAAGGAATTTAATTTTTATTTGTTGAATGTTATTTTGTGAAGTTTGGAGTTTATAAGGTGGTGAAAAAGGAATTATATTTTTATGTATTGAATATTATTTTGAGAAGTTTGGATATTATAAGGTGTACTTGAGAGTTGATGTTTTTGTATGATGAAATAATTATTGAGAAAAATATTTGTGTGGAGATTTTGAGATAGACTGCTGCTATCTAACCTTAAAATTGGAAAAGAGGATTTGATTGTGATTAATATAAGTTTTGAAGATATATCTCCATTAAAAAAAAAAGGTATGGGCACATCTTCCTTATGAGTGGAATATTGTTGGATTAAATATTGTGATATGCAAAGTTGGATTGAAAAGGATTGTTTGATAAGCATTGTTGGAAATGTTTGTGTGAGTTTTCAACATCCAACATCGAGGGTTCGATTCCCATCCCCTTCATTTTGGCACACAATAAAGTTTTGATTGATTCCAAAATTCACTGAAGGTAAGGTATAAAGGGTGGATTGTGCACTTTGAGCATTGTGTGGGCGTGTAGCCCAACGATAGCGTAGCTTTGGGGTAAGATGCTGCGATGACGACTGGTCGTGGGTTCGAGTTTGGGTGCAGTCATAAAGGGCGCAACATTTTTGTTGAAGACATGCACCAACATTTATAAGGTAAGCGCTTTGATTTTAATTTTTTGCCAAGGTTTTGGAAGGCGCAAATTACATAGAGGCCATGTGATTATTTTTGCAAAGGTGGGAGTCATAAGGTTGATTAAAAATATTTTATTTTTTATTAGAAATATAAATAAAGGAATTGGAGTTATAAGGTTTAACAAAGGAATTTAATTTTTATTTGTTGAATTTTATTTTGTAAAGATTGGAGTTATAAGTTTTAACAAAGGAATTTAATTTTTATTTGTTGAATGTTATTTTGTGAAGTTTGGAGTTTATAAGGTGTTGACAAAGGAATTTGATTTTTATGTATTGAATATTATTTTGAGAAGTTTGGAGATTATAAGGTGTACTTGAGAGTTGATATTTTTGTATGATGAAATAATTATTGAGAAAAATATTTGTGTGGAGATTTTGAGATAGTCTATTGCTATCTAACCTTGAAACTAGCAAAGAGGATTTTTTTCTGAAAGAGATTAAGTTGATTTGTGTATGCAAGTATTGCATTTGTTTGAGTAAGCTTTTGTGAAAGCTTAAGGATAGATTTGTGTGAGATTTTGTGAAAGCTTGTTGAGCAGATTTGAGGCAATTCTTGGTGTAGAATTGTTGAGAATATTTGAGACAAGTCTTGGTGAATACTTTATGAGAATAGATTGGATAAGTTCTAGGGAGGACTTATTGGATACATTTGAGGGAAGTCTTAGTGAAGACTTGAGATCAAATTGAGCAAGTTCTTGAGAGGACTTTTTGGACAAATTTGAGGTAAGTCTTAGTGAAGACTTAAGAGCAGATTGAGCAAGTTCTTGAGAGGAATTATTGGATATATTTGAGACAAGTATTTGAGAAGACTTGAGAGTAGATTTGATTGATTGATTTTTTCAATATTTATGGTAAGTCTTGAGGCAAATCTGAGTAGAGTTGATTTATAATTGGATTAATATTTGTGTTAAGGCTTGAGGCCAAATTTAAGGATAGAGTTTGGTTCATATTTGAGGGTGTATTTGTACCAGATCAGAGATATATTTGAGATCATATTTATGCTAGACCAAGGACAGTGTTTAGTACAGATTTGATACAGATATTGAGCAGAGCTGGGAGTAAGCTTTGGAGGTGACAGAGTAGAGGATGGTAGTCTTTAGTGGATAGATATCCATTAGCCAATGCAGTGAGTATAGAGGTCTTATGAGTGAGGATATAAGTCTTCAGTGGAGAGAGATCCACAAGCCAGTGTAGTGGAGGCAATAGTATTCTAGAATATCACCATCTAGAGTAGAGGAGAAAGAGTTCTCCTGTGGATAGAGATCCATGAACCAGCAAAGGGGAAATATTTCTCTTGTGGATTGGTGTCCATGAACTTGATTAGGGTATTGGTGTCTCCTTTGGATAGAGGTCCATAAATATTGTAATAGGGAAGGATTCCAAAGAGATTTGTTGAGAAACTTTAGTGATATATTTTTTTCGTGGAGTAGCCCACATTAGGTGAACCATGTTAAATTGGTTTTTCTATTGTGTGTGATGATTTGGGCATTGCTTTTATTACTACTGTTGATATTGCCATTGATATATTGGATAATATTATTTGAGAAAGAAAAGTAAGAGTTGATCTTATACTGTTCACCCCTCCCTCTCAGTATAAGCTTATGTTCTTCAAATTCTTCATCCATAACCAATGGATAACCAAACCTTGGGTTTCCTCAATGGACCCTCATGATCCACCAGTTGGTAATCTTCTCATCAGAACAATCACACAATTTCACTTTCATTTTATTGAAAAAATTAGGAGGGACCTACTCTAGATAATTCATGAGGTCATACTTGACCTCTATTTCATAGAAATCATGCCATGAAGGGAGTGACATCATCTTTTCAATATGTCACTCAAGGTCATGCCCCTTGGTATTATTCCTCTGCTACAATATGTCTTCTCAGGGGTAATAATAAAAATTCTTGGCCTTGGTGAAACTCTTGAAAACACCCAAAGGATCATATCACCATAATTGGGTAAGATCAATCAATCCCTGGTCATACAGTGTCTCCACAATCAATCCATTATGTCTACACTGAGTTACTTTTATGTCACCAAACTAGAAAGGCATAGTGTGTTGGATATTTTGAGTCCTTAAAGTTAAAGTTGTCATTGATGTCAAGAAATGAAGTCATCATTAAATATCAAGGAATTTGTCAAGAAAAAAGTTATCAATGTTGTCATTGATATTCTGGAAAAAGGCTTCTAATAAATTCAAGATCAAGAGGAACAATGCAAAGGTTAAAAGCAAAGGGCTCCATAATATTTTTAAATATTATGTGGAAGCATAAGTTAAAAGGTTTTCGTAAAAACCCAAGAAAATTTATTTGCAAACCTAAAGGGAGGTTTAATATTTATTTGATAAATTATTTAAATTCAAAATGAATTTAAATTTTATTAATAAATATTATTTATACCAAGGTGCAAAGTGAAATATGGTTTAAATAAAACCATAGGGTTTAAAGAACTAATTCATAAAATTTAAATTTAAAAGAATTTAAATATTTTATAAATTAATAAAGTTTCAAAGGAAATTTGAACGTCGACATACAAAAACATTGAGAGTAAATCGAGCATCGATGTCATGCATGGTGGAAGAGATTTAGTATAAAATCTAATGCCTTGGAGGCATTTCAAATTGTCCTTTTGCTTGATGAAAAAAATGTGCAATTGTGTTTAAGTTTGTAAGGAAGAAAGAGCAGCAAAAATATTTTTTATGCACCAGTGAACATAGCCAAGGTGTGGCTAGAGACAACAAGCATAGCCAAGGAGTGGCGCAAGGCAGCAAACTAGCCAAGGTGTGGCTAGAGATAACGAACATAGCCAAGGTGTGGCTAGAGACAACAAACATAGCCAAGGAGTGGTGCAAGGCAGCAAGCATAGCCAAGGTGTGGCTCAAGGTAGTAAACATAGCCAAGGAGTGGCTCAAGGTAGCAAACATAGCCAAGGAGTGGTGCAAGACAACCAACATAGCCAAGGCATGGCCCGAGGTAGCGAATGTAACAAGACGCCACTTGAGGCAACGAATGAAGCCAAGGTGAGGCATGACCTAAAGTAGGTGAAGGTGTAAGATGTGGAGGCTCCAAGGGAGAATGCAGCTCCATGATGGTGACAGCCAAGAGGAAGATGCTTGGAAGAAGAAGTACTTCATGCATTAATAAAATTGGTAACATTATATTATTGTGAACTTTAATTACAATTTAGGCTAAGGTTGAATAAAGGAGAAATAAGGTTGTAATTAATTTAGTGAATGCCTAAATTAAAAGGGAGTATTTATTATAAAGTATTGAGGTGAAAATATTTACTTGTGGGTAAAATATTTTTACCTTAGAAAAGGGAAAGATAGATTATTGCAATAATAAGTTTAGGGAGTTATAAGTAGAAATAGCTTTGGGCTTTGAAAATCAAAATAGTGAAGTGACTTATGCTTGAGAGGTGAATATTCAAAATAGTATGGTGTTGGATATTATTTTGAGATTGGAGTAATAAAGTATACTCATGAATTAATATATGCATTATATTATCATCTAATACTTTTGATATTGGCAAAGGAATATTGTGTTATTGTGGCATATTCTTGAAGGTCATCTTATCAAGAAAAAGGTATGGGCATATTTTTCCAAAGTTTAAGTTGATTGGTTGTTTTATGGAAAATAAATTTGGAGTGAAAAGGACTTGATTAAGATTTTCTTTTGAGTGTGTTTGAGTGATTGCTTCAAGGTTTTTTGGAAAATAAGAAATGTGGTTAAAACCATGTTTTATAAGCATTGTTGTTGGAGCCATTGTTTGTGTGAAGAACTTGAACTAGGGTTTGAGTATCATTGCTATGTGAAGATTTTTTTTATAAGCATTATTGTTGAAGTAAGTTGTTGAGAAAAGAACTTGAAATAGGGTTTGAAAATAATAGGAGTATCATTGTTATGTGATATTTGTTGTTGATCATTGTTGGAAGTATTTTGAGTTGGTGTTTATATACTTGGACTAGGGTTTGTGAGAAAGGGGTGTTTCATTAAGTGATTGGTTGAGCCTAGTCAAGTGGATGTGTGAAGTGATTGTTCAAGTTCCATAAAACAAACTATTCTATATTCTGATTTGAGTTGAGAAATTAATTGGGCATTGAGTATAGAAAATATTGGATCTCTAAAAATTCTCTTTATGTTTCTATGAGATTGGACAAGTTCTGTGTGGACTCGTTGAGCATATTTGAGCAAGTTCTGTGTGGACTTGTTGAGAAAATTTGAGCGAGTTCTGTGTGGACTTGTTGAGCAAATTTGAGCAAGTTTTGTGTGGACTTGTTGAGCAGATTTGAGCAAGTTTTGTGTGGACTTATTGAGAAAATTTGAGCAAGTTCTGTGTGGACCTGTTGAGCAAATTTAAGCAAGTTCTGTGTGGAATTTTTGAGAATATTTGAGCAAGTTTTGTGTGGACTTATTGAGCAGATTTGAGCAATTTCTATGTGGAATTATTGATAATATTTGAGCAAGTTCTATGCGGACTTTTTGAGTAGATTTAAGCAAATTTTGTGTGGACTTGTTGAGCATATTTAAGTAAGTTCTGTGTGGACTTGTTGAGAAAATTTGTGCTAGACCGAAGGACTATGTTTAGTGAAAATTTGAGATAGATATTTGGAGGTGACAGAGCAAAGAGGATAGTGGGCTCCGATGGATAGATATCCATTAGCCAAGGCAATGAGGATAGGTCTTCTAAGTGGGGACAAGAGTCTTCAGTGGAGAGAGATCCACAAGCCAGTGTAGTGGAGGTAGTAGTATTCTAAAGGATCACCAACCAGAGCAGAGGAGAAGGAGTTATCCTATAGATAGAGATCCACAAAATTGATTTAGGGTATCAGCATATCCTTTGGACATAGGTCTATAAAAATTGTAATAGGGAAAGGATTCCCAAGAGATTGATCGAGAAAATTTTAGTGAAATATTTTCTCCATGGAGTAGCCCACATTGGGTGAACCACATAAATTATGGTGTCTCTATTACGTGTGGTGTTTTTTACATTTCTTTGATTACTACTGCTAATATTTCTATCTATACATTGCATAATATTGATTGGGAAAGAAAAGTAAAAAGTGATCTTATACTATTCACCCCCCTCTCAATATAAGCTTGTGTTCTTCATAGTGTACATAGCTCATTTTCCCTTACTTGACCCATATGTGTCATTTGTAAAATCACTCTGTTGAGCAAATTCCAATGCAAAAAGGTGTTTGATGGTAAATTACAACATAAAAGGTTTTCCAGTGAAGCCAAAAATTCTTACGACCACTCCTTACATCAAAAAAAAGACATCACCTTTTTCCTTGTCTACCACCTATGCTTTCATTGCTCTCAGTACTCTATCATACACCCCATAAATGATCTCAAGGGCAAGTCCCAAGAAAAAATTGTTAAAATTATAATAGGACTCCTTCAAAAAGCTCTGAGTCCACAAATAAACTAGCAACTTTCTTTCTGCTTCATCTGTCTTTTTTACTACTACAAAGGTAAAATGAGAATGCATGTAATAAAAGAAATACCACACCATGAAATAATAGTTCCTGAAGGTTACATGCTCTCCGCTCTACATAATCTATAATTACATGTGCATTCTCCAAGATACGAAATCTACCTAATCAAAGAAAATAGGATTCTTGGTCATTGTCATGGTAGTCAAGGCATAAAACTCCACCTATGAAATACATTGTGCCAACAATGCTTTCCACTTATGCATTGTGGAATCTGAAGACAATCCCACCATCCATGCCAACATTGAATATAAATCTAGGCTCTTGAAATTCCTTAGAGGTTCCAATAAATCCAGTAACTCTCCAAACCATAACATCTTACCATAATTTCTGAAGAGTGAATTAGACATCTTACCATAATTTCTCCATACCCTTGTTCATGATTATGCAGTCATCGATTTGTCCGAGTGATCGTAATAAGGTGTTAGTTCTACTTCTTCTTCCTCCTCTCTCACTTTTTGTCACCTCTTTTCTGGTTCAAATTTCTTCTTAAATTTCTCCTTATTGGCTTCTATGGTTCTCTTCCCCATTGTCAGCTTCCCTTGGACAAACAACAAATAACTTTAAATATTGGAGCATAAATTGATTCATAGCAATTTTTCGAACAAGCACTTTCTAATTTTTGATTTTTTTAAACTGAAACATTCACCCTTGTATAGTTTTCCAATCACACCTGCTGAATTTAATGCCTGCAATATGCCAGCTAAATTTGGAGGCTTGTCACACTTTCCAATAATCCAACAATTTTCCCACCTCCTCTCCAAGTGTTGTGATTGGTTGCTCCAATTTTTTAATTACTTTTTCCTTCTTAGGGGCACAACTTGATGTTAATGATTAATTTCAAAAAGCATTCCTTGCCATTTTTTCACCTTGAATTATGTGATGGGCACATTTTTTTACTGAAGTGGATTTTCACTCATGTATTTCATTGATTTTTTTGATGAATTATCATGCATTATGGGAGTTCACTAAAAAAGCAAAGCGAAAAAGCCTTTTGCTCCCTTTCTTTCCAAAAATATACTTTGCCACCTCGTCCACCCGAAAAGCATGTGAGGGAAGCTTATTTTGTCAACTTGAATTTTGCTTCGAAAAATCCATATGTGCATGAGAAAAAGGGGGTGAAAATGAATTTCGCTTCGAAAAGAAAAGATGCATGGGAAAAATTCCATTCTTGGGAAAAAAAATTTTTATCTTTCCATCAACTGATTTTTACAACTTGGGCACCCCGCTTTAAAAAATTGACATGATTTGTCCTCCATTCACTTGGAAAGAAAAAAATATTTAAAGCATGCATGCTTTTTTTTATGCCTTTGGTGCTGAAAAAGCACTTCTAGGTGAAATACCCTAAAAAATCAAGGAAAGGGACTTTCACAAGTGAAAATGAACTTCGCTAGTGAAAATAGCTTTCGCTCAGTGAAAAGAAATTTCATTTTTTTTTTTAATCCAAAGAAGGCTTTCGTTGGCGAAAATGATTTTCACCAGTGAAAATATTTCTGCCCAATGAAAAGGAATTTCTCTCCCCATCCTTAGTCACTTTTTCAAACAAAACAAAACCAAACAATATTAAGAAACTATGTATATATTTACACCTTTGATCCTGTGTTTTTTACTGGTAGTAGACCTTCAAATGAAGATCATTCACCGGTATCGGCAACACACGATAGTCTGTATCCTACAAATAATATGAATTAACTTGGTTCATACTAGAAATCTGAAATGGGACTTCCCAAATTACCTCAAACTTGTGATGTTTGCTTGGCTTTGCCTTGTTCTCGTTCCATTTCAATACAAGATCACCAATTATAAATACCTTCTCAAAAGTCTTATTATTGAACCAATTCTTTGTTATATGAGCATGCTCCATGAACGTGTTATATGACTTCT
Organism: Wollemia nobilis; assembly: GCA_028583015.1. Lineage (NCBI taxonomy): Eukaryota > Viridiplantae > Streptophyta > Pinopsida > Araucariales > Araucariaceae > Wollemia > Wollemia nobilis. Next base: position 1,931,630 of record JAQPPZ010002729.1, on the reverse strand, counting down.
CCATTTCTTCTTCCAACTGTAATAGTTGAGCCAACCTTGCTCTCATAGGATTGGATTTATCATCTTCATCATCAAGCAACTACAAGGATTGAAGGGTCAAAAATTTAATGTGAATGGATAAGAATGTTTCCTTATCGTACACTAGGGAATAGGGGGATGTCTTGATAGACTTCTTAATCAAGATGTGATTGGACCATAAAGCTTGGTTTAGAAGCAAGTGCCAACTTCTCTTCTTGCCACTAAGATTCATATTCAGAATCCTAAGTATATTCTTGTTTTTGGATTCAGCCAAACCATTTCCCTACAGATAGTAACTTGATGAAGTTTTCAAATAAATACCATACTTACCTGCAAACTCACTAATTTTGGTATCGATTAATGGAATTTTATTGTCTGTTATAACCACATCTAGGATGCTAAAGTGAATGATTAATACTTCAAGGAAAATGATGACTATATTATGGTATGCCTTCTTAGTTGGGATTACTTTAGCCCATTAGGTAAAATAATCAGTTATGGTCAAAATGTATTTATGCTTGACAGATGAATTAGGATCGTTGATCCCAATAAAATTTAAATCTTATTGTTGAAATGGTACTTCTACTTGGATCAGGTGAAGAGGTAAAAATGCATTTCTATTTCTGCCTATATACCTTTGATACTTATCATAACTTTTATTGACTTTATATGCATTTGAAAAAAGAGTGGTCCAAAAATAACTTGCTTTAATAATTTTCAATGCCATAGGTCTTCCTGCATAATGGCCTCTTGACAATCTAGAATGAAACTATTATAGGATTTTTTGCTTTGCTGATTCTCGGACACACCTAAGAAGTACACCATCAATATTCTTATGAAATAGCCCACTTGGAAACATAACATACCTAAGGACTTGTAGTCTAAATCTCCTCCTCTATGAAGCATTGAAATGTAAAGGACACTTTCTTGAATTGAAATATCCTACAAGGTCCTCTGTCCAATCACGATCATGTAGGGAATGATTAGCAAGATTATACTTACAAACCATTTATTTAGGAGCAGCACTCTTAGCAAGATCTTGACATAGTGCTCGGACATGAACCAGCTTGGTCGACCAAATTTTGATATCATATTCTTGGATTTTAGAAACCCAACTAGCTCTCTTGTCTCCAATCTCACCCTGGATAATGAAACTTTGGACATTCGGATGAACAACATAAACAATAATTTTACTTTGTGAGACAAAATGCCAAAACTTCTTTAGGTACTTCATTACTGTGTACACTTGCTTTTCTATGAAATTGTACTTTTCTTCATGTAGTTGGATCACTTGGCTAAAAAATGTGTTAGGCTGCTCATCTCCATTGTCTCCCTTCTATGTGAGCATCGTCACGTAAATCTCTTGTTCTCCAACAACATAAAGGTTAAAATCCTTTAAATGGTAAGGGTTTATCAAGACAAGGTCTTGAGCAATTATTTCCTTGATTTCCTTGAATTCTTGCTTCCTTTACTCATTCCATTTGAAATCAGCATATTTCTTCAAGAGTTCAGTCATCGGCTTCACAACTTGGGAAAAATCTACAATAAACTTTTGAATGAAGTTAATCTGACAAAAAAATGACTACAGATCCTTCTTGTTGGCTCGCATTGGAAGCTTCAAAATATCCTCAGCTCTAGCTGGATCAATAGCTAAACCCTTTTTTGATATTACGTGGCCTAGGATTTTTCCCTTCTTTACCATGAAGATAGACTTCTTCAGTTAATGGATATCCCAAACTCTTGATAGTTTTTAAACACCTGTCTTAACTATGTGTTGTACTCTTCCCTGTTATGAGATAAGACAGTCAAATCATCCAGATAAATAACAATGACTCAATTTAGCAACTACCAAAAGCCACATCCATCTCTCTTTGGAAGGTTGCTTCAATGTTCAAAATACCAAAAGGATTTTGTTGATAAGAAAATGTACCCCACTTTGTGGTGAATTTCGTTTTGTATTGGTCTTCATCCTTAATCTATATCTAATTGTAGCCACATAATCCATTTGATAGAGAGAATATTTGAGCTCCTACAACTATGTGAAGAATCTGATCAATCTGTGGCAAAGGATAATGATCCTTTAGAGATGCTTGATTCAAATTTCAAAAATCAACACACAGGCGAATAACTCCATTATTTTTCCACATAGGGACCAAATTCACTATCCAAATAGAATTCTTGATTGGGTAAATAATTTTTGCTTCCAATATTTTCAACAGTTCATCTTTCATCAGGACTTCAATTTTTGGATTGACTAGTCTCTATTTCTTCCTGAAGGGTTTCACTCCTTCCTGCAATTCAATGGTGTACTGGATCACATCCTTTTTGTAACCTTTCAAATCTTGCTATCTCTAGGCAATGATGTCTAGAAATTCATGACATAGCTCCTTGATTTTCTCAAGTTCTTTTGGAGTGCAATCAGTCCCAAATTTGATTGATTTTTTAGGTCCCAATTTCATCTCAGTGTACTTCTCATCTACTTTGATCTTATGTTTTTCAGCTCTATCATTTTTATCAAATATAATTTCGAGTGAAAACAATCCTTTTAGGATATGGTTGATTTTTAACTGGATTAATCCCTCAGATTCTTCTTATTCAAGTGTTCTTCCTTCCACACTACTAGCTTCTTTTATCAATAAGTTCATGATCTGATCATCACTTTCAAACACCTACAAATAAATATTCTTATTAGAAATTGAGGGCATGTAAACCTACCTCATGATATTTGGTTTCTTCACCATGTTATCAACTGGAGAAAAGTTGGTGCCAAGGGATGCCAAAAGATCAGCATTTTTATTTTGTTCCCACAAAATATCTTGAATGTTTAATGTTGTAAAGGACTCAAATAAATCCCAAAATTTATTATGATATACCCTCAGCTAGTGCTACTTAGATACACACTTACTAGTCACTTGGTTGACAATTAGCTCCGAATATCCAAAAATTTAAAGTTGTTTGATCCTGAGCTTCTCTACTTTCTTTAGGCCTACGCATAGTGCTTCATACTCGACAGTGTTGTTCATACAACTCTAGGTCAACTAGTACGAATATGTCTTCTATATTCTAAAAGGGGAGATGATAATAATTCTAGATCGTGCACCATTCTTGCATCTTGCACCATAAAAATAGAGCTTCCACAACTAATCTAGAACAAGATCCCCATCAGACACCTTCACTTCAATCGTTTCGGGCTTGATGATGGCATAGAAATCGATCTCAATTTCAATCATCGCATTAAAATAATTCATCAAAAATTCATCTTCTATATGAAGCTCATCCAAAGATTCTTCCATCAAATCTAATTCTTCTAGTTCTTAAGTCATCATGTTGACAAAATCCATGGTTTTTTCTTCTTCCTCAATCTTCTCTATATGAAAAGTGGAAGGTTTATCATTATAGATTCAGATTATTTTCCCCTTGAAAGGAATCTCTAGATGAGAATATTCTAGAGATAGATAGCCTCCTAGCTTGGCAGTGAATTCTCTTGAGAGGCACATACTAAAATATGGCTCCAAATCAACCACAACCACCTCCTAAATCACAATGATTTATGATATTTTATGCAGGACAATGGGGATATCCTTGATAACCCCCACTATTTTCATAGGGTTTCTATATAACTACAAAATGCTTGGGTTGCTCCTGGTATATTCTATACCCATAACTTCACAAACTACCTTTAGCATGATAGTTGTCATAGCACCAGAGTCAATCATGCAATTATGCACAATCCAACCCTCCATCTTGAGAGATAAGTAGAAAGGGAGTGGCCTATTCTTTCCAATAGCTAAAGTTTTAAGAATTTGGGCTAAGATAGTCTGAGTAGGATTCTTACCTTTGTATTTAACAAACTTCAATGATTCTTACAATAAATCAACCTATCCAGGCAACTGCAATGCATCATAGAGACTAACCTTGGCAGGAATCTTCTTCAATTCTTCGATAATGTTATATGTAACCATGCTGAATTCTCTTCCTTCATTATCAATCACTTCATACTTGCTTTGATATTATTTTGTGGCCTCTACCCTCTAACACTTGGTCAAGGATAGATACTTGACCCATTCTTTGGCCTATTCTTTCATCTCTACTTGCACTTGTGAAGTTGAGGCTTTTGATTACAATATTTCTTTCACTTACATTGGTAAGAGATATTTTAACAGGACGGGTGCATCTAATTTGGATGCTGGAAAAGACACCTTCGCTTGTGCTTGTTTTCTTTCATTCTAAACCTTCGGATCTATGGGTACATTTAATAGCTCCATTTTGGCTGGATCTACTATGATTGGATTTCTTCCATCTCTTGTGAGAACTGAAACTTGTTCTTCAAAATGGACCATGGAATTATAATCAGCTTCTCTAATCATATTGATCTATTTTCCAGAAGAGTTATTTGCTAGTGTTTGCACATAGTTCATATGAACCATGCAAGTTTCTTTACAATGCTGGGAATTGAACTAGAGCGGGCAACTATGGAATGGAAGGAGTGGGTAATTGTGGGACAAAAACTCACAGGGTTTGAGATGAATTATAATTCCATGAGGGAACAGGGTACATGGAGGACATTGGAAATGACTGTGAAGATGCATTGGAATATAAATACTATGGGATATCAAGAAAAATAGGTATTATTATATTTAGTGGGAGCTTACCAATGGTGATTAATTTGGCTTCAACTTTCTATGCTTTAGAGTACAAGGTTGGAAACATATCAACATTGGACTGATGGATGGCCATGCTAATGTCAAAATTGAAGGCTCAAAGATAGTAAAATCTAGTTTGTTCAGGAATCGATTGTAGACCATTAGGGACTCTCTTCCAGGTCTGAGCAAACCTAATATTGAAATCAATGATCTCCTCCTACAGATGCCTCTGAATATTCATAAATTGATGCAACAGAGAAAAAGGATTCACTTGTTCATTGAAAATTTTTATCAAAATCTCATCCAACCGGTCCCATGTGGCAATAGAGACAGGAGGTAAATACTGGTACCAATACAACAACTTCCCTCTGAGAGAGAGCACAAGAAATATTACCATGACATCTTCATATGTAATTGTATGGATAGTCACCAAAGAAGGCACGTCTTGAACATACTTGTAAGTTATTTTTCCTGTATCATCATAAGTAGGCAAAGCCTTCAATGCTACTGGTAAAATCAGGTTTTGAGCTTGCATATTCAAATATATGGAGAGGTTCCATGCTAGAAACTATATTGGTGGTGGTGGTGGTAGATTTTGATCCATTTGGGCTGAAGGATTTTCTCGAGGAGGAAAGCTAGTAGAAGTGCTAGAGGGACTCGAAGGAATGAACAACTAACTGTGAAGATGTTTCAAATGATGGAACAGTAAAAGGGATTAATCTAGGATGCTCTTCTAATACTTGGGTGTTAAGCTCAAAGAACTCAATGGGATCTTCTAAATTTTTGGTCTTCGATCTTATGATCATTAAGTAAGGATTTTTCCAACTTCACGTTCAGAGGCTTCTTGGTAAAACTAAGTCACCAGATGTTCTAATCAGATAGTAACAAGACGAACATCAAACCTTAATACTTATCAAAGTGGAACTTTGGGGTCCCACTTTGTTGCCAAAAAAATGTTGGTCACAAATTTGCCTAAGTGTAATAATACGCGCGCTAGACCCGACCAACATTGAAAGACCGAAGGAAAGAGATGTCCTTCGAGAAAATCTCCAGAGAGGGTTGGTTCCCTTACTAATCTAAAATTGGTGTTAAGCTTAGGAAAAGAAATTAATAGAAAGAAATGTGAAATGACTAAAATAAATGGGAAATATGGTAGTGTGGGGATGAAATAACAAATAAATAACCAGATGAAGTTATAACTAGCATTTAATCAGAAAGAATAACATAGGAACTGTTCATAGATTGTAAATATAACTTCCAATTAGCATTTCAATATTCATTTCTTTATCAAGAGTTAAATTCAAATGCAAAATTTTAATTCATCTAACAAATTCAATGAATATAGCAGAAATTACAGGCAAAAAGTAATAACATACACCACTGATCCAGGAACCAGAGCCAACAGTCTATAGATAATTTAAACTCAAAGAGTTTTTCAGTAGAATTTCCATCATTTTTTACATCGATTTTCTTAGTTTTTATAGAGGATTTCACCTCCAAAATTAAATTTTTATTAAATAAAATGTTGGCTAGTCAAATATCGAATAGCATTAATTCCTCCTTGGTAACAACAACAAATAAATCAGCGAACGCACTAGGAAGTGACAAGCGATTTCATCGCATGGCGTATCGGGACTTTGGAAAAAATCATCAGCTAAATTTCCATATCCATGATGGTGCCTTGAAAATGAATATCCACTAAAGTGGAAAGTGCTTTAAGAATGAATAATATTACACCAGAGTCAAGAGTGCAGCATTTAACTTCAGTAGTTCTTCGATAATGATCCTGAAAATATCAATTGTGTCACTCCAAGAATTAAATTTACTAGCTTTGAACATTTCCCAAATAAGACGTTCACTAAAAACATTGGGGGTGATGGCGTTCACTTTCAAAATGAGATTTTACTCAAAGTTACACTTGAAATAGGCCTTCATCATAGTTTCACCCAAGTTGTGCCCAAAATGGGCTTTCACCTGGAATTGCACTTGGAATGTGCTCTTGCCAATGTTTTCGCTCAGAATACTCTCGAAATGAGTATTTCATCAGAAACTAGACAAAATGGGAGTTTCACAAAAATCTAGGCAAAATGGGAGTTTTGCAAAAAATTGAGGGAAATGGGAGTTGTTCCAAAAACTGAGTGAAATGGGAGTTTCATCAGAAACTAGGTGAAATGGGACTTTTACCAAAATCTGGGTGGAACTACCAACCAATGATTTTGTTGATGAAATTATGTGGAAATTGATTTCATTGTGATCTTGCTCGAAAATGATTTTCACTGCACCTAGGGGTGAAAAATAATTTCGCTTTGATTTTACCCCAAATGAAACCCACCGAATACTTAGACAAAATTTTGAAAAAACTTTTAATGTGACAAAAATGCTCAAAATGAATTTCGTTGTCAAAATTGATTTCATATTTAGGTAAAATTTTAGAAAAATTTAATGTGGCAAAAATACCAACATTTCCTCAATAACTTCCTTTAGACCAAGAGCCTCGTATGAGGGACCTACAGAATCATATCTTGCCTTATTTTCCAAGAGTTGGTTATGGTTTTGCTTGGGATTCCTTTTCTCCCAGTTATGCTTGAAATGGGCCTTCTTGATTTGGATTGGGCATGAGCTAGGGACATGGCCAAAATTATTATAGACTGGACATTTCACTGGTCGATTCTCATATACAATAGACTGAATCCATTGTCTAAAATTTGAAAGTAGATTAATGTGATCTAAAATATTAGCTTCAGGGTGTACCATAACACACATATAGGCAAAGACTAATCTGGATTTTGCCCTAGTTGCTGAGTCGATTAGGACTAGTTCACCTATGGATTTAGCTATGCCTATAAGAATGCCATTATGCCAAAGGTGAAAGGGTAGATCTAGTAATCTAACCCACAATAGAACCAGATTAATTTTTTGGATTTTGGGAAAAAAATTGGATCTTCATTTCCATAGAAAGAGTCCCCACTTTCCAAAGACCCAATGCTATCCATCCAAAATCTTATTTGAATCCTCCTCGTGATTAAGCTTAATAAGGAAAACAAATTTAGAAGCTATCACAATGTCCAGAGCTCCCTTAGAATTCCACTTAACTAGGGCCCAACATCTTATGGCATCAATGTCGGGCCTCCTCCCTTGAAATTTTCCAACCAAGTTACAGGAACCCTCTTCCATGGTGATGGAAAAAATCTCATCCAAAATCGGTAAAATTTCCTTCAAAGAAAACAGGTCAAAGAGAATCAGTGACTTTCTAGCAATAGAACCAAAAGTTGTAATCATAGCATACGAACACTTAATTGGAGATGAAAATTTCCTTAGGGATTGGGATCCACCTGAATATCCAATAGGAGAAGCCCCAAGGCTCCTGATTTAGGAGAAATCATGACCACTTCAAGCACCTCATCAGACTTCAGCTCTCGAATCGAGACTCCTATTTCTTCTACCACTTGGGCTTGAATCCCACTCCTAAGGGTATCCACCTGATTTCCAACCTTTAGAATACCAGGTACATTCTCCAAAAAACTCTTGCCTTCCCACCCACATCCACTCTCTCCAAACTCTACACCTTCCCACCATCACCCATTTCAAATTCCTCGACTCTCATCCTCTCTCCAAAATGTATAGTATAATTTCCAAATTATATTACCAAATAAAAATATTTTACTTCACTGCCCTAGCACTGTTGCACTCGCCTTCACTATCCTAGCACTATTGCGACACTGTTAAAATATTTTTCTTCATTGTCATAGCACTGCTACACTCACCCTCGCTGCCCTAGCACTACTATGGTATTGTTAAAAAAAATTTCTCGCTGCCCTAGCACTCCTGTGACACTGTTAAAGTATTTTTCTTCATTGCCCTAGACTACTACACTCACCTTCACTACCCTAGCACTACTACGACACTAATAAAATATTTTCTTTGCTACCCTAGTACTATTGCAACATTGTTAAAATATTTTTCTTCACTGTCTTAGCACTGTTGTGACACTGTTAAAATATTTTTCTTCGCTGCCCTAGCAGTACTACACTCACATTCACTGCCCTAGCACTACTGCAACACTGATAAAATATTTTTCTTTGCTACTCTAACACTACTGCAACACTGTTAAAATATTTTTCTTGTTGTTCTAGCACTATTGCACTCACCTTCGTTGTGGCACTGATAAAATATTAATATTTATGTATATATTAAATAAATATAAATATATAAGTAAATCCTAGCCATCCAACATGACTTAATCTTAGCCATCCATCCATCTCAATCCATTTCATTTTCCCAAGCTTAATCTCCATCCTTCCTCATGTTTTAATCTCGGTCGCTCATTTTGTGTCATCAAAACCCTAACATGTTCAAGGGTAGATTATAAAGTATGATTCATTTTTATGAATCAAGGTCCACGAAAATTCTCAAAAATTTTAGATTCTTGAGATTGCCCTAGCCATTTTGCTATCATCTTTGTCTCCCACCACCGCCATTGTCCATCTCATTTTCACCACCGCCAAACCCTCGTGAACTATATTTGGTTCTACTTCACTTTCCTCAACCTGTGAACATCATCCAGAGTTTATAGAACATTTTTGAGCATTTTTAGAATGTTGTTGGGCATTCACAGCCATCACCAAAATACCTCTAGGTGTTTTTTGTTGCATATTTGCAGTCCGTAAGCCCTCAGATGCTTTTCGGTATTCACACGACCAACGTCCATTGGTATACAATGAATTTGTCCCTCATGTACATGTTTTAAGCATTGATGAAGTATAGAAGGGACACAACTCATTTCCCTAATCCAAATATGTCCAATGAGTACATTGTATACCATCAACCCTTCTAAGATGTGAAACATTGTGTTCAATATTTTGACCCCCACTTCAATGGGTAAAACTACAGTGCCAAATATGGAACAAAGAGCATCATTGAATGCTTTTAGTGTGAATGTGTATTTGGTGATATGATATAGTGGAAGATTGAGATGTTGAAGAGTGAAGGTGGTGATGATGTTGATGAAGCAGCCGGTATCAATCAAAACTCATTTTCATGGCTTCTTATAAATTTTAACCATGATGTATAATGGAGGGTCCACCAATTCTAACAATATTGGTTTGATTTCAAAATCATAGAATGTTATGGAAGGCTCCATACATGTTAATATGCTCCCCACAAAATTGCTAAAGGCATTAGCATCTTGAGATTGGATTTCAATGGATTTTAAAATCTCCATTAATGCCTTGCAGTGTGGGGGAGATTGTTGAATTAGCTCATAAATGGATAGTTTAGCTAAAGCCATTTTGAGGCTAGTGGTTAGCTGACTACTCAAAGAGATGATATTTTTCTTAGTTATAATGTGTCTTGGTCCTAAATAAAACTTGACATGTATAGGAGGTTTCTAGAAAAACTAGGAGTGGTTGAGTGACCGAAAACACCTAGGGATTATGGAAATATGGTTTGCAAATGATAATTATAATTTATGGGATGGTGCAATGAAATGGATAATGATTTCAAGGTGCCCTTGATTAATACAACAAGACTTTATTAGACCAATTATTATCTGATCTGAATAAATAACCCCTAATATGAAATATGAAATGTGTGAATGTGGTTGTGAATGCAATGTATGAAATTTAATATATGAAATATAATGTGTGAAATGAAAAGTGTAAAATGTAATGTGTAAAGTGCAACGTGTGGAGTGCAATTTTGTTTTTGTGTATTATCCATGTATATATACAAAATCACACTAAGCATAGAATGCTCTCAAGTGTGTGATGTTAAGTGGTTCGAGCTCTTTGACGCCTCCTAGACTGGAAAGCCTATAATTTCCTTAAAAACAACGAGCAACACAAATAAATGCAACAAGTAAAAATCCATGCACATGCAATGCAATGATTATTTATTTTTATTTTTTTGTATTTTTTTTGGAATTATGTACATATGTTACAAAAAAAAATTCGATGAGGTGGATTAATGAAATGGAGGTGGTTCACCAGTTGGTTTGGCTTACTCTTGTGGAAGAAGCAAGTCAAATATGGTTTGATGGATGGGGAACATTTTGAGGTAAAACTCATCATGTTCGGTGAATGGAATGGTGTATGTCGATTCCTCATCAGATTCATTAGAAGCTATCAATATAATATTGTATTCTTCATAGATTTCTTCTTCAAAGTCATCGGTTTGATGGTTTTTAGATACCCCCTATCTAGATCTCATCTCTCTTCTAAGGCAGATAGATACCCCTCATATACCCTCACCACATAAATCCAAGTTTCCCTAGCCAATTCCATAGCCTCCTTCCACTTCTACTGCTCACCCGCAATGTATTTCTCACCCTAGGAATGAAGGCTGAGAACCGATGTCGAACCTCCAAGATCCTCAATTGTAGCACAACACATACACAATGCACACATATTAATGCCAAATTCATTGCATACTTCAAAAAAATTACACAAATTCCAAACAAGAGTACCAAGGGCACTTACCTCAGCCACCTGCACCACTGATCTTGCCACATTTGCATCCTCCTTCACCATAGCCTTCACTCCACCTCACTTCTCCACTCAATCACTCTCCTTTAGATGCAGTATTTGATAATTATGAACACAATAATGAGTCTAATTTTACCTATGAAGACTATTTATAGCTATTTTTGGTGCACTAAAATGTCCATGTGCATTCACATGTGCATTGAAATGCTGACCAGCATCTACAGAGTCAAAAATGCTTACCTATGTCTACACATTATGTGGACCTTCACCAATGTTTGGCATAAATTTTTTCTTATAAATACCAACATGCTCCAAAAATGTAGCTTACCTCCACAAAATCACTCCACATTGTACCCATATATTCATTTCATCATCATGCATGTTTTGTAAAACCAAAAAAATTAATTTGGGTGTGTAATTTTTGTTTGTGACCAAAAGCCAAAAAATCACCTTACAAGCTTCAAAACGTACAAAAATTGTTCGAATTTTCACAAAAACTACCACATTCATCATTATAATAATCCACTTAATCATTTCATTCATCTTTGTGATAACATGGATTTATTTGGGTGGTTAACTTTTGTTTGCAACCAAAATTCGTAAAATTGTCAAAAATTGTTCTAAAAATGTTGCAAGACCAATGCAAAATATCACAAACTCATGCAATTCATTCATCAATGAATTTTTAATGAATACCTATTAATTTCATCATCATCAAATCCACCAAAAATTATATTTGCATCAAATATTTGCCAAGTTCATATACAATTTCAAATGAACCTCATATCTAGTGGATTATTCTATCTCCTTGGCGATTACAGTGATTGGTTGTCCATGTATCTGATAAGATGGATAAATCATCAAAAGGATGATTTCTAATTTTAATCATCCAATATTTCTTGTTTGAAAATAAAATCACTTTAGGTCCCTCATCTTGTTGAGTGCGACTATGCTCAAATTAATTTGCTTAAAAGTTGTCATTGATGGCCTTGTTCGTGGGGCTTGAAACATGGATAATTTATACTACATCATTCCCTTTAATATTTAGGAATCACACATAGTCACTAGGAGGGGCCTCCTAGCAATCACTCAATCCTAGGATGATTAATTCCTGATATTTTGTATTTTCATCACTTTGCATTTCAATGATGCCAAAAGGCACTTTCTTCAACAACATGGAATCACCCCAAATTTGGGGTAAAAAAATTTGAATTTGGTTTCCCACAACGAGATACATCTTACATGATCATGGCATCTACACTTGGAAAAAATTCCTTTAATTCTTTGGGAAAAAAATGGCATCAATTTACATCATTCATATCATCCGCATTTACATCATTCATATCATCCACATTTACATAATACAGTTGCACTTGCACCATTCACCTGCATTATTCTCCATAATTCTATAAATTGGCTTGTGAGACTCATTTTTCACTCATTCGCCAATTGAGGGGGTAAGCTACACATACAAATTATTTTATCTTTAAAATCATCTTTACATTCCAAGGAAAGAAAGTTGCTTCATCATGCCAAACCAAGTGTCTCACATTTTTGCACCACATTGTGTTCCATGTAATGCGATACAAAAAGAGGAATCTGTAGACACCAAAATCTAGCCACTTGTCATCAATTTGTATCCTCCAATCATATCCAACCATTATATATATATATATATATATTTAATATATAAATAAATATTAATATGTTATATTTATAATTATATATATTTAATAAATATATATGTATTTATATGAAAAAATCTTAGCCATCCACTACATTTTAATCTCAGACATCCATCCGTATCACTTGCCCAAGCTTAATATCCACTCTTCCTCATTTTTTAATCTCAATCGCTCATTTTGTGTCGTCAAAACCCTAACATGTTCAAGGGCAGATTATAAAAAGTGATTCATTTTGATGAATCAAGGTCCATGAACATTTTCAAGATCCTAAATTAGAAAATTTACCCTAGCCATTTTTCTATCATCCACCGCTATCACCCATACTATTTTTGTTACTGTATAACCCTCATGAACTAGATCTGGTTATGTGTCCCTTCCCTCAACCCCCAAATGTCATTTAAAGTTTGCATAATGTTGTTGAGTTTGGAATGCTTTTGGGCATTCACAACCATCATCGGATACCTTTAGGCGTTTCCTATAGTAGATTTGCAGCCCGTAAGCCCTCGAATGCTTTTGGATATCTGTGCGACCATCGACAAAAGATACATGAGAAAATATTAACATTGACAAGGTAAAAATATTCGGTGCATTTTATTTACATTCTTGCATTTCTATTTATAGTTCCATTTTGTAGCATCTAGGTTTTATTATTTTTTATCTTTCATAGGATCTCATGTAGTGGAGCCCTCGCAAGTTCTTTTAACCTCTTTTATGTTGTTTGTTGTTTGAAGGTGCAGGAATCATATTTCTGGAAGATTGTGAAGATAGGGTGGTCCTACATGGATACACAAGCCCACACACACTCTTTTTTAGATCAAGTATGAATGAGAAGACACCAGCTGTTCATTGAACTAGGGTTTTAAAAACATGTTATTTGTTATATTTGTATCAAAAGCATTGTAAAACCCCATATTGAGATGGTTTGATGGTTTTTTGGATAATTTACAATTTTGGTTTTTAGAGCAGCCTCCAGATATTGGAGGTGATGGTGGTGGCATGGATGATATTGAGGAGGTTCCATTGTATATAACACCCTAAATAGACTTAAATTTAGTGCTACAATTTGGGCAAACATCCTTGGCATCAAGGATGATTTCAAATTTGAGGCCCATATCACTTATAATATTTAATAAAAATTAATAAAACTACCTTCGTGAGATGTGTTTAAAAAATAACTTTTTGAAAAATATAAATTTTACTAGATTACAAGAAGAATTGATGTCTCAAATGACCTATTTTCAACATGTTTTTTGATTGCCCTATTGACCATAGTTCCTGCATTTTCATCACAATAACTACTTTTAAGGCCTATATCTCTTGCAATACTCATTGAAACTTTATGAAACCACATTCATTGGATGTAACTCAAAATGAAATTTTTAGTGAATATAAATTTTCCTATGTTTTAATGAGGTTTGAGGCCTAAAATTTCTTTTTTTATATAGGTTTTCAAATTTTCCATGATCAAAACCTCTCCAACCATCCAATCTCAGCAAATCAATGACCCATGATGATTGCAAGTAGGAATAAATGGCAAAACCTTACCATTTATTTGATCCCAACAAATTAGTGGCCCACAAGGATTGCAAGGAGAAATATATGGTAAGATATTAAAAAACTCTAATAATTATCCAATCTCAGCAAATCAATAGCCCATGGAGATTGAAAGGAGGTATATATGGTGAAACATTAAAAAAATGGCCACCAACCATTTTAACTTGACAAATCAATGGCCAATAGGGATTGCAAGAGGAATATATGGTGAAATATTAAAAAACCCTTCCAACAATTTGATCTCAAAAAATCAATGACCTACAATAATTACAAATAGGAATATATGGTCAAACATTAAAAACCCTGGCAACTATCTGATCTCAACAAATCAATGGCCCATGGGGATTGGAAGGAGGTATAGATGGTGAAAATTTTAAAAATCCCTACCAACCATCTCATATTGATAAATCAATGTCCCATTTGGATTGTAAGGAGGAATAGATGGTGAAACATTAAAAAACTTTTCCATTTGTTTGATCTTAGCAAATCAAATGGCCCATATAGAAATAAAGATGTGAGTTGTAAGAAAATTGTTAAAAAAATAACAAAAATATTGAAAACATACAAAGAAATCCAAAAAATATAGAATGATTCTAAAAAACATAGAAAAGTTCTTAAAAACATAGAATGCTATTGAAAATCATAGAAAATTGCCAAAAAACATAGAAGAAGCTAGAAAACATAGAATGTTAAAATATACAAAAAATTTCTAGAAAACACAAAATATTGTCAAGAAAGACAAAAAAAACTGGAGGAGAAAATAAAGGAGAAACATAGAGGAAAATAAAGAAATAAACTTAATTTGCACTATGTTTCTTTCTATAACTATCAATTTTTATTTTATTTATTAATGATTTCTTCTATGATTTTAACAAGTTACTAGGTATAACTACTTGAGGCAAGATTCGATAGAAAGTGGAGATCATGGGTATTTTGGCAAGTCACAGTTAATGTTCAAGATCCAAGGCATGTCAAAAGTTTTTAGGGATGGTGTAGAGTATGAAAATAATGGGAATTAATGCAAAACTTACTTGTGGTAACTGATGGAATATGAATCAAAATTATTGAGAACTGATTAGATTTTAAAAAATTAGATCCCACAAGAATAGTTAATGCAACATGGTCAAGAGGCACTTCACATCATTATAAGTTAACTATTTTAGTTGCCCAAAGGGAACTTGCCAGAATAGAGATCAATTGTAAATGAATTGAGAGGGTCGTAAGCTTGAGACACAAAAGACAATGGACATGGTAGTTTTAATGTTGTACAAGTGGATGTAGTGTCACAATAGGAGATATATAGTGGAGTAAGCAATCAAACTTTCTTGTGATAATTAATAGATTAGGGATCCAAAATATTCAAGACCAATAAGGCTCAAGCAACCATAAATTTTGTGAGGGATAAAATATAATGAGGTATTGCCAAGAAGTGAATTATGATGAGCTTACATCATAAAGGGGCTAATATGGAATATGTGGTGATGTTATCAATGCTTAGATGGTGTTAGAATATGAAATATGTCAAACTTTAGTGGAGTTACTACCTAGCCCACTTTCTAGGATTGGTATATCAATTGTTAGATCATTTATCCAAACAAACATAAGTGATCCAAGACTTCATGCAAATAGCAGTTTAATGTAAGATGGCTAAAGGTGATCCCAAGAAGATTACGTTGAAAATAAAAAAAGATAATATACAAGATTTGATATACCTCATAGGGAGGAATATAATAGTAATTAAAAAAATATAAAGTTGAGCTATGTGAAGAGCCAAAAATATTGTATAAATAAGGACCTACTAATAGCCAAAAGGTTCAAAAACCATCAATCAATTGGTCTATTAGACTTAGCCCATTCATTGTTAGATTTTTATTCTAAATGGATGGATATTTTAAACTAAGCCTTATGTAGATCCTGAGTTCTATTCTTATAATTCAATAAAGTTGGAAAATATAAAATTGTATATGTTTCATATTATGTCTTTCATAATAGGAGTCATTGAGATTCAGTGTTAAATATATGCATAATGATGGTGGTTGCACTCAATTTATTTCATAGTCATTTTTTCCTCTAGAGATCACATCATTCCAAACCTTAGGCTATGTGAATATTGGTCATGCTAGGATCAGTTTTAAAATAAAACTTGTTACCTTACTAGGTTGGAACCAAATTCAGGGTAATATACGTTTATTTGTTTTCTTTTCTATTTTCTTTAAACCTTTGAATTTTATTTATAACATATTTAGATTAGGAGTAGATTAATTTTAGTTTAAAACATTAAAATTGGTTTTTTGCCATGCATAGTTTAAAATTCCATATAGTTGTAAGCTAATCATTGTTGTTGTATACAATAATAATATAAATGCAATGAGTATATTGTTTGGATTATTACAGTTTGCATATTTTAAACTCACCTCTATTCTATGTAGTTTAAATTATGCTCAATTATAACTCTTTGTTTAC
This sequence comes from Wollemia nobilis, assembly GCA_028583015.1. NCBI lineage: Eukaryota > Viridiplantae > Streptophyta > Pinopsida > Araucariales > Araucariaceae > Wollemia > Wollemia nobilis. The sequence goes on along the minus strand of JAQPPZ010002729.1, from coordinate 1,914,785 downwards.
GTAGTCTAAGCCTACTGCTTATTTTATGGGATTATAATCTATTTGGAAATATGTTAAAAAGGCTATTGAATCATGGTTTTTTTTTTAGTTTAAACTTACCTCATGCTTTATAGAGTTGACTGATTTACACACTTGTAAGCTTGTTGTTTATACCTATTCCATGTTTTATAGAGTTGCAAAACTTTTATAGTAAGTTAGTCATTGTTCTTTTATGTATGTTATAATATCAATATAGTGGAATTATTTTCCAAATAATTCCACTATAATTAAGGTTAGGACATTGTTCTTAGGAATTTTGTCTCTTAAACTTGTGCTAGTGAAGCCCCCTTAAAGGAACAACTACAATTGACCTTTGGATTTATCCACACTGGCCAAGACCTGGCCATAATAGAACCTTGGGGGAAATGAATTCCCTTTCAATAGGGAACATGCTCTCTTACAAGTAAGTTGGATTACCCTTGAAAAACCACTATTTTGGAATTGACCTTCCACTAGAGTGAAGTTAGAGTGTGTCATTTCATGCTCAACAAAACTTGTGGTCCTATTACCCCTATAATGTACCCCTATTACCTTACCCATAACTCCCTTACTCATATGTTATAGGGTAAGCTTGGATCTTGTACATAGAAAAATGTTCATAGACCTAGGCCTATTATAAGACTACTAGGTTGATAGTACATGCCTAATGATCCTAGATGTGATATAGATCATGGGATAAAAGAGTCGGTAATTTCCTCCTTGGGGTGAATCCAATATTTGGTCTTGTGTAGCCCTCCTCTAGGGCTATATGTAGTGGGTATATTAGTAATATAAGGATCATGTCCAAATCTTTGTCATAGAATATGTAGGAAAATAGGAGGATCCCTATGTATCATGCAAATATAATGGTAGTCAATATGCATATCTTCTCTAGTATAAAGGTTCACTAGTAATCCAAGTGTCTCTCCTTAATGTCCCAATTCTCCAACATCAACAATGTATCCTCTATGGTGGTGATTTGGGATGTCTTCCTAATTATTAGTAGACTTGTAATGAGGTATACATTCTTCAAGTTCATTACCACCTTGATGACCTCATCAAGTGTTGGCCCTCGCAAAAAGTGTTGGTCATTATGTTCCAAAAGAGAATGAACTTATAACACAATGATCATTGGGTCCAGATATAAGGTATTTTTGTTAGTCGATCCATAATGACCTAGCATAGCTTTGTCCACATATGTAGTTTCATTTTTTACTTAGCCACTCTTGTATCTATGAGGTATCCTTATGATTCCATAGATAGTCATCTCTTATATGGCATGTGTTGGCTACTCTATAGTGCTTTCCAAAATGTCATGTCAAAATTTACCATATCATCAAACCTAGCTTCTATCTCAATCGAATCACCCTACCAAATCATTATTGAAGGAAGCTCAATCATTAAAAAATATTTTGGACTATGATCATTGGTTGGGGACAAGATCACCCCTATTCAGGCAGGATCATGATCACCCCTATTCAGACATGATCATGATTACCCCTTTGGCATGTGACCAAGATTAATTCCTTTTGATATGATTGTAATTTTTGGATAATATTACCCTATTTTTACATAATTTACCCTGGACCATGATCACCATTTTCTCCTTTCAATGATATCACTAGGTGGGACCAATATCATAACTTTTACAACAGTGATGATCATGGTCAACCTTAATTTTTTAACCTTTTGAGGCACATTTTAGCAAATAATAGCTATCCCATGTGGACCCCACCACTTAAATGATGTGGTGTCCTAATGGCACTCTCCATGTTATCTTAGCCATTTCTTGTTTATTCATTAACCTTGATTTCTTAAATTTTATTCATTTTTAGACAAAAATGAGGAAACCACAAGGAAATTTTTTGGAACCTACATCTATAGCACTACCTCCATGTCTACATATCATTGGCTATTTTTGTGCTCAAATAAGAGGTCATGCCTATCTAAAATAAATGGATTTCGGTAAACTTTTTCTCTCCTTTTGGATTAGTGTTGAAAATGATGATTTTCTAACTTAGTAATACCCATAGGGTGTACGATTAGCTAAGAGTGCATGGATAGTCAATATCCAATTTGACATGGGTTCAAATACTTACCTAGAAATTTGTTTTGATTTCTTCAAATTGATGATTTATAAAAGATATTTTATATATATGGAAAACAACAAACCAAGCATAACCCTTAGTTGTACTTGATACAATGCCTAGAATCCATGTTCTTATGATCCATAAGCATATGGGGAGGACATATGGCAAAACATTATTCACATTTTTCTTAGTCATTGTCCTAATTACTAACAATAATTAGGAAGGACAAGTGGTAATTTCTTCATTTACCAATATTATGACATTTGGTGCCTTTTAATTTATCACATGCATTTATTTGAAAATTTGAATTTTTCAAATTTTAGAAATTTTGTCAATGCATGGAGGGAAAAATTCCTGAGGCTATAAATTTTGCATATAGAAGAATTTTTTCCTTTTTTTTTTCAAATTGTATGATTTTTTAACCTCTTCATAATGGTTTTTGTTTTTTGTTCTATTCTACTAGATCTGGTAGCTTTGTAGGAGTGTGATGGACCATGTATGTTGCATTTGTCTTAGGAATTATTTTAGTTTTTTGAGGATATTTTAGATGTAATAAGAGTAGATTTTGGAAGGTTAAATCAAGTTATGACTTGTTTCTATGGGTCCCTCTTTAACCTTAGAGGCTAATATTTAGAAACCTATCTTTTTTATGATTCAATATTTTTATTTCTGAGTTTGAAGGACACGTTATGGTCACCATATTGCATTTTGATTTTTTATGGGAATCTCAACACATTGGACCCAAATTTGGATTCATGGGTTTATATCCAAAGACAAACTGACCCAATTCTTGTACCTTTAGAAAGAGAAAATCGTAGAAATTGTTTACCCTAATTAGTGGGAAACCTTGATCAACATCATGCCCAAAGTGCCATAAGAATAATTGTAGAAGTATCTGGTACTTTATAGTATATTCATTATAGGAAAGTTGATAGTCTTCCAAATGGATATGGAGGCTCATTATTGATATATTAAGAATCTTCTAGATGGAGAGGGAGGATCACTTGTTGACATATAGGTTGTCTTCTAGATGGTGATAGAGGCTTATTATTAGTGTGAAGTGAGATATTATATCTGAGTTATTATTATGGGTGGCCACCTTGGGAACCTACCATCATATTTTGTATTCTTTATTTTTATATTTTTGCTTTTCTATTCTTTTACATATGGTTTGTGGTGAATGCTACAATTTATGTGACTTATGAAAAGTGTTATTAATCTCAATATTTATAATATTTTAATTGAATTTAAAAATAAAATAAAATATTTAACTTTAGTATTAGAATATTAAAAATTTATATTCGGTATAATCTATGTGAAGTATGGGACACAATAGTACATTAAGACTCGTGAAACAAAATTGAGTAAATTTTGAAATAGCTAATAACAAGTCATTTTAAAAAATAGATTAAAATATAGTATTCTATTCTTCTTATGAAAGTTGGCTTGCTATACATTGGAAGTGATGCTTAAAGTGCTACTTTTTATATACACATAAAGCATCCAATATAATATAGAATAAATTCCTCATAATAGCCCAATAATTTTGTATAAATTAAATTTAATATAAAAGGGTTAAGAAAGAAATCAGATAAAAGACCAATAATTTGAAATTCATAAAACAATTTCTTAAATGTATGGGATGAACTCAAATCACAAATTTTGTAGTTCCCTACTCAAGCGCTACAATAGAACCCTATCCGTTATTTAAACAATGACTATAACTAAAAGCCTAATAATGATAGTTGAATTCTTATTTAAGTACAATAACCAATTCATTTGTTTTTATATATTTGGGAAGGGTTCTACACACAATACAATCAAAATATCATATGACATAATTAATAATACCTCAGTTGATATTTACAAGAGCATAACAATTATCTTTGTAACCTATCATTACATACTTCATAGAAAACCATATTGAGTGTATTTAATACAAATTATCTTTCTATAAAATGTAAACAAAAGAAATTGAAGAAACTTATTAAATTATCATAAAACATTTTTTTAATATCTTAGTTGATCAATTTAATTCCTCCAATATTTATATCTATGTTTAGATACCTTTTCATCTTAAAACTTCAAAATATAAATAAGGACTTTATTATTTTTAAATTACAAATAAGTATATCATTTAAAAAACATCTAGCCATAATCAAAAAATATTGTAAAGGGGTTATTCTAATGATGTTATAACAACTTAATTACTTAGAGTTTTCGAAAGTAGCATGACCTTTTTGAAAATATATTCATATAACTATTTATAATAAGCCCTACCTTTCCACATATTTTATAAGCCAAAATAATTTGAGAAGGCTAATTTTTATTCTATTCTTGAAAATTCCACATGTGCAACCTTTTCTAAAGATTAGTTTACCTAATAATTCCATGCAATTTAAAGGGTTATGTATGATTATTTTTTCCATGTTTCAATGAGGCTGGAGAGTTTGATGGAACTATATTTTGGTTGACTACCTACAAGATAACTTATCAATTGATTTTCCATTATTCCTTTATAATATTACTAAATTGGTTTAACTTGACCACCTCTAATATCTTTATTTTGGATTAGTAATATGAACCCCATTCAATATATATAGACCAATGAGTTACATTTATTTTTTTGTCACTTTGTTCATTTTTAATAACAAAGGTATTTAGTCTCTTTTAATATATTTGGATATCAAATCACATTCATTTATTCCATCATTTATGAATTTGATGGTTATAACTCCCTTCAATGTCCATACATAGACTAGAGAGTTTCATGATATTTATCCAACAGGATTTTATCTGTCTTCCACATCCCTTCATGGACTAATGAGATAAATTTATTTTGACCATCATCCATGTCTATTTTATTATATTTATGATCTTATCTCCCTACAATATCCATTCATTGGACAAGTGAGATAATCAGGTTTTTGCTCTCTTAATTTTTATAGATTTGATCTTTCAACTTTAGTTTGGAGGAGTTTCTATCATTGTATGATTTTAGGATTAACCATGATCCTTGGTTTTTGTCTCTACATGACATATTCCTAGCCAGTTGCATCATAAGCTAGTCTCATACTCTACGAATATTTTAATTAAAATGTTATACTATTTTTCTTACTCAAAATAAGTCCCAAATTTAGATTTAAACTGAATTTTATTTCATATTATTCTATTACAACTATATAAATTCACTTGCTAAAACAACATCAATAAAATAACATTGATATTTTCTTATAAATACATATGAATTTCAAATAGAGCACTCATTTAACTAATAATTGAACAATGCAATATGATTCTTCAAGTCTATTATTCATAGTGATATTGTATACTTAGTATTAAAAACTCATTGTAGATATTCATCATACTTTTAACCCACATAATAATATTGAAAAGAAATCATACAAAACATCTAACATGTTGATTCTAAACCTTAATGATTCATATCATACATTGGGCATAGAACAATTGAATTCATCCCTCAACAAATCATTCCATACATTTGAAATAATATTTTATTCCATACTTTAATGATATATAATAATATGTTGATTTTAAACTTTAATCAAACCATACATTTGGCACAAAATATTGAAAATAATTATCAATGAATCCTACCACATGTTGAACATAAAATGTTGTTTTTAGACTTCAATTATTTTTTATATAAAATATTAAATATAGGTTTCACTACCATGCACTATATATCTAATGTTGATTCTAGTGTTTATACCATAATATGATGAAATCAGTCTTCATGAACCATGCCATGCATTTTTAATGTAATATATCATATCACACAATTTTGTTTTTTATTATAAAAAGTTGAGGTCATACTTAAATTACTCATATCATGCATTGGACATAAAAATACTTTGATTTAGACTTCCAAGAATCATTTTTGACATGTGATATTGAAATTAGGCTTGAATTTAGACTTCATGCATTTTAACATAAAAGATGGTGAACTTGGATTTCAATAAGTATTAACATACATTCAACATAAAAATATTTGATTCAAATATCTTATACATGATATGCTATTAAAACACAAGTGTAGCTTCCTATTCTAGAGTTACACGAACATCTTTTCTAAATTTTTCCAACCTTACTATAAGTTAATCAAGCAATATGTTCATTTGTTCATGTAAAATAGAGCTACCATTAGTACAACCAAATATTCACTAACTCCATCTAGTTTATTATTAGCAAGATATATATATATATATATATATACATTAGTTTCTCCTATCATTGGATTACATTATTAGAATATATTCATAATACATTAAATCAATATAATTACTTTGTATTGGATACTATTTTGGGTTTCTATGACTAGAAAAAAGGATGGAATGCATCATAAAGTGATTTTGCATCGAACCAAGTGGTATCTTGATAGAAATAACCTTTTTTGACTTCAAATTGAAGTTTTGACCCTTCACAAGGGTTTAAATACCTAGGACCAATGAGATGGATAAATTCAAGTACATGTAATAATTATTCATGCTCAATTCTATGCATGTAGTACCAAACATAAACTTATGAGTACAAACTTACAACTAGATCTAGGTTTTAGTGTAATGGTCAAGTTGCACCTAGCTAACTATGTATTGTTATAATAATTGTTCATATTTCTACAACTAAAATTTATTCACATTGTCCATATTGAATGCATCTATCTTATTTAGGGCATAAACCAACATACTATCCCTAAGTTCAAATTACACATATCATCATATTGGACCTTGTCTATTAGTTCCAATCAATAATATAAGCATATTATTTATATGGAATTGTTCCTTTTAATAAAGTCAAGTTTTATAAGTCCATCTATAGTTGAAACTTTATGGCATTTTATTTTAACTATCCTTAAAGCAAATGATGATGCATATTATTCACGTAAATTTTATGCTTCAATTGGAATAGGCACATCTAGTGCAAGGATGCTTATTGTGCCTATCCCTTGTAATAGAAAACAATCTTTCTATTTTTTATTTTTCACAAAAATACATACAACAATATCAAAATATAGCTCAATCCTTATCTTATATACAAAGGAATAAAATATCAAGTTTAAGCAAAATGCATAAACATGGCAATTACTAGGTACAAAATATGTTTCTTTAGTTTGTTTGTTGACCACTACCATAGAATTATGTAATCCTTGAAAAAAAATTATACTAATTATCTATCATTTACATTATAGTATATCAAGAGAATATAATATACTAGTTTGATGTACATGCTCAAGCTTAACTTGATGGAATTCCATTTAATTAGAAATAAAGGTTGTCATGCATTTCTTTAATCCTAGCCAAAAAAAATTCAAACCACACTATTTTTGTTACTCTTAGGTACCATTTTTGTTATTCCTAGGCATTCTAAATATGGAGTAAAATATACATATTCTAGTATAGTATTCCTCATATTTTCAACAAATTGGTATGTACATAGATTCCCTGAATCTAGGTAATTCATCAAATTCTAAAATGTAACCCTCAAATCTATGATCACTCACCTTTGACTCTAAGGAGGTCCTTACTTTATTATAATGTATATATTTCCCAAGATACCTCAAGATTTATTGTTTAAATATTAACATCATGATCATGACAACTAAAATATATCTATTATGACTTAAAGGATCAAAACTTATATTTTACTTTCCTTTATGTAGTTGATATCAAAGTTATACTCACAGAAAAATTCTAACCACCTTTTTTGTTTGGAATTCAATTTTACCTATGTAAATATGTATTTTATGCCTTGATGATCTATTTTAAGTTTAGAAGGTTTTCATGTTACATAATGTCTCCAAAGTTGAAGAGCATGCATTATAGCTTCTAGTTCCAAGTCATCAAGGGAATAATTCTATTCATAAGGTTTATGTTTATAGGATTCACAAGCGTCTACTCACCCATCCTACATCTATAAACCTCCTAGGCTCTACTTGGATTTCCTTTTGCAAGTCCATCAGAATTAATTTTAATCCAACCTTCTAGGGGTGTTTCCAACTAGCTCTGTCCTACCCCTCTTGCACTTCAAATGGTTTCCTAATGTATCGGTTGTGACTATAAACTCACCATTAGGATTTGGTTAATTGGTGTTATTATCAACTTCTCTTTAAGAATTTGAAATTCTTGTTCACATCCTTTTGTCCATTTGAATATCTTCCTTTTTTTGGACTAATGTAAAGAGGTTGGCTATTATAGAGAACTCTTCTACAATACTCATGTGATATCCTCCTAGTCCTATGAAACTATGCACTTAATATATATTTTTAAAAATTGGCCATTCTAAAATAAATTTTACTTTTGATAGGTCTATAGATCTTTATTTAGTTGATACAATATATCCTAGATAGTATATCATTTTTTATTAAAAAAACACATCTATACAATTTCTCATATAATTGGCACTCTTTTACACTATTTGTTACTAGTCTAATGTGTTTAAAAAGTTTATTTTCACTATGTGAGAAAATCAGAATATCATCTAGAAAAATCATCACAAATTGATTTAGATAATCATAAAACATGTTGTTCATTAAGATTATAAAGGCTATAGGTGCATTTATGAGTCTAAAATTTACCATGGTGAACTCATAGTGCCCATACCTAGTTCTAAGACCTATTTTGAAAATAAATTTCCCTTATATTCTTAGTTGATGATAAATCTTAGAAAATATAGTTGCTCCCCTTATTTTCTCAAATAAATCATCAGTTCTAGAAAGAGGGTACCTTTTCTATATGGTTTCCTTGTTCATCATCTTGTAACCAGTGTAAAGATGCAAGGGTACCATGTTTATTCTTTACAAAAATGATTTGTATATGTCATGATGACACACTTGAACTTATCATCCTTTTGACAATTATTCATTCAACTATAATTTCAAAAATAACTCAATTATAATCATTCTATAAAGATTCTTTCATAATATCTATCAAAAAAACTTTGGTAGAGGTAGTAATCCAAATTCTTTTGAAAACACATCTTGATACTCATTTAAAAAATGATAGTCGTTAAATGTAAGAGTTTTTTTTCCTTCCAATTCACCATTGTGTATGGCATCTTAAAGACATCCTTTTCTTTTGCATATAAATCTATCTAAAATAAATGGATTTTTCTATGCCTTGAATTATATTTCTATACCTTTAGTCATCAAGAAATCCACTATTTTACGAAAATGGTCAACTTTGGTTGTATGTTTCCAATGTCAATCAATGCCTATGATTACATCATAGGACCTTAAGAGAGCCACTAAATGTTTATTTAAGTCTGCACTTCCTTTCCATATCTCATTTTTCTAGCAAGGAAACATGTGGACTGTAAGCGATGGTATCGCAATAGCTGTTTATTGTCTGGTTGTTAATTGTCGTTGATGCCTTCTGGTCAGCAAATCAATGTTAATTTGATGCAGTTTTTTTTTTTTAATATAGCTTGTGCATGTTCTTTCATTTATTCTACCTGGGGAATTGTACAACCCTGACAATCGGCACATGATCGTGGTGTGGTATTTTCTTGTGCTCTAAATCATCCAAAAGAAATCCACCATAAATAAATATTTCAGCTACAAATAAATCGTGGCATGTTGGTTGTTAGCCGGAATAATAATCAGCGAACAAGCGTTCAAAGCATGTTTTACACGTTTTAAACTAAACCAAGGGATAAGTTGAATGTTTGTTGGTTGTTTTAATATAATAATTTTTTTATATAATATTCAATAATATTACAAAAATTTATATAAAAAATAAAATTATATATACATAACTCCACAATTAATAATAATCCCTAGACGACAAATAAAGGTGGTGGTAAAATGTATGTATATCTCCCTTGAGATAAATCATTTTCTAGCATCCGACAAAATATCCATGGTAGTTGATGTTAATGTGATAGAGATATTGCTTTCCCTAAAGTTACATTGGATCTTTAAGTTGATTATTTTCAATGAACCAAGATCTTACGGTCTCTTCATCACGCCCTTTTTCTATAATAAAATGTCTTAATGACCATGTTATAGATTTGTTCGTTTACATGATAAATGATTAGTTTTCGTTAAATTAATTGTATTAGGCAATGACTTTACTCTTCGTTTAGTTGAAAAAAGCTAGTAGATGTTTAGGTAGCAATGATTTAAGTTAGGTGTTAACTTGGTTAGAAGAGTCTATATTTCACAACCTATCGTATTTTTACATTTAAATTTATGGTTGAAATTCATTTTTATGTTTTATGTTTTGTTGAAAGTGTTTAAGGAGTGACTTTTTTTTCATATATATTTGTTTGCTTGTGAAATTAACCATCGGCAATAAGGTTGTCGAAGAAAAAAAAAAGTCTATTGATGATTGAAATGTTGTCTTGGAAATTCATTATAGGTGTTTTATTGATGTCGGTTGGTTATGATTAGCATAATTAAGGAATTGATTTTTATCCATGTTCTACTTCTTGTTTGAAGTTTTGAAGATGCTTGAAACCTTCTTGAATTATTAAAAGTATAATGATTAGAAACATTGTTGAACTCAAATATAGAATTCACCCTATGGTCGATGGACGGTTAAACTCAAGTTCTTCATTGAAATATTTGTCGCACTTTGGAGATGATGGATTTGGGTTGTTGCCTACCGTTTTGGAGCGGAGTGAAAGGGAAGTGGAGTTGTGTTCGTGCTTCTAGGAGACGGTCAAGAAAAGTTGGTAAGGGGGGATGAAGTAAAGGACAAAAGATTTTTGGGGAAAAAGGGGGGGTTGGAAAGAAAAAAAAATAAGGGAAAAGTGGAGAACACAAGAGGAGGATCTCAGCTGGAGCAGTCGAAGATGGAGAGCCAAGTAGCATAGTTCTATTCTTATACTGGTTTGTGATATGAATGGTTTTCTTCATATTGAATGTCTAAAAACATTGTTGGCATGTTTTAGAATATAGATTGATATTATTCTTGGTTGAGTTGTTCTTTGATGCAGGATATAGACATTCTTGGTCGGCCTAAAAAGATTAGTTGAATGAGCAATCTGGATATTTCTTTTGAGAGTCCTTTTAACAGTGTTGTTGCAAACAATAGAATAAATAGAAATTGCAACACCATTCCTTGTCTAGTTGTCGACTGTGTAGTAAACTGTGTAAAATCATAGTCGACTGTGTAACTCACTCTATTGTGAATCTCTTTGTAAGCTATAGAAGTCGTGTAGCCTCTAGAGGTTGCTCGGTTAAAGCATCAATAGAGGAAAGTTATGTTACCAAGAGCATACCTGCAATGGGAGTTAAGTTGTTCTCCATGTGGAAGTTGGGAAGATTATCCATATGGGTCGAGTTTATATTGTGATTTTGAGAAAATCCATTGTGGTTTTTGTGTACGTTGGGTTACTCTCGAACATAGTAGCATTAGATAGAGTATCGAGCATGGTTGAACCCTTTGAGATTTTGAAAGTAGTTCAATCATTTGTTTTGAAATGTTTAATTGGAGCACAACGAACACTAGTAAATGGTTTCAATGTTTTGTTGTTAAAGATATATTGGCTATTGATTTCAATGCTTCTGTCATAGAAAAGATATATTGGCTATTGATTTCAATACTTTTGTCATAGAAAATATATAATGGCTATTGATTTCAATGCTTCTGTCGTAGGAGAAGATACATTGGTTATTGATTTGCAATAATTTCTTAGTGTGAAGCAAGATTTATATTGAGATGGGTTTTCAATAAATTTATTTTGTGGAAATAGAGATGTGATTGAATTGTTTCCAGAATTTCCTTATAGAAAATGATAGGAATGAGAGATTGTTTCATCGAACCTCTTGTGGGAAGATGAAGGAAATGTTTGTGTATGATTTTTGAAATATTTTGATTGAATGAATAAGAACTTATGTTTGATTTGAGTGTACAATAATGATCCACTCATAGAAGACTTAGTTATGTGATAATGATTGGGAAGACTTGTGGATATACACGTGCTTTTTCTGGTTGTTATGGTAGTCTACATCCATATAGAGCAATGCATGTTCGTTTGGAGCGAAGCTGGAAAAATCTTGTGAAAATCATCCCCCTCTCATTATGTGTGATATGAGTGCTATAATCGACTGTTGTAGAAGGATATCTGAATCGATGGTTTCATTTTTAAATACACTTTAGTATTGCTGAGTAATCATCTTGTAAACTATGTAATACATTCTTGAGATCTACAAGGAGTGATTGTCTATTCCACGAGCTATTATGGTATTGAATATTGTGTTCATCCATTAGAAAACATACTATAACTTTATGAATATTGAAAGGATCTTCACCCATGTAATAATAAACTCTGTTGCGTGTTATCTGGAGAGAAATAATGTAATTATGGATTAATTATGTTTTAATGTGTTAGAGAAATCCTTGTCTCAATTCATATACTCAGATATGGATTTATAAGTGGTAAGATACTTTTTTTTGTGGAGCGTTTAATGATGGTAGTTAGAGTGCGTTGCTTGAGAAAAATGATAATAGATAATGATTTCTTGAGCAGTATATGATTGAGTTAGTAAGTCATGCTGGATTAAATTGAGGTATTTGGAACCAGCTTACGTCCCTCAGGTAATTAGGAATATTGTGCAATTTTCTATTTTTGCTTGATTAAGAATGAAGTCGAGGCTAAGTTCTGTTATACGTAGTCGTTGATGTTGAAATGGGAGTATGAATAATCTAGAGTGGAGCTAGAGAGACTCCGTTGACCTCCATGATAACGCGTGTGATAGAAAAGCCTCATCGGAGGGCATGTATTATATAAGATGGTTTAAAATGATATTAACCTTAGTAAAAATTATGAGTTGATAATCGTATCCAAAGAGGTAAATAAAGGTAGACTTTATCTAAGGAAATATTGTAATATGTAGACTTCCACCTTCGATCAAAGGAATGATCGTACCTAAATAACCATTCATCCAATTGACATGATAATAGTCAAACCTCTAAATACTTGATGAGACTACTCTAATGGATTTGAGTGGTCATGGAATAATATATTTCTTTTAATGGATTGAAAATGATAGTAAGACCAAGTTAGAAAACTAGCTCCCTATAGGGAGAATGATAGTTTGGATTGCACCTAGCACACTTACAAGAAAGACCTATGTAAGTTGTGAGGATGGGTGAGCCTAAGAGGGCCTAGCACACTTGCAAGAAAGACCTATGTAAGTTGTGGAGATAGGTGATCAAAGGAGAGGTTTAGATATCTTATGTGAGCTAAATAAAATGGGTTAGGAAATCAGGTGTTGACAAACATGTTTATTCGAAACCTTAATGATTCATATCATACATTGGGTATAGAACAATTGAATTCATATCTCAAAAAATCATTCCATGCATTTGAAATAATATTTTATTCCATACTTTAACGATATGTAATAAGATGTTGATTGTAGATTTTAATCAAACCATACATTTGGCACAAAATATTAAAAATAATTATCAATGAATCCTACCATGTGTTTAACATCAAATTCTATTTTCAAACTTCAATTATTTTTGACATAAAATGTTGAATATAGGTTTCAATACCATGAACTATATATGTAATGTTGATTCTAGTGTTTATACCATAATATGATGAACTCGGTCTTCATGAACCATACCATGCATTTTTAATGTAATCTATCATACCACATATTTTTTTTTATATAAAAATTTGATTGCATACTTAAATGAATCATGTCATGCATTCAACATAAAAATGCTTGAATTGGACTTCCAAGAATCATATTTTATATGTGATATTGAACTTAGGTTTCAATTCAGACTTCATGCATTTTAACATAAAAATGATGAGCTTGGACTTCAATAAGTCTTACCATACATTCAACATAAAAATACTTGATTCAAATCTCTTATACATGATATAATATTAACAACACAAGTGTAGCTTCCTATTATATATTTACACCAATATTATTTCCCAAGTTTTTCAACTTACTATAAATTAATCGAGCAATATGCCAATATATTCATGTAAAAAAAAACTACCATTAGTACAACCAAAGATTTAGTAACTCCATCTAGTTTATTATTAGAGAGAGAGAGAGAGATATATTTACATTAATTTCTCATTAAAGCAAATTTCTTCATAATACATTAATCAACATAATTACTTTGTATCATACACTAATTTATGTTTCTATGACTAGAACAAAAGAGGGAATGCACCACAAAGTGCTTTTGCACCCAACCATGTGGTATCTTGATAGAAATAACCTTTTTTCAGCTTCAAGTTGAGGTTTTGACCCTTCATAAGGATTCAAATACCTAGGACCAATGAGATAGATAAATTCAAGTGCACATAATAATTATTCATGCTCAATTCTATGCATGTAGTACCAAACATGAACTTGTGAGTATAATCTTACAACTAGATATATATTTTAGTGTGATGATCAACTTGCACCTAGGTGACTATGTATTGTTATAGTAATCATTCATATTTCTACAACCAAAGTTTATTCACATTGTTCATATTGAATGCATCTATCTTAATTTAGGGCACAAACCAACATACTATTCCTAGTTCAATTACACATGTCATCATATTGGACCTTGTCTATTGGCTCCAATCAATAATACAAGCACACTATTTTATATGAAATTATTCTTTTTAAGAAAGATAAGTTTTATAAGTCAATCTATAGTAGCAACTTTATGGCATTTTATTTTAACCATCCTTAAAACAAAATATGATGTGTATTATTCACATAAATTTTATGCTTCAATTGGAATAGGCACATTTAGTGGAAGGACACTTATTTTACCTATCCCTTTTATTAGAAAATAATATCACTATTTTTCATTTTTCACAAAAATATATACAACAATATTAAAACACAACTCAATCCTTATCTTATATCCAAAGGAATTAAAAGTTCAATTTAAGAAAAATGCATAAACATGAAAATTACTAGGTACAAAATATGTTACTTTAGCTATTTTGTTGACCACTACCATAGAATTATGTAATCCTTGAACAAAGTTCATACTAATTATCTACCATTTGAATTCTAGTATATCAAGAGAATATAATATACTATTTTGATGTACATGCTCAAGCTTAACTCAATATAATTCCATATAATTAGCAATAAAGGTAGTCACACATTTCTTTAATCCTAGTCAAAAACAAAAAAATTAAACCACAATATTTTTGTTACTTTGAGGTACCATTTTTGTTATTCCTAAGTATTCTAAATATAGAGTAAAATATACCTCTTCTACTATAGTATTTCTTAGATTGTCAACATTTGGTATGCATGTAGATTCCCTAAATACAAGTAATCCATAAAATTCTACAATGTAACCCTCAAATCTATGATCACTCACCTTTGACTCTAAGGAAGCCCTTACTTTCTTATAATATATATATATATATATATATATATATATATATATATATATATATATATATATATATATATATATTTATTTTTCAAGATACCTCAAGATCTATTGTTTAAACATTAATATCATGGTCGTGACAACAAAAATATATCTGACATGACTTAAAGGATCAAAAAGTATATTTTCTTTTCCTTTATGTAGCTAATATCAACGTCATACTCACATACAAATTGTAACCACCTTTTTTGTTTGGAATTCAATTTTAGTTATGTAAATGTGTATTTTATGCCCTGATGATCTATTTTAAGTTTAGAAGGTTTTCATATTACATATTACCTCCAAAGTTGAAGAGCATGCACTATAACTTCCAGTTCCAAGTCATCAAGGGAATAGTTCTATTCATAAGGTTTATGTCTATAAGATTCATAAGCTACTACTCAAGCATCCTACATCAATACATCTCCTAGACCTTTCCTAATGTATCAATTGTAATTGTAAACTCACCATTAGGATTTGGTTAATTGGTGTTATTGTCAACTTCTCCTTAAGAAGTTGAAATTCATGTTCACATCATTTTGTCCATTTGAATCTCTTCCTTTTTGTTGGAGCAATGTAAAGAGATTGACTATTATAGAGAACTATTATACAATCCTCGTGTGATATCCTCCTAGTTATGAACTGTACCCTTCATATATAGTTTTAAAAATTGGCCATTCTAAAAATACTTTTACTTTTGCTAGGTCTATAGATATTTATATAGTTGATACAATATGTTCTAGATAGTATATCATTTTTTTTTATAGAAAAACACATTTATAAAACTTCCCATATAGTTGGTACTCTTTTAGACTATTTGTTACTAGTCTAATGTGCTTAAAATGCTCATTTTCACTATGTGAGTAAATCAAAATATCATCTAGAAAAATGATCACAAATTGATTTAGATAATCTTGAAACATGTTCATTAAATTTATAAATGTTATATGTGCATTTATGTGTCTAAAATCCACCATGGTGAACTCATAATCCCCATACCTAATTCTTTTTTGAAAATAAATTCTCATTACATTCTTAGTTGATGATAAATCTTAGAAAAGATAGTTGCTTCCCTCATTTTCTCAAATAGATCATCAATTCTAGAAAGAGGGTACCTTTTCTTTATGGTTTCCTTGTTCATCATCTTATAACCATTATAAAGATGCAAGGGTACCATGTTTATTCTTTACCAAAAAAATGATTTATATATGTCATGATGACACACTTGGTCTTATCATCCTTTTCGACAATTATTCATTCAACTATGGTTTCAATTTAAATAACTCAATTATAATCATCCTATAAAAATTCTTTGATTGAGATTTTACTTTGAATATCTATCAAAAAATAAAATTTTGGTAAAAGTAATCATCTAAAAAAATTTGAGAAACACATCTTAATACTCATTTAAGAAAAGATATTCCTTAAAAGTAAAATTTTTCTGTCTTCCAATTCACCATTGTATATGGCCTCTAAAAAGACATCCTTTTCTCTGGCCTTTTTCAATTGCATAAAAATCTATAGATGGATGTTGCTATCCCTTGAATGATAGTACTATACCTTTAGTCCTTGCTATCCCTTGAATGATAGTACTATACCTTTAGTCATCCAGAAATCCACTTTGGATGTATGTTTCCAAAGTCAATCAATGTCTATGATTACATCATAGGACCCTAAGAGAGTCACTAAACGTTTATTTTAGTGGTAAGATCAGAAAATTCTAACTCTTTAAGGCTGAAAATTCTAACTCTTTAGCGAGGAAACATGTGGAGCGTAAGCGATGGTATCCCAATAATCAGTGTTTACTGTCTGGTTGTTATTTGTGGCCAGCAAATCAATGTTAATTTGATCCAGCTATTTTGTAGCTTGTGGATTTTTTTTCATTTGTTCTCCCAAAGGAATCTGTACAGCCCTGACCATCCGCACATGATCGTGGTGTTTTCTTGTGCTCTGAATCATCCAAAAGAAATCCACCATAAATAAATATTTCAGCTTTCGAATAAATCGTGGCATGTTAGTTGTCACCCGGAATAATACTCAGCGAACAAGCGTTGAAAGCATGTTTTTCACGTTTTAAATTAAACTAAGAAATAAGTTAGATGGTAGTAGTTGAATGTTCTTTAATTAATTGTTTCAATTTATACTGTATTTATGACTTCCTCTTACCCAATAAATTAATATTTATTAAAATAACATCTAATAATATTATAAATTTTTTTATATATTAAAAATTAAATTATATTTTTAAAAAATGTTTAAATGAATGCACAACTAATAATAAATCTCTACACGACAAATAAAGGTGGTTGTAAAATGTATGTATATCTCCCTTGGACATTTAAGGGGTAATCGTTTTCTAGCACCAGACAAAATATCCACGGTAGTTGATGTTAATGTGATACAGATATTGCTTTCCCTAAAGTCACTTTTGATCTTTAGGTTGATTATTTTCAATGAACCCAGATCTTAGGGTCTTTTCATCGCTCTCTTTTTTCTATAATAAAATATTTTGATGACTCTTTTTTCTATTATAAACATTTGCTCGTTTACATGATAAAAGATTAGTTTTCCTTACATTAATTTTATCAAGCAATGAGTTGTTCACTTTTCGTTAAGCTTTTTGAAACCATAGTTGAAAAAACTCAGTAGATGGTTAGGTGGCAATTTGGTTTGAAGAATCAATATTTCACAATCTATCAGATTTTTAGATTTAAAGTTATTTTTTTTTGTTTTGTTGACTTGAAAGTGTTCAAGGAGTGGACTTTTAGAAATACATAAAAAATAGGGATATTAAGCTCAAAATAGTAGTACACAAATTTTATGAATAATAACCAGCCAATGGTAATAGGAAATTCATTGAAATGGAGGTGTCAATTAAAGAATACAACTATTCTTCATTTTTTATAAAATTATATAGATAAACTAAATTTTTTTATGAATAATAACCAGCCAGAATGGTAATAGGAAATTCATTGAAATAGAGGTGTCAAAACAACTATTCTTCATTTTTTATAAAATTATATAGATAAACTTAAAAAAATTGAGATTATTTTATTTATATATATATATATATATATATATATATTTTGAGAAATATTTATTATACACATTTATCATGGGGATTGAACCCAGGTTACATTACCAATAATGCAAGTGGAATATTATATATTTTGTATATTAATATTAAGAAGTTTAAAAAATTAAACGTTTTTATATAAATTTTGTAATATAAGTTTAGTTTAATATTAAATGTTAACTAAACTAAAATTAGTATTTTGAAATTTAAAAGAACAAATATTATATTTGATAATTATTTTTAAAACAAATTTAATCTTATAAATTTTTAAAAAATGAATTTAATTATAAGTTTGGTCAAAATTTTAGTACTGATAAATGGATTCATACAACTTAGTGTTGGAAGATATGGTAATATGTCTTTATCGACTAAGTTTGACAAATGATGATGTAAGCGTACAAGAAATCATGTTTGACAAATGATGATGTAAGCCTACAAGAAATCTTGTGGCGATGTAAACCTTCAGGAAACCTTAATGTAAGCCTTCAGGAAACCTTGATGTAAACCTACAAACAAATATGATTGTATTCATTCCTTGTGGGATTGGATAATCCACTTGGATGGTTATGTATTCACCCCTTGTATGGCTAACCTTAACTAAACCTTTAGTTAAAGTTTTGGTAACTTGACTTAATGTTGATCCTTATGCTAGTCTTGGTTAATATAATTATAATTGTAATTTGGGGATAGGTATCTACTATAAATACCCTCAACCATTGATCCATTGTATTAGTGTGAAGTGTAATATTTTTATGTGAATTACTATTGTGTGTTCCACCTTGGAAACCCACCTATCGTATTTCATGGTCTTGGTCTTTCTATTTTGCTTCCTTATTCCCTTGTATATGGATTATGATGAATATTATGCTTTACATGATTTTTGAAAAGTATTAATTATAACATGGTATCAGAGTTGGTCTAGAGCAACTTCACTTGACTAGGTGGAGAGATTGTTTTTTAAGTAGTTTTAAGGAAGGTGTTGTTTGAAATTTTTTAGGGTTTTGTACTTACAAACCCTAATGGGATGTTAGATTGCAAGGATCTCTTGTGTAGTGGTGACCAATTGGTTCAAGAGAAATATTCACTTCCAAGTTTGTCACGTTTCCCTCTTTTGATATTCAATCACTTTTATTGATTAGTTATTTTTTTATGGATGATTGCAATGATACCCTGAAGAATTATTTTCTATAGAAATTGGTGAATTGAAATTTTTGAGGTATTTTCAAAAACCCTAGTTGTATTTTATGAATTTTTATAAAAACATATTTCCTTCTCTAGTTTAGATTTTTTGGTACTAGTGCAGTACAAATGAAGAGACTAATATATATGGTTTTTGAAGATTGAGAAGAAGAGTTTGAACATTTGATAAATCACCCCCAATTATTGGACGAGATTTAGGTAGGCTCTAGTGCATGGAAAAGACCTTTGAGCCACTTCATTGGTTGTTTGATTGGTCCAAAAATATATTGCTTTAGCAAGAGATGATTGCTTAATATATTGCATTTCGAAAAATTGTTGTATAGAGAAAATAATGGTAGATATGGATGAACCATCAATGTTTTTTATTCTTTTAAAATTTTAGGTAATTCCTAGATTAGCTCTTTTAATAATTTTGTCATTTTGATGTTTATTTTTGTATTAGAGAGATGGATATTTTTGTCTAAAATTTTGCTATTTGAATTCTTAAAATTGGAATATTCCATAAAATATTTTGTTTGGTGTTTAGAAAGAACAAGCATGATAAGTTTGTGACACAAGCATCACAATTTTGTAGGTAGGCATAATTTTTCATGCCTTGGGAACAATGATTATTTTTTAATGATAGGGGTAGTATGAGTAGCATTGTGATGGTAAGTCATTCATATCTTAAAATAAATGTCTCAAGTTTGAGCACTAATAAGTACATTTTTTTCTAAGTGTGAGGTATGAAAGGACGTGTTTTATGCATAGTTCTTTGTATTTTCAATAGATAATTGTTGGGGAAGCTTTGTTGTAGCTAAAACATGTCATGGGCCAATAGTAAGTTGCTTTGGTTATAGTAGAGAGGATCTAAATTCAAGTCATAGTGGCATTGTTAATTTTTACATATTTTACTTTTAGAGGCACATGTGATTATTAGGCACTACTTAGGGGGTGAATTGACTATGGAAATAGTTGACTGATAGTTACCCTCATTGAAATAATTTTTGATGATCTTTCTTGACCTTAGACACACAAAGCCCTAGCATGCATGATCAACTTGTGACCTCAACTTTAGGCTTACAAAAATTTTAATGCTCAATTTCATCATAAAAGTGGTTCAATATTGAGTTCAAAAAATGATTTTTAGAGACAATGCAAGTAGTCTAAGATATTTTAAAGGAGAAGAAATTGAAGAATAACACATGTGAAATTGCAACTCTAGGTCTATGAGAAATGATCATCATATATGAAACAAATGGAATGGGGACTATTTGATAAGGGTGGTCTCACCCATGAGATAGTAGTTAGAAGGTTACTTTTTGTGTCATCCTATAGAAGTAGTAATCACATGTATGTAGTTGGCATGTGTACCTTTTGTTAACTAAAATTTCATCAAGAGCTGGCAAATAGGAATTCATAGGTTCAATCTTCCATATTATTTTTTCTGTTTAGAAATGGTAGTTGTCCGAGTATCCCGTACTACCTTAGGACACTCATCGCATGTGGGTTCCTACACAGTGTGGAATCACCCCCTCAATTTATGTTTTACCACTCATCCCATTGCCAAGATGATCAGTCATTTTGTTAGGTATGGGCACATAAGAAACTTGTATAAGTAATTGTAAAATAGTTAGTAAAAGGCACATAAGTAAATTGTATATGTAATTGTAAAATGAGCACTAATAGTTGACTTTGTAGGTAGTGGAGAGTCTCATCCTCTTATATGGAACAAGGGTGGACTAACTTAGTTAGTCCTTGGGTAGAATGACAAAGAACCATGTTGGTCGATGGTTTTGATTTTTTTTCTTCACCTAGTTATTGCTTTTTTGCTACCTTTCTTGAATGTTTTTCCTTATTACTTTTCCAAAATCATGAAATAATGATAGATTCAATGATCAAAGGACACATTTAAACATGTTCTCCAAAGCATGTATTCAAAAATCAATGGTGCCAATACTAATGCTTTATGTTGAGATTATGGTTGTTAGTTGTATTTTAGATTTTTTGATGTGCAATTGTTATTCTAGCATGTTTTTACACCTAAGGTTAAGATGACATGTTGTTTGGACTAATGGTTGTGGTTTTATGGCTTCAAAATGAGTGTAAATTCAATTGTTAGAACCAAAAGAAAAATTTATTATTTTTTTCCACTATAACTACCCATTTTCACCCATAATTCATTTAGTTACTTCTCATTATTGCTAATTATAGTGACTCCTCACTAGTATTTTCACTTAAGGTAAACTTTCAAAGGGAACAAAAGTTCTAATCAGAGGTGGTTGCAATTTTATAGAAGATGCAAGTGAAGGCGATAAGCCAAAATTTTGAGAAGCACGCATTATGATTTGAAAGCAAAACGTTAGTAGAGAACCTAATGATAAAAAGTTTAGGAATTTTGTAAAATGGAAGGGAGAATTTTTTGACAAGGTGTAATGATAATAGAATCGATGGGAAATGAATCTTCTTTTATATTACTCTTGATATCATTTTTTTTGTAAAACCTGATAAAGCTCGTTGAAAAAATGTTTTGACTAGAATATAAGATTACATTGGCTTTTAAAGAGGTGGAAGGTGTCAAGATAGTTCGAAGATATCATTAACATCTTGAATGAGCTAGAATGTAAAAAGCCCCAAGAATGGTAGGTGAAGCAAAGTAATGGGCTATCATTTAGAAGGAACAAAAACTACCTATCAAATGTTACCTCAATTGAACAAATCAAGAAACTCATTAAAGGTGGGTATTGAAACTGTAGTCCTACATCTGACAACTATTGTGACTAAGAATATCTCATTCAATTTTTAGAATCCTTAAAAGGGGTAGCTAAAATTATCATAATCATGTGCATAAGTTTTGGAGGGAAATGCCCCTCTTTGTAATCTATAAATAGGAGTAGTTTAGCCTATAAAAAGGAATACTTTACTTCCATTAAAAGAATATAAAAATACATAAGCATGAATTGATATTGGATCCCTTGTTGAAGTTCAATACATGGTCATTTTTCCAGTCAACCTTCCTTTAAGTTGGAATAATCCAAGTCCATTGTACCCCCAAGGCCATCAACTATATATGGTGAGCTCCCAAAATTGGTGTTTCCTATATTATCAGATTATACTGGTAAAGGTTCAATGAATCCATTAGAGGACTTGAAAGAGTTAGTATTCATATACCAAACACACAATGTTACAAAAAAATATGTGGTCTTTCTTGGAGGAGAAGCACGCCAAAATTATGAGTCTCTTCTCCCATAATCAATTTTAGAATGGGATAAAATAGCTACCTTACTCATGGAGGATTTCAAAACAAATATGAAGGAGGAAGAGGTTAAAATAAGTAATGATTTAACTTGATAAGAAGAAGCGCCTCATGTTTCTTGTCCAAATTGAAGTAGTTAAATAAAATCAAGCATCCAACTTGTCCTTTCTCAACCTAAGGATAGCCAGTAATCTATTAAACATCACAAAGTGGATTTACCAAGGCAACTTGCTAAGGAAATGACAAAAGGATATATACCCATGCAAGATCCTTTAATCTAGGGCCAATATCAGCTGATATAGGAGGATAAGGATGTGGGCCCCAAAAGTAAAAATAAAATAAATATGCTAGAGTAGAGCCAATTGGAGGTATCTCCCCCTCACTATCAATAATACATAAATACATGCCATCCATGGGAAAAATTCCTCAACTCTATAAAAAAGCATAAATTTGAGGGCAAAACATGATCATATGCTCATGAGCAAAAAGGGGTTAACCAAGTTGAAGGTTTCGATGACTAAAAATCCCTATACTTTGGATAGATAAAAGCATCAATGGAAAATTATAGTATAGGATCCTGAGTTGAAAAAAGTTCAAGGTTACATGCATAGGTTGAATAGAAGCCATGTCTCTTTCAAAAAAAAATAGAAGCATGTACGACACACGAACCAAGGTTGACCAATATTGAATGATCAATGATTGAAATTCAAATGCATGGTTACAAGAATGCTAGCAATAAAAGAATAGAGAAAATTTGTGCTAGATCGAAGGACTGTGTTTAGTGCAGATTTGAGATAGAGCTTTGAAGGTGATAGAGTATAGAGGATGATAGTCTCTAGTGGATAGAGATCCATTAGCCAGGGTAGTGAGGATAGGTGTCTTGTGTCTTTAGTGGATAGAGATCCATTAGCCAGAGTAGTGGGGGCAATAGTTCTTCTAGAAGATCACTAGTTAGAGCTAAGGAGAAAGGAGTTCTCCTGTGGATAGAGATCCATAAACTTGATTAGGGGATTGGTGTCTCCTTTGGATAGAGGTCCATAAACATTGTAATAGGGAAAGGATTCCCAAGAGATTGATTGAGAAAATTTTAGTGAAATATTTTCTCCGTGGAGTAGCCCACATTGGGTGAACCACGTAAAATTGGTGTCTCTATTGTGTGTGGTGATTTGTGCATTGCTTTGATTACTATTGTTGATATTGCTATCTATACATTGCATAATATTGATTGGGAAAGAAAAGTAAAAAGTGGTCTTATACTTGTTCACCCCCCTCTCAGTATAAGCTTGTGTTCTTCAATTGGTATCAGAGCGGGTTCCTTCGAAAGAGTTTAACAGCTTGAAGGAAAAGCTTTCAAGAACACAATGGATTCTAAGAATGTGTCCTCAGATAATTCAACACCAATTTTTGATGGAAGTGATTATATATATTGGAGTATGAGAATGAAGGTTCACCTGATGGCACTTGGCAATGAAATTTGGGAAGCAGTTGAAAATGGATACATACCACCAGTTGATCCACCTACAGATAAGGAAGGTAAGCTTCTACAACATTACAATTCAAAAGCAATGAATGCAATTTTGAGAGGTTTGCATAGAACAGAATCAATAAAAGTTATGCATTGTAAAGATGCAAAAGGAATTTGGGATAAGTTGCAAAGCATATATGAAGGAGATAAAAGTGTCAAAAAGGTAAAGATATGAAATCTCAAAGGATAATTTGAAGAATTAAGAATGAAGAATGAGGAAAATATTAGTACTTATCTACTTCGGGTAGATGAGGTTGTTAATGCTATGCAAGGACTTGGACTTAATGTTGAAGAATCAGATGTTTGTGATAAGATCTTAAGGTCTCTCCCAACAAGGTTTAGTGAAAATATTTCAGCTATAGAAGAAGCAAAGGATGATGATTCTTTGACAAGAGATATGTTACTTGGTATTCTCACAACCTTTGAGTTAAGAACAAAAGATGAACCTAATATTCGGAAGGAAGCAACCTTCAAAGCAATTAAGAAGACAAAGGGTAAGAAGTTAGAATCGAGCAATGAGTCATCCAGTGATGAAGAAGCAAATTATGGCAGAAGGAATAAGGATTCAAGAAGATTTAAAGATGTAAAATCTGTTAGATGTTTCAATTGTGGAAAGTATGGTCACTATGCAACTGATTGTCAAGAAGCTAAAAATAACAATGATGAAGAAAAATAGGATCACAGGAACAAGGAATCATAAAGATACAGGTACCAAAAGAAAGGCAAGGATGGACAAGGCAGACAAGGAAATAAGTTCTTTCAAAGACAAAAGAGGAGCTACTATGCAGACAAGGCAAGTAAGTACTCAAGTGATAGTGATAATAGTTCTTCAAGTAATGATAAATATGAAGTCCTATTTCTGATTGAAGAAAAAGAAGAAGTTAAGAAAAGGTCACCAATAATTCTCAAGTGTTTTAGATGTGGTAATTTTGGACATCTTGAAGATAGTTGTACAAGGAATGGTTTCAGTTTCAGTGATGATGAATATGAGGATACACTTGAAGGACCAGAAGAGAATATTCTAATGGCACTAGAAGAAGAAGAAGATGATCCTATAGAAGACAAGTCAAAAGAAAATGAAGATGTAGACAAAGGCAAACAAATAGAGGAAGAATCAGAAAAAGGAGGAGTTGATCTTGAAGGAGAGCTCATTTATGCTCTTAAAACTTTAAAGAAGGTAAGAAAGCAAAACTCCCAACTTGAATTTCAGTTTCAAGAATGTGATGAAGAAAGATGAAAGCTTATAGAGGATCTAAACAAGTCAATGGCTAAGACAAAGAAGTTCAAGGATAAGCTAGAAGCAAAGGTCTTAGAATGTGAAAAGTTAGAACAAGAAGTAGCTCTACTAAGGGAAGAATTAGAAAAGTCCAAGGACAAGCTACACAAGTTTGGGGAGAGCTCAAATATTGTAGATAAGATGATCAAGGTACAAAGAAGGTCAACAAACAAAATAGGTCTTGGTTTTGAACAGGCTCAAAAGAAATAAGAAGAGGAGTCAACCTCAAGTTCTGAAGAAGAAGAAACTTTAGAAGAAGACAGTGTGAGGGAAAGTGAGACTTCTGAGGATGAGTTGGACAACAAAAAGTTCAACAAGGAAAGGAACAATGCACAAAGGAGAAACAGATGGAACAACAATCAGAATAGGTTAAGAGAGACTAAGAGACCAATGAGGTCAAGACAAGGAAACTTCAATGGAAGATGTTTCTCATGTCACATATTTGGGCACAAGGCTTCAGAATGCAGGACACATGAAAGATATGAATATGGGAATTTTAGGAATAGGCAACTTTTCCATGGGTATTGCTACTCATGTAATCAGTTTGGTCACAAGGCAATGAATTGTAGGGTTCATGATAGGAATAGATATGGCTTCACTAGGAGAAATCCCAAGACATTTGCACCTCCAAGGAATAATAACATTAAGTGTTATAAGTGCAATAATGATGGACATACAACAAAGTGGTGTAGAGTAGACATTCCAGAATCAAGCATGAACATGAACAGTAATAGGAATAGGAACAAGAATATGGATATGAATAGGAACATGAACATGAATAGGAATATGGACATGAATAGGACATGAATAGGAAGAATATGAACATGAATGAAGAAAGAAATCAAAGGAATCAAAAGGATCATATGAGAAGGAAAGATGACAAAGGTAAAGACCAGTGCTTGTTGGGAGTAGAAATACTCCCACCCTAGAATTAACCACCTCAAGAGGAGGTGGGGGAGGGGCTAAGCTAAGAGACTTATTCTTAGCCTCGAGCCCCAAAGGTGACCCTTTGCCATTGATGTCAAAGGGGGAGAGATTTGAGTAAGGGGGAGATATTTGGTTTAAGGAGAGAGCATTGAGTCAGGGGGAGCAATGTCCCAGGGGGAGCAGAACAAGAAAAAGGTCAAGTGTTTGGTAAAAAGAATTTGGGTTGCCATCAATGATAAAGGGGGAGATTGTTGGACATTTTGAGTAGATAAGTTGTCATTGATGTCAAGAGTGATTTGTCATTGATGTCAAAAGGTCCTAAGGAGAAATGCAATTGATTGGTTCCAAAAGAGCTTCATAATTTTATGTGAGCAAAGATAAAAGGTTTTTATTAAAACCATGAAGGAACAAAATAAAAGGTTTTTATTAAAACCATGGATGAGCAATGTAAAAGGTTTTTATAAAAACCCAAGGAGGCCTTTAATTTCAAATTAGAAAGCCCAAGGAAGTTTTAATATTTAATTTATAAATATTTAAATTCAAATTGAATTTAAATTTTATAAATAAATATTATTTATTTATTCGAAGTGGCAAAACCTAAGTTTATTCCATCGACGTGCAAGTCGAAGACTTCCCCCCATCGACGTGATGGAAGTGATAATAAAGGCATATATATATTGCCTTTGCTAAGGCCAAAAAGGATGTGTGATATCCTTTGAAAAATGTGTTGTAACTCATGGAGGAAACATAGTAGTTTTCGTGCGCTGCGTAAATCTAAAATTTGGTGTGTTTAAGACGTCGAGGTGCTTAGTTCCTAGCACCATCCGGTGGCTAGCTCAGGTGGCATTTGGCTTGGCGCTTGTGGTAGAGTGGTTACGGGTTCGAAACCCGATGGCAACAAGTTTGGAAGCCCTTTTTGCATTTCTATTTTGGCAGTGGCAGAGAAGGTAATAGAGTGCATGGGCACTCTAGCTCCCACGTGAGCACCTAGCTCACGCGGTAGCCAAGGCTACGGCTAGGGCACTTGGGGAGGTAGTGTCGTGGGTTCAAAACCCACTAAGGGCAAAGGTACATTTTTTAATTTAATTTTCATTGCCCTAAGGTTTGACGTGAGGTAGTTGGGAGGCATAAGGATTAATTAAAGTTAATTTCTTGTGGTGATTTTTCATGGTAAAATAGTGAAGGGAGTTATAAGGAGTTTGATCTTAATTTTAAAATAAAGTCCTAATTGTTATATTTGCATATTGGAGGAGTAAGCCTTTTAAGGTGTTGATTTTATTTTAAAGGACTTTTTGCCAAAGGGATTATTGTGAAAGTAATTGTTCTAATATTTTTAAGGTGTTGGATGTTATTTTAAAGATGGAGTGATAAGGTGTATTTGTGTTTGATATTATTTTGTATTGTGATTCCTTGAGAGAGAGATTATTATCTTCTAACCTCCTTGAGTTTGGCAAAGAAGTGTTTATGATTGTGGCAGATTTGTGTGGTCTACTCCTCATCAAGAAAAAGGTATGGGCACATTCTTCCTTGGTTGAGTTGATTGGTTGGTTTTCTAGAAAACAACTTTGGAGTGAAAAGGACTTGATTAGGTTTCCTTATTGAGTTGTTGAGCTATTGTGAAGTGAATGCTATGCACCTTGTTTTATAAGCATTGTTGTTGAAGTGAATGGTTGAGTGAAGAACTTGAACTAGGGTTTGAAAAGAAATGATCATTAAAATGATGAGTGAAGAACTTGAACTAGGGTTTGGAAAGAACATGAGTATCATTGTTATGTGAGATTGGTTGATAAGCATTGTTGGAAATATTTGAGTGAATGTTCATATGCTTGGACTAGAGTTTGTGAGCAAGGATTATTTCATTGAGTGATTGGTTGAGTAGAGTTGATTGAGCCTAGTCAAGTGAATGTGTTAAAGTGAATTGTTCAAGTTCTATGAAACAAATTGTTCTATATTCTAAATTGAGTTGAGGAAGTGATTGAGAGTTAGTGAGTGTGAAGCATATTGAGTCTCTAACAATTCTCTATATGTTTTTGTGGTAAAAGGAGTGATTGAAAGTGATTGAGCATTGTGATGAATGTGAAGCATATTGAGTCTCTAACAATTCTCTATATGTTTCTAAAAGAATGATTGAAAGTAATTGAGCTTTGTGATGAGTGTGAAGCATATTGAGTCTCTAACAATTCTCTTTATGTTTCTATGAGATTGGACAAGTTCTAGTGTGGACTTGTTGAGCAGATTTGAGGTAAGTCTTTGAGAAGACTTGTGGACAGATTTGTGTGAGCTTTTGTGGAAGCTTACAATACAGATTGAGAGTAGATGTGGATAAGTTCTAGTGAGGACTTATTGAGCATATTTGGACAAGTTCTAGTAAGGACTTGTTGAGAGCATATTGGACAAGTTCTTGAGAGGACTTGTGGATAGATTAGTGTGAGATTTTGTGGAAGCTTACAAGGTAGATTTGAGATAAGTCTTTGAGAAGACTTGTGAGCAGAGTTGATTGATTTGTTCAAACCTTGAGTTAAGGTTTGTGGTAGATCTAGTAGAGTTGATTTGAGATTGAGTCAAGCTTTGTGTTAAGGCTTGAGGATAGATATTGAGGATAGATTTGTGCTAGATTGAAGGACTATGTTTAGTGCAGATCAGAGGATAGAGATTGAGGATAGATTTGTGCTAGACCGAAGGACTATGTTTAGTACAGATCAGAGGATAGATATTGAGGATAGATTTGTGCTAGACCGAAGGACTGTGTTTAGTACAGATTTGAGGATAGAGTTTGGTGCAGATTTGAGGATAGGTTTGTGCCAGACCAGAGACAGAGATAGAGCAGATTTGTGCTAGATCGAAGGACTATGTTTAGTGTAGATTTGAGATAGAGCTTTGAAGGTGATAGAGTATAGAGGATGATAGTCTCCAGTGGATAGAGATCCATTAGCCAGGGTAGTGAGGACAGGTGTCTTCAGTGGATAGAGATCCATTAGCCAGAGTAGTGGGGGCAATAGTTCTTCTAGAAGATCACCAGTCAGAGCTAAGGAGAAAGGAGTTCTCCTGTGGATAGAGATCCACGAACTTGATTAGGGGATTGGTGTCTCCTTTGGACAGAGGTCCATAAACATTGTAATAGGGAAAGGATTCCCAAGAGATTGATTGAGAAAATTTTAGTGAAATATTTTCTCCGTGGAGTAGCCCACATTGGGTGAACCACGTAAAATTGGTGTCTCTATTGTGTGTGGTGATTTGTGCATTGCTTTGATTACTACTGTTGATATTGCTATCTATACATTGCATAATATTGATTGGGAAAGAAAAGTAAAAAGTGGTCTTATACTGTTCACCCCCCCTCTCAGTATAAGCTTGTGTTCTTCATTTGTGAGGGAGAGGGTTAAAGGGAATCATGTGATGCTGGAGAAATTTGATACAAAGAATAATTTTGTTGATTCATTAACAAATATTGTACCTACTCAAAAATTTTCTTGGTGTAGAAGATCTATGGGCATGGTTGCCCTTGATAGTTGATAATGATAGTTTTTGACCCCTATGGAAAGTATTCAACAAGTGGGAGAATGTTGGAAATATGTTGAATAGTTTCCATGTTATTTTGGTGAGGTTAAATATAAAATGTCTAGACACTCTCTGTGTATTCTCATCAGGGTTCAGGAGTTTTAGGATTTTTCAATCTATTTTTAGACCCATATGGGTTGTTTAGAGTTAAATATTTGAACCCATGGTTTTTTCCCATGGTATTGTAAAATTCGTTCTTGTTTTGTTATTTAATTGTGCTTGCATCAAGGTTTGGAGAGAGATGAGAGATGAACATTATTATATTGGATATGATTAAGTTTATACAATAAGGAGATATTACTGTGCTAGGTTTTTCCCCATAAGGGTTTCCCAGGTGAAATACTATGTTGTGTGTATTTGTTATCTTCTTTTTTTGGTATCAAAGCTGGTCCAGAGCAACTTCACATGACTATGTGGAGAGATTATTTTTGAAGTAGTTTTAAAGAATATATTTTTCAAAAAAATTTAGGATTTTGTACTTAAAAAGTGTAATGGGAGGTTAGATTGCAATGATCTCTTATGTAGTGGTGACCAATTGGCTCAATAGAAATATTCATTGCATGTTTGCCATGTTTTCCTCTTTTGATACTCAATCACTTTTATTAATTAGTTATTTTTTGATGGATGATTGCAATGATGCCTTGAAGAAGTATCTTCTATGGATTTTTTTTGAATTGAAATTTTTGAGGTTTTTTAAAAAACTTTAGTTGTATTTTATGGATTTTTATATAAAAAAATTCCTTTTCTAGTTTAGATATTTTTTTTCCATTGGTGCAACACAAATGAAGAGGCCAATATACATGGTTTATAAATATTGAGAAGAATAGTTTGAATATTTGAAAAATCACTCCCAATTGTTGGATGGGATTTACGTAGACTCTATTTTATGGAAAATATATTTGAGCCACTTTATTGGTTGTGTGATTGGTACAACAACCATTTATGTTGCTTGAGTAAGAGATGATTGCTTGATAGATTACATTGCAAAAAATAGTTGCATAGAGTAAACCATGGTAGATATGGATGAATCAACAATGTTTTTTTATTCTTTACAAAATTTTAGGTGGTTCCTAGATTAACTATTTAGTGATTTTGTTATTTTGATGCCTATTTTCGCAATAAAATGATGGGAATTTCCATTCAAAATTTTGTAATTTTAATTTTAAAAATTGGAATATTACATCAAATATTTTGTTTGGTGGTTGAAAAGGCCAACTAGAACAGCTTTTTGACACAAGTAGAACAATTTGGTAGGTAGGCACAAAATTTCATGCCTTGGGCACAATGATTATTTTTAATGATAGGGGTAGTATAAGCAGCAACATGGTGGTAAGTCATTCATCTCTCAAAATGAAGGTCTCAATTTTGAACCTCAATAAATACTTTTTTTCTAAGTGTGACGCATGAAAGGACATGTTTTATGCATAGTGCTTTGTACTTTCAATAGAGGATTGTTAGGGAAGCTTTGTTGTAGCTAAAACATGTCATGGACCAATAATAAGGTGCTTTGGTCATAGTAGATAGGATCTAAATTCAATTCATAGTTGTAATGTTGATTTTTGCATATTTTTCTTTTGAGGCACATGCAATTCCTAGGCACTGCTTAGTGGGTAAATTGACTATAAGGATTAATTGAATAATATTTACCCTCATTGAAATAATTTTGTATTATCTTCCTTGACCATTAGACACACAAATCCCTAGTGTGCATGATTAGCTTGTGTTCTCAACTTCAGGCTTACAAAATTTTTAGTGCTCATTTTTGTCATTAAAGTGGCTCAATATTGAGTTCCAACAAATGATTTTTAGAAACAATGCAAGTTGTCTAAGATATATATATATATATATATATATATATATATATATATATATATATATATATATATATATATATATATATATATAACATGGTGGACTCGATAGCCACCACAAGTCCGGGCAAGCCGACCAGAAAGCCGCCACAAATTTCCTACAGTCCACCCCCAGAAGCCACCACACAGATCCTCGTGCAGACCGCCCCTATACCACCATGCCCCGATAATTTGAACCTTTTACGCCGTTGACACACCCGAACGAGGACAGGTGTTCAGTACGGCGAGGCCCAAGGGAATGGAACCCCGGTCTCCTCGCTCCGAAAGAAGCACTTTAACCGTTGAACCAGGCCCTCGGACCTCAGTTGTCTAAGATATTTTAAAGGAGAATAAATTAAAGAATAACCTATGTGGAACTGCAACTCTAGGTCCATGAGATATGATCATTATATATGAAACACATGGAATGTGGACTATTTGATAAGGATGATCTCACCTATGGGATAGTAGTTAGAAGGTTACTTTTCTATCCTCCTATAGAAGCAATAATTTCATGTATGTACTTGGCATGTGGGCCTTTAGTTAACTAAAATTGCATTAAGAGTTGGCACATAAGAAGTCATGGGTTTGACCTTCAATATTATATTTTCTATTTGGAAATGGTAATTGTCTGAGTAGCCCATGCTACCGTAGGACACTCATCATCTCTTCAATTTATGTTTTGTCATTCATCCTCTTGCAAATTTGATCACTCATTTGGTTAGTAGAGGTCACATAAGGAACTTGTACATGCACTTGTAAAAGAAGCACTAGTAATTGATATTGTAGGTAGTGGAGAGTCCCATCCTCTTATGTGGATATGAGTGGACTAGGTAGGATGACAATGAACCATGTTTTTTTTTGGTAGGTAAAAAAAGTTTTATTTATTGATCGGGTTGAAGGGACCCGTCCCTATTACATAGGGCATAAACAATGTCGATATTACAAAAACAAACCAGTTCTGGACACATAGTCCAACCCTTCCATTCAAGGCAAAAAACAAAAGAGCAGTCAACCAGTACAGAGCTAAACAGATGCTAATACAATCACCGACAATCCATCGGTCTGAAACTACCTTCCCAGGGCTACTGTGATGCCTCTTTTCCATCCTGGTGATCAACCTCTTTCTGGTTAGGGCCGAGGAGGGCCTCGAGCATGCCAGGGAGCTCTTGAACTTCATTGATGGCGTTGGTCAGGCTGGTGCCGACTTCCCTGATGATATTGGCTGTTGACTTCAGGAGGTCCACAGTTTTGTTGATGCGAGTGAGGGTGGCTATGCACAACACATCTTCGACATTTTTGGATACCTCTTCATCCTCATCGATGATGACCTCAAGAATATATCCTGTAGCACTCGTGTTCTTTGTCTATAGTCGATGGGATTTCCTACTTTTTTGAGAGGGGTGGACTGATTTTTGCTTGTTTCTCAGGGGTTGGCCAGGGGGGCAATGATTAGTTGGAGCAGAGGTCTTGGGAGTGGGAGCTGGGGAGGTCTTCTTACCACTGGAGTGAGCAGGGGTGGAAGATATTAGGGGGAAACGATGGGGGAAACATACTACGAAGGGGTATCTATGAAAATGGGGGAGTGGGGGGGCTTTCCTTGTCCTTATGAAGGGATGCAGAGGAGGGCTCAGGGTTGGGAGAGCGATCGGGGATGCCACCAGAGACCTGGTGTGCAAGGGCGTGTTTGTAAAGGACAAGGAATAGGCCCTGATGGTGAGGGGGATTGGAGGACATGCTAATTTTGAGATTGGTGATGGTGATGCAGATGGACCAGAAAAGGAAGTTGGGGAAATTCATTGGTTTGACATCACAAAGGTGGTTCACAAAAGCAAGGTGGTAAGCACACAGGGGGTGATTGGGATTGTTGACAGTGATGTATTGGATGACAAGGATGATGGTAGCATCCCAAGGCCTAGGGAGAGATGAGCGTAGCACACCCCCCTTCTCCCACTCCAAGTCTTTCCCCTTATCGAGGAAGTGCTCTAACTCTTCTTTGAAGTTATGCCTATCCCTTCGAACACTTCTGCCACTAGGAGCTAAACCAAAAACTTCAGCAATGGAGTGGACACTTACCTCAAACCGAAGGCCACGGACCTGAACTTCGCCTTCGTTCCATGTGCTGAAAAAATCCCTGGTCACTTGTTCATCCATGCCGGTGAAAATCTTGAAGAAAGGGGTGAATTTATTGGCTTCGAGTAAAGCTTCGATCCCTACCTCAAGCTGGAGGTTTGTGGGCTCCATGATGGTCATCGTGATGGGGGAGCTGAGATCAAATGGACTACAACGAAGTCTACTACCTAGCAGAGGGAAAGTCCTCAAGCGAATGCACAAAGAAAACATAGGGCTCTGGCTAAAAAGCCTAAACTTAATGCAAGCATGATAGGCTATCACTCCAAATATTTCAAAGAGAAAATGGGAGTAACAACCACGTAGAGCAGTGATAACAGAGAACAAGGGGGGAGACAACCAGACCAGAAGGAAGAGGGGGGGCAAGTGGAGAAGGCAATGAAAGAAACAAGGGTGGGTGGAAAATGATGGGGGTGGTGAGTGGTCTCAACAGGGAGGGGGAAAATGAGGAGGAGGGGATGGGGGCACGATGGGAGTGGAGGCGATAGGGGGTGACTGGTCAAATTGACATGGGTTGTGCAGACCACATGAGTGGTCATGCTGGCTACACATTAGGAAATGATGGATATTAGTGAGTTCCCAATGATCATGGTGTTAAGAGAACACCTTTCTGGCATTGAAGGAACACCTTTGTGGCTGCTAGAACTACCATTTGTGACATTCCTTAGATTTGTTCTGGTGTTGAAAAAAAACACCTTAGGTGTTAATGAAACACCATTGTGGCAGCTAGTGCTTGCTTCTTACGAATGCACCTTGCATCATGATTGGCTACCGTGCTGATTTCCTAGGGGAAGACATCTTCCCAAATGATCAGGCTAGCTTGATTGGTCGCTATGTTGGCCAAGAGATCTGCCACCTTATTCGCTTCTCTGAACACGTGACTGGTCACGGTTTGGGGATACTATCGGAGGGAATCCTGGTAGTCTTGGATTATGTTGTGGATGTTCCAACCCCCATTACTGTTGTTGATGATATGGTTAACCACAATGAGTGAATCACCCTCGAAGATGATTGGATTGGCCATGGATTTGCTAACCTGAATACATCTCCAGAGAGCCCGAGCTTCCACGTAGTTGTTAGTTTGAATCCCAAAATTTTCTATGAAGGCCAAAATGATGTTGCCCATATGGTCCCTGATGACTCCTTCGGCCCTCGCATCTCTCGGGTTACCTTTGGAGGACCCATAAAAATTGGCCTTGAGCCAACCTGGGGGGGAATCCATTTGACGTTACTCTGGGAGCTGGGGGATTCTGAGGTCTTGAACACTTAGTGGATATTCCTAGGCTCTTGATCACTGAGGACTCCCTTCCACAAGAAGGGGAGTCTATGCACGGGATGATGTTAGCATTTTCTAGAGCAAAATTCAAGGCTTTGTTAGCGACAACTTCAGGGTTCCTGGGCTTGTCATTGAAGATGCGGTTGTTTCGCTCCAGCCAAATTTTCCAGAAGACATGGTGCAGCAAGGCTTTCCAGAGAAACCTGAGTCTTGGGTTACTAAAGACGTTGGGCCATTGGGTGACCAAGTCAGGGATGAACTTGGGCCAGGCCCAACTTACTTGGAACCTACTTTTCAGGGAGGAAAAAACCTCAATGGAGAAGGGGCAATCGATGAATAAGTGTTGAGTGGACTCCCAGGCCTGGGTGCAGAGGTAGCATCTATTAGGGATGATGATGCCCCTCTTGATCAGGTTGTCTATGGTCAAAATTTTGTTGTGGACCATGAGCCAACAAGAAGTGAGTGATTTTTAGGACCAGATGCTTAAGCCAAATGGACCTTGCAATGGTGGGGCTATTGGTGGAGTTGGGGTCACTTGGGAGGGGTGTCAACCAGCTGGTAGGCTGACTTCACAGAGAACTGCCCATCACTGGTGCCTTTCCAACAGAGCTTGTCAGCCATCTGGGTCTGAGGGATGAAATTCACCCTGAGAATAGACTAGAGGGCAAACTTGGCTCTATCTAGCACAACATTTCTGACTCTAAACTAGATTACCTTCCATCTATGGTTGTCTTGAGTGGTTGTTATAAAATCAGTGACTCTATGACCAAATTTGTTGTCGGTGAGGTGTTTAATTGCTGCAATGTCGGGGTCTCTGATGAGAGGCTCATCCCTAGCCCACGGGTCATGCCAAAAGTCGATGTCCACTCCATTCCCAAGTAGCCACCTTGTTCCCTATTGAATAAGGTGCTTTATTTAGGAAATTGATCGCCAGAAGTGGGACCCAATGCTAGGAGTCCCTTCATCCCTGAAAGAGTGTTGTTGAAGGTATTTCCTTTGGATGATAGAGACCCAGTCTAAATTGGCATTGGTGGCCACCTTCCATGCCTGTTTGGCTAGGAGGGCCTAGTTCATGAGGCTGATTCTGTGCAAGCCGAGCCCACCTCTGTCTTTTGGGGTGCAGACTTTGTCCTAGGCCACTAGGTGAAGCTTTCACTGATTATCCATCCCTACCCACAAAAAGTGCTTCTGGATTTTTTCTATGCTTTCTCCCACAACATTTGGGATTTTGAAAATAGAAAGAAAAAACACCAGGATACTTTGGAGAACAGACTTAACTAAGGTGGCTTTACCTACTTGTGAGAGGAGGGCCCCTTTCCACCCTGCCAACTTCTTGTGAATTCTCTCAGTGACACTATTCCACATGGTCTTGGTTGGCCTCCCTTGAAACATTGGGAGCCCAAGATAGGTGGTTGGGAGATTGGCGATTGTGCAACCCAAAATGCCTAAAATTTTTACTTACCGCCTTGCAGGGGTGTTGATGAAGTAGAGCTTGCTTTTGTTGTAATTAACTTTTTGGCCAACAGCTTCCTCATACAGATTGAGGATAGACTTGATGACCTTGGCTTCAGAGATAGAGGCTGATGTGGCCAGTAGGGTGTCATCCACAAACTGCTGATGGGTCGAGGGCTGAAGGTTGGAAGCAGCCTTGATACCAAAAATCAATCTTCTTGAGCAGGCAGATTTGATAGCTCTTCCCAGGATTTCAGCCAAGATGATGAATAGGATGGGGGAGAGGGGGTCCCCTTGTCTCAATCCTCTAGAACTAGGGAAGTACCCTACTACTGAACCATTGACCAGGATAGAGAACCAGGGAGAGGAGATGCAATTTGAAATCAGCTTGACCCAATTCTCATGGAACCCAAACTTGAGGAGGATTCTGGTCAGAAACTCTCGGTCCACTCTATCGAAGGCCTTGTTCATGTCAAGCTTAAGGAAGAAGGCTGACTTGTTGGACTTTTGGATCGAATGGATGAGTTCATGGATAGTGATGACTCCATCAACAATATTCTAACCTTTGATAGTACTACCTTGGTAGGGGTCAATGATGGATGGGAGAATGTTGGTCAGTCTGTTAGCCATGGCTTTGGACAGGATTTTGTAAATGACATTGCAAAGGCTGATGGGGCGGTAATCAGATAGGGACTAGGAGTTGGGCCCCTTGGGAATGAGAGCAAGGAAAGAGGAGTTTACATCCCTGGGAATGAATCTGGTAGCTTGCATTTCAGAAATGGCTAGGCAGAGGTCAGGCCCCATGATGTCCCAGTAGGTTTGGAAGAACTTGGGAGAAAACCCATCAGGGCCTGGAGCTTTGTCTGGCTGCATGGAAAAGAGGGCCTGGTGGATCTCTTTAGGGGTGAGAGGGCTGAGAAGATGGGTATTCATGGCCTCAAGGATGGATCTGGGAATGTTCTCAAGGAGGGTGTCCATAGCCTGGCTAGGGGGGAGGAGGGGACACCAAGGAGGGTTTTGAAATGGTTAACAGCTTCATCCCAAATTTGGTGGATATCAGAGGTGCAGGAACCATCTTGCTTGGTGAGGGTCTTTATCTTGTTGGCTCCTCTGTGCCTAAGGGTGGAGATGTGGAAAAATTTGGAGTTGGAATCTCCTTCCTTAAGCCACAACTGTCTTGATTTCTGGTGCCAGAACATTTCTTCCTTTCATAGAGTGTTATGGTATTCTACAAGAAAAATCCTCTCCTCTGCTCTGAGATTGTCATCCCCCTGCCCCTGTTGGAACCTGTCCTCAATATGGTTGAGTCTATTTTTTATGATATTTTTATTTTCAAAGATGTTCCCGAAAGTCTCTTTGTTCCAAACCCTCAGCTTGCTCTTGATTGATCGGAGTTTTTGCATTACCTGGTTTATGACAGTCCCAGGGAACTTTTCCCCCCACCACTCAACAATCTTATTTTTGAGATCTGGGTGTTGGGTCCACATAGATTCAAAATGGAAAGGGGTTTTGAACTGGGATCTGTTGGTTGTTTCAAACATCAGGGGGCTGTGATCAGACCCAATTTTTGGGAGCGCCTATAGACTGGCATCCCCAAAGAGGGGGAGCACTTCTTGGGACAATAGGAAATGGTCTAGTCTCTCTTGAATAAGGTCTCCGCCTACCCTTATGTTGCTCCAAGTGAACTAGGACCCTTTTAGTTGGACATCCATAAGTTCGCTTGAGTCTACAAAGTGAGCAAAGTCATCTGTGGCTCTGGAAGTAATGGCATTCCCACCTCTCTTCTCAGAAGGATGCAAGGGAGTATTGAAGTCCCCTGCTAAGATCCAGGGGATGCCACTGAAGGCTTGTCTCATCTGGGAAAGGTTGTTCCACAGGATTATTCTATCCTGTGGGGTGTTGGGAGCATACACGTTGGTCAAGACCCAGGAGAGCTGGGTGTTAGAGTCATGAAAGAGGATGTTGGCCAGGCGCCCATCACCTGAAATAACTCACCCTTCAACTTTTTCTGGATCCCAAAGGTAAAGGAGTCCACCTGAGGTACCCTATGTTGGGGTGTAGACAAACTCACACTTCCTCCAGATGGTTTTGGCAACTCTTGGTGACCCGTGCTCACCTAATTTGGTTTCTTGGATGAGGAAAATAGTAGGATTCATTTCCTTCCACATGGTAGCAGCCAGTCTTTGTTTGGCTACCCCATTTAGTCCTCTCGCATTCCAGGAGAGGACTTTCATTTGGAACTTTTGGATGGTTTTCTGCCCCCTTTGCCTTGTTGCATGGGGGTTTTGGATCTCTTAGTTTCTTCCTTGTTTGTTATCCCTAGCTCCTGGAACAGAGTTTTTTGAGTGCCATTGGCTATATCTTCAGTTGCATCTCTGTTTCTCATATCTGCCCCCGAGGGCCTTCCCTTCTTTCTGTCGCCTCCCACATCAATCTGGGTCTTTCTAAAACTTCGAGTCTATTTTGGGCTCCATGGTTTTGGGGACTCTTGGGAAGAATCATCATTGTCAACCTCGGCTTTGAGGGATATGGATGGGGATCGGGGTGTCCCAGTCTTTTTGGGAGGGGAAGACGATGGTGGGGGAATGGGGGGCTGGGGGGTCTGGGGGGATTCGAGGAGTCACAACGGTTGATGGGAATGGGGGAAGGGCATCGGGGTGGGGATGGGAGGGGGTTTTTTGGGGGATGGAATCAATAGCATCCGGTTGAATGATAGGGTTTGGATCAAGGGTTTCCTCATAGGGGATTTCCTCAAATTGGAATTTATCATTACGACCAAAATTGCTAAGTAAATCAAATTTGTTGGAGATGGTGAACAAATTACTTGCCTTTTTTTTGTCACCGCTTGGAGGGGGAAAATCTTGTTGCTTGCCCTTATGGTTCTGGTTCTATCCCATTCCAGCCTTCGACTTCTGATTTTCCCCCTGGACTGGGCGGGCCACAATCTGCAACTCTATCTACGTGTTTTTGTGGTTTAGGCATTGAGATGAAAGGTGCCCTTGCAGTTGACATTCAGAGCAAAAAGTGGGTTTGTTTTCATATTCCAGTGGTTGGCTTCACTTGTAGTTTCCATAAATTAGGTTAACCTAGCTAGGGAGCTACATTTCCAGGTTGACATTGACGCATATGTGAGCTTGCATCAGCGAGTCCATGCGCGAGTTGTTGGATCAATGGCTACTAGTTCCCCTATTGCTCGGGCTATCACATGGAGTGCATCTTCATAGAAGAAATGTGGTGGCAAGTTCAGGAGCCACACCCAAATGGGGGCATAATTTATGCTCTACGACTCTGGATCAAAGTCCTCTCCCCACTTTTGGAGGAAGAGACTTCTCCTCCCAAAAAACCATGGGCCTCCTGATAAGATTTGGTCAGCATCTTCCTGTGTATTGAGGTGGACCATGAAGAACCCTCTGGACATGGCTGACAGCTCTAGGCACCCTCTGGTTTTCCACTTGAGTGCCACCCAACACCGAAGTGAGTCCATGTCCGGTCTCCCTCCAACAAATTTCCCTACTAGGGAAAATGAGTCTCGATTAGCGTATTCCATCATGACTTGCTCAGGACAGAGGACATTACAGCCTTGGGTTATGAAGGTGTTCACCATCGAGGACCTAGGTTTAGGTTTTCCTTGAAGCACTTCTGCGAAAGAATATTGATTGGTCTTCTTGCCGACTATTTCATTTTTATCTGGTGGGTCTTTGCCTCTGCGTCCTTCTTTCCCATCTCCTCCCGTGCCTGGATTATTTTTGTTCGCTGATTCATCCTCTGCCTAGTGGGAGTTGGATTCATCTTGTGATCACGAGTCGGTCCCAGGGTTTCTATTCTTGCCTCTCTTCTTCCCATTCACCGATGTATCACCCCCCGAGTGATCACTTTTACTCCCATCCCTCTGCCTGCTGCTAGCTACTCACTCAATTACCACATGCTCACTCATCTCTACCTACATTTTGCTCACCATCACTCCTCTCTATGCATGGAAAATTTTATTAAAATGTGACAATGAACCATGTTGGCTGATGGTTTTAATTTTCTTTTTCACCTAGTCACTATTTTTTTCTACCTTTCTTGAACATTTTTGCTTGTTAACTTTTCCAAAACCTTGAAATAATTTTCTTTCTTCATGATTAAAGGACATGTTTACACATATACCCCAAATAATTCTTTCCAATATTGATGGTGCCAAGAATGCTACTTTAAGTTGGGATTATCATTGTCAATTGAATTTTAAGATTTTTGATGCACAATTGTGATTCTAGCATGTTTTTACCCATAAGGTTAAGATGACATGTTTTTTGGATTGATGGTTGTGGTTTTATGGATCTAAAAAGAATGTGAATTCAAATATTAGAACCAAAAGGGAAAATTATTATTTTCTTCCACTATAACTACCCATTTTTACGTCATTATTCATTCAACTACTCCACATTATTGCTAACACTAATCTCAAGCCTTTTGCCTCTATTGCTTCCATGACACATAATCCTTTTTGCTTTCTTTCTCTCTCTTTTATCCTTGTAGGTACAAAAAAAGTTATTAACCATTGGTTAGTTGCCTTCTACAAAGGAGGATGAAAAACTCTACTAGAATTTACAACCAAATATCAATAATTGCTACTCAAGTGCCAAAAGGAATTTTGTACCCTTTGGATATGGTCCAAGTGTGATCTCTCCTTTCTTAATATGGTGACATTACAAGCAAGATAGAGTAGAAGTGAGTATCTCATTGTGATTATTTTATGAATGGAATGATCCTTGATGCCCTAGGTGTTAGTTAATTAATTTTGCTACATTAGTATTAGCCCTAGATTTTGCTTTTTGTGTGTAATTTTAATGTAGAATACTCTTGAATGTACTATTTCAATCTATATGTGAATTAGGATAGTTTCAACTTTGATTGTTAAATTATTGCTTTACTATCTTGGTTTGAGTATTTTTTTATATATCTTGCATTAATTCATGTAATTGTGTGAGATATCCTATTTTTTCCACAAACATATTGGTGAACCCAAAGTGAATCCACATTTTGAGGCTTTTTATTTTCGATTATTCAACCCCCAGGGTTTAGGGGGTTTACTATTGTAGGTTTTATTTTGGTGGTTGTTTTTGGCTAAAAGCTATATAATCATATTATAGCTTTTCTCTTTCTCTTAGATTTGCTTTGAAATGTAATATTGCTTTGATATGAGGGTTTTTGTCGTTGTCTTACTTAGGGATAGAAACTTTGGAAAAATCCTTATCACTTTGAGTAGGTTTTCTTCTTGACCTTATGGATCCTTATGCTTCTTTCAAGGGATTTAGAATGACTAGTAGGTCTAATAAGAAGAAAGTTCCAATATTCCTAGAATTAGAAGATAATATCATCAAATCCATTGCTCATAAAATTATACTCTTCATCCTACTTAATCATGACTAGATAGATTAAAAATCTATTTATAAGAAAGAAAAATATCCTAAAACAACTTGGATAAACCTTGTACGTCTTCTTTAGGGCCCCAAAAGGCTTTGGGAGAATTTGTGTTAGGTAGCAATGATGAATTATGAAGTGAACCAAGGTGGCAATCATGGTAAAATAGACACGGATGCATAAAATGCATGTTGAATGCACCTCCTAAAAGTCTCATACCCATTCTAAGCCTTGTAAAGAAAATTAACTAAATATATGACAATTATCATGGAATTTTGGCTTATCAGCTAGATAGTCATGTTACCAAAAACCTTCTCGAAAGAAGAGACATGTAAGACTAGGTGAATTTTGGAAGTTTTTGAAAAGGCTAGTTTGTAGGTTATT
The DNA here is from genome assembly GCA_028583015.1 of Wollemia nobilis. Lineage (NCBI taxonomy): Eukaryota > Viridiplantae > Streptophyta > Pinopsida > Araucariales > Araucariaceae > Wollemia > Wollemia nobilis. The sequence continues at coordinate 1,872,000 of JAQPPZ010002729.1, read as the reverse complement.
GAACCGATCTATTATAACACCTAGTAAGGATCATAGTACTCGATAGCAAGTTTTTAGCATCCACAAATATAGAGAGATGATTGTTTGTTAGGATGCAAACAAATAAAAATCATATCCTTGATTTCAAAGCTATGATCAAAGTGGTTTTGATCAAATTTTTGATAAATTCTATTTTGAGCCAAGTCAAGATTAGCCTTAAGTTTTTGAATAAGGGAAGCACATGGTCTAAGGGTGGAATTCACAACTTGAATCCTAGAGCTTCCTAGAATTTAAAAGGAATGTGTTAGTAGAGTATGACCATATACTTCTTCAAATGGGCTAACCTTAGTAGTAATATGATATGACATATTATACCACCATTATTCCAATGGAAGCTACTTAAACCACTATGTAGGATTTTTGAAGGTAAATCAACAAAGGTATGTTTCCAAGATCTTATTGACAATTTCAGTTTGACCATCAATTTGAGGATGATAAGTCAAACTCATTTTGAATTTAGTTCCCTATAACTTGAATAGTTCCTACAAAAAATCATTTAGTTATTCCATGGAGATGAAAGATAGATTCTAAGATTACTTGGAAATTTATAGAGGTAATGTAGGGGTGGGATAAGGAATAGAAATGCACATACTTTATGAGATGATCCACTACCACCAGAATAATAGATTTTCCTCCTAATTTAGGTAACTCTTCAATAAAATCCATAGAGATATTTGTCCATACTTGTTTAGGAATTGGTAAGGGCTAAATGGAACACACATTTTCTCCTTTCATGTTTGGAAACAATCACATTCTACCAAAAAAAAATGAATGTCCCTTTTCATTCCCCTCCAAAAAAAGGTATGCTTGGTCCTTTCATAAGTTTTGAGAAACCCTAAACAACCAACTATTGGTGATGCATCCATTTCTTGTAGTATGAAGTACCTCATTTATGAATTTTAGGAAATGACAAGTTGGTCATGATATCATAAATCTTGACCATCCAAAGTATAGCTAGGGCATGAGTTAGGCACTGCTTTGACTTTGTAGACCAACATTTACAAATAGAATATCTTGGTTAGTTCTTACCTAAGATGATTGATCCATTATGAAAATGGTGTAGATATATCATGTAGCATTTTCTACTCTTAAAATTATTGGTATAAGGCATCAACCACTACGTTCTCCTTGAATTTCTTATAAATGATTTCATAGTCAGCCTAACAATTTAGAAACTTATCTTTGTTGTTCTAGTATGGCCACACTTTGTATCAAAAAATATTTGATACTTTGATGATCAGTTGTGATGGAAAAAGGTCACCCAATGAGATACATATGCCGATTATTAATAACATGTAAAATGCTATGCATCTCCTTTTCATAAGTAGACTTGCCCAAGTTGTAACCAATGGTCTTCTTTCTTGCATAAAAAATGCCCTAATGCCAATTCCAAATGCATCACTTTTAATTATAAAATTTTTAGATAAATCAAGCATCGCTAACATAGGATTGGTGTTCATAGCTTGCTTCAACTCTTCAAAAAATTTCTCTATGGGTTTTTGCCATAAAAGAATTCTTCCTCAACATGGTTATAAAGGGACCTGCTATATTCCATTAATTATTCATAAATTACTAGGAGTATCTAGTGAGTCCCAAAATTTTGCAAAGTCCCTTTAAGGGTCAAGGCTTAGGCAAATCTTGAGCAACCTAAATATTTTTTGGGTCCACTTGAACTCCATATTTGGTTATAATGTGACCTAAATATTCAACTTCTTGTGATCCAATAGAATAGTTGGAACTCTTAACATAAAGTTGATTCTCAAAGAAAAGTTGTAGTGTTTGATCCAGATTATGGAGATGCTCCTCCCATGAATGACTATAAATAAATATATCATCAAAGAAGACAAGAATGAATTTATGAAGGAAAAGTTAGAAAATAAAATCCATAAAAGTTTAAAAAGTGGAAGATGCATTGGTCAATCCAAATGGAATAACCAGGAATTCATAGTGCCCTTCATGAGTTTTGAAAGCCATTTTAGGAATGTCCTCATTCTTGATTCGAATCTGATGATATCCTAATTGCAAATATAATTTTGAATAATATTGGGTCCCATGCAACTCATCTAGAAATTTTTCAATTACTAGAATAAAAAATTTATCTTTTTAAGTAATTTTATTAAGGTCCTTGTAATACATACATAAGCACCATGACCCATATTTTTTTCACACCAATAATACCAGAGAAGAATAGAGACTAATGTTGGTATGAATAACCCATACATCATGAAATTCCTGTACCATTTTATCAAATTTTAATTTTTGAGCATATGGATATCAATAGGGATAAATATTTAAAGGAATACTATTAGGTATACATTAAATCTCATGGTCATGAGAATGACAAGGAGGTATTCCTTTGGGTTCCTCAAAATCTTGAGCATGTCTTTGCAATAAAACCTGCAATGCCTCTAGATGGTCCTCATCCCTTCCTTCAAAATATTCTATAACAAATAATTGAGCCACAACCCCATGAGATGACTTTTTAAACATTGTTTTCATATTATGGGTTGAAATAAGTTGATCAGACCCAACCTTCATGCCTTGTAAGGTGTATTATATTCCTTTTTGGCTAAATTTCATCCATAACTCAAAAAATCCAACAAAATTGGACCTAACATTTGTAGCCATTATGCTCCCAAAATGAAATCACATCCACCAAGTGGTAAGGAAAACATATTTTCCTTAAGAGTATATTTCCCTATTTGTATTTTAACATTATGACACCTCCCTTTGCATGGTAGGGTACCTCCATTAGCAATCATAACTTTAAATTAATGTAACAATTTCCCTATTTGGCCACATGTGGATCAATAAAGTTATGTGTGCTTTTTGAGTCAATAAGAATTATGACCCATTATCCTTTGGAGTGTCCTATCATTTTCATAATTTGAGGAGTTTATATTCCTACTAAGGCATTCATCGAGATTTCTAGTTGGGATTCATATAGAACTTCTGACTAGTCTATGTGTTCCTCCTGATGTTCCTCCTCTATCTCCAAAGATTATATGGTTATTGCCTCATCCACATCAAGCAAATATAGTTTTTGGTGTACACATTTATGTCCTGGGGAATACTTCTCATCATAGTTATAGCATAGCCCTTGGACCCTTATGGTTTCCATATATTATTGTGTCAAGTTTTTGAGGGTGGAAGATTTGTTGGCAAGAGTTGGTGTTGGCTTCGATTAAAATGTGGTAAAGATTGAAAAAATTTGAAGGTGCATCCTTGAGCCTTAAATTTTTATTTTTCCAATCTAGCCAATTTAATTGCCTACTATAATGAATGTGACCACACCATTTTAACTTTAGCTTTAATATCATTCTTTAAACCACTCACAAAAACTTTGGAAGAATTTAGGGATCAAACCAGTGGTATGATTCACCAATTTTTCAAACTGAGTTTGATAATCTCAAATGGTTGAAGTTTTTTTAAGTTTATAAAAGGCTCCTATAAAATATTCAAACTCACTAGGACTAAATCAAATGAGGAGGTATTGCTTGAATTCATGCCAAGTAAGATTCAGGTTTGCTTTCCTAATCCATTGAAACCAATACAGTGTATTAGATTTAAAATTAAAAGAGGCTATTGTCAGGTGCATATAATGGGGAATATTATGAAGACTGAAATATTGTTTAGCCTCTGGGCACCTTTACCTTAGGTGGCCCCTATTTTTTTCAGGCTGTATCTTTCTGCTACCACCATTCTTCCCCTTTGCCTCCCTCTTCGGAGGCCCGCGACTGCCTTGTACAAGGTTCAGGGACCTTTCAACACCCTTTCAACCAATCAAAAAAAAAATATTGTTTAGCCTAACACATCCACCCTTCTATATCATTTTCATAAAACTTTGGAAATTCTAATTTGGGTAGTTTAAATCCCTTGTTATTGGAAACTTCTCATTGTTGACCTATGGTTCCCTCATCCTTACAGTCATGAGACCCAAATTGACCATGTGTGTAGGTATTACTAATTATATGACCTTACAAGTCTTTAATTTTTCAATTTAATTCCTCCTTCATTTCCTTCTTGCCAATATTGAGAAAATTTGAGGGTGCATCCTTGAGCCTTAAATTTTTCTTCTACCAATCTAGCCAAGGCAATTACTTGCTGTAATGATTGTGACCAAAAATTTCTAACTTCAACTTTAATATCATCCTTCAAACCACACAAAAAACAATTTTGGAAGAATTTGGGGCTCAACCAATGGTATGATTCACCAATTTTTCAAATTGAGTTTGATAATATTGAATGGTTGAAGTTTTTATGAGTTTATAAAGGGATCCTATAATATCTTCAAACTCACTAGGACTAAATTGAGTGAGGAGGTGTTTCTTGAATTCACACGATGTAAGATCAGGGTTTGTTTTACTAAGCCTTTAAAACCAATGCAGTGTATTGGATTCAAAATTAAAAGAGGCTATTGTTAGGTGCATATAATGGATAACATTTTAAAGACTAAACTATTGTTTAGACTAACACATCCATACTTCTTAATCATTTCCATCAACTTTAGAAAGTCTAATTTGGGTATTTTAAATCCCTAGTTATTGGAAACTTCTCACTATTGATTGTTGGTTCCCTCATATTTATAATCATGAGACCCAAATCGACCATGTGTGTGGGTATTATTAATTATTTGAACTTCTAAGCCCTCAATTTTCCTATTTAATTCCACTTCCTTTTGTTCCCTTGCTACATGGAGCAAGTTCTCATGTAGATATTTGATATCCACCCTTAACTAATTTAAATTTTCATTTAATTGCTTTCTCACATGTTTTCTCCAAGACTCTACATGATAGGAATTTTTTATCTAATTCTTGTGCCTTTTGTTGTTCCCTAGTACCTGTAGCCATGCTCTAGTATTTTTTTTACCATTTGATTATACTTAGTAAAAATAAGTGTGGTTTTAGGAGTTACTATTTTTAGTAATGAGCCAAAAAAGTGTTTGGGTGTTATATACCAAAATGATCAGCTTGAGAAGATGAACATAATGGTCTCGGTACCTCAATGATGTTTTTTGGAACCCTAAAAAAGTGCATGGAGGCTATATACCAAAATGATCAACTTGACAAGACGATCACAATGGGCTCAATCCCACAACACTATTTTTTGGCACCCCCAATTTTTTATTTTAAGGGGAGTGTTGTCTTCAAGTGTTGTAATTTTTTCTCTAAAGTCTCAATTCCCTCAAAAATTTAATTTTTTTAGACATCCCCTTGTTAGACTCTACACTCTTTGTTATTGACACCATTCTATCACTAACACTATAGTTCACTATCTTTGATGATTGTTTGGGTTGACTTTGTTATTAACAAATTTCCTATTTGTTATGATTCTTGAATGTCACATGAAAATGTTACTAACATTGGTAGATGTTTTCACGACTATTACTAACTCTAACTAAATTCATAACCAATTGTTATTGATTACTCCTCAGAACCTATCTTGACTATTGTGTTCATCAATTCTTGTCTATTTCATGTAGTAATTCTAGAACAATGCAACTTCCTCAGTATGCTCAAATTTTGTGGTAGATATTTTTATTTCAGGTTTAACATTCAATAGAAATATGCTAATCTAAGCTAGGATTTGTGTACTACCCATAGGCCTTCTATAATATTGTAGTGATGAATGATAGTGCTTAGACTAATATTTTAGGCCACTACTCAGGGAGGATTCCACACATACCCTTGAGCATACTACCTGCCTCTTTGGTAGTATGGAAGGGTAATAATTTTGGATTCTATGTACGATGTAATATGGAGAATACATGGCTAAAAATATTCCTAGGGATAAATATTTATCCTAATCCTAGGACGTCTCTTGCAATACTTGAAGATATGTGGGAGTTCAATTCTGTATGTGGGTGTTGTCTGAGTCCTGAGCCTGATTACCTTCATTTCACTAAATGCTTTATGGGAAATCTAGCTTGGACAATAACGAAAACTCCCCCATGATATTTTAAAAACTTTAACACAAGGTTTCTAACCTAATAAACTAATACAAAAAAGACCATTTTTTAAAGTAAGAAAACTAGTGAAAAAATGAAAACACAAAAAATGTATATCTAATATTCAAAATGGCAGGGCAAGAACTATTGTAGTCATAAAAAAACATGACCTTGGAAAGTGATTTGATACCACTTGTTAGGAACCTTATAATAAAAATAAGCACATTCACATAAATATTGTAATAAAAGCAAAATTTCATAAAAGAATAGAATATTATAATACAAAATGTAAATGCAAAAATATATTAATCTCAAAAATCACAACACATTATCATAGGCCTCTTTGAGGGGGCAACCTCCTTTAATAATTTCATTCAATATACAAAAATATGCATTCATTCCTTCCCTTTGTATTTTTAAAGACTTCATCACACTACCAATGCTCAAGATTGGATTACATGCAAAATGCCACCCAAGCTAGAATCTTCTACAAAAAAAATTAGTTACATTCTTGATAAAAGTTACATAAAATGGAAATATTTGTCTAGACACTTCTAGTGCCACAAACTATTACAAACTGTTACATAATATAATTACAAAACATTATAATGGGGATCCCCACATTAAGAAAGGGTTATTACATTATAATGTTAGGATGGAGTCCTAAAAATATGTACCTCCTTCTTGCACTTCAAATTATTCTTGGGTTGTTGGAACATGTCATTGGTCTTTGTCTTATTTTCTCCTTCATATGGTTAATGTAGTGGGGATCCTTTTATTTTGGCTTTCTCTTTATATTTTGTATGTGTTGAGATCTTAGAGAGTTTAGGTACAAATTGGGGAGCCTATTCTTTTTTGATGGTCACTTCTAGCTCTAAGTCCTATTAAGCATCCCCTCAATTTTGGCTAGAGAGGTTCAAGCATACCTGATGAAGTTTTTGAAAGCCTCCTCTAGTATAGCCCATATTTTGCATAAGTTATGCCCCTATTGAGTATCTCTACTAGATATCTTGTGGTAAGGGTGATTGAATTTCTTGCTGCCATGCCAAGAATTCCTCCATCTAGTATTGTTTTCCTAGACCTATTTCTTTATAACTCCCAACCTATTGACTATTAGTTGGTAACTTCTCCATAACCCAGTCTTCTTCTAAATCACCCTACTAAGGGGCTTAAATATCTTACTTCTAGGATTCAAACTCTTCCTCCAGGTAGTATTCTCAACACTTTTTTCTTAGGAGTCATCCTCCTCCTCATCCTCATATACCTACAACTGTAATTTTCAATATAGGGTTTTTTTAATTTATAGTCTATATTAATATCAAAATCCTTTTTCTAAATATCATTTTCAAATCTAAAAATCCACCATTCTTGGATTGTCTCCTTTGACCATTTTTTATTTTCCATTGTCTCTCTCATTTGATCACTCAAGATATGTTTTTTTTAATCGAGTTATATGTCTCTACTACATATCAAAATGCGCTCCAAGGAGGCCTTTTCTTTGTTTTTCTCATATCTATATTGAATTCCTCTTATTTTGACTGATTTTAGCATACCTCTATCGTCGACCTTTATAGATGTTTGAAAGTAGAAGGATTATTATTTACCTTTTTTAGTTTAGCCTCCATAACACCATCTAGGTCATACCTCCATATGCATGGAACCACATTCAGCTTAAGGCTCTAGACTTTAGATTTTAGAGCATCACTTTTCTTTTGGTACCTCAAGGTAATTGGCCCATAGTTTAGAGGTAGGTCATATGTGAAGGTGTTATTTACTTTTGACACAAAAATTACATCCATGCAGTCCACTTGATAGAAGAACTTCATTCCAAAAACTCAATCATTTACATAATAGGGTAGTAAGAAGGGCTCCTTGATAAATCCATATATCCTTATCATTGTATCCTTCTTCAATAAGTACTATTCTCTAGTTTCCTGTTCAAGTGTCTAGAGATGAGTCATTGCCCTTTTGATTAGTCAATGAGTTTCTCCATAGATACAGACTAAAGCAGGTTCTAAATTATTTTGTTAAATTACATATAAGGGTTTAATGTCATGTGGTATGGTGTCCAATCCATACTAATACAACCTTTCCCTTTGGGTTTTGCTTTCTTATTTTTAAATTTGATAAATTATTTAATTTAAATACAAACAACCATGCCAAGCATTATAGATACCTAAATACCCCATATTCATTTTTCTTAATCTCTACTAACTAGGTATGCATTGCTAAGCCAAGCTACTATACCTAGTCAAAGTAGATAGGGTTTAGGGTGTAGGTCATGGTGTATGCCATACCTATTTGGTAATCATATACATACTTATCATTATTCAAACCAAAAATAATGGCTAGCATGGCAAAATTTTCATACAATAATTTAAAATCAATAATTCTGACTAGATATTTATGAATTTTAGGGATTTGGTGGTGCGGTTGGTTTTTAAGCCAAAATAGTGGCCTATATTAATAGTGGTCCATTTGTATTTCCTTAATAAAATATTTAGAATATTTGTTAAGGTGAGCACCAATTACAAATGACATTGTAAATTTTTAAGCCTAAGAGAAAAAGGTACCTAGGCTTTACAATCATAAACTAACTTAGTCTTTGCATCATAATTATTTACAACTGATTTGACCAAATTGAAGAACACAAGCTTATACTGAGAGGGGGGGTGAATAGTATAAGACCAATTTTTACTTTTCTTTCCAAAAAATATTATGCAATGTATAGATAGCAATATCAAAAACAGTAATCAAAGAAATGCACAAATCACCACACACAATAGAGACACCATAATTTACGTTGTTCACCCAATTTGGGCTACTCCACGGAGAAAATATTTCACTAAAATTTTCTCAATCAATATTTTGCGAATCCTTTTTATATTACAATGTTTATGGACCTCTGTCCAAAGGAGATACCAATCCCCTAAATCAAGTTCATGGATCTCTATCCATAGGAGAAATCCTCCTCTGCTCTGGCTGGCGATCCTCTAGAAGACTACTGCCTCCACTGCAATGGCTTATGGATCTCTCTCCACTGAAGACTCTTATCCCCACTCAAAATACATGTCTTCATTACACTCGCTAATGGATCTCTATCCACTAGAGACTACTGTCCTCTGCTCTATGTCACCTCCAAAGATCTATCTCAAATTTACACTAAACATAGTCCTTCGGTTTAGCACAAATATAATCAATCTCTGTCTCTGGTCTTGCACAAACCTATCCTCAAATCTACACCAAAATCTATTCTAAAATCTGCACTAAACACAGTCCTTCGGTCTAGCACAAATTTATCCTCAATATTTGTCCTCAAGCCTTAACTCAAATCTTGACTCAATCTCAAATCAACTCTACTGGATCTTCCTTAAACCTTAACTCAATGTTTGAACAAATCAATCAATCAACTCTAATCTCAAGTCTTCTCAAAGACTTATCTCAAATCTGCCTTGTAAGCTTCCTCAAAATCTCACACTAATCTTTCCACAAGTCCTCTCTAGAACTTGCTCAAATCTGCTCTACAAGTCCTCTCAAGAACTTGTCCAAATATTCTCTACAAGTCCTCTCTAGAACTTGCTCAAATATGCTCCACAAGTCCTCTCTAGAACTTGTCCAATATGCTCAATAAGTCCTCTCAAGAAATTATCCAAATCTGCTCAATATCTATATTTTAAGCTTCCACAAAATCTCACACCAAACCTGTCCATAAGTCTTCTCAAAGACTTGCCTCAAATCTGCTCAACAAGTCCACACAAAACTTTTCCAATATCATAGAAACATAAAGAGAATTGTTAGAGACTCAATATGTTCTACACTTATCACAATGCTCAATTAATTTTAATCACTCTCTTAGAAACATAAGGAGAATTGTTAGAGACTCAATATACTTCAATTAATTATCAATGCTCAATCACTTTCTCAAATCAATTCAGAATATAGAATAGTTTATTTTATGGAACTTAAACAATCACTTCACACATCCACTTGACTAGGCTCAACCAACTCTACTCAACCAAACACTCAATGAAACAACCCTTGCTCACAAAACCTAGTCCAAGCATATGATCACTCACTCAAAATGTTTCCAACAATGCTCAACAAAAAATCTCACATATCAATGATACTCATGTTCTTTTCAAAATCTAGTTCAAGTTCTTTGCTCAACAACTCACTTCAACAACAATGCTTATAAAACAATATTCACATAGCAATGATACTCAAACCCTATTTCAAGTTCTTCACACAACCAATGGCTTCAACAACAATGCCTATAAAACAATGTTTTAACAACAACTCTTTATTCCAGAAAACCTTGAAGCATTAACTCAACACATTCAATAGGAAACCCTAATCAAGTCCTTTTCACTCCAAACTTATTTTCCAAAAAACCAATCAATCAACTTAACTATGGAAGAATGTGCTCATACATTTTTCTTGATGATGAAGGAATCTCATAAACCTACCACAATAACAAAAACTTCTTTGCTAAGCTCAAAGAAATTATTAGATGATAAACTTCCTCAAAATATAATGTAAATATCAAGACACACATACACCTTATAACTCCATCTTTAAGAAAACTTTCATAAACATTTTACAAAAATTAATACACCACTTATACCTAATAATATTCTAATTAAAATTATATTCAATGCACTCTACTTTTCAATATAACTCAATGCTAGAAGTTCCCTCTATCCTTTTAATATTTCAACAAATCAATGTGACAAAAGTACTTTATTAAAATAAACCTAACACCTTATTCCTCCAACTTATCAAAATTAATTTTCAACAAAAAATCCTTTTAAGAAACCCTTTTAACTCCAAAATCTAGACAACACACAAAAATAATAATCAAAGTTTATTACCTTACCTTGGAAGGAATTCAAACTCATAGTGCAACCTCAATCAATACCCTAAATGTAGCTCTAACTACCACGCAATCTAGGCACTCGCTTGGGGACTAAAGAGCACCATGTGCTCCAAAAGACTCCTTGCCTTGCCTAGCACAAAAATGTGCACCTTTCCTTTGGTGCTTCCAACACTAATGCAACCACCAAAAATGTTGCCACCGCATTTTGAACATAGGTCTCCTAGCACCCAAACACTCTAACTATTATCCTCTTGCCACTAGGCCACGTTGCCCAGTTGACGTTTGGTACTTTGGCTCTATTCCCCTTAAACCTTATTCACTAGCGCTAAAACATAAAAGTCACTTCTCTTATTCTGCATGAATTCAACACAATTGCACGCATTCATTAATCGAGCAAAAGGATAAGTTTTAATGCCTCTAAGGCATTGGTATATATTGATTTTTCTTCTTCATGCATAACATCGGTGCTCAAAATTCCTCCAATATATTAGACGTTGGCACTTTTTATTTCCATTTGAACTTATTAATTTATAAATGATTTAAATTCATTTGAATTTAAATTTTATAAATTAATTTTTTAAAACCCTTTGGTTTTATTAAGGTCATCTTTCATTGTACAACTTGGTATAAATAATATTTATTCATAAAGTTTAAATTCACTTTGAATTTACATATTTTATCAAATGAATATTAAACCTTCTTTTAGATTTGCAATAATATTCTTTGGGTTTTTATTAAAAACCTTTTAACTTATGCTTCCACATAATATTAAAAATATTATGAAGCCCTTTTTCCTTTAACCTCAGTATTGTTCCTCTTGACCTTTGACATCATCAGTGGCTTATTCCTGGATATCAATAACAACTTTGACAACTTTATTTCTTTAAAAATTCCTTGACATTAATGATGATTTCATTCCTTGACATCAATGACAACTTGACTTAATGAATCAAAATATCCAAAACAACTTTGAAAAAGGGTGCATGTGTATGGGCATGTACAATGCTAAGAAATAATTCCATGTAGCTGCAACTAGACACTCCTTAGAGAACCTAATGGTTCTCTACTTCATTGCATATTTTAATATTTTTATTTTAATGGTGAGATCTAGGTCATGGATTTCTACCATTTGGTCCTAGAGCTCATACATTTTGACAACCATGGACGCTAAGTTCAATTTCATGTGATAAACTACCACTCTACTTATAGACTTAGTGTTTCCTCCTCTAGGTTCTCTAGACTTTGAATGATTGACTACTTGGTGTGCACATAAATCCATGGGGCTTGATTTTATAGACTAAGGATAGTAGTTGGCATCATTAATGCTAAAAGTACACATGCTCTACTTTATTACCAAAATTACTTACAAAAGTTATCAATTTCTAGCTTTAAATGTTATTGCTATTCTAAGCCAATAGCTTCTTTACATTTCAAAATTTCCACAAGCCATATATTACTTTTAAAAATAGCCATAGGCTTATCTAGTCATGCTTTCTATGTACATTATAATATAAATTTTTCCACTTTTCTCTATGAAGAGTGTTTCAAAAATTTGTCATTTATCGGTATCAATAAAATTTAACCGTTAGCTATAGCCAATTAAAATGTGTTGCATTCATGCTTCCCAAAAATTTTATAAGGTCCAAACCATAGGGAGTTAATTTTTTTATGCTTACTTGACTAGGCCCTATCCTCGTATCATTTTAGTACTAGGTCACAAATCCAAAATTCCTATGGAGACGAGTTCTTGTCAAACCAACTCTTTACAATTTATTGATGCTTCCAAAAATTATTATATGCTCTATATTTTTTTCAAAAATATCAACTTAGCCAACCGTGCTTCCCATGGATATATATCTAAAAATTATCATTTGCTCAATAGCTTCATTGCAGGAAATTCCAAGTCCAGTGGCATCACAACTTCCTTACCATAGACCAATGATTATGGAGATGTATTTAATACATTTTTAATCATGATTCAGTCAATCCATCTTGGTCTAGAATTTGGTGCAAAATTCTATGGTTTTCTTTAACTATCTCCTTAGTAATTCTTAGTAGATTTTTATTTGTAGATTATACCACACCATTACCTTGTGGATAGTAGTTTGTTGAAGTCTTCAAATTGTTAGCTTTTAATGTAACAAGCATAGAGAGATAACAATCACAAGATGCAAAATAATATGAAAGAAAGTAAATCTGCTGAATGAATAAAATATAAAAGATTACAATGTAGCTATGGAGGAAAATGAACACTCCAATATAAAGCTACTGAACTACATTGCATCCATCACCAATGGATGGTGTCACATACTATGCTACAGTCTATGTAATTCTCACTCTATATCTATCTACCTAAGATGCCATCCTTATATAGGTAAAATAGGATACTTGACCAACACTCTATCTATCTATGCAAGGGACAACTTGCACAATGACACTTGTGCATTTATTACATTGCATGAAGTAACTAGATAACTTCTTCCTAAATTAATATAAGTATGTACCTTGGAAGATACATTTACATAACCTAAATGATGGAATAGACTCTATTTCTAATTCCCCCATGTATTACATTATTTGGGTATTGAGGATTTCAGTATTCAATATGAATCTTCTTCTTTATAAAATTTGTCTTATGTTGAATTCTTTGTAACTTGTTCAAGCAAATGATTAGTCTCTATAAAATGTGGTATTTACTGATAAATCTTTTATCTCATATGTACCAGTGGGTTATTCTAGTTCTTCAATCTCTTCTATCCTCTGTACCAAGTGTCCCCTCTGATTTTTCTTCTAATATTCTAGTTGAGGATAATTGGTTGGTGGCTAAAATTGTTGTTGATGAGTGTTCCTTTTTCCACTATGTATTTGATTTTCTTGCTCTCCATTTTTTGGATTATCTACAATAGCTGTTATTATGACCTTTCTTTTTGCATATATGACAATACCATATTTTTGGTCCTCTTGTTGAAGATGTAATATTTCCCTATGGATTATATTTTTATGCAAATGCAATGTTAGTCAATACATATTTCATAGTATTTTTTACTTCATATTCTTGAATTATATTGATTAAATCATCAAAAGAAGTATCTTTACTTAAAACCTGTAAATATATGACCAAATTTCTATAATTGTATGGAAGTGCTCTCATGGTTACTTGAGTTACAAGTTCATCCTTAATTGATTCTCCTAAGGTCAAGAGTTTCCCTTTAATATTTGCAACCTTCCTTAGGAATAATTCTATGCTTTCTCCACTATTCATCTTTAGAGAGTGAAGTTGCATTTAGAGATGAAGGATAGTCACCTTATTCTTTCCTTCAAATATTTTTTCCAGAATTATCCATGCATCTGAAGAATTTTTGGCTAAACTAATATATGGTTGAATCTCATTAGTGATAGCAAAAGTTATTATCATTAAGGTTTTTGAGTCATTTTATTCAAACTTTAGGATTTTAGTTTCACCTATAGTAGTCTCTGTGTTTTCCCTTTGAGAACATCCCAAAGTTTCTCATATACTAAGATTACTTTCACTTTATTTTTCCAAGAAAAATAATTTGGCCCTTTGAGTAATTGAGATTCTGCTAGGAAGAATTTGTTTGATGCCATTTAAATCTCCCTAATATCAATCCTTGGATGTGTAGGTGCCCTTATGTCTCCCTAATTTTGTTTTGGATAAATATTGTAGTGCTTTTGTAAGATATAGTTCAATTTTTGTTGATTTTGTACAAAATTTTGTAAGCATAAAAAATCAACTTTTTAATCTTCTTAATACTCCTATTGAACTAAGCACTTTTCAAATTTGAAGAGGTTTTAATGTTGGATATATTTTGTCTATAAGGAGAAATTTTCTGAGACAAGAACATAAATTTCCAAATTTAATAAAAGATTTTGATAACCCCTTTTGAAACCCTTAGGAATTTTATTTAAGTGTTTCTAATTTCAAAAAACTAGTTTGAAGTTGAAAACCTTATCACTCCCAAATTTGGAAATCTAGAACACATTAATATTTGCAATTTTTTAAAATATTAATTCCAAGTAGAATCCTTATTGCTCCTAAGTTGTGAAAATATTAATTTCCTAAGTTTTTGTTTTCAAACAAATATTAATTTTAAATGATATATCAACCTTATCTTATAGCCTTATAACTCCCTTTTTGAAATTGAAAGCAAATAAGAAATTAAGGTTATGTACCTTTATGACATCGAGTGAATGAGGTTATAAAATATCCTTCTTGAGCATATATTCCTAAGGCTTTAATGCACTCTGTGAATGTTGCTTGACCAAGAGTTTTTAAACTATATTTGCCTTTCTTTAGTCCTCTACTAAATCACACCCAAACTAGTGTTGAACATATACCGTCACTCTATTGAATTCTACTCGGACAACTACTGAGCGTCTACCGAAGGTATACCGTGTAGTGCTCAAAATCTTGTCGAGATTCTACCTTTGATCTACTGAGTAGCTTCCACTACTGCTCATGGTGTTTCCAATTACTGCGCCTGGTATTTCCAATTGCTGCACTTCCTTCCCAAAGTCCAACCCATATTTAATATAAGGTAGGAGAAGTGACAAGTATCACTTTATGAGTTCTTATATGCTCATGGAATCTCTTCATTCAGTTGGTGGAAGTACCGAACTCACTCCACTATTGGTTAAAAGTATCACACTTGAGTTGAAAATATTCCCTTCTTTTATTCTTTCTTGGGTACTATCCAAGTAACGCTCCTTCCTCAACGTCTCCAAGCTATATTTCTTGTAACATATGCCAAGCCATGTGTAACTCCACTATTTGGAATATGGGCACCAAGAAGTGTAACATCTCCTTTGTGAGAATTATAGAGTATCTCTCAACTAATGACAAGAGGTAGCTACATGCCTTTATTTATATCAACGCTTATATGAAGACTCTTGAATGTGTTTTCCATCTTAATCCTTACTTTTTAACATAGATGTTCAAGTGCCTCCAGCTAATGGTTGAGCTATGGTGGAGATATGGAGTAAATTTTGTGGCCCTTGAATGGATTCCGAATAGCAATACTTGGATGAAGAATCCTTGATGCTTTACTCCATTATTAGCATTTACCAATGGTAGAAATGCTTTGGTACGAATGCTCCTTTCCTTTGATGTTTGTTTGCTTTGCCCATTGATTGATCTTATCCTATACCATATCTTCTACTTTATACACTATTTGATCTTCTCTTTATGTTGTGTCTTTTGTAGGTTCAAGCATCCTTGAAGAGCCCCTTTGAGTGGCTTCTATAGCTTGGAAAGAGTGCTTACGTTCAACCCTCTCTTGGTTTTTTTCCCTATGTTTATTGTCCCTTTTTGGGATAGATTCAAATCTATTTTTAGACTGTAAAAACTAGATTGAAATGGTGCAATAAGATGTACTATAATGTGTACATAAATTTTCTTTAATGCACCTTCCTTTTGCACTCTTATTTCATATAAAAACATCTAATTTTATGGTAAATTTTTTCTTGCACAATAAGGGTTTTGAGGTTGTCTTTAACAAGTAGACAACTTCCTCATTTTTTCTTGGTCACTTAGATGATAATTCCAAGCTTATACAACAGTAGATAGAATATTTTTATTTTCTACAATTCTTTTCTTGCATTCAATCTTTTAATGTTATTGGATTTGAGACTCACCAAGTCTCATCCTATAAGCTTCTATTTCTATTTTTGGTTAGTTATTGTGAATGCAAGAACACGACACTTAAAATAGAATAACAGAAAACCAAATAATGCAGTGAGGCACAAATATTGCACAAAAGAATATATTCAATAAAATAGGGGGGAGCCGATAAACTCCTTTATTACAATCAGTGTTCCATGCGAATATTTGATACAATAGATTACAATGGCGCTAGGGTTCTCCGAAATCCTAGCTAACAACAACATAAGTGTCTTCATATTTGGGTGTGTCCTTGATTCCAACAGGTTGAGTGGGCTTCAGATATCCAAGGTTGGGCCACTCCAGCTTCAACAACCATCAAACAATGTGTGAAATTTGTAGATCTGCATACACAAAATAAAACAAAGGGAGTTAGTAATACCTATGAGGGCTCCACAATGTGAGGCCCTCGAACATCAATAAAACCCAAAAGTTGGTTTAATTATTGTTGATGGCATGGTGTAGTAGGCTCAGATTCACATTTTTGTAGTTGCAACAGGCTCGAACACGCACTTGGCAGGCTCTGACATGAGCTTCATAGGCTCTGGTGTGCACTTGTGGGATACAACAGGCTCTGGAGAGCACCTATGGTATACAACAGGCTCTGGTGAGCACTTCGTAGGCTCTACAGTGAGCCTCGCAAGCTCTGGATGGCACCTACGGGTTAGGGAAAATATGTAGAAGCAGATCTAGGGGATGGCGATGAATGCGACGGATGGATGGGGGCTGTGATGATGATGGAGGATGAATGGGTGATGGCTGGAATAGCAGAAGTCTTATCGGTGAGCTAGGGCTTCAGATTTTTAGGATTCTATGCTAGGGCTTCACCAATAATTCCTCCAGGGTGCAAATGTCTAATTCTCAAGGTTCTAGTGGATTCTAGTTCTAGGGTTTGGGCATTTACAAATGCCCTTATTTATAATCCAACCTAGGGTTTTCTTAGGGTTTTAGCCTTACACTTTTGATCGTGTGGCTAAGATTAAATTAGATCCTAAGGTTGAGATTACTTTTTGAATGTGACATGGATTAATGAATATGGATGGTGGAGATTAGAATGGATCGGACGGTTGTGGTTAATTGAGTTTATAAATATATATTTTATAATAAATATATTATAATATAATATAAAATATTATATTAAATATTAAATAATATAAAATAATATTAAAATAATCCCAATTAGGCTAGGAAATGGTGGGAAAGGGCTAAAATGGTGGAATGGATGGCGGGAAAGGTGGATTTGGGCCAAATAATTGGTGGGAAGGGTGTATGGTGGACAAGTGGGTGGTGGAATGGTTAGGATGGAGGATTAGTGGCTGTAATTTGGTGTCTACAGATGCCCCTTTTTGTACCATGTTGCGTGAAACACAATATGGTGCAAAAATACGAGACACCTGCTTGGGCTATGGGCATAGAAGTAACTTCTCTCTGTTGTTGGATTTGAGCACTGATGTTGAAGACAAAAGAATAAAGAATTTTTGGAATTTTGCGTAGCTTACCCCCTCAATTGGCGAATGAGTTATGAATGTATCTCACAAGCCAATTGAAAATTTTGTGCAAATAATGAATGATGCGGTGGATTTGTGCAATTGATGAATGAATGATGTGAAATGCAGATGTGATACCATTTTTGCCCCAACGGTGGAAAAGGGGTTGGTGTATAAGACCATGCAAAATGTGGATGATATGAATGATGTAAAATGTGATACCATTTTTGCCCCAATGGTTGAGAGGGTATTTTGTCCAGTGTAGATGTTATGATCATGTGAGATGTATCCCATCATGGGAGAATCATAATATAATGTGGTTGCCCCAAACTTTGGGTTGATTCGATGTTGTTGAATAATTTGCCGCAATGGCATCATTGAGTATGCAAAATATGAAGATGCAGGTTGACTAAGTCAACGCAGGGGTTGGGTATTGACTGTGGAAATTTCTTCGCCAATTCCATGATGGAACCAATCAAACTTACCGGTGTCCTGTATTTTGACTGTTGTCAAATGAATGAGTGTTTGTGATTGTGGTTTATCTATGTTTTCTTGCCCCACAGACAAGGACATCAATGACTGATTGCGAGCAAATTGTTCTTGGCAAGGTTGTACTCAAAGTGTGAGGTGCCAAATATGATTGTGATTTGTGATGATGAGATGATGATAATGATCATGTTCAAGTGTCCTTATTGTAGGCTATTCATCTTGCCGAATTGCATGGATTACTATCGCTACAATCGCCAAGTTTATAGAATAACATACTAGATACGAGGTTCACTTATTATTGACTTAACCAGACAAAATGTGTTGTGTGATGAGTGATATATGAAAGATGATGATGGAAGAATGTTTGATGGAGTCATGCAATGTTGTGACTGATTGTGGAGTTGATTGATTTGTGCTTTTAGCGTGTTGTTGGTATTTGCGGTGCTTTGTGGCAAAGATGAGTGATTTAGCGGTCAAATCAACTCCAACATGCATGAAAGTGGATGGGATGATGAAGCATATGATGATGAATTATGGAATGGTGATTTTGTGAAATTTTGACCTTGATTGTTATGTTTTGCAATGCGATATGTGTTTTTGTAGAAATTGGTCTTGTTCTCACCAAATATGCATGCAAAACTATTTGTGTTTTCACAAAATCAAATTTTATGATGTGCATGATGTGTGGATGAAATTTGGTGCATGTTGGATGAGGGGAGCTACCATTTTGAGGGCTTTTGTCTTCATGTTTATTGGTTTCCAGGCAGCGATTGCACCTGGCATGTTCTGTAGGTGCCCGCGTGCACCTGAGTGCACCTGCAGGTGCACAACCATGCTCATGATTTGTAGGCATAGGTCTGCACCTGAATGCACTAAGGAAAGCTATAAAAAGCTTTCTGAGTGAACTTTTAGGCTCATTCATGCGTTGTTGACTTCGAGGAGCTATGTCTGAGGAGTGGAGTGAGTTTGTGAGTTTGTGAGGCTAGTGAGTGTGTGAAGTGAGGTGATGGTAGCAGAGGGCCTTGATGCTATTGGTGGAGTGGGGGCACCCTTTGTCCCGGTAAGATCATTTGTTCCCTTTGTGCAAAAAAAAATTGTTTTGTCTTTTTTTTTTAACATAGTTTTAATGCTAACAAAGTGTTTTTGTTGTTGCAGTTAAGGGATATTGAGCCTCGACATCACTTCTCTCCTCTCGTTCTAGGAATGAGGAAGAAGCTTTCGGAGGATGAGTGGGGTTTGTTGGGTAGGGTGGGTTTGGAGGGTGTGGCGAGGCTTGATGTGGTGAGGGCTAATGAGGGGTATCTCTCTGCTTTGATAGAGAGGTGGGACCTGGATAGGGGGACATTCTAGCTATCGATTGGGGAGGCTACTGTCACTCTTGAGGATGTCTATCACATTCTCAAGGTGCGATAGAAGGGGAGAAGGTGGTGGTTGGGAGGGATAAGAAGGTGGATATGGAGAGAATGTTTGGGGATCGATGGTGAGAGGTTTGGATGGGAGATGGAGGGATATGCTACTTGAGCATGTACAAGGCAAAGGAGTTGGATGCACTCCCTACCTTGATCATGTTCATGCTAGCGAACATAGTGCTACCTAATAGCATTAGCTGTAGGTTCCCTTGGAACCTATTGGGGTTGGTGAGTGATTTACTCATCGACCCAAAGGAGTATGCATGGGCTCCTACCTTGTTGGCATAGTTGTATCGGGAGCTATATGAGGTGATTTAGAGGGAGAGGAAGGGGATTGGTTGTAGCTTCCTCCTATAGTGTTGGGCTTGGGAGCATTTTGTGGTAGCTCAGCCCGAGGGGTTGCCATGTGAGTCATGGCGGATGGGGGAGCCCTATGCTAGGAGATGGGTGGTGGCTGAGGAGGTTCAGTCGAGTCGGGAGGTACACACTGGGTAGTGGTACCAGGACATGTGGTTGAGCTTGACTCGGGCAGATGTGATATGGAGGCCATGGTGAGGAGCTAGATGGGATGGAGATAGGAGGCAGCTACGTCGAGTGAGGTAGGCTCGATGGTTGGTTGGGTGGTGGGATGAGGAGGTGGAGTACTTCTAGTACTCATGGGTGTTGAGGCAATTTGGATTGCCTCAGGATGTGCTAGATGAGCTGGTGTTGTATCGACATCGAGAGATGAGGGGATGCTACCATGTGTGGAGCCATGGTGAATGGTGATTGAGGATGATGAGGAGATTGAGATCCCTGATGTGGATGATGTTGGGGTGACTCTGGAGTATGTGGAGTGGTTTGGTGCCCAACCGGTATGGGTGCCAAAGGTTGTAGGTGTGGATGCGGTAGCTATGGGGTCGAGGATGACTCCAAAGAGGATGAGGCCCCAATGATCGATGGGTCGAAGGTAGTCAAGGGGAGCAGCCCAATAGGCTCTCGAGGTGGGCTTGGTAGAGGGAGAGAGGGAGGATGATGAGGAGATGGGTGAGATCTCTGAGGTAGCTAGGCTATGGGTGGAGCTGGAGCAGCTACGCGAGGAGCGAGAGACTATGCTTGAGTCTCAGAGGGAGGCTAGGGTGACTATAGCTCGGCTAGAGGTAGAGCGGGCAGTGGTGGTGGCTAGTGATCAGGAGACAGTTACGAGGCTCTAGGCAGAGATTTTAGTGAAGGAGCGATGACATCAGATGGATTTGTGGCATCTTCGAGCTAGTGAGGCATACGTACATTCCTTGGAGGATGTGTGTATGCAACACCATATTACATTGTCGGATCCTCCTTCTTCTTCTATGGCCGAGTCATCTAGGCATACGGAGTCTAGGCAGAGTACTAGGCCGAGGGCTCCTACTAGGTCTCAGGAGTCTTCTCATGGATAGTAGACTTAGTGCTTAGATGCACTATTTTGTATATATGAGCCTTGGTGCTCCATTGTAGCCTTTTGGCATTGATTGTATATGTGATATTTATATATATATACATGGCTTTTTCATATATATGTGTTATCTCTTGTGTGGATGCTTTTATGTTTATTTGATTAATGTTTGATGCATGTTTATGAATAATGTTTGAATATTATGGATGTGAAATGCAAGCTAATAATGATGTATATGCCTAATGTTATATGAATGATGTATGCAAGCTATGTGCTATGGATGCTTAATGCAAGTAAATCTATGATTAATCTAAAATGCAAGCTATGTGATGTGTTATTAATGATGATATGTTATGGATGATTAATGGAAGTAAATGAATCTAAACTATATGGGAGGAATGCATATTGTTCGAATGATCTTTTACAGTTCAGAAATTTTATTGACCATTTTTGTTGTCCATTGTTTCGCAATCGGGGTACCAAATTTGGTGGTGTTCTGCAACTTGACTCACTATGAAGACATGGGTGTTTATACGCAAGAGGATATGGATGTTGATATGGAAGAAGATATGGATGTTGATATGGAAGAAGATACGGATGTTGATATGGAAGAAGATATGGATGTTGATATGGGATGAGTACTACAGGATTTTCAAAGACTCAAACATACTAGTATTATCAATCAAACTCACTAGGGTTGTCTAACTTTCTTTAGGACCAATGTGTGTGCAAGTGAGGTTCATATACCAAATCTTGAGTGTGACAATGACCCTATCCAATCAAGAACCAGTGTGTGTGCATGTGGAGTTCATTGACCTATTATGAGTAAATTGGGCATGACCTATTATGGAGATGACCTGAAGCTAGCCTGTCCTTATGTGCGGTCAGAGGTCTTCCTGTTTGCCAAGGAGACATGTCACCCCGCATGAGCTTACTCCACTTCCAATCAGGCGTCTATAGCCCCGATGAAGATTCACTCCATAGTCCAATGGGATTTGATCTTTTAGGCCTTGGGGATGACTACCCATCCTTGTCAAGGACATGTAGTATGATCCTTACAACTTTAGGGATCAAGGGTGTTTGGGATTCTATTTGTTAATTTGGTATAGAGCTTTGGGGAATCGGATTCTCAACCGAAGTATGATGAGAATTTTGACCCTATCCTTACTACTCTATGTTTTTATGTTTATGTTCGAAGAGTAATTGTGGTAGTGGTGAAAACCACTATTTTTGGACTATGTTGCATAATGGGACAAGCGAGGGATATCTCCTTTTCACCTCAAGGTACTACCCAAGTATGGTACTAACCCTCCTTGGCTCATAATGTTTTTAAGATGTGGTGGAATGTGATTGGTTCAACATTGTATTCGGGTTCAATTGGCAATACTCAAGATCTTCTTAGTGTGTAAATTGTGTTTTTGGTCCTAAAGAAAATTGGACATCCAATTGGAGGTTGTTTGTTACACTAGTAATGGTTGAGTGACTAAAAATTTAGGCTGTTGTGACATGTGATGTGGTTGACATATGAATTTTTTCAAAGTTGCATGAATTTTCCAAACTAGGTACCCCCAATCGTTAAAACTTGACTTTTTGTTGTATGGTCATATCATCATTACTATGCCAGATCATTGGACATGGGATGGGATGAATGCAAATGTATATGCCTAATGCAATGGAGTGTTGATATGCAAATGGAAATTGTATAATGCAATGGAATATGTATGATGTAGTGTATGCGAATGAAAATAAAAATGAAAAATGCCTAGGTGTAAATGAACATGCAATGTTGTAATGCCTATGTGAAAGCATGCAATTTGTTTTTGTTGTTTTTGA
This sequence comes from Wollemia nobilis, assembly GCA_028583015.1. Taxonomy (NCBI): domain Eukaryota; kingdom Viridiplantae; phylum Streptophyta; class Pinopsida; order Araucariales; family Araucariaceae; genus Wollemia; species Wollemia nobilis. Next base: position 1,848,832 of record JAQPPZ010002729.1, on the reverse strand, counting down.
TTTTTTTTTAGCCATGTATATATACATATATAGTCACTATTAACAATGAAATGCCTTTAAATGAAGAACATTAAGGGGTTCGGGGTCCTCTATTCCCTCTAAATCGGCAAGCCTATAAGTACCATTACCCACTTTTTGAGTGATTATGTATGGACCTAACCAATTTGCTACAAATTTGTCATGAAGATGTGGCAAAGCATTGGTGTTTTGTTGGTTCTCTTTGAGGACCAGATCCCCTATGTGAAATTCTTGAAGATGGACTTTAGCATTGTAAGCACGCTTGAGGCGGTCTTGATAAACTCGTAAATGTTCTAATGCATTGACACGCCTTTCATCTAGGAGCGTGAGTTGGTCAAGTCGTGCTTGTCTAGTTGTATCATCATCTATGAATTCTTGCAAGGAAATTTGTAAGGAAGGAATCTCGAGCTCAAGAGGCATAATAGCTTCAGCTCCATAGACTAGAGAGAATGGTGTTGCTCCTGTTGGCGTTCGGATGCTTGTTCGATAAGCCCAAAGTGCCAACGAAATTTGTGTATGCCAATATTTATGATTTTCTTTGACAAGTTTCTTAAGAATGGCAATCAAGGTCTTATTGGTAGCTTCAGCTTGTCCATTTTCTTGTGGGTAATAAGGAGTTGAGAAACTATGTTGGATATTATACTTCTCACAGAGTGCTCGAACATCCTTGTTCTTAAAAGACTTGCCATTATCTAAAATGATTTTAGAGGGAATGCCAAAGTGATAGATGATATGATGGAGTATGAAATCCATAATTTGAGGTCCTGTCATACTAGTTAGAGGTATTGCCTCAACCCACTTTGTGAAGTATTCTATGGTGGTTATGATGAATGTGTGTTGTCCTGAAGAGGAGGGTGAAATTTTGCCAATTAGGTCGAGGCCCCATTGTGAAAAGGGCCAAAGACTTTGTATTGGCTGTAAAGCTTGTGATGGTACATGAGTTAAATTGGCATGTGTTTGACATTGTTTGCAATTTTTGACATATGTGCAATAGTCATGTTCCATTGTGGGCCAATAATAACCCATGCATAATAAGCACTTTGCAATGGCCATTCCACTAAAATGACCACCACAAGTACCATCATGGGCTTCCTCGATGGCCCTTTGAGCCTCCCTAGGTTCGAGGCATCGAAGCAGAATTCCATCATAACCCCGTTTATACAACACGTCACCCACAAGAATGAAACGGGCTACCTTTTGCTTGAAAGCACGTTTGGCAGACCGAGTCATTTTCGATGGGAGTGTTCCAAATTTTAAGAAGGCTACAATGGGGCTTAACCAAGACTCACATGATTCCGAGTTGATAAAGCAAACATCTTTTCCATCTTTTGGGTCAGTGTGAACAACGACTGCTTTAGAGATTGTTGAGATTATTAGGGGTTGTACCTCTCCTAAGTCATTCTTTGGAATCAAGGATCCAAGAGAGGCCATTGCATCTACAAATCTATTAGTCGAATGAGGTAAGTTATTGATTTCATACCATTCGAATGTTGAGAGCAATTTCATTGCTACTTCATGATAAAGCTTAATGGTAGGTTCTTTGCATTGGTACTCTCCTGTTACCTATTTTACAACAAGTTGAGAATCCCCAAATATTCGGATACGCTTGATACCCATAGCTATAGCTGATTGAAGACCTAAGATTAAGGCTTCATACTCTACTGTGTTGTTTGTGCATGAGAAGTCTAACTTGAATGATAAAGGGATGGGAATCCCTTGTGGTGTGTGAAAGACAACTCCTGCACCTTGACCTTTCTCGCACTTAGATCCATCAAAGAATAAGGTGATATCGACGTCTTCCTCGGGAATGACATCTTTTTCTACTTCAGTGACTAAAAATACCGAATCATCTGGGAGCTCAATAATCAGAGGATGATCACTAGGTAGTGGAGCTTCCGCAAGTTGATCAACGATAACCTGACCTTTAATGGATTTTTGGCTAACAAACTCAAGATCAAACTCTGTAAGGAGCATTATCCATTTAGCGGTATGGGTGTTGTTATAAGTGCGAGACATCATGTAGCGTAGAGGATTTTCTCTAGCTATGACATAGGTTGTTTGGCTTAGCATATAATGTCAAAGTTTCTTAGTGGCTAAAACCACCGCTAAGCATAGTTTTTCTACATAAGCGTATCTTGTTTCATAACTTACCAATGTTCGACTAATGTAATAGATTGCTTGCTCTCGATTTTGTTCATTTTTCTATGCAAGCATTGTCCCCAAAGCGGCTTCTGTAGCTGAGACATAAAGATGAAAAGGGACCCTCGACCTAGGAGGAGTTAAGACTAGTGGTGAAGTTAGATAGCGCTTGACATCATCAAATGCTTTTTGACATTCATCTGTCCATACGAATGCTACCCCCTTTTGTAGCAAGTGATTAAATGGCCTGCATTTATCGAAAAGTTGCGCAATGAAGCATTTGATCGATTGAATTTTACCTTGCAAGCTACGCAATTCCTTGATGTTAGTTGGGGGTGGCATTTCTATGATGGCCTTAACCTTATTTGGGTCCACTTCAATGCCTCTTTTGGAGACAATGAATCCTAAAATTTTACCAGAGGTAACGCCAAAGACACACTTTTTTGGATTTAATCTCACCTTGTATTCTAACAGCCGATCAAAAATATTTTCCAAGACATCAATATGTTCTTGTCGGGTTTTAGATTTAGCCAAGAGATCATCTACATAGTCTTCAATGATTTTGTGCATGTAATCATGAAATATGTAAGTCATGGCTCTTTGATAAGTAGCTCCTACATTTTTGAGGCCAAAGGGCATAACCCTGAAACAAAATGTTCCCCAAGGTGTTGTGAATGTTGTTTTATGTTGGTCATCAGGATTTATTCGAATTTGATTGTATCCTGAAAAACCATCCATGAAGGAAAGCATTTCGTGGCCTACGCAGGTGTCGACAAGAGTATCAATGTTTGGTAGAGGGAAGTCATCCTTAGGACACACTTTATTTAGATCTTGAAAGTCATTGCAAACGTGTATCCCCCCATTAGGCTTGCGAATGGGTACCATGTTTGAAAGCCACTCAGGATAGTCAATAGGAACAATGAAGTGAACGTCTAGTAGTTTTTGTATTTCCTCTTTGACTATGAGTGCTATGGTAGGATGCATTCTCCTAAGTTTTTGTTTGACCGGCTTGGCGTCAGGACGTAAGGTGAGATTATGGACAACAAGGTCAGGATCAAGGCCAGGCATATCCTTGTAGGACCATGCAAACACCTCTTTCTTTTTCTTGAGGAGAGCAATGAATTGCTCTTGTTCATCTGATGTTAAACTTTTTCCAAGTTTGACAATTTGGGGATTGTCAGGATCTGAACTAAGGTTCACATCGATGGTATCTTCAATGGACATATGTGAACCTTCCTCAAGTTGATGTGGTGTTGGGATTAGATTAAAGTCATCTAAAATGACATCTAACTTTTCTTGCTTATCGTTGTCTAATTCTGCCTGAAAGACCTCGGGACTGTTGGTAGAAAGTGATGGAGGCGAAGGTGGCGGTGAAGGAGGAATGTAGCAGGCTGAAGCCCTTAGAAATTCCTCGGATAGGATGAACTCCGAGAGGGAGGGTGAGGAGGAAATCTGGTCCAAATCAATAAGGCTGATGTCAATGGGAATTGGCTTTGCCAAATCGTATGGATTACGGAGTGGGGTGAATAAGTCAATAGGGTTCATATTGACTTAGTGGAAGGAAAGATGGTTTGGCTGAATGGATAGATGGAACAATTGAATCGGAGCCGATGTCGAGGCGTGGTATCCCTGTAATAGTGAACGTGAAAACATCAGAGCAACATTTTTTTTTTTTTTGAAATATGTACATATGTTACAATTCTTGGCTTATGTGGGTGGCTCAAGGCAGATTACCAGGTGGATCATCTTGTTCTTGTGGAAGAAGCAAGCGGAATATGGGATGATGGATGGGGAACATTCGGAGGTAAAACTCTTCCTGTTGGGTGATGGGGACAATGGGTTGTGACTCCTCTTCGGAATCGTCAGAAGCATTTGACATGACTTCAAATTCTTCATAACTTTCATCATCGAAATCAAAGATAGGATATGAAAATTTGATGGGATCATCTTCATTTACTTCGTCCATGCAAAGTTCTTGAAGGGCCTGTTCAAGAGAAGATGTTGAGGGTAGTGGGTGGATGGGGTGATCTTCATCATTGAGTGTAAGCTTTTTAAAGGCTTTCTCAAGAGAAGCGGTGGAAGACAATGGGGTATAGCCTAAACCGGAATGATCATGGGCACCTCTATATGGGACCTCTAAGATATCATGCATCCCTTGCTCATGGGAACCTAGACCTTGACCTTGCCAATGGAACATATTAAAGTATCGAGCTGGAAACTCCTCTATGTTAGGTATATTGGCACGCCTAGGCTCTTTTGGTTCTTCGGGTGGGTTTGCCCTAGTTGAGCAATCCAACCCTCCATAAACAAAGTTAATGCTATTTGGAGTGGCACTCATGTCGTAAACAACACCTATGGATAAAGGACGGTCTCGAGGACATCCAAAATCCTTAGCTGTGGGAATGGCTAGGGGTGTAATGGTGACGTCTTGGACCACATACTCACCAATGCTCGGATTAGTGATGTGGACTTCGACTTGGGTTGATGAGGTGGATGGTGAAGGCTCAAGTGGCTCTGGATTGGTTGTGGATGGTGGCGAGTCAAATATGGCACAATCTGAAAGTTTGACTTGTGACACATCGGCTGATGGAGTGGGATTGGATGGTGGTGTGGAATGATGAGATGGAATAGAAGAAGTGGTTGTAGAAGAAGGGGTAGATGTGATGTACGATGTGCTAACAGTAGACTGACTGTGACCACATGTACAAGAAGAAATGGATTTTTGAGAAGGTGATGTGATGGGTAGCTCCTCTATGATGGGAGCCTTAGAAGAAGATGGAGATGGATTAGAAGAAGGTGGATTAAGAGATGATGTGGATGGATTCGATGATGGCACCAAGAATAGATGAGTGGAAGGTAACATGGATTCATAAGGATTTGAAATGAAATTACAATACTTAAAAGGTTCGACATCCATGGGGATGCAATGGACTTGTCCATCATGAACGTATTTCAAGCATTGGTGGAGAATTGATGGAACACATTTCATTTCCCTCATCCAAGGTCTACCAAGGAGTATATTATACGCCATGGCTCCTTCCAAGATGTGAAACATGGTGTGCAATATTCTGGCCCCTACTTCTATAGGTAAAACAATAGTGCCAACTATGGTACACAAAGCATCGTTAAATGCTTTGAGGGTGAATGATGATTTTGAAATGTGGGATGGAGGTATTTTGAGGTGGATAAGAGCAGTGGTAGTGATGATATTGATTGATGAGCCGGTATCAATTAATACTCGTTTGAATGGCTTTCCATCTATTAAGGCCATGATGTGCAGTGGAGGGTCCACCGATTCTGAACTCATTGATTTTATCTCAAAGTCATAGAAGGTAATTGATGGTTCCATGCATGTTCTAACACTCCCTACAAAGTTGTTAAAGGCATTAGAGTCTTGGGATTCTAACTCAATTGACTTGAGTATTTCCATTAAAGCTTCTCTATGCCTAGGGGATTGTTGGATAAGCTCATAGACAAAAAGTTTTGTTGATGCCATTTTCAAACTAGTGGTTAACCGACTGGTTAAAGTTACCGTTGGCCTTATTGGATGAAGGATGGGTGGATTGGATGGGTTGGATAGATTGATTGGTGGAGATGGATTTGGTGATGTTTGGATGGGAGGTGGATTTGAAGGTTGTTGAACATTTTGTTGATTTTGCCTTTGCCCTCTAGTGACCACATGGATTGCTCCTACAAAGTTTTGGTATTGTTGGACATGATTTACTTGATTAGGAGGTGGTTGTTGATTGTTACCCCCTACATTATGTTGGACCTCCCCATGGTTAGGTAGAGGTGTCTGATATATGCCCAAATTTTGATTTTGTGGAGCTAAGGGGTTATCGACGCTAATGGCCCCTAAGTCTATGAGGTCTTGCACTATGTTTTTGAATACATGGCAGGAATTGATATCATGCCCATTTTGTCGATGATATGGGTAAAACAAGTGCTCTCTATAACCTTTAGGCCTTTTGGTGGGATCATCGGGCCTAATTTTTGGTAAGGCTAATTTTTTGGTCTCATATAACCTTCGAAATATGGCTGAATATGATTCCGCTAAGGGAGTGTATTGACGTTGAGGTCGATTGAATTGGCGATGGGTAGGCTGTTCCATAGTTGGCATTGTGTTTTGTACCATTGGTGCTTGGGTTACTGATGGGACCGCATGATAGGAAATTTGTTGTTGCACTAGTTTTTGAGCCATTACGGGCTGGCTCATGACCACTTGATTGACTTGATTAGTTGTGTTAGCCGTTGAGGCTTGTGTGGATTTGGTTTGGCCAGATTGATTATTTCGGTATTGGCCTCTATTTTGCCATTCTTTCTTCTTAGGCTTAATGACACCCTCTTGGATTTTTATCTCCTCAATGACACTAGCCTGTGCTAAAGCCTCCTCAAATGTTCTATAAGTATTGAGTTGAAGCATCCAAGAGATGGGTTTTAAGCAACTCTTGGTAAAAAGTTTGATAATTTCTTCCATTGGGAGGGAGAATGGCAACTTTGTGATGACTGCCCTCCAACGGTTTCCAAAATCATAGATAGGTTCCTCATCCCATTGTTTCAAGTAATATATATCCGATAAGGACACCTTCTTCTTAATGTTAAGGGCGAAGCATTCCAAGAATAGATCTATCAATTGATCAAAAGTATAAATACTATGCGTGGGCAATTGATTGTACCATTCAATGGCATCTCCCCCTAATGTTTGAGGAAATGTTCGGAGCATAAGAGCATTATCATCACTAATCCAAAAATATATGTGGACAAATGAACTCACATGCTCCTTAGGATCCTCGGTTCCCCTAAACTTGTCAAATTTTGGTATCGTAAAATCTATCGGATAAGGCGGTGATGGTACCGATGGATGGATTGGTTGATGGATCAGTTGGCTTAATGTGAGCTTTTGGCTCATTATCCCTGGTGAGTTTTGCATCAACTGATCGATTTGCTTTTGCATTTCCTGGAATCTAAGATCTTCTTCTGGAATGTGAGGACCTTGGATTATGTGATGGTTGGTTGATGGGCTGGATGGTAGATGTTGGGGTGTGACCAACATGTTGTTGTGGAATGAATTGGGTTGGGTATGTGGAGAAGATTGATGGTTGAAATATGGGGATGATTGATGAAGATGATGATGGAGAAATGGATTGTGTTGTTGGTTAGTGGCAATGTTGATTGGTATGGTGGATGTGTGGAGTGGTGGTGGATTGGGGATGGACACTATGGAAGATTGAGGGACCCATGCTAAATTTTGATTGGTGAGCGAAGGTTGATTTGGAACTCCTTGGGTCATAGGGTCTATGTGAGCTGACTATTTTCCTTTTGTTCATTGTGAAAGCAACCTGTTGATAAGCCCTAATGTATCCGTAAGTTCCTGATTTGACCATGTGTCAAATGATGGGGTTGTGGTTGGATGAGATGATGGATGAGTCGATGATGATGGGTGATTAGTCATGGTCATGTTGGCTAAGTGAGATGATGGAGGGGTGGATGACATGGTCATGTTGGCTAAGTGAGATGATGGAGGTGTGGATGATGATGGATGAGAGGACATGGGTATGGTGCAAGTTGCATTTGATGTTACAACTTGGAGGCTAGGGACTTGTGAGGCAGCATTGACATACTCCTCATACAAGGGGTTGGTATAGGTGGATGTGAGGTAAGTGTTTGGAACACTTGGGCTTTGTGGTGGTTGGCTCATGGAGGAAGGCATACCATATTCATAACTTGAATTAGGATATCCTTGGGCAAGGTAGGTGGCAGCCAATTCGGATTCTTCCAAACCTTCTTGGCTAAGGGGTTCTAAGACATAGTTAGAAGCCTTGTAAAGGGCCTGCACTCTATCCATGTCTATGTAGGTGGTGGTTGTCTCCACATTGTGTGAATGTGTCTCTACTTGAGAGTGGGGTGGATGGGATGATCCAGACAAAGTGGTCTGAACCATATTGGATGGGGCTACCGAAGTAGCGGGCTCATGGGAATTGTTTTCCATTAAACTACTTTGGTTTATTATTTTCTTTTGTTGTCGTGTTAGCACCATAAAGTAATAAAACCAAATATTTCAAGCTTATCTAAATCACACAGATTAACAACCTTTCCAAAATTTAAAGCAAAGAAAACAACCAATCCTAGGGTTCACCTTGTGTGGCTTACCTTGTTCATTAATTATTTTCTTTCATTAATGTGAAGTTCCTTTTAGAATTGTTGGCTTGTGTGTTTTGATGTAACTTAATCTTGTTTAATGAAAAACAAAGGTAAAAACTATGGCTGGTTGGGGCAACGAGATTCTTGTTGGTAATGACCTCCAACAAGTTTGCTCGAGGGTAGTCCTATGGTGTCTAGGGGTAGAGATTTGATGGATGGAGATGAATGCCACCGTCACCAAACCTCAAGCAATAGTTGGTGATGAAATCCAACTATTACTATTAAAAAGTGGAGCGTGCAAGTGTGTGTGATTTATTTTATTAGATTTCTCATTCTCTATGGTGTGCAAACAATATTAAATATTACTAACTTCACTAATCTAAATCAGAAGCCAACACAAAGATGCAAATTTCACCTAAAGAGTGTAGAGTACACCCTTAAAATCCCCTACCTACAAGTGATTAAAATCACAAGAGCAACCGGAGGGTTCGTCCACCTCTCTGCCAAAGGGGCCAACCTAGGGTAGGATTACTTTATGCATCAAAATGTTGTTCCTATTTAGATATGCAAAATTAAAGTGATATTTAACCCTAAAATGCAAGATCTAGGATGCTTTTCTGTTTCATATGCACTCAAAAATGCAAACAATCACCTAGATCTACAACTTCAGAACAAGAAATGAATTTGGTATAATGAAATACACACAAACCCTAAATGTAACTTGCTGCAGATTCTTTCCCATATTACTTAATGTTAAGCCCAAAAACAACAAAAAATAGCAACATAAAATAGAATACGTAAATCGTTAAATGGAGAACTAGGGTTACGAAACTCACTTGGAAGCCTCAGCTCTGCTCCAAATTAATGCCAGGCATAGTTGGGCACCTACGTAGGCATAGCAGAGCACCTGCTAGGTGCACAAGGATGCCTGCGTAGCATGGAAGAGCACCTACGTGATCTCTAGAACTACTGTAGAATGCTTCAGAAACCCTAGCGATGAACGCGATGACTTTTATGTTTCTATAAATCCTGCAATGAACAACAATAAAATTAAGTTAGCAAGGTAGATCTATCAAATAATGAAACCCTTGTGGGGTCCCACCATGATCGCCATTTGTGAATGCAAGAACACGACACTTAAAATAGAATAACAGAAAACCAAATAATGCAGTGAGACACAAAGATTGCACAAAAGAATATATTCAATAAAATAGGGGGGAGCCGATAAACTCCTTTATTACAATCAGTGTTCCATGCGAATATTTGATACAATAGATTACAATGGCGCTAGGGTTCTCCAAAACCCTAGCTAACAACAACAGAAGTGTCTTCAGATTTGGGTGTGTCCTTGATTCCAACAGGTTGAGTGGGCTTCAGATATCCAAGGTTGGGCCACTCCAGCTTCAACAACCATCAAACAATGTGTGAAATTTGTAGATTTGCATACACAAAATAGAACAAAGGGAGTTAGTAATACCTGTGAGGGCTTGTATGGGAGCACAGGGCAGCCACAGAACTAGGTTTTCGACCAGCAGAGTAGCATAAGGGTGAAACCAGCATCCACCAACAGCCGGAGAGTGGAGTAGCAGTCTCCAAGTGCAAGGAGGGAGGAGATGTCGATGGGCGGGAAGTCATCTACAGGGGAGCTCAAGAGTGCCTATGGTTCGTGTCTTGGGCATAGTGGAGAAATTGAAGGGCACCAAGGATCTGGAAGTGCGAAAGTGTTCGGACCCATTGAAGAAGACCAGGCTGTTGACGGTTTCAGTCGGGGTAAGGACCCACCAGACAAAGGGGGTGGTGGGGCTCAAAAGTCTTATGCCTAGGCAGCGGCCTCAGAAACCCTAAATGGGTTTTTTACCAAAGAGTTGTTTTCGGTTGGGGATGAGCTGGACATCTTGGTGGAAGTTCTTTCAAGCTTCATGGAGTTTGAGAAATTTACCCTCATAGGCAAATTCATTGGCGACCGTCCCGACATGGAAACTATCCGAAAGTGGGCAGCAAGAAAATGGAGGACTTTTGGTCATATGGAGCTAGTGGCCCTATTCCAAGGTTTTTTTGCCATTATGCTGAAAAATAAGGAGGATTACTATAAAATTCTGGCTGGCGGGCCATGGTTTCTAGGCCACAAAATTTTATTCCTTAGGAAGTGGGACATGGATTTCAGTCCTGATACCCAGAACATCAACATTGCCCCAATATGGGTTAGGCTCCCGAATCTTCCCCTCTTTGGCTGGCATGAAAATTTCATAAGGGGTATTACACGCTCCATTGGGGAATTGGTCACCATTGACCCACCCACCCGAGCTCAAACAAGGTTTGTCCAAGCCTGTTTTTGCGTTCTAGAAGATTTGGAGGCGAAACTCCCAAATTTCATCACTCTTCGGTCTGGAGGTACCTTTCTTCATAAACAAGCTATTGTCTGTGAAAATAGACCATCTTTCAACCCCCAGTGTCGGTCCCAAGGGCACCTCCAATCCCAATGTCCTCTTTAAAAACTGGGTAAGTAGAAGCGTGAAAATGACAACCCCCTGGAGCATGGGGAAGGTTAGGAGAAGCAGTAAAATCTTCCAGATGCGAAGGGTCATGAATCTCCAGGTCCCACTAGAGTCTGCATCGGACTCTCTCAACCTGAAGAGAATCCCACTCTCCAATCAGACCCCGAGCAACTTGAGGCTGACAATCAGCAAGGAGCAGACTCCAACTTGGAAAGTGAATCATAGGAAGAGAAGGAACAGACCCCATCCCAAATTGTGACTCAGACTGTTTCTTTGCCCCAAGATATGGGTCATCCCGATTTCAACCAGTCGTAGACGATGCTGGAAGATTACCTCTTAGGAAGGAGGGGTGAACAATCCGATCACATTAGCCCCCAAAACATGAGGAGCCAAAAGCAAAGTGTGGATTTTGGTAGTGAGAGGAAGCAGGGCCATCCTCCTAACAAAGACAGGCGGGACAAAGAGATAGCAAATGACATTGCAAATGGAACCCAACGTTTGCTGGTTCTGGATGACTGTGGCGCTCAGACGAACAAAGTGCATGCATCAAAATATCCCCCTCAACAAGGAAGGGGAGACAATAAAAACCTCAAACTATCCAGATGAAAGTCCTCTCATGGAATGTGAGAGGACTGAACAATGCAGCCAAATGAAGGTTACTGGCTGATCTCCGTAGGAGGACTAATCCTTCCATCCTTATTTTGCAAGAGACCAAGGTCGATGCTATCTCCTCTGATAAAGTTGCAAAGGCCATTTAGGTGAAGGCAAATTGTCTATCCAGTCCTGCAGTGGGAACATCGGGAGGGCTCATGGTTCTGTGGGACCCTTCGAGGTTTGAGGGCAGCCTGCTATCAACTTCCAACAGAATCATCAATGTACTGTTCTAGTCCAAAACCACCAATTTTTCCTAGATTCTGTCCAACGTTTATGCTTCAAATTCTACCACAAAGAGAGCAAAAATGTGGAAAGCTATCTCTCAGATGAGGGAGAATTTTAGTAATTTTCCTTGGGTTTTAGGGGGTGACTTCAATTGTCCCCTTCATCCTTAAAAAAAAAGGAGGATCCGACCACTTCAGCCGCATCTTGGAGGACTTCAGGGATTTTGTCTCTACTAATGGCTTGCTCAAAATCGAACTCAAAGGGGCTTCCTTCACTTGGAGTAACAGAAGGATTGGGAGTGGTTTGATTCAAGTCAAGCTCGACAGATTTTTTATGTCCCAAGAAGCCATTCCTATCCTTGGCAGGGCTATCCTTTCGGCTCTTCCAAGGATTGGGTCTAACCATAACCCTATTTTCTTGGAGGTGGATGATGGGCCTATTTTTAAAACCCCCTTCAGATTTGAATCCATGTGGATCTCTCACAAGGACTTCAAAGGTTTGGTTTCAGCGTGGTGGCAATTGAAGGTGGAAGGAAATGCTCCTAAGAGGGTGGATCTAAAGCTCAAAATGGTCAAAGAAAAGCTGAAATTTTGGAATAAAGAGGTTTTCGACAACATTTTTGAGTCCAAAAAATCCATCTCTAAGAACCTAAAGGTTTTGGAGGAAAGTATGGAACTCGAAGGTTACACTGAGGGTCTCAAGGAGGAAGAGCGGAGTCTTTTGGTGGACTTTCATTCTATTCTCGCTAGGGAGGAAACATTCTGGCGCCAGAAATCTTGTGACCTTTGGTTGAAGAATGGAGACACCAACACAAGGTTTTTCCACACGTATACTATGAGGCACAGAGGGGCAAAAAATATCAGATAATTGGATTGTAAGGATGGGCACATTACCAGGGAGATAGAGGAAATCAAGAGCGAAGCGGTTGACTTTTTTTAGGATTTGCTTGGCACTCCTCTGGACAGCAACCTTCAGGTCTAGAAATCCCTGCTCGCCAATTTTTTGACTAAAGTCCCCCATGAGGTAAGCATTAAGCTTCTGGAACCTTTTTCCTCATCCGATATTAAGGAAGCATTGTTCTCCATGCAACCAAATAAGGCCCCTGGCCCCGATGGTTCCCCCCCCCGATTCTTCCAAGTCATGTGGGAGGTCGTGGGTCCGGACATGTGCGATGCTATTCGGGTTATTCAAGCTTCCAGATCCATCCACCCGAAACTCAATTCCACATTTCTTGCCCTCATTCATAAGTCTCCTACTTGTAAAAGTTTCTTTGACTATCGACCCATCAGCCTGTGCAATGTTTTTTACAATATTCTTACCAAGTCTATAGCCAATAGACTCAAAACAGTCCTCCCCATCCTGATTGATCCTTGTCAGGGAAGCACTGTTAAAGGTAGAAACATTCTTGATGGTGTCATCACTATCCATGAGACCCTTCATTCCGCTTACCGCTCCAAGAATGCTGCTCTTTTTCTTAAGCTCGACATGAACAAAGCCTTTGACCGAGTTGATCAAAATTTTTTGTGTGCAATCCTCCTCAAGTTCAGCTTTCATCCCCACTGGATTGACCTTGTCTACAGTTGTATATCCACTCCCTTTTTTTCTATCCTGGTCAATGGGTCCCCAACTAGGTATTTCCAAAGTGCCAAAGGCCTCAGATAGGGCGATACTTTATCCCCCATCCTTTTCATTCTTCTGGCGGAGGTTCTAAGTTGGTCCATGAAAGAGGCTCTTCGTCAGAACAATATTTTTGGCATTTTGCTGACTTCTAGAGTTGATCCTGTCACTCATCAGCAATTTGTGGATGACACCCTCATCTCCACTGGGGCATCCATTGCCCAAGCCAAATCGCTCAAGCGGATCCTATCCCATTATGAGCAAGCTGCAGGGCAAAAGGTCAATTACATCAAGAGCAAAATCTATTTTATTAACACTCCCCTGTGCAGGCAACTTTGGATTGCTAGAATTCTTGAATGCACTATTGATTCCCTGCCTACGTCCTATCTGGGGTTGCCTCTATCTTATAGCGGGTGGGCGAGTGGGGATATGTGGAACATGATTCTTGAGTGCCTTCACAAGAAACTTGGAACTTGGAAGGGCAAACTCTTGTCGCAAGCTAGAAAAGCCACCCTTACCAAAGCTTGTCTTCAGGGGATCCCGACCTACTTCATGTTGGTGTTCATGCTTCCGGTTGCATTTCACTCCAAAATTGAGAAGATTTAGAGGACCTTTCTATGGTCTGGAAGCGAAGAGAAATCTAGACTCCCCCTTGTTGCCTGGGACAAGGTGTGTTCGAGGATAGAACAAGGCGGTCTGGGGTTGAGAAGATCAAGACTTATGAATTTGGCTCTGATAGCGAAGCATGCTTGGAGGATTCTATCTAGCGACCCGATGGAGTGTGTTAAGCTGGTTAAAAAGAAGTATCTTGGCCCCATTTCCTTCTTGGATGCTAAGACCTCCTCCGTGGTGTCAACCTTTTGGAAATCTATGCTCCAAACTCGACATTTGATCAGCCTAGGAGCCCGCTGGATTTTGGGTGATGGAAACCTCATTTTCTTTTGGAAGGATAGGTGTGCGACTGAAGAAGCCCTTGGGTTGAGGGTGGATATCGCTGGGCTGAGAGGTTTGACTGACCCTAACTCCCAACTCAGGGTGGCAGAGTTCATAGACCGGAGCACCCATTTTCCTCAATGGAAGATTCTAGTTGTGGAGGGGTTTAATAATGAGGTTACCTTTCTTGCAAATATCCTCTAGTCAGTTTTAATTCCTTCTTCCAGTAGGAATGACAAAATCATCTGGAGTGGTATGGAGGATGGGATTTTTTTTGTTAAATCAGCTTATGAGTTTCTTACCACCAAGACTACTCTGGACTATAGGTGGAATACTGTGTGGAGGAAAGGAGTCGTCCCTAAAATCAAATTCTTTGCATGGATTTCTTTCCACAACAAAGCCTTAACAATTGAAAACCTTCACAAGAGAGGTTTTGCCTTCCCCAATAGGTGTTACTTGTGTCTTGCAGATTGTGAGACGAGGGATCATTTATTCTTGCATTGCCCATTTTCCCACTCTGTTCTTAGTATTGTCCTATCCTCCTTCCAAATCCTATGGTGCTCTCCCTGTTCCCTCAGAGATGCTTTCCACCAATGGCCTAATCCTTTCAAGAATCCCAAACTCTGCTTCCTCCTTGAGGCCTCCTTCCATCATTCAATTTGGCAAATTTGGTTAGAGAGGAATGCTAGAATCTTTGGTAGAGCTCCTAGAGGGCCCCCTTCTATTTCTCAAAGGACGTTGTCCTACACCATCAAGAATTCTATTGATGTTCCTAGTCCCTGTCCCTACCTTTCGAGCGAAGAAGCGATTCTCAAAATGATGAATCTCTGGCCGTTTTTGGAGGTTGTTAAAGGGCCCTGTCAAAGGAATATTGTTTGGACCAAACCCCCCATGGGGTGGATTAAATTAAACTTTGATTGAGCGGCTAAGGGGAATCCTGGGCCCACTAGTGTTGGGGGTGTTGTCAGAGATCATGATGGGAATCTTGTGATGGCCTATTATGAAGATTTGGGCTCCCAGAAAAATCACTATGTCGAAGCCCGAGGTGCTCTGAAAGGTATTCGGATACTCTCCGAGGATCCTCGGCCTCTTATTATTGAGGGTGACTCACTCAACATCATGAATTACCTTCTTGGCACCAAAAATCCATCTTGGAAAGTCTACAACATCATCCTCGAGGCAAGAACGCTTCTCTCCTATCGTGGTAGGTGGAAAGCAAATCATACTTTGAGAGAAGGTAATCGCATGGCTGACCACATGGCCAACAAAGGGCTTGTGACCATGTGTTCGGTCGTGTGGTGGTCTCGCTTCCCATCCGAGGTGGAAAGGTTGGCCAGAGCAGACATCCATTCATGAAGCTTTCCTTGCACAATTTTTGGAAAGCCCCCTCCGACGAGTTTTGGTGTGGCATGGCAATTTTGTCTACTTAGCTGTCCATGGTGTCTTGTCTATTTTGCTTTCCTCGTTTCATTTCTTTGGGCTCTACTTGGTGTTCCTTCAGTTTTGTCTTGTTTATTTTTCATTGGGTTTCCAGGCCTAAAAGCCCTTTTTACAGTTTCCAAGTCTTTAGCATTAGGATGGCTTTACTTGCAATTAGGCTTATGTTACAGCCAAGAGGTATGATGCATCATTAGAAATATGGCTAATTTTGTACATAAGGTTTTGGGATCCTCTATAAAAACCCACTGTTAATATATTAAAATAATTACCAAAAAAAAATACCTATGAGGGCTCGACAATGTGAGGCCCTCGGACATCAATAAAACCCTAGTTTAATAGTGAAGCAAGAGAGCATGCAAGATCAACAAATTATTAAATAAAATACATTAAAATGAGATATACCTTACTTTGGTTCAGTTATTGATGATGGCATGGTGTAGTAGGCTTAGATTCATTTTTCTATAGTTGTAGTAGGCTCAGATGCACACTTGGTAGGCTCTAACACAAGCTTCGCAGGCTCTGGTGTGCACCTGTGGGATACAACAGGCTCTGGAGTGCAAATACGGTATATAGTAGGCTCTGGTGAGCACTTCATAGGCTCTACAGTGAGCCTCACAAGCTTTGGATGGCACCTGTAGGTTAGGGCAGAATCTACATAAGTAGATTAGGGGGATGGAGATGAATGCAGTGAATGGATGGGGGATATGACGATGACAAAGGATGAATGGGTGATGGATAGAACAAAAGAAGTCTTATCAGTGAGCTAGGGCTTCAGATTTTTAGGATTCTATGCTAGGGCTTCACCAATAATTCCTCCAAGGTGCAATGTCTAATCTCTAGGTTCCAGTGAATTCCAATTCTAGGGTTTGGGCATTTGCAAATGCCCCTACTTATAATCCAAGCTTAGGATTTTCTTAGAGTTTTAGCCTTACACTTTTGATCATGTGGTTAAGATTAAATTATATCCTAAGGTTGAGATTACTTTTTGCATGTGACATGGATTAATGAATATGGACGGTGGAGATTAGAATGGATCGAAAGGTTGTGGTTAATTGAGTTTATAAATACATATTTTATAATAAATATATTATAATATAATATAAAATATTAAATAATATTAAAATAATCCCAATTAGACTATGAAATGGTGGGAAAGGGCTAAAATGGTGGAATGGATGGCAGGAAAGGTGGATTTATGCCAAATAATTGGCGGAAAGGGTGTATGGTGGACAAGTGGGTGGTGGAATGGTTAGGATGGAGGATTAGTGGCTGTAATTTGGTGTCTATAGATATGTTCTTCTCTAGGTTTAGTAGTATTATAACCTTCTTTGAGTGGCTCCTTTAGACCACTATGAGTTGTAAATTTCTATGCATCAATAGTGTCTTTAGACAATTGATACAAATCATATGTTGTGCCCTTAAATAACACAAAACTAATTTATTTTGAGAGTAGTGTAATAGTACAAGTTTTTCCACTTTTAATGCACTAAGATTACACTTTATCACTCTGATCAACTCTCAAATTAATGCACTAAGAATATATTGCAACTAATCAAGAATAACCTAAAAAGAATCCTTAAGAGTTATTCTGAAATTTCACTATAACTAAAAATGTAGAGATTAGTCATATTTTTATTTTTAGAATAGATAATAGGTAGTTGATAGAAACTATTTTTTAAATATAATAAACTCCTAATAAAAGTGCAAATGAACCTAAAAAGAAAATTTTCTTTTTACACTTTTGAAGACTGCAATCCAATTTTCTATTTGCAACCTTAATCCAAATGTAGGTGCATCTAAAAAATTTAATAGGTAGATTAATTAATAAACCTATTTGCACCAGATATATGCATACCTTTGTTGTAGCTCTTTTATCACTTTCGTAGAGTATGTAGATCATGGTGTCTAGGATCACCAAGTTGTTGTTACGAGAATGTCCTTGCAAATTTTTGTAGACTATCTTGAATAGCTCCTTCTTCACCAAATTATGGTCTCAACATTTATTTTATGAGCCTAGGATTTGATGGTTTTTTATTCTCCTTTTGATGCATATTTGGAGCAATCTTTTTCCCTGAAGTGATGCCTTCTTTCTATGAGAGGCAATCTTCAAATCTTCAATATTTGGTGAGCTTCTTCTATCTTCAAGTTGTCTTGTCAATTTATGACTTCAAGTAGGATCTTCTTCTGATATTTAGCACTCCTTGCTAAATTCTTCTTCTTATATTTGGCACTCCTTTCCAAATTATTCTTCTCATATTTGGCACTCCTTGCCAAATTTTTCTTCTCTTGGGCTTGTTGTCGGATGGTGATAATTGTCCCAAGTCATTCACTATTAGAGGCTTCTCCTTGATAGTGTATTTCTCCAATGAGTTATTCTTTGAGAATATCTTTGGTAAAACTCTCCTAGCATTTTTTTGGATGCTCGATAAGACCTTCTCAAGGTATTTGATCTATCATATTCTGATGGTTTTCCTTGAGACCTTTTCTTCAACCTTCTACTCTTGGAATTTTTGGTGATGAGATCTTCCTCTAGATCATTGAATCTGATACTTCTAGATTCAAGCAGGACTTACCTAATCCTTATTATCCTTTTCTTCCTTGACTGGAAGTTCTACAATGAGATCTTCTCCTAATCTCTTTAATTTTCCTCTAGGTGTTGAATTGATTTTGAAGAAGATACCCTTCTTAACTTTCTTGTAGGAATTCTCCCAAATCACTAAATATTCTTTCCCTACAACAAAGTATTAGTACTAAAATATTTAGTTTCCTTTTAAATCAGATATTCTTCTTCAAATTCAAGATCAAGGCTACTATGGCCTTTTTCTAGTACCAAGGCTACTATGGCCTTTTTCAACACCAAGGTTCTTGTGGCCTTTTGGTATTGATAATTTTATGGCTTCTCATTCAAGGCTCCTATGGCCTCTTCTCTAAGGCTTCTATGCCCTTTTTATATCAAGGATTTTATGGCCTATTATTCAACTTGTAAAGTTCTTTGGTTCAAAAATGGATATCTTCTATCTCCTGACTTCACCATAACTCTTCATAAGAAGTCTTCTTTTGTATAAATAAAAAATATTTGCACTATGAGGGCATGTTGAACTTTGGATAACAAATTTGGATTCTCCTAGCTTTCTGTCATAGGAGTCCCAATCCTCTGAGAAATAGATTTTTGTAAACAAAATAAGCTTTAGGTAATAGTTAGTAAATTTCCATATATCTTGGATGATCCTCATTGAATGAATGATCTATCAATCCAGTGGCTTGAATCTTGAGTCCTGGTGTTCATGATTTTTTGTTGAAACTCTTGTGGAAATACTCTAGTCAATTATAATCTCAGTATTTCCATGAACTAAGACTTCTTTCAGTCCTCACTCACGACTCTCTCTTATTCTACCACCTAGATTCTTTTGAGGGCTTTTAACAGTGGCTGGTCCAATGATGCATCAGTTTTTCAAAATGCTTAGGCTCAATTGTGTCTTTCCTATAGATCTACACAAACTAGATCTACCATATCTCTAATACCACTATTAGTTTTTGATGCAGTATGCATGGAGAGATAGCAATCACGAGATGCATAATAATATGAAAGAAAGTAAATTTTCTTATACTGAAATATAAAAGATTACAACATAGCTATGGATGAAAATGAACACTCTAATATAAAGCTACTAAACTACATTGCATCCATAACCAATGGATGGTATCACACACTATGCTACACTCTATGTATATCACACTCTATGTAATTCTCACTCTATATATATATACCTAAGAGACCATCCTTATATAGTCAAAATAGGATACTTGGCCAACACTCTATCTAGCTATGCAAGGGACAACTTGCAAATGTACAACTTGCACAATGACACTTATGCACTTATTACATTGCATGAAGTAACTAGATAACTTTCCCCTAAAGTAATCTAAGTATATACCTTGGAAGATACATTTACATAACCCAAATGATGGAATAAAATCTATTTCTAACACAAATAAATTCCATATTTACTTGAAAACTCTAAGACTTTGGAAACTATGAATGTATCCCCATTGTTAGTTATAATAGTGGTCAAAATATTGAATCTAGTTACTAACCTCTCCAAAAATTTAACCATTGTCTCTTGTTTTACCTTTTTTGTTGCCATTTTTTTAGATCATCTGGTGAAGTAATCAATTACCATTAGGATAATTTAGTCATGTCTGACACCCAATCACTAATTTTTCTTGGATCATCCCCTCTAAACTATAAATTACAGAGGTCTTCTAGGGATAAATTATGTTCTAATTCTACTAAATATGCTAGTTCCTCACACAAATCCCTTCCTCTAATCAAATTTTTTGGTCTGATTTCTACATCACATTCTTGTATCTTTATAACATATCCAACTCTTTTCTCACCTAATTATCCTTATAAAACAAGGTTTCTAATGTCAAAATGTATCACATATATAAGATTTCTAATCTATGAAATATAGTTTTTAATATTTTTAAGATATTTTACTAGAGAAAACACTTTTATTTCTATATTTTTTTAGTTCTTTTTATAGGCATGCAATGTTTGACTTACAAAGGCAATTGGATGTTCTTGATTTTCATTATTTTGTGTAATAACAACAACAAAGCTTTCTTCTACATGATAAACATACAATATGAAGTCTTTATTATAGTTTATATCTACCAAAAAAAGATATCGAACTATTGTTTACTTTATCTTCTTCAAGGCTTACCTCCTTTCTAGTGTCCAAATGAATCACGCTTATTTCTTAAGAAGCTCAGTCATGGGTTTGACTATTTGAGCAAAGTCTGATATGAATTTGTTGATAAAATTTAATTACCTAAAAATGGATAGTAGAGACTTCCTATTTTTAGGGATTGAAAATTCTAGGATTGCTTTAACCCTATATGGATCAATGGATAACTCTTGCTTTGAAACAATGTGCTCTAGTAACTTGCTTTCATGCACTGCAAAGATTGAATTCTTAGATTTTAAGGCGATCCCAAATTCTTATCATATTTGAAAGATCATTCTTAAATGAGCAAGTGCTAATCCTTATTATGTGATAATACTATAATATCATCCAAATATATAAGTATTACCTTGCTCACTAGTTTTCCAAAGGTAAATTTTATGGCTCTTTGATATGTTGCTCCAATTCTAGACAAGCCAAAAGGCATCCTCTAGTACAAAAATTTCCTTGTTTTTTAGTGAATGTAGTCTTGTATTGATACTCATCTATAACCAAATTCTAATTGAAGCTAAAGAAACCATTTAGCAAAGAATATCTCAGCTTTGGCCATAGTTTACAACATTTGGTCTATTTGGAAAATTGGATAGTGATCCTTCAAGGAGGCCTTGTTAAAAGTCTAGAAGTCTACACACAACTAAATATCTTTATTTTTTTTGGATTAGGACCAGGTTGGCCACCCATGTGGATTTCTTTATTAGATATATGATATTTGAATTAAGCAACTTTTATAATTCTTGTTTCATTAGGGCCTTAAATTTTGTATTTATTAGCCTTTGCTTCTACTTAAGTGGCATAACATTGGAAAATAATTCTATTGTGTGTTGGATGAATTCCCTATTGTACACCTTGAGATCATTACAACTCCATGCTATTATATATCCATATTATTTGATTAAAACCATGAGTTCATTTATCTCATTTTTTATGCACCTTATTCCAACCTTTAAGCTTTTATTGGGATAAATATAAACTTCCTTGAATTCTTGCTCATCAATTTTAATTTTTTGACTAATCATCTAGTCACTATTGTCAAAGAGTCTTTCGAGTTAATAAATTATTTGGGAATGTGATTATTCTTTAATTGTATCACCTCCACTTGATCAATGTGATCTAGCATTATTTTATGTTGAGCTACATATACAACTTCTTGAGTTAAGAAGTTTACTATCTACTCATCATTATCAAAAACCTACTAGAAGATATCTTTGTTTGGGACTCATGGTCTAAAGTCCAGTTTGACTCCTTTTGACTTTCTCCAATCATAAAAATTTAGAATAAAATTTCCCCCTTGTGAGGCCAATGCATCACCTAGCATGTTTTCACTTCTAGGTATTGCCTTCATATTTATCACCTCAAAGCTCTTAAAAAGATCCTAAACCCTATTCTAGTAGGCTTTAAGGTAGTAATACTTGCTACTACATTTTTTTGTAACCTAATTCATCAATATATTTGAATCACCATAAATTGATAGCATCTTAATCCCCATCATTTTAGATTTTAATAGAACCAAGCATAGATATTAATAATCAACAACATTAATAATGCAAGTCTATATTATCCTTTATGAACATTTCTTAATCCCTTCTAAAGGGAAAATTAATACCACTCTAGCTCTAGGTCTATTGTTGCATCTAGTTCCATAAAAGTAAAGTTTCCATAGCTCTATTTCTCAAATATCTTAGTTTGATATGGCTGAGAGCTTATGATTATATGACTCTGTTATGCAATAAGTACTCAAACCACTTTCTATCACTACATTGAAGTCTTTGAAAGAGAATTCATCCTCCATTTGTAGGTCTTCAGTCACACTTTCTAGATATTTTTTATCATTCTAAATCAAGTTAACGATTCTTCCATTTTATCAATGTGGTAAGGACATGGTTTTTCCACATAGATTCTTACCTTTCTTCCTTTATGAGGGATAACCATATGAGAGTAGTCCAAGGACAAATATCCATCAATATTGACCATGAATTATCTTCAGAGGTATAAACTAAATTATGGGTGAAGGTCCACCACCACCACTTCCTAGATTATTATAACCTTTGGTACCTTATGTAGCACCATTAGCATATCTTTGATCACCCCAACTATTTAGACTAGGGTGCCATCTAGCTATATTAATATAAGACTTGATTGGATGTACTCCATTCCCATTGCTCATAGACTACCTTTAACATGACAATGGTAGCATTCCTATAATCCACCATGAAATTATGCACTATCCATATCTCCATACATGGACATATATAAAAATATGATCAATTTTTACCCATTCTTAGTTTCTACTGATCCTAAGCCAAAATTTGATATAGGCATGATATTCCTACTAAATTGATGTTTTCAATTATACCCTATGTAAGTCTATTTATCTTAGGATCAATAATACATCATACATGGTTTCCTTTGAAGTTTGAATGAGTCGTATTTAGTTCCTTGAATATACTATATTTAGATGCCTTCAACAACTTTTGTCCTTCTAGATTGTCTCATAAAAATTTTGGTACAAATTAGTTGCTTCTAGTCTTTGCTTTTTTGTAATTGAAAATACCACAACTTCTTTAGAGTCCTCTTGACTTTTATTTGATTATTTTGTCTTTGGTTAGTCCCTCTTTTGCTCCTATTGATATTGAGCGAGCACCTTAAAAGGCTTCATATTCTTTGGTTCCACTTGTAAAAGTTTCTTTCTAGACCTTTTCAATACTTGAATGCATCCATCATCCTCAAAATCTTTAGATAAAATGAATTGATCTGATTCATTTAGCATATTTACCACTCCTTTATATGTCTTTTATGCCCGCTATATTGCTACTAGCTAGGATTGGTGTTGATAGATCGTACACGTGTCTACATTGTGAGGGTCTTTGCAAGACAAAAACTAGTAACTTTTCAAAGAAAAGGAAGGAAATGGCCCATCCTCTTGATCCCTACACACAATATTTTTTTTTATAACCACATTTTTGTTAGAATTCCTTTAATATTTTGTTATGTAAGAAAATATTCTAGGATGATAGCCTTAAAATATTTTATCAACATTTTATATTTCCATCATAGTGAATTTATTGGTAAGATTTCTCACCATTACCCTATGCTATTGGATCTCTGTGGAATATTTAAGTTCCAAAGTAATTAATAGAGTTAAAGTTGGTATAAGTGGTGTAAAGCAAAAAATACCAACACCAAGATCATAAAAATGAATCAAACACAAGAATTATTACAAAATAAAATAATGCTATTATATTGATTTTAGTGATCTTGAATCTCCACTATTACAACATTGGTGTGCCCCAAGATCAGGGGACACACAATACTTGTGTTGATAAAATGATTTTAAAATAAGAGGGTTAAAGCCCTCAATAAAATGATAGTTGGTGTGCCTGGATCATATTCACTCCAAACAAGTGTGAGTGGGCTTGTGTATACCTACAAGGCCACACGAAGCAACAACAACCGTTACTAAAAATACCTCCTATAACCTACATACAAATAGATCAAAATAAAGTTAGTAACAACTATGGGGATTCCACGGTGTGAGGCCCACTAAAACATAAAAGTATAAAATACTAACCCTAGCTAAAATACTTGCTAAATTAAGTGTAGAAATATAGAAACATAAGTAAATCAATAAAAAATGATACCTTATCAAAATATTCTTGAGTTTTTGGATCTACACTCCTGATGACTCAATATTATTATGCACAAATTTCCATGAGCATTCAAGGGTTTGGTGACTAAAAACTAATGAATGATAAATACCCCGTAGCATTCAGGGATGGTTGTGGATGCCCTGCAGCATTTTGAAAAAGCTTTATAGAATTCAAGAAATTCCTTGGAGTGTTAAAGGGTTGTGGGAGGATTCTCTATAGAATCTGATTTGGTTCATAGATATTTTGATAATGGATATGGTGGATGTGGTAGTAACGAGGAGGGAATGTGTTAGCAGAGTGCTAGCGTTTTACGAATTGATGGATGTTAATTTTTCTAACCCTCATTCATGAAAGTGAGTTTGGTTCGACGACACCAATGGATAGTCAAGATTAAAAAATGATGAAGGGCTAAGATTATGATTTGATAAGTGGTATGGATCATGTTAAAGGAATTGTCGAGATTAAGATGTGATGGGTAGCTGAGATTTATTCATATATAGATGTAAATATATAAAATATTTATATTTATATATAAATAAATATACATATATAAAAATAAACTATGAGTGGTTGTGATTTGATGATGTGTACATGACAAGTTTCTAGGTTTTGGTGTCTATAGATGCCCCTTTTTGTATCATATTGCATGAAATACAATGCGATGCAAAAAAAAGAGACACCTAATTTGGTGAAGTGGCTTCTTTCATTGGTGTGTAAGAAGATCCTGAAGACAAAAATTGTTGTTGTAGCTTACCATATCAATTGGAGATTGAGTGAGGAATGAATCTCATAAGCTAATTGAAAAAATAGTGGGTGATATGAATGATGTAAATGATTTTATTATTGATTCTATTTTTACCCCAACAGAGGAGTTTTTGGAAATGCAGATGATGTGAATGATGTAAATGAATGTGAATCGTTGATTCTTTTTTTGCCCCAATAGAAAATGGTTTTTTGAAATATGGATGATATGAAATATGTAAAGGAATGTGAATGACTAATTATGTTTATGCCCCAACATAAAATAGGTTTTTGGAAATGTAGATGATATGAATGTTGTAAATAAATGTGAATGATTGATTCTATTTTTACCTCCAAAAAAGAGGTTTTTAGAAATGTGAATGATATGAATGATGTAAGTGAATGTGAATGATGTATCCCAATGTGGGAAAGCAAGATCAAATCTGGTTGTAAGGTTGGGGTGATTTTGTGCTGTTGAAAAATATGTCTTTTTGGTATCATTGAAATGCAAAATGATGAAAATGAAAAAAAAAAGTAAAGTAACCAATCATCCTAGGGGTCTATTAGTGAAATTAGCAATTTCTAAATGTTAAATGAGAAACCAATAATCCTAGTGAGTTGTTATCCTCAGTGAATATTGCAATGTAAATGAAGCAATGTAGTAAAAGTTATTTGTGTTTGTTACCCCACAAAAAAGGGCATCAATGACAACTTTTCAGAAAAATTAATCTTAGCACAATATCACTCAAAAAATGAGGGACCAAAAATATTTTGTTTTTCAAACAAAAGGATGTTGGATGATGGTATGCGCAAGCCTCCTTATGGTGATCTAGCCATCCTACCAAATTGCATGGATAACCAATCATTGTAATCACTAGGGGAATAGAGTCTACCACTAGATATGAGGTTTGGTTGATAATGCAAGTGAATTTTATAATGTTGAGTGGAAATGAATTGAATTTTGTATGATATGCATGATGTAAATGAATGTGAATATAAATTGTGTAATGATTGATTCTTATTTTGCCCCAACATAAAAGGGGTTGTTTGACATGTGGATGATATGAATGATGTAAATGAATGTGAATGATGTAAGTGGATTTTGACAATGTTGAATGGAAATGCATTGATGAGTGAATTGGGAAATGTTGAATGATGATGTATGAGTTTGAATGAATATGGAAATGCATTTATGGGTGAATTTGATGATTTTGTAAAATTTAGAATTGTTTTGGGACATTTTGAAGCAATTTGAGGCAATTTTATGACTTTTAGTTGCAAACCATGAATAAATACCTAAATTAATCCTTGTTATCATAAAATGGGATGATATGATGTGATGAATGGTTGTAATAGTGAATGTGATAATTTTGTGAAATTTTAGACCATTGTGAGGCATTTTGATGCGATTTAGGTGTTTTCATGACTTCTAGTAGCAAAGCGCCCAAATCAATTCATGTTATCACAAAATATAATGGAATTATGTAATGAATGCATTAATGAAGTTTGAGGTAATTTTATGGGGTTTTGATATGTTTTGAGGCCTTTTGAGTCCTTTTGCAGAATTTTGGATTCAAACATAGATCAACATCCACACCATGGATAGACATGGGAGAGCATATTCCAATTGGTAGATGTAGAGAAGCATTTGAGTGTACCAGGAAGATGCCTTGGGGTATTTGAGCATGCAAAAATTGACTATAAAATGGCTACAATGGTGAAATTCAATTAATTATTGTATTTGAGAGTTCACGAAGTGACGTCTGAATAATATTGAGTGAGTGAGGTGATAGCAATGGAGGGCATGGATGCAGAAATAGGAGTTGAGGTGCAGGTGGCAAAGGTAAGTGCTCTTAGCTCTCTTGATTGGATTTTGCAATGTATTTTTAATTATTATGCAATGAATGTGATGGTAATGTGGATTGTTGTTGTGTTGTGATATAGTTGAGGATCTTGGAGGCTCGGTATCGATTCTCACCCATCACATTAAGGGTGAGAAAGGCACTGCATAAGGACCATCGATATTATCTAGAGTGGGTGGGATTGGTCGAGTGTGTTCAAATTGAGGTGGTGAGGGCCAATGAGGGGTATATATCTACCTTGGCAAAGAGATGGGATCTAGATAGGGGGATCTTCTAGCTCCTAATAGGGGAGATGATAGTGACACTAGGGGATGTGTACCACATATTTTGAGTACTAGTGGAGGGATTGCTTGTCCAAGTTGGGAACAAAAAGGAGTATTTTGAATGATGATGTATGAGTTTAAATGAATATGGCAATGTGTTGACAGTTGAATTTGATGATTTTGTAAAATTTGAAAATGTTTTAGGACATTTTGAAGCAATTTGAGGTAATTTTAAGACTTTTAGTTGCAAACCATGAATAAATACCTAAATCAATCCTTTTTATTATAAAATGGGATGAAATGATGTGATGAATGCTTGGAATAGTGAATGTGATAGTTTTGTGAAATTTTGGACCATTTTGAGGCATTTTGATGCGATTTAGGTATTTTCACGAGTTCTAGTCGCAATCGACAATTAAGCACCCAAATCAATTTATGTTATCAAAAAATATAATGTAATGATGTAATGAATGCATGAAAGGAGTTTGAGGTTATTTTATGGGGTTTTGCTATATTTTGAGGCCTTTTGAGTCCTTTTGCAGCATTTTAGATCCAAACACTAACCAACATCTACACCATGTATAGATGCGGGAGATTGTATTCCACTTGGTAAAATTAGAGAAGCATTTGAGTGCACCATGAAGATGCCTTGGGTTATTTGGGCATGCCAAAATTATCTATAAAAGAGATACAGGGATGAAATTCAATTCATTATTGTGTTTTAGATATCAATAAGCGATGTCTATAGAATATTGAGTGAGTGAGGTGATAACAATGGAGGGTATGGATGTGGCAATAGGAGTTGAGGTGCAGGTGGTAGAGGTAAGTGCTCTTAGCTCTCTTGTTTAGGTTTTGCATTGTTTTTATTAATATTATGCAATGAATGTGATGGTGATGTGCCTTTGTTGTTGTGTTGTGCTACAATTTAGGATCTTGGACGCTCGATATTGATTCTCACCCATCACACCAGGGGTGAGAAATGCACTGCAGAAGGACCATTGATATTGGTTAGAGTGGGTGGGATTGGCCGAGTATGTTTGAATTGAGGTGGTGAGGGCCGATGAGGGGTATATCTCTACATTGGCAAAGATATGGGATCTAGATAGGGGGATCTTCCATCTCCTGAAAGAGGAGATGATAGTGATGCTAGAGGATGTGTACCACATATTTAAAGTACCAATGGAGGGATCGCATGTCCAATTTGGGTATAAAAAGGAGCATGTTGAATGATTATGTATGATTTTGAATGAAGATGACAATGCGTTGATAGTTGAATTTGATGATTTTGTAAAATTTGGAATTATTTGAGGATATTTTGAAGCAATTTGAGGTAATTTTATGAATTTTAGTTGCAAACCATGAATAAATACCTAAATCAATCCTTGTTATCATAAAATGGGATGAAATGATGTGATGAATGCCTAGAATAGTGAACGTGATAGTTTTGTGAAATGTTGGACAGTTTGAGGCATTTTGATGTGATTTAGGTGTTTTCATGACTTCTGGTTGTAATCAGCAATTAAGCACCCAGATCAATTCATGTTATCACAAAATATAATGGAATTATTTAATGAATGCATGAATGGATTTTGAGGTAATTTTATGGGTTTTTGCTATGTTTTGAGGCCTTTTGAGTTGTTTTGTAGCATTTTGGATCTAAACATTGACCAACATCCACACTATGCATAGACGTGGGAGAGCGTCTTCCACTTGGAAGATGTAGAGAAGCGTTTGAGTGCACCAAGAAGATGCCTTGGGACATTTGAGCATGCTAAAATTGATTACAAAAGGGCTACAAGGGTGAAATTCAATTCATTATTATGTTTGAGAGTTCAAAAAATGATGT
This sequence comes from Wollemia nobilis, assembly GCA_028583015.1. Lineage (NCBI taxonomy): Eukaryota > Viridiplantae > Streptophyta > Pinopsida > Araucariales > Araucariaceae > Wollemia > Wollemia nobilis. The sequence continues at coordinate 1,820,063 of JAQPPZ010002729.1, read as the reverse complement.
CTGAATAAGATTGAGTGAGTGAGGCAATAACAATGGAGGGCATGGATGTGATAGTAGGAGTTGAGGCACAGGTGGTAGAGGTAAGTGCTCTTAGCTCTCTTGTTTGGATTTTGCAATATTTTATTATTATTATTATAAAATGAATGTGATGGTAATGTGAATTTTTTATTATTTTGTGCTATAATTGAGGATCTTGGAGGCTCAACATCGGTTCTCATCCATCACACTAGGGGTGATAAAGACACTACAGAAGGACCATTGATATTGGTTAGAGTGGGTGGGATTGGTTGAGTGTATTCAAATTGAGGTGGTGAGGTCCTATGAGGGGTATCTCTCTACCTAGGCAAAGATATGGGATCCAGATAGGGGGATCTTCTAGCTCCCAATAGGGGACATGACGATGACAGTAAAGGATGTGTACCACACCTTTTGAGTACCATTTGAGGGGTTGCATGTCCAAGTTGCCCATGACAAGGAGTATGAGATGAGGTAGATTTTTGGTGATGGATGGAGGGAAGTGAACATTAAGGGTGGTGGGATCAAATACTTGGATTTGTATGTGGAGAGGTGATTGGATTCACTACCAACCTTAGTCATGTTCCTACTGGCTAATGTATTGGTGCCCAAAAACACTGACTGTCGATTCCCATGTAATAAGATTTAGTTTGTGTTTTATATGATCAATGAGCCTCGAGTGTATGCATGGGTGCATATAATACTAGCATAGATATACCTAGAGTTTTATGAGTGAAGATGTGGTGGTATAAGGGATTGGGCTATAGTGTTCTATTGTAGATCTAGGGCTAGGAGTATGTTAGTATGGCTCCTCATATGGGCCTACCATGCGATTGGGATAGGGATCAACCATATTCCTTGAGATGGTGGGTGACTAAGTAGATACAACCGATTCATCCTTATCATAGTATCTAGGAGTGCAAATATCTACGGGTAGGTTTGATATCATACCAAGTGTACTAGAGGCCATGGTGAGATGCTCGATAGCCCTCTGATAGAGAGTAGTTTTTACATGTTAGGAAAGCCATATGGGTGGTTGGGTGACATGGTAGTGAGGTGGAGTTGATCTAGTTCTCACGAGTATTATGGTAGTTTGAGATATAGCAGGGACTACCTAATGCTCAAATGTTGTATAGGCATTGAGCTAATGAGTCAAAGCTACCTTGTATGGGGGAGTGGCGGGTGGAGTATGAGGATGACAAGGAGATATATCTCCTAGATGTGGATGATGTTGGGACCACGAGTGATTATGATGTATGGTTCACTTCACAGATACCATGGGTACCTAGTCAAGTGTTTTATGAGGATAGTGGGGATGATAGGGAGATAGTAACAAAGGTTGATGAGACTTCCTAATGTTAGATACATCATCAATCCAGTAGCTAAGGGATGTAGGTGAGAGTTGCAGTAGAGAAGCCTCTAGATATTGGGGATGATGGTTATGGTGGGGTGGTATGGAGGAGTTTCTAGAGAAACCTCTTGGTCAAAGTGAGGAGGAGTGGGATGAGCTCCAAGAAGAGTGATACCAGCTCTGGTATATGGTGGCAAATTAGGATGCATAGATAACAAAATGAGATGAGAGAATGCTTGGTTGCGGGTAGAGCTAGAGGTATGGATGGTGACAGGTGGAGGCAAGGATGTGATAGCGAGGCTCTAGGTAGAGTTGGTGTAGAGGGATACTTGTCATAGGTAGGATGTGCTATGCCTTTGATCCCAAGAAGGCTATATTTATGATCTTGAGGATCTCCTTATGCAACATGGCATTGGACTACCAGTGTGGTCTTCCTCTTCTGTATTTAGGACTGTTAGGTGTAGTGACTCTAGGCATAGTGACTCTAGGTCTAGGGCTCCTTTGGGATATCATGGGTCTACCTATAGGCTCTAGCTAGTGCCTTGATGCACTTTTGTATATGATCCTTAGTTCTCCATTATATATAATATTTGAGCATTTTTTGTATATGCAATATTATATATATACATGTCCTTCATTTTTGTGTATGACTTTGTGTGAATGCATGTGTTTGTGTGATGGATGACAATGTAATGATGATGTTTATGCTTTATGATAATGTAAATAAACTAATGTTGTAATGATCATTCATAGTTTAGATTTTACTTGACCATATTTATCATTGTCACTTAGTTAGGGACACCAATACAATGGTATATGAAATGGAAGACTCATGTAATGATGCGATAATGACATGAATGATATTTTGGCTTATGGATAGCTGATTTAAAATTATTTTATAAAGACTCAAACATCCTAGTGATTGCAAATAAAATCATTAAGTTCTATATTATTTCTCCAAGACCAAATGTGTGTGCTGTGAAAGTTCATTTACCAATCATGAGAATGGTAATGACTCAAGGTAATCAAGAACCAATGTGTGTGCAAGTGAGTTCATTAACCCATATTAAGTAAATTGAGATGCAACCTATCATAGAGGAGACCAAGAAGCTAGATTGTCCTTATGTTACCATGCATGAGTGTAATCCACTACCAATCATGCATCTATAGCCCTAGTGGATATTAGCTCCATAGTCCAATAATCTAATCTCTAACCTTTGGGGAATTAAACTACCTAACCATCTGGATGGAAATATAGTTTGATCCTTACTACTTGAGGATCTGTAGTGTGTGATGTGTAAAATAATTAGAGCTTTGGGAATTAGATTCTCAACCGAGGTGTGATGATAATTTTACCCTATCCTTACTACTCATTCTTTTATTTAGTATTATTGTTAGTGGTAAAACCACTATTTTTTATTTTGTACTATGTGCATAATGGGATAAGCAAATATGACTTCTTTCACTTCGAGGTTCAACCCAATCATGGTGTTATCCCTATTTGACACAAGATGTTTGTAATATGTGTGATATGTGTTTGGTTCAAGAATGTTAGAGTCAACTTCTAGAACTCAAAATTTTATTAGTTAAAATGTTCCTTGGTCCTATAAAAAACCCTTGACATGTATTGGAGGTTGCTTGAAACATGAGTGGCTAAGTGATTGAAAACGCCTAAGGATGATGGAAATTTATATTGCAAATGATAACTTGACTTATGAAATGATACAGTAAGATGAATGTGAAATTAAATGTGCCCCTAATTAAGGTGAAAAGACTTATTGGATTTATTATTACCAAAATTGAGCAAATGACCCCTAATATGGTGGATGAAATGCACCGAAATGACATGAAAGTACTTATGGAAAATGAATGTGTGAAATGCAATGTGTATGAATGATGATTTTGTGTATTTTTAGCCATGTATATATCTATAAGCATAGAACACTCTCAAGTGGATGATGTTTAGTGGCTCAGGCTCTTCTACTCCCTCTAGACTAGCAAGCCTATAAGTTCCTTGATCCACCTTTTTTTGACAATGTATGGACATAACCAATTAGCTACAAATTTATCATGAAGATATGGTAATAAATTGGTGTTTTGTTAATTCTCTTTAAGGATAGTATATCCTACTTGGAATTCATGTATATGGACTTTGATTTTGTAATCATGCTTTAAATGGTCTTGATATACTTGTAAATGCTCCAAGATATTGATTCACCTTTCATCGAGGAGCATGAGTTGGTCAAGACATGCTTGTCTAGCAGTATCATCATCTATGAATTCCTATAATGAAATATGAAATGAGGGAATCCCAAGCTCAAGAGATATTATGGCTTCGACACCATAGACCAATGAGAATGATGTTGTCCCAATAGGTTTACGGATGCTTGTTCGATAAACCCATAATGCCAAGGGGATCTACATATATCAATCTCGATAATTTTCTTTGATTTAATTCTTGAGAATAGTGATCAAGGTCTTATTGATTGTCTCGGCTTATCCATTTGTTTATGGATAATAAGGGGTCGATAAACTATGTTGGATATTATATTTCTTGCAAAGTGCTTGAACATCCTTGTTTTTGAAAGACTTTCCATTGTTAGTGATTATTTTTGAGGGGATACCAAAGCAACAGATTAATGCTAAAGTATAAACTCCATAATTTGAGGTCTTGTCATACTGGTTAGAGGAATTGCCTCAACCCACTTTGTGAAGTATTCAGTGGTAGTGATTATGAATGTGTATTTTACCAAGGAAGGAGGTAATATTTTACCAATCAAGTCCAAACCCCATTATGAAAAGGGCCAAATATTTTGAATAGGTTGTAATGCTTGTGATGGCACATGAGTTAAATTAGCATGTTGCTAACATTGTTGGTACTTCTTGATATAATTGTAACAATCCTGTTCCATGGTGGGCCAATAATAACCCTTGCATAAAATGCACTTTGCAATGGCCTTTCCACTAAAGTGACCACCACAAGTACCATCATGAGCTTCAAATATTTCTCTTTGGGCCTTTGCAGGCTTGAGACAATAGAGGAGGATTCTGTCATAACCATGTCTATACAACATATCCCCCAAGAAATTTAAACGAGCTACCTTTTTCTTGAAAGTTTATTTTGTAGTTTCTGACATGTCATATGGGAGTGTTCCAAACTTTAGGAAGTATTTTACTTGTATAGACCAAGGCTCATATGATTCTGCATTGATAAAGTAAATACCTTTCTCATCTTTAGATTTAGCATGGAAAATTGTAAATTTAGAGATTGTTGTGACAATTAATGGATGTACCCTTCCTACAGAGTTCTGTGGAATAAATGATCCTAGAGAGGTCATCACATATGTAAATCTATTAGTCGAATGAGGTAAACTATTACTTTCATACTAGTCAAATGTTACTTCATGATAAAGTTTTAAGACAGGTTCTTTGCATTGGAACGATCTATTTATTTTATGAAAGACAAGTTGGGAATTACCAAATATTTGGATATGCTTTATGCCCATAGCTATGGTTGCTTAAAGTCCTAATATTAAGGCTTCATACTCTGCATTATTATTTGTGCATGGGAAATCAAGTTTTAATGATAAAGGGATAGGCTTGTGGTGTATGAAATATGACTCCTCCATCTTGTCCTTTTTCATACTTAGAGCCATCAAAGAAGAGTGTGATAAAAAATAAAAGAGTGTGATATCCACATATTTTTTAGGAATGACATATTCCTCCTATTCAGTGATGGTAAATACTGAGTCATCTAGGAGCTCAATAATCAAGGGTTGATCACTAGGAAGTGGAGCTTTCACAAGCTGATCGACTATCACCTGATATTTAATGTATTTTTGATTGATGAAATCTAGGTCAAATTCCTTTAGAAGCATTCTCCATTTTGCAATATGAGTGTTGTTAGAAGTGTGAGACATCATGTAACGTAGAGGGTTTTTATGAGCTATGATAATTGTGGTGTGACTTAGCATGTAATTTCTAAGTTTCTTAGTAGCAAAAACCACTCCTAGGTATAATTTTTTCACATAAGCGTATCTAGTTTCATAGCTTACCAATGTTCAACTAATGTAATAGACAATTTGCTATCGGTTGTTTTCATTTTTTTTGCAAGAATTATCCCTAATGCAAAGTCTATTTTTGAAACATAAATATGGAAGGGGACCCCCAAGTTTGGTGGAATTAAGACTAGTGGAGAATCCAAGTATTGCTTTATGTCATCAAAAGATTTTTGAAATTCTTCTATCCATGACAATATCACCCCATTTTGTAGAAGGTGATTGAAAGGCCTACATTTATCAGAGAGTTACACAATGAAATGATGGATTGATTGGATATTTCCTTGTAAACTATGCAACTCTTTCAAATTTTTTGAGAGAGACATATCCATAATGGCCTTGAAATTTTTTGGATCTACTTCAATGCATCTCTTAGAGATAATGAATCCTAGTATTTTTCTTGAGGTGACATCGAAGACACACTTCTTGGGGTTCAACCTTACATTATGCTCTAGAAGTCAATCAAAACAATTTTCCAAGACATCGATGTGCTCTTGTCAAGTTTTAGATTTGTCCAATAAATCATCCACATAATCTTAGATGATCTTGTGCACGCAGTCATGGAATATGTATGTCATGGCACGTTGATAAGTGGCACCTACATTTTTAAGGCCAAATGGTATCACCTTGTAACAAAAAGTCCCCCAAGGTGTTGTAAATGTTGTTTTGTGTTGGTCATTAGGATTGACTCAAATATGATTATATTCATAAAAACCATCCATTAGAGAAATAGTTTCATGGCCAGTGCAAGTTTCAACAAGAGTATCAATGTTTTGTAGAGGAAATTCATCCTTAGGGTATGGTTTTTTAAGATCTCCAAATTCAGTGCAAATGTGAATCACCCCGTTAGGCTTATGAAAAAATACATGTTTGATAGCCACTCAGGATAGTCAATGGGCTGGATGAAACCCACATCTAATATATTTTGAAGCTCTTCTTTGAACATAATGGCAATGGTAGGATGTAACTTTATTAGTTTTTGTTTTACAAACATAGCATCAGGATGTAAGGTGATATTATGGACAACCAAGTGAGGTTCAAGACCAGGAATGTATTTATAGGACCATGCAAATATGCTCTTTTTTCTCTTGAGGAGAGCTATCAATTGCTCTTGTTCATAAATAGATAAAATTTTTCCAAGTTTAATGATCTATGGATTGTTTGCATTTGTACTAAGGTTCACATCTATAGTATATTAAATGGCCATGTGTGAACCTTCATAAAGCTAATGGGGCATTAGGATTAGATGAATATCATCAATGACATTATCAAACTCTTCTAGAATAGTCTCCATTTTTTCCTAGATCCAAGGGTGAAGGCAAAGATGAAGGTGAATGTGAGGGTGAAGGTGATGTAGGAATGTAATTAGTAGAAGCTCTAAAAAACTCCTTGGAAAGGATGAGTTTAGAAAAGGATGGTGGTGATGAAATTCATTCCATATCAATGAGACTTATGTCAATGGGAATTGGTTTTGTCAGATCGTATGGATTATGGAGTGGTTTGAATAAGTCAATAGGATTCATGTTGACTTAGTAGGAAATGGTGGTTAGCGATGTGAAGGTTGGTTTGTCTTACCTCTTGTAATCGATGAGGGAACCTTGAGAACTTGGATAGAAACAAGCAACATGTATAAACACAAACAACAAGGCCATGCAAATGCAATGCAAATATTTTTGTGTGTATGTTTTTTTTATGTACATATGTTACATCATGTTTTGGTGATGTGATCAACAAAGTAGATGTGGTGGTTCACCAATTGGATTAGCTCACTCCCTTTGGAGAAGCAAATAGAATATGGATCAATGGATGGTGAACATTCTGAGCTAATACTCATCCTATTTGGTGAATGGTGTGATTAGGACTGATTCCTCTTTGGCTTCATATGAAGCTATTGATATGACATTCTATTCTTCATATAATTTCTCAAATTCATCATTGTGATTGTTTTCCTCTTTTGAATCTAAATGGAGGCTTTGAAAATCTTGTTCAAAAGAGAAAGTGAAAGAATGTGAATGGTAACCCAAGCCTGAACGGTTATGTGCTTCCTAATATTAAGGATCAATAATGTCATACATACCCTATTCATATCATCCAAGGCCATATCCTCATCAATTAACTCGATGAAAGTATCGTGATGGGAAACTGGACATGTGCTCTATATTAGTAAGGACTGGCTACTTAGATTCGATCAAAGAAAGTGGATTGAACAATGAATTGATCCCCCATATATGAATTTGATTATGTTAGGTGTTGAACCCATATGGTAAACTACTCATATAGATAAGTATGGATAACATGGATGATCATAATGTTGTAATCACAATGACACTGAGAGGGGGGGTGAATCAGTGTGTTCTTTAAAATTTCTAAAACATATGGTTTTAAATCCAGCAGCAGTTTAAAGCAGATAAAAGAGATACTAAATGCATCAAGAAAGCATCACACATAACACAACAATTTAACGAGGTTCACCAATGTGGCTACTCCTCAAAAATGACTGCTTGGACTACCATCCAAATCCAGTCAATGCAAAGCTACAACTTTACATAATCCTTTACCAAGCACCAACTAGAAGGAGCACCAACCCCTTAACTTTATCCGCTTCAACAGAATGGAGCACCAACTCCTATTTTACCAGCACCTACTGGAAAGAGGCACCAACCCCTTATACCAAGCTGCAACTTGGAGGACAATAAAGATAATAAAAATGATAGAATAAAACTTTATTCCTTACAGTCTGCTATTTTTCTGCATTCTGCTTCTGCGCAAAACTCTTCGCACTGTCCGATCGCTTCTGTGTACTTCTTCGCAATCTCTGCTACAATCGGATGATCGACACTTCTCCTATTTGCGCGCTAACATTTTGAACTTAGAACTCCATCTCTACACATTGCGCTTACGATATGCAGATTCGAACTACGACTTTGCACTCTACTCGACCGAACTTCACTTGCGCAATCACTCTTCTCGCATTCGCACATTATCTCATCGCAACGCACTTTTTGAGACTCGAAGTAGTCCTCTTTTTATAGAAGAAATTTCAAGACAGATCTTAAATCATAGTCGGCTGTAACCCTAAGGACGTCGACTGCAAACCCTAATGATGTCAACTTCAAACCCTAGAATTTTTTGGCTGCTTAAACCTGGTGATTGTCGGCTGCAAACCCTAAAAATGTCCACTGTAAAACCCTAGCAAATGTCGGCTTCAAAACCCTAATAACGTCCACTGTAAAACCCTAGAAGATGTCGACCGTAAACCCTAGAAGATGTCGGCTGCAAACCCTAAAATTTGTCGGCCCCGATTCAACTTTTTTGGCCTCAAACGCTGCTGCCACTTCTATCACCTTTCTATAACTGTTGCCATGAAATACTAACATGTCACGATATCACGACACTTTTTGTAGCCGTACGCCTTCATGCCCTTGCTGTCATGAAATCATGACCATTTTGGCCTTTGATAGCTTTGCCATCGTTCTTGTCATGAAATCGTGACACTTCAAACTTTTGCTTACGTCATCCTCATTCTTGTCATGAAATCGCGACGCTTCCAGCTTCCAGCGGCTTTTCTTTCACCTTGTCATGAAATCGTGACACTTTCAGTTTTGCTGACGTCATCCTCAGCTTTGTCATGAAATCGCGACGCTTCCGGCTTCCAACGGCTTTTCTTTCACCCTGTCATGAAATCGTGACACTTTCAATTTTGCTGACGTCATCCTCAGCTTTGTCATGAAATCATGATGCTTTCGGCCTCCGTACAATTCTTGCTTCATGCGGTAGCGAAATCGCTACACCTTTGTGCCTTGTGCTTTCGACTTGCTTCAACTTTGAGTTCTGATCTTTTGACTGGTAGCGAAATCGCTACACCTTCACGTTGAGCATTTTTGGACTTGTAGCGAAATCGCTACACCTTCTTGTTTGTGCTTTTTCAACTTGTAGCGAAATCGCTACACCTATGTTTTGAGCACTTTTGACTCGTAGCGAAATCGCTACATCTTTTTCTCTTAACACTTTCTCCCGACTTGCCAGCGAAAATTCAACATGTAGCGAAATCGCTACAGTTACTCGACTTAGCTTCTTGGCCTCCGACATGTCACGAAATCATGACAGTTTGCCTTGCGCCTTCTCTCTCCTCATTTTTGTCATGAAATCGTGACATTTTTAGCTACGTTTTCTCTCTCCGACTTGTCACGAAATCGTGACATTTTCGATTGCGCCTTCTCTCTCCTCCGACTTGTCGTGAAATCATGACATTTTCAAATGTGCCTTCTCTCTCCTCCGACTTGTCATGAAATCATGACATTTTCAAATGCGCCTTCTCTCTCCTCCGACTTGTCGCGAAATCACGACAGAAAACATGTCGCGATATCGCGACAGTTTTCTCACTTGACTTTTTCTTCGAATTTTTTCTATCTTCTGCATCTGAATGACTCCTACACTGTCTGTCCACTGCATCATTGGATCTAACTGCTCGTGTTGACAACAATGACAAACTTCTTGCAACACCTTGCTCAACAATCTCCCCTTTGGAATTGTTGGCAACACTTGTGTACATTCCTCGTACCTCTTCTCCCCCTTTGTCAATAATACCAAAGGGCTGCTTCGAACTCCCCCTGAGTCCATCCTCACACTTCTCAGGCACAATTTGTTGCATGTGGCACAAATTATGATCATGAGCAAAAGAATAGTCAAATACTCAAATGCTCCCCCCGAGAAAGTGATCACCGTAGCTAGTCACTTCTTAGGAAGTGTGACTACTCCTAATTTGCTTCGAAGGTACTCAAATACTTCCTTGGGCAAAGGTTTTGTAAAAATATCTCGCTACTTGTTCTGTAGTTGGGACATAGTCCAATTTAACTTCTCCTTCTGCAACTTTCTCCTTCAAGAAATGATACCTTATAGCAATGTGCTTTGTCCGTGAGTGCATTCATTGGATTCTTAGAGATGTTAATTGCACTGGTGTTATCACACTTTACTGATATTGGTTCACTGAAATTAATACCTAGATCTTTCAAAGTTTGTTTCATCCACAAGACTTGTGTGCAACATGTTGCTGCTGCAATATATTCTGCCTCAGCTGTAGATAAAGAAACTGACTCTTGCTTCTTACTGTGCCATGCAACCAATCTGTCCCCCAAATAGAATGCACCTCCACTGGTACTCTTTCTGTCATCAACACATCCAGCCCAATCTGCATCTGAATATGATATAAGAGTGAAGTCTTTGCCTTTTGGATACCACAACCCATACTCAATGGTGCCCTTGAGATACCGAAAAATCCTTTTAACTGTTGTCACATGAGTCTCTTTGGGACTGGCCCGAAATCTAGCTACCATGCAAACTGCCTGCAGAATATCGAGTCTGGTTGTCTGTTAAATATAGTAAGCTTCCTATCATTGATCTATACATGGTTTGATCTACAGGTGGAGATTTGTCTTCTTTACTCAACTTGCAGCTCGTTGTCATGGGAGTGCTTACCGGCTTACAGTCCTCCATAGTGAACCTCTTTAACATTTCTTTTACATACTTAATTTGGGAAATGAATATGCCTTTCTCATTTTGATTAACTTGTAGCCCAAGAAAGTAAGACAGTTCACCAATCATAGACATTTCAAATTCATTCTGCATCTTATTTGCTAAGTCTTTACAAGATTCATCTTTGTTGTTGCCAAATATGATATCATCTACGTAGACAACTAGAACAATGAGATGCCCACCTTCTATTTTTACATACAGATTACTGTCCACTAATCCTTTCTTGAATCCCTGTTGAGAAAGATAATTATCTAGCCTTGCATACCATGCCCGTGGTGCTTGTTTTAATCCATACAGTGCCTTTTTTAATTTGCGAGACAAGGTTAGGATCTTCACTAATTTGAAAGCCATCTGGTTGTTCAATATAGACCTCTTCTTCAAGTTTTCCATTTAAAAAAGAAGATTTTACATCCATCTGATAAACTCTAAAGTTCTTGTGGACCGCTAAGGCCAGAAACATTCTAATTGCTTCTAATCTGGCCACCTGGTGCAAAAGTCCCTTCAAAATCAATGCCTTCGACCTGTGCATACCCTTTACAAACCAGTCTTGCTTTGTTCCTAATGACCCGTCCGTCTTCATTTAATTTGTTCCGAAATATCCATTTGGTGCCGATTATATTCTTATTTGCGGGTCTGGGTACTAATTCCCAAGTTTTGTTCTTTTCAATCTGATCCAACTCTTCATTTATTGCCTTCATCCAGCTATCATCTTTGCTTGCTTCATCTATGTTTTTGGGCTCAATGTTGGATAAAAGAGAGTAATTACTTATTACTTTCTTTCTTGTCTGAATGCCAACTGTGGGATCTCCAATTATTTGGTCTCTAGGATGATTTTTTTGCCAGCTCCCTGTTTTGAATTTTTTTTTTCTTGCACCTTTGAGTCATCGGATAAATTATCTGCATCAACCGTAGACGTATTTTCTGTTCCATGCACCTCATCTCCTTCAATGACTTCTTCATAGATTGGATAGTTTTCTTGAAATTTAACTATTTGTTTCCTCCCTTCATCGAATTTAACATCTGCACTGTCCACAATTTTCTTGAGTCTCTTGTTGTAGCATTTGTAAGCTTTGCTATTTGGAGAATAACCAACAAAGACACCTTCATCTGCTCTATCTTCAAACTTCCCAAGGTTGTCATCAGTTTTTCTGATGTAGCACTTACAGCCAAATACTTTGAGATGTTTTGTTGTTGCTTTTCTACCAAACCACAACTCATAAGGTGTTTTGCATTCATGAGTTCTTAACATGTATCTGTTTTGAATGTATACTGTTGTGTGAACTGCTTCTTTCCAGAATCTATCTGCTATTTTGTTTTCTGCCAGCATGGTGCGTGCCATTTCTTGTATAGTTCTGTTCTTTCTCTCTACTACACCATTCTGCTGAGGAGTTCTGGCTGCTGAATATTGTCTCCTGATACCATATTTTTCATAGTATTCTGTAAATTCATTCGAAATGAATTCTCCTCCTCTGTCTGATCGCAAGCATTTAATCCTTTTTCCTGTTTCATTCTCAACTAGTTGTTTGAAGGTTCTGAACATTTCAAAAGCTTCTGTTTTATCTTTTAGGAAGAATATCCATGTCATTCTGGAATAATCATCGATACACAACATAAAGTATTTGTCGTCGTTTATGCTTTGAGTTCTCATGGGTCCACACAGGTCAGTATGAATAAGTTCTAAAGGCCTGCTAGTGTGGTACTCTTTTGTTTTGAATGACACTCTGGTTTGCTTTCCCTTCGACATGAAGCACAAACACTGTTTGAAGGTTTCTTAATGGTTGGAATATCTCTCACTGCTTGTTTAGAGCTGATTTTCACCAAATTATCAAAACTTATGTGTCCAAGCCTCTTATGCCACAACCAGTTCTCTTCTTCTTGTCCAATAAAACACGTACCTTCTGAAGTTTCTGAGAGTGTGTACAGATTACTAGACGTCCTTGAACCGAGTTGCTATCAATTTCCCACTTGTTTATTTTTTCTGACTTCACAACCCCGCTTCTTGAAGACTACTTCATGACCTTTATCACGGATTTGACTAACGCTTAACAGGTTATGTTTCAAACCATCCACAAATAAAACTTCTTCCCGACTTGATTTTCCCTTCACTAATTTTGATAGACCCTTTTCCTATAATTTTGGCTCCATCATTATTTCCAAACTTCACAGAGCCACCCTCATATTTCTGTAGTTTTTCAAATTTCTGTTTATCACCTGTCATATGACTTGAGCACCCACTATCAAGGATCCACGGTACACATTTATTCTGAGCTCTAAAAGCTGTCTGCACTATTAAAGATTCTTGTTCTTTCCTGAGCTGTTCTTTTTGTTTCCATTCTGTTTTAACTGTGGTGTTGGGTTCTAGCTTGGATTTCCCCTTTTCAGAATCTTGCACATATCCTTCAGAAGAAATTCTATTTTGTTTTGCCCTATATGGTTGAATTCTTCTTTTCTGAGATTGATTTGAAACAGAAATACTGTGACAGTTTCTAGCAATATGCCCAAAGTTGTGACAATTAAAGCATTCTACTGCATAACTCATTAGAGGAGCAAAAGAATTTCTACTAGTGAAACTTCTAGGACCTATATTGTACTTGCAAGTCCACAATTTTATGCCCATAACCATTACATTTAAAACAGAAACCATAGAAATAATGATTGAACCTGAAAGATGGTTTTTGCCAAGTTGTTGCAGGAGCCTTGGATCTTCTTTTCTTTTGATGTGTGACCTTGGTAAAACCGTCATTGTCAGTTCCTATTTCAGGACTGGCATTACTGCTTTCTTTTGCTTGATTTGTTTTTCTTTCAACAACTCTGTTTCTTGTCTTTACTCTTTTCACATTCAACATTGCTTGCCTTTGGTCCATTTGATGATTCTCCTTCAGTAAAGCCCAGACCGAATTTGATACCTGTGGGTCTTTGATCGCTTAGGATTTTGTCCAGCTTCATCGAACTTTCATCACGTTTTAAATGACAACTAATTTTTTGATCCAGCTCTTGTATCTGTATTCGAAGACTAACATTTTCTTCTTCCAATTTGCAACAGTAATCTATCTTCATGGTTACCTGTACTTCAAGATCTTCGGACATTTTCTTGTACTCCTCTGTCTGTGTTTTTAGACTAGCTATAATGTCATTTGCATCCTCAAGCTTCCTTAACAATTTTTTATTCTTTCTTTTCTCAGATTTCCATTCCATAAGAGCAGAAACCAGCTCACCTTCTAAATCAACTTCAGCCTCACCTATTTCAATAGATACTTCAGAGTTCATTCCTTCTCTCTTTTGTGTGTTTTCTGCCTCTTCTGATTCTTCTACTTCAAATGCCATAAAGAGAGCCTCACCTGTTCCTTCTTCATAGTCTTCACTAGAACTGTCCTCTGAAGATTCTGCATTTCGGGAGATAAAGCTTTTCTTTTTGAAATTGCCTTTTCTGTAGTTTGTTTTCTTCCTCCATTCACTTCTTTCTTGATGTTGAGTTTCTTCACCTTTGTTCTTGTCATTGAGAGGACATTTGATAGCAAAGTGTCCAATGCCTCCACAATTGAAACATTTAAAAGGTAGCTTTCCTTTGTATTTTCCTTTTCCTTTTCTCAACTTTTTGACAAAATTTGCTTCCATTTCATCTGAAGCATCCTCTTCTTCAGACTCTTGTTTTGTGCTTTTGCCTTTTAGGGCTTTGAAAGCTGCTTCTCTGTCTATGGGATTAGACCTTCCTATTCTCATTTCAAAAGCAGTCAAAGAACCATGCATCTCATCCATACTAAAACTATTTAGATCTTTGGCTTCTTCTATGGCAGAGACTTTAGAATCAAATCTAGGAGGGAGCGATCTTAATACCTTTTTCATGATAGCAACATCGGTTAATTCTTCGTCGAGACCTCTGATTGAATTGGTGATCCCATTGACTCTTTGCATGAAGGTCTCTATGTTCTCATCATTGTCCATCTTTAAAGATTCGTATTGAGCTCGATGTGCTTGAAGCTTGGCCTCCTTGATCCTATCATCTCCTTCATGGATGTTCTCTAGTTTATCCCATATATCTTTTGCTGATTCACAATTTATGACCTTGACTAGCTCACTGTCCACTAGTCCACACATGATGGCATTTTTTGCTTTTGAATCATATTCAAATGCCTTTTTACCAACAGTGTCTGTTGGAGCGGTTGCAGGAGCTTTGTAACCATTAACTACCGCACCCCAGATGTCAAAACCCAAAGCACTAAGATATGTCTGCATTCTAATTTTCCAGAACGCATAGTTAGTCCCATCAAACAATGGTGCTTTGTTCGAGGAGAAACCTTCACCACTTGCCATTGCGTAACTTCCAAGATCACCTTAGTTGTTTAAGCCTGTTCAGGTACTTGGCTCTAATACCAATTGTTGTAATCACAATGACACTGAGAGGGGGGTGAATCAGTGTGTTCTTTAAAATTTCTAAAACATATGGTTTTAAATCCAATAGTAGTTTAAAGCAGATAAAAGAGATACTAAATGCATCAAGAAAGCATCACACATAACACAACAATTTAACGAGGTTCACCAATGTGGCTACTCCTCAAAAATGACTGCTTGGACTACCATCCAAATCCAATCAATGCAAAGCTACAACTTTACATAATCCTTTACCAGCACCAACTGGAAGGAGCACCAACCCCTTAACTTTATCCGCTTCAATAGAATGGAGCACCAACTCCTATTTTACCAGCACCTACTGGAAAGAGGCACCAACCCCTTATACCAAGCTGCAACTTGGAGGACAATAAAGATAATAAAAATGATAGAATAAAACTTTATTCCTTACAGTCTGCTATTTTTTTGCATTCTGCTTCTGTGCAAAACTCTTCGCACTGTCCGATCGCTTCTGTGTACTTCTTCGCAATCTCTGCTGTAATCGGATGATCGACACTTCTCCTGTTTGCGCGCTAACATTTTGAACTTAGAACTCCATCTCTACACATTGCGCTTACGATATGCAGATTCGAACTACGACTTTGCACTCTACTCGATCGAACTTCACTTGCGCAATCACTCTTCTCGCATTCGCACATTATCTCATCGCAACGCACTTTTCAGACTCGAAGTAGTCCTCTTTTTATAGAAGAAATTTCAAGATAGATCTTAAATCATAGTCGGCTGTAACCCTAAGGACGTCGACTGCAAACCCTAATGATGTCAACTTCAAACCCTAGAATTTTTTGGCTGCTTAAACCTGGTGATTGTCTGCAAACCCTAAAAATGATCCTTGTAAAACCCTAGCAAATGTCGGCTTCAAAACCCTAATAACGTCCCTGTAAAACCCTAGAAGATGTCGGCCGTAAACCCTAGAAGATGTCGACTGTAAACCCTAAAAATTTGTCAGCCCCGATTCAACTTTTTGGCCTCAAATGCTGCTGCCACTTCTGTCACCTTTCTGTAACTGTTGTCACGAAATACTAACATGTCACGATATCACGACACTTTTTGTAGCCGTACGCCTTCATGCCCTTGCTGTCGTGAAATCATGACCATTTTGGCCTTTGATAGCTTTGCCATCGTTCTTGTCGTGAAATCGTGACACTTCAAACTTTTGCTTACGTCATCCTCATTCTTGTCACGAAATCACGACGCTTCCGCTTCCTGAGGCTTCTCTTGCAACTTGTCATGAAATCGTGACACTTTCAGTTTTGCTGATGTCATCCTCATCTTTGTCACGAAATCATGACGCTTTCGGCTTCCAGCGGCTTTTCTTTCACCCTATCGCGAAATCGTGACACTTTCAATTTTGCTGACGTCATCCTCAGCTTTGTCATGAAATCATGACGCTTTCGGCTTCCGTACATTCCTTGCTTCATGCAGTAGCGAAATCGCTACACCTTTGTGCCTTGTGCTTTCGACTTGCTTCAACTTTGAGTTCTGATCTTTTGACTGGTAGCGAAATCGCTACACCTTCACGTTGTGCATTTTTGGACTTGTAGCGAAATCGCTACACCTTCTTGTTTGTGCTTTTTCAACTTGTAGCGAAATCGCTACACCTATGTTTTGAGCACTTTTGACTCGTAGCGAAATCGCTACATCTTTTTCTCTTAACACTTTCTCCCAGCTTCGGCCAACGAAAATTCAACATGTAGCGAAATCGCTACAGTTACTCGACTTAGCTTCTTGGCCTCCGACATGTCACGAAATCGTGATAGTTTGGATGTTGAGTGGTGTAACTATGACATATTAAACCACGTACTTGCCAATGCTAGGACTAGCAAGGTGGACTGCAACTTGTGTGGGTGATGAGGTGGATAGAGTGGATGTGGAGATGTGGGTCTCATGTGTGACTTGTGGCTCAAGTGATGGGAGAGATGTATGTTGAAATGGCATCTCACAATATATCAAATCAACTTATGATATTTTAGTTGATGGAGATGAAGATGGATTTGGCTAATCAATTTGATGGATAATTGGTGATTTTGATGTGGATGAAATGATAGTGGGTATTTGTGGATTCATTTGTGTGGTTCATGATGAATGGGTTATAATGGATTATGTATATGATGTGGAAGGTGTGTAGGGATGTCCCCCTAGTATGGATGTGGAAGGTGTTGATTGGGTTCGACCACATGTACATGTTGTCGATTATGATGAAGGTGGGTGTGTGGAAGTGGAGGCTTGATGTGGGGTAGTGATAGGGAGATCCTCGAGAATAGGAGCTTTGGATGAGGAAGTGTTGTGATGTGAGGTGTATGGTGTATTCTATGGGGGTAAGAACAAGTGAGTGGATGGAAGTGTGGATTTCTATGGGTTGGAGATGAAGTTGTAATATTTAAATGGTTCAATGTCTGCTGGTATGCAATGAATCTGCCCCTCATGTACATATTTCAAACACTTATGTAGTATTTATGGGACACATTTCATCTCCCTTATCCAAGGATGTCACAGGAGTACATTGTAAGCCATGGACCCCTCCAAGATATGGAACATAGGCAATATTTTAACCACCGCTTCTATGGTAAGACCACACTGCAAACTATAGAACATAGAGCATCATTGAATGCTTGCAAGGTGAAAGTGGATTTGGTGATGTTTTTAGGTGGAAGATTGAGATTTTGAATGGTTGAGGTGGTAATTATGTTGATGGATGAGTCGATGTCAATCAACACTCATTTGAAAGTCTTCCTATCAACTTGAGCCATGATATATAATGGAGGATCTAGTGATTTTGATGATATTGATTTGATTTCAAAATCATAGAATGTGATAGAGGGATCCATACATGTTTGAATACCCACAAAATTATAATAGGTATTAGTATATTGAGATTTAATTTCAATGGATTTTAATATATCGATTAATGACTCACAGTGTGGGGGGAGATTGTTGTATAAGCTTGTAGATCAATAATTTTCTAGAAGTTATTTTGAGACTAGTTGTTAATTAATTGCTTAGTATGATGATAGGTATTTTTGAATGGCTTTGGAGATGAATAAGTTGGATGGATGACTTGGAAGGTGAATTGGTAGAAAAATGGATGGGTGGACATGAATTAGTCAGTTGTGGAGACACATTTGCTTGGGGTGCCATGGGAGTTTTAACTACTTGAGGTTGTTTGTTTTGATGATTGGTGCTTCATTGACCTCGAGTGACTACATGGATATCCCCCACAAAACCTTGGTACTATTGCACATGATTGAATTGGTTAGGGGGAGTCATGGTATTTAATCCCTCTATTATCTATTGTGGTTCCTCATGATGAGGAAGCGGTGTTTAAAAGATACCAAGATTTTTATTTTGTTGTGCCAAGGGACTATCCAAATTAATGCCACCTAGGTCTATCAAGTCTTGCATTATGTTTTTAAATGAAAAGTAGTTATTAATTTCATGCGCCTTCTATCAATGAAAAGGATAAAATAAATGCTCCTTATAGCCCTTGCCATGTTTGGATGGATTGTCTAGTTTAAATTTAGATAAGGTGATACAATTAGTTTCATACAACCTATGAAATATGGAAGCCTATGATTTGGATAAAGGTGTGTAATTGTGATCTTATCGAACAAATTATTGATGTTGATAGTTGTCCACAGTTGGAACTATGTTATGGAACTGTTGTAGTGGGGGAACTGCTTGATAAGATACTTGTTGTGGTTGTTGTGATGATGGTTGTGGTTGGTGTTGATAATGGGGTTGTTGAGTCATTTGGGTTTGACTCAAAACCACTCGATTGACTTGTCATGGTTTCTATTGGATAGTTTAATTTTCTTTAGATTGGCCCTTGTTTTACCATTTTTTTCTTTGGTTTGATCTCAACCTATTGAATTTTTATTTCTTCAATGATTCAGGCTTGGGCAGGAGTTTAATCGAATGTTTTGTATTGTTGTAATTGCAATAATAAGGAGATAGGTTTTAAAAAACTCCATTCATGTCAATTGCTCCATTGGTAGGTAGAATGGCAAATTTGTGATGACTACCCTCCAATGGTTTCCAAAATCATAAACCGAATCTTATTCAAATTATTTGAGATTGTACAATATGGTCAAGGTAGTTTTATTATGAACATTGAGGAAGAACCTTTCCATAAATTTATCCACTAATTGTTCAAATTTATAAACACTCTGCTGTGGTAGATGATTGTACCAATCTAAGGCATATCCCCCTAATGTCTGAGAAACATTTTAGAGCATTAATGAATCATTCTCTTAGATTCAAAAATATGAATGGATGAATGCATTTATGTACTCCCTAGGGTCCTCAGTCCCTTTGAAATTATCAAACTTTGGTAGAGTAAATTCTACCAGATAAGGCAGTGAAGGTACAAAATAATGAATGGGTTGATTAATCAGCTATCTTAATGTAGGTTTCTGGTGCATCATACCCGGAGTATGCATAATTAAGTTGTCAATATATTGTTGCAAGGCTTGGATCTTAGGGTCTTCCATGTGTGTGTGGAAACCTTGGTTTATTTGATGAGTGTATGGAGGTGGTGTGTGTGGAGTGATGAATTGTTGGGATGGAATGTGGTACTAATTGGCCGATGGATTTATGAGTATCTGATAATGTTGGATGTGTTGTTGGACTTGGTTGTGAAGTAACTAATATTAATGAAGTGGGGATGAAGTTTGGATCCTTGGAGGATTTGAATGTGTTGGGTTGTGGGAGTGGTATTGATGTGGTTGAATGAGGTGTGGGTATAGTAACCTTAGAATATTGTGATACCCAATATGTATTAGGGGTGAAGGAGGTGTTATAGTTGGGAATGGAATGGGGTTTGAAATTTTCTACCTATGATTATTATTGAGGGTAAGAAAGAGCATATTGATGGCCCATAAACAATTTATTGAGATGTTTCCATGCTTATTGTATGGTAATTTTATATGCAGATTGTGTGGCTATGGTGAAAGTGGATACAAGTATGATATGAGTGTTGGCAATGTTGATTAAGGTTAAAGGAGGGTAAGTTGTGAAAGGAATCACAACTGGATGAGGGGTGGTATATGAAATATGCAAAATTAACTTGTACTTCATAGAGTGGGTTGGAATAGGTAGTAGTGCAGGTAAATGGAATGTAGGCTCTTTGGCTACATTTTTGTGGAGGAATTTGGTGTGAGGGTGCAGATGTTACCTCAAAAATAGGGTTGGTGTAGACTTGGTTAAAGTTTTTGGGATGTGAGTGAGTAAGTTCCTGCTGAGCAGAAGGAACATGTCTAGGTGGGATGAGAAGTGGTTCTAGAATATTATTGATTTGTCTTAAATAAGGTCCAACCTTGTCCATGTCTATTTATGTGATGCGAGGGTCATTTGGTGTGGATGGTTCAATTTTTAGAATGGCAGTGTGTATGGCCCTTTGTATCAAATCTGCATTTAAAATGAATGTTGTGTGAGAAAGACCAAAAAACAAGCCAAAATATCATGTCTATGCCACATTGGTTGGGTTAGCCATAGAAGTGGCTAGGAAAGGAGTGGAACACTCCATGGATGAGGTAGGTACCTGATTCATGGATCTAGCTTGATTTTAGTTCAATACCATAAGCTATAAATATGTGGGGGTAGTGAATGTGTGGGATGTGTGTTGAAAGTGAGATGGCAATAAAAACACACAAATAAAACAAACATTTGTGTTCTATATCTTGCAACTTTTTTTTCTAATTTGATTATTTTTGTGTGTGTGTGTTTGATGTTATGACTCCCTAAGCCTTAGACAACTATGCAAGGTGGATATGTGTGTTCACACTCACCTCTATGACAATAAATAAAATATGAATGAATTAAATGGCTTCCTAAAGTTGGTCTCTCAAGAGTGAGAAATTTTCTAGTAATGAAGTCCAAAAAAACCACTCATGGGCTACTATTGGTATCTATGGGATGAGCCAACGGATAGAAATGAAGCCCACCATCACTGGTCTCGATCAGTGGTTGGTGATAAAATACAAATCACTGATGTTGAATATGAAACATGCAATGTGTGTGGATTCCTTTTAAGTTTTTGTTGTCTATGGCATTTTTCTTAAACATAAAATGCAAAGAAACCCTCTTTCACTCAACCAAGTTGGTGACTAGGAACACTAGTTCCAAGTATGAGGCCCTCAAAGGAGTCTAGGGTACACCACTTAAGATCCAAAATGTGTGGAGGGTTTGTCTAACTCTTCCACTCTGAATCAACAAGTGTTTCCAACAGTGGGAAGAAGCTTGAGCACAAGTGACTTGTTATAGCCTAGAAGAGTGATAAGTGGGAAACTTAGCCTAAAGTGCAACTAATATGTTTTTTTGTTTATTGCACACAGCACACGAGGCATAAAGAAAAAACACCATGGATAATAGAAATTATTGAATCAACTACCATGAATGTCTAATGCAACTAGAAATAAATGTATAGGTGCAAATCTATCCCTATATGCAATCTATATGATTCTAAAAATGCATTTTCTTTTTCTTTTTATACAGAAAATGCCTAAAAATACCTAAAAATGTTTAGCAGTGCATGATGTGTTGCTTTTTAAATAAAAATAAATGTTTTTTTTATTCTCTCTTTAAAAAAAAAAAAAATTTAAGTGGGGTTTGAAAACAGCTTACCAGGAAGCCTATGTATTTTTCTCCAACTTTGCAGATGCAATGCCGAATCTCTTAGATACTTTATCGGATCTCATAGATACTCTACAAAATATCCAAGATAGTTTGTGGTGTCTCCTAGATACTCTCTAGCATCCATTGGATGTTGTGTGTCATCCCCCAAATGTTGTGTGGCATCTGCATGACCATAGATCGAATCTCACATATCCCAAAAAACCTAGCCCTAGATCTCATGATTTTTGAGCGAATGGATTTCCTAAAACCTACAGTAAAAATAAAAAGAAATATAGATCAAAAACTCAATGTTGACAAGGTAAATTAAAATATGAAACCCTTTGGGGGTCCCATCGTGATCACCATTTTGTAAAGCGAAAATGACCAACACCAAGATAATAACAACAGATCAAACACAAGAATTATTACACAATAAAAGAATACTATTATATTTATTTTAGGGAGCCTGGATATCCACTATTACAACATTAGTGTGCCCCAAGATCAGGGGTCACACAATACAACTTATGTTGATACAATGATTTTACAATAAGAGGGTTAAAACGCTCAATCAAATGATATTTGGTATCTCTGGATCATCTTCACTCCAAATAAGTGTGAGTGGTCTTGTGTATTCTTGTGGGGCCACTCAAAGCTACAAAATTCATCACTAAAAATACCTTTTGTAATCTACACACAAATAGATCAGAATAAAGTTAGTAACACCTACGGGGCCTCCATAGTGTGAGGTCCACTAAAACATGAAAGTGTAAAATACTAAACCTAGCTGAAATACTTTCTATTGAAGTGCAAAAATACATAAAATGTAAGTAAATAAATAAAACTTGATACCTTGTAAGAATAAAGTTAGTAACACCTACGAGGCCTCCATAGTGTGAGGTCTCCTAAAACATGAAAGTGTAAAATACTAAACCTAGCTAAAATACTTGCTAAATGAAGTGCAAAAATACATAAAACGTAAGTAAATAAATAAAACTTGATACCTTATCAAAATATGCCTGAGTTGCTAGATCTTCGCTCTGATTACTTGATTTGGTGATATACAAATGCCTGTGAACATCCGAGGGTTTGGCAACTGCAAACCTATGAGTGACAAAAATCTTGCAACATTCAAGGATGGCTATGGATTCCATGTAGCATTTCAAAAATTGTCTACAACATTTGAGAAATACCCTAGAGTGCTCGGGGGTTGTGGGGGGATGCTCTATAAAATTTGATCTGGTTTACAAATATTTTGGCAATGGATATGGCAGATGTGGTGACGACAAGGAGGGAATGTGTTAGCAGAGTGGTAGAGTTTTATGAAATGATGGATGTTAATTTTTTTGACCCTAATTCATGAAAGTGAATGACCTTTTATAATTTACTCTTGATCATGCTAGGGTTTCGACGACACCAAAGAATGGTCAAGATTAAAACATGATGAAGGGTTGAGATTGTGATTTGATAAGTGGATGGATCATGTTAAATGAATGGTCGAGATTAAGATGTGATGGATGACTAAGATTTATTCATATATATATATATATATATTTATTTAAATAAATATATAAATATAAATATATAAAATATTTATATTTATATATATATAAATAAATTATGAGTGGATGTGATTTGATGATGCATAGATGACAAGTGGCTAGGTTTTGGTGTCTACAAGTGGCTAAGGAAAATCTTTAGGTATAGGTATAGGAGCAATTAGAGATAATGAGGTCGTTAGAGTTAGTGTTTGTTGGGTTGGTTGAAGTAAATCTAGGAAGTAGGGCATGGTGACTTTAGGATTCAACTTATCAATAGAGATGAGGGTATTTTTTGCAGCAATTACAATTTAAAAAACTATAGAAATATTATTTCATTTGCTAGTCAAATTTGTAGACCGAAATGAAGGAGAAAATCTTGGATATTGTATATCTAATCCTGGAGATGTGAGGGTCTTATATATTAAGGAATTCATCCCCATGTTTTGTTGAACCCAATGTTAAAGTTTGTGATATTTTCTTAAGGATTTCTTTGAAAAGAAGTGGATTGAATAAGTAGTGAAAAAGGATACCGCTAGATGATATTTCTTGTGCATGGAAAAATAAATGAAATGCATCCCACTAGGCATACCAAAAAATCTTGGTTCATGATCTACCTTGTATAAGTTTTGTGTCCTTGACATAGACTAAGATTGCAAGACTCAAAATTGTTTTTGAGTCAACCTCTGAAGAAGGTCGATTCCTTAAATATGATAAAAAAATTAAGGTTTAAGACTAAATATAGATTTGATATGGTTATGAAGAGAGAGAAAGGATGGAATAAATTGATTAAAATGATGGCTAAAAGATGGATAACAACAAGAAGTTCATTGTGCAAATGTATTACAACTTAACTATGAATAGAGCCTAATATACTAGTGACAAAGGAAAGCATTATAGAATCTATTTCTAGTTCATATTAGGCATTTTATAACATTCCAATAACTTTGTAGAAGATAATCCAAATAGAAGTTCAAAGCTAACCGAATTCGATTGATAAAACATACCCCATACAAATAATGAATAAAAATGTATAATATCACATACACATTTTCATCTAAAACACATTCATTGTAACAACCCCACTACTTGTCACAATTTTGTGTAGAATAACATGATACTGCATTAAGTTTTTGTGATGCAGGTGCAGGGTCATGTGCGGAAGCAAAAAAGATCACCCACCCCTGATAGAGACTGAGGTTGGAAGCGTCAGGTAATGTGGGGTATGATGTCATGCCTTGTGCACCTTGGCCCGTGGGTACATGGAAGCCCATTGTAGGGATGTGCATTTGCATTACATTCTGCATTTTGATGCATTTAAAGCATATGCTTGATTGTATTCTTTTACATAACTACTGTCGCATGTTGCTTGTCCTTACTTTAAATGTCAATATTTAAATTAAAAGGAAATTTTTCTTTTAAAAAATATATAATAATATAATATAAAAGAATGTGTATATAAATATAAATGAAACAACAAAAATATAAATATAATAATAATTAAATAATAAAATAAATATTATTATAAAACATAAATAAATATGCTGTTATTTTCATTTTGTGATGGAACTCATTCCTTTAAACATTCTGAAGCTTTATAATATAATTAAATATTACACATGAGAGAAAACATATACTATAGGGTATATGATAATGAAATATAAAAATTGGAGCTACTCTGATTGTGTATAAGAGTATGATTAACATAAAAATATAATAATAAACAACAATTTTCCTCCACTCGGATGGTGCAAGCATTACCATCTGGTCGTGTTAAAACTATTTATCTGGCATTTTAAACCTGAAAGGTGTCACTTTAATATTTTGTAAATCCCTCTATATAACAAGGGAATTTTATTGATGAGAATATCTTGTAGATTTGCAAGAGCTATTCTGGAAGCCATCGTATTT
The DNA here is from genome assembly GCA_028583015.1 of Wollemia nobilis. Taxonomy (NCBI): domain Eukaryota; kingdom Viridiplantae; phylum Streptophyta; class Pinopsida; order Araucariales; family Araucariaceae; genus Wollemia; species Wollemia nobilis. Next base: position 1,794,639 of record JAQPPZ010002729.1, on the reverse strand, counting down.
TTTGGAATACGTGAGTTTGCTAAAACTCCTGGCAACATTGTGCAAGTAGATAATTTGTTAGCAAAATTCAGGTTAGTCTTGTCTAGTTTTTAATTTTTATAGAGACCATTTGTTGTGTGATTATTAAAATAATACAGATTTACTGAGAGAACGCACCATTAAATAAGGTGTGGTTGCCAATATACGAGATCTTTGAATGTCTATGTATTTGCTATGTGAGTGCCAATACTAAACATGTGAAAATATCATTAAAAATTCTATTGTGTTTGCTACTGTTGCTTGAGTATGAATTCTATTTGAAAGACAAAGTGAATGCATATATTGTGATGAGATATCTTAAATTATAAAGAGGTTTTCTTTTTAGATACTTTGTTTGACTGCATTTATAGTAATCGTACTCTTGTATGAATTCCTGTTCATATAGATGCATATAAGAGGGCCAAGCTAACCCAATAAGCAATAATTCCTCCAACCCCTTGTCTATGTCCTCGAGTGGGCTTACGGGTGACGATGGCTACCATAAATCAACAAGCGTGGTGCATTGTGTGTTGAAAACTCCACTACTGAGTCCTTTAAATTTTACATGTCTTTATTTTAGAAAATAGCAAGCACACTATTTTTTACTTAAGAAGACATTGAATGTACAAGGCTATTTTTGTTTGTATTACCATGGAAAGAAATGTTTAATGGAAGAGAAAATGCTAATGGCTTTGTTGTACCTAAGTTAATTTCTTTTATGAGAAAAGAATGAGGGAATCCTTTAAGTTGCACATATTTTGCAATTTTCCCTTATGACGTATTATTCAGCTTTGATGTGGATATTCTTATTTGTTCAATGAAGGCTTAAAATTAAATTGAGAATTTATATTTACAAGCCTGGCATTCATTTTATTTTATCATATAAATTTTATATATAAAGCAAATCATTATTTTTTTTATAAATTAAGACTTACGAATTGTGGAAAGAATTGTAAAGGCTTCCTTGAGCCTTTTAAGTATTGAATGGTAGTATGAGATAGTTCTGGTTGTAGGTATTAATATATGAAACAAATTATTGGGCAGATGTTTAAGAACCAAGCTAAACTATGATTAATGCCTCAATTCTGAGTTGGATGACTGAAAAATTTTACACATTTTTTAAAATAAAACTTAAATGGGTGCAAACTGGTAGGCATCGTAGTAATACTTGCGGGTGAAGGATAGGAAGACAACGTGATGTGTTGCTTTTACAAAAAATATAGATTAGATTGATATATTAAATATATACTTCAAAAGCATAAACATAAGTCTACTAATAATACATTTCATGGAATGACGCATTTGGAAGGCGCTGGATATATTTTTGAGATGCTTGATTTAATAAGGACAAAACCCTTACATTTGGTATATGTTTTCTTTTAAACAATTGCAAACATTGAAAACAATGACAGTCGTGGGTCCATAGCAGTCCATGTATTAATATAAAATGACTTAATAATCTTTAGAAAAAGCAAGTGTTCTCATATTTTATTTATTTTGTTGGTAGAGTTATTTAAGACATTAAACAATTTAGAGGCATTTAGAGTTTCTTTATATATATTATGTAAGTAAAAGTATATGGTAGCTTAAGTTATTTTCGTAAAAAGCAGATGTGATTCTAAATTCAATAGGGAGTTTTATCTTATGATGACTTTTCTTAAATATAAATAAATTAGAATACGATTCTTTAAATGGGTATGTTATTTCAAAAATTTAAATGTTATGCTTACTTTCAAAAGATGCTTGAATTTCTAAGATTTTGTAAGATTATTAGTTTGGTTTAAAATATTAATCTTTAAGATAGATAATTTAAAAATAAATATCATTTTAATAAGATTTAATTATAATTTATCATGATGATATATGTGTCATACAAACAATCTAAAATGTGGAAACTTGAGATTAAGTTATATGTTTTAAGTTATTAACTTAAACTATTGAACAACTTGAAGGAACGACAACTAGTAATACTCACATAGAGATATTTTGAGAATAAGAGAGAGATGTATGGATAATATAGTGCTTATCAATAAGGATAGCACTAAAATGTTTTAGTAGTTGTGGTGGCAACTACTATGATTAAGTGTTATCCATTCTTTAACTTGATAGAGGTCCATCGCTGAGAGGGCAAGAGGCGATGGTATGGGACATTATCTCTCGATGACATTAAAGTAGCAGGTGAGGATACTCACGAGCCTACTCTGGGTGGGGAATTTCCAATAAGTCTCATGTCCAAAGTGGTGTATTATGAGGTTGGAAGGTCCAACAGTAGATGGTATGGACAAAATTACAGTCAATCAGAGCTGAAACTGAGAAAATCCCATCCAAAGGCCATGCTATGGTGATCATACCTTAGTAGGATAATGATCAATCACAAGCGTAGCTACACTAGTTCTAAAGTTGAAGTTTAAAGAGAGTGACTTAGAAGCAATCTGTGAACTGCGATTTCCTGAGCTTTGGAACAAGGAAATTATGCACCCACTCTTCTAGGTGTTATTGGCTCTAGAAATTCCAACCCACACCAGGACCTATGTATACCAAGAGAAAGGTATAAGCTCCTAATGGAAAATTGTTTGCAATAAATTGGCCAACCTCGAGCACTCAAGTAACCAACTACAGTGGTAGAAATTCTTGAAGTGCATCTCCTCTATACTTAGGTTACATTTAACGAGTTAAACAACATACATGTACCACTTATAAGTATGATATTACAAATTTTTTGTGCTATGAAAATTTGGGTTGTGACAATTGGTATCAGAGCCTAGGTTGTGAAACCTTGGCTAATAACATGAATAGTTGTTTTGACATAACTCTTTTGATGTCAGGCATGGCAGGTACCTTGCAGAGGGCCAGTTTAAATCTACAAGAGAAGATTGCAGAGGTCTCAAGGAAGGGACCAAGATGAATTATGAAGGAGTCTGAAAGGGTGCAAGCTGCCAATATGCCATGATCAGCTACAAAGGCTACTCAAAAATAAGTTGTTATCATTCCATGGGAGGAATTTGAAAGGGCATTTAAGGACCGTTTCCTCATGCCATAATTTTATGTTAAGAAATATAGAAATGAATAAAATAATTCTACAAAAGAGACTCCACACAAAATATTTACCGCTATATGTAAACCTAATATTACAGGCCAAGCTACTCTATTTTTGAATTAAGGGGAACTAGGCAAAAGAGATGTACACATTTTAATTGATAGTGGTGCTACAAATAGTTTTATTTCAAATAGTATTTTAAAGGATATACTTGTTAAACCTGGGGTTATGAAAAAAGGGTGGCAAGATGAGTATAGCTCGGGATAAACTTACTTGGTTAACCAACGTATTTTTGACCCACAAATAGAAACACCTTAGGAAAAAATAAACTGGCACCTATATGTGGCTCCTTTGCATACATTTGACATAGTCCTAGGAGTAGATTGGATAAAATATCATAAGGTCCTACTAAATTTTGAGGAAATATGGTTGGAATTTATAGATGACGCTAATTAGTGAAACCGTATCCACTACAATCGAACATATTTTGAGCCCCATTTTATGACCGCCATGCACTAACCCATTATAGCATTTACGGTGGTGACTACCATTATTAAGTGTTATACATTCCTTATCTTGACACAGGTACATCACTGAGAGGGCAAGAGGCGATGGTATAGGATATTATCTCTGGATAACATTAAAGTAGCAGGTGAGGATACTCATTAGCCTGCTCTGAGTGGGGAATCGCTAATGATACTCATCCTGAGTACTAGATTTTGAGGTTGGAAGTCCCAACGGTAGATGGTATGGGTAGAATTACAGTCAACCAGAGCAAAAACTAAGAAAATCCCATCCAAAGGCCATGCTATGGTGGACCTCTGATCATACCTTAGTAGAAGGACAATGATTAGTCACAAGCGTAGCTAGACTAGTTCCAAAGTTGAATTTTAAAGAGAGTGACTTAGAAGCAATATGTTGATGCGTAGTCGTTATACACATCATTAATTCTCAATGAATTTTTCAATCCAGGGCAGTGTACAAGGCTATCTGTGGAAGAAGGGGTGAACAGAGTTATAACTTAGGTCAATTTAGAGCAACGGGTCTTATTGGTGAAACCGATTGTGTGGGGGATTTTGGACATTCCTATCTCTAAATTGCATGAATTAAACCTTAATCTAAGTTGCAGAATTGGAAACTAATCATTAACTACAGAAATGAAGTCCTAATTACAATTGCAGAATGAGACCTAATTATGTTGCAGAAATAATAGTTGCAGAATTAAAAGTCTAATTATAATTGCAGAAAGGAAATCTATTTACTTTTGCAGCAATGAAAACCTACTTCTAACATGGAAATGAAACCCTGTCAAGGCTCTGTAATAGAAGGTTGTCAATCTTCTGTGCAGGGGTTGACAACAAAACATAAAATGCAAGAAATTACAAAAAATAGTAAATTTTGGAAATGACAGTCTACAATAAATTGAAAGCTTTGCTGAAAGTGGGGATTACAACCAAACCATTAATCACAAAACATAAAATAAGCTAAGATTGCAAATATCATTAGTTGTTTACAAAGGAATGAAATGACAAGTTCTACAACTCATTCTACTACAACAAAATTAGAATAAAAACCTGTTGTTAGTCCTCCTCCTAGGTCTGGAAGTGGCCAACCTCCTTGTCCAGAAGAAGGTATGAGTCTCTCTCTCTCTTAGATCTTACTCACACTCATTTACAAGCAATGTGAAATAGAAATAGTATACTTTATTGATTCAAGAACATGATTACAATAATTCTGCTGAAAACCTATTACAGGACTGTAACAGTCACTTTCTGATTATCACCTATTTTCTCTATTCTCTGATTTCTCTATCTTCTACTCCTCTTACTACCTTTACACCTGAACGGGAGCCATATTTATAGATGTCCTAAGATCTACTAACAAGCTGAGAATATCTCAAAAGATCTAATCCTATTATGCTGCAGCAATTCCTATTTTTATCCTAGAAGAAGATCAAACTTGATCTTTCCATAAATGGTGGCTTTGGTCGGCAAGGACGGCAAAGTCAGATCTGAGATATTTTCCTTTACCCTTTTCAATCTTTATTTCCCTTTTTCCAGCATCAGAATTCGGTCAACAAGTCAAAAAGCACATTCTATTTTCATTCCGAAGATAAGTGGTTCATTCCGAAGATACTGCAATTCTCATTCCGAAGATCCGCTCATTTCGAAGATACTGCAATTCTCATTCCGAAGATACTGCAATTCTCATTCCGAAGATCCGCTCATTTCGAAGACACTATGTTTTCTCATTTCGAAGATATCTGTTCATTTCGAAGAGACTTTGAAATGAACAAATGTGGGCTCCTTAAATGATTTCCTCTGTATTTCTCATGTGGGTTACTTCTTAGGATCAGATTCAAATGGTCTTCATCTCTTTCCACATGTGAATTCCATGCCTTGCCATTCATTGGCAGTTGGCTGGAATTTACATGGGAAAACCCAGTTTTTGCTGCACAGTAATAGTTTTCTTGAACTGTTGCTAGATTTAGGTAAAATGAATGCTTGAGACATATCAAAACATGATTAGTGAAATGCTGCTATCAATCTAAGCATATCTCATTTAGCAAGTCATAACAAAACAACATAAAACTTATGCAAAAAGCTATAAAAATCAGAATATAGTATTTCAGATACATTCATCATGCAAATAGTTAATACACAACATATTGAATTAACTTAACTAGCATATTAGATTAAACATAAGAGTTTGTAGGCAATTTCAATGTTCAAAACATGTTATGATTGAGGCATTTCCAGGCCTCATCATTTTCCCCCCAACTTATATTGATGCATGTCCTCATGCATTCTGTTGGGCTATGGAATCACATATGTCCATGGTCAAATTCCATGACCTGTAGAACAAATTCTTGCCTATATAAAATCCCCTATTCTTCTGAAGGTCCCTGAGCCATTCTTCAAACTGTTCATCGGGTTGGGCATCTTCTTCAAAGTAGAATGGAACTGGAGTGATAATGGTTGGAGGCCTAAATCTGAGACCTATCCAATTATGTTGCATGATTTCAATCAATTGTATTACTCCTTCTGCCCTTCTTCTGGACCATTCTAAGTTGATGGGGGAAATGGGTTCTCTTTTCTACAAAGACATGGAAATTTCAGCCCATCTGTTTCTACAGACTGATAAGGTTGGCATAAAATTGTCATTACAAAAATTGTGGAATCTGTTCACACAGTCCCTCAAGTTTGTCAAGTACATTCTCTTCACATCATCCTTGTTCATCATAGTGAAGTGTTGTCTTGTGATAATGGGGTGATTTGGCTGAATTGCTCTGACTAACAATTCAGCTTTTGTTTCAATCTCTTTGTTCTACCTTTTCTCTTGGTCCCAATAAAACTGATTCTGCAAGGTGGACATGAATGCCCTCAATTGAACATCTCCAATGTAGATCTGTGGATGAAATTCTACTTCTTCTGGAATAAAGAAACTATGTAAAAATAGTTCACACAGGAGATTTTTCTGCTCAAAAGGGTTGTCAAAATATGCTTCCAGGAAATCTGTAGTGGTGTCTAATTTATATGGAAGACCTGAACTAATCCTCATGACCTGCCATCTGAGGTACTTCTCCTTCAAAATAAGACTGTAAAATCTGGCTGGTCGTCTGAATTGGACTAAAAATTCAGCAATTTGACATAAATCAGACACCTTTTCTTTCAATGCCTGAATCTCTGTTTCCTTGGCCTCTAGCTGTTTCCCTTCTAATTTGAATTTTTTAGTCTTAGTGGCAAGCTTCTCATATCTAATCACCCAACTGGCTATGTCTGCATTGTATTGTTCTAGGGACACAGTATTAGGTGGCCTGACTATAGGTGGAACTCTAGGTAGCAGATCTACCTGAACCCCTTTTTCTGCCACTTCTACTGGTTGATCATTTGACAGTAATTCTACCTGTACCCCCTTATCTGCTATTTCTATTGGGTTGTCATCAGATAGTAATTCTACCTGTACCCCCTTATCTGCTATTTCTATTGGGTTGTCATCAAACAGTAATTCTACCTGTACCCCCTTATCTGCTACTTCTACTAATGGTGTAACAATCTAAAATACAGGGACATCAATAGAAGTACTTACTTGATCTATTTCATGCTGCTGCTTGGACTGTTCCTGTGCTGGTGACTCATCTCCAATATTTTTTGCTATGCTTTTTGCCAAGTCTGAAACATCTTTAGAATGAAAGGGTGCTTCTGAATGAGAAGGCACATCTTCAGAATGAAAGGGTGCTTCTTCAGACTGAGCACCTATGTCTGCCTCAATAGAGTCATCTGCCCTAGATAAATCTACAAGCAATTGAGCCAAATCGTCCTCATCAATGGATATGATTGGCTATTTTTCAGACTGTGACAACCTTTCTCTCAACTCTGCCACTTCCTGTTGTAACTCTGCAATTTTTCTTTCCTGCATCTCAATGATGTTTTCTCTCTCTACAATCCATCTGGTTTGTGTCTTGACAACACTCCTTGCTGCTCTTAGTTGCTCTGTGATGTCTTCCTCCTCTATTTTTGCTTCAGAATCAGATGCAGACAAGTCAGCTACAGCAGGCTGCTCAACAGCTGGCTCTTCCTCTACAACATCTGTTTGCTCCTGTTCAGGAGGTTCTATGAAACTGTCTATAATTGCATCTACCATTTCTGTGGCTTGTTGAACTGTAGCCACCTCCAAATTATCCTACCCAACCTCTTCCTCAATTATCTGTTCAAGGAATTCTAGGAAGTTTTTAGGGGCTGGTTGTATCTCTGTGACATCTGGACTACTTTGTCCATCTTCTTGTTCTATGACCTGGTCCGCCATTTCCCTCAAGTGGAGTCTTGTAGACCTCCTAGTTCTAGATGCAAATTTCTTCTTTTTGCTCTATTTTTTGGTGACAGCAGGGGTTATGGGGTCAGTTTCAGATGCTTCTGTTTCCCTTGTTGTTTCTTCCCCTGTTGGGCTAGGTGCTTCATTTCCCTGTTCTAAAAAATCAGTTGGAACTTCAAAAAAATGGACCTTCTTCTATTTTTTTGTTCTGCTACCAGTTCCAGACCCTCTTTTCTTTTGCTTCTTGACTCACGAAGTTGAAGGTTCTGGAGCAAGGTCTTCTACTGCTGTTGGGTGTGTTTCTTTTTCTGCAACAACTTCTGCAGTAGTTTCTATTTCATCTTTTGCAACATCTTCTATAGCATCTTCTTCTGCAACAACATCAGCAGTATCTGTTTCTTCCTCCTCATCCTCATCTCCAAAAATTACATCATTTAAGGTAGAGTAAAACCTCTCAAAGCTCCTAGGGTTTCCTCTAAAATGGTGCTGGCAAACTAGTTTGATGAGACCATGGTGGCGAAGACTCCCTTTTCCTTCCTGATATCTTTTTGCCATGTTTTTCAATTCTTGGTGCAGGTATAGGGGAAGATTTACCCTAACATCTGGTTGTTGCCTACCATGTCTGAGATGATTTAAAATTTTTATATGATGCCCTGACAATAGTACATACTGCCCTTCACAGGTTAGAAATTTAATTACCCATGTGGCCACTTCATCCCAGGGTTCTTGCAGGCTGGCCCTTTTTACCCCCTTGCATGTGTTATTATGTGTTAAATATTCTGGTGCCCTATCATTTTCTTCCAGAAATTGATTAACTGTATTTACCAATGTATTTTTGCCAGACCTAGAAATTGGAAGACCTTCTAATGGCAGTTCAGTAATTTGACTCAAAACTTTAGGGGTTACCTCAATAGTCATGCCGTTAACGTGTGCCCGGTTGTTTCTGAATGTGTGGGCGAACATGCCGGCCAAATATTCAGAGGACCCATTAAACTTATCCAAAAATGGCATAAGCCCTCCATCTTCAAAAATCTGCAACACTTCTGGATTTTCTCGGAGGTGGGTGGTATCCGCTGGTTCCATTCTCATTTTTCACCCCATTTTCCTATCTTGGTACGTTACAAACTGCTCACTTCTACTGCTATTCCTCTATTGAATCTCTGATTTTTGGTGTTTGCAACTTTGCAGGGTTTGGTTCCAAGTTTTCAATTGCCCTATTTTTGTGCTTCGAAATGAACCGTAATCTGAACATTGTACCTCGTAGTCATTTTGTGTTAGCAAATATGTCTTCGAAAAGAAGAGTGGCACATGTTTCTATTTTTTTCTTCGAACACATGTCCATCAACGGTTGCGCAGATGTCCTTGCCGTCAGATCCACCTTACTCATTTTTAGTTTTTCTATTTTTCCTGCAGACTCTCACGTGCATGTTTATTAGCATCAAAAATTGGTGGCATACTATTGGTCACGTCCTCCGTGATTCTGGTATTTTCTAAATGGGTGCAAGAACAAACCATATCCTTACTGACACATGTTCATTTCTCGTATGCAGCCAAAAGAATTTTATTTGATCGTGTTTCTTTTCTTCCTTGGATGCCACGTGGAGATATTATATTGAATGCTCTTTTCGAAGATTATGATCTATTGCAAAAACTTCATTCCGAAGATTATGACTTCATTCCGAAGACAAGTCTTCATTCTGAAGATTATGATTTCATTCTGAAGACAAGTCTTCATTTCGAAGATCATGCTTCTTTGCGATGTCAAATCCTCATTCCGAAGACAAATCCTCTTTTCGAAGACAAAATCCTCTTTTCAAATATTAGGTTGTATTGCGAAGGCAAATCATTTCGAAGACAGAACTTCATTCCGAAGACAATTCCTGCTGCATTCTGAAAACAAATCTTGCTTCATTCTGAAGATGAAGCTTCATTCCAAAGATGATGCTTCATTTCAAAGACAAATCGTCATTCCGAAGACAAAGCTTCATTTCGAAGACAAATCGTCATTCCAAAGACAAAGCTTCATTTCGAAGACAAAGTGCAACATTCATTCTACTGTCATTCCAAAGATAATTTCAATCCGAAGACAATACAACAATTAGTCTGAAGAAGATAGCAGACACTGTTTTTGGCATTCTTGTTTCGAAGATTAGGCAGAAATCAATATTCCCATTCTCAAAACATGTTTTAAGTATGCCAACTCTTATGGATACCTTTTATGCTAATGGTTAATTGTTATATACTATATACCAATCATTTACAATGAAAAAATGTAAGAAATATATACCTGATTAAAACAAGTTAATGCAAGTTTTTGAAAGATGACTGCTTCTGTTGATGTTCTACAATATTTCAAAACAAGTGCAGTTGGTGAATTTGTACAATGATGGTTCAAAATTTTTCAAGGTTATGCATGCCATAAAACTGGTTTTCATGCATACCAACCCAGTAGTGCCTTAGAAAAGGTTTTCACTGCTGAGTTATTCATTTTTCTCTCTTTTTTTTTTTTTTTACCTCTCCTTTTTTCTCTCTTTTTTTTCTTTTCTTTTTCTTGATTCTGACTATGCCCATGAAGGAATTCATGATTTCCCTGAAATCATGCCCATGAAGGAATTCATAATCAAAATTTATTCATCTTTTTTTTTTTTTATTTATTTTTTTTGTATTTTTCTATTTTTTTTCTTGAAATCCATGATCATGCTGATTGTTTTGAAGTGGAAGAAGAAATTTCTTCCACCTGATGTGTATCCAAACTGTCAAGCTGTTGCAAGAATTCCTCTTTAGTTAGAGGTGTATGGTACACCCTGAGGCGATGTCCATTCACTACCAACTTTCTCTGTGACTCATCAATAGGAGATAAACGAACTGCTCCATTGTCAAATACCTCCTCAATCTAGTAAGGTCCAAGCCATCTAGTTCTCAGTTTTCTAGGGAAGTCCTCATAGCGAGAATCAAACAGTAAAGCCCAATCTCCTTGTTGAAGTTTCCTCTGCTGAATGTGACTGTCATGCCACATCTTCCTCTACTCCTGAATTACTTTAGTTTGGTGCAGAGCATCCATCCTAAGTTCATCCAATGCATTCAGCTGTAGAATCCTATCTATCTGTGCCTGTGACAATTCAATTCCAATTTCCAATGTTGTGCGCAGTGTTAGTAGCTCAAATTCAATAGGTAAGAGGGGCTTTTTACCAAAGACTAGTTCATAAGGTGTGAATCCAGTAGTGGATTTCCAAGTAGTATTGTAAGCCCATACTGCTTCAGGTAATTTATCTAGCCAGTTTCTCCTATGAAAAGCTACTATTTTTGTTAAGATTCGTTCTAGTTCCCTATTTGTTACCTCAACCTGGCCATTTGCTTGTGGGTGATAAGGTGATGATTTTCTATGTTTGATTTCGTATAATTCTGTAAATGCCTCAATGACTTTAGATGCAAATTGGGGTCCTTGGTCTATGGTGATAGACCGAGGAGCTCCAAATCTCTAAAAAATCTGAGTATACAAGAAATCAGCGACCTTCTCTTCATGAGCATGTTTGAAAGCATGCACCTCTACCCACTTTGTCAAGTAATCAGTGCATACTAGAATATGCACCTTTCCTTGAGAAGGTGGATCAATAGGTCCTACAAAATCAAGCCCCCACCTCTCAAATGGCTCTAAAACCAATTGAGGCTGCAGTGGCATTTCATTTGTATGAGTGGGTTTCCCCATTCTTTGGCATGCATCACAATGCTCGATGTACTTTTTCACATCCTTGTGAAGAGATGGCCAATAATATCCTGTCCCTAAGATTTTCCTAATTGTGCTTTTTACAGAGTAGTGTCCACTTGAGGGTTCATCATGACAAGCCCTAAGGATATCATACACCTCATCCTTTCGGATGCACCTACGTAATACATGGTCAGGACTGCACTTAAAAAGTATACCCTTGATCCATTCAAAAGAAGAACTCTGTTTGATCAATTGTTTTTTCTGTTTTGAAGTGAAATGTGGAGGAACTTTCCCTGTGACCAAGTAATTGGCTATATCTACAAACCAAGGTGATTGGACTGATATAGCAAATAATTTTTCATCAGGAAAGGTGTCTTCAACTAATTCCCCTTCATCTGTGTTCTATAATCTAGACAAGAAATCTGCTACAACATTAGCTTTTCCTGGTTTGTTGATTATAGTGATATCAAATTCTTGTAGCAACAAGTAACCAACGAATAATTCTTGCACTTACCATAGGCTTATTCATCAAATATTTAATGGTTGTGTGATCTGTGTGAATAAATATTTGATAACTTGTGATGTAATGCCTGAATTTGTTGATGGCATAAATTATTGCCAAGAATTCTTTCTCAATTGTGGTATAATTTTTCTCAGCTCCTGTCAAATTCTTGCTAATGTAGTAGATGGCATAATGTTCACCATTGTCAATTTGTCCTAATGCTGCTCCAATTGCAGTATTGGAAGCATCAACCTGTATGTGAAATGGTAATGTCCAATTAGGTCCTCTTAACACAGGTGGAGTTACTAATTTCTCTTTCAGAGCTTCAAATGATTCCTGACACCTTACAGTCCAGGAAAATTTAGAATCTTTAGTCAATAGGGCAAACATAGGATTGGCTATTGTGCTAAAGCTAGGAATAAACCTGCGGTAAAAACCAATGTGTCCTAGGAAGCTTCTGACATCGATCTGAGTTTTAGGAGGAAGGAGGTTCTTGATAATTTCCACCTTCTTTGGATCAACCTGGATCCCTTGAAGAGAGATGTGATGACCAAGAACTATTCCTTCCTTCATCATCATAAAACATTTTTTTGGATTCAAGGATAACTGGTATGTTTCACAGCGAGTTAAAACTTTGTCAAGGTTTTCTAATGTAAAGTCAAAAGTCTGTCCACATACTGTGAAATCATCCATGTATATCTCAACACTGTTGGTAGTCAGATCAGAAAAAAATTGCTAAAACTGCTCGCTGAAATGTTGCTGGGGCATTACACAAACCAAAAGGTAAAACCCTATAGGCAAATGTTCCCCATGGACAGGTAAAGGTTGTTTTCTCTTGATCTTCAGGTGCAATCTGAATTTGATTATATCCACTAAATCCATCAAGAAAACAAAAGTATCTCTTTCCAACGAAGGGTATCTAACACCTGATCTATGAAAGGTAATGGAAAATGGTCTTTGTATGTCACTTTATTCAGCTCTCTATAGTCTACACATACTCTCATTTTTCCATTTTTCTTAGGAACTATAACCAATGGAGAGACCCACTGGCTATCAAAAATTGGGTAAATGAATCCTACCTCCAGAAGTTTTTCAATTTCTTCCTTTACAATATCCCTTAGGGCAGGATTCAGTCTTCTCTGGGGTTGTCTTACTGGCTTGACTTCTTCAGTATAAATTTTGTGGGTGCATATATCAGGGTGAACTCCTGACATATCTTTATAGTCCCAAGCAAAAGCATGAACATGCTTCTGCAAGACAACTATCAATTTGTCTTCCTCTTCCCTAGTAAGCCAGTTGTAAATGTTCAAAAATTTGCCTGGCTGGACTTCTATTTGTTTTGTATTTGGAAGGACTGAATTCACTTCTTCATACCTAGTGATTAGGGAGTTAAGAGGACACTACTGAGATGGAAGGAAATAAGAAGTTTTTGTTTCATTATTTTTTGATGGAAGCATATCCTGTATGGAACAGTGAGAAGGAAAAATTAGGTGATGGTGCCACCCATGTGGTAGTGAAACAGAGTTTTCCTGTAATAGTACAGATGGTTCACCTTCAGAGTTTTGGTTCTCCTCATTCCTTAACAATTGCTGGATATTTACTGCTTCCTCTTCTAACCCTTGTTCCTGCAGAACATTCATTAGGATAGTTTCATTTTCTAAATTTTTTGTGTCTTGGAGGTCTTCTGTGTGTTCTCTTACTACCAAGGTGGCTAGTGTGGAAATAACCTCCTCTGATTCTTCATCTGAATCAGGAAACCATAACTGACCTAAAAAATTGTTGGAGGGTCTTGCAGGAGGATACAGAGAGATCTGTTTTAGATCAATACCATTTGAAATAGTCATTTTTCCAGATCTGCAGTCTATGAAGGTTGTTGCAGTTGCAAGCCAAGGTCTTCCCAAAATGATGGGATATCCATGTGTTGAATTTCTTGGTTGTAAAACCAAAAAATCTACAGGGAATTCCCAAGAAGAAAATTCTATAGGAACATCTTCAATGATACCTTCAGGTTTTGCAACTGACCTATCAACCATTTCTAAAACTGTAAATGTGGGGCTGAGATGTTTGAGCTGTAATTGTTTCATTATATCCTTGGTCATGACATTTATTGCAGCTCCTAGATCTACTAAGACATTTGATATTGGTACTGAACCTATAGTAACTATGATAACTGGACTTCCTGGGTCACTATACTTCGGAGGTACTAGTTTTCCAGATAAGAGATCAACTATCTTTCCTTCAACCTGAACAGTCTTGGGAAATGCTTTCTTTTTTCTTCCTGCTCTTCTAATGCACAAATCTCGGATAGTACTTTTAATTACTGGTATATCCTTAATGGCTTGCAATAAGGGCAATGATATAGTTAACTTTTTAAGTTCCTTGACCAGGTCTGATTCAAAATTTTCTGTTGTGGTATTGAATCTTTCAGGATATGGAATTATCCTTGATGAAGGTAATTGTTCTACCTGTGGTTCTATTTTTTCTTCTTCTTTCTCTATTGGTGGTTCAACTATAACTGGTTCCAAAGGTTCTTGCTCTTCATTTTCTTCGCTTGTATTTAAAATAGGTTCAGGTACAACTTTTCCTGAACGAAGTTGGATGTTACTACAATCAATAACATTTATTTCAACATTTTCTTCAGCTTCAGCTACATAGACAGGAGATGCCTGTCTCATGCTATTTGGATTAGTGACTGATTGAGCTGGAAGTTGAGGTTGTTTCACCTATTGTGTTTGTTGTGGTTGGTTCTATTTTTCTTGAAAGTTTTGATTAGGTGCAGGCAGCAAATGCTGATTTTGACCTTGATTTCTTTGTTGCCTTGGATAGGACTGGTATTGTTGATTCCACTATGGTTGACTTTGCATCCAATGTGGATTAGTCTGATTCTGATTCTAGGATGGGTTGTTTTGATTCCATGATGGGTTGTTTTTATTCCATTATGGGTTGTTTTGACTCCATGATGGGTTGTTTTGATTCTGATTCCAGGCTGAATTACTCCAATTTGTTTGTGGCCATTCTTGGGAATTTGTCCATTGAGGATAATTCCAAGGACGTTGGTGTGGTTCTGATTGTCCCCAAGGCATAGTCCCAGGATTATGCCCCCAATTTGTAGGAAAATGAGGGGGATTTTGGTATTGAGAGAAATTTCCCCCTTGTTTTGGTCCAACATAGTTGAGTTCCTCAATCTGACTTTCTAACACAGTTTTGAGTTGTGGTAGCAGGTGGCATTGATCAGTTGAATGCTTCTTTGAACAGATACTACAAATGGATGAGATAGATGTTTTATTCAAAGGAAATTCCTACAAAGCATGTTTATTTCTACATCTTGGGCAATAAATTGCCAAAGGTTCTGTGTTTTTTGCTTTTGCAGACATTTCCCCCAAAGTTGTGTTTAATTGCACTAGAATATCAGTTTTAAAATTTGCAAGTTCTTCTATTAGGTCCTTCACATCAGTGCTATTTGTACTCTTTTTTCTTCTTCCCTGCTTATTGCGAGAGTAATTTCTATAGAGACCCACAATTTCCTCATTACTGAGAGTATTTACATCCCCTTTTCCCATCAAATCCAATACTTCTCTGGATTCATCTTGTAATCCTCTCAAAAATATGGTTTTACATAACTCTGGTTCTACAAGTCCACATCTCCTTTGAACAAAGGAGAACCTATCAAGATAGTCTTCTAATGTTTCATCATCTTCCTGTTTAATCCTGAATAACTCATCTTTCCTATTCCTTACATGACAATACTCCTGATATTTGTCTAAAAACACAGTTTCCATTTGATCCCAGGTTCGGATGGAATTTGGCTCTAAGCTCATGAACCAGCGTAATGTTGAGTCCTTGAGTGTTGAGGGAAAGACCTTAAGTTTCTGATTGTCATTTACATAATCATAGGTTTGACACACTACCTTGAATTCAAACAAAAACTGATCAGGATCTTCAGATACAACACCTCGAAAGGTTGGAAGTACTGAAGGTGAAATGGTTTTCATGGGAGAGTTTTGTGTTGGATTCAAATGAATAGGATATTCAAATGTTCTGGAAGGTTGAGGAATATCCTGATCATCTCCTTCATCATGGACATAGCCATGTTGGCCATCTCTATCTAGATTGCCTCCCTCTGCCATAGTTTCTGGTTTCTTGGTTAAACTTATCCAAATTTCTCTCTCAAGAGGTCCAAGATCCTCTGTTGATAATGAGTCTGACGATTCTTCTTTCTCAGGATGTTCTAATGATGGTGAAACTGGTGATTTTCCTTTCTCAGAATGTTCTAATGATGGTGAGACTGGTGATTTTTCTTTCAATATTTCTGGTAATTCAAACACAGGTGATTCACCCCTTAGGCGTGAAGATCTTCTTAATGGAACAAGCCAGGGATCCTTTTGGGTAATTCTACCTTTTTCATCCCTAGACGTACTCATTCATGTTTACTCTTAAATGACATAAATTATAGGTCAATAATTGTTACTTTAACCAGCTGTTCTATTCAGATTTTATCTTGAATCTTCACAACTCAGTCTAATTAATAGTTATTGGACTATTATCACCTTCTAGCAACACAATTCCCTAGAAACGATGCCAAAATGATGCGTAGTCATTATACACATCATTAATTCTCAATGAATTTGTCAATCCAGGGCAATGTACAAGGCTATCTACGGAAGAAGGGGTGAACAGAGTTATAACTTAGGTCAATTTAGAGCAACAGGTCTTATTGGTGAAACCGATTGTGTGGGGGATTTTGGACATTCCTATCTCTAAATTGCATGAATTAAACCTTAATCTAAGTTGCAGAATTGGAAACTAATCATTAACTACAGAAATGAAGTCCTAATTACAATTGCAGAATGAGACCTAATTATGTTGCAGAAATAACAGTTGCAGAATTAAAAGTCTAATTATAATTGTAGAAAGGAAATCTATTTACTTTTGCAGCAATGAAAACCTACTTCTAACATGGAAATGAAACCCTGTCAAGGCTCTGTAATAGAAGGTTGTCAATCTTCTATGTAGGGGTTGACAACAAAACATAAAATGCAAGAAATTACAGAAAATAGTAAATTCTAGAAATGACAGTCTGCAATAAATTGAAAGCTTTGCTGAAAGTGGGGATTACAACCAAACCATTAATCACAAAACATAAAATAAGCTAAGATTGCAAATATCATTAGTTGTTTACAAAGGAATGAAATGACAAGTTCTACAACTCATTCTACTGCAACAAAATCAGAATAAAAACTTGTTGTTAGTCCTCCTCCTAGGTCTGGAAGTGGCCAACCTCCTTGTCCAGAAGAAGGTATGAGTCTCTCTCTCTCTCTTAGATCTTACTCACACTCATTTACAAGCAATGTGAAATAGAAATAGTATACTTTATTGATTCAAGAACATGATTACAATAATTCTATTGAAAACCTATTACAGGATTGTAACAGTCACTTTCTGATTATCACCTATTTTCTCTATTCTCTGATTTCTCTATCTTCTACTCCTCTTACTACCTTTACTCAACCTGAATGGGAGCCATATTTATAGATGTCCTAAGATCTACTAACAAGCTGAGAATATCTCAAAAGATCTAATCCTATTATGCTACAACAATTCCTATTTTTATCCTAGAAGAAGATCAAACTTGATCTTTCCATAAATGGTGGCTTTGGTCAGCAAGGATGGCAAAGTCAGATCTGAGATATTTTCCTTTACCCTTTTCAATCTTTATTTCCCTTTTTCCAGCATCAAAATTCGGTCAACAAGTCAAAAAGCACATTCTATTTTCATTCCGAAGATAAGTGGTTCATTTCGAAGATACTGCAATTCTCATTTCGAAGATCCGCTCATTTCGAAGATACTACAATTCTCATTCCGAAGATCCACTCATTTCGAAGACACTGTGTTTTCTCATTCCGAAGATCCGCTCATTCCAAAGACACTGTGTTTTCTCATTTCGAAGATATCTGTTCATTTCGAAGAGACTTCGGAATGAACAAATGTGGGCTCCTTAAATGATTTCCTCTGTATTTCTCATGTGGGTTACTTCTCAGGATCAGATTCAAATGGTCTTCATCTCTTTCCACATGTGAATTCCATGCCTTGCCATTCATTGGCAGTTGGCTAGAATTTACATGGGAAAACCCAGTTTTTGCTGCACAATAATAGTTTTCTTGAACTGTTGCCAGATTTAGGTAAAATGAATGCTTGAGACATATCAAAACATGATTAGTGAAATGTTGCTATCAATCTAAGCATATCTCATTTAGCAAGTCATAACAAAACAACATAAAACTTATGCAAAAAGCTGTAAAAATCAGAATATAGTATTTCAGATACATTCATCATGCAAATAGTTAATACACAGCATATTGAATTAACTTAACTAGCATATTAGATTAAACATAAGAGTTTGTAGGCAATTTCAGTGTTTAAAACATGTTATGATTGAGGCATTTCCAGGCCTCATCATTTGTGAACTATTTGTTTTTGAGCTTTGGAACAAGGGAATTATGCATCCACTCTTTCAGGTGTTATGGTCCCTGGAAGAGCCAACCCATGCTAGGACCTATGTATACCAAGATAAAGCTATAAGCTCCTAATGGAAAAATTTTTATGGGAAATTGGCCAGCCCCGAGTACTTAAGTAACCAACTACAATGGTAGAAAATATTGAAGTGTATCTCCTCTATGCCTAGGCTACATTTAACAGGTTAAAAAACATACATGTGCCACATATAAGTATGATATTTCAAAAAAATTGTGCTATGAAAATTTGGGTTGTGACAGTTGGTATCTGAGCTTATGTTGTGAAACCTTGGCTAATAACATGAATAGTTATTTTGACATAACTCTTTTGATGCCAGGCATGGCAGGTACCTCATGGAGGGCCTGTGTGAATCTGTAAGAGAATATTGTAGAGGTCTCGAGGAAGGGACCAATATGAATCATGAAGGAGTCTAAAAGGGTACAAGATGCTAATATTCCACGATTAGCTACAAAGGCTACTCAAAAAGAAGTTGTCATTTCGTGGGAGGAATTTGAAAGGGTATTTAAGGACCGTTTCCTCATGCCACAATTTTATGTTCAAAAATATGGAAATTAACAAAATAAATCTATAGAAGAGACTCCACACAGAATCTTTGCTGCTACAAGTAAACCTTATCTTACACGCCAACTACTCTATTTTTGAAATAGGGGAAACTAGGAAAAAGAGATATACATATTTTTATTGATAGTGATGCTACAGATAGTTTCATTTCAAATAGTATTTTAAAGGATATACCTATTACACTTGATGTTATGATAGAAGGGTGGTAATATGAGTATGGCTCGGGATAAACTTACTTGGTTAACCAATATCTTTTTGACCCACAAATAGAAACACCTCAGGGAAAAAATCAACTGGTACCTATATGTGTCTCCTTTGTATACATTTGACATAGTCCTGGGAGTAGATTGGCTAAAATATCATAAGGCCCTACTAAATTTTGAGGAAATATGGTTGGACTTTACAGATGACGCTAATCGACGAATCTGTATCCACTGCAATTAAACATATTTTGAGCCCCATTTGATGATCGCCATGTAGGTCAAAAGAGCCTTGAGAAAAGGATGAAAACTGTGTGGTTAAATTGAACAAGAAGGAGAAAACTAACTCAAGTTCCACATTATTCCAAAAATACCCAGTGTTGAATAAATTTAGGGATGTTTTTCCAGAAGATCTGCCTGGACTACCTCCAAAAATGTAGTTTTATTTCTCAATTGAGCTAATGCTAGGAACAACTCTGGAAGTTAGAACTCCTTATTGTATGACACCACTTGATTTTTAGGAACTTAAAATCCAACTAGAAGATCTATTGAAAAAATGGTACATTAAGCCTAGTGTATCACCATGGGGAGCACTAATCCTATTTGTTAAGAAGAAGGATGGATCTCTGAGATTATGCATTGACTACAAGATGCTCAATAAGATGACAGTTAAGAATAAGTATCCTTTACCCATAATTGATGATCTATTTGATCAGTTGAGGGGGGCTATAATATTTTCTAAGATTGACCTTAGGTTAGGATACCATCAGTTAAGAATCAAAGAAGAGGATACCTATAAAACTACCTTTAGAAATAAATATGGACATTATGATTTCACGGTATTACCATTGGATTAACCAATGCACCAACTGCATTCATGAACTTGATGAACAACGTGTTTAAAAAATAGTTAGACCAGTTTGTGCTAATATTTTTGGATGATATTTTGATTTATTCCCAAAATAAAGAACACGATGAACACATGAGAATAGTATTAGAAGTTCTCAAGAAAAATCAACTATATGGTAAGTTGTCTAAATGTGAGTTCTATACATCACAAGTTCAATATTTGGGACACATTGTTTCAGCCAAAGGAATAGCTATTGATCCCAAAAATATTGAGGCCATTATAGGATGGCCAACCCCAACCAATGTATCAAAAGTAAGAAGTTTTATGGGGATGGCTAGTTACTATCGATGATTTGTTAAGGGATTCTCAAAAGTTGCATTTCCCATTACCAACCTACAAATAAAAGGGAAAGCATTTAGGTGGACAACATAGTGTGAAGAAGATTTTAGAATTCTTAAGGAAGAATTGACAACTGCACCTATACTAAAAATACCTGACCTAAACAAATCATTTACGGTTTTCATCGATGCCTCACTGGAGGGACTAGGTGGTGTATTGATGCAAGAAGAAGTCATGGTAGCATATGAGTCTAGGAAACTCAAGAAACATGAGATAAAATATGCTATGCATGATTTAGAGCTGGCAAAAGTTGTTCACACTCTTAGAATTTGTAGGTATTATCTGTTAGGAAAGCCCTTTGAGCTTAAAACCGATCACCAGAGTTTGAGATATATTTTTACTCAACCTCTACTAAACGCTCGATAATGAATATGGATGGATTTTTTTGGTGAATATGACTTTGGTATCGAATATATCAAGGTAAAAGAAAATAAGTTGGTAGATGCTCTTAGTAGAAGAAGGCATATAGTAGCTCTTACAAAATGTCAGTATGGGCTGAAGAAGCACATCTTGGAGAAGCAAAAAAAATGATGAGTTATGCAAACAATGTCGTAACAAGGTTGAGCAGGAACTAAATCAACATAGATATTATAGTTTCAAGCAAAATATGGTGTATTTATGAGATAGATTAATAGTTCCCAATGATGAAGGGTTTAAAATAATTATCTTGCAGGAAGCTCATTATGCACCATATTTTGCTCATCCAAGAGTAATTAAGATGATGGAAATGCTAAAAAAAGACTATTTTTGGCCTGGGATGAAAAACGACATAGTGCAATTTGTAACAAAATGCCTAGAATTTTAGAAGGTCAAAGCAGAGCATCAACATCCTGGTAGAAATTTACATCTATTTGATGTGACAGAACAGAAGTGGCAAGTAATATCTATGGATTTTATTGTTGGTCTTCCTAAAACACATTTTCAACATGATGCCATATTTGTGGTGGTGGATAAATTAACCAAAGTAGCACATTTTATACTAGGAAGTGTACAATATGTTGCTCCTACCATTGCATAGAAATTTGAATGAGAAATCATGAGATTACATGGGTTTCCTAAAATAATTATTTCTAATGGAGATTCAAAATTTACTTCTAAATTTTGGTAAGCTTTACACCAAGCTTGGGGAACAAAGCTCACTATTAGCACTGCTTATCATCCTGAGATGCATAGACATACCGAGTGGGTCAATCAAGTGCTTGAAGATATGCTACAAATGTATTGTATGGACCACCAGAGCAAATGGGAAAATTATATCTTCCTGGTGAAATTTATCTATAGCAACATATATCATACCACGTTGGGCATGGCCCTTTTTGATGCCCTATATGGGCGTAGATGTAGGGCACCATTAACGTGGGATAATTTGGATGATCGAGAAGTGATCAGTCTTGATGTTGTTAAGAAAATGGACAATCGGCTTAAGGAAATTCACATGCGACTACGTGAAGTCGTCGATCATTAGAAGAGTTATGCAGACCTTAAGCAAACATCCCAAGAACTTGTCGTCGATGACAAAGTTTTACTTAGAGTCAAGCCAAAAAAAATTTCCATTAAATCCACCAAATTGAGCCCTAGATTTGTTGATCCTTTTGACATTGTTGCTAAAATCAGTCTCGTCGTCTACAAGCTTGCACTGCCATCGAACTTGTCAAAAATATACAGTATTTTCATGTGTCCCTCCTTTGCAAATATATAGTTATCCCATATTTTGGATGTATTTCATCTGCAGATGTCAGACCCGTAGCTCATTAAGGTTTGACCAGTAAATATTTTGGGCTTTAGAACTAAACAACTGAGAAAGAGGACAGTGGAGTAGTTTAGGGTCCAGTGGGACCACTACTCCAAGAAAAATGCCACCTGGGAAGATGTTGCCATGAGAAATCAATTTCCTTACTTGTTTGAAAATTGATGACCAAAAGACAAATACTATATTTGCATATGAAATGATATTTTGCTTTATGTTTGGCATAATGAGATTTAATAATAGAATTTGATATGCTGGATATGACTATTGTATATTGTTTTTGTTATATATCTATGATCATATATTGATATATGCTTTTGTGTCTATGATTGGATGTAATGGAAACCTACATTTGTATTCTTAACTAACACAGGGATTGTTTTAATTCCTAAATGGGGATTATGTAACAACCCCGCTACTTTTTGCCATTTTGTTTAGAAGAATATGATACTGCTTTAAGTTTTTATGATGCAGGTGCAGAGTCATGTGCAGAAGCAGAAGAGATCACCCACCCCTGACAAAGACTAAGGTTGGAAGCGTCAAGTAAGGTGGGATATGATGTCGTGCCTCATGCACCTTGGCCCGTGGGTACATGGAAGCCCATCGTAGGGATGTGCATTTGCATTACATTCTACTTTTTGATGCA
This sequence comes from Wollemia nobilis, assembly GCA_028583015.1. NCBI lineage: Eukaryota > Viridiplantae > Streptophyta > Pinopsida > Araucariales > Araucariaceae > Wollemia > Wollemia nobilis. Next base: position 1,771,627 of record JAQPPZ010002729.1, on the reverse strand, counting down.
TTTAAAGCATATGCTTGATTGTATTCTTGTACATGACTACTGTCGCATGTTGCTTGTCCTTACTTTAAATGTCAATATTTAAATTAAAAGGAAATTTTTCTTTTTAAAAAAAATATAATAATATAATATAAAAGAATGTGTATATAAATATAAATGAAACAATAAAAAAATAAATATAATAATAATTAAATAATAAAAAAATTATTATTATAAAACATAAATAAATGTCGTTATTTTCATTTTGTGATGGAACTCATTCCTTTAAACACTCTGAATCTTTATAATATAATTAAATATTACACATGAGAGGAAACATATATTATAGAGTATATGATAATGAAATATAAAAATTGGAGATACTCTGATTGTGTATAAGAGTATGATTAACATAAAAATATAATAATAAACAACAATTTTCCTCCAGTTGGATGGTGCAAGCATTACCACCTAGCCATGTTAAAACTATTTTTGGCATTTTAAACATGAAAGGTGTCACTTTAATATTTTGTAAATCCCTCTATATAACAAGGGAATGTTATTGAGAAGAATGTCTTGGAGATTTGTGAGAGCTATTTTGGAATCCACCATGTTTTTTGGAATACATGAGTTTGCCGAAACTCCTGGCGCAATTGTGCAAGTAGATAATTTGTTAGCGAAATTCAGGTCAGTCCTGTCTAGTTTTTAATTTTTATAAAGACCATTTTTTGTGTGATTATTAAAATACTACAGATTTAATGAGAGAATGCGCCATTAAATAAGTTGTGTATGCCAATATACAATATGTTTGAATGTCTATGTATTCGTTGTGTGAGTGCCAATACTAAACATGCTGTGAAAATATCATTAAAAATTATGTTGTGTTTGCTACTGTTGCTTGAGTATGTGTTTTATTTGAAGGACAAAGTGAATGAATTTACTGTGATGATATATCTTGAATTATAAAGAGGTTTTCTTTTTAGAGACTTTGTTTGACTACATTTATAGTCTTTGTACTCTTGCATGAATGCATGTTCATATAGCTGCATATAAGAGGGCCAAGCTGACCCAATAAGCAATAATTCCCTCAACCCCTTGTCTTTGTCCTCGAGTGGGCTTACGTGTGATGATGGCTACAGGACATCAACAAGCGTGGTGCATTGTGTGTTGAAAACTCCACTGCTGAGTCATTTAAAGTTTACATGTCTTTATTTTATAAAATAGCAAGCACACTATTTTTTTATTTTAGAAGACATTGAATGTACAAGGCTGTTTTGTTTGTATTGCCATGGAAGAAAAGGTTTAATAGAAAAGAAAACGCTAATGGCTTTTCTATACCTAATTTAATTTCTTTTATGAGAAAATAATGAGGGAATCCTTTAAGTCGTACATATTATGTGTTTTTCCTTATGACGTATTGTTCAGCTTTGATGTGGATGTGCTTATTTGTTCAATGAAGGCTTAAAATTAAATTGAGAATTTATATTTACAATCCTGACATTCATTTTATTTTATCATAGCAATTTTATATATGAAGCAAATCATTACGTTTTATAAATTAAGACTTACGAATTGTGGAAAGAATTATAAAGGCTTCCTTGAGCCTTTTACGCCTTGAATGGTAGTATGAGATAATCCCAGCTGTAGGTTTTAATATATGAAACAAATGATTGGGCAATTGTTTAAGAACCAAGCTAAACTATGATTAATACCTCAAGTTTGAGTTGGATGACCGAAAAAATTTACATAATTTTTGAAAGAAAACTTAAATGGGTGCAAACTCGTAGACGTCGTAGTAATACCTGCGGGTGAAGGATAGGAAGACAACATGTGTTGCTTTGCCAAAAAATATAGCTTAGATTGATGTGTTAAATACATACTTCATCAGCATAAACATAAGTCTTCTGATAATATATTTCATGGAATTACGCATTTGGAAAGCATTGGTTATATTTTCGAGATGCTTGATTTATAAGGGCAAAACCCTTACATTTGGTATATGTTTTATTTTAAACAATTGAAAACTTCGAAAACAGTGATAGTCGTGGGTCCATAGCAGTCCATGTAATAATATAAAATGACTTAATAATATTTAGAAAAAGCAATTGTTCTCATATTTTATTTATTTTTTTGGTAGAGTTATTTAAGACATTAAACAGTTTAGAGGCATTTAGAGTTTCTTTATATATATTATGTAAGTAAAAGTATATGGTAGCTTAAGTTATTTTCGTAAAAATTAGTTGTGATTCTAAATTCAATAGGGTGTTTTATCTTATGATGACTTTTATTTTAAATATAAATAGATTAGAATAAAATTATTTATATGGGTATGTTATTTCGAAAATTTAAATGTTATGCTTACTTTCAAAATATGCTTTGACTTTCTAATCTTTTGTAAGATTATTAGTTCGGTTTAGAATATTAATCTTTAGGATAGATAATTTAAAAATAAATATCATTTTAATACGATTTACTTATAATTTAGCATGATGATATATGTGTTATACAAACAATCTAAATTATGGAAAATTGATATTAAGTGATATGTTTTAAGTTATTGACTTAAAATATTGAACAACTTGAAGGAACTACAACCAATAATACTCACTTAGAGATATTTTCAAAATAAGAGAGAGATGTATGGATAATTTAGTGCTTATCGAGAAGAATAGCACTAACCCATTCTGGCAGTTGCGGTGGTGACTACCATGATTAAGTGTTATCCATTCCTTAGCTTGAAATAGGTCTATCACTGAGAGGGCAAGAGGCGATGGTATAGGATATTTTCTTTGGATAACATTAAAGTAGTAGGTGAGTATACTCATTAGCCTACTCCGGGTGGGGAATCACTAATGAGACTCATGTCCAGAGTACTGGATTTTAAGGTTGGAAGGTCCAACGGTAGATGGTATGGGCAACATTACAGTAAATCAGATCTGAAATTGAGAAAATCCCATCCAAATGCCATGCTATGGTGGACCTTTGATCATACCTTAGTAGAAGGACAATGATCAGTCACACGTGTAGCTACACTAGTTTCAAAGCTGAATTTTAAAGAGAGTGACTTAGAAGAAATCTATGTACTACGAGTTTCTAAGCTTTCAAACAAGGGAATTATGCATCCACTCTTTTAGGTGTTATGGGCCCTAGAAGAGCCAACCCATGCTAGGACCTATGTATACCAAGATAAAGGTATAAGCTCCTAATGGAAATTTTTTTACGAGAAATTGGCCAGCCCCGAGTACTTAAGTAACCAGCTGCAGTGGTAGAAAATATTGAACTGCATCTCATCTACACCTAGGCTACATTTAATGGGTTAAACAACATACATGTTCCACATATAAGTATGATATTTCAAAAAAAAATTGCTGTGAAAATTTGGGTTGTGACAGTTGGTATCTGAGCTTAGGTTGTGAAACCTTGGCTAATAACATGAATAGTTGTTTTGACATAACTCTTTTGATGCCAAGCATGGCAGGTACCTCACGGAGGGCCTATGTGAATCTGCAAGAGAAGATTGTAGAGGTCTCGAGGAAGGGACCAAGATGACTCATGAAGGATTCTAAAAGGGTGCAAGCTACCAATATGCCACGATTAGCTGCAAAGGCTACTCAAAAAGAAGTTGTTGTCATTCCATGGGAGGAATTTGAAAGGGCATTTAAGGACCGTTTCCTCATGCCACAATTTTATGTTGAGAAATATGGAAATGAACAAAATAATTCTATAGAAGAGACTCCACACAGAATATTTTTTGCTACAGGTAAACCTAATATTACAGGCCAAGCTATTCTATTTTTGAATTAAGGGAAACTAGGCAAAAGAGATGTACATATTTTTATTGATAGTGGTGCTATAGATAGATTCATTTCAAATAGTATTTTAAAGGATATACCTATTAAACCTGAGGTTATGACAAAAGGGTGGTAATATGAGTATGGCTTGGGATAAACTTACTTGGTTAACCAATGTCTTTTTGACCCAAAAATAGAAAAACCTCAGGGAAAAAATCAAATGACACCTATATGTGGCTCCTTTGCATACATTTGACATAGTCCTAGAAGTAGATTGGCTAAAAGCTCATAAGGCCCTACAAAATTTTGAGGAAATATGGTTGGACTTTACAGATGAAGCTAATTAGTGAATTCGTATCCACTGCAATTGAACATATTTTGAGCCCCATTTGATGACCGCCACATAGGTCAAAAGATCCTTGAGAAAAGGATGAAAATTGTATGTGGTTAAATTGAATAAGGAGGAAATTGACTCAAGTTCCACATTGTTCCAATAATATCCAATGTTAATTGAATTTAGGGATGTTTTCCAAAATATCTGCTTGGACTACCTCCAAAAAGGGAGTTTGATTTCTCAATTGAGCTCATGCCAAGAGCAACTCTAGAAGTCATAACTCCTTATCACATGACATTGCTTGAGTTGCTAGAACTTAAAACCTAACTACAATATCTATTGGAAAAAGAGCACATTAAGCCCAATGTGTCACCATGGGGAGCATCGGTCCTATTTTTTAAGAAGAATGATGGATCCCTGAGATTATGCATTGACTATAGGATGCTCCATAATATGACAGTTAAGAATAAGTATCCTTTACCTAGAATTGATGATCTTTTTGATCAGTTGAGGGGGGCTACAATATTTTCTAAGATTGACCTTAGGTCAAGATACCATCAATTAAGAATCAAAGAAGAGAATACCTATAAAACTAAATTTAGAAATTGATATGGAAATTATGATTTCATGGTATTACCATTGGATTAACCAATGCACCAACTGCATTCATGAACTTGATGAACAACGTGTTTCGGGAACAGTTAGACCGATTTGTATATTTTTGGATGATATTTTTATTTATTCCCAAAATAGATAAGAATAATATGAACACATGAGAATAGTATTAGAATTTCTCAAGAAAAAACAACTATATGGTAAGTTGTCCAAATGTGATTTTTATACATCATAAGTTCAATATTTGGGACACATTGTTTCAGCCGAAGGAATAGCTGTTGATCCCAAAAATCTTGAGACCATTATAGGATGGTTAGCCCCAACCAATGTATCAAAAGTGAGAAGTTTTATGGGGATGGCTGGTTACTATGGATGATTTGTTAAGGGATTCTAAAAAGTTGCATTTCCCATTACCAACCTGCAAAGAAAATGGAAAGCATTTAGGTGGACAACATAGTGTGAAGAAGATTTCATAACTCTTAAGGAAAAATTAACAACTACACCTATACTAAAAATACCTGACCTAAACAAATCATTTACGGTTTGCACCGATGCCTCACTAGAGGGACTAGGTGGTGTATTGATGCAAGAAGAAGTCGTGGTAGCATATGAGTCTAGAAAACTCAAGAAACATGAGATAAACTATGCTACACATGATTTAGAGTTGGCAGGAGTTGTTCACACTCTTAGAATTTGGAGGTATTATCTATTAGGAAAGCCCTTTGAGTTTAAAACCGATCATGCGAGTTCAACATCTTCTAAACGCCTGACAACAAATATGGATGGAGTTTTTGGCTAAATATGACTTTGGTATCGAAAATATCAAGGGAAAATAAAATAAGCTAGTATATGCTCTTAGAAGAAGAAGGCATATAACAACTCTTAAAAAATGTTAGTATGGGCTGAAGGAGCAGATCTTGGAGAAGCAAAAAAATGATGAGTTCTATAAACAATGTCATAACAAGGTTGAGCAGGAACCAAATAAACAAAGAGATTATAGTGTCAAGCAAAATATGGTGTATTTTTAAGATAGAGTAATAGTGCCCAATGATGAAGGGCTTAAAAAAATTATCTTGCAATAATCTCATTATGCACCATATTCTACTCATCGAGGACTAATTAAGATGAGGTAAATGTTAGGAAAAAACTATTTTTGGCCTGGGATGAAAAACAACATAGTGCAATTTGTAACAAAATACCTAGAATGTCAGAAGGTCAAAGCAGAGCATCAGAATCTTGGTGGAAATTTGCATCTGTTCTATGTGTCAGAACAAAAGTGGCAAGTAATATCTATGGATTTTATATTTGGTCTTCCTAAAACACATTTTCAACATGATGCAATATTTGTGGTGGTGGATAAATTAACCAAAGTAGCACATTTTATACCAGACAATGTATAGGATGATGCTCCTGCTATTGCATAGAAATTTGCACGAGAAATCATGAGATTACATGGGTTTCTAAAATAATCATTTATGATAGAGATTCAATATTTACTTCTGAATTTTGGTAAGCTTTGCATTGAGATTAGGGAACAAATCTCAATATTAGCACTGCTTATCATCCTGAGACGGATGGACATACCGAGTGGGTCAATCAAGTGCTTGAAGATATGTTACACATGTATTGTATGGACCACTAGAGCAAATGGGAATATTATCTCTTCCTGGTGGAATTTACCTATAACATCTATCATACCACGTTGGGCATGGCCCCTTTTGAGGCCCTATATGAGCGTAGGTGTAGGAAACCATTAACATGGGATAATCTGGATGATCAAGAATTCATTAGTCCTAATGCTATTAAGAAAATAGAGAATCAACTTAAGGAAATTTTCCAGCGACTATGTGAAGTCGATGATCGTTAAAAGAGTTATGTAGACCTTAAGCGAACACCTCGAGAATTTGTTTTTGGTGACAAAGTTTTCCTTAGAGTCAAGACAACCAAAAGTTCCATTAAATTCATAAAATTGAGCCCTAGATTTGTTGGTCCTTTTGACATTGTTGCCAAAATTAGTCTCATCGCCTACAAGCTTGCACTACCACCGAACTTGTCAAAAATCCATAGTGTTTTTCATGTTTCCCTCTTTCGTAAATATATAACTGACCCATATTTTGGATGTATCTCATCTACATACATTAGACCCACAACTCATTAAGGTTCGACCAGTAAATATTTTGGGATTTAGAACTAAACAACTGAGAAAGAGGACAGTGGAGTAGTGTAGGGTCCAGTGGGACCACTACTCCAAGAAAAATGCCACCTAGAAAGATGTTGCTACCATGAGAAATCAATTTTCTTACTTGTCTAAAAACTAATGACCAAAAGACAAATACTATATTTACATATGAAATGATATTTTGATTTATGTTTGGCATAATGAGATTTAATAATAGAATTTGATATGCTCGATGTGACTATTGTATATTATTTTTGTTATATATCTATGATCAGATATTGATATATGATTTTGTTTCTATGATGGGATGTAATGGAAACCTGCATTTGTATTCTTAACTAACACATGGACTATGTTAATTTCTAGAGGGGGAGTATGTAACAACCCCGCTACTTGTCACCATTTTGTTTAGAAGAATATGATAATGCGTTAAGTTTTTGTGATGCAGGTGTAGGGTCATGTGCGAAAGCAGAATAGATCACCCACCCTTGATAGAGACTGAGGTTGGAAGCGTCAGGTAAGGTGGGGTATGATGTCGTGCCTAGTGCACCTTGGCCCGTGGGTACATTGAAGCCCACCATAGAGATGTGAAGTTGCATTGCATTATGCTTGTTGATGCATATAAAGGATATGCTTGATTGTATTCTTATACATGACTACTGTCGCATGTTGCTTGTCCTTACTTTAAATGTCAATATTTAAATTAAAGGGAAAATTTTCTTTTAAAAAAATATATAATAATATAATATAAAAGAATGTGTATATAAATATAAATGAAACAATAAAAAAATATATATAATAATTATTAGATAATAAAATAATAATTATTATAAAACATAAATAAATGTGTCATTATTTTCACCTTGTGATGGAACTCATTCCTTTAAACATTCTGAAGCTTTATAATATAATTAAATATTATACATGAGAGGAAACATATACTATAGAGTATATGATAATGAAATATAAAAATTGGAGATACTCTGATTGTGTATAAGAGTATGATTAGCATAAAAATATAATAATAAACAACAATTTTCCTCCACTCGGATGGTGCAAGCATTACCACCAGGTCGTGTTATAACTATTTATCTGGCATTTTAAACCTAAAAGGTGTCACTTTAATATTTCATAAATCCCTCTATATAACAAGGGAATGTTATTGAGAAGAATTTCTTGGAGATTTATGAGAGCTATTCTGGAAGCCTCCATGTTTGTTGGAATACATGAGTTTGCCAAAACTCCTAGTGATATTGTGCAAGTAGATAATTTGTTAGAGAAATTCAGGTGAGTCATGTCTGGTTTTTAATTTTTATGGAGACCATTTGTTGTGTGATTATTAAAATACTACATATTTACTAAGAGAAAACACCATTAAATAAGGTGTGGATGCCAATATAAAATATGTTTGAATTTCTATATATTCGTTGTGTAAGTGCCAATACTAAACATGCTGTGAAAATATCATTAAAAAATTTGTTGTGTTTGCTACTATTGCTTGAGTATGAATTCTATTTGAAGGAAAAAGTGAATGCATATACTGTGATGATATATCTTGAATTATAAAGAGGTTTTATTTTTAGATACTTTGTTTTACTACATTTATAGCCTTCGTACTCTTGCATGAATGCCTATTCATATAGCTTCATATAAGAGGGCCAAACTGACCCAATAAGAATTAATTCCTCCAATCCCTTGTCTCTAGTCTCGAGTGGGATTGCAGGTGAGGATGGCTACTGGACATCAACAAGCATGGAACATTGTGTGTTGAAAACTTCACTACTCAGTCGGTTAAAGTTTACATGTCTTTCTTTTAGAAAATAGCAAGCACATTGTTTTGTTTTTACTTAAGAAAACATTGAATGTACAAGGCTGTTTTTGTTCGTATTGCCATGGAAGGAAAGGTTTAATGGAAGATAAAATGGTAATGGCTTTGTTGTACCTAAGTTAATTTATTTTATGAGAAAATAATGAGGGAATCCTTTAAGTCGTACATATTCTGCATTTTTCCCTTATGACATATTATTCAGCTTTGATGTGGATGTTCTTATTTGTTCAATGAAGGCTTAAAATTAAATTGAGAATTTATATTTACAAGATTGGAATTCGTTTTCTTTTATCATCGCAATTTTTGGTAAGTAGTGTTTGTATTTACAGCGGGTTTTAACAAGGATCCCAAAACCTGATTACATAAGCAATGGGCCTAGGGCATCAATCCATTGAAACTAAACACCAAAACAGAAATCCCGCCCAGCGGTAACAATAAGCATGAAACAATCCCTCTCAGCAGGAAACAAACAAATAAGAAAGAAAGTAGTTTTGGAGATCCCACCCAGCGGGGAGTAGCCAAAAACCACCATCGAGAAGATCCCGCCCAGCAGGAAGCAAAGAAAAACCGTTACAATAAAATCTCGCCTCACGGGAAGCAGTCAAAACCACCACAAACAGTCTCACCTAGCGAAAAGCAATAGGGAAATCCCGCCATCCGAGAAACCAGCAGAAAAGAAAGGATCTCGCCTCGCGGGAAAATCGGCAGATTTGGTAGATCCCGCCCTATGGAGAAACCAGTTGCCCATCGAGAAAACATTTCGTTCAGTGAGAGCCATCCTGCAGGAAGCCGACAGCTAGCACAGAGAGGATCCAGCCCATCAGGAAGTGACCAGAGAGTTGCACCACAAGGAACCCACCCCGAGAAAACAAAAGAGGATCCCAGTAGCAGGGACCAAGAATCCCGTCCAAGCACAGAGCCCACCGAGGATTCACAAGAAAAAGGGGGAAGCTGTCCAAACCCTAAACCGTCAACTCCACCGCATTGAGAAACGCAGGGGACCAGATCCACACGAATAACCTACAAAAAATCCCAGGGGGAAGCCTGAGGGAAAAAGGGAAGGGATCCCCAACCAAACAGGGATCCCTGGGAAGCACCAGTCCAAAAAAACAACCAAGGAAACCCTAGCCGGTCGGGAGGGGCGCAGATAGTGGAGAAGGATCTCCCCCCAGGAGATCATCTACAAACAACCACTCCCCGAGAGGGATGACCTGGGTTGAGCCAGGGACTGGGTAGGAACCAAAAGCCATGGGAGGGGGAGCAGGGGAGGGACCAAAGCCCTCCCCTCTCTACTTTATTCCCTCTCTGAATGTTTTCCTCCAACAAGAAATTTTTATCATCGCAATTTTATATATGAAACAAATCATTATTTGTTTTATAAATTAAGACTTACGAATTGTGGAAAGAATTGTAAATGCTTCCTTGAGCCTTTTACACCTTGAATGGTAGTAAGAGATAATTCTGGCTGTAGGTTTTAATATATGAAAAAAATGATTGGGAAAATATTTAAGAACCAAGTTAAACTGTGATTAATACCTCAAGTCTGATTTGGATGACCGAAAAACTTTACATAGTTTTTAAAAGAAAACTTAAATGGGTGCAAACTGGTAGGCGTCGTAGTAATACCTGCGAGTGAAGGATAGGAAGACAACATGTTGTGTTGCTTTACTAGAAAATATAGCTTAGATTGATATGTTAAATACATACTTCAACAACATAAACATAAGTCTTTTGATAATACATTTCATGGAATGGCACATTTGGAAGCCACTGGTTATATTTTCAAGATGCTTGATTTAATAAGGGCAAAACCCTTACCTTTGGTATATATTTTCTTTTAAACAATTGCAAAATTTGAAAACAGTGACAATCGTGGGTCCATAGCAGTCCATGTAATAATATAAAATGACTTAATAATCTTTAGAAAAAGCAATTGTTCTCATATTTTATTTATTTTTTTGGTAGAGTTATTTAAGACATTAAACAGTTTAGAGGTATTTAGAGTTTATTTATATATATTATGTAAGTAAAAGTATATGGTAGCTTAAGTTATTTTCGTAAAAAGTAGATGTGATTCTAAATTAAATAGGGAGTTTTATCTTATAATGAATTTTCTTTTAAATATAAATAAATTAGAATAAAATTCTTTAGATGGGTATGTTATTTCAAAAATTTAAATGTTATGCTCACTTTCAAAAGATGCTTGAATTTCTAAGCTTTCGTAAGATTATTAGTTCGGTTTAGAATATTAATCTTTAGGATAGATAATTTAAAAATAAATATAGTTTTAATAATATTTACTTATAATTTAGCATGATGATATATGTGTCATACAAACAATCTAAAATATGAAAACTTGAGATTAAGTGATATGTTATAAGTTATTGACTTAAACTATTGAACAACTTGAAGGAACTACAACCAGTAATACTCACTTAGAGATATTTTGAAAATAAGAGAGATGTATGGATAATATAGTGCTTATCGAGAAGGATAGCACTAACCTATTTCGACAGTTGTGGTTGCCACTACAATGATTAAGTGTTATCCATTCCTCAGTTTGACAGAGGTCCATCGCTGAGAGGGAAAGAGGCGATGGTATGAGACATTGTCTTTGGATAACATTAAAGTAGCAGGTGAGGATACTTACAAGCCTACTCTGGGTGGGGAATCGCCAATGAGACTCATGTCTAGAGTGTTGTATTATTAGGTTGGAAGGTCCAATGGTAGATGGTATGGGCAGCATTACCATCAACCAAAGCTGAAATTGAGAAAATCTAGTCCAAAGTCTATGTGATGGTGGATCTATGATCATACCTTAGCAGAAGGAAAATCATCAGTCACAGGCATAGCTACGCTAGTTCCAAAGTTAAATTTTAAATAGAGTGACTTAGAAGCAATCTGTGAACTGTGAGTTCTTGAGCTTTGGAACAAGGAAATTATGCGTCCACTCTTCCAGGTGATATGGTCCTTGGAAGAGCCAACCCATGCTAGGACCTATGTATACCAAGAGAAAGGTATAATATCCTAATGGCAAATTGTTTGTGGGAAATTTTCCAACCCTACGCACTTAATTAACTAGTTGTAGTGGTAGAAAAGCTTGAAGTGCATCTCCTCTATGCCTAGGCTACATTTAACGGGTTAAACAACATACATGTGCCACATATAAGTTCATTAAAAAAATTTTGTGGTGTGAAAATTTGGGTTGTGACATTCATTGGTAGAGGCCAAATAGCATATGATTTATTAGTAGCAAAGAAAAATAAAATTAGCTTACAATATATAAATTTTAAACATGCCAATCCTCATTTTGAGGAAACTTAAGCTATTTATAATGATGCACTATGTTAGCTTAATGATTACATTGACAACCTAGTATATGCAAATTTGGCATAAGTATAGTCTGGCTTAATCTAGGGCTCATGTGTAATCAACATGCTTGAGGAGAGTGGATGTCACTTTCTTACCCTATCACAATCAACTGTTAGTCTCAGCCTAACTATTCTAATGTAGGTATTTGATGTAGCCAATAACTTTCCTATCACCCCCTATTTCTTCAGCATGCTCAACTCTTCACCACTAAGCCTTATTTACATGCCAAATATCCAATTAGGACTCATACATTATTTTTAAAGGATTCCATTCATGATTTTCAAGGGTGGATGCCACCTTTGCATGTTTAGAAGAATGGCTATCACTTTCTTACACCAATACTTTCAATTTTATCTTAACTACTTTGTTTTGGTTAGTTGAAGAGTGTCCAGTTTGTCCAATTTTTTGACACACATGATCATTGTTGAAAGGGATCTCCTAGAAGCCTTTTCTATTTTATCACCATATAAAGGTTTTTTTTTCTTTCTATCAAAGCCTTCAAGACCTAGCCATGACTTTTGGGAGGTATTGTTAACATCATCATTCAAAACTTTTAGTCACTTATACTTTCCAATCTACTTTTACATCATTGAGTCTTAGTAGACCTGGTCGATACTCTTAATCTCTTTGGATTATGTCACTTTGAGAAACCCCAACCATTATTACTTCAAAATATCAACTAGATGGGGGTTTTGAAGACTTATGCTTACATCATATTTTGAGAAACACCAACCACTATTGTTCTAAACTCTTGATATACTAGGACTTTGGAGCACATATGTTGATGTCATCATGAAATTTTTTTGACCACTAACTACTTTGAACACTTACTTAAGATGGGAACTCACCTAACCAAATATTTTAATCCCTTATGGTGATTTCATCATTGAAAAAATTCAGCCAATAACTCCTTCAAACTCTTGTTTATTCAATATGAACCACTTACCTCATAGAGAGTTTTGAGATATTGTGTTTTTTTCATCTTACAAAACCCCAACAACTATTTATTTTTAGCATTTTGATTGGTTAGAACTTTTGAAAATTTTAGGTGATATCAACTTTGAAAAACCCTAGCTACTTTTACCCTTTAGAATCCTGATTGGCTAGGACTTTTGGGGCATTTTTCTTACATCGTTGGTCAAGAGTATTACCCACCCCTTCATTACTAATATAGTCATGAAAAGTTTTAGGAAAAGTGTTCAGACTCTTTTTTGTAGAAAATTTTTTGGCTCGACAAAATGCATTTGAGATTCTTCCAATTACTATACATAAGATATTAATCCCAATAAGAATTCCTTGCATTTTAGCAATAATTTTTTTGTAAAATTGATAGTCCAACATAATTTTATAGGACTTATCTATGTGGGAAATTAAATTACCCCATAGTGCCATCTATCAACAATCCATAATAATATCATTTCATTATTTGATGGGAAGGATAGTGGAATATTATGTGGATGACATTTTGGATAAGTCTAAGAAGTGGTATGACCACCCAACTAACCTTCATGTCATATTTGAGCAATTACATTACTATAAGATTAGAATTAATCCCAAAAAATGTGTGTTTGATATTACTATGATAAGCTACTAGGATTTATTGTGTCTCATGAGGGCACACATTGATAATGACAAGATCAAATCTTTTAATGTTATGCCTCCCCCTCAAATAGTTAAAGATATCAAATCCTCCTTGGATAATCTTGGAGCCATTAGGCAGTTTATCCATGAGTTCAATTTCATATATGTTAAATCATTTTCTTAATAAATACATTTAATTTAAATAGAATGAAAGTTATATCAAGCCCTTAATTGAATTCAAGTAGTTTCTTTTTATAGCCTCCATATCTTCATCCACCAAACTTGGATAAGTTGCTCATTTTGTATACCATGGCTACTTCAATTTCCTTAGAGTGGTACTTACTCAACAAGATGATAACAATAAGGATTTTATCATGTACTATATCAGATGAATAATACTTTCAACAAAAAACTTGGTATGCTCTCAAGGAGAAGAACTACTTGGCAATCTACTTTGCATGTAAAAATATTAGGCATTACATATTGTATCAATCAACTTATGTGGTCATTGAAACTAATCCCTTGAGACAACCGATACAAACATGTCACATCCTTAGTGACACTTAATATAGTAAATGGATAATTATGATGCAATAACTTGACCTTCATACTATCACAAAAACCACTATGAAAGCTTAGATGATTATTAATTAGTTGGAGGTAGCTCCTGGCCCAACACCACAACCATTAAAGGAGGCATTGCATGATGAGGCTATAATGGTCATATCTTGTTCTCCTCATGAATTTATCATATTTCCTTCTACCATTACCTCTAGTCTTATTCAAGAGTCTATTTTTTATGACCTTATTAATCAAGAAATGTCTCTTTTAAGGTTTCATGAGGCTATCAGGAGGTGTTATGAATCTAAGACTAAAGCCAAGTTTGATACATCTTTTACTTCCTAAGAGTCTAATGTATAAATTCACCCTAACTTTGTTACCTTCACTTTGATGACATAAATAATGATTTTTAGGTAGGATATAGAAACTTTATTAATTCTCCAATTGCTTTAGTGGTTCCTATGAATTTCAACATAATTTTTTTTTGCATTACTAATAATGTTATGGAAAATGAGGCTTTAATTTTAGGGCTCTTGACCACACAAAACATGAATGTTAAAACACATAAGAGTGTTAGGAGACTCCCACATTATGGTCTATTACATATTTGATGAATATGCTATCAAAGATCCACATTTGATCCCTTACCATCAAGTGGCTATAAATTTAATCAATAGTTTTGATTCCTTCTCCATTAGGTATTTTCCAAGGGGAAAATATGTTGAGGATAAGATCTCTAGCCACTTTGTTTAGTAAATTTATGCCATATAAAAATATTACTATAATAATTTTTTTGGTCAAAGTTATCATGATGAACCTATAATATTTATCACTGAAGGCTGAGTGGATGTGCACACAATCAATGTTTATGCCATTTATTGTTATATACCTCATGATAATCCTAAAAAATACAAGCTTATAATAAGAGGGGAGGTGAAAATTATAATATAAAACTTTTTACTTTTCAATCCAAATGATAACAACAATAATATCAAGGTAGTAAATAATGCACAAATAATCACACACATGAGAGACATATTTTTAAAATGGTTCACCCAATGTGGGTTACGTCCAAGGAGAAAATATTTCTTATAAATTTTCTCAACAAATATTGGGAACCAAATACCTATTACAAAGTTTATGGACCTTTTTCCAAAGGAGACACCAATCCCCTATGTTCAATTTCATGGACCTCTATTCATAGGAGAACTCTATCCCCACTACTCTAGTTTGTGGACCTCTATCCATAGGAGAAATCTATCCTCTTTGCTCTAGTTGGCTTCAAAAAATACTCTCAACTCTGTTCAACTTTGATCAAATCTACTCAATTGCCTATATTGATCTGTCTCACACCTGCTCACAAGTCTGTCTCAAACCTACTCATAAATCCTACACAAGTCTACCTCTATCCTACTCACACACCCTACTTAGAACTTCTCACAAGACTTCTCAAAAGTCCTGTTCAAAACAACTCACAATCCTGCTTTAATCTGCTCATTGTCTCTGCTCAACTCTACTCTAACACATGCTCAAAACTATTCATAACACATGCCCAACACTGCTTATAATACTTGATTTATACAATTGGTTTCTTAACACTTGCTCATGCACATCAAATGTCACTCAAACGAATGCCCAAAAGCTTCACAAGTTTATTCAAACAATGAAGCATAATTTATTTTCAAACAAATGCATATGTGGTTCCAATTTCACTAATCAATGATGCACAATTTGTTTCACAAACCCTAGCTCAAATAATTTCAACAATGCACATATACAATCCTTATTATTCTACCTTAAGATTCAGAAATATTTGCTCAACTAAACACCTTAAAGAATGAATAATTTCACCATACCTCTTAGCTTGCTTTGATGAAGATGAACCCTCAAAACCTATCTCAAAATATTCTTTCTATCTTATGCCACTTCAAGGGTTAGTTAGCATAACACTTTTCAACCATCCACAAGAAAATATTTCCTCAAAAAAATATGCATAAAAATATTGCTTTACAACTCCTTTTAATTTATTAAGACAAGGCTTTTAATCAATGAACAACATCCTTCAAACTTTATTTCACCATGTAAAATTACACACAATAATTAAACCACAAAACACCTTATTACTCCTTATTGCTTACAAAATAATATTTTGAAAACACAGCAATATTTCCTCAATTCTCTTTCACTAAAATAAATACTTTCTACCCTTTTAATTTCCAAAAATATTACCTTATGTTCCAACCTTATACTTTCCAGAAATATCAATCCACACAACAAACCTTATGACTCCCTATCTTAATTTAAATTTAAAAATAAAATTTATTTTTCCCTTACCAATTTTTGCCGCCGTTGGGAATCGAATGCAAGACCTCATGCAACCCATGCTCTAGCGTGAGCTAGAGTGCCAACTGGGATAGCCCACTTGATGGAAACAAAGGTGCACCAAAAGGGTTTTATCCCTTTATCTTCTGCCCAATGTGCTAACCAAAAATGACTACCACTATGACTCAAACTCAAAACCTCTTGTCTGCCCATGTCTAAGCATTGCTTTGACTACCAACTAGGCTAGCCATCTGCATGGGTAGTAAGGCATGTAAAACACCTTTTATTTCTTTCCTTTCTACCCAATCTCCAATGCAAAAGGGTCACCACCATGAATCGACCTTAGAACCTCTTGTCCACCCACGCCCTAGCATAGGCTAGGCTGCCGCTTGGGCTAGCCATCTAGCTAAGAACAACCTTCACAACCAAATATATTTTAAATCTTCTATCACTACCTTTTCGAAGTTGTCTTCTTCCCTTATCTCTATTTCTCACACTTGCACACAAGGGAAATTGATTTTTGCATTGATCGAAAAGCAACACCAAGTGAATGATTTTTAATCCATATTTATATGGATTCCTTCTTCTTCCAAGATGTCGGTGTATATGAAATTCAAATTTATTTTCTCCATGTGTATTTTGGTGCCTAGGGTTTATAACCTTATATTATAATATTAATAAATATTATAATATTTCCTTTTGAACCTTTGCCTTCAAACTATTTGCCCAAGAGACTTTTATTTAAACCTTTGACCCTCTTTTTTTTAAACTTTACCTTCTAAAATCACTCTTAAACCTTTTGTCCTCCTTGTAATAATATTAAAAAATAAATATTATAAACCCTTTTCTTTTAATAATTTCCTTTCTTGGGAGATATACCTTACCTTGAAATTTGTCCATAGCTTGCTATCAAACCCATGTAGAATATGCTTGACTACCATGTTATTTCTACCTCATGAATCCTTTGACATCAATGACAACTCAAAACTCAATTATGCTAAATATTTCCAACAATATCCCTCTTTGTATTGATGGCAATCCTTTCATAAAATAATTATTTTATTGCCACTGGATACCAAAATGCTCCCCCTCACTAAATTATCTCTCCCTTTCTAAAATATCTTCCTCTTTGACATCAATGGCAAAGGGCTCCTTTTGGGGTTAAAAATAAGACTCTTAGCTCAACCCCCTCACCATCTCCTCTCCTTGAGGTGATCAAGTTTAGGATGGGAGTAAGACTACTCCCAACTTTCCCCTAAGATACTCAAAAGTTTCCTTTGGAAGTGGCTTAGTAAATATGTCCGTAATATGTTCCTTTGTAGTAACATATTCCAATTTGACTTTCTTATCCATCACCTTCTCTCTCAAAAAATAATATTTTATTGGAATGTGTTAGGTCCTTGAATGCATCATTGGATTCTTTGAAATATTTATGGCACTTGTATTATCACATAGTGTATGGATATGGGATGATCATGCTCTATTTTAAAATATGTTAAAGTTTACTTCATCCATAACACTTGTGTACAAAATGAAACTGCTACAATGTACTATGCCTCTCCTATGGATAAATATATCGATGCTTTTTTCTTGCTTAGTCAAGAGACTAAAAAATATCGAAGAAAGAATACTCCTCCACTTGTGCTTTTCCTATCATCAATTTTGCCTACCCAATCTGCATTTGTATATGTTGTGAGAGTGAAGTTGTTACTTGTAGGATACTAAAGTCCAAATTCCATAGTTCCTTTTAAATACCTGAGAATTCTCTTTACTTCCAGTACATGTGTTTCTTTTGGCGCTGCTTGAAATCTTACCACTAGTCCCACTACTTGCATTATATCTGGTCTTGTAGCTGTGACATAAAGTAAGCTACCAATCATGGATCTATACAATATCTGATTTGCCTCAGGAGATTCATCATTTGTACTCAACTTGCATCATGTAACCATGGGGGTACTCACTGGTTTACAATCCTCCAATTTGAATTTTTCCAACATTTCTTTTATATACTTGGTTTGTGAGAGAAATACACCTTTTTCCTATTATGAAATCTATAATCCAAGGAAGAAGGACAAATTACCAAGCATTGAAATTTCAAATTCATTTTGCATACACTTTGTAAATTTTTGACACATATTATCATTACTGCCTCTAAAAATGATATCATCCACATAGACCACCATAATCAATAAGTCATTTCCTTCATTTTTTATGTATAAATTACTGTTAGCTATTCCTTTTTTGAAACCTTGTTCTTGAAGATACTTATCCAACCTTGAATACCAAGACCTAAGGGCTTGATTTAATCCATAAATAGCCTTATTTAATCTACATACATAACATATCTTATCAATCAGGCTGAACCCCTTAGGTTCCTCAATGTAGACCTCTTATTCTAAGAAGCCATTGAGAAAAAATTGATTTTACATCCATTTGATAAACTTTGAAGTTTTTGAAGCTTGAGAAAGCTAAAAATATCCTTATGGCCTCAAGTCGTGCAACAGGAGTAAATTTTTCATCAAAATTAATCCCTTCAACCTGTGCATAGCCTTTCCATACCAGTATTGCTTTGTTTCTGACTACCTAACCATATTCATTTAACTTATTTCTGTAAACCCATTTAGTTCCAATTATATTCTTATATTTTGGTCATGGAAAAAGTTCCCAAGTCTCACTTTTTTCTATTTGATCCAACTCCTCATCCATTGCCTTGACCAAAAATGTATCTTCTCTTGCCTCATTAAAATCCTTGGGCTCAATTTTAGATAGCAAAGAAATATTTGCATGTTCACCTTTTCTTATTATCTTCCTCCTTGTTTGTATTTCATCTGGATTTCCAATAATAAGATCTCTTGGATGATTCAATTGCACATACCTGGATGGAGTCTTAGGTGGTGTTATTTGTACTTCATCTTCTTCTGATTCTTCACCTACTTCTTCTTGGAAACTTTCTTCTTCTTGATATACAATTTTTTGAGTTGATTATTTTGACCCTATTTGTTCATCAACTATCACATTTGTACTTTCCATAATTGTATGTGTCCTTTTATTATAGCATTTATAGAAATTTATCTTAGTGGAATAGCCAAGGAAGATACCCTCATCGCACCTTGAATCAAACTTACCCAAAATTTTCTCTTCTTTTTTGATGTAGCATTTACTTCCAAAAACTCTGAAATACTTCATAGTAGTTGGTATTCCCTTCCAAAGCTCATATGGGGTTTTGTGATGATTTACTCTTACTTGATCTCTATTGATGATATAGAAAAATTTTATGAACTGCATCTCTCAAAAAACCATCTAAAATATTAAACTCACTTAGCATAGCTCTGGCCATTGTTGGGATCTAAATTATAATTAAGTTTTGCTTGATATTGCTGAAGAACACAAGCTTATACTGAGAGGGGGGGTGAACAGTATAAGACCACTTTATACTTTTTCCTTCAACTTTCAAATTAATATTATGCAGTGAATAGATATCAGGAAGAAAAACAGTAATCAAAGCAATGCACAAAATACCATCCACAAAAGAGACACAACAATTTACGTGGTTCACCCAATGCGGGCTACTCCATGGATAAAATCTTTCTCTAAATTTTATCACCTCAAATTCTAGGAAACCTTTCCCGATTACAAAGTTTATGGGCACCAACCCAAAGGAGACACAAATCCCCTAACTCTGCTTTGGATGGTGATCCTCTAGAAGACCTCTGCCTCTGCTGCCCTTAGCAAGTGGAACTCTATCCACATAAGACACCTGTCTTCCCTGCTCTGGCTGGAGACCTCTGTCCTCAACTCTGTCACCTCAAATCTGGTCCCCGAATATGCACTAAACACAGTCCTTCGGTCTAGCACAAATGTCCTTTATATTTTTCTCTGATCTGCACCAAACACAGTCCTTCGGTCTGGCACAAGTCTGTCCTCAAATCTCTTTTTGTTCTATCACAGTCGCACTTGGTCAAAACCAACTTTTGCACTGTCTACGCAATCACAGTAGCACTCGATCGAACATCAACTTATGCACCTCTGCGCAATCACAATAGCACCCTCTTCGCACACTCTGCTTCTCGACGATCGAAATTCTCCCTCGCACTCTATCTACGAATATCACACTTCGAACGCACACTTCGATCGATACCATTTTGCTTCAAACAGCCCTCCTCTTATACTAAAACTTTCAAGATTAAAACTTTGATCTTAGTCGGCTGTTATGCAAATGCAAACCCTAACTCCGTCGACTGCATGCCCTAATCTTCATTGGCCCAGATTTAACTTTGTCGGCTCAAAATTAACTCTGCAACTCTTCTGTAGCTTCTACCGTGAAACTACAACATGTCGTGATATCGTGACATCTTTTGCAACCATACACTACCTTATGGCTTTTGTCACGATATCGTGACACTTTAGCCGATGATGACTTTGACTAAGCTCTTGTCGCGATATCGTGACACTTCTCGCTTTGTCAGCAACAACTTTGCTTTTGTCGCGAAATCATGACCCTTCTACCTCTGCTGACGTCATTGTCACTATTGTCGTGAAATCGTGACATTTCTTGCTTTATCACCCTCTTCGTGGCTTGCACTAGCGAAAATGGAACATGTCACGAAATCGTGACACTTTCGCTGCCTTAAGCTCTTCTCTGCCTTATGCCCGCAAAACTGGAACATGTCATGAAATCATGATGCTTTCGCCTTCGAGCTCTTCCTTCTTGAATTCATCACGAAATCGCGACGCTTCTTCTGTTGAAGACTTGCTAACTATTTCTATCATGAAATTGTGACACTTTCTCCAACTCAATGTTGCCATCTCAACCTGTCGTGAAATCATGACACTTTCTGCATTCGCAAGCTTTCTCTTCAACCTGTCATGAAATCGTGACACTTTTTGCATCCGTACAACTTCTTTGTAGCCTATCGTGAAATCGTGATGCTTCTTATTTTAGACTCTTCCTTTTGCTGCATGTCGCGAAATCGTGACAGTTCTCACTTCGAGCTTTTTAGCATGTCACAAAATCATGACAGTCCTCACATAGTCTTCTGCAACATGTCATGAAATCGCAACAGTCCTCACTTAGTCTTCTACAGCATGTCGCGAAATCGTGACTCTTTTCGAGTTACATTCTCTCTCTTTGAACTTGTCACGAAATCACGACAGTTCACACTGTAGACTCTCTTTTCTACATTGTGTCACGAAATCATGACACTTTCTCGTCCATACAACTTTCCTAGTAATGTGTCACAAAATCGTGACACTTTTCCTTCTCTGCCTTCCTGCACTTTTCGAGTCGCGAAAATGCGACATGTCACGAAATCGTGACACTTTCCATCTTGCTCTCCTTCTCTGCCAACATGTCGCGAAATCATGATAGTTTTGCCAGCTTCTTCTCTTTCTTCCAGCATGTCGCGAAATCATGACAGTTTTTCCAAAGCTTTCTCTCTCCTCAAACATGTCGCGAAATCGCGACAGTTTTCACGACTATCGCATACTTTTTCTTACTTGTCTTTTTCTTGATCTTTTGCAAATGAGCCACTAAGAACTTCTTGGAAACTCACTGATCATGCTCTGGATAACCTTCAACAAAACAAATTCCTTGACATCAAATCAAATTGCTTCAAGAACTTCTTGACATCAATGACAACATCTACACTTGAGCAAAGGCAATGTACCCAAGGTACCCAAAATTGCCAACAATCTCCCCCTTTGTCATTGATGGCAACCCTTTACTAAAAAACATGTCTCAGGAGCTAAAACTGAAACCAACTGTGCTAACAGTTGAGAATATCCTTTGAAGTTTTGCTCCCCCTGACTTGAAGCTTTCCTCTTCACATTGAAGCTCTCCCCCTTACTCATATCTCTCCCCCTTACTCAAATCTCTCCCCCTTTGTCATCAATGGCAAAGGGTCACCTTTGGGGCTCGGGACTAAGAATGAGCTTCTTAGCTTAGTCCCTCCCCCACCTCCCCGATGAGGTGATTTAAATACAGGGTGGGAGTAAAACTCCCATTAGGCACTCATCATTATCAGGGTCTACAATTTCCTTGCTGGACCTTCTCTTGAACTCTTTGTCCATATTTCTATTCTTGTCACTGTTCTTGTTCTTGTTCTCATCCCTATCCTTTTTCATGCCTTGATCCTTGGACCTGATCATGCCACTGTTCCTATTCTTGTACCTTGGAAGATTAGCTCTACACTATCTAGTTGTGTGGCCTTCATTGTTGCACTTATAACAAGTAACAATGTTATTTCTTTTAGGCATACTTGTTCTTTGAATCCTCCTATTTTGACTAACCCTGTTCCAGTTATTAGCCTTGCAAAAAATTGCCTTATGCCCAAACTTTTTACACGAGTAGCAATACCCTTGAAATAAATTACCACCTCTGAAACTGTCATTTATCTTCCTTACTTGAGCCATGCAATGTGCAACCATGTGACCAAACCTGTAACACGCAAAACATCTGTCGTGAAATTTTCTTTTATACGACCTCTTGGGTCCTGAAAACTTCTTCTTCGCATTCTGAATTTTGTTTTCTATTTCTGCGCATCGATCACTCACGGACTCATGTTCTGAAGTACTTTCTTCATCAGAACTCTCTTCCTTTTGGAATCTCTTGCTAGATTCCCCAACCTGTTCTTTGTGCGGTTTAACAAAACCAAGACCTGTTTTATCTGTTGGATTTCTTTGACCTTTGATGAGAGACTTAACCCTTTTGGAGCTATCTTGAAACCTATATAGCTTATCCTTGTACTCTTTAGTTTCCACTTCCAAAGAAGCCATTTTCTGTTCCAACTCATTATACTCAAGAATCTTAGACTCTAACTCATCCTTGAGTTCCTATGTCTTAGCTATAGAGAAGTCAAGACTTTCTATAAGATCGTCTCTCTCCATACAACATTCATCTAACTTATCCTTGAGTCTATCATTCTTCTTTCTTTCCTTTTTCAAAACACTAAGAGCATTATTAAGTTCACTTTCAAGATCTTTTATTTGTTTGCTTTCTGAATCCTCAAGGCCTTTTCCAGATTTCTTATCACTAGAGGTGCTACCTTTTTCAAAAACCATACAAGCATCTTCTTGATAGTTTTCTAAAGCATCCTTATACATACTAGAAACCAAATCATTATTTGTACAATCATCCTCAAGGTGACCAAAATTTCCACATCTAAGACATTTCATAATAATGAATCTATGTTTCGGTTCTTCCTCCTTTTCTGATATGAACAACATCTCATTTTCCTCATCACTTGAAGAGCTTTCACTATCACCGCTAGAACACTTACTTGCTTTGTCTAGGTATAAACTCTTCTTGTTCTTGTGTGAATACCTCTTTCCTTGATTGTTGTGCTCATCTTTGTTCTTTCTGTAATACCTGTGCTTTTCAGAATCCTTGCTCTTAACATCCTGTTTCTCTTCATCACTTTCATTCTTGGAAATAGTATAGTCAGTAGCATAATGACCGAACTTTCCACAATTGAAGCATCTTATATTTTTCATGCTTTTGTGCTTTCTAGATAACTTGCCTTTCTTGTTGTAATATGCCTCTTCATCACTAGAAGACTCATCACTCTCTTGAAGTTGTTTACCCTTAGATTTCTTGGTAGCCTTGAAAGCTGCCTCTTTCTTGACATCAACCTTCACCTGAGTTCTCAACTCAAATGCTGCAAGTATACTATGAAGCTCATCATTTTTCAGCTTATCCAAATCTTTAGCTTCCTCAATAGCAGAAATATTTTCACTAAATCTATTAGGAAGAGATCTTAAGATCTTATCACAAACATCATTTTCAGCAAGTTCAAGTCCTAATTCTTTCATGGAGTTAACAACCTCATCCATACGAAGCATGTAGTCACTAATATTTTCATCATCATTCATCTTGAGTTGTTCAAACATACCTTTGAAATGTCTCAACTTGGCCTTTTTGACATTTGCATCACCCGTATGAACCACCTGCAATTGTTTCCACATTTCACTAGCTGTCTTGCAGTGAATTACTTTGGTGAGATCTGCTTTCTATAAGCCTTTCGAGATTGCATTCATTGCTTTTGAATTGCTGTGATGTAGAAGCCTATCTTCTTTAGTATATGGACCATTTACAGGAATAGTGTACCCATCTTCAATCACTTCCCAAACCTCATTCCCAAGTGCCATTAGATGAACCTTCATCCTTGCACTCCAAAGACCAAAATCTGATCCATCAAGAATAGGTGCTGCATTTCCACTTGAATAATACATTGTGTTCTTATCAAGCTTTTCCTTCAAGCTATTTAAACTTTCTGAAGGAACCCGCTCTGATACCAATTGAAGAACACAAGCTTATACTGAGAGGGGGGGATGAACAGTATAAGACCACTTTATACTTTTTCCTTCAACTTTCAAATTAATATTATGCAGTGAATAGATAGCAGGAATAAAAACAATAATCAAAGTAATGCACAAAATACCATCCACAAAAGAGACACAACAATTTACGTGGTTCACCCAATGCGGGCTACTCCACGGATAAAATATTTCTCTAAATTTTATCACCTCAAATTCTAGGAAACCTTTCTCGATTACAAATTTTATGGGCACCAACCCAAAGGAGACACAAATCCCCTAACTCTGCTTTGGCTGGTGATCCTCTAGAAGACCTCTGCCTCTGCTGCCCTTAGCAAGTGGAACTCGATCCACAAAAGACACCTGTCTTCCCTGCTCTAGCTGGAGACCTTTGTCCTCAACTCTGTCACCTCAAAGCTGGTCCTCGAATATGCACTAAATATAGTCCTTCGGTCTAGCACAAATGTCCTCTATATTTTTCTCTGATCTGCACCAAACACAGTCCTTCGGTCTGGCACAAGTCTGTCCTCAAATCTCTTTCTGTTCTGTCACAGTCGCACTTGGTCGAAACCAACTTTTGCACTGTCTATGCAATCATAGTGAACACTCGATCGAACATCAACTTATGCACCTCTGTGCAATCATAGCAGCACCCTCTTTGCACACTCTGCTTCTCGACGATCGAACTTCTCCCTCGCACTCTATCTATGAATATCGCACTTCGAATGCACACTTCGATCGATCCCATTTTGCTTCAAACAACCCTCCTCTTATACTAAAACTTTCAAGATTAAAACTTTGATCTTAGTCGGCTATTATGCAAATGCAAACCCTAACTTTGTCAACTGCATGCCCTAATCTTCATCGACCCAGATTTAACTTTGTCGGCTCAAAATTAACTCTGCAACTCTTCTATAGCTTCTGTCGTGAAACTACAACATGTCGTGATATCGTGACATCTTTTGCAACCATACACTACCTTATGGCTTTTGTCATGATATCGTGACACTTTAGCCGATGACGACTTTGACTAAGCTCTTGTCGCGATATCGCGACACTTCTCACTTTGTCAGCAACAACTTTGCTTTTGTCATGAAATCGTGACCCTTCTACCTCTGCTGACGTCATTGTCACTATTGTCATGAAATCATGACATTTCTTGCTTTATCACCCTCTTCACGGCTTGCACTAGAGAAAATGGAACATGTCTTGAAATCACGACACTTTCGCTGCCTTAAGCTCTTCTCTGCCTTACGCCCGCAAAACTGGAACATGTCACGAAATCGCGACGCTTTCGCCTTCGAGCTCTTCCTTCTTGAATTCATCACAAAATCATGACGCTTCTTCTGTTGAAGACTTGCCAACTATTTCTATCATGAAATCATGACACTTTCTCCAACTCAATGCTGCCATCTCAACCTGTCACGAAATCGTGACACTTTCTGCATTCGCAAGCTTTCTCTTCAACCTATCGTGAAATCGTGACACTTTCTGCATCCGTACAACTTCTTTGTAGCCTTTCATGAAATCGCGACGCTTCTTATTTCAGACTCTTCCTTTTGCTACATGTCACAAAAATGTGATAGTTCTCACTTTGAGCTTTTCAGAATGTCACAAAATCATGACAATCCTCACTTAGTCTTCTGTAGCATGTCACGAAATTGCGACAGTCCTCACTTAGTCTTCTGCAGCATGTCGCAAAATTGTGACTCTTTTTGAGTTACATTCTCTCTCTTCAAACTTGTCATGAAATCATGACAGTTCACACTGCGGACTCTCTTTTTTGCATTGTGTCACGAAATCTCGACACTTTCTCGTTCGTACAACTTTCCTAGCAATGTGTCACGAAATCGTGACACTTTTCCTTCTCTGCCTTCCTACACTTTCTGAGTCGTGAAAATGTGACATGTCACGAAATCACGACACTTTCCATCTTGCTCTGCTTCTCTGCCAACATGTCGTAAAATCATGATAGTTTTGCCAGCTTCTTCTCTTTCTTCCAGCATGTCACGAAATCATGACAGTTTTGCCATAACTTTCTCTCTCCTCAAACATGTTGCGAAATCACGATAGTTTTTCCAACCGGCTGCATACTTTTTCTTACTTGTCTTTTTCTTGATCTTTTGCAAATGGGCCACTAAGAACTTCTTGGAAACTCACTGATCATGCTCTGAATAACCTTCAACAAAACAAATTCCTTGACATCAAATAAAATTGCTTCAAGAACTTCTTTACATCAATGACAACATCTACACTTGAGCAAAGGCAATGTACCCAAGGTACTCAAAATTGCCAATAATTGCAACTGTCTATCTTCCAATTTTATGGCTAGGCTTGCACCCAATAGTCATAGCTCAGAACTCAACATTGGACTGACCAAAGATTACTTCAGCCCAACCTCCAGAGTAGGTTGGTTGCTTATCAATAGAATAGAATGTTGAATCAATTAAGCTCAATAAGGATCTAGAGTAATAAGGCTAGAAAATATTTAGGATTAATAAATTATGCATTAACAGTGGACGGATAGGGCTAACAACATAGGCATCCATAGGGAAAACCTTTGGAAAACTATTTCCAGTGTCCCACACTCAAGATTAGCAGCACCCAAAATAGAGTAACCTTCATACAATAACAACAAAAATAGAGATGTGCTTCAAGCAATAATTTCAATGTCTAAAATATTAACAATCCAAATTAGTATAATAGATCAATATTTAGACTTCACAAAAATAAACTTCTCAAAAGCATAGATCTAACTATGAACAATTTTCAATTGCTTCACAACTAGTAATCTAGTATAGATGGAATGAACTAACCATAACAACATTGACAAAAATGTAATTCACAGCTTGAACCTCTTAATGAAAGCTATCAAATATGACAAGTCTTGAGTCAAAAATTCAAGTAATGCTCCTTCCATTAATTTGCAAAAGATATTACATAGTAGGGAAAGCAAACGCTCTAGAGCTAACCCTAAAAATCGAGGGTTCGACCTCTATATATAGTTTACAATGAAAGAAGAATAGAGGGAGATATTACAAGGAATTAGAATTTTATAAATCACCATAAAGCTATGCTGGGATCATCTCATTCATCCAAAGGGTTCAAGAAATCTGCTCGACATCGCGTGCCATGGAAACTCAACTTTGCAACTTGTTGTTTTGGCTATGGCAGTTAGACTCTAGGTTGTTAAAAACTAAATCTGACCGCTCATCCTTCTTGAAAACTTCTAACTGTTATAGATCTACAACTACTTTGGTTCTTTTTTCTTGGTACCCTTGGATGCTTTACCTACCTTCTCAAACTAACTGGACTTCATCCACCAATAATTTGCCTTTGTATGCTTATGAAAATGTCAGCAGAATATCTATCGTTGATTCCTTCAATGAACGGTTGTGATTAAACTTCAACAATACTTTGCAGTCCATTAGGGTGGAACAAATCACCAATCCACTCAATAAAGTTTTTGATGTCATCTTGGATGGCTTCGGCCAGTGAAATAAATATCTCAAGAAAAATACGCTACTTCTTGATCAAAATATAGCTCATCTCCAATCCACTCGAAAAATATCGCTAACATTAGCTTAGATGACTTCGGCTAGCAGATTTAAGACTTAGTGAGAAATATGCTAAGTGTTGAGTGGGATAAAGCTCATCGCTAATCCACTCGCTTAAACCTTTAAAACATTTAATTCCTTTCTCATGTCCATGGTATAGAGAACAAATTGCAATCCGCTCCTTGAGTCTCGCTCCACCAGTTGAATTGGTTTGACTGCAGGATAGAGTGTGTCACCAATCGGCTCCAGAAGCAATAGAAAATTATCTTTGTACTATTCTACTACCTCATACTTCCTCTTAGGTGCTTTCAACCTTCCTACTAATTTATATGGAGATTATCACCATTCCACTCAAAAATAGCCTTGAAACTCAGTAGAATGGACATTCTCGACACTTAGTCGCTTGATACGTGGGATAAAGCAATATTTCCAATTTGTACTTTTAAATGTACTGACATCATTAAGACTCGATCAGATTACATATTGTAACCTTCGCACTAATCCACTGCAATATACACTAAGTTTCGGGTGGAATAGAACACTTCACTCATGTTTGCAAAAAGTACTAAGTATCAAGCAGATTGGAACCTCTTGCACTGATCTGCTCTAAAATACTCTCTATCTTCAGCGTATTAGAGCTTGTCCATGCCTTAATATAAAGTTTCAAATTTTTCTAAGGATGTGGCCATTTTGGGCCTACATTCAAGTGCCTCCCAGGTGGATTTTCTCACAAAACCATCGAACTTAGAGTCTTATCCATTGGGCATCAGGAGTCAAAAATTCTAATCTTAAAACAATGCTTCATAGAATAATTTCTATACGACCATTACCCTCTAAAAACCTTGTGAATTAACCAATAGGGTAAAGGTTCATATTGATATCATAATGGAAATACAAATATCTCCATCACTCCTTCAAAACTGCTCCAATGTTAAGAAAAAATATAACTGTGTTCTCCCTTTTATGCTTTTTCAAAAATGACATGAATGCCTTCACAGAACTTCTATTCTCTACCTTTATGCTTCATGCTTTTATTACTATCTTCTGATAGTGTCAAAGTCAAAACAAAACAAAAATACAACACTTCTACATGACTACAAAATGTACAACATAGAAAACACTTTATGCTTGTGCCTCTTAAGGGTTTGTAGTAACCCTCTCTATTTCTTCGCCTTCTTGCTAACCTTCTTCTACAACATTATCCTCTTGGTCTTTCTTAGCCTCTTCTTCTTCGACAGGTGAATCCTACTCTTTATCCTTTTTCCTAGCATCCTCACCAAACAATTGTACCATCAGCTTCAGAGTCTACAAGGCTTGCTTCCAGACTACTTCAGAAGGGTTGGAAGTCTCTTTAAGCTACTTGTGAATGTACTCCAACTCAGTAGTGTCCTCATTATTAGCAACACTTTCTTTATTTACCAAATATTCCATCAAGTCTCAAAGCTTGGTTAAATCAATTATCATTTGTGAAACCTACTCCTAATCAATTGTCTCTTCTAGGGCATCAATATTAGATTCATATTGGAGGCTCTTGGCTACACTCTTTTTAATCTCTTCCTCTGATAACAAAGTGTTATTCTCTAGCCATAACCCTCTAAAACCATTCTGAACCATCTCTTGATTGATGTCCACTACATCTCGAATTGTATTTTCCACTTTATCATACAACAACCAAGCCTTTTATAGAAATATGTTCTTCTTCACTATGACCTTGGTATCCATTTTGGTAGTATTTCATTCTTTTTTAGGAATAGGCTTAGCAATCTCACTAACCATGTAATATGCCAGCTTGTAGATTTTTTCTTATGGAATCACCATTGGTTGCAGCTCTTTAGATAAGTTATCCAGATCTTCCTAGGTATTCTGAAGTAGGTGTCTGGCATCATCCATGTAGTCAATCATGGGTTGCAGCTCAGAGCATTTATCCAAAACTCCAGACAATAATTCTTTCTTTACTTTCTTCAACCCTAATTTCAAGAAGCCTAAAGATTTAGCCTTTTCAATTTGAAGTTAGTGCTTCAATCTCTGTATCTCTTTGGCTTGTTCTTCATTTTTCTTCTTTTGCTCCTCTACTTGCTTTGAGATTATTGGCCTACTAAAACTTGCTCTTCCAGTTCCTTGCTTCATTTCTAATGGTTTTCTCTATCTATTTCTAATTATTGAATGTCTTTTCTAGCTTTTCTATTGTCCACTCCAACTTGTCAAATTTTTATTTGTATATATCAACTTTGACATAGAAAGTATCAAAGTGGGATTTTGTTATAACCAGTTTGTCTTCAATAGGTAACTGCTCAATATCCTCTGAAAAAATAGTCCAGACGATAGTCTTGAGTAGTATTTTCAATTTTAGGATTTCTTATTAAAGTAATAATGGACTTGGATGCTCTCTACCTTGAAATCAAGTCAATAGACATAGTACTTCTCTTTGTATCCATCCTATTTGAAGATTTGGACAACTTCTCTTCCACAAATCTTGCATTTTATGGGAAATTTCTTTCTCCTTTTGCAAAGTTTCTAGTGTAGGATAACTTGTAGGAGGGGGAGAGGCTATAAGATAAGGAAGAGCAAACTCAGTAGCTGATGATGAAATGGTGGTAGTGACTACAGTTGAGTCTATATCTACTACTATTGTTACAATGGAAAAATTCATGGAAATTGAAGTAAAACTAACAGAAGGGTGAGTGGGTGTGGATGGAACAACTTGAGTTTCAAATGATGTGGGAGGTTGCGATGGCAATGGTGGGATTATAGGAGATGATAAAAAATAAATTTTAGGTGATTTTGGAGGAGATGGGTTAGCTTGGCCCTCTGTATTTGCTAGTAAAATAGGTGGTGAATTGTGTGGGGGAGAGGGCATTTTTGTTTCAAATTTTTCCTTAGAAGGAGAAGGATATTTCTTTGGGAAAATAGGATAAGGAGAAGAGGGGATATAAATCATACCTTCACTACAAATATAGAATATTATAGAGCTACCTCTGTACTCTGTTGATGTATTGGTTGTACCTCTTTTTCTGCAACTGAGACATGGGTCTTCTCAACAATCTTCCCCAAATCCATATTCTATTTATTACAGACCTCCTTCTGAGATCTTTCTGGTGCATTTTTGGCTTTTATTTTAAAAACTTGAAACACTGTCAGTTTATCATTCTTTGTATCCTCTCAAAAAGTCCTTCCTACAATGGTTCTTCAGAAATAGGATTGAGCTCCATTATAGTTGCAGTGGTAAAACTTACTGGTGTAAACACAAAGTTCTTATCTTTCTCATTCCAATATATTTCTATTTAAAGGGGCTCTCCACCCAGAGCTAGATGCTTGGGGCTAATTACTGTCTTCACGACCTATATGCTTATGGTCCTCTCATCAGAATAATACATTCTACTCATCAACTGTGCCCCTTTAGGAAAATTCTCCAATTGTACTATCGAAGGCTCAAATGTTTTAAGAGCTTCAACAACAGTTAATTGAGTATCAGATCCTTCTCCTTGAACTTCTTCTTGTGAATATGGGGATGGAGAATCTAACCTTAGTTGTTGGCTTCTTATAAATCAGTACTAGATTCTTCAAGTCCTTTGTCTTCCAAGTTTTAATATTCTCATCATATCTATTAGAAAAAACATTATTAATTACTCGTCCAAAGTTATATTTCTCTATGCCAATTTCCACTCTCATCCTCCACTAATCTACTATCTTAAGTTCATCCCATTTTTTTAATTCTCAACTTATTTGATCGTAGAATCCTTTAACTGATGGCTTTCATTCTTGTCTGAATCAAAATAAACTACCTGTTCATAGAATCTAACCATGGTGGAAGTTGTTCCATCTTGGCAACATTCCAATATAATGGTCATTTTCCTTATTATTTCTACCCTTTTCAAAATGAGGCCTTAATATCTTCTTAAACTTGTGGAATTTCTCTCCATTAAGATCAATATTCCTCTTGCAAAATTTATCATTTGGGTTGTATCTCCACCTTTGAGGGATGTAGAATAGGCCCAACCTATCCAGATACTGGGTGATTTTTTCACCCTAGCCCTTTTTGGTGATAGTTATATCGTTGACACTACGGTAGGTCAAAAAACACTTTCTTTTCTTCCCAGAGCCATAGTTCATATTGATAAAATCCGCTTGCCTCAAATATTCCAAAGCTAATAATCTATTTGTAATAAAATGGGGAAGCAAAAAAGGCTTACCAGTGAAGCCATATAGTCTAAAAACTATACCTTTTGTAAGAATGTACCAGTCTCCTTATTTGGCACCTTCTATTCTCAACAATTCTCTAGCCAACGGTGGTAACCTAGGGCATTTCCCATACATGATCTTCAGTGTTGGCCCTAATAATTCCAAGTTAATTCTGTAAACAGACTCAGTACTCCTCAAATGAGTATTACAATAGTATACAGGGATAGGATATCCTTATCATTCTTTTCTCTTACAAGAATCCAGGGCATCATCTTCTTATAACAACAAATAACATCCAAACCAAGCTTGAACAATTCCTTAAAGAGGGTTTATCAGAATCCCTTTTCATTATTAATAATTATTCATGTGTTATTTGGGCAAGGAAAGTTGACCAGTCAAAGTAAATGGCTTTAATACCCCTTTTCTCAACATCAGATTCATACATTTTCTTATTAGAAATATAGTAAGCAATGGCTATTTTCCAATCTCTCATGAATTGATCAGAATCCAAACCCTCCAAACAAGCTAGAATGGAATAGAGCTATGGATTAGTAAATTGGTCAATGGGTATTGTAACTTTAGGAATATCATATTCCTTATTTATTCATCTAAATTGGAAGTGAAGCCATCTTTCCATGACTTCATTTTCTTCAGAAGCCATTAATGAAGCATAAACCCTAGCTTGTTCTGCTATATCAAATTGTTTAGGTTCTAAGGATGGGCTTACCCCTACGATAAAAAAATCATGACAAGATTCTTTGGTAATGGTAAATAATGTTATGCCATTAGCTATTTTCACTACCCTCCTCTTAGGATCATAAAATTTAATGATTGCAAAACTAACTCAGGACAATGGTGAACAGAATCATAGATGTAAGATAATAAGAAGGATTTTATAGCAATGATACCTTGAGGTCAAATTGGTCTCCCTTCAAAGTATCTAAACTTAAAATTGCTCCTCAATAAGGTTCTCATTACTTGGATCATTACAGTATCTGCCAACCACCTTGTCTGGTTTACATAGCCATTCAGCTCTACCTCTCTTTTCTGCATATCTTTTGGTGCTTTCTTAGGAGCCATTTTCGTAGAAATATTCAGAATATTCTTTCTCTAGCATTTGTAGACGATGCTTTGATATTCTCCACTCCTTGTGATTGGTAGGTGTTGCTTTCAACAAATGAATGAGCTCTGCATTTTAGTACTTTTAAATGCCACTACATGTACAACTTGCACCATTAATATGATCGTTGTGAGAACTATCTATTTGCACTATTTTAAAATTTAACTTATGCATCATGGTAGCTTGGAGATGTTATGTTGCTCATTGATTGGATAAATCACAAAATACTTTTATGCACTTGTGGAATCACTCATCATCTCTCTTTACTTTGTATTGATACGGGAATTTCACGAGACAATTTGTAAATATTTCTTTCTTTGAAAGTAGCTTGGTACAGGTTTTTCATTTTCCAGTCAAAAATAGTCACAAACTCTGGTGGATTGGAACACTTACCGTAATCCACTGCCACCTTAGTTAATTTAAGAGCGGATTGGAGCTATACTGCATTCTGCTACTACTTAGCTCATTTTGAGACTCATCACTTTAAATTTTGAAACAAAATTTTATTTCTTTTTTCTCTTTTTTTCTTAGCATTTTTTCAAGAATGAAAACTTAAAATAAAATGGAAAAATGATATGATACATCGTATGTACATATGTTACAATGACTCTTTATCTCAATCAAAATAGATTTTAAGGTGAAAACCATTGATCGGAATCGGTTGTATGTTCCCTTCAAGATCTTCAAGCCGAAAAATATTGGTTTCCTTAAATTTTTCTATTTTGATAGGACCATCCCAGAAGGAGTCAAACTTTTGATGATGCCCCAGTTTAGCTCTTTCTACATTCCACCCGAGTACATTATCTCCAACTTGGATTTTTTTGAATCTTGCCTTCTTATCAAACCATACCTTGATGTCAAATGAATGAGTGCTTTTCTCTTCTAGCTGCAATAAATGTGTCAACTTGCTTTCAATTAGATTTTATTCAAAATCATCATCGGTTTTTACCAACTTGAGGGCTAGAATTTCCAAGTGCATAGGTAATAATACTTCCTTGCCATATACTAAGGTATAAGGGGAGGTTTTTATAGAATTTTTGATGGTTATTTTGTCTACCCATATATTTTTTTCTAGCAATAGGTGCCAACTTCTCTTGTTACCCTTTAATTATATTCTTAAAATTCTTAGTAGATTCTTGTTAGTTGATTCTGCAAATCCATTTCTTTGAGGGTAGTAGTTTTAAGTATCCTTTATGATAATACCTAACTGATAAACTCAATATATTTGGCTCCTATGAATTTTGGTCCATTGTTTCTCACTAAAGCTTCTAGAACACCTAACCTTGTGATCAAGCCTTCCACAAAATCTATCATCACCTCTTGTTCTGATTTCTTTGTAGAAATGGCTTCTACCCATCTGGTGAGGTAGTCTGTTATAGTCAGAATGTACTTGTGTTCAACTGAGGAATTTGGATTGATAACCCCTATGAAGTCCAATCCCCATTATTGAAAGGGTTCCTCAACTTGAATTGGATTAAGGGAGAATGATGCATTCCTTGTTCTTCCTACATACCACTGGTATTCATCATAGGCTCTTGTAATTTTAAAGGTGTCAGCAAAAATGGTAGGCCAATAATAGCCTACCCTGATGATCTTCAATGTTGTAACTCTTCCTGAGAAGTGTCCTCTAGATAGCCCCCCATGGAAATCTTCTATAAAATTTTGTTGTTGATCATATTTTAAGCCTTCTTGCAATAGGAGAACTCCATCAAGGTTTCTCTTGTATATGCCTTCTTGCAATAGAACATATTTCAAATCCTAGAGCCTATATATTCTTATCTATGATGAATTAATATTAGGAGGGTATATTGCAGTCTAAAAATACTTAGTCATCTAGTCCACCTAGTTTGATTCTCCTAACTATAGATCTTTATCTTGGTCTTCTACTGTTAATTGACAGACTGTCACTTCTGCTAAAATCGCTACTTCTGTCAAACCTTGGCATAGGGCTCTACATCTGACCAACTTGGTAGGATAGATTTCCACATCATATTCTTGGATCTTAGCAATCCAAATAACTCTCTTATCTTTCAGTTCATCTTGTAAAATAAAGCTTCTCAAATCTAGGTGGACCACATAAACCACGATTTTGCTTTGTACCAAGTATTACCTAAATTTTTTCAATGATTTCATTATTGTAAATACTTGTTTCTCAATAAAATTATACTTGACCTGATATTCATCAGGGTTCTAGCTCCAAAATAATATGGGTTTTTCTTCTCCTTCATCATTATTTTGGGTGAGCACTAATGCATAACTCTCTACAGCTCCATAAGCATAAAGAATGAAGTCTTTGTTGAAGTCTATATTGACTAGAACTAGATCTGTAGCAATGGATTACTTGGTGATTTCAAAGGCTTCCTTTCTTACCTCAGTCCATTTTAAATCTACATTCTTCTTCAGCAGTTCTAATATAGGCTTCACCTTCTGAGCAAATTTAGAGATGAATTTCCTAACAAAGTTTATCTGACCAAAGAAGGACTGCAAAGCTTTCTTGATCATAGGAAGTGGAATAGCAGGGATGGATTTGATTCTATTCAAATCAATGGTCATACCTTCTTTGGAGACCACATGGTCTAGCAAGTTTCCTTTATGAACTGCAAAAAATGACTTCTTAGGATTAAGAGAGATTCCAAATTCTCTGCACTTCTGAAATACTTGTTCTAGATGTACCAAGTGGTCTTGCTTATTGATGAGCACCAGAAATGCTCATATTTTGTACATATTTCTTTGATCAATATGCGGTTGTATAATAAGGATTGCGTACTTTTATGAATGATTATATAGATATTTGATATAATTATGCGTGTTATCTAATTTGTGTGTTTTTAGTATGTTTTGTGGAATTGCAGTTGATTTAGTTAGATTTGGAACGGTCGAGGTCCTTTTGATGGACCTGGCACTTTATTTCATCGGGGGTTAATGAAGAGAACACGAGCGCCTCCCTACAGTCGAAAGGCGCCAACTGAATACCAGTGCCTCCCTGCAGTCAGAAGGTGCCAACTGAATATGAGCGCCTCCCTGCAGTCGAAAGGCACCAATCGAAGATGAGCGCCTCCCTGCAACCGAAAGGCGCCAACCAAAGACAAGCGCCTCCCCATAGTCGAAAGGCGCTAGCAAAAGGCAAGCGCCTCCCCACAACCAGAAGGTGCCACTGATTCTTTGCCCGTTGACCAGATTTGAATGACGTGGATGACAACGGCTGGTGTAGTTCCAGCTCTACGTCATGCAGAGCTAAATTGGAGATTGCACCAACGTATCAAAATGTCTTACTGATGCCAGGCAAAGCATGAACCGAACAATGAACACGCCACCATTAGAACAGAATGCCAGATGTCGATTGCATTTACCAGACTGTCTTGATTTAGTCTGGGACAGATCGACTGTTGTAACTACTTCTGTAATAGAAGTTCTACGGGTGTGTTATATAAACACACGCAGATCGTTCTGAGAAATATATAGAAATAAAATAAAGATCCATTTAGACGTACAGAGATAAATTGTAGTGTGTTGACGAATATATTAAAGTTCCAGAAGTTCTAAGCGCGTGTTCGATCGGGAAGAAGTTGCTGGAGCCTGGGCCCACTCCAAGCCAGTATTTCTTCCCCATTTCCTTTTCGTTTATTAATTTTAATTAGTTTATTGCTTTCATAAGAACGTTTGTTAGTTTATTAGTTCCAGCATTTGTAGTAGATTTATTTTTAGGAACGCGTACATGATTTATTTTCTGTAGGTTTAATTATGTTCTTCTTACGTAAATCATTGAGGAGTGCGGGAATGATTGACAAACCATTTCAAGAACACCCCCCAAAATGTAGGATTAGCAGATTCACCTCCAGTGGTATTGTAGTAACCTAATTCCGACTCTTCGCAAGTTTACGAAGCTCCCTGGGTTGATAATTAAATGCACGGGCATGTGACAAAAATAGGAAACCATTCACCTTGTTTGGCCCGCAACATTTTGGCACCGTTGTCGGGGAAGCGTCTTAATTAGATTACTTACAATACCCTGAAACCTTCCATCTGACCTTGTATGAGTTCTTCGAGAAGAAGAGGACCTGACGGTCGCTTTATAAGAACTAATCCATCAGGACCTGAGTCAGGCGAGCATTTTGGATTTGAGTTAGACTCGCCCGACCTACCAACAGTCCATTGGAGTGAGGAACCGCACTTTGTGCAAAGTGCCGCCTCATCCCATCAACAAGGGGATGAACGAATCATCATAAATCCCCTGTTTAATAGGACTCCTCTAGAGGAAGCCCTATTGTGGAAGGCTGTGGAGGATCAGACGATCTCGCCAGACAACCTTAGAGCATTGACTCAGAAAGTTTTAAATGATCGAAAGGCCATAAACGCTGCATTAGAAACCACATTTCCCAAAAAAATGGTAGATAACGATGAAGTCTCATCTGGATTTAGTTTCCCAATAGAGGAGGGAGTAGGAGATACCAAAATGAAAAACATATCCCCTGCTCACCTTTCGTCCTTCGGAGGACACCCGACTGAGGACCCTGACCTATTTTTATTCAAGTTTGATGTTTTGTGCAGGTCTGTGGATTACAAATCAAACACGCAAAAGTTGAAATTATTTCCTTCTACATTAGACGATGCAGCTCTACGATGGTTCATCGGTCTGGGAGACAAACACATCACCACCTGGGACCAGATGAAGAAGCTCTTTCTAGAGCAATATCAAGATTTTGGGAGAGCAAGAGACTCCAGGGAGGAGGTCCTGAGCATGACACAAAGAGAAGATGAGTCTCTCGAGGAGTATTGGGAGAGATTCAGCTTTAATCTTCAATGGTCCCCTCACTCGAAGCTATCTGATAAGTCCCTCAAAAGCATCTTCTTGAGGGGACTTACCAATGAGTCACTGGAGGCTCTCAACATGATCTCTGGAGGTGATGTCTATCAGCATGCTATGGATGACATCCAAAAATTATGCCGGAACTACTCGAGAAGGCGAGGCAAAATCATCGCCAGGACCATGAAGGCGACTGCTTCAGTCACCAAAATAGAAATAGGCAACATGTTGGAGGATTTGAAGAGCGAAATGCTCTCATCTCTAGCACTGCAGATGGATACGCTGCTGTTAGAAAAGAAGAAACAAGAAAATGATGCAACATTAGCCTATTTCTGCCCAAAATGTAGAGGAAGGCATGCAAAGAATGCATGTCCAAAAAACAAGGTCAGAGTATGCATAGTTTGTAGGCTGAATCATAAAACTCGATTGTGCCCACAACTGCCCAAAAAACTAGGAAGCGACTGAGAGCACGGAGGCCTACTTCATAGGCAATAGGAAGAGTTGGCCATAGCCCCTCATGGGGAATATACCAACCGAAATGCCATCATATGGGGGAGGGCCATACATGCACCAAGGACCCCCTCAACCACCTAATATGGGGTGGTGGGGACCATCACCCTAGACTAACGCACCCCCAACAACATTTTCGAATCAGCAGCCATGGATGCCATATCCATATCCTGGGCAGCAGTGGAGAGGCCACAATGCATGGAATCAGACTCCATAGAGTGCAAGCCTGCTCACATCCAACATAACTTACCAACATTGCCAGTAGTGAGACCTACGCAGCTACCAACACAACCGACAGCAAACCTAAACAACAGAGTAAATCAGTCGACATACAACGTAGAAGGTGAGATGTATCATATGTACAATATTCAGCTTAGATCAGGTAGGCAGCTAGGAGTAGAGACACCGCCTCTGTAGAAGAGGAGGAAGAAATAGTAGAGACACCTCCACTGGTAGAAGAGGAGGAAGAAATAGAGGAGACACCTCTGGTAGAAGAGGGAAAAGCACTTGAGAGAGCGGAGGCTCCATTTCCTAGCCGACTGTAGGAACAAAGAAAAACAACACAGCCAAAATTTGACATCTTGTCGAGCTTGAAGA
Source organism: Wollemia nobilis (assembly GCA_028583015.1). NCBI lineage: Eukaryota > Viridiplantae > Streptophyta > Pinopsida > Araucariales > Araucariaceae > Wollemia > Wollemia nobilis. The sequence goes on along the minus strand of JAQPPZ010002729.1, from coordinate 1,731,988 downwards.
ATCTCACGGTGACAATCCCATTATTTCAAGCAATTCGAGATGTCCCCATTTACACCAAGGCAATTAGAGAAATGTGTCTAAGGAGACCGGGATGAAAAGCTACCTAGACTATCAACGTCATGGGTAAACTGGCAGATCTAATGATGGGTGGAACACGTCATCCGAAGTATGCAGATCCAGGCAGCCCAGTGCTGACCATAAAAATTGGAGGACATTCCCTGTCCAACACATTGGTTGACCTCGGGGCAGCCATCAACGTGATGCCTCAAGAGACCATGCAGAGGCTGCAGCTCACGAACCTGAAGCCAACCATGACAGTGCTGCAGTTAGCCGATCGATCAACCGTGTCACCGAAAGGGATGTTGGAAGATGTGATCGTAACAGTCAGTGCATGGGAATATCCAACCGATTTTTTAGTTTTGCAAACCAAGACCAGGCTGGGCGGTTACCCGCTCATTTTGGGGAGGCCATGGCTGGCAACAACTGATGCTTACATCAGCTATCGGGATGGGCTAATGACCATCTCCAATGGGCAAAATGTCAAAAGGCTGACCATTTCACCGCCAACTCAGTCTATGGACTCGACAGAAGAACCCAGGATCACCGAGCATGGAACTACGGAGTTGTCCATAATCCAGCCGGTGATGACCTTGGAGGAGGTGGCAGAAGAGGACGAGGATGGTGCTATCATGGAGTTTCTCCATGGAGAATCATCCACCCCCACACCTGGATCACCGTTGACTGGCGCCCAAGATCAGCACATCCGACAAATACACGTTGGGCCAGGGAGGATATTAAACGTCAACAGCAGGTTGACGCCCACACAGCTAGAAAAATTGGAAGAGCTTCTGGTAAAACACCAGCAAGCATTTGCATGGGACTACGCAGATATGCATGGCATCAGCCCAAAAATATGTACCCATCGGATTTATTTAGATGACCAGGCAACTCCTAGTCGGCAGCCACAGAGAAGGATGAACCCAACAATGAAAGACATTGTCAGAGAAGAACTGCACAAACTTCTGGCTGCCGAATTCATATATCCAATTTTTGACAGTGAATGGGTATCACCATTAGTGGTGGTCCCCAAAAAGAATGGGAAATGGCGGATCTGCATGGACTACCGGGCGTTGAACAAGGCGACTAAGAAAGACCACTTCCCACTCCCGTTCATCGATCAGGTCTTGGACACACTCTCAAGAAGAAAATACTTCTCCTTTCTGGATGGTTTCAGTGGTTACAACCAGATCCAGATAGGGGAAGAAGATCAAGATAAAACAACGTTCACCTGTCCATGGGGAACGTTTGCCTATAAGGTATTGCCTTTTGGATCGTGCAATGCACCGACCACCTTTCAAAGGGTGGTGCTTAGCATATTCTTTGATATGATAGGAGACGGGGTGGAAGTATACATGGACGACTTCACCGCCTATGGAGAAACCTTCGAGGAGGCAATGACAAATCTGGAAAGAGTGCTCGACAGGAGCAAGGAAAATCATTTGTCCCTAAGTAATGAAAAATGTTTTATGATGATGCAGGAAGGCATCGTGTTGGGACACCACCTCTCTGCGGAAGGAATAAAAGTAGATAAGAGGAAGATCGAGGTCATCAGAGACCTACCTAGCCCCAGAACGTAGAAGGAGGTAAGAAGTTTCCTTGGATCAGTCGGGTACTATCGATGATTTATCGCCGAATTTAGTAAGATTGCCAAACCACTGCACACCCTACTTTCTAAGGACGTAGAGTTCAATTGGATGGGAGATTGCGAAGAAGCATTCCAATTGCTGAAAGAAAAATTGATATCTGCACCGGTCTTGAGAGGACCGAATTGGGCCATACCATTCCATATTTACTGTGATGCATCTAACGGTGCGATCGGAGCAGTCCTCGGGCAGAAAGATGACGAAGAATTTTATGCCATCTATTATGTCAGTAAAAACTTGGCGGGAGTAGAGCTCAACTATACAGTGATAGAAAAATAATTCCTCGTAGTTGTCCATGCAATAAACAAATTCTGCCACTATATAACGGGATACAAGGTCTTCATCCATACGGACCATGCGGCTATCAGGTATCTGATGAGCAAGCCGGCCATTGGTGGCAGAATTATCAGATGGTTGTTGCTATTGCAGGAATTCGACATCACTATAGTCGATAAACCGGGCAAGGACAACGTCGTGGCAGATTTTCTATCCAGATTGATACCAGCAGATCATCAAGCAGTGGAAGATCAGTTTTTGGATGAACATCTGTTCGCTATTAGTGAACAAACTCCGTGGTATGCAGACATAGCCAATTACTTGGCCACCGAAAGGACCTCACCTGCTCTCTCCTACCGAGAAAAGCAGGCGGTCATAGAGAAGAGCGCATCATTCCTTTGGATGGATGGTCTCCTATTTAAAATAGGACGGGACCAAATTATAAGAAGATGCATAGCAGAACAGGAGTTTTCAGAAGTGCTCAAGGCATGTCACGATGAGCCATGCGGAGGACACTTTGCAGGGAAATGAACTGCCTACAAAATCCTGTAGGTTGGGTATTTTTGGCCCACTCTGTTCAAGGACGCGACAGCGTATACCAGCAAGTGTGACGAGTGCCAGAGGATGGGTAGACCAACCCACCGAGATGAAATGCCCCTGCAGCCCTGTGTACACCTGGAACCTTTCGATAAATGGGGCATGGACTTCGTGGGACCATTTAATCCACCTTCGATGGGAAGGAGGTTTATTCTGGTCCGCACGGATTACGTCACCAAATGGGTGGAAGTGCAGGCATTAAGGGACTCAAAGGAAAGAACGGTCACCGATTTCTTATTTGCCCATATTTTCACATGATTTGGGGTTCCTCGGGAGATAACAATAGACCAAGGGCCCCAATTCACCTCCAAATTGATTGAGGAGTTGATGGAGAAGTATAGAGTTCGGCACAATAAAACCATGCCCTACCATCCGCAAGCGAACGGGCAAGTAGAAGTGACAAACAAGGAGATAGAAAACATCCTGACCAAAACCGTGCAGCAACACAAGAAATATTGGGCCACACGGTTGTCGGAGGCAGTTTGGGCATACAACACCACATGGAAATCCACCACAGGATGCACACCTTTCCAACTGGTCTATGGAAAAAATGCGATGATGCCCATCGAGTTCGAAATCAAAACTCTGAGGATGGCTTCAGAATTAAATTTGAGCTTGGACGAAGCTCAAAAATAGAGGATTCGCCAGCTAGATCAGCTGGATGAAATCCGACTGGATGCTTTGCAGAGGACAGAGATTATACGAAGCAGAGAAAGAAGTGGCATGATAACCACATCAAGCTAAAGAAGTTCCAGGTAGGGGAATGGGTACTGTTGTACGATTCTCGATTCCAAGAAAGGAAGGGCAAACTTATGTAGAGGTGGATGGGGCCGTATGAGGTGGCAGAGCTCATTAGGAATGGGGCGGTGCACGTTAAGACAATTGACGGCAGCAACACCATGTTCACAATCAATGGCCACCGACTACGCCCCTATAATACGTCCGAAACGTTACAGGTGGAATCCAGAGTAGGCATGGGGGAGACCCCATCTTGCTAGATCTGGACCGAACTCTCACAGGTGAAATGGTGGGCATGAAAGTGCTCACCCAAAATTTTTTTAGTTAATATAGTTTTTTTTGTAATGTGTGTTTTTGTAGGGACGACGCCCGCATGCAAGCTGTAGGCATCCTAATCCAGGGCCTAACAGGCATGGAACGTGTCTAACTACCTTTATTTTCCTTTCTTTTTTGGTTGCTTTTTGTAGGTGGAGGACCTGATAGCACGAGGGATAGGTATCTGGGAAACCAGGCCTGATTCGGCTCAAAATTTCGACACCGGCTCGTAGGTAGAATCTAGGCAACATGAAAAACTGGGAAGGCTTGATCACCCTTTTTCTAGTCAAATCGCCATCCATAAGAAGGTGCCTTACTGCATCCAGAAGGTGCCAAGTCTAGAAGAAGGCACCAAGCCAAGAAGGCTACCCGAAGAAGGTGCCAAGTCAGAAGAAGGTGCCTTACTACACCCGAAAGGTCACCATCTGGAAGAAGGCACCCATCAGAAGAAGGCGCCAAGTCCACAAGAAGGTGCCTTACTGCACCCGAAAGGTGCCCATCCAGAAGAAGGCACCTTATTGCATCCGAAAGGTGCCAAATCAGAAGACAATGCCTTCCATCCATTCAGAAGTTCTATTAAAAAAATATATATATATATATGTAGGCGCCTTCCGTGGTAGGAAGGCACCAAGTCTTAAAAAAAAAAAGCCAGCCGAATACGCCTTCCAACATCAAGAAGGCGCATTCATCCAGCCGAGATGCCTTCCAACATCAAGAAGGCGCATTCATCCAGTCGAATACGCCTTCCAACATCAGGAAGGCACATTCATCAAGACGAACGCCTTCCAACATCGGGAAGGCACGAACCAGAAGGAGGCGCCTCCCACATTGGGAAGACGCATGCAGGCAAAAGTGCCTCCCACCAATCAGAGGCACCTCGTAGCATCGAAAGGCGCATTCGTTCGAAGAAGAGCATCGACAACGTCGAAAAGGCGCTACAAGGACACCATCCACATGGGAAAGGTACCAAAGAATGCCTCCCACGTGCAACATTTACATCTATCGGATGCCTCGAGCGGAATGAAGCATCGCACGAATGAGCGGCATCAAAGGACCATACCCCTCCCTCGTGTCACAAGTCAGCAAATCAACGGCTACCACGATGACTGGAATGATGAATCAGGTACGCGCATACTAAATCAAATCATTTATATAATTATTTATAAATACGTAGTACCAAAAAAGATACCGTCGTCATAGAGATCGTATCCCCCATAGCCGAAATCACGTGCCAATGATAGGGCATCTTCCATAACTGCTAGGGTTAGGCATCTTTTCTATAAGAAGGCACCTTCCTGAAGAAGGAAGGACAAAAAAATATACAGCAGTAGAAGGCGCCATGGGAGGAAGGTCCAAGAACCACGCGATCAAGAAGAATGAACCCAGTGATACTGATGGGATCAGAGGGGCAATGAAGACCCAATTCGAAGCCGAGGGGTGGCTCGAATACTGCACCCTGGTCAGTCAGGGCCAGGACGTGGAGGCAGCTAGAGAATTCATCGCCTCTTTGAGGGGCGATGCGGCCCAAGTACGAGGGGTGGAAATTCTAGTCACCCCTGAGTTCATCTCACAGGCGACTGGATTGCCTCTCACGGGGGAATGTACATACAAGGGCGGAGTGTTAAAACTATACGCCGAAATACTACTGCTAGGAGGAAATGTGCAGATAGACAGGGAGGGGTTACTCAAAAATAGTCTCCCCATGAATATGCGGAAGATGTTCGAGCAGATTGCTCGATTTTTCACATGCACAGGAAAGTATACCCATCTGCACATTAATCATGTGCACTTCATCAATCACCTAGTGCATGGGAGGAAATTAAACATACCTTTCTACCTGGCGAATGCTCTGAAAGATGAAGCGGCTCGGTACTAGAAGGGGGCACCGTCCGCCTTAGCCCACCATGGGCTGATATCGGCATTGGTCCACCATGCAGAAGCACAAGGATAGAACCATGATGTAGAGGGAGATGGCGGCCAAATAGAGCAACACAATGCGGTTGCCGAATTAGGGCAAGACGAAGCATCCCCTATAGAGGAGATAACAAACATCGGGCAATTGGCATTGCCCTATTTTCTAGGAGGAGCAAAGCAGTCACCGGTGCCCGAAGACATAGAGGACAGAGGGCATTCCCTAGTGCCCGAGTATGAGGAGGAAGGAGCGCCACTCACTGGTGGTGAGGACGAACCAATCCCCAGGAGGAAACGTCTACGGTGATTCCTCTCGATAGAGGAAGGACAGAGTGACCCGGAGATAGACGTTGCCACCCAAACCCTTCGAGAATTAATGAACCGGAGCCCACGGAATGAAGGAACTTCTGGGAGTAATGACCAGATCGATGCGGCCTTGGAGGAGGCACTCGAATGGCAAACCGATTGTTGGATGGCACAATAGATTCTGGAAGATTGCTAGAACCAGCATAAAAGGGAATTGGAGGAAAGAGATAGGCGAATTGCTCAGCTCGAGCAGCTGGTCCGACAGTTGCAGGAGGAAAATCAAATGCTCCAGGATAGAGGAACAACAAGATAGGAGGCATCCACTCAGACTGATTGGGCAGAAGAAGTGTCGATGAACTCTCCCACATCCGTCGAATGAGTATTCTCTTCGGGGAGATTCGATCGGACGCCCGACAGAGCAGCCCGGAGGTAGGGGAGGATTCCTCTATTTTTAGGGGTGAAAAGAAAAGAAGTCCTACCATGCCCCCTGTCATTGTCTTGAGTGACACAGAGCAGGACGAAGGTCTCCAACAATAGATAAGACCAGAGGATAAGGAGGACCTCCCCAGGCCTAAAGAAGGAGAAGAGCCTGAGGGGTCGACACCAGGTAGACAGGCGAACGAAGGATCACCCTCGAAGATAGCAGCACAACCGATCCTTCAGAGCAAGGAGAAGTCCTCGAAGGAGAAAGGAGAGACCCCTGTCCAAGCCACCACATTTTCTGTAGAAGCCAAGGCAAAGAGGCCCAGGACGGCTCGACAGAAGGCAAAAGTGACCTTCGTCGACTCCGAAGAGGATGAATGGGACATGCAGCCATTCGTTGAAAGGCAAAAATATTTTGAGCAGGGGCAATGAAATGAAAGCAGCCAAGGAGGCCAGGAAGGCATCCTCAAGGGTAAAAGGAGATTCTGGCATCTGCGTCAATCCGGTAGAAGACAACTAGTTTTGGGACATCTATGGTTCATCCCGAGGGTGGCCTTCCATGATGAGGAAGTACTTGGAATGGTGGGGAGTATATGGCCCACAATTGGAGGCCACTGCGATTGCAAAGGAGAATGCAGGGCTTACCCCTAAAGCGGCTAGATTATACAAGGCCCAAGTAGTGCCTTCCAGAGGGGATAACTCGGATATCCCTCTAGCAGTGGTCAGACCTCCAGACGTCGACCTCTGGCAAGCTGTCGAAGCTGCATTTCAATCGACAGGAACAACGCTGGCTAGACCACCACCAGTAGCGGCCAGAACAAGAAGAGGACAATTGATAGCCATAGTTTCCCATAGGCAAAGGCGAACCACACCTTCAAATGTCGACATGAAAAGATAGACTCGAGCCGTAGGGGCAGCAGAATCCTCCAAGAGATGGCGACGATGAAAAGTCAGAGGGCTACCTGTAGCTTGGATGCCACGAGGGCATGGCATATGTTAGGCGTGGGGGGATGATGAGCACCATAAATGCTCATATTTTGTACATATTTCTTTGATCAATATGCGGTTGTATAATAAGGATTGCGTACTTTTATGAATGATTATATAGATATTTGATATAATTATGCGTGTTATCTAATTTGTGTGTTTTTAGTATGTTTTGTGGAATTGCAGTTGATTTAGTTAGATTTGGAATGGTCGAGGTCCTTTTGATGGACCTGGCACTTTATTTCATCGGGGGTTAATGAAGAGAATACGAGCGCCTCCCTGCAGTCGAAAGGCGCCAACTGAATACGAGCGCCTCCCTAGGTCGAAAGGTGCCAATTGAATATGAGCGCCTCCCTGCAGTCGAAAGGTGCCAATCGAAGATGAGCGCCTCCCTGCAATCGAAAGGTGCCAACCAAAGACAAGCGCCTCCCCATAGTCGAAAGGTGCTAGCAAAAGGCAAGCGCCTCCCCACAACCAGAAGGCGCCACTGATTCTTTGCCCGTTGACCAGATTTGAACGACGTGGATGGCAACGGCTGGTGCAGTTCCAGCTCTGCGTCATGCAGAGCTAAATTGGAGATTGCACCAACGTATCGAAACGTCTTACTGATGCCAGGCAAAGCACGAACCGAACAACGAACACGCCGCCATTAGAACAGAATGCCAGATGTCGATTGCATTTACCAGACTGTCTTGATTTAGTTTGGGACAGATCGATCGTTGTAACTACTTCTGATAACAGAAGTTCTACGGGTGTGTTATATAAACACACGCAGATCGTTCTGAGAAATATATAGAAATAAAATAAAGATCCATTTAGACGTACGAGAGATAAATTGTAGTGTGTTGACGAATATATTAAAGTTCCGAAGTTCTAAGCGCGTGTTCGATCGGGAAGAAGCTGCTGGAGCCTGGGCCCACTCCAAGCCAGTATTTCTTCCCCATTTCCTTTTCGTTTATTAATTTTAATTAGTTTATTGCTTTCATAAGAACGTTTGTTAGTTTATTAGTTCCAGCATTTGCAGTAGATTTATTTTCAGGAACGCGTACATGATTTATTTTCTGTAGGTTTAATTATGTTCTTCTTACGTAAATCATTGAGGAGTGCGGGAATGATTGACAAACCATTTCAAGAACACCCCCCAAAATGTAGGATTAGCAGATTCACCTCCAGTGGTATTGTAGTAACCTAATTCCGACTCTTCGCAAGTTTACGAAGCTCCCTGGGTTGATAATTAAATGCACGGGCATGTGACAAAAATAGGAAACCATTCACCTTGTTTGGCCCGCAACACTTATCATGGGATAAAATAGTCATATCATCTAAATATATTAGGATGACCTTTTTAATCAACTCTCCAAAAGCATAATCTATTGTTCTTTGGAAAGTGGCTTTTACGTTAGACAACCCAAAAGGTATTATTTGATAGGCAAAAGTACCCCATTTGGCGGTGAATATTGTTTTAAACTAATCTTCATCCTTCACCCAAATCTGGTTATAGCCAAAGAAGCTATCTTATAGTGAGAATATTTCTACTCTTACCACAATCTGTAATATTTGATCAATTCATGGGAGGGGGTAGTGGTCCTTTAGTGACACTTGATTGAGATTTATGAAATCTACACACAAGTGAATATCACCATTCTTTTTTCTTATAGGTACCAAGTTGGCTACTCATGTTGAATGCTTTATTGGATAAATAATATTAGACTTAGTAACTTCAATAGCTCTTATATCATTATGGCTTTAATCTTAGGATTCATAGGCCTCTGTTTTTGCCTGAAAGGTTTTGCATTTGGCTCTAGCTCAATTATGTGTTGAATGACCTTCTTGTCATATACTTTAATATCCTCATATGACCAAGCTACAATGTCTTGGTACTTTAGGCATAAAGATTTTATATCCTCATATTATTCTAGAGAACATCAAAATTAACCTTGAGCTTCTTTTCTTTTGCAATTTTAATTTCTTTATAGATCTTCTCATTGATTTCCATGGATCTGATATTTTTCCTGTCTTCATTGTCAAATAGGCTCTCTAGAGTAACCAACCCTCTAGGTATATAATTTTTATTGAGTTGGATGACATCATGTTGATCAATATCTTCTATATTTTCCTCTTGAATTGTAGATAAACAGGCTTCTCTCACCAAAAAATCAATGATTTGTTCATCACTTTCAAAGACCTACCAAAAAATTTGCTTATCTGGCACCACAGGCCTAAAAATAATTTTGATCCCTTTGTCTTTCGTAACTCCTATATCTACAGAAGGTTTGAAATTAGATCCCCTCACTTCTAAGGAATCTGCAAAGGTGTTATTTCTTCTTAGAATAAAATTTATGTTTAGGGCATCAAAGGATTCCATAAAATCCCATACCCTATTTCTATATGCTTTCAGGTAATGGTGCTTACTACTACACCTTTCCTTTACCTGATTTACAATCAATTTAGAGTCACCATATATATTCAATATTTTAATGCCCATGCTTTCAGCTTGCATTAGCCCAAGGTATAGAGCCTCATATTCTACAACATTATTAGTGCATGACCATGTTAACCTATATGCAAAACTCTTTGTCCCTTCTTATTGAGACTATAATAGCACACCGACACCAACACCATTTCTACATCTTGCACCATAAAAGTGCATGGTCTAGGTTTCTGTTTCTCTTGAATACTAGTTAGATATAGCAGGAATCCTCTTCTCTACTTTTGTAGAAATATTGTATGTACCCATACCTGTCCCAAATTGACTATAATCCTCTCTGAAATGCAGTTCATATTCAATCTCCAACTCTTTATATTTCTCCACAAATTCAAATTCCTCTAGAGGAGTGATATTGCACATGTCCTCTTTGATTTTTTCAATGTGGTAAGACATAGGCTTCTCAAGTGTTATCCTTATCCTATTTCCTTTAAAAGGAATCACCATGCTGGAATAGTCCATATACATGTATCCTCCCAATTTTGCAGTAAATTCTCTTGAAATGCATAAGCCAAAATAAGGCTCTAGATCCACTACCACTATCTCTTGCACTATGGTTACCTCAGGTGCTCTATGTAGCCTCATCAAGACATCTTTTATTACTCCGACTATTTTCACTGGTGTCCCATCTAGCTGCAGAACTCCAGGGCAAGATCTAGTGTACTCCATACCCATATCTTTGTAAACTGATTTAGGTATAACTATGGTGGATGCCCCTAAGTCAATCATACAATTGTGAACAATCTAACCCTCCATTCTTAGGGAAATGTAAAAATGAGGGGGTTTGTTCTTTAAAGTGGTAGGGGACATTTCTTTATTTTTAGAGGGTATGTTGAGGATTGTGGTAGCTTGCTTTTCTTGTGGATATTTGTTCAGAGAAGCTTTCAATAGGTCTATTTGACCAAGAATGAAGAGAGTATCATATAGGCTAGCTTTGGATGGTATCTTCTTCATTTCCTCTACAATATTATATTTAGATGTGATAGAGGTGAGGCTTCTAGGTCTTCTCTTTGGCTCACCATATTTTATTTTATACTATTGTGTGGTCTCGATTATCTACCTTTTGGTTATGGAAGGTAATCTAAGCCTATCTTGGGCTTCATTGTTGGACCTCATTCTATCTCCCTCAGTTTCTTTCTCAATTATTTTGGGGAAAATGATTATCTTTTCTTTGGCCTAGGTAATAGGGAAAGTATCATTGATTTGGGAAGGTGTATCCTTCTTATTTTGAGTGGAGACCTGAAATTGACCCATTTTTATGGATCAAACTATAGTGTCTTCTTGCCTGACCTTGTCATGAAAGAAATAGATCCATCCTCATCAAGATATTTTCCAACCTGATATGATTTGGTTGCCATAGAATATTCACTCTTCATTTATGATTTCTCTCTACTTTTCCCATAGCTTTTTGTACATGGTATTGGTACATAATACAAGATTTTGAATCATGGGGATCATTGCACACCAAATACCATACATTCACCAAAATTGTTTTAGAAGAACATTCATGATCTTCTTGGATTACATTTACTCTATCCTCAACTTTGTTGCTTGGACCAGGTCTTTGATCCTTCTTAACATAAGGAAATATCCTTTGTTGAGATCTCTCCATTTCTATTTTTTCCATTGATTTCATTTTATTTTTGAGAGCTTTTAAGGTATTCTGAATGTCAATGAGGATAGAGGATTCTTAGGGAATCTAAGAAGCAAGGGGAGAGAAAGGAACTGTAGCTGGTGGTGTTTTTAAATGAGTAACGGGAGTCATATGCAGGAATGAGGATGATAAAGGAGGAGGATCCATATAAGATGATGTGGTTGTATGACCTTGGACATTAGAGATTTCCAAAATGTAGAGCAACATAGCTTTTGGGGGTAATCTTCCCACATTAATCAAGACATTCTCAACATGAACAACTGTATTATAAACTTGTGGAAAGGTCTCCACCCCAGATTGTTGGGTTTTTAGACCTAAATCTAATCTTAAGGCCCTAATATAATACATGTAAGATAGACTTGAATTTGGCCTAACTATAGGGAAAATTCTCTTCCAGGTTCTACTGAACCTCAATTTAAAATCTAAAACAGTTTCTTACTGATGCTTTTGCATAGATGTAAACTGATTAAGGAGGGAAAAAGGATCAACAGATTCATTAAATTCTTCCACAAAGGGCTCAGCCAATGCTGCCCATAAGGTAATGGTATTGTCTTCAAGGGTCCTTAACCAATGTATAATATTTCCTCTAAAATATAGGGCTAGGATTCTAACAATAACATCTTCATTTTTTATATTGTGAATTATTGCCATATTCAAAATATCTTGGCAATTATCATATGAAGTTTTACCAAATCCATATTAGGTGGGAATTTCATGCATCTGAGCCAATCTAAGGGGGCAGTTGTATTCTAACTAGAATACTTTTGTAAGGGCTAATTTGGAGCTACATTTTGATGTTGGGCCATGTTCCCAGGTGTAGCTCCTGTTGGAGGTGGCCTTGGGTGTACTGTAGGATTCTCTTCAAGAGGAGTTTGGTTTGAATGAAAATCTTGATTCAAATATCTTATAACTATAGATCCTTTATAAGGTAGCTCACAGTAGAAAATGGAGTTTGGGTTATTCCTCACGAATGACCTAGTATTCATAAAAAACTACAAGCTACAGGGATAACTTTTTTGGATTCATAGATTAGGGAGTCGCTAGGTGAATTTGCTGCTCACCACTTAGCAAGGTCAAGATAATTCACCAAATTTTGATTCCTTTGAGAAAATATAGAACAATAAAGGATATAATGGGTTTTAGTATTTCTTGCAAACATGTCCCATCGAGCGTGCCAAAAATGTTGGGATTTAAATTGTCATCAAGTTTTACTCAATACTGCAACTGTCTATCTTCCAATTTTTTGACCAGGATTACACTCGATAGTCACAACTTAGAACTCAAAATTGGATGGACCAAAGTTACTTCATCCCAACCTCCAGAGTAGGTTGGTTCCTTGTCAACAGAATAGAATTTTGACTCAATTAAGCTCAATAAGAATTTTGAGGAATAGGGTTAGAAAAGGTTTAGGGTTTAAAAATTATGCATTAACAGTTGCCAAATAGGGCTAACATCATAGGCATCCACAAGGAAAACCTTTAGTAAACTATTTCCAGTATCCCACACTCAATATTAATAGCACCCAAAACAGAGTAGCTTTCATACAATAACAATAAAAATAGATATGTGCTTCAAGCAGTAATTTCAATGTCTAAAATATTAACAATCCAAATTAGCAAAATAGATCAATATTCAAACTTCATAGAAATAAACTTCTCAATAGCACAAATCTAACTATGAACAAATTTCAATTGCTTTACAACTAGTAATCCAGTACAGATGGAATGAACTAACCATAACAACATTGACAAAAATATAATTCATAGCTTGAACCTCTTAATAAAATATATCGAAGATGACAAGTCTTGAATAAAAAAATTGAATAATGCTCCTTCCATTAATTTGCAAAATATATTACATAGTAGGGTAAGCAAACACTCTAGAGCTGACCCTAAAAATTGAGGTTTCAACCTCTATATATAGTTTACAATGAAAGAATAATAGGGGGAGACATTACAAGAAATTATAATTTGAGAGATCAATAGAAAGCTATACTAGCATCATCTCATTTATCCATAGGATCCAAGAAATCCACTTGATGCCACGTGCTATGGTAACTCAGCTCTGCAACTTGCTAGTTTGGCTATGGTAGTTAGACTCTAGGTTGTTAGAAATAAAATTTGACTGCTCATCCTTCTTGAAAACTTATAATTGTCTTAGATCTGCAACTGCTCTAGTTCTTGGTTCTTGGTAATCTTTGATGTTTCACCTACCCACTCAAACTGACTAGCCTTTTCATATGCCAAGAATCTACCTTTGTATGCTTGTGAAAATATCAGTAGAATATCTACCATTGATGCCTTTAGTAAACAACTGTGATTAAACTTCAAAAACACTCTGCAGTCCAGCGGGGTGGAAAAAATCACCAATCTGCTCAAGAAAATTACTGACATCATTTTTGATGGCTTTGGCTAGTGAAATCAAGCTCTCAAGAAAAATACACTGCTTGCTAAGCAGAATATAGCTCATCTCCAATTTGCTCAAAAAATATCACTGATGTCATCTTAGATGGCTTTGGCCAGTGAATTCGAGACTTAGTAAGAAATATGCTAAGTGTTGAGCAGGACAAAGCTCATCGTCAATCTGCTCACTTAAACCTTCAAAAAATTTAATTCCTCTCTCGTGTCTATGATATAGAGAACAAATTGCAATCTGTTCCTTGATTCTCGCTCCACTAGTTGACTTGGTTTGACTGCAGGATAGAGTGTATCACAAATCCACTCTAGAAGCAATGGAAAATGATCTTTGCACTATTCTGCTACCTCATACTTCCTCTTAGGTAATTTTGACCTTCTTACCAATTGACATGGAGCTTGTTGCCTGTAGTGACCCTGGGGCACATGCACCGCTCTTACCCTACTTGCAAATGTGTTTAAACCCAAAAAAATGAAGTGAAAGACCATGAAAAAGCATGTAACATGGAAGTAATAAATGTATGTCTCCTTATTTGTATTGAAACCCGATTACAAGTCGGTCCCTCTTAGGGATACCCATTTTGATATAATGAGGTTACAAGTGGGTAATAATGTCCCCTCACAAAGGGGTGGTGCGCTATCACAAGCTCCTTGGTTTCGCACATGAAAATGTATGAGGACTTATAGATGCCTCCTTCTCTAGGTCTGTTACCTAGAGGGATCCCTCTTTCTCTTGTATGTTGTAGATTTCGTCCGATGAACCTGTGGCCCTGTAAGAAATGAAACAACAACACACACTTAGATGTCTAAGAATGCCTCCCTAGATGAGGTTGTTAGTAATGAATATACCAAAATGAAATCAAGTGCAAATTAAACCTATGCTATGAAGTTAAATGAATGAAATGATGCTATGCTAATGATATGCTATATATAATAATGAAACTAATGTATGAATCCCTAAGATAGGTCTACGTGCCACTGTCCAAGACAGTGGCTACTGAAGTGAATCTTTCCCCCTTCACTTCAAGGCTATGGATCAAAGGTTGTATCTGGTGTTGAAATTATAGTTGCTTTGCTTGATATGTTGAATATCCTATATGTGGAAAACCCTCAAGTGGACTCTCCCTCTCTTTGATCAAAATTCCATCTTGTATCAAGATCGTCTCCTTTATCAAAAACTATATATCTAGTGCTCTCATTCTTGCACCTTTTAAAGTGTGTGAAACCCTAGTTCTATGCCCAAGCCCTAGGACTGAATCCCTCATGTGTAGTGAAGGTTAGTGTGAGAAGCTTTTTGTATTTGTCTATGTTTAAAGACTAGTTAATTGAAATCTAACTGCAAACTTGAGTCTCCTATGCAAACTGGTTGTTAGCATGAGTAGCTTTGTCTTTGTCTATGTTTGAAGGTTGGTTAACTAAAGTCTAAATACAAACTCAAGTCTCTTATGTGAACTAGCCATGAAAGAGAATGCAAAGTTACTCCCGCTCACCTTTATTGCATGTAGACTGCCACTTCCACCTGTGATTGAGCATATTTGTCGACAAAATTCTTTTTATGGCTTAGTCATTATCGTCTACAGCGACTAAGATCTGGTCCTTGTTATCTGCAATGACTTATATCTAGCAACTCTAAGCTTGAGTGGCTAAGTTCTGGTTGCTCCAGTCTTGAGAGGCTAGGCTTGGATGGGCTTAAAATTCCCCAAATGAGTGGTGAGAACCACTTCTGATGCTTGGAAAGTCCAAGAATATGTCATGTGATCTTATGAATGTGTCTCTATGAGTAGCTCCTCTAAACATGACATATTTTATGTGTCTACAGATGTCCCTTTTTGCGATGCACTATGTGGAAAACACAACACTAAACAAAAACATAGACTGGTCTTTTTGTAGGGTGTATGGTGATCAATGGTCTGATCAATGTTGGATGGCCCAATCATGCAAGATGGCACACACCCCTTGAATCATTGCCTCAACATTCGGAGGACTTAGCTCAGTGTCTTGGACATGTTAAATTGCACTCATTCCTCAAACTCAATCGGGTAGCTTTAGCTACTATAATAGTTCCGACCGGTAGGAGAGCTACTATTGAAGATGTCATGTCTGCTTACGTTCCCAACAAACAAGGGAAATTATGTGATTATTGTATGCAATTATTTGTAGGACGAACATGATTTTGTTATGATTGAGTGATATTTTGTTGACTTTGATTATGATTATTTTGAAAATTTGAGCTACCTCTTCACCCAACGAATTGGTGAGGAAATGACAATGAATGAAGCAACAAGTCGCTTGACCAATATGACTTAATTTGATTCCTTTCTAGAATTTGTTCCTTCAATGGGTGAACCTCCATCCAAGTGTGATTCCAATTATTTTTTATAACCATCCATCCCTATCTTGAGGAGAGGTCCAACCATCAATAGCCTTTTTAGGGAGTTAGGATGAGTGATTCTGTTCGTGCTCATATTGTAACACTTTGGCTTAGTGTTTTTGATGTCACAAGGGAATGAGGATGATCCTATCACACCCCTGGAGCAATCTAACCATCTTGGTATTTTTTGGGTTAGAAGTGATACATCGTGATTATAGAAAGAATATTTTTGCCCCAAGTAGCCTTATGGTGACTTACTCGTCTTACCGAATTACATGGAGTGCAAGTCGCTGCAATTGCTAAGTCGATAGAGTAAGTGACTAGATATGAGGTTGACTCAAGAATTTTTTTTATATGATTTTTTTATGTTATTTTGGTCATTATGATGACTAAAAGTATTCAGAATGTGGTTATTTGAATGTTTTTATTGCTTCTCATGGAGGGGCTGAGGCTATTTTTGTCTAGGATATCGATCACTATCAGGTCCAACGGCCACCAAAGGCTCGGGTTTGGTTGCCAAGTGATGTGGACCACTAACATCAGTAGTGGACAAGGCAATATAAAATTAAATCCTAGGGTTTTATCCTTTCACTTTGCCAATTGTCAGTTTGCTTTCATAGGCTTTGAGGTGAAAGTGACTTTTGCAGTTTGGAGCATTTCTACGACTTGGAAGATCATGGCTACACAGGGTGAAGCATCTTTGGGTGGAGGAGCCAAAGATTCTCGAGTACTCCCTCAACCCTTAACCTTTCTTATTTATTTTTGTTTTTGGGTAAAACTGAACCACATTAAGTAATCGATAAATGAACCTCATTAAGCGTGTTGGCAACGAATCAAAACCCGTAGCTAGGCTTAGTTTAACTTTTTATGTGGTGAGCTTGTCCCCATTTTGTTTTTTAGCTTTTGTTATATTTTTTGATATTTTTTGGCCTAGGGTTGATGAATCTGCCTCGTCACCCGTCGGTCGCTCTCGATCAGAGTGGCCAGGAAGGCCTACAACTTGGTCATTGTCGTTGGCAGCAGATGGTTTGAATCCCAATGATAGAAAAATTTGACCATTGAGTCTTGGCCACTATCAACTTTAGTGATCGATTTATGGTCACTGTAGGCGATAGTGGCCAAGAAATTCTAGTGCAATTATTGATTTTTTTTTTAATTTCTAGGTTGATTTATTGATTTTTTTTGAATTTTTGACTTGTTTGAGTAGGTGCAACTCTGTTCTTTACCTAGACTTAGGATAGCCCATCATTATTTGCATATTTTTCATGTTTATTATGTGTTATGCCTTAGATGCATTGCAGTTATGATGTATTTTCTTTTTCTTAGATTCTTACTGCTCGAGATCGGGACCCGAAGCTCATGAATACACTTATGCCCCTCTTGGATGGCGATGACTGGGCTTGGCTCAAAGTCCATGGGCTATAGTACGTCACTAGAATTCCCACCATTATGGTAGATCATGCCTACCTTATGGCTTTGGTCCATCTATGGGACCCTCGGACCAATACCTTCCACTTTCCTACTAGCAAGATGACCATCACGTCGAAAGATGTGTATAGGATATTTCGGATCCCCTTTGATGGAGTGGCCATTGTCTCTTCAACCACTAATGATTAGGTTGTTATTTTTTCTCAAGTGTTTAGAGGGCATTCTGTGGAGGCTCTCAAGGACACAAAATCTGAGGGAGTGTCCATATGACATTGGTACAATGAGGGTTTCTTCTCTGTGAGACATGCAGTGTTGCTGATGATCATCAAAAATATCTTGATTCTAAAATTTTCAGGTTTGAGGTTCCCGTGGAACCTTTTAGTGATGGTTTAGGACCTATTGGATAGTGAGGATCCTATCATCTATGCATGGGGTAGTTCTCTATTGGCTTAGTGCTACGATAAGTTGTACCACACCCATCAACGAGGTCGCATCGGCATTGCTTATAGTTTGCTTCTACAGGTTTGGGGATGGGAGCACATCAAGGTAGATCACCCGAGAGGGCTTCCTACCGATATTATAGCTATGGAGGAGTGGATGTAGTGCTATGCTGCTATATGGGCTTGAGAGCATGAGCTACACAAGAGTTGTCCTCATGTAGGGGAGCTTTTCCATTAAACTACTACTTCCATTGGGTTGTAGGCTGGGGATGTTATGTGGCACCCATATCATGAGTGCCTGACATGGGATGATCTGAATAGTTTTACTTCTAGGACACAACATGAGCGATGGATCCTTGACCGTAAGGTTGTCATCCGAAAGTATTTCTTCTACTCTCGATTTCTCCGTCAATACGGGCTACAATAATATGTGTCACTTGTTCTATTTTTGTATAGGTGCCTTGCAGTGGAGAAGGACATTCCCCTATAGTAGATTACAAAGCTCTCAAATGAGGAGGATGCCCTAGTAGTTGACCCAAGATTCGATGGGGGTGTTACAAAGGCATACACATAGTGGTGGGGAGACCTGATGTGGCGCACTACTGGAAGTTTGGGTCACGAGGATGATGGTGGGGATGATGGCGCAAATCCTACAGGGCATAGAGTCTGAGCCAAGATCGAGGTATGGGGCCAACCAGCAGATCAGGTAGCATTGGAAGAGCAGGAGGCTCCTAATGAGGATGAGGAGGATTTGGAGCCCAAGGAGAGAGATTATCCTCTGAGATCATAGTTTCATGAGGTCGAGGTCGAGCTCCAGTCCACCCAGATCTAGGTGTAGCAGTGAAATGCTACTATAGCACAGTGAGATGCCACCATAGAGTAGCTCACAACATAGATATAGGATTTTTAGGCTACTGTCAGGGGTGGTACTACCAGGATGCAGTTTGTTGTTCCTCCTTCTACACCATAGGGGGCTCCAAAGACAGATCTAGGGGTAGAGGTCCTACACCTGCAGTCACTATTGGATGAGTATGAGGGGCGTATTTAGGGTCATGTTGGTCACATCACCATTCTTTAGATGCATCTCAAGAGCTATGGGATTGTCCCTAAGCAGGCACCAGGCGCAGGTGGTTCACAGGTCAGCAGGTGATCCACCTGTTGTGGTTGCTCCACAACGTACCCCAAAATTGGGGACCCACCTTTTTACATATTTTCCAAGAAGACCGAAGTGGCCCATATGCTAAAGATCAAAGAAAAAGCAAAACACCGCAAGGAGAAAAAAGTGTCGCGATATCGCGACATGTTGCATTTTCGTGGTCCAAAGCAAAGAGAAAAAGCAAGAAAGAAAAAGTGTCGCGATATCGCGACATGTTGCATTTTCGTGGCCAAAAGAGAAAAAAAGACAAGAAAGAAAAAGTGTCGCGATATCGCGACATGTTGCATTTTCATGGCAAAAAGAGAAGAGAAAGACAAGAAAGAAAAAGTGTCGCGATATCGCGACATGTTGCATTTTCGCGGCCAAAAGAGAAGAGAAAGCAAGAAAGAAAAAGTGTCACGATATCGCGACATGTTGCATTTTCGCGGCCAAAAGAGAAAAAGTGTCGCGATATCGTGACATGTTGCATTTTCACGGCCAGAAGAGAAAAAGTGTCGCGATATCGCGACATGTTGCATTTTCATGGCCAAAAGAGAAAAAGTGTCGCGATATCGTGACATGTTGCATTTTCGCGGCCAAAAGAGAAAAAGTGTCACGATATCGTGACATGTTGCATTTTCGCGGCCAAAAGAGAAAAGTGTCGCGATATCGCGACATGTTGCATTTTCGCGGCCAAAAGAGAAAAGTGTCGCGATATCGCGACATGTTGCATTTTCGCGGCCAAAAGAGAAGAAAGAAAAGTGTCGCGATATCACGACATGTTGCATTTTCGTGGCCAAGAGAAGAGAAAGAACAAGGAAGAAAAAGTGTCGCGATATCGCGACATGTTACATTTTCACGGCTAAAAGCAACAAAAGAGAGCAAGGAGGCAAAAGTGTCGCGATATCGCGACATGTTACATTCTCGCGGCTAAAAGCAACAAAAGAGAGCAAGGAGGCAAAAGTGTCACGATATCGCGACATGTTGCATTTTCGTGACTCAAAAGGGGCAGGCAGAAAAAGAAGTGATACCAAGGGAACAGAGTAGTTGATAGTGTGTCTGATATTAGTGATGAACACCAGGACAGTGAAACTGAAGACTGCATAGTGACGTGGACATAAGGACAAAATCCAATGAATAAGACAAAATGTTACATAAGGAATCTTTAATGATTTGAAATCATTTAAGATGGTCGTTACACACGGAAGGAAACGGACGCAAGCCCATGTGGAGAAAATGAAACGAAGGGCCACAAAATAGAAATGAAAAGCCTTTTTGGAAAACAAAACACATGCATGCACAAGGGAAGGAGAAAACGAATAGTCATGGAAGGTGAAACGAACAACCATTGGAAAATGAAACGAAAAGCTTCCTAAAAGTTTTAAATACGCCAGGCAAGGATGTTTTGGGGGTTGGAAACTGCTGCAAGCAGAGTTGCAGATTTGAAGGCAAGAGGGCCATTCTGGACCTGTTTGGGCTGTTTTTCTTCCATGGATTGGTTTGGGAAAACCAAAAATTTCTGTTATTGTAAAATGACAAATTTTTAATACAGAAAGTTTCAGAAAGTTGCATCTTATGGACAAGAAAGGAGGAGTCATTTTCTGCATGCAAGATTAAATGTCTATTTTTCCCCTTTTCAGATTTTAGGCTTGTAAATGGAGTTTATGCAAGTTTTCTTGGTTGCTTCATGCGAATGTTTAAATCTGAAAACCTCATTTAAAACCCTAGGAGCCAGCACTTAGCTTATCCGGATTGTGCTTGTTTTGCAAGTCCAATAGGTTAGGTTGCATGCATGAAAACCTCACATCTTCGGTTTTGTCGAAATAGGATAGCATCATATTGAATGCATTTTATTTTCATTTTCTGCATTTCATTTTCATTTTTCTGCATTTTATTTTTCCAGAAATTTTAACTTTTTTTTAATTTTCAGGCATTAAAATAAACATTTAAAAAATTTCAAAATCCAAAAATAATTTCACCATTGCGTAGGTTATACTTCATACTTCCAATACGCACTTTGAAATTTCATTTTCGGAGTTGTTTAGTATTTTTAAAAATTCATCGAAGTTGTTGTTTTATTATAGATTTTGAAAAATCCGAAAATAGAAAATTTCCATTTTTGGGCCGAATTTCATTTTTTCAGTTTCATGTTTCATTCATGAGCCTATGATGACATTCCCTTCATGAAAATTCTAATTTCATTGAAGGAGTCGTGTTTTATGGCACTTTGCAAATTACCATTTTGGGAGCAATCAAAGCACTAAATTATTCGTCTTGATGAAAATCTGATTTCATTTAAGAAGGATAATTAAAGTGACATTTTGAAGCTACATTTGAAGACCCTATTCATCATTGAGGATTTAATGCAAGATAAAATCTATTTTAAAACCCTCAAGATAAAAGGAATTAAGGCACTACATCGTGGTCATATGAGGGCCAACTCACATTTGCTTTATTTTGGTTCAATGAACAATCACTAAAGTTTCATGGTAAAATAAACCAACATTGCCCCTTGTTTACGAGTTACTTGCAATCACTAAGGTGTTCCAAGCATTTAAATTGAATATCTTTATTTGAGATTACTAATACACATATGCAAATGCTAATATAGCGGAGACCTTGGAGAAGTTGTTTGTTTAACTTCTTTGCAAGAGGGGATTTGGAACCCAAATCCTAAGGGAGAGTGTACTTTCACAATTGGGTGAAAATACCACTCAACATTTTGGCGCTAGAAGGAGGGCCTGAATTGGTTTATTTCAGTGTGATTTAAATGCTATAGGGATTTAAATTTTGAATATTTCATGCCCTATTGATTATTATCTTTAGCCCTCTTTTAACAATACAACCTTGTAGTGTTAAAAGGAGGACATGAATTGCTATGCATTGTTCTAACGCTTTTGATTGTTCATATGGGAATAATGTGTTTTGATTTGATTTTGAAAATTTTTGGTCTTGACTAACGAGGTTGTCTCCATGCAATTACTTTCATTTGATTTTAATGGATACATCTCTTGGTTGATGCTAACATGATTATTCATACGTTACATGTTTGATATTTGCTAGTCATTTCATGCTTATTTGTAAGGAATTATTTTGTCTAAAATGTATTTGTTGTCGGTATTATGCTCTTCACTTGCGTGTAATGCGATCTTGTGAATCAGAAAGCCTACAACACTAGGAGTATGCTCTTCACTTGCGCATATGCGATCTGGTGAATCAGAAACTAATTTACATTTTTAGAATATTGCTTTGTCATGGTTCCTTCTTTTATTCATGACTAACAAATTGGTTTTGAAGTTATTCTTTGAGTTTCATTAATGGCTACAGCTGCAGGAACGTGGTATGGGATACATGTTAATCCTTTGAACATTAGTGGAGATTCTCATGATTTACCCAAGAACGTAGAAAAACGTTTGCCCAAATTTAAACACAATGGTCCAACATTAGCCGAGGAACATATTCAAGCCTATGTGGATATCCTAGTTAGATGGAATGTCGAACATGAGGATGTGGCATGTAGAATGTTTCTTGGAACCCTAGATGAGGTGGCATATGATTGGTACATCAATTTACCCACTGGTTCTATTACATCTTGGACTCAATTGAAAGATGATTTTATCAATCAATTTAGGTTGCTCATTGATCCTCTCATGATATATCAACAATTTACTTCTTGCAAAAGAGAACCTAATGAGCCAGTGAGAAGTTTCAACTTGAGGTTTTGAAAGCTTTATGCGAGATTAATTTCTCCCTATACTATTGAGGAAAGTGGTGCTCTTCAAATATACTTTCGAGCATTGGATCCATTGTTTGCCATATTTGTTAGGATGAATCCCTTGGTTACTGATCTTGCATCGGCCTACACAGAAGCTATGATTGTAGATCAACAATTGAGGCCACAAGGTTATGGAATGGAGCAATCAACTATGGTAGGACAACTAGGGGCTTGCAATCAAACCTCGATGGTAAATCAAGCGTGGGCACAACAAAATTTGATATCAAATGTTTTTCCCTACAATCAACTTTATCCTACCATACCAACTTATGCTCCCACATGTGCTTATACAAGTACTTCCATCCATCCAACTATGCCTCAATTAGAGAATCATGTGGTCACTCATGGAACCATTGCAACAAATGTTCAAGCTTTGTCCGTGGATATCAATCCAACTAATCCTACTACTTCTACCACTCAACCCAAAGAGTTCGTATCGAAAGTAAAAGAGCAAAAGAAAGTGGTTAAGAAGGTATGTAGGCATGTTCCACCACAAAAATGAGCACGTCAATGTATGCATCCAAATCATCCTAGGAAGAAAATTCATAATGCCGATCTTAATGATGTTTCATGTTATGCTTCTTCAAGTGATACAAGAGATTTTGAGGTGACTCACGTTGAAGTAAATACCTATTCGAAAAGTCTTGAAGAGCATGAAGTTTTTGGAGAAGAAATTCTATGGATGGGTAACAAGAAGTTGGAATCAAATGATCACCATCTTGTTTTGGAAAAGAAATATCTAGAATCATTACCCAAAAAGGAGGATTTGGATGAACAAACTTATGTGGATATGATTTGGTCAGATGTACTTGCAAAGGATTGGAGCAACTATATGACACGGAATTCAAAAATTGATCCCATTATAGAAGCTCCTAAGCCATCACAAGTGGCTGAAAATGAATTTGAAAGAAAATCAACAAATGAAGTTGAAGACATAATCGAATTTCACCACTTGTTCTCGAAAGACACTTTGGATGATGTTCTCGAAAGTGATGACCAAGAGGATCCACACCTTCCAAATTGTGATAAAATTGAATCATGGGTTACAAATTTGGATTATGATAGCTTTACCAATTTGAATTCAAGAGATAACCCACTTTTGGAAATAACTGAACCATCTAAGGAAGGTGAAGATGAATTGGATGAGAAACATGTTGATGAATCAGAAGATGAAGAAGAAGTACTTGAGCATCACAACTTGAACTTGGAAGATGATTACTATGATTCGTGGAAGAAATGGGAAGAATATTATCAATCTAAATCTTCTAATAAACTTGTTGTGTCAATTAATATGCAGGATAACTCAATTGCTTCCTCACATGAGGATACTATAAATCCTGTACAATTTGAGAAAGTTTTGGAAGAGGAATTCGAATCTCATCAAATTTTGGAACATGATAAGGATTCTACAACCATGAATCAAGAAAGAGAGTCACTTGCTTTAGATTCCTTTGAAGGAAAAGAAATTGAAAATCTTGATCCACTTACTTGTGCTACAATGATTATGCCATTTCAAAATGAGAAAATTACAAAACCTAAATCATTTGGGTTTGATATCATTGATGATCCAATTGAAAATCTCACGTTACCCAAAACAACCCAAGTGATTGATCATGGAAATGTGTTAGTTAACCCACCCCTAGATAGACAAGACTTATGGTTTGAAAGGGATGGACATGTGTTCAATTGGGTACCTAAGTTTGGTGCCTTTGATAAACAAGTCATGGAGAAAGAACAAGTGCTACATGATGATGAATGTCATGAGAGAAAAGAGGAATTTTCAAATCCTCTTCAAGTAAGGTCAAATGAAAACATGCCAAAGGTAAAATCTCACCTTTTTGGTTTCACCATGCAAAATTCGAATGAAGGTTTGCCTAATGAATGGTTTGATTCAAATATTATTAATGTTATGGCTTTATTGAATGAAAATGAAAGCTTATTTCTACACCATGAATCAAAGTGCGGAATGGACATCTTAAAGAATAGACATAAAAGAATTGAATATCAATCATTGTCTAATCAATTTGAAAACTTGAAACTCCACCATAGGATTATTAATGAAACTAAATCAAATTGGTATGGTGAGAGGGGCAAGTGGAAGTTTGTTTCTTTGTTTGGTTTGATCTTGTTTTTGTTGGATTCCTACAAAACTTGGTATGCGTATCACGTCATATGTCTTTTAAAGAATTCTAATCAGGTTTGGGATCCGGGAAAATGATAATCCAAACTTTGCACCATCTTGTATTATATTGTACATTTGTATATACTTTTGGTTTTCGTGTTTTGGTTTTGGCATTGGATCTCATTTTGGTTTTAAGTTTTGTGTGTTGGTCCTTTGGACACTTTTGGTTTGTCTTGAAAAAAAAAAAAAAAGCGAGATGTCAACTTATGTCCTTATGAATGTTGACTAAGACTAAGAGAATATGAAACATCGGAATTGTATTGCAGAAAGCTCCACGAGTATCGCAAACACATTAAAGAATATCGTTTGGAACTTGTGATGCATGAAGTTGTCAGTTTTACAAATTATGGCAAAGTAGGTGGTATACTCCATCCGCATTTCAAAAAGAGCAATGCATTCATCCATATCTCATGTTACATTCCACATTGCATATACATTTCATCTCGGTTGCATCTACATTTCAAATACAATCATTGAAAAGGTGTCGAATCCTCTTAGGGTTATTACATAACATATATTAAAAGGATCCTAAGGTTGGGAACTGATGCCCGAACTATCTTGAACCAAGCACGTTCTACACATATTAAAGAGGATCTTGAGCAAAATGGTCAAAACCATACTTGGAAGAAAAGGTGAGGCGAAAGGAGTATTTCGTGTCTGTCCTATCATGCAACATAATCCTTAAAATAGTGGTTTTTACCACTCCCATAGTGCTTAAAGCCTAAAATCAGAGTAGTAAGGATAGGGTTAAATCCTCATCGAACTTAGGTTGAGGATCCAATTCCCCAAAGCTCTGATTTGACCTTCATGGAGTAGTAAGGATAGGGTCTAATTCTCATCTCGCTTAGGTTGAGAATCCGATTCCCCAAATCTTCTATTTTGCCCCCCACTCAAGAACTTGAAATTCCAAAGCAAATATTTTTCATTCTACTTTTATTGCATCATTGATATTGGATTGGAAGGATCGTACTACATGTCCCTTGCAAGGATGGGTAGTCATCCCCAAGGTTCAAGAAATCAAAAGTAAAGTCAAATCCTAGATTATGGGGTTGATCTCCATCGGGGCTATAGACGCTTGACTGGCAGTGGAGTATGCTCATGCGTGGCAACATGTCTTGTCTAAAAGCAAGACCACTGACTGCTCAAACGGACAGGCTAGCCTGACAGTTTCATCCATAACAGGTTAAATCATTTTGTTCAAGATGAGGTAATGAACTCTAGATCGGAGTAGTAAGGATAGGGTTAAATTCCCATCTCGCTTAGGTTGGGAATCCTATTCCCCAAAGCTCTGATTTCACTTACACTTGCACATGGGTTCAAGATGGTAGTGACACATAACCAACTTTGGGATCTAGTAAATTAATTCAGTATACACATATTTGGTCCTAAGAGGGTTTGAAAGTTTTAATATGTTTGTTCATGGTACTAGAAAGTTTGAGCCTTTGCAAAGTAGGTTGTTATATCTCTAGCATCTTCACCATACATTAAATCCTACAGGAATCATCCATAACTTCTCATATGCATGGATCATAAGTGAAACAGATGATGGAATGTTGATCAATTTCAAACGATAGGGAATGAAGCACATTGCACACATCGAGCTGATGCTTAATAATTCTAATGCTTCATGTATTTCTCGTCTAGTTTCATTCTTGGGATATTTGCTGACGCTTGTGTTTTGAGTTTTGAAGGTGTTCAGGTTGGGTTCTCACCGAAATGCTCAGGAGCATTTCCCAGCAAAGTCACCATTTGTTGTGGCTGCTCCACAACGTACCCCAAAATTGGGGACCCACCTTTTGACATATTTTCCAAGAAGACCGAAGTGGCCCATATGCTAAAGATCAAAGAAAAAGCAAAACACCGCAAGGAGAAAAAAGTGTCGCGATATCGCGACATGTTGCATTTTTGCGATCCAAAGCAAAGAGAAAAAGCAAGAAAGAAAAAGTGTCACGATATCGCGACATGTTGCATTTTCACGGCCAAAAGAGAAGAGAAAGACAAGAAAGAAAAAGTGTCGCGATATCGCGACATGTTGCATTTTCACGGCCAAAAGAGAAGAGAAAGACAAGAAAGAAAAAGTGTCGCGATATCGCGACATGTTGCATTTTCATGGCCAAAAGAGAAAGAAAGAAAGAAAGAAAAAGTGTCGCGATATCGCGACATGTTGCATTTTCGCGGCCAAAAGAGAAAAAGTGTCGCGATATCGCGACATGTTGCATTTTCACGGCCAAAAGAGAAAAAGTGTCATGATATCGCGACATGTTGCATTTTCGCGGCCGAAGAGAAAAAGTGTCGCGATATCGTGACATGTTGCATTTTCACGGCCAAAAGAGAAAAAGTGTCGCGATATCGCGACATGTTGCATTTTCACGGCCAAAAGAGAAAAAGTGTCGCGATATCACGACATGTTGCATTTTCGTGGCCAAAAGAGAAAAGTGTCGCGATATCATGACATGTTGCATTTTTGCGGCCAAAAGAGAAAAGTGTCGCGATATCGCGACATGTTGCATTTTCACGGCCAAAAGAGAAGAAATAAAAGTGTCACGATATCGCGACATGTTGCATTGTCATGACCAAAGAGAAGAGAAAGAACAAGGAAGAAAAAGTGTCGTGATATCGCGACATGTTACATTTTCGTGGCTAAAAGCAACAAAAGAGAGCAAGGAGGCAAAAGTGTCGCGATATCGCGACATGTTACATTCTCGCGGCTAAAAGAAACAAAAGAGAGCAAGGAGGCAAAAGTGTCACAATATCATGACATGTTGCATTTTCACAACTCAAAAGGGGCAGGCAGGTAGAGAAACAAGAAGTTTCATGATTTCGCGACATGTTCGATTTCTTGACATGTTATGTTTTTGTTTTATTTTATTTTATGATGCGATGGATTTTGGTATTATGATGAATTGATACACGTATATGTTAGATGATAGATGATATTTACATTTATGTGGATTTGAGATGGATACTTATGTATGTGTTTATGTAGATGCTTTTATGATTTAATTATTGTGGCATTACATGATGGATTTCGAGTTGATTTGATGATGGATTTGTGATCCTTTGTATGGGTGAATGCAACGATGTGATATTTTATGTGAATGAATGGTTTATGACCTATGTATTGTGTAGACACAAAAACAACACCAATTCGATTATGTGACTACAAGCACTGACCGAGTTGGCATACATACCCCCTAGGGCAGCCTCCAGAGGTTAAACAGTGGTCCTAACCACTCCCAAATCAAGTTTTGGAAGGTTAGAGGTCAATTTGGCACCTTTTTAGCACTTTTCTCCCTACTCATCCCACCCTGGGATGATTAGAATCCTATTAGAATCCTATTCATCCCACCCTAGGACGATTAGCAGCAATCATCCCAGGATGGGACGAATAGTAGGTTTGACTGGAAAAAGGTCAAACCTCGATAGATCTGCCACTTAACTACGCCTTCAGAGCATGCAATTGTGAAGAACGGTTTCAAATCTGAGAGAGGGACTTCAATCAAGCATACCCTGATCATGGAGGCCTCATGCAAGGAGACTCTAAATCAGGGAGGAATCTTCTCTCCCAAAAAAAGGCATGGAAAGCCAAGTGGCACCCTCGCATGCGCATTCAAAGAGGGAGACCCTAGGTCTATAAAAGGGTGAGCCTCCTCACCCCAAAAGGAGAATAGATTTGGAGCATTTGGAGCAACGGAGTGCTGCCAAATTATACCCACATTCCCTTTTATGCTTCTTACATCCCTAATTTCTCTTTTGGAAGAGAGGTTATCGGGTGAACACTAAGAATGCAATCCCGACCCAAAACCCAAGCAATCAGCCATAATCCCACACAAAATTTGCCAACACAACCCCCTAGGAGGTTTTGGACCCATCCCAAGTGGATTGGTGTCAAAACCAGACCCCAAACGATGGGCGTCCTGCCCCCGGGTGCCCCCCAAACTGCTGTAGTCCTAATCGGCCCACCCCGAAGCGATTAGAAATCCATGAAGAATTTCTCTACTATTCTTTTTGCATTGTTTTAGATATGATGTACTTATACTGCTATTCAAGTTTCATGGCATTCTGACTTGTTTTGACCTTGTTTTTATCATATTCATGCGTTACTAACCTATAGGGAGCACCTTCAGATATAGGAAAATCTGGGTAGAATCTACCAAATATGACCTTCTAGGTCATCCCAAAATGCCCCTTTTTGTCTAACCCCAAGTTTTTAGGAGTTTTGGAGGCCTCTGGGTAGGACATTTGGAAGGTTGCCTTTTGCATGTTTTGTGACAGTCCTAATCGTCCCACCCCGGAGCGATTAGAAATCCATGAAGAATTTCTCTACTATTATTTTTGCATTATGTTCTATTTGGTTTTCTGATGCTTCTGTTCAAGTTTCATGTCATTCTGACTTGTTTTGACTATGTTTTTATTATTTTACGTGTTTACTAACATATAGGGAGCGCCTTCGGATATAGGACAATCTGGGTAGAATCTACCAAATATGACATTTTGGGTCATCCCAAAATGCCCCTTTTAGCCTAACCCCAAGTTTTTAGGAGTTTTGGAGGCCTATGGGTAGGACATTTGGAAGGTTACTTTTGCATGTTTTGTGATAGTCCTAATCGTCCCACCCCGAAGTGATTAGAAATCCATGCATGATTTCCCAACTGTTATTTTTGCAATGTGTCTCTAATGATGTTTTTATGCTTCTTTCAAATTTTGGGTTCATTATGACATGTTTTGATCATCGTTTTGCTATTTTATACATTAACTAGCCGGAGGCCCTGGGGATTGCATGTTTTCCTTCCATCCGCATATGCTATTAACTGTTTGCTATTTCTATGAGCATAGGATCTCACCACCAGGAACACCGAAGGTGAAGCAAGGAACACATGAACACATAGATGCAAGCGGCAACAACGTTTGGCTCGCCCATTTCAAATGTGGGCATGCAAAGGACACTGGAAGCGTACCATCCATTGATGTAACAAACTGTATCAAACGCTCTGAGACCTAGAGAGGGGGTAGATGTATTGTAACCATATTGAAAGAAACATTAATAACAAGATATCTAGTTTCATTTATGCTTTGTTTCCTGCATGGATTTGTTTCTCGCATTTGTAGGGCTTAGCAGCTGCACCGTTTATATCAATTTTGTTTACATCATAATATGGCATGCCATCACCCCGCATTCAGCTTTCATTGGTGATAATGATGGGACCCTATCCCCTACTATTGGGATCAATTTTTTGATCAAAATTTTGTGTTTTTCTTGCAGGTGTTACTCATTCGGGCGCTAGACTGCTACTCGTGCCACCCTATGATGAATACAGACTTGGAATTCGTGCCACCTCGGGATGAATACAAATTCATCTCACCCTAGGATGAATACAGACCTACTATTCGTCCCACCCTGGGACGATTAGCTCTCTGTACATTTTTTGAGCAGAAACTCAGAGGCATCTGGTTTGGGCAGAGAAGAGGTAGGTTTTCTGGACATCCTCTATGTTTTTCTATTTTTGTCTCTACAATTTTTCTGTTTTCTTTGCTTACATAGGGATGTTTGCTGCATGTTTTTTTCTTTGTGCAAGTAAAAGGAACCACACACACCATGCAATGATATTAACATCAAGGAGTTGGTCTTAATACCCCAACACTTGATCAAGATCAACGGTGGATTTCATCACCACCTTGGCTTGGATTTTGCATACATAACCCTGATCGCTATTGTTGCTAGACGTAAATCCTCATGAAAGTTGACCAAGTGTAGCGGGGGTGATTCCCAGTGCATGAGGATAAGTATTCTATGGTAGGTGTCAAAAATAGAGTGATTCCCCTTTCGTACCACCTATGTTCCACATACTGTTATGCTCTCGCATACCAATAGTCTCCCTCATGTAAGGGCGGGTATATTGAGAGGTTCGGTATAATGTCCTGGCAGTGGTATATTGAAGGGGCGACCATTTTGGGAGATATAAGAGCCTTCATTTTGCATGGATAACAAAATTTTCTTCACAAGATCTACACAACAAAAATAAAACACACTGAACCAGATTTAGGGCACACTTTTAATCTGTAAACAAGATAATCATCTCTTTTCTTGTGTGGTCCTCTTTTGTTTGGTGTAGCATAAATTTTTTTAAAGGAAATAAAAATACGCATATCTTTCTAGAAATATCACCACCATGGTGTATACTCGTATCCAAGCCCAATAATGGGTAGAAGTTACAAAAAGTGTACAAGGAGGTACAGGTCACCTCCGTTATAGCCCTAAGGACTTGGTTATACCACCTTGGTGGTTGGACCCACAACATAGTCCACACTATGCCACTATAGAAAAGGACTATAGAGGCACCCCTTTGAGGGGAACTCCCATTCAATATAGACCCTCTCAGGAGGAGTACACACATAGGAAGGCTCCCTTAGATGCTCATTATGAGTGGCCACTATGTGATGAAGTGCTAGAGAAACATAGGGTTCATAAGGAGGGGCCACACGATTATATCATCCCCCCTCCACCCCTCATTACTGTTAGAACTAATGGACCAAATCTAGAGTGTAGGGATCTTCAGATAGGGCAAGCCAACTCTACCTGTCCCCTTCACATGTATGAAAGGGAGCACGAGGAAGACCAGTATATTCCTCAAGAGCAATACACCATGTGGGAGCAATGCACCTCTGCACCTGCTAATTATCAAGACCACCTATTGAGGCCAGAGCCTTGGGTGAATGCTGCTAACCTCGATAGAGGAAAGTGACCTATAGATATCTTGGATCACCATGACCAAGATAGATATGTAGGGGAGGCATCTAGGCCTCCTAGACCTAATACGATGGAACAAATCGACTTGGCATTTGCCAAACATGCCACCCGCCAAGCGCAAATCACTCACCTTAGGCAAGATCAGCAGTAGTTAGAGCAACTGTATCATCTTAACAAAGAGTGCATTCAGCGCTAGATAGATGAGTTGCTCTAGAACACTAGACATGAGAGGATTCCAACCCCTCACATGCATAGGACATAAATTTATGAGAGGCACAACCCCTTAGTGCGGGACCGGTCTCCACGACCTTATCAAATGTTTCCTCCAAGACCTCCTAGACCTGAGCGGGAGGCCACCCCTAGAACCCATGATGGGCATCTTCCACGAGCACCCATCCATGTTTATAGGACACACCCAAAAACTCCTCAAGAATCCTATGAGGAATTTGAGCAAGAAGAAGAGCGGGTCAAGATGCCCTACCAAGGTAGGGGGCGCTACCCAGCTACCCCTCCATAGGCCTCAAGTTCCTCGCAATTCACAATGGGAACAAACTAAAGAAGAGGAGATCAAATCTTTTGATGCATACAAAGCATTGCTAGAGCACTTAGAGTCTATGGAGACTAAGACTTCGGGGCCCCAAAATCCCACCTTACGCCAGCTCCACAGTCACCCTGTGCATCCTTCAGTTTCGGCACCCCCATACCCCAACCACTTCAAAATGCCTCAATTGGTAATTTTTAGAGGGGATGAGGATGCCCAAGAGCATGTAACAAGATTCTTGAGTCAATGCTTTGGCATTCAAGACAATGATGCATTGCTTATGAGAACATTTATAACCATGTTCATAGGCCCTGCCTCGGATTGGTTTACCCAGCTATCAAAGCATAGCATCACTAATCTAGACCAGCTAGTGGACGCATTCCTTGAATGTTTTGCCTTCAACACCAAGAAGAAGGCATCCTTAAGTGACCTAGTTGGCCTTAAGTAGTATGATGATGAGACCATAGCCACTTATGGGAATCGATGGAGGACATTGCTTTCAAAGCTACCTTACCTCCCTCCCATGGCCGACATGACTCAGATGTTTTCAAAGAGTTGCATAAGGTTGATCTCTATGCTATTGCAGCTACAACAATATGCCACCCTAGAAGAAGCCTTGGCACAAGCCAAGATAATTGAGGAGATCAAAATTCAAGATGGCAAGATTGCCAAGCCGTGCAAGAAAGAGTGGACCAAAAATACCAAAATTGGGCCCACGCAACCAAAACCCACCACGGTCAATCAGGTTGCCATAACTATACCAATACCTGCACAAATGACACAACCCCCAAAGGCTAATTATCAGGCAGTTCCTCTTGCTAACTATGAAAAGGAAAACCATAAGCAAGAGCAAAATCAGCAACGTCACCCTAAGTGACAATTCACACAATTCACGGAGTCTAGAGACTCCTTGTTTGATCGCTTGTTCATGGCAAACCTGATAAAATTGCCAAAAACTCGACCCATAGACCCCAATGCGCCAAAACCCAAGGGCTATAGGGAAGACTTGTATTGTAGATTTCACCGACAAAAAGGACATGACATCTTCTCTTGTTGGAAATTCAAAAACTTAGTGCAAGACTTGATAGACAACAAGATGCTCACAGTGGATAATCCCGTAGCATTGAGCAACCAACAGATGGAAGTCTTCAAAGAACCCCTACCTACCCATGATGCACAGGCAAAGACTTTTCAAGTGAATGAGGTAACACAAGACTACCCCATGCAAGGATACGTAGGGATGATAAGCATCGTGACATGAAACAGAAGATACCCAAACATGGTTGCACCCGTTGCAACTATAGGAGATGTTCCATCAATGTCACAACCCCCACAACACCCTACACAACCTCCCCCACCTAGACTAGTGGCCACGATTTGGACTAAGCTTACTCAAATTTTAAGGACCACATCGACTAGGCTCTCCATTTATGAGCTCATCCAACAATCACCGCCCCATCGGGAGGCTCTGATGGAGATACTCAAAGCCATTGAGCTACAGCCCCAAGAACCCAATTATTTCAACAACTTTGTGGGACATGTGAGACAATGCATAGATCCAGTCATAACCTTCAAGGAAGATGAACTAAAAATGGTAACTAGTGATATGGTGGATCCACCCCTGTACGTCATTGTGCAGGTCAACGGGATTCCATTCAAGAGGGTGTTGGTGGACACTAGCTCGTCCAACAACATAATCATGATAGTGACATTAAAACATCTTAAGTTGTCGATATCCCACATTATGGTGTCCACTTACACTCTTTGAGCATTCAACGACGCATTATGCTCGACGGTTGGCACAATTATCCTACCCATCCAAGTGGGACAAAAGACCATTCCTACATTGTGTCACATCCTTGAGGGTGAGATGGCCTACAATATCTTGCTAGGTCGGCCTTGGATTAGGGACATGAAGTGTGTCCCTTCGATAGCCCATCAATGCCTCAAATACACATATGAAGGGCAAGTGCATGTAGTCCCAACGAACCTAGAGCCCTTTAAGTTTTGCAATGCGATGCAACTGATGCCACAATCGACCCTCCCATCGACACATTTGGACTTTCAATTGAATCCGTCCACTCAGGGTCCAATTCCGCCTACATCCCCATTGTTGAGTCCCTCAAGTAACCAACCTGGCCCATCTTCGTCGTCTGTTCCTTCACCAACAATGCCACCTATGGTGGCCACATCAAAGGACAATGGGAATAAGCCCCTAGAGGAAGTACCACCACTAGTCTCAACCATCTCTACCGAAGAGGTGCCCAGTCGAATGGAAGTCGAGACACCTGGTTCACCCAACATGGAGTGGACTTAGGAATAACTCCCATTCCCTCCCCCTCAACCGCCAATGATTATCATTGAAATGGCCAATACGGGCTTGGGGGAGTACCTAGTGCAGAACATAGTGGCAACACCCACACTCGAATCCATGCAAGACATGGGGAGACCTTGCCTCCCCATCGACAACTATCATCCCTTTAGGCTACCCACCAAATCAGACAAACTTTGTATATGGGGGCCTCGAAAATGGAATTGAACCCTACCTACAAGAGGAAGAGGACAAAGAGCCATTTACTAAGAATGTTGACTATCTTTCCAACCCAGACTTCACCTTGAAATACCTTAGCCAATGTAATTGGCATGGATATGGATTGGGCAGATATGAACAAGGAATGCGCATTCTTTGTCAACCAAGATACCAGATGCCATATGATAAATTAGGAGTAGGGTTCAACCACCCTTTACCCCTCAAAATTTTGGTAGAAACCATGCAAGGCCTAGGGCTAGGCAACAAGGATGGGTTGGCACAAGATCCATATGCCAATCCCAACATAACATACACATTGGGGGACTATCTCCCATTGATAACAACAAACCTTGTTGACCTCAACAACCCTTCCCCTTTGATTGAGAAAGGGGAAATTTCAAGGAATAACCTCCAAGAGGGATATGAGCAAGATCAAGGGGAGTCTTCTAAAGATGATTCAACTTATGAGGTAGCACCCTAGGACCCTTTTGAGTCTGATAGCAATCACTCACAGGTGACACCCATTGATGACTATCAGGAGAACTTCATGGCAATGTTTCCCTTGGATGCTCCAATTGAGCAATGGCCACCTCAAGAGAATCTAGCCCTCCCACAGAGAGTGGAACAACCCATATGGGACCAAATCAACTTGCTCAAACAAAATGAGCCTCCCATGTCGGCCATAAGGCCAAGTGATCAAGAGACGCCTAGTGGGAGGCTATACCAACCAGAAGAGCACATAGTGGTCGAAGCTAATGAAGGCCTATGGATATTCGATAGCGACTATGAGGATGAGATTGAGATGGCATATCTCAACCATATGAGGCAACAAGAATACCCCATAGACATCGATGGTATGTTTGAACATCTGAACATGGGACCAAGGCATAGGTGGCATTTAAACCAAGTATAGCTAAACCAAGTGCTTCATCCACCACTTCAGGCATACAGAGAGCACCTCCCACCTAGAGACCCTATAGGGCCACCAGTGCCAAGGGCAGACCCTATCCTTCTATCCACACATAGGGCCGATCCTTTTGTGCTAGTACCCACAGAGCCAGATCCGGGGCATAAGGATCACCAAGGATGTCCGAAGCAACACCCACACGGTAATGGAGACAAAATTCATTCCATCAACATGATCTCCATTGATTTACAACCCCCATATGCAATCCATATGATCCAAAATGACCATTGTATCTAGACCTAGATGCCATAGACTAGGATCATGCTAACTCACCACCATCCCCATCAGAGTACTGGCCTTGCGGTGAGATGTTTCATTTCACCCCAGGACAGACTCAAGATATCTTCCATGTTGAAGAGGAACCCAATGTTCCCAACATATATCTAAATTTAGCAAATGATATCCACCTGATCCCAACTCCACACCAATTGGAATACGGATCCCACATGTCAGTCGAAGAGACGGTTGACATAGACATCAGTTTTGATTCAATGAATTTGTAAATCATCAAGCTGGGGGTAAGTCTATCCCCTGAATAGCAAGCCAATTACATTTCCCTTCTAAAATAGGAGGTTTTTACATGGTCCTACAAAGACATGTTGGGGCTAGACCTATAGCTAGTCACACATAATCTAACACTTGATCTTTGGGGGATAGAATTACCCCCAAATTGATGATTTACGGATTCATTGGATCAAAAACCATTGATGGCCTATAATATCTTGCTAGGCCGGCCTTGGATCAGAGACATGAAGTGTGTCCATTTGATAGCCCATTAGTGCCTCAAATACACATATGATGGGCAAGTACATGTAGTCCCAACAAACCTAGAACCCTTTAAGTTTTGCAATGCGGTGCAGTTGATGCCACAATCGACCCTCCCATCGACACATTTGGACTTTCAATTGAATCCGTTCATTTAGGGTCCGATTTCGCCTGCATCCCCATTGTTGAGTCCCTCAACTTACCAACCTGGTCCATATTTTTCATCTATTCCTTCACCAAAAATGCCACCTATGGTGGCCACACCGAAGGAAAATGGGAAGAAGCCCCTAGAGGAGGTACCACCATTAGTCTCAACCATCTCTACCAAAGAGGTGCCCAGCCGAATGGAAGTCGAGACACCTGGTTCACCCAACATGGAGTGGACTCAAGGAGAACTCCCATTCCCTCCCCCTCAACCACCAATGATTACCGTTGATATGGCCAATACAAGCCTAAGGGAGTACCTAGTGTGGAACATTATAGCAACACCCACGCTTGAATCCATGCAAGACATGAAGAAACCTCACCTCCACATCGGCACTATCATCCCTTTAGGATACCCACCAAATTAGACCAAATTTGTATATGGGGGCCTCGAGAATGACCTTGAACTCTACGTACGAGAGGAAGAGGATGAAAAGCCATTCACTGAGAATGTTGACTATCTGTCCAACCTAGACTTTGCCTTGAAATACCTTAACCAATGTAATTGGCATGGATATGGATTAGGCAGATATTAATAAGGAATGTGCGTTCTTTGTCAATCGAGATACCAGATGCCATATGATAAATTAAGAGTAGGGTTCAACCATCCTTTGCCACTAAATATTTTGGTAGAAACCATGCAAGGCCTAGGTCTAGGCAATAGGGATAGGTTGGCATAAGATCCATATGCCAGACCCAACACAACGTACACAATCGAAGACTATCTCCCAGGGTTAACAACAAACCTTGTTGACCTCAAAGGGGCAAGTTCAAGGAACAAAATCCAAGAGGGATATGAGCAATATCAAGGGGAGTCTTCGAAAGATGATTCAGCTTATGAGGTAGCACCCTGGGACCCTTTTGAGTCTGATAGCCATCACTCATAGGTGACACCCATTGACGACTGTCAGGAGAACTTCATGGCAATGTTTCCCTTGGATGCTCCAATTGAACAATGGCCACATCCAGAGAATCTAGCCCTCCTACAAAGAGTGGAACAACCCAAAGGGGACCAAATCAACTTGCTCAAACAAAAAAATCCTCCCATGCTGGCCATAAGGCCAAGTGATCAAGAGATGCCTAGTGGGAGGCTATACCAACCAGAAAAGCACATAGTGGTCAAAGCTAATGAAGGCCTATGGATATCCGATAGTGACTATAAGGATGAGATTGAGATGGCATATTTTAATCACATGAGGAAATAAGAATACCCCATAGACATCGATGGTATGTTTGAACATCTGAATATGGGACCAAGGCATAGGTGGAATTTAAACCAAGTATAGTTAGACCAAGTGCTACATTCGCCACTATGGGCATATAGAGAGCATCTCCCACCTAGAGACCCTATAGGGCCACCAGTGCCAAGGGAAAACCCTATACTTCTATCCACACATAGGGCCGATCCTTTTATGCTAGTACCCATAGAGCTAGATCCGGGGCATAAGGATCACCAAGGATGTCCGAAGCAACACCTACATAGTAATGGAGACCAAATTCATTTCATCAACATGATCTCCATTGATTTAATCACTCCCATATGCAATCCAACCGATCCAACACGACCATTGTATCTAGACCTATATGCCATAGACTGGGATCATGCTAACTCACCACCATCCCCATCAGAG
This sequence comes from Wollemia nobilis, assembly GCA_028583015.1. Taxonomy (NCBI): domain Eukaryota; kingdom Viridiplantae; phylum Streptophyta; class Pinopsida; order Araucariales; family Araucariaceae; genus Wollemia; species Wollemia nobilis. Next base: position 1,693,462 of record JAQPPZ010002729.1, on the reverse strand, counting down.
TACTGGCCTTGCGACAAGATGTTTCATTTCACCCCAGGACAGAATCAGGATATCTTCCATGCTGAAGAAGAACCCGACATTCCCAACTCAGATTTGAATTCAACAAATGATACCCACCTAATCCCAACTCCACACCAGTTGGAATACGGATCCCACATGTCAGTCTAAGAGATGGTTGATGTAGACATCGGTTCTGATCCAATGAATCCGCAAATCATCAAGTTGGGGGTAAGTGTATCCCCCAAAGAGCAAGTCAATTACATTGCCCTTCTAAAAGAGAAGAAGGAGGTTTTTGCATGGTCCTACAAAGACATGTCGGGGCTAGACCCGTAGCTAGTCATGCATAATCTAACTCTTGATCTGACAGTCAAGCCAATCAATCAAAAGCTACGTAATATGCACCCAACAGTGGCCTTAATTGTAAAATACGAGCTACAAAAGCTATTGGATGCACGGTTTTTCATGTACATAGATTACCCACCATGGCTATCCAACATGGTACCCATAAAAAATCCTGACGGGGGGATTCGCATATGCACCAATTTTTGAGATTTGAACAAAGCGAGTCCCAAGGACGATTTCCCCTTGCCTAGCATCGATGCATTGGTATACGCTACAGAAGGCCATGAAATGATTTCCCTCATGGGTGGTTTCTCGGGATACAACCAGATTCGTATCAATCCTGATGATCAACTAAAAATTACGTTCACGATGCCTTGGGGGACATTTTGTTATAAGGTCATGCCCTTTGGACTTAAAAATGCTGGCGCCACCTACCAACGTGCATGACATACATCTTCCATGATCACATGCATAAAACTTTTGAATATTATATGGATGATTTTTTGGCCAAATCTCTTTTGCGCCAAAATCATCTCGATGACTTACGCAAGATCCTTGATCGCCTCATCAAACACAAAGTTAGGCTAAACCCCAAGAAGTGCGTATTTGGCATCACATCTGGAAAACTCTTGGGTTTCATAGTCTCAAAATGATGCATCAAGGTAGATCCAAATAAAGTCAAGGAAATTCTTGAAATGCTTCCCCCAACCACCATCAGGAAGCTCAAAAGCTTGTAGGGAAAGGTCATGTCAATCAAGCACTTCATGGCGTAGTTATCTAACAAGTGTCGACCCATGAATAAATTATTACACAAGAGGGTAGCATTTCATTGGGATTACGAGTGCCAGTCAGCCTTTGATGACATCAAAAAATACTTGGCTTCTTCGCTAGTATTGGCACCACCTAGACCAAGAGTGTCATTCTACTTATACATCTCAGCTACTGAGGTGGCACTGGGAGCCATGCTAGCCCAAAAAAATGAACTACATAAATAATAGGCTAATTATTATCTTAGCCACACCCTGGTCAGTTATGAACTTCACTATGCATACGTTGAGAAGCTATGCTTGGTGGTGGTATTTACCACCAAAAAGCTATGCCATTACATGTTACGCAATACGATGTATGTTGTGTCTAATGAGAATCCATTGTGGTACATGATGAGTTGTACTTATCATAGTAGTCACACAATGAAATGGATCATGTTTTTGATGAAGTTTGACATTGAATTCATTGGAAAAAAGTCCATCAAAGGTCAAGTCATTGCCGATCAACTAGCAGAGGCTCCTCTCAAAGATGTCAGCCTATGACCGTAGAGATACCCGATGATGGGGTCTTCCATGTCTCAGAATCACCAGATTTTGATGAGCCTGAGTCATAGGCCGACATAACCTTATTTTTTGATGGTTCTAAATGTGAGCAAGGGGGTGGCATGGGAATCATATTTTTCACACCGCAAGGGGCTCCAATTCCTCTATAATTTAAACTTGATTTCTCGTGCACCAATAACAATGTTGAATATGAAGCCTTGCTCATAGGTCTTCAGATAGCAATCACCATGAACATCAAACGCTTGAATATCTTTGGTGATTTTCTGTTAATTGTCAACCAAGTGAAAGGGGTGTTCCAATGCAAATGCCCAGTTCTGCAGGCCTACAAAGCCCTTGTGGATAAATTCCTGGTAAAACTTGAGTGGTACGACATCGAGGAACTCCCTTGATCATCAAATAATTTTGTGGACACTATGGCCTCCTTGGGGTCACTAATCCTGCAAGACCCTTCTAGTGAAATGACAACCATTCAAGTCAAAACATTATCGCGATCCATGATGGAGTGTGCAAGCTCTGACATAGCATCAGGAATCCACCTGATCTAGATTGAACCATCTCAGGATATGTTATCTCAAATCCATGATAGTCTAAACCACACCAACTAGGGGTCTTTGTTCTCCCCAACACCTCTTAATAGCAACACAACGTTGTTTTTACAAGTTCTTTCTCGCTCAACTTTTGCTAGGGATGAACTTTAAGAGGGATCGACCATTCATACCATCAAGGTTTCTGATCAATAGGATTTGTACACACCCATAAGAGACTACCTCAAGTTAGGTAGCCTCCCACTTGGATTGTCACATGCCGCAAAAATATCACTCAAACAGAAAGCGAAAAAGCATGTCTTGCTAGGAGATATTTTGTACTATCGGAGCTATGAAGGAATCCTCCTCCATTGCTTGGACCAATAGGAGTCCACTTGGGCATTCACCCAAGCACACGATGGTACGTGCGATGGCCACTTCAATGGTATGGCCATTGCCAAGCGCATTCTTTGCATGGGCTATTATTGGCCATATTTAGAATGAGATTGTTGTGCATATGTGTGGAAGTGCATGAAGTGTCAACACCATGCTAACTTTACACATGTACCTTCTCAGGCCTTGTAGCCGATCCAATCAGCTTGGCCATTTTTATAATGGGGCTTAGATCTCATATAAAAGATCTCCCCTGCATCGTCAAGTTGTCACACGTTTATCATAATGGCCATAGAGTACTTCACTAAGTGGGTGGAAGCAGTTCCGCTTACCTCTATGACTGGGTCCCGCATTACGAAGTTCATTTTACATAACATCATATGTCGTTTTGGTATTCCATCCAAGATAATCTCGGATAATGGGACATCATTTAAGAACAAATATGTGCATGCTTTGACAACAAAGTACAAAATTCAGCATAGTTTTTCGACACCCTATTATCCGCAGGAAAATGGGCAAGCAGAGGCATCAAACAAAATGCTAGTTGCCATCCTTAAAAATATGGTCATAGATAATCATAAGGATTGGCACATCCAAATACCACTCACCCTATGGGCTTATCGCACTAGCATTTAGATGCCCACTGGGGCCACTCCATTTTTTCTAGTGTATGGCTCCGAGGCAGTCATGCATCTTGAGTTGGAAATACCTTCCCTGTGCATATCAATGCAAGAGTTCATCGATGATGACACTGCCCGACAGGCCCAGTTAGACCAACTTACGTTACTCGATGAACTATGCGTCAATGCTCTCGAGCATTTACGTATCTACCAAGAGCAACTTAAGAAAGCATACAACATGAAAGTTCACCTAAGGTATTTTTAGGTTGGTGACCTGGTCTTAAAAGAGAACCAACAAAATTCTAACTTGCCACCCCTTTTAAGGGACAAGTTCATGGCAAATTGGTAAAGTCCTTATGTAATCGATAGTAAAATAGGACCTAGAACATACCGGCTCACCTCTCTTGATGGAATAAAGGAAATAGAACCCTTGAACATCAGTCATTTGAGGCCATTCCACATTTAAAAGAGCCATGGCCCACCCCAAATGCCCCAAGGATTCCCATAATCGCTTGGTCAACCCAAAATGCCCCAAAGGTACCCATAATCCCTTTGGTCAAACCAAAAGCCCCAAGGATTCCCCTAATCACTTGGTCAACCCAAAACACCCCAAAGGTACCCATAATCCCTTTGGTCAAACCAAAAACCCCAAGGATTCTTGCAATCGCTTGGTCAACCAAATGCCCCAACGGTATCCACAATCCCTTGGTCAACCAAAATGCCCCAAAGGTACCCATAATCCCTTTGGTCAAACCAAAAGCCCCAAGGATTCCCGTAATCACTTGGTCAACCAAAATGCCCCAAAGGTATCCATAATCCCTTTGGTCAAACCAAATGCCCCAAGGATTCCCATAATCGCTTGGTCAACCCAAAATACCCCAAAGGTATCCATAATCCCTTTGGTCAAACCAAACACCCCAAGGATTCCCATAATCGCTTGGTCAACCCAAAATGCCCCAAAGGTATCCATAATCTCTTTGGTCAAACTAAAAGCTCCAAGGATTCTCGCAATCGCTTGGTCACCCTAAAATTCCCCAAAGGTGTCCATAATCCCTTTGGTCAAACCAAAAGCCCCAAGGATTCCCGCAATCGCTTGGTCAACCAAAACGCCCCAAAGGTATCCATAATCCCTTTGGTCAAACCAAATGCCCCAAGGATTCCCATAATCACTTGGTCAACCTAAAATACCCCAAAGGTATCCATAATCCCTTTGGTCAAACCAAATGCCCCAAGGATTCCCATAATCGCTTGGTCAACCCAAAACGTCCCAAAGGTATCCATAATCCCTTTGGTCAAACCAAAAGCTCCAAGGATTCTTGCAATCGCTTGGTCACCCTAAAATGCCCTAAAGGTGTCCATAATACCTTTGGTCAAACCAAAATCTCCAAGGGTTCCCACAATCGCTTGGTCAAAAATGAATATTCAAAATAACAGCAGATAATCAAAAATAACAAACAAAAAAAATTGCATCTCATTTTCATGCATAAACTTAAAAATCAAAACACAAAATGAACTGCATTAGGCATCGTATACATACATTTCATATTTACTGGTCATACATGTCAAAATCACCATAGACTGTAATTACTCGGCCATTCCATCATTTTCCACATTTATCCATTTTGTAAAAAGATCCATCAAGAATAACGCCATTCACCTTTTCACCATATCATAGTCAGTTTTCTTTTAGTGTCTTTAGGGTTTCTCATCATTAAGCTATCTTTAGATTTATAGCCAAATGTTGTACAAATTCAGACCGATTTTTACAAGGTAGAGTTTCACTTGGATCATGCCTTGTTACATAGCATCCCAACACAAAACTTAAACACATAAAAATTCCCAAGTTGTGTGAATGAAAGATGAAACCTGCATAGCATGCTAGGTTACCATACGTGAAACGGTTATCTTGCTCATCCCCCTATGCGAATGACCCCAAGAATGTTGAGAGTTGACAAAAGGACAAGCATCTTCCCTACCCAATTCCCCAAAATAAACAATGGTTTTTACCACTATAAGAAATCCCAAATCCTTCAAAAATTGTGAACATCAAAAAATTGTAAAAGTCAAAATACAAACTCCAAAGTTTGACATCAAAATCCTCAAAGTGCACACATCAAAAGCCACAAGAAATAGTGATTCTCATCACTCAAAATTCAAATCCCTTGCTCAAAAGAAAAAAAACAAAAATAAACAGTGATTTTTATCACTACATACGAGAGCAAGTATCCCAATAAAATTGAAGAAAATAAGGGAGTCGAACTTGAATCCCTGGAACTCTCAGCATTCGAAAGGTCATGATGTGATCCTCAGTACCGGTTTGGTGGATAGCCTGCTGGTCACTGGTGGTAAAACCTCCCGCATGACGATATATCTATCGCATTAAATTGTGTACAGATCAATGTTTGCATGTGGATGAGCTAGCTTATGGTATCCTAGATTGCACCACAGATTAATCTTACTAAATACAACAAAGGAGTTAGTAGAGCTAATTAGGTGATCCTCAGTACATGTTTGGTTGACAACCTATCTGGAACTGGCGGTATCCTGACAAATACCACATAAACAAATTCAATTGCACACACAGGGAAGTGAAATACCTTGGTCAAACTCAAGTTTGATTCATACCTTCTTCAAAATTCTTGTAAGATAAACATACAGTCTTGGCTAGTTAGTTAAAACATATGAATCTCAGAAAAACCTTAACTACATTCTAAAAACAATTGTGGTACATTTCATTACTTACATCACCATCAAAAAATACAAAAAAAAAAAATTACACATTAAAAGTCATCTCACAAAGCAATCACATAGTACATAAATCCAGTAAATCCTGTATAGTCTATGGTTCCACCACCTGCATACCAACAAATCATTCCATCCATTCCATATGCATACATCCATATAGTCAGAAACATCCACATTCATAATAACATATGCATACATCAACATAAATAAATGTGCGTAAAAGAGCAATAAACCATAACAAGTAAATAACCAAAAAAATGAGTCATGTATATATATCGAGTCAAAATTCCCTCAGGCTACAATAAAACGGTCCTCTAACCTCACAAAAAAATCAAAAACTCAAAATCCCCAAAGCCTAGGGAGTCGGCCACCATGATCACACAGGATCGGTGCAACTGGAACTACCCCCAATGGTGTGGGTCCTATGGGACCTCTCAGGGTGGCTGCTACCATCCCTCGCATCATGCCCACTAATGCTACCCTCACCCTCCCACCTACATCGAGAGGAGGTAGAATGCTCAATCTCACTACCTCTCATCCGACACGATGATCCACCTCTAGTGAGCTCAGGTAACTACCCACCGAGGCGGATAATCTCGGCCTCCAACTCCACCCGATATCAACCCCACTCCACATCCCATCGATGGTATGTAGCCAATGCATCATCCCGCTGCGCCAACTGAGCCTGTAGGTAATCCCTCTTGATGTTGTGCTCCTCATCCCATCTCCGTAGTAGGTCCTCCAATTGTGCTATCTCAGCATGAAGCCTAGCCTCCATATCCCCTAGGACTGCCTGAGGCATGGGCATCTCCGGGATGGCATGCTGCTCCGGCACCCACTGCTCTGGGACGTCCTGTGTATCCGACTACTTCAAAACACCTAAATCATCCCTAGTAAATTCCTCAACCTCCACCATGTCCGCATCATCGAGCGGAGCCCCCCAACCCTCCCCTGATGCCTCTGCATCCTCGCCTCCTACTACTGTCACATCCGCACCTCCTAGAGGCCCCTCACCCTGCCATCGCAGCATCGTCCACCACTGGTCATACTCTATAGTCACCCTAAAATTTTCCATGTTGGGGACATCAATAACTACATCATACTCCTCATCCAATGGCTCAATAATCGACCAGGATATAGTCCTCTAGTCACCCCGACACCGATAGATCAAGGGCTCATAAGGCAATCCCTGGTGCACCCCAAACTTTCAAGTCATCCAGATGTATGGGAAGTAATCCTACTCTATCCCATGTTGCCCGATCAACCATATCCCCCTGCACACCCACTATAGCCACTCTCCAGCCTCAGACTAGGCTGGAAAATCTTGATATGGCCGCCAGAACACCTCCCCTGGAGCAATATGAGATAAGGCATCAATATAGTGCCCTACGACACCTACCCACCATCGACTTTGCCCCTGCTCCTCTGACCTCTACCATAGGGCAGCATACCTAATATCCCTATCCACCATCTCACCCTAAGTGGTCCAAGGCAACCCCTGTGGCTGATCCATAGCTATGTGCTGCCACCCCCAACACTACAAAAGATAGTTGCACCCGATCCCCTTTCACCTCTAGAAGCGGATCTCGTACAACTTGTCATAAAGCTATGCCAATAGTGTCTGACCCCACCTCATAATAAGTGGTGCTATTGTCAAACACTCCACCAGTCTGAACACCACCTCGAGTAGGTTCCAAGGGAACCTCACACCTGAGGAGTCAAGAAGCAACATGTTGGAGATGAGGGTCATGAGCAATGCATGCCTCACCCCCAAAACACCCTTCTCTAGCCACCACCGCACCAAAATCCTACCAATTAGGTAGTCCGCCTTCGCCCTCCCCATGACCCTATCCACCCCCATCTCTGTTGCCTACCTAAATCACCATGTCAGCATTGCCATCTGCTGATCATAGGGATTCATCCGAATGGGTAGTCCATATATTAAAATCCACATAATTTGATACACGTCCTCCAAAGTAACCGTCATCTCCCCTATCGAAATATGAAAGGTGTTGGTGCGGGGATAGCACAAGTTGATCAAGGCAGTCAGATATGCATGATTCCCCACCATAGGCTCCAATCGCGTCACATGCATGAGCCCAAGGGCGTCAAGCCACTCTCAATCCGCAACTGTTAGCACATCCCAGGCATCAGAGAACACAGTCGGCTGGTGATGCCGACTCCTAACAACCTGCAAAACAAAAACACAATAAAACAAATTAGGGTTTTAACCTTAATTTAAACAAAAACATTAAAATACAATTGTACAAAAAAAATGTACACCACAAGTACAGATCTTTCAAATAAAACTGTACAAAAATAGAAAAACAAAGTACAAAAAAACTGTATAGCAAAAGTACAAATCATTCAAATAAACTGTACAATAAAAAACGTAAACAAAAAACAAATTAAAACAAAAAACAAATTAGGGTTTCAACCTTAATTTAAACAAAAACATTCAAATTAAACTATACAATCAAAAACAAAATAAAATGAAAATTCATACTAGGGTTTCTACCTTTAAGTGTGAACAAACAAAAATCACATAAACAAACAAAAAAAAAATCATACTAGGGTTTCTCCCTTTAAGTGTGAACAAACAAAAATCACATAAAAAAAAAATTCATACTAGGGTTTCTACCTTTAAGTGTGAACAAAAAAAATCAATAAAACAAAATAAATCGCCCTAGGGTTTTAACCTTAGTGTGAACAAAAACATCAATAAAACAAAATAAATTGCCCTAGGGTTTTAACCTTAGTGTGAACAAAAACATCAATAAAACAAAATAAATCGCCCTAGGGTTTTAACCTTAGTGTGAACAAACAAAAATCACATAAAAAAACAAAAAAAAATTCATACTCGGGTTTTTAACCTTAAGTTTCAACAAAAACATCAAATAAACACATAAATTCATAATAGGGTTTTTAACCTTAATGTGAGCTAAAAAACAAGCAGAATAATGCTAACAGGCATTTTTATGTGCGTTTTAAAAATTCATATAAAAAAACAAAACAAATAACAAGTAGAGAGAAGGAGCACCTACCGGTCTCGCCTCGACTCCGCCACTCGAATATCCGGTCCTTGCACTCATGGTGTCCATGAAATTTTGGCAGCGCTCTGCTACGCAAACTCGCACTCCTCCTCACTGCTCCAAATCGCTAGAAAAAATAGATTGCAAATGAGCCCAAAACCTAGTTTTGGCCCTTTTATAGGGTGTTAGGCCTATAATCATCCCACCCTAGGATGATTACCAAATTGGTATTCATCCCACCCAGGGACGATTACAGAGCAAAAAAATTAAAACAAAAACAAACTGCATCCAAAAAATGCACTAAAAACAACAATAAAGCTGCCAAACAAAGGTGCCCTTGTACCTGATATTCTCAGAATGAAATACCAATATCAGGGTCACAAATTATCACTATACTACTCCCTAAGAAGGCTACCATAGCCGGACCACTCCACGGGAGAACGGATTTTTGAAAATTTCAGCCCTAAGGTGCACAAAAAAGGGTCAAAACCCACTTAAAAACAACAATAAAGCTGCCAAACAAAGGTGCCCTTGCACCTGATATCCTTGGTATAAAATACCAATTTCAGGGTCACAAATTATCACTATCCTACTCCCTAAGAAGTCTACCATATCCGGACCACTCCATGGGAGGAAGGATTTTTTAAAATTTCAGCCCCAAGGCGTCACAAAAAAGGGTCAAAACCCACTCAAAAATAGCAATAAAGCTACCAAACAAAGGTGTCCTTGCACCTGACATTCTGGGCATAAAATACCAATGTTAGGGTCACAAATTATCACTATCATACTCCCTAAGAAGGCTACCATAGCCAGACCACTCCACGGGAGGATGGATTTTCAAAAATTTCAGCCCTAAGGCGTCACAAAAAAGGGTCAAAACCCACTCAAAAACAATAGTAACCCTACCGAATAAAGATGTCTTTGCACCTGATATTCTTGGCATGAAAAACCAACATCGAGACCACAAATTATCACTATCCTACTCCCTAAGAAGGCTACCATATCCGGACCGCTCCACGGGAAGGAGGATTTTCGACAATTTCAACCCCAATAGGTGTCACAAAAAGGGTCAAAACCCACCAAAAACAAGTTCGATTGTTGGAAAACTGCATAAGCGTTCAAAGGAAAACAACTGAAGGCACCCTTACAAACGTCATCTTGGGTCAAGCGACTCATCACTTTTCTCATTTTTGGTCATTCCCTCATCAATTCGTCGCTTGAGGGGGTAGTCACACTTAGTCACCAATCAACAAATACACACCCAATCAAGGAAATGGCATGCATTCAAAGAATCATTGACAAAGACAATCACGCTCCTACTTGGGGTAGCAAACAAGCAATAATCACAAGCTAATCAAACACTTGGCATTCTAGAAACATGAAGACAAGGTTCCCTAGATAAAAGGTTGCACCCTTTGCCTATTTATGACTGAACAATGTCCAAGATCAATTACACCTCACCGAAAAAGGTTACACTTGAGTTAAGCTCCTTAGCTCGTCAGAAGCAAGGATTCAAGAATGCATACCCTTTCCATACTTGGGGCATCAAAAGTTGGTTAGGTTACTAAGAAACCCTAATCATTAAGTGCTTTGGTCATCTATTTTTGCTCAGCACTGTGCCACACACAGCGCATCCCAAAAAGGGGCATCTATAGACACCAAAATAGCACCAACTCGATTATGTGACTACAAGCACTGACCGAGTTGTCATACATAACACCTAGGGCAGCCTACAGAGGTTAAACAATGGTCCTAACCACTCTCAAATCAGTTTTGGAAGGTCAGAGGTCAATTTGGCACCTTTTTAGAACTTTGCTCCTTACTCATCCCACCTTGGGACGATTAGAATCCTATTCGTCCCACCCTAGGAGGATTAGCAGCAATCATTCCAAGGTGGGATGAATAGCAAGTTTGACTGGCAAAAAGTCAAACCTCGACAGATCCACCACTTAACTACGCCTTCAGAGCATGCAATTGCGAGGAACGGTTTCAAATCTGAGAGAGGGACTTCAGTCAAGCATGCCCTGATCATGGAGGCCTCATGCAAGGAGACTCTAAATCAGGGAGGAATCTTCTCTCCCAAAAAAAGGCATGGCAAGCCAAGTGGCACCCTCGCATGCACATTCAAAGAGGGAGACCCTAGGTCTATAAAAGGGTGAGCCTTCTCACCCCAAAAAAGAATAGATCTTGAGCATTTGGATCAACGGAGTGCTACCAAATTATACCCACATTCCCTTTTATGCTTCTTACATCCCTAATTTCTCTTTTGGAACTTTCGGAAGAGAAGTTATCGGGTGAACACTAAGAATGCAATCCTGATCCAAAACCCAAAAAATTGACCACAATCCCACACCAAATTCACCGACACAACCCCTTAGGAGGTTTTGGACCCATCCCAAGTGGATTGGTGTCAAAACCAGACCCCAAACGATGGGCGTCCTGCCCTCGGGCGCCCCCCAAACTATTGCAGTCCTAATCGGCCCACCTCGGAGTGATTAGAAATATGTGAAGAATTTATCTACTTTTATTTTTGCATTTTTTTAGATATGTTGTACTTATACTGCTATTCAATTTTCATGGCATTCTGACTTGTTTTGACCTTGTTTTTATCATATTCATGCGTTACTAACCTACAGGGAGCACCTTCAGATACAGGACAATCTGTCTGCCAAATATGACCTTATGGGTCATCCCAAAATTCCCCCTTTTGTCTAACCCCAAGTTTGCAGGAGTTTTGGAGACCTCTAGGCAGGACATTTGGAAGGTTACCTTTTGCATGTTTTATGACAGTCCTAATCGTCCCACCCCGGAGCGATTAGAAATCCATGAATAATTTCTCTACTATTCTTTTTGCATTATGTTCTATTTGGTTTATTGATGCTGCTTTTCAAGTTTCATGTCATTCTGACTTGGTTTTACCGTGTTTTTATCATTTTATGCGTTTACTAACATACAGAGAGCGCCTTTAGATACAGGACAATCTGGGTAGAATATACCAAATCTGACCTTCTGGGTCATCCCAAAATAGACCTTTTAGCCTAACCCCAAGTTTATAGGAGTTTTGGAGGCCTCTGGGCAGGACATTTGCAAGGTTTCCTTTGCATGTTTTATGACAGTCCTAATCATCCCACCCTGGAGCGATTAGAAATCCATGCATGATTTCTTGACTGTTCTTTTTGCAATGTGTCTTTGATGATTTTTTTATGCTTTTGTCAAATTTTAGGTTCATTATGACATGTTTTGATCATCGTATTGCTATTTTATATGTTAACTAGTCGGAGGCCTTGGGGATTGCATGTTTACCTTCCATCCGCATATGCTATTAACTATTTGTTGTTTCTCTGAGCATAGGATATCATCACCAAGAACACCAAAGGTGTATAAAGGAACACACAAACACATGAACACAAGTGACAACAACGTTTGACCCACCCATTTCAAATGTGGGCATGCAGAGGACACTGGAAGCGTACCATCCGTTGATGTAACAAACTGTATCAAACGCTCCGAGCCCTAGAGGGGGGAGATGTATTGTAACTGGATTGAAAGCAACATTAATAAAAAGAGGCCCCACTTTGTTTTGCTTACATCTAGTTTCATTTATGCTTTATTTCCTGCATGCATTTGTTTCTCGCATTCGTAGGGCTTAGCAGCTGCACCGTTTGTATCAATTTCATTTGCATCATAATCTGGCACGCCGTCACCCCGCATTCGGCTTTCAGGAAGACAACTGACTATGATATGGTAAAAAATTTAGATGGCGTTATTCTTTTTGGATCATTTACAAAGCAAAAAAATGTGGGAAATGATGGAATTGCCGAGTAATTACAGTCTATGGTGCATTTGACCTGTATGGTCAACAAATATGCAATGTATGTATGCGATGCCTAATGCAGCTTATTTTTGTGTTTTGATTTTTAAGATTATGCATGAAAGTGCGATGCAATTTTTATGTTATTTGTGATTATCTGTTGTTTTTGTTTATTTTTGACCAAGTGATTGTGAGAACCCTTGGATTATTTTGGCTTGACCAAAGGGATTATGGATACCTTTGGGGCGTTTTAGGTTGACCAAGCGATTGTGGGAATCCTTGGAGCTTTTGGTTTGACCAAAGGGATGATGGATACCTTTGGGGCATTTTGGGTGACCAAGCAATGGCGAGAACCCTTGGAGCTTTTGGTTTGACCAAAGGAATTTATAGATACCTTTGGGGAGTTTTGGGTTGACCAAGCGATTGCGGGAATCCTTGGAGCTTTTGGGTGACCAAGCGGTGGTGAGAACCCTTGGAGCTTTTGGTTTGACCAAAGGGATTATAGATACCTTTGGGGCATTTTGGATTGACCAAGCGATTACGGGAATCCTTGGAGCTTTTGGATTGACCAAAGGGTTTATAGATACCTTTGGGGCATTTTAGGTTGACCAAGAGATTGTGGGAATCCTTGGAGCTTTTGGGGTGTTTTGGGTTGACCAAGCGATTACGAGAATCCTTGTAGATTTTGGATTGACCAAAGGGTTTATAGATACCTTTGGGGCATTTTGGGGTTGACCAAGCGATTGAGGGAATCCTTGGAGCTTTTGGTTTGACCAAAGGGATTATGGATACCTTTGGGGAATTTTGGGTTGACCAAGCAATTGCGGGAATCCTTGGAGCTTTTGGTTTGACCAAAGGGATTATAGATACCTTTGGGGCATTTTGGGTTGACCAAATGATTACGGGAATCCTTGGAGCTTTTGGTTTGACCAAAGGAATTATGGATACCTTTGGGGCATTTTGGTTGACCAAGCGATTGCGGGAATCTTTGGGGCTTTTGGTTTGACCAAAGGGATTATGGTTACCTTTGGGGCATTTTGGTTGACCAAGGGATTGTGGATATCGTTAGGGCATTTGGTTGACCAAGCGATTGCGGGAATCCTTGGGGCTTTTGGTTTGACCAAAGAGATTATGGGTACCTTTGGGGTGTTTTGGGTTGACCAAGTGATTATGGGAATCCTTGGGGCTTTTGGTTTGACCAAAGGGATTATGGGTACCTTTGGGGTGTTTTGGGTTGACCAAGCGATTATGGGAATCCTTGGGGTGTTTGGTGTGGGCCATGGCTCTTTTAAATGTGGAATGGCCTCAAATGACTGATGTTCAAGGGTTCTAGTTCCTTGATTCCATCAAGAGAGGCAAGCTGGTATGTTCCAGGTACTATTTTATAGTTGATTACATAAGGACCTAACCAATTTGTTGTAAACTTGTCCCTTAAAAGGGGCAGCAAGTTAGAATTTTGTTGGTTCTCTTTTAAGACCAAGTCACCAACCTGAAAGTCCCTCAGGTGAACTTTTATGTTGTATGCTTTCTTAAGTCACTCTTGGTAGATACGTAAATGCTCGAGAGCATTGACACATCATTCATCGAGTAACGTAAGCTGGTCTAACCGGGCCTGTTGGGCAGTGTCATCATCGATGAACTCTTGCATTGACGGATTTTAAAAAATTTTAGCCCCAAGGCATCACAAAAAAGGGTCCAAACCCACTCAAAAACAATAATAAATCTACCAAATAAGGGTGCCTTTGCACCTGATATTATTGGCATGAAAAACCAATGTTGGGGTCACAAATTATCACTATCCTACTCCCTAAGAAGGCTACCATAGCTAGACCGCTCCACGGGAGGATGGATTTTTGACAATTTCAACCCCAATAGGAGTCGCAAAAAGGGTCAAAAACCCACCAAAAACTGGTTTGATTTTTGGAAAACTACGTGCGTTCAACGAAAACAACTGAAGGCACCCTTACAAACGTCATCTTGGGTCAAGTGACTCATCATTTTTCTCATATTGGTCATTCCCTCATAGATTCGTCGCTTGAGGGGGTAGTCACACTTAGTCGCCAAATCAACAAATACACACCCAATCAAGGAAATGGCATGCATTCAAATAATCATTGAAAAAGACAATCACGCTCCTGCCTGGGGCAGCAAACAAGAAATAATAACAAGCTGATCAAACAATTGGCATTCTAGAAACATGAAGACAAGGTTCCCCAGACAAAAGGTTGCACCCTTTGCCTATTCATGACTGAACAATGTCCAATATCAAGTACACCTCATCGAAAAAGGTTACACTTGAGTTAAGCTCCTTAGATCGTCAGAAGAAAGGATTCAAGAATGCATGCCCTTTCCATACTTGGGGCATCAAAATTTGGTTAGGTTACTAAGAAACCCTAATCATTAAGTGCTTTGGTCATCTATTTTTTCTCAACACTGCACCACACACAACGCATCCCAAAAAGGGGCATCTGTAGACACCAAAACAGCACCAATTCGATTATGTGGCTACAAGCACTGACCGAATTGACATACATACCCCCTAGGGTAGCCTCCAGAGGTTAAACAGTGGTCCTAACCACTCCCAAATCAGTTTTGGAAGGTCAGAGGTCAATTTGGAACTTTTTAAGCACTTTTCTCCCTACTCATCCCACCTTGGGATGATTAGAATCTTATTCGTCCCACCCTGGGATGATTAGCAGCAATCATCCCAGGGTGGGACGAATAGCAGGTTTGACTAGCAAAAAGTCAAACCTCGATAGATCCACCACTTAACTGCACCTTCAGAGCATGCAATTGCAAGGAACGGTTTCAAATATGAGAGAGGGACTTCAGTCAAGCATGCCCTGATCATGGAGGCCTCATGCAAGGAGACTCTAAATCAGGGAGGAATCTTCTCTCCCAAAAAAATGCATGGCAAGCCAAGTGGCGCCCTCGCATGCGCATTCAAATAGGAAGACCCTAGGTCTATAAAAGGGTGAGCCTCCTCACCCCAAAAAAATAGAGCTGGAGCATTTGGAGCAACGGAGTGCTACCAAATTATACCCACATTCCCTTTTACGCTTCTTACATCCCTAATTTCTCTTTTTGAAGGAAAGTTATCGGGTGAACACTAAGAACACAATTTTGACCCAAAACCCAAACAATCGGCCACAATCCCACACCAAATTCACTGACACAACCCCCTAAGAGGTTTTGGACCCATCCCAAGTGGATTGGTTTCAAAACCAGACCCCAAACGATGGGCATCCTGCCCTCGGGTGCCCCCCAAACTGTTGTAGTCCTAATTGGCCCACCCCAAAGTGATTGGAAATCCATGAAGAATTTCTCTACTGTTCTTTTTGCATTGTTTTATATATGATGTACTTATACTTCTATTCAAGTTTCATGGCATTCTGACTTGTTTTGACCTTGTTTTTATCATATTCAGGCGTTACTAACCTATAGGGAGTGCCTTCAGATACAGGACAATCTGGGTAGAATCTTCCAAATCTGACCTTTTGGGTCATCCCAAAATACCCCTTTTTGTTTAACCCCAAGTTTGTAGGAATTTTGGAGGCCTCTGGGTAGGACATTTGGAAGGTTGCCTTTTACATGTTTTGTGACAGTCCTAATCGTCCCACCCTAGAGCGATTAGAAATCCCTAAATAATTTCTCTACTATTATTTTTGCATTATGTTCTATTTGGTTTACTGATGCTGTTGTTCAAGTTTCATGTCATTCTGACTTGTTTTGACTATGTTTTTATCATTTTACATGTTTACTAACATACAGGGAGTGCCTTCGAATACAGGACAATCTGGGTAGAATCTGCCAAATCTGAACTTCTGGGTCGTCCCAAAATGCCCCTTTTAGCCTAACCCCAATTCTTTAGGAGTTTTTGAGGCCTCTAGGTAGGACATTTGGAAGGTTGCTTTTGCATGTTTTATGACAGTCCTAATCATCCCACCCCAAAGTGATTAGAAATCCATGCATGATTTCCTGACTGTTATTTTTGCAATGTGTCTCTGATGATTTTTTTATGCTTATATCAAATTTTACTTTCATTATAACATGTTTTGATCATCGTATTGCTATTTTATACATTAACTAGTCGGAGGACTTGGGGATTGCATGTTTTCCTTCCATCCGCATATGCTATTAGTTGTTTGTTGTTTCTCTGAGCATAGGATCTCACCGCCAGGAACACCAAAGGTGCAACAAGGAACACACAAACACATGGATGCAAGCAACGACAACGTTTGGCCTGCCCATTTCAAATGTGGGCATGCGGAGGACACTGGAAGCGTACCATCCATTGATGTAACGAACTGTATCAAACGCTCCGAGCCCTAGAGGGGGGGAGATGTATTGTAACCGGATTGAAAGCAACATTAATAAAAATAGGCCCCACTTTGTTTTGCTTACATCTAGTTTCATTTATGCTTTGTTTCCTGCATGCATTTGTTTCTTGCATTCGTAGGGCTTAGCATCTGCACCGTTTGTATCAATTTCGTTTGCATCATAATCTGGCATGCCATCACCCCACATTCGGATTTCATATTGATGAATGCAAATGATTTGATCTTTGATGTAAATGGATGATTTATGACCTACGTATTTATGAATGAAATGTTTTTGTTAAATGCATGTTTAATTTTGTTTTAATTTATACATCTAACTCATGCCATGATATGGTGAATGCAGTATGTAATTTAACGTGAATGAACTTGTATGTTTCAATTACTTAAAACATAATGGATGCCTATGCCATGATTTTGACAATTTTAATGGGTGATACCACAGAAAGTATAACAACCATGAATATTTAATAATCATTCTACTCATAAGAATTAATTATTTAAATCCTCCATATGTGCAATGTAATGGTGTGGAATGTATGCATTTTCTGGATAAGCTTCTGTAATTTAAGAGATGTAAAATAGTTAGTGGTCGTTTAGACATCATTTCTGACATATATTCGGTATCTATTTTAATATTATTTTATTAATACCCCCTAATTTATAGAAGCTTATAAAGAAATTTGATGATGTGATTGATGATATGAATTGTTGCTATGGTAGAAATTTGTTTGTGGGTTTTTCCTGAGACTTCAAACACTCTAGTTACCCTATCAACAATTATGTACTGGTCATACAAGATTTTTGTAAAGCAAGACTTTCACTCTGTACCCGGATATTCATTCTCTCTGTGTGTGCAAATGAATATATTTTTGATAGAACTCAAGCATTTCCTCCGATGTCGATGGGATTCTTTCAGCCCATTGCTAAGATCAGGGATTCTCAAGTGTTTTATCTCATCCTTATGTTGGACTTAGTTGGACTATACCACTAGGCAGTTTTGAGTTACCTAAGCTAGCTCATCCACATTCAAACATTGGTCTATACAAATTCCAGGAGCTTTTGTGATAGACATATCATCATGCGTAAGGATTTCTCCTTCCAGTTTTGTGCAATGCTGAGAATTCCAGGGATTCAAGTTCTATTCCCTTTTTTCTTCATTCATTTGGGATACTTGCTCATACTTAGTGATGAAAATCACTGTTTATTTTGACTGATTTTTTTTTTCTCTTGAGCAAGGGATTCTTGTAGTGATGATAATCACTATTTATTTTGCTTTTTTTCTTTTGATATTTTGAACTATGACTTTGGGCATTGATGTTTGACTTTTGAAGAATTTGAACTTTCGATTTTGAGATTTGAATTTGGCTTTGTTCCGGGATTTTGCTTATTTTTATGAAAGCAAGGGATGTATGCAGTGATGATAATCACTCATTTATGGGTAAGGCAGAACTTGTCCTTTTTCCAATTCTCAGCACCTTTAAACCGGTTGCACAGGGGGATAAGCAAGGAAGTTTCTTTTCGCTTTTGGTAACCTAGACCACTTTGTAGTTTTCATCTTTCCCTTGTATCAACTAGGATTTTAGTGTTTCAATTAGTGATGGGATCCTGAATATCCAAGGTACTACAACTAGACCTTGCTCTTCTACTAATCAAAATGGCTTTCTACAAAAGTTGATAAGACCACTAGACATGGTTGAAATAATAGGAAACCTTTGCATATTTCGTATAGCAACATTATTTGGTTGTGTTGAGAAACACAATTACACATATGGATGCATGGATGAGGATAACTTGTATATTGTGATTGAAATACAAATTGTGGTATCGTTTGTAAGATTGTGATCATAACATATGCGAATGCAATGGATATGTATGGATATGCAATTATGCGAATGTAAGATGCAAATATTTTTTATTTTTATTTTTTGTATTTTTGATTTTTTGACCAAAGGGCTTAAAAAATGCCTTTGGAGCTTTTTGTATTTTGATTTTGACCAAGCGGATTGGATACCCTTGGAGCCTTTTTGTGATTTGATTTGAATGTTTTTGATTTTGACCAAGCGGATTGGATACCCTTGGAGCCTTTTTGTGATTTGATTTGAATGTTTTTGATTTTATGACATATTTGAATGTTTTTGATTTTATGACATATTTGAATGTTTTTTATTTTATGACATATTTGAATGTTTTTTATTTTATGTATGAAATGCCTTTAGATGAATGATATTGAGAGGTTCAGGCTCTTCAACACCATCCAAAGATGTTAGGTGGTATGCTCTAGGCCCAACTCTCTCTGAAATTATGTAGGGGCCTATCCAATTTGCCATAAATTTGTCTCACAAATGCGGTGGTAGGTTTGAGTTCTATTGATTTTCTTTGAGCACTAGATCCCCAACTTTGAATTCTCTCAAATGGACTTTACTATTGTATGCTCATGCAAGGTGATTCTGATAAACATGGAGATGCTCCAAGGCATTGACCCATCATTCATCCAGAAGCATTAACTGATCCAGGCGGTCTTGTCATGTTGTGTCATTATCTATGAAGTCCTTTAATGCTATGCGCAAGGTTGGGATTTCTAGTTCTAGGGGCATGATGGCCTCAGTGCCATATACAAGTGAAAATGGTGTTGCCCTAGTGGGCATCCGTACACTAGTCCTGTATGCCCATAGTGCCAAAGGCAACTACAAATGCCAATCCCTATGATTATCTACTACTATTTTCCTCAAGATGGAGACTATTGTTTTGTTTGAGGCTTCTCTTGCCCATTTGCTTGTGGATAATAAGGCATTGAAAAACTATGCTGAATATGGTATTTTTTCATTAAAGCATGCACATTTTTGTTCTTGAAATATGGTCCATTATCCGATATAATATTTGAAGGGACCCCAAATCGACTTATGATATTATGGAGTATAAACTCCGCAATCCTTGGTCCAGTTGTCGATGTTAAAGGGATCGCTTCGACCCATTTGGTGAAATACTCAGTGGCCATTATGATGAACGTGTGTCGGCCTGAATATGGGGGAGATATCTTCCCAATCAAGTCTAATCCCCATTGCGAGAAGGGCCATGCTTCCTGGATGGGTTGCAAGGCTTGCGATGGCAAGTGAGTGAGGTTTGCATGATGTTGACACTTTATGCATTTCTTGACATACTCACAACATTCTTTTTCCATAGTGGGCCAATAATAACCCATTCTCAAAATACGCTTAATGATGGCCATGCCACTGAAGTGACCACCACACGTACCATCATGAGCTTGCAAAATTGCCCAAGATGCTTCTTGGGGCTCAAGACAATGAAGGAGCATTCCATCGTAACCTCGTCTATAAAGGATCTCTCCTAGAAAAATGTATCTAGTCACCTTTTGCTTAAATGTTCATTTTTTAGCCTATGATAGGCCTTGCGGTACTGTTCCAAGCTTCAAGAAATCCCACAATTGGGAAAGCCAATCCTGATAAGCTACTACTTCTATGGATAAAACTGCGTGCTCTCCTTGCGATCTAGCACTTGTGAACACTGATTGGGAAGCAATCCTGTGATGAATGGTTGTTCCACATTCCATGGGACCTTGAGAGATCAAAGACTCCCAAGGGGCTGTTTGCAAGAAAGCTCTAACTTTGAATGACCAATCCTGATTTGGCTCGGTTTGGATCATGTTGACTGACTCTAGGTTGTCAATAACCTCACGTTGTATTGCAGAAAATATGAGCACTTTCACATGAACGGTTGTGAAATCAATGGATGGATTCTGAGGGATTAAGGATCCCAAAGATGCCATGGTGTCTACAAATCTATTTGATGTACGAGGGATTGCCTCGATGTCATACCATTCTAACCAGGCTAGGTAAGTGTCAACAAGCTCCTTGTAAGCTTTCAGGAGTGGACACCTACATTGGAACAATCCTTTGACTTGATTCACTATGAGCAAGGAGTCACCAAAGATACTCAATATTTTAATGCCCATTGCAACTATTGTTTGGAGTCCCAAGATCAAGGCTTCATACTCTATGTTATTGTTTGTGCAAGGGAAGTCTAGTTTGAATGATAAGGGCAATGGAGCACCTTATGGTGTGATAAAGACTATCCCTACTCTACCCCCTTGTTCACACTTCGAACCATCAAAGAATAATACCATTTCTCTTTGTTTCTCAGGTTCTTAGGGTTTTGACGGGTCTGATAATGTGAAGACTACATCATCAGGCAATTCTATAGTGAGAGGCTTGCTATCCTTAAGAGGTGCCTCTGCTAACTGATCTGCTATGACTTGTCCCTTGATGGACTTTTGGCTTATGAATTCTAGGTCAAACTCTATCAATAGCATGATCCACTTTGCAGTACATGTATTGTGATATGTCTTGTTCATCATATACTACAAAGGATTCTATTTTGATATAACGTAAGTCGTATGGCTCAACATGTAATGTCACAACTTTTTGGTTGCAAAGACCACTGCTAAGCACAACTTTTCTACATACGCATATCCTAGCTCATAGCTTACCAATGTGCGACTAATGTAATATACGACTTGCTCTTTGTCTTGCACATTCTTTTGGGCTAGCATGGTGCCCAAAGCAAAATTAGTAGCCGATATGTATAGCAAAAATGGTACGTCTGGCCTTGGTGGAGCTAGCACTAGCGGCGTTGCTAGGTATGTTTTGATTTCTACAAAGGCTTGTTTGCACTCTTCATCCCAATGAAATGGGACATCTTTGCGTAGCAACCGATTCATGGGTCGACACTTGTCTGACAATTGTGCGATGAACCATTTGATGGATGCTACCTTGCCTTGTAGGCTTCTTAATTCCCTAATGTTGGTAGGGGCAGCCATCTCCATTATGGCTTCTACTTTTTTCGGATCGACTTCAATGCCTCTCATGGAAATAATGAACCCTAAGAGCTTACCAGAAGTTACGCCAAACACGCACTTCTTAGGATTCAATCTGACGTTGTGCTCTATGAGGTGATCAAAAACTTTTGTAAGGACCTCGGCGTGCTCTTGCCGCATCAATGATTTGGCCAGCAAGTCATCCATGTAGTCTTCCAAGATTGTGTGCATGTAATCATGAAATATGTATGTCATGGCCCACTGGTATGTGGCACCAACATTCTTGAGACCGAATGGCATCACTTTGTAATAGAAAGTTCCCCATGGAGTGATGAAAGTAGTCTTGTGCTGGTCTTCAGGTTTTATTCAGATTTGATTGTATCCAGAAAACCCATCCATTAGGGATAGCATCTCATGACCTGTAGTGGCATCAACAAGAGCATCTATGTTTGGCAATAGGAATGAATCCTTCGGAGTTGCCCTATTTAAGTCCCTAAAATCTATGCAAATGTGGACTCTTCCATCTGGTTTTCCTACGGGCACCATGTTCGATACCCACTCAGGATAGTCGATAGGAACTATGAAAACTGCATCCATTAGTTTTTGCAATTCGTTCTTTACCATCAAAGCGACGGTTGGATGCATCTTCCTCAATTTTTTCTTGACTGGCTTCTTTAGGGGATCCAATGAAAGGTTGTGAATGACTAACTTTGGATCTATCCCAGGCATATCCTTGTAAGTCCAAGAAAATAAATTTGGCCTCTCTTTTAGGAGAGGAATTATGATGGCTTGTTCCTCTGGAGATAGACTTTCTCTAAACTTGACTTTCTTTGGTTGAGTAGGATCATTGCTAATGTCCACTTTGAAAGTCACTTCTATAGCCATACGTGACCCATCCTCCAACTGGTGAGGCATGGGTATCAAGTGAATGTCATCGATGAGATTTATAGGTCCTATTGACTCAGGATCCAAACCAACATGGAACACATCATATGCACAACCTGATGCAAAATGGAATGGTTGTAACATCTCTTCATTAGGGAAAATATCTTCAGGCTCTATTGGTGAATTAGCATGATCCCAATCAATAGCCTACATGTCGAGACACAAAGGTTTAGTGGGATCTACTGGGTTATGAAGTGGAGTGGTCAAATCAATGGAGATTGTATTGATGGATGGGATGAAATCTCTAGGACCACATGGGTGAAATCTTATCTCTGAGGTTTCCCTTCCATGCTCATGATGAGGCTCTAGAGGAATGGGAATCTCTGGATCTGGTCCATGAGCTGGTCAGATAATAGGATCATTAGGCTCTAAGAGCTCCCTAAATGTAGGTAGAGGGGGATTGACCATGCGATGAATGACATTCAAGTCAACTGGTCTCCCCAAAAACCGCAAGCTAGGGTCTATGGCATGAAGTACTACTTCTCTTTCCACCAACATATTGACTTGTCATAAATGGCGAGGCCCAAGATAGGCCATCTCAGTCTCATCCTCAAAATCATCATCACTTATCCAGAAGCCATTAGCATTAGTATGCGGCCCCAAGATGAGGGGCTCATGTCTTGGCCCTAAGTAAGCCATCTCTATTTCATCCTCATATTCTTCATCACTTATGAAGAATCCATTTGCATTAGTATGTTGCCCCAAGTCATGGGGCCATTGCCTTACCCCTAAGTAGGCTCTCTCTATTGAGTCCTCTGACTCATAGTCACTTTCATCCGATATGTATCCACTCTCATGGTGTCTAGACTAGGTAAAGCTTTGTAAATAGTGAGGCTCATGATAGGCCAAGCCCTCTTGTGCTTCATCATCACTTGCCACATATGCATTTTCTTCTTGCTCATCATCCCATGAGTTGTAACCTATTGGGGTGACATCAATTGTGGATCTTGGATGATAAGTCTCAGGAGGTGGTATGCTTGCCATAGCCACTTGTCTATTGCTCAGATATCTTGCACTTGGTGGATGATAAGGAATAAAATTGATGTCTTCTCCTAACCCCAAGGTTAATCTATCTAATGCTGCTGCTAGAGGGTCATATCGACCTCTGATGTGATATCCTAACCCAAATATATCATATGGGAGTTGGTATTGTGGCTCGAATGGCCGCCTACGCCCCTGCTCATATATACCAAGGCCATAACCATGCCAATGGCAATGCTCAAAATAGGTCAGAGCAAACTCAGGATTAGAGAGGTAGCAAACATTGATAGTGAATAGCTCATCATTGTCCTCATCTATATCCATAGATTTATGGGTGCAATCTAGGCCAGCGTAGATGAAGTTTGTCTGGTTGGGAGGGATTCCAAGTGGAACCACTGTTCCCACTGGTGGTCTTAGATCTTTTGGCCATCCCATGTCCTGTGCAGATTCTATGATAGGTGTAAAAGTTATGTTCTACACAAGATACTCTCCTATCCCTATGCTTGCCAAGTGTATAGTTGCATGTGAGGTGGATGACCCCATGGATGACACTGGCGAAGCGGGATGGTAGTCATCATCTTCGACTTGGTCTTGGTGATCTTCTTCCTCCATGGGAGTTGGACTCTCTTCAATAGCTATGGTTAGCATTTCCTTGAGTTTGTTTTTCTCAACCATAGGTGCCTTTAGCTTTTGATCATTCTTTGGTTTAGGCGTTGATGGTTTACTAGAAGCATTAGTTGCTTTGTGTGCAAGATGAGGTGTTGATGCAGATGGGTCCTTTTGTGCCCCTTTGTCTTTGTTATCCAGTTGAATATTTGGAGATGAAGGTCCTACCGACAAGTGGGCCGAAGGAATCACAAATTCTCCTGGACAATCCACCTGGTGAACATACTTGAATGGCTCTTCATCGACCAACACCATGTAGACTTTGTTATCATGCACATACTTGACACATTGGTGTAAGATCGAAGGAACACATCTCATGTCCCTTATCCAAGGTCTCCCTAGGAGGATGTTGTATTGCATGGCCCCTTCCAAGACATGACACATCACGGGGATGGTCTTATGCCCCACCTTGATAGGTAGGACTATCATTCCCATAGTATTGCATAAAGCATCATTGAAAGCTCTTAATGTATAGGCTCCCAAAATGATATTGGACTTGGGGATCTTAAGGTGTTCTATTGTTGTTGTTGTGATGATGTTGATTGATGAACCTGTATCGATCAAGACCCGCTTAAATGGTAAATCATTAACTGATGCCATGATGTGCAATGGAGGGTCTGGTAAGGTAGTAGATACTGTCTTAATCTCATAATCATAGAATCAGATTATAGGTTCTTGGAATTCTTGTACTTGTCCCACAAAATGGGTGAATGCATTCGGATCTTGTGGTTGGAGCTCTATTGACCTTAAAATCTCCATCAAGGTCTCCCTATGCTTTGGGGACTATTGTATGAGCTCATAAATGGATAGCTTAGCTAGAGTCATTTGTAAGTTTTGCTCAAGTCTACTCTGGATGGTTACCACAGGTCGGGTTGGTGGACCTGGAAGGTTGTCTTGCCCCTACCTCTACCTAGGTGCAGCTGGGACATTGATGGGAGCTATGGGAGGTTGTGGTTGACCATACCGTCTAGTCCTGGTTGCTATATTGACAATTTCAACCATCCCAACACACCCATGGGTAGGCGTATCAATTCGGACCTGATTGACTTGTGCACCTTGCCCTCTAGGGACCTCATGGTTTGGCAGTAGGTTTTTGTAGATGCCCATATCTCTGTTGTCAGGGGCTAGTGGGTTGTCCACTTTAAGTTCTCCCACCTCAATCATGTTTTGCACCTGATGTTTGAAACCAACACAAACTTTGATATTATGCCCCGGTATCCTGTGATATGGGTAGAATTGATCTTCCCTATATCCTTTTGGCTTAGGATGGTTGGGATCTATAAGAGGTATATCAGGGAATCTGATCTTTCCCACCTCGCTCAATTGATTGAAGATTGATTGCATTGATTCTGTCAATGGTGTAAAATAATGAGGGGGTTTGCATTCTTTGTTTTGACCCTGATTGTTCTTTTGATCATAGTTGGCTGGTGGGGGTTGTGCTTGATAATTCTGGGGCTACTGCATAGCCCCATCCTTAGGCGTAGCCAATACCACTTGATTAACTAGGGTAGGGTTTGCCTGCTTCTACTTATATTTGCCATTCTTGTCATTTTTGCTCCACTCCTTCTTGGTCTAGAGTTTTATGGTTCCCTCATCTACTTTGATGTCCTCAATGAGTTTGGCTTGTGCCAAAGCTTCCTCAAATGAGGGGTATTTTTGTAGTTGTAGCAAGAGGGAAATGTGTTTGGAACAACTCTTGGTGAACATCCGGATGATTTCTTCTATGGGAATGGAGAATGATAATTTTGCCATGATTTTTCTCCATCTATTCCCGTAATCCATTACTGGCTCATCATCATAATGTTTTAGATTGGCCAGGTCTAAAAGGTTCACTCTCCTCTTAACACCAAAAGAGAAATGCTTTAGAAAAGTATTCACTAGTTGTTCAAAATTTGATATGCTATGCTTGGGCAATTGGTTAAACCATTGGGTGGTTGCACCCAAAAATGTCATGATGAATGTCCTTAGCATAAGAGCATCATTGTCTTCGAGATGAAAACATGCATTGATGAAATTGGTGACATGCTCTTGTGCATCTTCTTCACCTTTAAACTTCTCTAGCCTAGGCATCTCAAAGTGCTTAGGATAGGGAGGGCTAGGAACTGATGGACACAATGGTTGGTTGTGTATTTTGTTCAATGTTGGTTGGCTCCTAGCAACCTCTTGTTTCTCAAAGGCTTTCATCTTCTCAGCAAGCTCTCGAAATGCCTTTGAAGTGAGGAGTTCCTCCTCTTGCAGACCCCCCATGGTGGTGGTGGAGGTAACACTCTATCCATTTGATTGGCTCTATTTTCTTCCCTTCTATGAGGGGATTCAAGATGTGCCTGATCTGGCTCTATTAAGTTTACCCTTCCCCCTCAGTTGGGTTCCTCTCATGATTTGGAGGGTGACTTTGTTGTGAGTTACTTTCTTGTCTAATGCGCTCCTCTCTTGGTGAGTCAGCGCGTTGATCTCTTTGATGATCACTTCCACTTGTTTGTTGGTTGTTGTGAGCTAGCTGCTCAGCTTGCTCTCTCAAACGTTGCTCATGTTGGTGCAACAACCGTTCTCTTTGTTTATCATGTTCAAGAGCATCCACAAGCTCTCACTCTTTGTGCAAGGTATTCTCTAACCGTCGCATGGTTAACTTGCATAGTCATAGAGGACTCATGCTTATCTGACCTTGTCCTAGTCATTTTGATTTGTAGATCTCTCTTAGAGGTTTTTATTGTTTCCTCACTCTCACTAGCCAATGTGACTTGTTCAGTATATTGTTGAGTGTCTCTATGATCATATTTTGTGTGTTTGTTGTGGGGTCATCTTGAGGTACCCCTAGTTTGAGAAGTGGGCTTAGAAGTCATGGTTCGTGAGCTTCCAGATGCAGAATTCTCTATGGCTATGGTTCTGGGAGGTGGCCTCGGATGCAACCGATCCAACTCATCCAATTGTCTTGTTCTCCATGGCTGATCCCATGGGGTGCCATTCACTCCAATGAGGTCATAGTCTAATGGAATCCTTCCTCTTGTTTGAAGGATATCTTCTATTTGATGTCTATGACTGGATGTGTTTCTAGTTTCTTGCCCCTTAGTGGGCTGATCTGTTCTAAGTGTTTCATGTGAATGTTGAGATGTTTCGACTCTCATGTGCCCTTTTGGTGATGAGGGTTTCGTAGTCCTTTCTACCCTCCATGAGGATGGAGAAGGAGAAACCTCATCATCTCTATGTGAAGAACGAGGTCTAGAACCCTCTTTATGTCTATGTGAGGAGGAAGCTCTTGAAGCTTCCTCATGTCTCTGAGAAGTTTCTGTGTGTTTAGAGGAAGCCTTTGAGGTTTCCTCATGTCTCCTTGATGATGATGGTCGTGAGGCCTCTTTGTGTTTATGAGATGTAGTTTCATGTTGTGGTTCCCTATTTGGGGTTTCTCGAGGAGATCCCCCAAGGGTTGAGTTATCACCCCTTAGACTCGTAGAACTGCATCTTACGGTCTTCCGAGTAGGTCTTTCAATGTTACTACGACTTCGCCTAAGGGTATGTGTTGTTTTGGACCCTCCCTCGATGTCAAACCGGGATGTCTACTTCTTGTTTTAACCATCATTTTGGAATTTAGCTTTTGTGTTGCACTTTAAATATGATCAAACAATATCACACAAATGTTTATCTTGATTATAGATTTAAGTGTGCCCTAACTATTTGATGTATTTTGATGTTTTGTTGTTTCTTGCTTCTTGTTTTGGATTTGGAATGAGGAGACTCATCCATAGTGATAATCAAGAGTACTCATGCCAAACATGATTTCCCAAAAGAGACTAGGGTACACCACTGAAATCCTAGTGGGGGGTTCGCCTAGCTCTTCCACTCTGAACCAATGAATGTTCCAATAGTGGGAGATAGTTTGAACACAAGTACCTTAGTACCACTATGAAGAAGTTCTTCAATCCATTTCTAGGAGAATCTAGGGGGCAAATCGGTGGAAGGAGATGAATTCCAATGTCATCGGACTGAATTGAGGGTTGGTGATGAAATCCAACTCCCCAATGTTTAAAAGAAATGTGCATGTGTGTGGTTCATTTTAAGATTGCATGAATAAGAATGCATCATATAGTAGCCATGAACTTTCCCTATATGCCTAATGCAAAATGCATTTCAATATTTAGAAATATGCATGAACTACTATGAAATTAATGAGTGCACTCTATCGGGTGCAAGTATGGCCTTTAGAAAGGCCTCAAAATAAGCAAACCAACCATACAGTGTCTAGCACATTGGATTCTAGGGTGAAATTTATAGATAGAAGTCATTGTTCCTAGCAATGCCTAGTGGAAATCTAAAAGAAGATCTAAGATATGCAATCACCTAATTCTTTCTTCTTTTATTCTTTCAATTCCCAAATAGAAATGTGCTTTAAGTTCACTATTTTAGACACACAAAAGTAGATAGAAAGTTATAAAATATCAGAGAAGTTATACCAACCTTTGATCCAGCTCAGAGAGTCGATGTTTTGACCTCTGCTGCACTCCAATGTTGGTCATTGTCGACCAGAGTGGTTGGTTCCTGGACTATTGTTAGCAGGAGCGGCTAAGGCTCTGTTGGCCATTGTGGCTCAGAGCGGCTGATTTTTGGCCATTGTAGATCAGAGTGGCTAGGCCTGCACACAAAATTAAGTTAGTATCCAGGAAGAAAAATAAAAATTTAGTGGATGTCCCATCATGATCACCATCTGTAGCGACCTCGGGGTGCACGCACCGCTCTTACTCTACTTGCAAATGTGTTTAAACCCAAAAAATGAAATGAAAGACCATGAAAAAGCATATAACATGGAAGTAACAAAGATATGTCTCTTTATTTGTATTGAAACCTGGTTACAAGTCGGTCCCTCTTAGGGATACCCATTTTGATACAATGAGGTTACAAGTGGGTAAAATGTCCCCTCGCAAAGGGGTGGTGCGCTATCACAAGCTCCCTGGTTCCGCACATAGAAATGTATGAGGGCTTATAGATGCCTCCTTCTCTAGGTCTATTCCCTAGAGGGATCCCTTTTGCTCTCGTATGTTGCAGATTTTGTCCGATGAACCTGTGGCCCTGTAAGCAATGAAACAACAACACATGCTTAGATGTCCGAGAATGCCTCCTCGGATGAGGTTGTTAGTAATGAATATATCAAAATGAAAGCAAGTGCAAATTAAACCTATGCTATGAAGTTAAATGAATGAAATGATGCTATGCTAATGATATGCTAAATAGAATAATGAAACTAATGTATAAAACCCTAAGCTAGGCCTACGGGCCACTGTCCAAGACAAAAGAGGGAATCTTGCCCTCTTTGCTTCAAGGCTATGGATCGAAGCTTGTATCCGATGTTGAAATGATGGTTGCTTTGCTCGATATGTTGAATATCCTGTATGTGGGAAACCCTCAAGTGGACTCTCCCTCTCTTTGATCAAAATTCCATCTTGTATCAAGATTGTCTCCTTTCTCAAAAATTGTATATCTGGTGCTCTCAGGCTTGCACCTTTTAAAGTGTGTGAAACCCTAGGTCTATGCCCAAGCCCTAGGACTGAATCCCTCATGCGTAGTGAAGGTTAGCATGAGAAGATTTTTGTCTTTTCTATGTTTAAAGACCAGTTAACTGAAATCTAACTGCAAACTTGAGTCTCCTATGCAAACTGGTCGTTAGCATGAGAAGCTTTGTCTTTGTCTATGTTTGGAGGCCGGTTAACTAAAGTCTAAATGCAAACTCAAGTCTCCTATGTGAACTGGCCATGAAAGGGAATGCAAAGTTACTCCCGCTCACCTTTATTGCATGCAGACTACCACTTCCACCCGTGATTGAGCATATTTGTCGACAAAATGCTTTTTATGGCTTAGCCACTATCGTCTGTAGTGGCTAAGATCTGGCCACTATTGTCTACAGTGGCTAAGGTCTGGCCACTCTAAGCTTGAGCGGCTAAGGTCTGGCCACTCTAGTCTTGAGCGGCTAGGCTTGGATGGGCTTAAAATGCCCCAGATGAGTGGTGAGAACCACTTTTGATGCTTGGAAAGTCCAAGACTATGTCATGTGATCTTATGAATGTGTCTATGTGAGTAGCTCCCCTAAACATGACACGTTTTAGGTGTCTACATCGCCATTCCACTAAAAAATAGCCTTGGAACTTAGTGGAATGAGTATTCTTGATACTTAGTTATTTGAGCATGTAGGATAAAGCAATATCGCCAATCTGCACTTTGAAATGTAATGACATCATTAAGACTCAATCGGATTATAGATTGGAACCTTCACACTAAGCCACTGCAAGATACACTACGTGTTGGATAAAATAGAACACTTCACTCATGTTTACAAAAAGCACTAAGTATCGAGTGGATTGGAACCTCTTGCACTGATCCACTCTGAAATACTCTCTATCTTAAGTGGATTGGAGCTTGTCCATGCCGTCGAATAAATTTTCAAATTTTTCTTATGATGTGGCCATTTTGGATATACAACCATATTCTCGATAGTTCTATTTTTTGTTTCAACTACTCCCTTTTGTTGTGAGTCCTTACTGTTGAGTATTCTCCTTTGATTCCATGTTGTTCATAGAATTCTATGAATTCATCTAAAGTAAATTCTTCTCCTCTATTTGATCTTAGACACTTTATCTTTTTACCTGTTTCATTTTCTACTAAAAATTTGAATACCTGGAACTTCTCAAAGGCTTCTAACTTTTCTTTTAATAAATCCATCCAATTTATTCTAGAGAAATCATCTATAAATATAATGAAGTAAATTTCACCTTGTAAACTCTTTATCCTTGTAGGACCATATAAATCAGTGTGAACTAGTTTAATGGTTCGGATGAAGAAAATTCTTTTGACTTGAAACTTGTTCTTGTTTGCTTACCATGTTGACATTGTGCACAAATTGTGCTTTGAGGTCTTTTTATCCTGGGTAAATATTTGACTGCATGTTTTTTGCTTATTTTCATAATGTTTTCAAAGTCAATATGACCCATTCTTCTGTGCCATAACCAACTCTCATCCTCTTGTGATAGAAAACATTTTTTTCCTTTAATTTCACTCAACATGTAGAGATTGTTTGTAGTTCTACTAGCATCTATAATAAGCTTTCCTATCTTGGATTTTTTGATCTCACATATATATGGGTGAAATATGACTATATGCCCCTGATCATAAAGCTAACTTATACTTAGTAAATTTTGTTTCAAACCCTTAACATACAATACATTTTATGTCTTTGATTTTCCATTATATAAACTCAAAGTCCCTTTTCCAATAATTTTTGCTAAAGGATTATCTCCAAATTTTACTGATCCTCCATTGATTTATTTAAGTGAAAAAATTTTACTTTTGTCACCTATCATATGACTTTAACAACCACTATCAACATACCACTTATTTCCCTTATATTGTGCATGAAGAGTTGTCTATAACAACATTGACTTCTCCTTTTCTTGTTCCTCTTTCTCTTTCCAAAATTTTGAGGTTGTATTCTTTCGAACCTTCTGATCCTCCTTATTTTTTCTTGATTCAAGAAATATTGTTTTACACCATTTGGATTTGTTCCCAAAGTTATTACATTTGTAACATATGATATTGTTATCCATGAGAGGTGCAAATAAATTAAAATTTCTATCAATATTATTTCACACAGACCATGCAATGTACATCTCTATGACCATATTTATTACATGAAAAGCAATAACCATGGAAGAAATTTTGTAACCTATTATATTGCCTTGAATGATATGGTCGCATGATTCTTCCTTTTTTATTTTTATAATTGAATTTTGTCCATGACATTTCTCTGTTTTCTTCCTCCTCGATACTTTTGTCTTTCAATATATCAGCATAGATCATGGGATATTCTTTATTTGATATCATTGTTCCTTTGTAGCTTGAATCCTCTTTCTGTTTCCCTAACCTCATATTTTGTTGTAACTTATCCTTAGACTTTTCAACTTCCTTTCTTAGAGAGACAATTTCAAGTTCCAAAAATTCATGTTCTAACTCTTTTGCCTTGAAATGTTTAGCCATATCTTTTTCAATTTTATTTGCCTCTTCAAACTTCACCTTTAAGTCTGTGAGATCTTGTAGAAGCTTTGTCTTTGTTTCCTCATCCTTTTTAATTTGAGCCTTCAAAATTGAATTCTTATCTCTAACTCTTTCCAAATTTCCAAGAGCAGCAATAAGTTCCTCTTTCATGTCAATCATGGCTCTTTCTCCATTTTTTGTGGTCATGTGTGTTATTGTAGGATATTCCTTCAAGTTGTTAGACTTTTTTTGAAGGAACTAGCTATGATGCAAATTAAATAACATAGGCTTATACTGAGATGGGGGTGTGAACAGTATAAGATAAAACTTTTTACTTTTTAATCCAAATAATAACAACAATAATATCAAGGCATTAAATAATGCACAAATCATCACACACATGAGATACATATTTTTAACGTGGTTCACCTAATGTGGGTTATGTCCATGGAGAAAATATTTCTTATAAATTTTCTTCACAAATATTGGGAACCAACCCCCTATTACAAATTTTAGGGACCTCTATCCAAAGGAGACACCAATCCCCTATCTTCAAGTTCATAGACCTCTATCCATAGGAGAAATATATTCCCACTGCTCTGATTTGTGGATCTCTAGTCATAGGAGAACTCTATCGCCTTTGCTCTAGTTTGATCTAAATCCAACTCTTACATCTGCTCAACTCTGATCAAATCTTCTCAACTACCTGTACTGATTTGTATCACACATGCTCACAAGTCTGTATCAAACCTACTCATAAATACTGTACAAGTTTACCTCTAGACTAATCACACACCCTGCTTAGAACTACTCACAAGACTTCTCAAAAGGCCTATTCAAAACAACTCTTAATATTGATCTAATCTTCTCACTGTCTTTTCTCAACTTTTCTCTAACACATGCTCAAAAATATTCATAACACATGCTCAACACTACTCATAATACTTGCTTCATACAACTAGTTTCTTAAAACTTGCTCATTCACATTAAATGTCACTCAAACCAATGCCCAAAAGCTTCACAAGTTCATTCAAACAATGAAGCACAATTTTTTTTCAAACCCTAGCACATGTGGTTCCAATTTCACTAATCAATGATGCACAATTTGTTTCACAAACCCTAGCTCAAATAATTCCAAAAATGCACATATACAATCCTTATTTCTCCACCTTAAGATTCAAAAATATTTGCTCAACTAAACACCTTAAATAAGGAATGATTTCACCATACCTCTTATCTTGCTTTGATGAAGATGAGCCCTCAAAACCTGTCTCAAAGTATTCTTTCTATCTTATGCCACTTCAAGGGTTAGTTAGCATAACACATTTTCAACCATCCACATGAAAACCTTTCCTCAAAAAAATGTGCACAAAAGTATTGCTTTACAACTCCTTTTAATTTTCTAATACAAGGCTTTTAATAAATGAACAACATCCTTCAAACTTTCTTTCACCATGCAAAAATACACACAATAATTAAACCACAAAACACCTTATTACTCCTTATTGCTTACAAAATAATACTTTGAAAACACAACAATATTTCCTCAATTCTCTTTCACTAAAATAAATACTTTCTGCCCTTTTAATTTCCAAAAATATTACCTTATGTTCCAACCTTATAATTTCTAGAAATATCAATCCACACAACAAACCTTATGACTCACTATCTTAATTTAAATTTTTAAAATATATATATTTTACCCTTACCAATTTCTACCGTCGTTGGGAATTGAATGCAAGACCTCACATAGCCCATGCTCTAGCATGAGCTAGAGTGCCAGTTGGGCTGGCCCACCCAATGGAAATAAAGGTGCACCAAAAGGGTTTTATCCCTTTATCTTCTACCCAATGTGCTAACCAAAAAATGACTGCCATTGTGACTCAAACCCAAAACCTCTTGTCTTCCCATGTCTAAGCACTGCTTTGACTACCAACTAGGCTAGCCATTTGCTCAGGTATTAAGGCACGCAAAACACATTTTATTCCTTTTCTTTTTGCCTAGTATCCAATGCAAAAGTATCATTGTCACGAATCGACCTTAGATCCTCTTGTTTGCCCATGCTCTAGCGCAGGCTAGGCTACCGCTTGGGCTAGTCATCCAGCTAAGAACAACCTTCGCAACCAAATATATTTTAAACCTTTGATCACTACCTTTTTGAAGTTGTATTCTTCCCTTATCTCTATTTCTCACACTTGCGCATGAGGGAAATCGATTTTTGCATTGATCGAACAACAACACCAAGTGAATGATTTTTAATCCATATTTATATGGATTCCTTCTTCTTCCAAGACGTCGATGTATATGAAATTCAAATTTATTTTCTCCATGTGCATTTTGGCACCTAGGGTTTATAACCTTATATTATAATATTAATAAATATTATAATATTTCCTTTTGAACCTTTGCCTTCAAACTATTTTCCCAAGAGACTTTTATTTAAACCTTTGGCCCTCTTGTTTTTAAACTTTACCTTCTAAACCCACTCTTAAACCTTTTGTCCTCCTTGTAATAATATTTAAAAAATAAATATTATAAACCCTTTTCTTTTAATAATTTCCTTTCTTGGGAGATATACCTTGCCTTGAAATTTATCCATAGCTTTCTATCAAACCCATGTAGAATATGCTTGACTACCATGTTATTTTTGTCTCATAAATCTATTGACATCAATGACAACTAAAAACTCAATAATGATAAATATTTCCAACAAATCCTTGGTATGGTGATATTTTATTCTTCCTTAATAATCTAATATACCCACCTATAGGTAACACTAAGCAATGAGCTCACATTCATAGAAAAACATTTTGATATGTTGTCCTCAATGTGGTATTATACTACTATAATCTTGATGGTGTTCTCTTATGATGTCTTACAGAAGTAAAGGTTCCCAACTCCATAGTGGTGACTATGAAGGATATTTTAGTGTTCATTCCATAATGCATAATTATTTAATAATGGACTACTTCCTATCAATAATAAAATTTTATGCTAATGACTATGTAAAACCATGTGACAAATTTTATTTTCATAAAAATGAAATTAATTACCCTAATCATGTTCAACATCCAATTGAGTCTCTTTGGAATTTTTTCACTTTGGATATTGACCTTGTCAAATATATTTCTCTTGTGTCCTTGGATGGGCACAAGTTTATTATCACAACCATAAAATATTTTCTCAAATGGGTGGAAACTATGTCATTTACAAATTAGACAACCCTCAACATCTCTAAATTTATCATTAAATAGATTGTGTTGATTTGGTGTTTCGTTTACCCTCATTTAATACAATAGTGCCTCTTTCAAAAATAAATAAATGTAGAAATTATCTTTAATAAATAAATAAGTGTAGAAATTAACTTTTGAATTAGGGATTTAGCATCATATTTCCATGCCTTATTATCCACAAGGGAATGATCAAGTTGAATCTAGCAATAAGGTTTTGGTAAATACTTTGAAAAGGATAGTTAAGAAATCAAAGAAAAATTGTAGCTTTAAGTTATATTCCACATTATAGGCATATTATACTTGTATTTAGACATCTATAATGGCAACTCCTTTTTATTTGATCTATGGTACTAAAGTTGTTTTGTCACTTGAAATTGAATTGCCTTCTTTGTGTGTTTTTTAAAATAATTTTTTGAGTCATAATGAGTACCATCAAGAGTATTGGGAATTCCATTTTTCTAAAATTAATACTTGTAATGAGGGAATCTATGTGATTTTGATCATAATAGATCCTATAAGAGTTATGTTTCCAAGTAGTAAAATTAGAAAGTATGCCATCATGGTTTCATAGTCAAGGAAAATATCCTCGGGATTGATGATGTGCATAAGAAGTGCAAGGGAAAGTTTATAAGAAAATGGATTGGTCTATATACTATCAAAGAGTTGTTTGGATTCAAGGTAAGAAATTTGTAAAAAATGGATAATGTTGACATGGAAGAACCTACCATTTCTTTGCATGTCAAATGCTTTTACATATAGCGCCCTTGGTCTTTATGTTTTCTTGGTTGGCCTATTGAATTTGGTGTTTTGGTTTTCACTTTGACTACTTTTATTGACTATTTATTTGTTTCATTCATGTACATCCTTTATTTTGACACATCTAGGGTTTTGCATAGTGGCGAATTTCGCATTTTAGCACGAATATTCAGATTTTCACAATGTTAATTTTGCGAATTTTGGGACCATATAGGTCGGCCCATTCGCCCAAAAATTTTGGGATCCAATTTTTTTAAGGGTAAATTCACCACGCTATCATAAGGTTTCCCACCTAATTTTTGCCTTAAATTTATAAAAAATAAAAAATATCCCACCCAATTCACCCCTTGTACCCAATTATATATAGCTAACCCTGACAGCGACTCTCATACAATTACAACATTAATTTTTTTGGATAGCGAGCGATAGAAGGTAGATGACTGACAAAACATGAGTCCATGACTAGCACAATGTGACTAGAGAAATGGAAATGGTGGAAGGTGAATAACAAAATATGAGTGGCAGAAGGTAAGTGGAATCAAGAAACTAGCATAAGGTAATTGGTGGAAGTCGACTGGCGAAAGGTGATTGGCAGAAGGCAAATGGCATAAGGTAACTAGCAGAAGGAAACTGGTGGAAGGCAACTGGTAGAAGGTGACTGGCATAAGGCGACTAGTAGAAGGTAACTGACAGACGATGAGTGGCATAAGGTGATTAGCATAAGGCGACTGGTAGAAGGTGACTGGTATAAGGTGACTAGCATAAGGCAAGTGGCATAAGGTGACTGGCATAAGGCAACTAGTAGAAGGTGATTGGCATAAGGTGACTAGCATAAGGTGATTGGCATAAGGTAACTGGCATAAGGTGACTAGCATAAACAATGGTATAAAAAGTGGCATAAGGCGACCAACATAAGTGAATGTCTAAAGTGAGTGGCATAAGGCGAGTGGCATAAGGCAATTAATAGAAGGTGACTAGCTTAAGGTGACTGATAGTATACATCGATCACCATTTACCGGTAAGTTTCTTTTACCATTAATTTTCCTTTTTTAACATTTTGTTCATGGACACTCAATAAGGAGGTTTATTCTGCTTGGGATAGATATTTTGTTGTTCATGTTAATATTCTATTCATACAGGTAAAATGTCAACTATTGGTAGTGGAAAGAAGGGAGGCCAGTCTTCAGATAAGAGGAGTATCCTCAAATACTTTCATAATATTTTGAAATCCGGTCAGCCATCAACATCTGCACAAACTGAAGGTATGAACGCCTTTACTTACCAGTTAATTTTTTAACATTGTTAATTTTATATATAATGTCTTCATTCATAAAGAAGTGTGCTTTTTGGTTGATGGCTTTGTCCATTTTTTATCTATAGAAGGTATGCTTTTAAATGCCATAGTGATAATGACCCTACTATTGACACTAGTATTATCTCTATAGAAAACATCGTTGACCCTGTTATACCTCCACTTCCACATATCCTCGTTAATGAAAATTCCATAGATGAAAATATTCTTAATCAAATGGAACAACAACATGAAGAGATTCTTGAATCTAACATGCCAAGTGGAAAAGAAAATAATAGTTCTTATGCAGTCCCTACTTCCGGAGAATCTTCATCTAAAAAACATAAACGTGCAAGGTTATCTAGGTGGACAATTAATAGATCATTTCAGCCTGATTGGATAGCATAATTTCCATTTATTGAGCCAGTGCTTCCAGAGAATAGTAGTGAGGAAATAACAGAATTGAGATGCGTAATTTGCAGTTGGAAACATGAAAAGGATCATAGATTGCAACTTAAGAAAGATACAATAGAAAAACATTGTGGAAAGGTTTATATCAAAACAAAAGAAGGTGATCGACCAATACCAAAAAATTATAGGTGGAAGGATGCATCAGAGTGCACACATATAAGATATGCGCAAGAATATGATAAAGAAATGAAACAAAAGCAAACTTTGGTTGAGAAAGGTGCAACAATTCAAGCCCAATTTCAAAAAATGAATAAGTTAACTTTAGCTTCAAAAAGTTTGCAGTTTGTTGTTGTATTCTCTATTCTTAAAAAGGGTAGACCTATGTCTGATTTCATTGATTATAAATCTCTATTTTGACTAGCTGATGTGCAAAACTTACCCAGCGCCCATTGGTCAGATCGAAGTGGTTGGGAAATGGTAAAATGTCTCTCATTGGTTGAGCAGGATGACCTCAAAGAGAAAGTAAAAAAGGCCAAATTCATTTCACTTTCAATTGATGAGGTGACTATTGTTGACAACACATCTTGGATTTGCATGCATGTTTACACATTGGAAAATCATTTAAGGCAACCTCATTTACTTGCATTACGCAAGATGGTGGAAAATTGCAATGCAAAAAACATTTACAATGTTGTTGTTTCTAGTTTAAAGGAAATAGTAGGAATGAATGAAATGGAAATAGCCACTAAGTTAATATGTGTCAGATCTGATGGTGCTGCTACAATGCAAGGACACAAGAATGGTCTTTGTGTTAGACTACAAACATCTGTTACCCCATATTTGATCCCTATTCATTGCATGGCTCACAGAATGAATCTTGCATACAAAATTGTGGATACATTTACAAATGTTGCGAGAGTGGAAGAGCTTGTCCATGAAATTCATGATTATTTCTCACGTAGTCCAAAAATATTTTTAGAGTTTCAACAGTTTGCACTAGGAGTTACTGAAGGTAAAAAACTGTTAAAAGATGTGGATACTAGGTGGATTTCGATGTATCAACCGACATTTAGAGTTTTCAAAGAATATCAATCCTTGATAGGGTTTATGTATGCAAATCGTAGGGCAGTTGATAAGGCTAAAGATTTACTATTTTGAATGAGTGATTTTGAAACACTTCTCACATTGTGTGGTATTCTTCCAATGTTGGAAGAAATGAATACTTTGATCAAAATTGCACAAGAAAGATCGATTTATATTATGGATTTCATCAGGGCAAGAAAATAAATTTGCATGCATATTGATATGATGTACGCATCTGGTCAAAGTTTTATGGATCCCATGTTTGAGAGTTGGAGAACATTAACAAACGTGAATGATCCTCAAAGCTTTCTGAAGTTCAATATAAATGATCATCTATGTATTAATGTCCATGAAAAGGAAATACCTTTATATTATTTTGGTCTACGAATGGATATAGCTACAAATGAAGTTGAGCAAATGCCCATAACCTACAATAGATTTCATGTAGTTGTACACGATACAAAAATTAAACTGAAACAAATAGCAGAATCATTGACAAAAGAAATAAGAGACCATTTTCAAAGAGATGAATTGCTTGAGGCTATGGGTGTGGTTAATCCGATGTTTTGGGATCCTTGTAGTGAATACCAGATTATAAATGGTTTATTTCTCAAATACATGGGCATTCTTGCTAGCCATTTCAGTAAAAGTGTGGTAGTCAATGGTATTGAAATCAATGGCATTCTCAACAGAGATCTTTTGACAAAACAATCAAACTGTTTTGGAACAACAATGTCTGCTCAAGTTTCACAACTCTCTAACCATCATGAAATAGGTTCTATTTCATGTTTGTGGAGAAGATTACATCCCAGTAGTATCTTACAACATACTATGAGTGAATATTTTCATTTATATGAATTATGTCAAATGATGATTTTAGGATCTGTGGAAGATGAAAGGGTATTAAGTGCATTATCATATGTAAAATCTAAAGTTCGAAATAGGTTGGACAAAAATTTGGAAAATTGTTTGAGAGTATATGTGTCGACCTATGAGGTGGAGAAGTTTCCTTATGAAAGAGCATTGTCACACTAGAAATCTATGGTAGAGAGAAGAGGTGTAATGAATACTGAGGATGAAGAGGATGATGGTAACACTGATCAGATTGTGATGACAAAAATTTTGGGTATGAGTGCAGACAAATTTGTACAATCTAAAAAGAGTTTGTTCTAGCTTCTAGCATTATGATGCAAGGATGCTTTCATTTGATTTGATTTCACATATTAGAATGAAAGGATGCTTTCATTTGATTTGATTTGAGTTCAACATTATAATGAAAGGAATATTGAGATTATATTGTAATTTGATAAATGTAATTTTGATGTCATTAATCTTATAATATGATATTAGAAATGCAATTGGATACTCTTTATAATTTTGATGTCATTAATCATATAATATGATATTAGAAATGCCATTGGATACTCTGTATAGCATAGCCCACTGATTGATTATGTATATTTGAATGAAATTGGATTATTTGAGTAGCCCCCTGTATAGTGTTGATTAGAACACTGCATTATCTTTTATATCATAAATGTGTTATCTATCATTAGAACACTGCATTATCTATCATTTTACATAAGCCTTGTTATTGAATTATTAGTCTAAAGTTTCAAATTTTTTGGTTGATTTGTATTGTATATATCATTTATGGCAATGTGTCAAAGTAAATATCTATGCTGCATTTCCAGTCATTTCAAATTATTTCATATAACATAAAAGAACAACTTACTGCATCCACATAATTCAAAATTACTTAATGCATCAACACAAATAATCAAAACTAACATCATCCACATAATTCAAAATTACTTAATGCATCAACACAAATAATCAAAACTGGCATACTGCATCCACATAATTCAAAATTACTTAATGCATCAACACAAATAATCAAAACTGGCATACTGCATCCACATAATTCAAAATTAATTAATGCATCAACACAAATAATCAAAACTAGCATACGATGACAATAAACATTTCCAGTCATTTCTCTTTCATTGATTTCAATTTTCAAAAAAGATACCATTCTTTCACAATTTACAAATAAATATCAAACATTTTTTGTTTCACTTCAAATTAAAAACAACAAACTTCTACATCAACACAAATAATCAAAACATAACAATATTTAAAACAAAATTTCAAAAATATAATACAATTTTTTTTGAAATTGTCTGTTTCATTGATTTCAGGAAAGATACCATTCTTTCAAAATTTATAAAAAATATCAAAGATTTTTTGTTTCACTTCAAATTTAAAACAACAAACTTCTATTCTTTTTTCATGTTTCCTAAAGGTCCACCTTCATCTATCTCAATATCCTTTGCTTCTAATGCACCAACCCTAACCAAAATTTCAGCTGTAGTGTTGATCCCCGATAACAATGAACTTTCTTCCTTCGTTGGATCTTCTTTAAATGGTGCATTCAGCTCTTTCTCATTTTATTTCAATACAACCTCGACATCCAGGCCCTTATCTCTGATAAACTTCTTCAACCAATTATTTTCTCTAACAGTGTGTTGTAACCTCTTCTTCACTTCAATAGCATTATTAATACTAATTTTGGTAGTCTTGATCAACGTTTTCATGGCACCGACCTGTTGCTTTAAGTGCTAGAAATTAGACTGCAAAATACAAGTGAAAAAAGGTTAATATTTATAAACAAAACATATTTAAGAAAAAAATGATTTTTTAGTTAGATGTAAAACTTACATCAATTGTAAGTCGTGCAGTTTTTGCAACTGCTACTTTATTCTGATCTAGTGCCCATTCATTGAAATATGCTTGGGCCTCTGCATTCGAGGTTTTCCAAATGATTCAGAACAATGGCCAGAACTTCATCTGTGTATGCAGACTCTACCTCCATAGTGCCAGATTCAGCTTTATGTAGCAAAGCATCGAGCTTTTGGGGCTCATTCTCAACCTTTAAAAACAACTCTTTTCTCTTTGAAAAATTCTTATATCGGCCATTTATTGCTTTAATCAAAACCTTGGCCTGATATTCCCATTCTTTCAATTTATCAATATCTAAAAGAAGATTATTATGAACTACAACTTTACATCTATTAGCTAATAACACATTTTCAAAAAAAATTACTTTATCATCATCTGTTAGATGATGGGCGATGACTTGCTGGGGGGAGGAGGAAACTCTGGTGGCATCTGCATCAACATTTTCTTCTTCATCATTGCCCTCTTCATCCTGAAGCATATCACTTGCCTTTAAAGGGAAATTTTGAGGATTCATATCCTGATAAAGAAAATCACAATCTAGAGTTCCCGAGGGCATATGAGATGCACTCTCAACATTTGAGAAATTCTCTAGGGTTAAAATTGGTAAAACAGAAACATTAGATTCAGACACATTGTGTGTCTGGGTAGCACTTCTTGTATCATGAGATGGTGGTGTGAGGAACATTTTACCACGCATGCGTGATTGGTTCCTCATCGGTGGTACCTGCTGTGGATGGACAGGAACTTGCTGTGTTGATGGTTGTTGCTGCGTTTGCGGCTGGGCAGACGGTGGAGGCATCTTTTTTTAGTATTTTGAATGTAACAGGTCTATCTGCAAAATTTCACATGAAAGTATAAATTTAATCTTGTGTAAATAACAATATCATAAAAAGAGATTTATTTTAACCAAACATACCAGACTCAGACTCTGCAACCGTTGATGATTCAACCATTTGCCCTTTCTCTAAAAAATATTTAAAATAAATCAAAAAACATAATTTTAAGTCATTAAAATACATCATTTAAAATAGTACTTTTGAATAATAAGGTTACCTTGTGGGTTGGAGGTAACTTCTTCCACGTCGATTGTAGCAATTCGAGAAGTAAAAGGAGTCGTAGGTGTATGTTGAATCTGATCACCATGAGACCTCGCACGTTTGGAGGGAGTTACTGGTGATGACTGTGACTACGAGTCAAAATCAGTAGACACTTCTTGAATCCTAAATGTGGCATCCCTTTTACTTGAAGACTGAGATGCTCTTCTCTATTTTCAAAACAAAATTAAAAAATAACAAGATAGATTGAAAAAAAAGAAAACAAAGATATTCCAAAAAACTATGTTTACCTGTATTTCATTCTCAGTCATGCCAATAGCCAACAAACTGGGGTGCAATGCAGTGGGAGGATTGCTTTGTTGAAGATTGAAATAAGCTTCCTAAAAAAGACAAAGAATAAAATTGTTGGTTGTCACTGTATACGAAGTTTGAATTTTTTGGGCACTCAGAAGGTCCAGTTTTAGGTGGTTGGAAATGTGCATGGACCAGTCAAATATTCCACCACCAATACATTGAATCAACAAAGATAGTGCCCAAAAAGGTATTTCTGTAGGTCACCCCTACAGAATAAGCCTTGCCTGAAAAAATTCAATGCAAGCATAAAGAAATTTGTCTCCAACGTTGGAAATGTTTAAGCCCCTTTTGGACTTAGAAGAATTAACTAAAAAAAAAGCAAGGTTCCACAATCCTAGGGGACAGGGGTACGAGGGTACAGGGGTACGGGTTTTGGGGGACGGTAGGGGACGATAGACCGATTTTAGGGGATGGCTCGGGATAGCTGGTATAATACTATGAAAATTAATTTTTTTTAGAAATTTAGAATAATCTACACATTCAAAATTCTACACACAACAAAAATGATATTACGATATTCATATTGATATTAGTTACTAAGTGCAGCCATTTAATTATTTCAACAAATATAACTTGAAGGTTCAGCCAAGGATATCAAGTGCAATCTGTCAATAATTAACAGTTAACCAAATTAGTTGCTATTGCTAAATTAATGAATACCACATTATTCAGCTTTTACAAGTCATCATTTTCACACAATGTACTAAAGAACATAAAGAATATATTAAAGCAAAAGTTATAGTATTCAATGAATATTAAAGCAAAAGTTACAGTATTCTATGAATATTAAAACAAAATTTATAGTATTCTAAAATAAGTGGATTTGTCATTGAAGTCAATGTCCTAAAGCAAAAGTTACAATTTTCTCATCGAAGTCAATGTCCTAAATTCAATGGGATTTGTCTCTTTGTAAGAATAAGACAATTTGATGCCAAGCATTCCTCATTTGTATTTTATCAATTGAAATGTATGCAAAGCAAACAATTTAGGCCACTTTGCAGTAAATCAATAACCATTTATAGCAACAAAGGAACGCACATACAAGAAAAATAGTGAA
This sequence comes from Wollemia nobilis, assembly GCA_028583015.1. NCBI lineage: Eukaryota > Viridiplantae > Streptophyta > Pinopsida > Araucariales > Araucariaceae > Wollemia > Wollemia nobilis. The sequence continues at coordinate 1,648,909 of JAQPPZ010002729.1, read as the reverse complement.
CATGAATCTAATTGGATGTTATTTGTTTTACAAAATCTTCATTCTTGAACATTAGATAAATCATAAATAGAAGCATTTTGGACCAGGGTATTTTCCCCACCAAATAAAGTGGCATTCCAGTAAGAGTTATCATGCCACTTTTACTAGCCAACAACTTCATCATATTTTTACCTTACATGATTTTTTGAATTATGAACCTGAATTAAGACATGCAAAGCCATGATCCAAAAATATTTTCAAAAATGCAGTCAAGAGGCACATTGTTTTGAGTCCTGTAAAACTTGCATGTTTCACTTTTTAACATCCTACAATTTAACTATTTTTTCCTTGTCAGCTTCCTTCTCAAAATATTTTTATTAACCTTATTTAAAGAGATTTTGTAAATTTATGCTTATTAATTTTGTATTCTTGGTTTTTCTTTGGAACATTATTTCCAGCTCTCTCCAGACTGTTGTTATAAAATGTAGTATTTGAGTCCAAATACCTACTTTGATCATCTACAGACATTAAGAAACTTCCTTTCTTTCTATGTAATTTTCACTAGTATGAGTAGGGTCTCTCTTTGTTACTCTTTATGTTATTCAGTGATATATGCTTATTATATCAACAATATTTATCCCTCACTTGTAATTTTAGAATATTGTAAATTTTTCTTAAATATTCATAGAACAGATTGGCTAAGGACTTGCTTTAGAATACTGTAATTTTAGAATACTGTAACTTTTGCTTTAATATTAATTTGTGGAAAGTCACCTTCAACAATGTACTAAAGAATAGATTGAAGAACACAAATGTCTTACAATGTACTAAAGAACAGAATAAATTTTTATTTTTTATTTTTAGTTTTTCTTTTGGTTGAGGATGCCCAACCATGGGGGATGACTGGGTCCCTTTGGAGATGCTCAACCATTCCTAGGGATGGCTTGAGCATCCCCAAAGAGACTCAATCATCCTTGGGGATGGCTAGCCATCCCCGAGGATGCCCCAAAATAGGGGACATCCCAGGGACGGGATTTCATAGACCTCAGGCATCCCCGAGGATGTTTCCTAGCTGTCCCCAAAAAGAGGGATGGGAGGAACATCCCCAATGTCATCCCCCCGTGCTAGGGTACATGGGGAATGGGGGGATGCGTCCCTCAGGAGGGATGCATCCTCGTGGAAAACTAAAAAAAAAAACATTATTAGAAAACAATAAGGAGAACATTATTAGAGAATGGAAACTACAATACATCAATATTTAATGCTAAATAAAAAAAAAATTAAAAATATACCTTTCAAATTGTCTGAGTGAACAGAGTAAACGGTTTCTAGGGTGGATTTATCATCATAGGTCAAGGCGTACTGGTTTTTCACCAGTACACCATCAAAAAATGGTAGCCTTGTTAGTCGCTACACATCGAAGAGTTTAATAGAAAAACAATGTCCTTGTTATCCACTTTCATCTTAATAGTGAACATGTCATGGTTGTACTAATTAATGATTTATTGCATCAACTGAACATTAATGTTCAACTGTGACATCTTCAACACACCAGCAAGTTTAGAGGTGTAAATCCATTGTGAATCTCTTTTAGGAGTGTTAAACATGTTCTTGATGTTGGGGCAGTAGAAGCTCTTGAAATTAACTTTTGAAGGTAGAGGAGAGGAAGAGCTAGCCATTTCTGAAAACACACAGGAAAATGCTCTAAAACACACAAGAAAACACTCTAAAAAGCCTTGGAAAACACTTAGAAAACCGTCTAAAAATATTGTAAAAACCCTTTGAAAATGTTGCCAAAACCTTCTAAAAATGCTGTCAAAACACTTTGAAAAGCATCTAAAAATGCTCTGAAACCGCTGTGGAAAATGCTCTAAAAATACTAAAAAAAGCTCTGGAATTGCTTTGGAAAACACTGTAGGAAATGCAAAAAATGACCCTGCATATGTATTTATAGAAGTTTGCATGGTGGAAGTTGATAGATGCATGACACGTGGCAGATGAGATAACACATGGTAATATCTTATTGCTGATATTTGATGGTCTGTCGATATTTGATGGTCATATTTTGTTAGTCGCCATCAAGCAGTCGCCATCCACCAGTCACCATCTTCCACTCACCATCTTCCAGTCACCATCTGCAAGTCACCATTTGCTAATCGCCATATGCCAATCACCATCTACTAGTCAACATCTACCAGTTGTCATCTGCCACTTGCCATCTGCCAATCACCATCTACCAATCACCATCTACCAATCGTCATCTACCACTCACCATCTGCCAATCATAATATTCCATTCACCTTCTACAAGTCACCATCTACCACTCACCTTCTGCTAGTCATCATCTGCCACTCATCTTCTACCAGTCGTTATCTACCACTCACCATCTACCACTCACCATCTGCCACTCACATTCTACCACTCGCCTTCTACCACTCACCATATGCCACTCACATTCTGCCACTCGCCTTCTACCACTCACTTTCTACCACTCACCTTTTGCCACTTGCCTTATGCCACTCGCCTTATGCCACTCACCTTCTGCCGCTCACCTTATGCCACTCACCTTCTACCACTCACCTTCTACCACTCGCCTTATGTCACTCACCTTATTCCACTCGCTTTATACCACTCATATTTTGTCAATCGTCTTGTGCCACTCGTCTTCTGCTACATGTCTTATGCCACTCGCCTTCTACCAGTAGCCATAAAATTTTATTGATAATTTTTGTGCAAAAAAAAAATCACCTTATTTTGATAAAATTTCTACAAAATTTTTAAAAATTCGCCTCAACATTTATACACCATTCACCTGGATTCAACCCGATTTTATAATTAATTTTTTGGTACTACCCCTTATGCATAACCCTGGACACATCTTCATGTGTTTTGTGATGACTTATCTCTCCTAGATAAAATCTTGGTTGCCCTGGATTTTATATACCTTCTTCTTAATTTTGGTTAATTTTTGTTTTTGCTTACTCTTGTTGCATGATTTTCATTCTATTTTATTCTTTTCTTGGTGGTTTCCATCCTTTTTATTGGCATTTATTATTTCTAAATTTCTTTGCACTTTATTTTATATCCTTCATCATTATGGTGCTCTTGCTAGTAAGGGACATTGTAATATCCCCAAAAGTCTTTTTTATTATTAAATTTGTTGTTCCATATGGTATGTGTTAAAAATACCAAGTAAATATTTTTTGTTAATTTCAAACAATAATAATATAGCATGTTAATCAATTAGTCTTTTTAATCATTATCGACATCCCACCATAGTGGAAAGCATGCCTTGTTGAATAATGCATTTAATTGGATACTACAATGTGTAAGCCTAGATTGTTATAATACGGGTATAGTAATTTTTCTTCTATGGTATCTCCCTATCCTATGTGTGCTATAGCATGTATCTAGCCCATTTCTATTGGTTTCTTTCTATATTATCTTGCTAAGGTGGAAATCATACCTTGTTAAATAACATGCTTGATTGGATACTATAGTGTGAACCTAGATCATTGTAATAGGAGCATGATGATTTTCCCTTCTATGAGATGTCCATATTCTAGGAACACTACAATGTGTATATAGAACATTTTCATTTGCTTTATATTTCTTCTTTCTCAATTGTGGTGCTTGTGCCTTGTTGAACATCACATCCATCATCAGTAGTAGGACATGAGTTGGCTTTGGGATACATATTTACTTTTATTCATGGAATAGGTTGGATTACCCAAGGCCATCCCATAGTAGTGGGTGGATATAATTGATTGTCATTACATTCATCTAGTTTCTTTCAAGACTAAGGGACATATACATATGTTTATGTATGGCATAAGTTGGTTTCTCTTGGTCCATCCTATTATATTGACAAGTGTGTTTATTGGTACTCAGCACTTGACTACATGTAGTCTACCTAAGGTAGGGAAATGTATGGATTAAATTTAACATGATGCATGACAAATACTAGATGAAGATAGTTCATGCTAAGAACATCATTTAATGATACTCAAGTATTACATGTAACTAGAAAATTAGACATGGCATGTCATCAACTACTATAAAAATGATGACTACATGTCATCACATTATCATAAAAGTAGTAGAAATATCATTAAGTGCTACACAAAGTAAAATTTTTATATATATCTTAAAGAATATAATATATATTTATATAATTTAGTACATGGAACATAAAGTACCATCATCTTAAGCTACATTTTGTCCCAAGTACATAGCCTATTCACCTAAAGAATCCTAGATACAAGCTACTATAGGTGTCATGGTGGTTGCAAAGAATGCCATAATACGTACAATGTGCAAGGGCCATCACTATAAAATTAGCCCATACATGCCTTAGATTGTGTGTGGACACATGTGCCATTATCCAAAAAGTAGCTAAGTGGGATCACTATCAAAAAAATATCCTTATTTCTTCTAGCTCTCCTTGGGCCTATGCTAGATCTAGTTGCACCTAAATTAGCTACTATTGTATTCCACGCTCCTTGTCCACTACCTTCCATTATATCTATAACTCTAGTTCCCTATTGCATAATTGGTAGGTTGTATGGTCCCCTCTCACCACTTGAGTCAAAATGGTACTAAGTTGGCATGCCTAACTATATGAGTTAGTTGGCTACTATGATGGACCAACCTAGGATGGTGATGCAAATGTTAGGCTATCAAAATCTAATACTCCACACATGATGACTCTTTGTAACCTATCAATTAGTTGTAAGCACTCCTAAAAAATATCTATAATCATAAGATAAATGAAAGTGTTATATGCATGAGATCATAAGAAAAGCATGTATTATATACTAACTCTAACTATGTATAAAATCAAACTAGTGATGAGCTATCTAAGAGAATGATTTGTACTTGGGTTACTTAGTTGTCTAGTGGGGTTGTGCTCCTCTAAAGATAATATGTATAGGTTAGTGGTGTCCTCTACAACCTCCTAGATGTAGGTATCCTCTACATTGATCTTTTTCTTTGAGTCCTCTCTATAATCTAGGAAATTCTCATATGCTTCCTCCTCCTATGATACCATCTCCTTTGTAGCCTCCTCCTCCTCCAAATATATCTTGTTGCTCTTACCTACATTTGCTTCCATATATTTATAGTCTCTCTCCCATATTGGTTTTGGGGGTAGTAAATCAATGTCCATGGGTGTCCCAATAGCTAGGATACTATGTACTAAGTTTACAGTGAGGGTCTCTCCAAGTACCCTTGGTCTCTATATTGTGGACCCCTCCTATGGTCTTGTATTTGATTGGTAGTAATCCTATGTTATCAATGGCCTACTCACTTTGTCTACTGCCTACTTCCTCTTGTATTTTTATCATGGATTTGGGAGTGAAAGTGACCCATTTAGATATGGGTCCCAAAACTATCCAAGGATCTACTTTTCCCTATGAGAGTCTACCACCTTAGTTTGATGATCATAAACCACAATAATCACATACCTCACCCCTATAAGTTGTTGTATATCCCAATAGATAGTCTATCATAGGTTGTGATAGAGGGTCCAAATGATCTATCCCCTAGGTATCCATATAAATAGTGGTACCTATTTTGTACTTAAATAACATATACATAGAATACAAATCTATTTTTTCTTTAATAATTGTATATTTTCTTTTTTTGCTCATACATGAGTAGTCAACCATTAAAAAACTGTGTTTCTCAGTGGGAAGTTTCCAGTTGTATATGCTTGATTTCTATGAACCCTAAATTTGTGGTAGTGTTTATTTTTATTATTATTATTATTATTATTATGCATTATAATACCCTTAGAGTGGAAAACAATCAATTTTATTGAAAAAACTTGAAAATATATTTACAGTAAGTATAAATATGTCTATATTCCCATAACAATAACATCCCAAATCAACTTAAATTTAACACTGCAAAATGATAAGCATCCTTGGTATCAAGAATGACATCATTTTTAGAGCCATATCCTAAAAATACATGAAACCACCTCCAATGGATGTGGCTTGAAAAGAGCTTTTGGAAAATATAAATTTTCTTAGGTTTCAAGAAGAATTGACCTCTCGAATGGCCTATTTTCAACATGTTGCCTAATTGTGTTGTTGATCATCATGCCTATCTTTTCAACATAGTGCCGAATTTTGAGGCCCATATGTCCTACAATACTCAATGAAAATAAATAAACACCTCCATTAGATGTGAAAAAATATTTTAGTGAACATAAATTTGCCTATGTTTCAAGGAGGTTTGAGGCCCAAAATTGCTTGTCATTTGTAGGCTATCCAAGTTTCCATGTCCAAAACTCCACCAACCATTCAATATCAACAAATCCCACAAGAAGGAATAGATGGTGAAACATTAAAAATCCTTGTTGACCAACTAAAATTAGCAAATCAATGACCCACAAATATTGTAAGAAGTAGATGGTGAAACATTAAAAAATCTTGCCAACAATCCAATCTTAGTAAATCAATGACCTATAGGGATTAGGACGTATATATGATGAAATATTAAAAAACCATACCAATAATTTGATCTCAACAAATAATTGTCACATAGGGATTACATCAAGGAATAGATGGTGAAACATTTAAAAACCTTATAAACTATTCAATCTTAGCAAATACATGGTCCACAAATATTGTAAAGAGGAATAGATGGTAAAACATTAAAAAACCTATCCAATCATCAAATCTTAGGAAATCAATGATCTATGAGGATTGGAAGGAGGTATAGATGGTGAAACATTAAAAATCTCTGCCAACCATCTGATCTTGGCAAATCAATGACCCATGGGGATTGCAAGGAGGAATAGATGGTGAAACATTAAAAACCCATGACAACCATCTAATCTCAATAAATCAATGGCCCACAGGGAAATAAAGATATAAGTTGTCAAAAAAATGCCAAAAAATAAAGGAAAAATCCAAAAAATATATAATGTTGCCAAAAAAATATAAAAATTTACCAAATAAACACTAGAAAAGCTAGAAAATATAAAATGTTGCTAAAATGCAAAAAAATATGGAAAAACATAGGATATTGTTAGAAAACATGGAATTTTGTTGGGAAAGGAGAGAAAATATCAAAGGAAAAAACAAAAAATAAACATAAAGAAAAAAATAACTTTCTCTCTTTTTCTTCCTCTTACCATCAATTTATTAACGATTCATTCTACAATTTTTATAGTTTACTAGGCATAATTGCTCAGTGAAATATCTAGTAGAAAGTGGAGAACATAGGTTAATTTTGGCTAGTCACAATAAATGTTCAAGATCCAAGGTGTGTTGAAAGTTTTCAAGGTTAGTGTAGAGTATGAAAGCAACAAGAATTAATGGACAACCCACTTGTATCACCTAAAAGAATATGAATTAAAATTATTGGGAACTAGCTAGATTCAAGCAATTTTAATCTCACGAGATAGTAATTAATGTAGTATGACCAAGAGTTACTTCACAACATCACAAGCTAACAATTGTAGTTGCTAGAGGAGAACATGAGAAATGTTAGATCAATTACAAGTGAAATGAGAGTACAATAAGCTCAAGATCCAAAATATGGTGGAAATAGTAGTTTTAATTATGCACAAGATATAGAGTGTCAAAGTAGAAGATATACATTAGAGTAAACAATCAAACCTACTTGCAATGGTTAATAGAGTAGGGGTCTAAACCATTCAAGACTAATAAGATTCAAGCAATCTTAGATTTTGTAGAGGATAAATTTTAACGAGTCATGACCAAGAAGTGAATTTTAACAAGCTTACATCATAAAGGGGTTGAAACAGTGGATGTGGTGATGTCAACAATGCTCAGATGGAGTTAAAATAGGAAAGACATCAAAATTCAATGCAATTAATACCTAAACCACTTGTTGGGATTGGTAGATTAATTATCAAATTATTTAGCCAATTAGACATAAATGAGCCTAAATTTGATGTAAATAGTAGTTTAATTAGAGTTAGCTAAAGGTTGTTCCAAGAATATTACATTGAAAATAAAATAAAAATAAAATCCAAGAATTGGCACGCCCCATTGGAAGAAATATAATAGTAATTAAAATTTTATAAAAGGCAGGCTATGTAAAGAGCAAGAAAAATTGTAGAAATAAGGTTCCACTCAATAGCCATAAGGGTTAAAAACCATCCATTAGCTAACCCATTAGACTTAGCCCATTTTGTATTATATTTATTGTTCTAGTTGGATGGATTTTACGAACCAATACTTATGTAGCTCCTAATATTTGTTCTTATCATTCACTAAAGTGGATGAATATGAAGTTGTATATGTTTCATGTCATATATTTCATAATATGAGGCTTTTCTATTCTATGTTTAATCTATGCATGATATTTGTGGTTGCACTTATTTAATTTTATAGTCTATTTTTCCTCTAGAGATCACATCATTTCAGACTCAGACTATGTGAATACTAGTCGGGTTAGTATTGGTTTTAATATTGGACTTGCTACTTTACTGGGTTAGAACCAAATTTAGTGTAGTATAGGCTTTTTTGTTGTATTTTATTTTATATTTCCCTTAATCCTTTGAATTTTTTTAGAACCTAATTATATTAGGAGTAGAATAATTTTAGTTTAAAACATTAAAATTAGCTTTTTGCCATGCACAATTTAAACTTTCATATAGTCATAGGCTAATCATTGTCATTGTATATGATAATAATACGAATGCAATGAATGATATTGTTTAGGAAATTATAGTTTGCACAGTTTGAAATCACCTCTATTTTGTGTAGTTTAAATTCCACTCGATTATAAGTCTCTATTTATGTAGTGTAACCTTATTTGTTGTTTTATAGGATTATAATTTATCTAGCAATATGTTAAAAAAACTATTGACTCATTTATTTTTAATTTAAACTTACTTCATGCTTTGCAATGTCGATTGATTTATGTAGAGGTAAGTTTATTTTCAATGTCTATTCCACTTTTTTTAGAGTTGCAAATATATGGTAAGTTAACCATTCCTATTTTATGTATGTTATAATATCAATGTAGTGGAATTGTTTTCCAAACAATTATATTTAAGGTTAGGACATTGTGCTTAGGAAGCATGTCTCTTAGATTCATGCTAGCAAATACCACTTGAAGGAACAACTACCATAAACATCTAGGTGTATCCATGCTAGCCAAGACCTAGCCATACTAGAACCTTGGGGGAAATAAATTTCCTAACAAACTTTGTTCCAAGCAAGTTAGTTTTCCCTTGATACACCAATAGTTTGGATTTCAACCTCTTCATACCCAAAAACAACTGGGACTAGAGGGAAGTTAGAGTGTGTCATTTACATACTCAATAGAATTGGCACTAGAAAGGTTGAAGACTCTAAAATTTTGAATTCCCCTGGTATAGTGTTTATCTTACACATCTTAATTACCAATCTAGAACCAAAAGTCATCATCACTAAATCTAAGTTAGCCATAGGAGATATAGAATTTTTCATCCTTTCCCCATTAAAAATACCTAGAGCTAACAAAGTGAGACTTAGACCTAGTACTCCTCAAACTACCAATAGCTTCCCTAGATCTATTTTCCCTTTTTTGATACTTTCACTATTTCCAAGGACCACCAATGGTAGCTCCTACACCATGGTTAGTAGGAAGTACTCCTTTAAATATTCTAGGGCTTGCACTTGATATGTCTAATGATGCTTAAATATATCTTGCTAAGTATAGGCATGATGGAAAAACATTGGCTAAAAAATATATTTAGGCATACAAAGATACCTTAATCTATTAATAAATTGAACATGAGGATGTTGTTTGTAGAATATTTCGATACATATTGGATGAATTTTCATATGGATAGTATATCAACTTACCTTACAAATCTATTAATTCTTGTCCCTAGTTAAAGGTAGCATTTATCATCCACTTTTGATTACCCATAGATCCAATTGTGATATATCATTAGTTTACCTTTACCCATAGAGAACCTAATGAACCCTTGAGAATATTCAACACTAGGTTCCATAAAATGTGCACTAGATCGGTGACACCTTACACCATCATAAATGAAGCAACCATCCAAATTTACCATAGAGATTTAAACCCTTTAACTTCCATTTTTGTGAGTATATCTCCTCAAATCACATCTTTATGATTGGCATATAGCAATATTTTGGTAGTTGAACAACAATTAATACCTCAAGTTTTTTTTTGGTCAATTACCTTTGCTTAGATAATTAGGATATTATAATTTTGTATTTGATAATAATATAAGCCCTTACACAACACCTTCCCATGCTAAACCCATTACTAGGTGTCATGTATCCCAACTAGAACCAACCCTTCAATCTTGCAAGCCTATATCAAATGATGTCTAACATAAGCAATCAATAGACTATTTTGACATACTTAGATAATCAAGTAACCACAAATAACTTAATAAGACACCTCTATAAAATAATCAATAGGTATTACCCTCATTCCTAAATACCTCTGCACCCACAAGTGGTGCAATAGTTCAACTAGGATGAAGTCAACATTATACCTTAAATCCTGAGTTAGATAATATACAAAGGATGGTTTAGAACATGAGTAATAATATGCTTAAAATTTAAATTCAAGTTCCTAAAAACCCATCTACCACCAACACCTAGAATATAAATTTTAACTTCTAGATGACTAACTATTAATGGAATACTTTTCCAAATAATGGAGTCCTAAATTCTACTAGCAACTAGAACCAATCTAGTTACAACCTAAGTAATCTAATAAATTTAGTCAATATTGATCTTCCCAATTGGTGTAGGTTTGATTCCATGGCTCAACATGGTAAAACTGATTGTTCATGTTTTAAAACTACTTTGGGTATTGTTTAGAAAGAGATGGAAAATTTGGAATTTGTTCTTACTAATAAGGATTGTAGAAATTAAGTTAATCAAAATCTAGGGATACCCTAATTTTAGAAATATATGAACTCTTAGGAGTAGATGAATATTAACCCAAATAATACCTAGAAGAGGTACAATCTTACCAATAATTTTAAAGAGGTCATAATTATACTCTGTCAAGGGAAAGCATCTTTGACTTCTCCTAGTCCCCCCAAGATAACTTCCATCCCACTTTATGATCATGCCAATAAAAATCTAGTCCAACCTAGGGGTTTCATTGTGCCTATACAACCAAAATTCAATACATTGTTGCCACAAATAGAGAAAATCCTAAAATAGCACAAGCCTAGATATAATATTATTAAAGACCTTAAGAAAACCAAGGCAAACATTTATCTGTTTGAGGTAGGTTAGCTGGTTTGAAGGTTCTGTTGCCTAAACCTTCAAACCAAAATAAAATATAAACTTAGAAGGTTACTAATACTCAGGTGGTCATATACAAAGAAATGGCAGAATCTCCACCTTTCCTTCTAACTGTTAGTATTTTCAATAAAAACGCACATAATTTTCAAGTGGATCTTGGTGATTTTGGTAACATGATAACATATGTTTCTAGCCAAAAAATAGGATTGACCTCTACTACCTCAAAAAATAGGGTTGTTTAGTTAGATAAAACAAAGGTAAATATGGTTGGGGTGTTGAACAAAAACCATATATAGTTGGTTGTTGAACCTAGGATACAACAATACATTGATAATTAGTTTTTGGATATCATGGATGCATATAAAATGTTGCTCAATTGTGTTTGATCAAGAACACTAAATGGCTATATCACAACTAATTTCTCACATATGTAGTTTCTTCAACATGGTATACTTAATCATATTTGGATAGAGAGCCTAGGATAAAGGATATCATCATCGAGTACAACAATGCCAATGATGTTCTATACATTGTGCTATAATTTAGAGTCTACATTGTAGAAGTGAAAATTAGACCTAAGGATAATACTCTATCGGTGTGGACGCCACAATGTAAACAAAAATAACTAATAAAAAATTATGGACCCTCAAGTTTAATGGGTCAAAATCTAAAATGATAATTATATCAAAATTGAATTGGTCAACCCCGAAGGCAAATCTTGTCTAATTGCTTACCAATTGCAATTCTATTACACCTATAATACTTCTAAGTATGAAGCCTTAACTCATGGATTGTAGTTTACTATCAAGAAGGAATTCAAGTATGTACATGTCCTACAAGACTCATAGTTAATGATCAAACAAGTACAAAATTGGTATGCCTATCATTATAGACATATTTCAAATTATCATAGCCATGTTGGGACTTAATCAAAGATTTGAATGCTTTCAATATCTAAACCATTCCATATAGAAATAACAATGCGATAGATTCATTAATAGTAGTAGCAAGTACCCTAGAACTAGTTGCTCATTCCAAGATAAAACAATTCTTGATAGAACATGTTGTTACCATCTCTATACTAGATAATATTTAGAACATTTAAATATTTGAATATAATTAGCATATAACTAATTTTATTTCTAATTTGGGTATATTTGAAACTCAAGTTATAAATGAGAAAGATAGAAATTGCAGAGCTAGGTGAAGAAGGTGAATTGAGTTTGAAGATAAACACCATTCCCAAAGGTGTGATTTTTTGGAATATTTTTTTATTTGGACTAGCATACCCATTAGCAACAAACTGACTCATTTCAAAAGGGATCATACAAGGCATACAATTTGAGAAATATTGATAATTTCCAATATGTCTTCCTAGAAAAGACATACACTAATGAGGAGAAAAGGGGAATAATTCATACCTTAAAAGAGTTATAGAGATGTTATAGCATTGATTTATGAATATTTGAAGGTTTATGACATGTTCATAATTACCCACACCATTCCCATAAATATAGGAACAAACTCTTTTTGCAAAAGTAAAGAGTAGTGAATCCACTATTGGAACCTCTCATTCTCAAAGAGGTACAAAAAGTATTATCAACCTGCATCATTTTCCTTGTATGACATTCTACCTTGGTTGCAAATTTGTTAATACAAATATGGATAGATTTAGAAATATTAATAAAGCATCTAAGAAGGAAAGTTATCCCCTTCATTTTCTAGATGAAGTATTGTAAATGGTGAATGAATCTCATATGATGTCCTTCCTAGATGGTTAATTATGATGTAATCAAGTAATAGTAGACCCTAAGGATAGGATTAAAACTACATTTACTAGAAAATGAGAAACATTTGCATATAGGAGAATGTTATTTGACCTAATCAATGTAGGAGATAATTTCAAAAGAGCTATGGATGTCATATTCAAGGTTCTCATTGGGAAATACATCATTATTTACATGGTTACTGTCTTTTCTAAAAAGCATTAATACCATGTGGAAGACTTAAAAAAGGTGTTCCAAAGATGACAAGAGCATGGAATTTCATTGAATAAGAAAAATGTATTTTTGGAGTTACAAAAGGAAAAATTCTACAACATGTTATCTAAGAAGCTGGTATTTCCATTGACCTAGAAATATTTGAAGTTATTCTAAATAAATTCCTATCCAAAAACAAAAAGGAGCTAAAATCCTTCTTTGACAAAATTAACTTGATGAGTAAATTTATTTTAGGTTTTGCAAAAAATTTCCAATATTTAAATGCAATGCTCAATAAGGATGCAAAGGTCATATGGACTGGGGAAGCACAAGCTAATTTTAAATACATTAAAAGAGAAATCATGAATGCTCTTATATTAATTAGTCTAGATCATATTCAACATTTCTGCATTCACTCATTTGCACCATAATATTCAACTATTGGTGTTTTAATGCAAGGAAAGAAAGTTAGAGATGAGAAAAAAATAGATTTCATAATATCACCATTAAAGGATGATCAACTCATATATTTTATAATTTATAAACAATCCTTTTCTCTAATCAAATCTATGAAGAAAATCTAGCACTATATCCTACATAGCAAAATGTCTGCAATAATACTAGATTCAACTATGAAAATAGTGCTAATGCAAAATGAGTTAGGGGAATATAGAGGTAAGCAGATGTTGATCCTATAAGAGTTTGATTTGGAAATCCATCCCATACAAATTTTCAAAGGACAGGGGCTAAGCAAAACATTAGTTGAAATATACTCATATCTCATGCCAACATTATTCTATGGAAGAAATTACCAATGATGAGTGGTATTAGGATCATTTATTATTTACTAACCAGAGTATGTTTTAATCACATAAATTATACCTAAAGAAGAGCATTGTTCATTAAAATAATGAATTTCATGATAAAAATAGGTATTTTATATCAAATAAATGATGAAGGAAACTACTTGATATGTCTAAACAAGCAAGAAGTTGTCGAAGTTCTTAAATATTTTCATGGTAAATATGGAATAGGACATGGCTCACGGAATTCCATAACACACCAAATATTGAGAGTTAGTTACTACTAGCCCCACATATTTAAATATGTACATGTGCACACTCATTCATATCATGTATATGAAATCATAGCTCACCAAGAAAGGAGTTCTCCCATGTGTAGAGATACAAAGCCACCATTGATAATGAACTCAAAGATAAAGGGAGAGCAATATACACAATGATTTTTATTACACAATATAATATTTTACAATGCAAAGTAAAAACCCTTTATCATTTATAGATTACAAAGATGCCCAAATGGGGACTTTTCAACAAGAAATGGTGTTCTTGCTTCTCTCCCACAATAGTTGTGATCAAGATAATATCGTCAGGGTATGTATGAGGGTGTAGGATCTTCCAAGGGCTACTGTAAATAGGTGAACAACCTACACACAACAAGAAATAAATGTATTAATAGCTAAATGGGCCCACCTAATTTTTGCCTTAGTTCATATAGCATAAAAACCACAGTGAATCAAAAGAAATTGTTGTTAACTAAACCCGAAATGCATAAAATACAAGATTTATACCTGTTATAGCGTGTGACAGTCATCGAAAATGTTGTTATTGCTATTTTGTGATAGAGGTGAGACTATCTCTAGGAAAGTAGTAAACAGAGATCGTGACCATATCAAGGGATGCGGTCTTGAGGTGATTGTAAATTAAAAAATTGCTAAATTCAATAGCTCAAAAAGGGCAATAGTGGAGTTACGAGAGTTTTGGGATGTGGTAAAGGTTATGGGTAGTGGTCAAGTGGACTTAGATAAGTGGTAAGTAGAGAATTTGGTAGCATAAACTTAGCTCAAAATGGGCTCCCCTCCCGTGGCCATAGCCAAGGATTTTTATAGAGGTTTTAGGGTTGGGTGAGTGGGATGCCACAGAGGCTCCACTTGGATTTCACATGGGCAGGGTAGGTGGGGGAAGGGTCTAGAGAATGGTAAGGTGGAAGGGAGATGGATGGGATCATTAAATTATCTTAAGGAGTGCAATCCTAAGGGTATGGGAAACTAATTTTTAATTTATTTTCCATGGGCATGGAGGATTATGACAAGTAATTTTTAATTGCTAAAATGATGAGGTGTAGGGAAAGAGAGTTGGCATAGTAAATGGATTTGGGGAAAGTGTCCTAGAGGGATGGGAAACTAATATAAAATTAGTTTCCTAAGGGCCATAGGAGAAAGGAAAATAATTTAAAATTTCTAAAATAATGATGTGGCTTGGCCTTGGGCCAAGTGGGTTTAATGCAACTTTCTAACTTTTATTATTTTTAAATTTAAAATTTCCATTTGTGGCATGGAGGGAAAGTGCATGTGAGGTGGCAATTTAAATTAGGGGATTTTTAGAGATTTGGGAGGGGCATATTTTCTAGGCATCTAGAGAATTTTTATTAAATACATTGCCTAGAACATTGTTAAATCATAGTTAAGGGGCTTTAATGATGTGTTTAATTAATGTTAATTTCCATTGTTATTATTTTATTTATTTTTTATCATTTTCTATGTAGGAGGAGTCATAAATAGTGGCCATGATGGTGATATTAATTAGGATAATTTGAGGTTTAATTAATTATTAATGGTGTAGGAAAATGGGTAGGGTTTAATATTTTATTTTATTTACATTATTATTATTATTTTGTTATTTTTGTGGGTGTAGAAGGTATATTAAGAATTTGATTTATTATTTATTTTAAAACTTGTGGTGTTTTCTAAGGTTTTATTAGGCATTATTAGGGAATTTATTTTATCTACAATTTTGTAAGACTTACTTAGGTAATCTTATTTTTAATTTATTATGCTATCAAAATTATTATTTTTCGATGTCTATAGATGCCTATTTTTGCAATGTGTTGTTTGAAAAAACAACATAGTGCAAAAAATGTTTGTCAAAATTTTGGTGTTTTATTGCCTCGGTGATATGATTATCCTCGTGAGAATATTTGGAAACCCCCTCAAGTGGTGAGTGAACAGGTGAGGTCACAAAGCCAAGGATAAGCCACTTGATAAAATTGGAAATGGGAAGGATAGGGAAGGTAAAGGGAGTGGGGAGTGAATAATAAAATGGTGGGGAATTTAAGGTCTGAACTTCAGGGGAGGAGAGTGATATGGGGGTGTGAATATGGGGATATGTGGGTACGGTAGGGATGCAATCAATAAACTAAGTTTATACCCAAATTATAAGGAAGCATGGGATCACTACTTAAAAGGAAGGTAAAAAAGTGCGTAGCCTAAGGAGGCTAAAAAGAGGATAAATCCCAATGGGGCGAGCATAAAAGGGGTGCCTAAGGATGCAAATGTAAAGGATTTTTGAAGGATGCAATGTGAAATAAATTCCCAAGGGGGCTAAGAAATCATAAAAAAAATGTTGTGTAGGTAAACATAGGTTCGAAGAAGAGCATGATGCATCTAGTGAAAGTATGAAAGGAACAATGGTTGATTAGGATGGGACAACATCAAAATTAATTTTATAGGGTAAATTAATTGCTTTAATTAAGTAATGAATTGGGTGAATAGGGGTAAGTAAGTGGGGTGGGATAAATGGGATGAAGAGTGGAGGGTGTCGGCATAGGCTGTGTAGGTGGTAATTTTTTTTTAATTAATTGTTTTTATGAAAGTAGGTTTGGTGGGGTAAAAATGAATATGTGATGAAATGTGTTTTATTTGTATAGATATGTACATGTTTTTATGTGAGGATATACTTATTGGGTGCTATGTTTTTATTGTAGGGGGATTTTCTATGAGCAAAGCATCGATTCAATAACCTGTACAAGGATGTGCAAAAGAAAAAATTGGGTGGTGATGATTGGAAGTGGCTCAAGAGGATTGGGTTGTAGGATGTGGTTCGATTGGAGAATGTATACTTCAACCAAGCTTACTTAACCACCTTGGTTGAGTGGTGGGATTATGAGAACAACACTTTTGTGTTGCCAATAGGGGAGATCACCATCACTTTGGAGGACATCTACCAGATTTTGCACTTACTGGTAGAGGGTGATAGGATAGTGGTAGCAGAGACCCAACAACTATATAGGATGTTGAGGAGTGTTTATGGAGATTGGGCAACTAATGTGGTAGTAGATTTCGATCATGGAGGGGTATTTGAGGAGTGTCACTATTCAATCATGATGATTTTACTTACCATGTGGTATTTATGAGTATAATATCTAACATTATACTCCCAAAATCTTTAGGCACACATTTTCCATAAAATATGTTAGACGTGGTGATGGACATGATAGAGTATGAGACGGTTTTCATGTGGGCATCGATGTTACTGGCTCAAACCTACAGGGAGCTATAAGGTACAGAGGAGAGATATAATGGGGTTAGGAGTGAGCTTCCTCCTTTAGGTATGGGGATGGGAGTATTTTATGATAGAGAGGCCATTAGGGATATTTTGGGGGTGCATGTAGATCCAGATATGGAGATTAGATATGCGATGATATAGGATCATAAGGAGTGAGGTTTGAGTTGCAATAGAGCAGTCAGTGTGGAGTACTATTAGGATGTATTTTGATGATTACAACTAGGACAAGTTGTATGGAGGTTGTGGCTAGCAAGGCCATGGTGGGATATAGATAGAGTGCATATAAGGAGAGTGAGGAGGAGGAGATAGTGCTATGGGTATCACAAGGGATATTATGAGATATTTTAGTATGATAGTATGCTCAGTTAGTTTGGTATAGTACGGGGTGTTCCTCTGGTGCTAGTGGTCTATAGTAGGAGGGATTCCAAGAGGCACTTGCCCCATAGAGAGTTAGTAGAGGTGAGCAAGAAGGATGATATGGACCTAAAGGTTGATGAGGTAGAGAATATCAATCACAACAGATTATGATGCATGGTGGTAGACTCATGGGATCCTGATATAGGATGGAGGAGGGGATGCAGATGATGAGGATATGGAGCGATTGAGGAGGTAGATGTTTATTCTAGAGGGGGATAGGTAATAGGCTATGTATGAGATGGATAAGACCTAATATAGGTTATAGATAGCCAAGGTGGAGATGGCTAGACTCTACTAGGTATATGAGCATGGTATGGTGGATCTTCAGAGGGTGGTAGAGAGGGAGAGGGCTCAGTGAGTAGTACATGTGAGAGAGTTAGAGGCTACGAGGGATATATTGGTAGCAGAGCATAGTGATTTGGTATCAAGGTTAGATCAGTGGAGATTAGAGCAATATGAGCTCATAGAAGAGTGGTATGAGTTCATAGTGGAGAAATATGAGCTTTGATTCTAGATGGAGAGGTTGCAGGTAGGATATATGTAGGAGTGAGGATCAGGAGTGATTGAGGAGGGAGTGCTCAGCACTTCGATATTGGGTGTAGAAGTTGTATATTGAGTTAGAGTAGGCGAGGACTCAGAGTTAGGGAGGATCACCAGCTTTGATAGCTTTTGAGGAGGCATAAGCGTGGAGTCAAAGGTTAGAGGTGGAGCTCTTGAGGTATAATATTCCACTACCAGAGGACTCCTCATGATCATGATCTTAGAGTAGGAGTAGGAGCATGGCTTCAGGAGCACCATCTATCAGTGCATGAGTGCCCCATTTTCATGAGGGGATAGGGTCATAGTCCAGTGGAGGGGATAGGAGTGAGCAAGAGAGATGAGGACCTCAAATGGGTTAGGTTAGAGATGGAGGTGAGGGGTTGTCAATGAGCAATGGTGAGGCTAATGAGTACCTATAGACCGGATTGTATTTTTGATATGTATTTTTGTTATATATGGACTACCTATGGGCATGATATATTATGTATCATTTTTATGGATATATATATATATATATAATTTTATGTCTCATTGTGTTTATGTGTGTGAATGTATGTATGGATTTTGTGTCTAAATGATTAGTAGATAGATAATGGATGTGATAATGATATGATGGATTAATGTGAATGGAGAAAATGAAACACATGTAATGGTAAAAGATAATGAACATAGGAAATTATATGATGGATAATTATGATAATATATAATAAGTAATAGTGATCATGGGAATGATGGGAAATGTTCACCTCATTAATCAAAAATATCTCCTGAAATACACAAGGGTATATAATGTAATTGGGAAAAAGGGAATAAGAAAATAAAGAAAAAAGGAATGGAGGAAGAGGGGAGAGGGAAATATCCAAAGGATATTTCATGAGACTCAAACACCCTAGTGCTCCTCTCAAGTGGTAAGGTGCCCATTCTAGGCCATTAGGATTAGAGGTCCCTTGAGACATATCAAAATATCCTAGAATCATTGTGTGTAGTGAATTCATTAACCTAATTTTTGAATAGGTTTGAACTTAACCAATCATAGCCCTAATGAGAAAGATAAGCTCATCATGAAGGCATACTCCATTGCCATTCATGCATCTATAGCCCTAATGGAGATAGCACATGGTCCATCGATGTTGCTCCACTATCAACCAAGCATCTATAGCCTCGATGGAGTCATCTAATACGCCCAAGGATTCAGGCTATATTATTATTTCATTCCTTTCATTATTTTTTTTAAAAGCATGAACCCTTGGGTTTTGGACCGCTAAAAGGGATACGATGAGCTAATATAGGCATTAGGACTAATCATGATGTCATCCTCACCTAGTAAAAAATAATATTAATTATGTGTGTAATGTGTGGATTCTAGGATGTCTCAATAGGTCATGAAGGGAGGCTCCAAATCATCATGGCTTTGAATGGGATATATGTGCACTTGAGGAGGATACTAGGTATGGCTGAGTGATGAAAAGGTCCTTAGGATATGAAGAAATGGATAAGAAGAAAAGGGATGCTAGAAGAAAGGAGGGGGAAGAAACATATATACCCTTATTCATAAAGGAAAGGTAAATGATTAATGAGGTAAGCACCTCCCATAAAGAAACAAAAGGTGATGATGTGAAAGGGGAATGTGGAGGATATAGTCACAATAATTATAAGATATTTATCCTCACCAAATCAGCCTATGCAATCTAAAAGAAACATCACTCCCTGCTATACTATCCTCACATGTAAAGGATATTGTAGAGTGACATGGTGAAGATAAAGATCGAATAAAAAGGTGACAATAGAGCTATGTGGTAGGGATAAAGTGATACAAAATGTGGGATACAAAAAGGGTGCAAAAAGGATACAAAAGTGTGCAGATAAGGGATATGTATTTATTGATAAGAGAAAATGTATGTACAAGAGGTATAATAGTTATAAATGGATATGAAAATTATGCATAAAAGGCCTGTAGGTGCAAAATATTTATAGGCTCAGGCTCCTCGTCTCCCTCAAGGGTAGCAAGTCTGTATGCTCCTATATCAAATTTTTGTTTAATGATATAAGGCCCCAACCAATTGGCTGTAAACTTATCCCACAAGTGAGGGGGGATGTGAGACTATTGTTGATTTGCTTTTAGGACAAGGTCACCTACTTGGAATTCATGAGGATGAACCTTATGATCATAGGCTCATTTGATGTGATCATGATAAATGTGGAGATGCTCTAAGGCATTAATCCAATGTTCATCAAGAAGGGTTAATTGATCAAGCCTAGCTTGGTGAGTGGTATCATCATCCATGAATTCCTGTAAAGAAATTCGAAGGGATGGGATTTCAAGTTCTAAAGGCATAACCACCTCAGCACCATAGACCAATGAAAAAGGAGTTGCCCCAGTAGGGGTGCGAATGCTAGTACGATAGGCCCATAACGTGAGAGGTAATTGGAGGTGCCAGTCCCTATGATTTTCCTTAACAATATTCTTAAGGATAGAACAAATGGTTTTATTAGAGGCCTCGACCTACCCATTGGCTTATGGGTAATAAGGAGTGGAGAAACTATGGTGGATGTGATATTTTTGACAGAGGGTGTGAACATTCTTATTTTTAAATGGGGGACCATTGTCCGAAATAATCTTGGATGGTATCCCAAAATGACATATAATATGATGAAGGATAAATTCTACAATTTTAGCTCTAGTAGTAGAGGTAAGAGGGATGGCCTCTACCCATTTAGTAAAATACTCGGTAGCCGTTATAATAAAGGTATGTTGTCCAAAAGAAGGGGAGAAATTTTACCAATCAAGTCTAACCCCCATTGTGAAAATGGCCAATAGGCCTGTATGGGCTGAAGAGCTTGCGAAGGCACATGGGTTAAGTGAGCATGAGTTTGGCATTTAACACATCATTTAACATATTCAGAGCAATCATGCTCCATGGTGGGCCAATAATATCCCATTCATAAAATTCATTTGGCAATAGCTAATCCACTAAAGTGGCCCCCACATGTACTATCATGTGCTTGAGTGATTGCCCATTGAGTTTCTTGAGGTTCTAGACAATGGAGTAGGATACCATCATAACCTCGTTTATAGAGGATGTCCCCTAGTAGCACATATCATGCTACCTTTTGTTTGAATGCTCACTTGGTGGTAGAGGGAAAATTTAGTGGAAAAGATCTGATTTGAAGGTATTCTCGTAATTGAGCAAAGAATGTGGAATAGGAGTCGATGGAAGTGGTAGTGGTGTGACAATCCCCTGCAATGATGAAGGTGGATGTTGTGGGTTGGGCTATTGTTTGGGTGAAGGTTTTAAGGAGTGGGGAGGTGATGGAGGGATATGGATGGGTTGTAGGCTCAGTAGAGGAGGAAGGGTTCATGTGGATGAGGGAATGGAGGAGAGTTTAGATTTGGAAGGTTTGAAGAGAAGGGGATTCGATAGTAATAAAATTTACATCTCGTTCGATGTCGGGTGTAGGTGAGTGAAGAGTGGATTGGGCCAAAGTTTTAACATGGAGAGTAGTGACATCGTAAAAGGGGTTTTTGGGTATAAGGGATCCTAAGGAAGCCATAGTGTCTGCAAATTGATTGGATGAGCGAGGAATGGCATCAATCTCATACCAATCGAGTTGGGCCAATAACTTGTCAGCAATGTCTTTATAGGACTACAGAATCGGATGTTTACATTGATAAACTCCCTTAATTTGATTAATAATTAAAAGGGAGTCACCAAAGATACGTAGGCACTTGACACACATCGCTAAAATGGTCTGAAGCCCAAGGATGAGAGCCTCATATTCTGCATTATTGTTGGTGCAAGGAAAGTCTAGTTTAAAAGAAAAGGGGATAGGAATCCCTTATGGGGTAACTAGGACTACTCCTACACCACCCCCTTGTTCACATTTAGAACCATCAAAGAATAAGGTCAAGTCATCATTATCATCATCAAGTGGTGTTAGTTCATTTATCGTATCAATAGTAAAAATAAAATCATCGAGAAGCTCAATTTTAAGAGGTTCAGTATTGGGTAAAGGAGCTTCCACGAGTTGGTCAGCAATGACCTGACCCTTTATGGATTTTTGACTAATAAATTCTATGTCAAACTCATTGAGGAGCATAATCCATTTGGTGGTTCTACTATTCGTATATGTGCGACTCATCATATATCGTAGGGGGTTTTCTTTGGCCACCACATATGTAGTATGATTTAACATATAGTGTCATAATTTCTTGGTGGTAAATACTACAACAAGGCATAATTTTTCGACATAGGGATAGCGGCTCTCATAACTAACAAGTGTGCAACTCAAGTAATAAATGGCTTGCTCATGGTTTAGATCATTCTTTTGTGCGAGCATTGTCCCTAAGGCAAAATCAGTGGTAGATATGTACAAAAGGAAGGGAATGTCGAGTTTGGGAGGAACGAGAACTGGAGGGGATGCGAGGTATCACTTGATATTATCAAAAGTAGCCTGGCATTCAGGCATCCATTCAAAATTAACCCCCTTTTGTAAAATGTGATTAAAGGGCTTGCATTTATCAGATAATTGAGCTATAAATCATCGAATGGCTTGGATCTTGCCTTGCAAGCTCCTTAATTCCTTGAGGTTTCTAGGGGGAGGCATATCCATTATTGCCTTAACTTTATTAGGGTCCACTTGAATGCCCTCTTTGGAAATAATAAACCCAAGTAACTTTCTTGAAGTGACACCAAAGACACACTTCTTAGGATTGAGCCTAACATTATGTTCTAAGAGGTGATCAAAGACTTTGCGTAGAACATCAATGTGATCATGTCGATGTTTAGATTTAGTGAGGAGGTCATCGACATAATCATCCATGAGTTTATGCATGTAATCATGAAAAATATAATTCATGGCTCGTTGATAAGTGGCTCCAATATTTTTGAGTCCAAAGGGCATTACTTTGTAACAAAAAGTCCCCTAGGGAGTAGTAAAAGAAGTCTTGTGTTGATCAATAGGGTTAACTCAGATTTGATTATAACCCAAGAAACCATCCATAAGGGATAACATTTCATGTCTGACCATAGCATCTACTAGTGTGTCTATATTAGGTAGCAAAAAATCATCTTTGGGACATACTTTGTTAAGATCTCGGAAGTCAGTGCATACATGTATCCCCCCATTGGGTTTAGCAATGGGTACCATATTAGCAACCCATTCAAGATAGTCAATGGGTTGTATAAAGCCCACATCAAGTAATTTTTGTAATTCATCTTTCACCATGAGGGTGATGGTGGGATGTAATTTCTACAATTTTTGTTTAACAGGTCAGGCATCAAGATTTAACACAAGATTGTGGACCACTAAATTAGGATCGAGGCTAGGCATATCTTTATAGGACCAAGCAAATACCTACTTATATTATTTTAGGAGTGTAATAAATCATTCTCGCTCTTCCTCGAAAAGGTATTTTCCTATTTTAACTATCTACGGGTTGGTGGGGTCAGAGCTAAGGTCGATATCTAATGTTTCTTCGATTAACATGTGGGAGCCCTCCTCCAATTGATGTGGTGTGGGTATGAGGAGTGGATCATTTGTAGATGCAAGTGTGGGAGGAGCCTCAATTATATAGATCATGCATATGGTTGTAGGAGAGGATGAGATATGGTTAAGAGTGTATGGGATGAGTTGTGGGATGGGTATAAAGTCCTCTAGGCTAGGAGGTGTGGAAATGAGGCTCATATCAATAGCCTCGGGTTGGATATGTAGTAAGTGATCTGGCTCACTAGGAAGTTGAAGAGGAGTGAAGAGGTCAATAGATATCATGAGGATGTGGGGGTGTGGTGAGGGTGTGATATTATGGGAGTTTGTCTCCTCCTCATTCTCCTCATGAATGGAAAGGGTTTTGGTTAAGGAGGTAAGGGAAGGTATATCGGTATAGCCAAGGCCTACTCAGGTATTAGGTAATTGATATGGAAGGTCAATAAGGGTGTGGATGCCTTGCTCATATTGTCCTAGGCCAAAGCCCTACCAATGGCATTTTTGAAAGTAGTATAGGACAAAATATGGCTTAGAGAGGTAGTCAATGTTAGCACAAAAATGATCTTGGGAGGGGATGAGGGTGGATGGTGGTGTAGGTGTGTTGAGTCCCCCATAAATAAAATTGGTGTGGTTAGGTGAGGAGCCTAAAGACACAATAGCACCTATAGTAAAAGGTATATCATGAGGTCTACCAAAATATTTGATGGACTCTACATTTGGTAAATTTTTAATATGTACATTATGTACAAGGTATTCACCTATGGTCGGATTGGTCATATGTATAGTGACATGTGGGATTATAGGATGAGGTGAGGTAGGAGCTATGGAAGTGGTAGATGTGGTTTGGGGTAAAGTGATTGGGATAGGGTCAGATGAGGTTGATGGAGGGGTAGTGTTGGAGGAAGTATCTGGTGCTATGGATGTAGGGTTAATTGGTGTGGGATGTGAGGCATGGGGATCCTCTTCTTGGGAAATAGGAGTGGTAGGATCTAGGGTAGGGTTAGTGAGGGGATTAGGATGATGGTCTACGACTTCAGGTAATGGAAGGGGTGTACCTAGGGTTTGGGAGGAGGTGGGTGATTGATCCTCCATCGGTGCCAAGATATGAGAAATAGTGTGGGGTATGGGTGAGGAGGTAGAGGTATTGGTATTAGGGGTGATGGAAAAGTGGGTGGTGGGTAGTGAAGGTTGAGAGGGATCGATGATTAAGTTGTAGTACTTAAATGGTTCATCATCTACCGGTATGCAATGGATAAGGCCATCATGTACAAACTTTAAACAATGATGTAGGGTAGATGGAACACATCGCATCTCTCGGATCCATGGTCATCCCAAGAGAATGTTGTACTACATTTCTCCCTCAAGGATATATAGTAGGGTATGAATGGTTTTAGGGCCAACTTGGATGGGTAAAACTATAGTTCCTAAAGTGGGGCAAAGGGCATCATTGAAGGCATGAAGGGTAAAATCAGAATGGACTATATAAGAAGAAGGAATGTTAAGGTGTTTAAGGGCCACCGATGTGATGATGCTAATGGAAGATCTTGTATCGACCAAGACCCTCTTAAAGGCTAGGCCATTAATGGAAGTGATAATATGCATGGGGGATCGGGTGCCCCCATAGGCATTGTCTTAATCTCATAGTCATAAAAGGTGATAGTGGGTTTAGTGCATGTGCAGATATGGCCTATAAAATTGGTAAAAGCCTATGGGTCTTGAGGGGGAACATCAATTGCTTTTAGGATTTCCATTAAAGCCTCTTGATGGGTCGAGGATTGTTGGATAAGGTCATAGATGAAAATTTTAGTAGGGGCAAGTTTAAGGTAATTAGTTAATTTTTGGGTAAGGGTAAGGATAGGTTTAGGAGGGATTTGTTTGGGAGCTATAGTAATAATAGGGGTTGGTATTTGGGGAATGTTATATGGGGAATGTGAGGATTGGGTTTGGGATTGGGCTTGAGATGGATGTGGGTGGTTGGTTTGGTGTTGACCTCGAGTGGTCACATGCACCATCCCAACAAAACTAGGTTTATGATCAATATGGTTTACTTGGTTGGGTGGTGTGGAGGATGTAGAGGTTGTGGTGTGTTGGGGTAAAGGGTTTTGGTAGATCCCAAGGTTTTGATTAGGGGGAGCTACTAGATTGTCTACATGGATTTCCCCCTTTCTATCATGTCTTGGACCACATTTTTAAATTGCATGCAATGTTTGATGTCGTGGCCTAGTTGACGATGATAGACACAATAAATATGGGGTTTATAGGATTGAGGTAAGGGTCTATTGGGATCATAAAGAGGTTTAATTTTAGGAAGGGTAATGGCTTTGGATTCGGTGAGGTGATGAAAGATATTGGCTAAAGGCTCAGCTAGGGGAGTAAATTCACGTCTTGGTACTTGACGAGGCTTGTTTGAAGGTTGGGATGTGGAAGTGGAGGCTAGGGGTTGGGTCGAGGATGGTTGGGGTGTTGGTTGAGGTTGGGGTTGTGGAGAAGATTGGATAGTGGTGGTAGGAGGGAGTGTAGGAAGGATAATTTGGTTGACTTGGGGTGATTTGGAAGAAGTGGCATTACCCTTTTGGTTTTTATTATTCCATTATTTCTTTTTAAGTTTTATGATGCCCTCTTGGATTTTAATATCCTCAATGACCTTAGCTTGAGCTAATGCCTCCTCAAAGGTCCTATATTGTTGTAATTGCAAGAGTAAGGAAATGTGTTTGTTGCAACTATGAGTGAAGAGGTGAGTTAGCTTGGTGATGGGTAAGGAAAAGGGTAATTCATTAATCATTGCTTGCCATCGAGCTCCATAATCTAAGATAGATTCATCTTCAAATTGCTTGAGGTTATAGATGTCAGTGAGGTTGGATTTATTTTTTACTAAGAGGGTGAATCTCTCAAGGAAGAGGTTGGCTAATTGCTCAAAAGAGTAGATGCTATGTTGTGGTAGAGAATTATACCATTCGAGGGCAATGCCACTTAGGTATATGCTAAAGGTACGAAGAAGGAGGTGGTCACTACCACTAATGAGAAAATAAGCATTAAGATATTTGCTCAAAAAGTCTTTTGGATCCCCATGTCCTGTAAAGGGGTCAAGTTTGGGTAACTCAAATTTATAGGGGTAGATTGGGGTAGGTATAGATGGATGAATAGGTTGTGTGTAAATTTGACTAAGGGTAGGCTTTTGGTAGCCTATGCCCATAGTTTGGAGCTCAAGTGCATTCATACGACTAATAAGTCATTGTATCTCATCTTATGAGGATGACTATGATATAGGTGGGGTAGGAGTTGGGTTGTAAGTGGGATTAGGAGGTGTAGGGGTATAGGTGGGAGGTTGGGAGGTGTAATTTTGGGGTTGGGTTGAGTAGGTTTGGGTATTAGGTTGAGGTGGTAATGGTTGTGAAGGGTAAGGGGTGTAAGGTGGATATTGAGGGTAATATTGAAAGGCATCGGGAGGTGGTTGGAAAGAGGGAGTTGGGTGTAAAGGGTTTGGTTGTGGTTGGGGAGGGGGTTGAGGAACTTGTGGTGGAGTGGGTTGAAGAATTTGGGATGGCATATATTGATGTTAAGGATATGTGGGTAAATTTTGAGAGGGTTGTTGAGGAACTTGTGGATGAGTGTATTGGGGGATTTGGGATGGGGTATATTGAGGTTGGAGAGGGGGTTGAGGGGCTTGAGATGATGTGTATTGATGTTGAGGGTATGAGGGTAAGGTTTGAGGGTTAGGTTGAGAGGGTTGTTGTGGCCATTGATATGATTGGGGTGGTTGTTGGGGAATGGCTTGGTATTGGGCATAAGGAGGTTGGATGGGAGGATTGGAGGGAGATTGTTGGGGTGGTATAAAGGATTGATTTTGGGATTGGGGTGAGGGTATGTGTTGTTGGGTAAGAGAGGGGACTTGAGTAGGAATAGAGGGATTAGATGGTATTTGGATTTGAGGTGGTGGTTGGACATTGGGAGTATTAGATTGGAGTGGAGGATTGGTGCTAGTAGAAGGTTTTGAGGCTAAAGTTAAGAGAGGGTTGGTTGGAGGTGGAATATTAGGCATAAAAATGCTAGGGTTATGAATTGACATACCATATACTATAGTATATGGTGGGGTAGTGGTGACATTGGATTGAGGAGAGAGTGTGGAAGAGGATGGTTGGGAGGGTCCAACATTGGTAGCTACAAAGGTTGAGGTAGAGGGAGGGGTAATAGAATGGGTAATTACATTAATTTGGGGTTGAGACATTAGTTGTTGGAGTGGGGTGGTATTGAAGTAGGAGGTTGGGTAAGGTTTTGGGAAGTGGGATAATCGATAAGGGGTTGGGATAAAAGGTCAAGAATGGTAGTGGTGGTGGATGGGGGTTGGGGAATGGTGATCAAAGGTAAGGTAGAGGTTGAGGGGTCAAAAGGTGATGGGACTTGTTGGTGTTGGGTTGGGCTAGCCTCACTAGAGGTATCTATGGAAATAGTCTTGGTATTGGCCATGGTAGTAATAATGGGGTAAAGGTCATAATTGTGATGTGTGTCTGAAGGAAATGGATTATGTTGTAGAAAAGAGGTAGATTGAGTGAATAACTCTCCACTCAAAGGTGGTAAGCTAGGTGTAGTGGAATATGGTTGGGTAGGGTCCATGGTAGATTGGTTTTGCGCTCAGGCTTGGCTTCATATCAAAACCATAGAACACATAAAATGACCAAAGGTTAGTCACACAAAAAGGTTATGTTAATACGTCATAACCCTAAGAGGTAATACTAATCATGCAAAATTATAAATTATATGTATATAGATAAATACAAAATAAGCAATCAATAATACAAACCACACCAAATATATATATAACCACATAAATATATATATAAATAGGGTTTTTGAGTGTGTTTTATGTAAAACCTACCCTAGACTACAAAAGGTGGTGGCGAAGTGGTATCTAAAAAAGGTGTGTTGGCACATTCCCCTTGTGAATGGTAAAATACCAATGGCTAAAATGGTTTCCTAGGATGGAGGGTAGGTGTGGGGTAGCCTAAGGGAACAAAAATACCTCTACGAGAGAGGTCACATTGTCTAAGTCCTGCTACTTGCCTAATACCTGAGGTAAGGCCCCATAGGCTTTTGCTTCACCCTCGGGTAGGCTTGGACAAAATTGATAGCTGTGTTCCACCAATTATTAAGCCCCATGGCTAAAGGGCATCTAACCTAATGATTACCCCAAGCTAGTCCCAAGGGTAACCAACCTTTCGATGATGAAATCTAGAAGACTATCATACTAACTATGGCGATTCTAGGGCTCCTAATGGTTGGTGGTGAAATCCAACATCGCCAAGGAGGTTATCCTCGCACTCAAATGTATATATGTATAAAATGGAGTGCAGAAAATATGGTGCAAGTGTGTGAAAATCTACTCTAAGCAAACAACAAGAAAAATGTCTATGTTATAGGTTGAGATGAATGTTAATCTAACAATTGGATGAATGAGAATGTAGTTTTCTTATCAAAATTTTGTATGCAAGGGAGACCATCTACAGGGAGATGGTTACAGGTAGTGATACCATCTTCAAGGAGACGGTACAGATAGATAGTGCAAAAATAGAGCAAACAGCACTCAAAACAAGTGATAGGTAAGACCGCCTTCAGGGAGGCGGTAAGATAGTGTGAGACCATCTCTAGGGAGGTGGTATAGTAGAAAGTGCCAAAAATAAGCAATAGACAATACTCAAAATAGATGATAGGCAAGACCACCTTTAAGGAGGTGGTAGGATAGTGTGAGACCATCTCTGGGGAGGTGGTACAACAACACAAGCTAGAAAATAGAGTAGAAAATATTGTTACAGCAATAAAATGCAGTACCACCTTTGGGCATGCAGTCTTGAGTAGAGACAAAAGCAGTTTACAGAATGCAACAATCTATTTCCTAAATGATAAGTAAAAGAAATTTAAACTAAATCATACTATTATCTAATATTTTATAGCAGAAACTAAAGAAATTTATGCTAAAAAAAAATAAAACTTAAAAACTAATACTATATAGAATTGCCAAGTAAATGAAAGTGCTAAAAGTAAAGATGCTAATGAAACTACTTGTTCTAGCTAAGGGAAGGTAAACCCAAAGAGGGTTGTTGTGGGTGAGTGTGTGGATGTGTAAAGGGGAAGCCCAAGGGAGCAAGTTGTGGTAAAAAGGAAGCCTAAGGAGGCTTGAGAGTGTGTGTAAAGTAAAGCCCTAGGGGGCAAAAACTAAACTAGGAGCCCAAGGAGGCTGGTGTGTGCGAGTGTATGTAAGGAGAAAGCCCAAGGGGGCTAGCTATGCTAAGAGTGTGTGAAAACAAATCCCAAGGGGGCAAAATGTGGTAAAAGTGTGTAAAAAAAATCCCAAAGGGAGTAAAGGTGTGGTACAAGGGGAAGCCTAAGGAGGCTTGTAATTGTGCAAAGAGCAAAGCCCAAGAGGGTAAGCTAAGCTAGATGTGTGTGTAAAAGAAGCCCAAGGAGGCTTGTGAAGTGGGTGTTAGAAGAAAACTAAAGAAGCCTTAGGAGGCTTGTGAGTGATGAAAATGAAAGCCCAAAGGGGTAAGCTAGGCTAAAGCAAAACCTAAGGAGGCTTATATGTGTAAAATAGGCTAAGATGGCAAAACTATGCTGATAGGGAAATCCAAGAAAGCTTGCAAAGTGTGAAAGGAAACAAAGTAAACCATCAAAAGCCTAAGGATGCTTGGAGGTGTGTGAAAGAGCCCTAGATTATACTACCAAGTAGAGCTAAGAGCAAATTAAGAGAGCTTACCTAGAAGCCTACACATGTTTTGTTTTTGCAAGTTTGTGTATCTAGGGCAAATTCATCTCCACCTAGGTGGTATAGCAGTGTGAGACCATCTCTGCCCACGCAGTCTCGACTATTACCTACAAAACAATAGAAAATGATAGTAGTTAGTAAAAATATGCAACTGTGGTCAAAAAATAGTAGTAAATTGCATAAAAAAGAGACTACACTTTACTTTTATAACTGATATAAATTGAAATAAAGCAAAAATAAAGTGCAAGTTAAGGGAATGGTCCCATCGGGTGTGCCATTTTGTAGGGATGAGAAGCCACCATTGACAATGAACTCAAAGATAAAGGGAGAGCAATATACACAATGATTTTTATTACACAATATAATATTTTACAATACAAATTAAATCTCTTTATCATTTATAGATTACAAATTAGCCCAAGAGGGCTTTTACAAAAATAATGGTGTTTGTGCTTCTCTCCCACAATAGTTGGTGATCAAGAGAATATCGTGAGTGGGTGCTTGTGAATGGAGATCTTCCAAGGGCTGCTAAAGATAGAGTGAAAACCTACACACAACCAACAAAGAAGGTATTAATAGATAAATGGGCCCACCTAAGTTGGGCCTTAGTCCATATAACATAAAAACCACAGTAAATCAAAAAAAACTGTTGTTAAATAAATCTAGAATGCATAAAAAATAAAATGTATACCTATTATAGCGTGTGACAATCATCGAAAATGTTGTTGCGAGTTGCTTTTTATCACAAATGGTGAGACTATCTCTAGGGAGGCAGTAAGTAGGGGTCGTGACCATCTCAAGGGAGGCGGTCTCGAGACTAGTGACTATAAACTGAAAACTAATGAACCCGAGAGCTCAAAAAGGTGCAATAGTGGAGTTATGGAGAGTTTTGGGATGTGGTTAAGGCTACGATTAGTGGTCAAGTAGGCTTAGGTAAGTGGTGAGTAGAGATTTTGGCAGCATGTACTTAGCTCAAAATGGGCTCCCCTCCCTTGGCCATGGCCAAGGGTATTTATAGAGGTTTTAGGGTTGGGTGAGTGGGATGCCACATAGGCTCCACTTGGTCTCCACATGGGCAAGGTAGGTGGGGGAAGGGTCTAGAGAATGGTGAGGTGGAAGGGAGATGGGTGGGGTCATTAAATTGCCTTGAGGAGTGCAATCCTAGGGGGATGGAAAACTAATTTTTAATTAGTTTCCCATGGGCATGGGGGATTGTGACAAGTAATTTTTAATTGCCAAAATGATGAGGTGTAGGGGTAGGGAGTTGGCATAGTAAATGGCTTTGGGGGAAGTGTCCTAGGGGGATGGAAAACTAATATAAAATTAGTTTCCTAAGGGCCATGGGAGAATGGAAAATAATTTAAAATTACCAAAATAATGATGTGGCTTGTCCTTGGGCCAAGTGGATTTAATGCAACTTTTTGACTTTTATTATTTTTAAATTTAAAATTTCCATTTGTGGCATGGAGGGAAAGTGCATGTGAGGTGGCATATTAAATTAGGGGATTTTTAGAGATTTGGGAGGGGCATATTTTCTAGGCATCTAGAGAATTTTTATTAAATGCATTGCCTAGAACATTGTTAAATCATGGTTAAGGGACCTGTTAGTCAAAAAGTGCCTAACTACAAAAAAATAGCTAATGCACATTTTTTGCATATTTCCCAAGAAGACCAAAGTGGCCCATATGCTCAAGATCAAAGAAAAAGCAAAACACCGCAAGGAGGCAAAAGTGTCGCGATATCGCGACACGTTGCATTTTCGCGGCTAAGAGCAACAAAAGGGAGCAAGGTGGCAAAAGTGTCGCGATATCGCGACATGTTGCTTTGTCATGGCCAAAAGAGCAAAAGTGTCACGATATCGCGATATTTCTTAGTTTCACGGTTCATAGCGAGGGGAAAGAGCAAAAGGCAAAAGTGTCACGATATCGCGACATGTCTCAGTTTCGCGGTTCACAGCGAGGAGAAAGAGCAAAGGGAAAAAAGTGTCATGATATCGCGACATGTCTCAGTTTTGCGGTTCACAGCGAGGGGAAAGAGCAAAGGGCAAAAAGTGTCACGATATCGCGACATGTCTCAGTTTCACGGTTCACAACAAGGAGAAAGAGCAAAGGGCAAAAAGTGTCACGATATCGCGACATGTCTTAGTTTTGCGGTTCACAGCGAGGAGAAAGAGCAAAGGGCAAAAACTTTCATGATATCGTGACATATCTTAGTTTTGCGGTTCACAACGAGGAGAAAGAGCAAAGGGAAAAAAGTTTCGCGATATCGCGACATGTCTCAGTTTCGCGATTCATAGCGAGGAGAAAGAGCAAAGGGCAAAAAGTGTCGCGATATCGCGACATGTCTTAGTTTTGTGGTTCACAACGAGGAGAAAGAGCAAAGGGCAAAAAGTGTCGCGATATCGCGACATGTCTCAGTTTCACGGTTCATAGCAAGGAGAAAAAGCAAAGAGCAAAAAGTGTCACGATATCATGACATGTTGCATTTTCATGGCTAAAGAGCAAGAGAAAGAGCCAAGAGGGAAAAGTGTCGCGATATCGCGACATGTTGCTTTTTTGCGGTCCAAAGCAAAGAGAAAGAGCCAAGAGGAAAAAGTGTCGCGATATCACGACATGTCTCATTTTCATGGCTAGAAGCGGCAGAAGAGCAAAGCAAGGAAGAATGTCACGATTTCACGACATGTCTCATTTTCACGGCTAAAGAGCAAGAGAAAGAGCCAAGAGGGAAAAGTGTCGCGATTTCATGACATGTCTCATTTTTGTGGCTAGAAGCGGCAGAGGAGCAAAGCAAGAGACTAATGTCGTGATTTCGTGACATGTCTCATTTTCGCGGTGGGAGGCAGCAAAGGAGCAAAGGAGGAGATGAATGTCGTGATTTCGTGACATGTCTCATTTTCACGGCAAGAGGCAACAAAGGAGCAAAGGAAGAGACGAATGTCGCGATTTCGTGACATGTCTCATTTTTGTGGTGGGAGGTAGCAAAGGAGCAAAGGAGGAGACGAATGTTATGATTTTGTGACATGTCTCATTTTCGTGGTGGGAGGCAACAAAGGAGCAAAGGAGGAGACGAATGTCATAATTTCGTGACATGTCTCATTTTCATGGTGGGAGGCAGCAAAGGAGCAAAGGAAGAGATGAATGTTGTGATTTCGTGACATGTCTCATTTTCATGGCTGGAAGCGGTAGAGGAGCAAAGCAGGAGACGAATGTCACGATTTCGTGACATGTCTCATTTTCATGGCTAGAAGCGGCAGAGGAGCAAAGCAGGAGATGAATGTCATGATTTCGCGACATGCCAGCTATAAAGGAATAAAGTATATTTTTGGCAACTAGAGATGAGCACTGACATCAGGTGCTGATTTTTGAAGAATGGTCTATTGATTATAACCTGGCAGGTCTGCTGGATGATTGCCAATCAATCCAATCTATGGGAAATCTGTTGTGTATTGTTAGAAACTGCAGATTATTTCTTGAAAAATAAGTAAGATGTACTTAGGAAAAGATACTCTTTTAGGGTATATATAGGGGTGAGCGACTCCAAAAAAGGGGTCGGCTCTTGGACGTTTACAAGCTTGATGCGCATGTACTAGATTACAAGCAATAAAAGATTTCTTCCTCTGGCTTCCAAAACTTCTGTGTGCTTGTATGTATCTGGTGTTTTAAACTTTTATTCGCTCTGAGTTTTATAAATGTATCTATTCTAAAATCTGGACTATGCACGTATGAATCTTGTTTCTAGAGTTGAACATTAATAGATATTTACATGCTTTTTAGATGAACATCTAAAAGTCACATTCAGGAATTCATGTTTTATATAAATAAGAGTTCTAGCTTTGCTGTTGTCTAAACTGCATCATCAATGTTTGTTGTTGTCTAATCTGTATCATGAGAAAAGTTCTAGCTTAGGCTATATTTCCCTTATCTCTTGTTCCCCTTTTCTCTAAAAAACTCAAAGGAACCAGCCTTCTCTGGAGACTAGACAGATGATCTCGAGCAAGATCTGTCTATTCAATGTTGGCAAAGTCTAAGGTGCAACACTATTAATCGAAGGCAGATTTTCTTCCAACAATTTTTGGCACGCCCGGTGGGACCAACAATCCCACAGTATTGTATAATTTTTGGTTTTTTACCTTTAGAGCCTTTTGTTTGCAAAATCTCAAGAAAAATAGATCAGATAGCACTCAAAATAAGTGATAGGTAAGACTACCTTCAAGGAGATGGTAAGATAGTATGAGACCATATTTAGGGAGGTTGTACAATAGAAAGTACCAAAAATAGACAATATACAATACTCAAAACAAATGATAGGCAAGACTGACTTCAGGGAGGCAGTAGGATAGTGTGAGATCATCTCTTGGGAGGTAGTACAACCACACAAGGCAAAAAACATAGCAAAAAATACTGTTACAGCAATAAAATTTAGTATCGCTTTTAGGCAAGTGGTCTTGAGAAAAGACAAAAATAGTTAACAGAATGCAGCAATCTACTCCCTAAATGATAAGTAAAATAAATTTAAATTAAACCTACTATTGTCTAATTTTTTACATTAGAAACTAAAGAAATTTATACTAAAAAAAAAGTAAAACTTAAACACTAATAGTATCTAGGATTGCCAAGTAAATGAAATCGCTAAAAGTAAAGATGTTAAAAAAATAATTTTTCTAGCTAAGGGAAGGCAAAACCAAAGAGGGTTTTTGTGGGTGAGTATGTGGATGTGTAAAGGATAATTCCAAGGGAACATATTATGTTAAAAAGGAAGCCTAAGGAGGCTTGAGAGTGTTTGTAAAGTAAAGCCCTAAGGGGTAAAAACCAAACTAGGAGCCCAATGAGGCTGGTGTGTGTGAGTGTATGTAAGGAGAAAGCCCAAGGGGGATAGCTATGCTAAGAGTGTGTGAAAACAATCCCAAGGGGGCAAAATGTGGTAAAATTGTGTAAAAAAAAATCCCAAATGGAGAAAAGGTGTGGTACAAGGGGAAGCCTAAGGAGGCTTGTAATTGTGCAAAGAGCAAAGTCCAATAGGGTAAGCTAAGCTAGATGTGTGTGTAAAAGAAGCCCAAGGAGGCTTACGAAGTGGGTGTTAGAAGAAAATTAAATAAGCCTTAGGAGGCTTGTGAGTGAAGAAAATAAAATCCCAAAGGGGTAAACTAGGCTAAAGCAAAACCAGAGGCTTATATATGTAAAAGAGGCTAAGATGACAAAACTATGCTAATAGGGAAATCCAAAAAATCTTGCAAAGTGTGAAAGGAAACAAAGTCAACCATAAAAATACTAAGGATGCTTGGAGGTGTGTGAAAGAGCCCTAGATTATACTACCAAGTAGAGCTAAGAGCAAATTAAGAGAGCTTACCTAGAAGCCTACACATGTTTTGTTTTTGCAAGTTTGTGTATCTAGGGCAAATTCATCTCCACCTAGGTGGTATAGCAGTGTGAGACCATATCTGCCCACGCAGTCTCGACTATTACCTACAAAAAAATAGAAAATGATAGTAGTTAGTAAAAATATGCAACTATGATCAAAAAATAGTAGTAAATTGCATAAAACGAAGACTACACTTTACTTGTATAACTAATATAAAGTGAAATAAGGAAAAAATAAAGTGCAAGCTAAGGGAATGGTCCCATCAGGCGTGTCATTTTGTAGAGATAAGAAGCCACCATTGATAATGAACTCAAAGATAAAGGGAGAGCAATATACACAGTGATTTTATTACACAAAATAATCTTTTACAATGCAAAGTAGAAACACTTTATCATTTATAGATTACAAATATACCCAAAGGGGATTTTTCAACAAGATATGGTGTTCTTGCTTCTCTCCCACAATAGTTGTGATAAAGAGAATATCGTGAGGGTACATATGAGGGTGTAGTATCTGCCAAGGGCTGCTATAAATAGGTGAACAACCTACACACAACCAACAAGAAAGGTATTACTAGCTAAATGGGCCCACCTAAGTTGGACC
This sequence comes from Wollemia nobilis, assembly GCA_028583015.1. Classification (NCBI taxonomy): domain Eukaryota; kingdom Viridiplantae; phylum Streptophyta; class Pinopsida; order Araucariales; family Araucariaceae; genus Wollemia; species Wollemia nobilis. The sequence continues at coordinate 1,612,158 of JAQPPZ010002729.1, read as the reverse complement.
TTAGTTCATATAGCATAAAAACCACACTAAATCAAAAGAAACTATTGTTAACTGAACCCAAATGCATAAAAAAAAAAAGAATTTATACATGTTATAGCGTGTGACAATCATTGAAAATGTTGTTGCTATTGCTATTTTATGACAAAGGTGAGACTATCTCGAGGGAGGCAATAAACAGGGGTCATGATCATCTCAAGGAAAGCGGTATTGAGATAGTGACTATAAATTGAAAACTACTTCGAGAGCTCAAAAAGGGCAATAGTGGAGTTATGAGAGTTTTGGGATGTGGTTAAGGCTACAACTAGTGATCAAGTGGACTTAGATAAGTGGTGAGTAGAGTTTTTGGAAGCATAGACTTAGCTCAAAATGGGCTCCCCTCCCTTGGCCATGGCCAAGGATATTTATAGAGGTTTTAGGGCTAGGTGAGTGGGATGCCACATAGGCTCCACTTGGATTCCACATGGGTAGGGTAGGTGGGGGAAGGGTCTAGAGAATGGTGAGGTGGAAGGGATATGGGTGGTATCATTAAATTACCTTAAGGATTGCAATCCTAGGGGGATGGAAAACTATTTTTTAATTAGTTTCCCATGGGCATGGGGGATTGTAACAAGTAATTTTTAATGGCCAAAATGATGAGATGTAGGGGTAGGGAGTTGGCATAGTAAATGGATTTGGGGGAAGTGTTCTAGGGAGATGGAAAAATAATATAAAATTAGTTTTCTAATGGCCATGGGAGAATGGAAAATAATTTAAAAGTACCAAAATAATGATGTGTCTTGTCCTTGGACCAAGTGCATTTAATGCAACTTTTTGACTTTTATTATTTTTAAATTTAAAATTTCCATTTGTTTCATGGAGGGAAAGTGCATGTGAGGTGGCATATTAAATTAGGGGATTTTTAGACATTTTGGAGGGACATGTTTTCTAGGCATCTAGAGAATTTTTATTAAATGCATTACCTAGAACATTGTTAAATCATGGTTAAGGGACCTGTTAGTCAAAAAGTGCCTAACTACAGAAAAATAGCTGATGCACCTTTTTTGCATATTTCCCAAGAAGACCAAAGTGGCCCATATGCTAAAGATCAAAGAAAAAGCAAAACACCGCAAGGAGGCAAAAGTGTCGCGATATCGCGACATGTTGCATTTTCGCGGCTAAGAGCAACAAAAGGGAGCAAGGTGGCAAAAGTGTCGCGATATCGCGACATGTTGCTTTGTCATGGCCAAAAGAGCAAAAGTGTCACGATATCGCGACATGTCTCAGTTTCACGTCAAGGAGGGAAAGAGCAAGAGGCAAAAAGTGTCGCGATATCGCGACATGTCTCGTTTCGGGTCAGAGCGAGGAGAAAGAGCAAGAGGGAAAAAAGTGTCGCGATATCGCGACATGTCTCATTTTCGCGGTTCATAGCGAAGGGAAAGAGCAAAGGGCAAAAAGTGTCGCGATATCGCGACATGTCTCATTTTCATGGTTCACAACAAGGAGAAAGAGCAAAGGGCAAAAAGTGTCACGATATCGCGACATGTCTCATTTTCGCGGTTCACAGCGAGGAGAAAGAGCAAAGGGCAAAAAGTGTCACGATATCGTGACATGTCTCAGTTTCACGGTTCACAGCGAGGAGAAAGAGCAAAGGGCAAAAAGTGTCACGATATCGCGACATGTCTCAGTTTCACGGTTCATAGCGAGGAGAAAGAGCAAAGGGCAAAAAGTGTCGCGATATCGCGACATGTCTCAGTTTTGCGGTTCACAGCGAGGAGAAAGAGCAAAGGGCAAAAAGTGTCGCGATATCGCGACATGTCTCATTTTCACGGTTCATAGCAAGGAGAAAGAGCAAAGAGAAAAAGTGTCACGATATCGTGACATGTCTCATTTTCTGGCTAAAGAGCAAGAGAAAGAGCAAGAGGGAAAAGTGTCGCGATATTCGTGACATGTCTCATTTTTGGAAAGAAGAAAAGAGCAAGAGGAAGAAGAATGTCACGATTTCGTGACATGTCTCATTTTCGTGGCTAGAAGCGGCAAAGAGCAAAGGAAGAGATGAATGTCACGATTTCGTGACATGTCTCATTTTCATGAGCAAGAGAAAGAGAAGAGGGATAGAATGTCACGATTTCGTGACATGTCTCATTTTCGTGACGAGAAGCAGCAAAAGAGCAAAGGAAGAGACGAATGTCACGATTTCGTGACATGTCTCATTTTTATGGTGGGAGGCAACAAAGGAGCAAAGGAGGAGACGAATGTCATGATTTCGTGACATGTCTCATTTTCACGGGGAGGCAACAAAGGAGCAAAGGAAGAGACGAATGTCACGATTTCGTGACATGTCTCATTTTTGTGGTGGGAGGCAGCAAAGGAGCAAAGGAAGAGATGAATGTCATGATTTTGTGACATGTCTCATTTTTGGTGGGAGGCAACAAAGGAGCAAAGGAAGAGATGAATGTCATGATTTCGTGACATGTCTCATTTTCGTGGTGGGAGGCAACAAAGGAGCAAAGGAGGAGACGAATGTCACGATTTCGTGACATGTCTCATTTTGTGGTGGAAGCAACAAAGGAGCAAAGGAAGAGATGAATGTCATGATTTCGTGACATGTCTCATTTTTGCGGTTGGAAGCGGCAGAGGAGCAAAGTAGGAGACGAATGTCATGATTTCGTGACATGCCAGTTGTAAAGGAATAAAGTATATTTTTGGCAATTGGAGATGAGCACTGACATCAGGTGCTGATTTTTGAAGAATGGTCTGTTGATTATAACCTGGCAGGTCTGTTGGATGATTGCCAATCTATCCAATCTATGGGAAATCCGTTGTGTATTGTTAGAAACTGTAGATTATTGCTTGTAAAATAAGTAAGATGTACTTAGGAAAAGATACTCTTTTAGGGTATATATAGGGGTGAGCGACTCCAGAAAAAGGGTCGGCTCTTGGACGTTTACAAGCTTGATGCGCATGTACTGGATTACAAGCAATAAAAGATTTCTTCCTCTGGCTTTCGAAACTTCTGTGTGCTTGTATGTATCTGGTGTTTTAACTTTTATTCACTCTGAGTTTTATAAATGTATCTGTTCTAAAATCTGGACTGTGCACGTATGAATCTTGTTTCTAGAGTTGAACATTAACAGATATTTACATGCTTTTTAGACGAACATCTAAAAGTCACATTCAAGAATTCATGTTTTCTATAAAGAAGAGTTCTAGCTTTGTTGTTGTCTAAACTGCATCATCAATGTTTGTTGTTGTCTAATCTGTACCGTGAGAAAAGTTCTAGCTTAGGCTATATTTCCCTTATCTCTTGTTCCCCTTTTCTCTAAAAAACTCAAAGGAACCGACCTTCTCTGGAGACTAGACGGATGATCTCAAGCAAGATCTGTCTATTCAATGTTGGCAAAGTCTAAGGCGCAACACTATCAACCGAAGGCAGATTTTGTTCCAACAGTTTTTGGCACGCCCGGTGGGACCAGCAATCCCACAGTATTGTATAAGTTTTGGTGTTTTACCTTCAGAGCCTTTTGTTTGCAAAATCTCAAGAAAAAATCACTTGGCGACTCCGTTGCATTTAGACCATAAAAGAAAGACCTTGTCTAGAAGCCTTTTGGTTATATAGCCATATGATAACCAGATCCCGAGCTAGAAACTCTGAAGAACCTATCGAGTTTTTTGAACTACATCTCGAAAGCCTAAAAGCACACCCTGTGCTAGCCGCAAGATCAAATCCTCCCGACACCATTAGCACCTCTTTACCACCCGTTGTAGGAGCATCTGCAAGCAATCCCATAGCGGTTGTAACTCCTTTAGCAATCATGGCAGCCACCCCTACCCCAGCACATCTTGTATGGAATCAAACTGGCCCTTTGAACTTGGGAACGCACCACCAAATTCCACAAGCTGCACTAAAAGCATTGCCGAGCTTCGACGAAATAGGCAAAATAGCAGATGAACATTGTTTGGATGTATCAGAGCTAGCATCTATTTACAACATCACTGAGGAAGATGTAATGGTCAGATTGTTGATCATATCTTTGAAAGGAAAGATGCTCTATTGGTACAGAGCGCTTCCCGTTGGATCCATTACTTCTTGGGCAGCACTGGTCGGCCGTCTGGTCGATGAATTCAATATACATGCGGATCCTTTCACATTGCTGAATCAATTCACTGTCATTGAGAGGCATCCACAAGAAGAGATCCAAGATTTCAACATCAGGTTTACCAAAACTCGTGATAGAGTACCGCAAGGCCTAAAGCCCATGGAAGAACAAGCTATATGCTATTATCTAAGGGCTTTTGATTCAGAACTCGGTATGATAATAAGGCAATCCCGTGTAACCACTTTTCCTGGGATCTATGTAGAGGCAGCAAAGGGCGAAGCTGATCTCATCGCTACAAAAAGATATCCATCAAAGACTCTATTGCCAATTTTACCAGAGTTTTCCCAAGCATCAATCTCTAAACTGCCTGCACCCCCATCAATGCAGGCCCTCCCAGCTATAGCTGCACCTCCTACATTTCGTGCATTACCAGCCACACCCCTTGCATCAGCTCCCCCCAATGATCAATACACAACCATAATTGATACCATGAAGACGTTGTCAAATGAAATGGCATCCATGAAAAAGAGAGAGGCGAAAAGGAATATTCAAGCAAGAAGATTTCCACGAGATACAAAAGGAAGTCTGCTTCGACAAGTGGAAGGGTACAAGAAAGAAAAAATGTAGTGTATGCAAATGAGACGAGGAGATAATGGAGAACCCGCTAATTCTGATTATTGGTGTACCACTTGCAACGATCCTCATGGAGAAGATTCATGCATGATTCATCAACACCATGTACAAGCAGTTATTAATGAAAGAGCCAAGGAGACCGGTAAGGGACAAGTGAATATAATCAGAGAAGTTCACCATAATTTGGCAATGCCATCCGTGGAACAAGTCTCAGTCCTGACAAGGTCAGGAAAAAAGTCGTTGCAAACTGACCCTAAGGAATTCCAACCACAAGGTTTTCCTCCTGCCCCCAGGGCAACTCCACAGAAAAACCAGTCCGGTGAGAAAGGACGTTCTGATCCTCCTCAGACTTCTGCGACTATACCAAGAAAAGAATTTCCTCCTAGAAAAGGGAGCGAAGCTCAAGAGCAAGCGAAGGAAAGACTCAGATTTCCTTCATTGACAAAAATGCAAAGAACAGAAGCTACGCAGGTCTACAGAGACAGATATGACGCATCGACTAGTGGAAGGGAGAAAAGTGTTGAAGTATCCCCAACTGCAACTCTTTCGTTCAACATTGCAGAAGAAATGAAGAGGACCCCCTCCAAAATAAGCATGTATGATGCACTGCAAATTCCTGGTCAGATTGACCTCCTCCAAGAATCTTTAACTTTAAAGAATAATACCTCTTCCTCAAATGTCATACAAGCAAATGTTGTGTCAACCTCTGGAAAAAATAGACCGCCCCCATTCTATTTATCTTTGCAAATGGAGGGGTGGATAGTTCACAATTGCATGATTGATTCAGGGGCTGCAACTACGGTAATGCCGAAAGCCGTATGTGACATAATGGGGATGGAATATACTCGAAGTCATCCTGGTGTGTTGCAATTGGATGGTACTCCAGTAAAAACTATCGGGGTGATCAAAGATATACCTATTCAACTCCACAGAATGCCAGAAGCAGTCGTAATACAAGAAGTAGTCGTTGTAGACTTGGAACCATATTTCGGTATGTGTTTATCCAGAGAATTCATAGCCAAACTGGGAGGTTATCTGTCACTAGATTATTCGCATTTGGAGGTACCTTTCAAAGGTAAAAGAGTCAAGATCTACAATGAGAAACCATCTACTTTTCATGTGGAAAGACTAGAAGAAACAACTATTGTCAACATGATGTCCGAGGAATTTGAGAATATTGATTTAATGGAAGAAACCCTGGAGGAACTCCAATCTGAAGATCAGTTTTCAATGAAAGACTTCAATGCTATGATAGAGAAAGAAATGGGAAGCTATTCCATTGAGAAACCAAAAAAGCTCCCTATTGTTGTCCCTAAAATAGATGATTCGATCAACCGAGTTATGGAAGTTGTACTTTGATGGGTCAAGGTGCAAAAATGGAGCAGGAGTTGGGATCGTCTTGATTTCACCCACTGGAACAGAAAAAGTCTTTTCGTATAGGTTGACATGGAGTTGCACCAATAACGCAGCTGAGTACGAAGCCTTGTGTTTGGGACTCAAGAAAGCTGAGAAACTGGGTGTAAAACAGTTGCTGATCTATGGAGATTCAGAGTTGATCGTTAAACAAGTTACTGGCAAGTGCATTTGTAAGCAGCATTACCTAAGAGCTTACAAAAACAAAGTGTTAGATCTTTTGGAAAATTTTGAAGCACTAAACATGAAATCCATTTCCAGAGAGAAGAACACACATGCGGACATGTTAGCATCGGTAGGATCAAATTTTTGCCCGATCGACAATGTTATTCAGAAGTCTAAAACAGTTAGACTTATATACAGGCCTTCGATGCCCGACAAAGACATTTTTTGGCAAGTATTCAAAAATGATGAGCAGATCCTAGATTTTTTGATTCATGAGATGAATTGCTCTACAGATAGAGCGTTACAAGAAGAGGACGAAGAGAGCCTTATTCAACTGAAAAACAACCATATCCCCAGAGGACTGATCACCCTGGAGAGCCTTTTCGACAATAGCGACAGAGCTGTAGGCCGAAGGATCAAGGTAGATGAACGCCGGTATAAAGAAGTAGAACTAGAACCGGGAAAAATGATCAAAGTAGGGACCGATTGTACAGTGGTAGAACTAGAGGAAATAAAATAGTTATGTAAAGAGTATCCAGATATAATAGCCTGGACTTATAGTGATCTGAAAGTGTACAGGAAAGAGGTCATTCAACATACCATTGAGCTGGAGGAAGGAGCTAAACCTTTCAGGCAGAGGCAGAGGCCTGTGAATCCCAAGATTGAAGCCTTAATGAAACAAGAGTTGTTAAAACTCTTGTAGGCTAAGATAATATACCCAATCAAGCACTCTACCTGGGTGGCAAATTTAGTTCCAGTTCGCAAGAAAAATGGAGAAATACGACTATGCATCGATTTCAGAAATTTGAATAGAGCCTCTTTAAAGGATCACTATCCTTTACCCCAGATTGACCCAATCCTTCATACTGTGGCGGGAGCAGAAAGGTTTTCTCTGTTAGACGGCTTTTCTGGTTACAATCAGGTTTGGGTGAGAAATGAAGATCAATACAAGACTGCGTTCACCACTAAGTGGGGAACATTTGCATACCAAAGGATGCCCTTTGGATTATCTAACGCAGGAGCAACTTTCCAGAGAGCCATGGACGTAGCTTTTGGGGAGCTTGCGAACAAAATTATTGTCGTCTATTTAGATGACATGACAGTTTTTTCTCACAACAAAAAGGACCATGCCACTCATCTGCAGCAAGTGTTTGAGAAATGTAGGGAATTTGGGATATCACTAAACCCTACAAAATCTATTTTTGCTGTAGAAGAAGGAATACTCCTTGGGCATGTTATTTCTAAAGTTGGGCTGTCAATTGATCCTGATAGAGTAAAGGCGCTTCTTGAGTTGTCTCTCCCAGTTAACAAGAAAGGTTTGCAGTCTTTCTTTGGGCAAGTAAATTTCGTCAGAAAATTCATTGCGGATTTTGCCCAAACAGTTAAACCAATGACTGAGTTATTGAAAAAGGATGCTCCTTTTAAATGGACAGAGCCAAGGAAAGAAGCTTTCCAAAAAATTCTAGAAGCCATCGCTCAAGCTCCTGTGCTAGTCAACCCTGACTATTCTCGGGATTTCATACTATATGCTTGTCGGAGAGCAAAATAGTTATGCTGCAGTTCTCACTCAGAAAGGAGCAGATGACGAAGAAAGACCCATAGCCTTTTTGAGTTCCACCATGCACAAACATGAGGAAAGGTACAGCTTCATAGAAAAACAAGTATACGCCATTATGAAGTCCTTGAATAAGCTAAAACACTTCTTATCTCAGAGTCGGACGATGGTGTATGTTATTCATCCCGATGTAAGGAACTTCATAATTCAAGGAGAATTGGGTGAAAAAAGAGTTTGGATGGGTGACTCGCATCCAAGAGTATGATGTAGAAATACATCCTACTAAAATAGTGAGAGGGAGAGCTTTGTGCCAGGAATTGGCCAAGCAAGCTGCAAGTGGATATGGGGAGAACCACCCCGTCATGGCAAACACAGAGCAACACCAAGACAGAGTGAGTTCGGGTTGGATCAATGACTTTGTGAGGTATTTTCAGACCGGGTCATGCCCTGAAGATATGAACGCTTCCCAGAGAAGGAGATTCAGGACCCAAGCATTGAAATATACCCTTCGAACAGAGGGGTTGTACAGGATTAACATTGATGGTGTGTTGTTAAAATGCGTTCCCGATAATGAAAAGCAGAAAGTGTTAGATGAATTTCATGGGGGTTTTTAGGGGGACATTATGCAGGTCGAACTACAGCTTTGAAGATCCTTAGAGCTGGATGTTATTGGCCTTCCATCTTCCTAGATGCGTACAGAGTGACCCAGAAGTGTGAACAGTGTCAGAGGTATGTGGGAAGAAACAGAAATGCACCCATGCCCTTAAAGCCTATTCAAGTCGAGGAACCATTCCAGCGATGGGGGTTGGATTTCGTAGGGATAATAGAGCCAAACTCATCATCGGGCCACAAATACATTCTCACTGCCACGGACTATTTCACCAAGTGGGCGAAGCAGTGCCTATGAAGAAAGCTGATTCAGAGGTGGTGATAGAATTCGTCGAAAGTCTAATCACAAGGTTTGGCATACCGGATTCTTTGATTACAGACAATGGATCCCCTTTCACTAGTGCAAAGATGATCGAATTCGTCGAGTAGATATGGAATTTACCTGAAGACTTCCTCTAATTATTACCCACAAGGTAATGGATTAGTTGAGTCTACTAATAAGAATCTTCTGAGAATTTTGAAAAGAACATTAGAGGACAATAAGAGGAACTGGCACTCACTCCTGAATCAAGCCTTGTGGGCCGACAGAATCTCAATAAAAAAATCAATCAATACTTCACCATATGCTTTGGTTTATGGTAAAGAAGTTGTTCTGCCGATTCATATGGAAATACCCGCGTTGAGAATGCTAAACCAAGTCAACGAAGATGAAGGCCATCCAATGGACGCCCGATTGATGCAACTTCTGCAGCTTGAAGAATCTAGGGAACAGGCCTACGATCATCATCAAAGGCATATGGTAAAAATAGCCGGGTGGTTCGATAAGAAAACCACTTTCAGGAAATTTAAAACAGGTGACCTGGTATTAAAATGGAATGTCAAGAAAGCAAAGCCAGGACATCATGACAAGTTTGATGCATTCTGGGAGGGGCCATTCGAAATTGTTTCAGAAAAGCAATTCAACGCCTTCCGGTTAAAATATCAAGATGGACAGGTTCTACCCATCACGGTGAACGCTTTTCACCTAAAGTTGTATTTCCAGTAAAACTACAGATCACCATTATATGTACAGTATATTATAAGTTTTGAAGTTTTGTAAATATTTCCCTTTTTTACGGCCTAATATTTCCAGAAGACAATAAGAAGGATTGACGCTCACTCCTGGGAGGAAGTTTCCCTGTTGGAATCCTTTCAAGCAAGGGAAATGGTCATTCTTCTGCTCCCGAAGTGTTCCAGCCACCTAAGAAATCCCAGCTCCCAGAATTGAATTTTTGTGTTCTTCAGACAAAGGTTAAATACCTAAGCGGTAAAAGAAAGGTTCTGATAAGGTGAAGATCACTTGTTCTCCAAAGTGCATGATTTTTCTTGTGTTTTTTTGCTCAAAAATTTACTTTTCGCAACTATGCTGGTGACTCCGTTTCCCAATGGATAAAGGCCTGGTCTCTATTTTTGCAAGCAAAAATTCCCCCGAAAGGCGCCAAGAATGTTAGTCAAAAAGTGCCTAACTACAGAAAAATAGCTGATGCACCTTTTTTGCATATTTCCCAAGAAGACCAAAGTGGCCCATATGCTAAAGATCAAAGAAAAAGCAAAACACCGCAAGGAGGAAAAAGTGTCGCGATATCGCGACATGTTGCATTTTCGCGGCTAAGAGCAAAAAAAGGGAGCAAGGTGGCAAAAGTGTCGCGATATCGCGACATGTTGCTTTGTCGCGGCCAAAAGAGAAAAAGTGTCGCGATATCGTGACATGTCTCAGTTTCACGGTTCACAGCGAGGAAAGAGCAAAAGGAAAAAAGTGTCGCGATATCGCGACATGTCTCATTTCGGAAAGAGGAGAAAGAGCAAAGGAAAAAGTGTCGATATTGACATGTGAGAGGGGAAAGAGCAAAGGGCAAAAAGTGTCACGATATCGCGACATGTCTCAGTTTCGCGGTTCATAGCGAGGAGAAAGAGCAAAGGGAAAAAGTGTCGCGATATCGCGACATGTCTCGGTTTTGAGAGAGAAAGAGCAAAGGGCAAAAAGTGTTGCGATATCAGCGACATGTCTCATTTTGCGGTTAGAGAGAGAAAGAGCAAAGGAAAAAGTGTCGCGATATCGCGACATGTCTGCATTTCAGGTTAAGCGAGAGAAAGAGCAAAGAGGAAAAAGTGTCATGATGTGACATGTCTGTTTGGAGAGAGAAAGAGCAAGGAGGAAGAAGTGTCGCGATATCGTGACATGTCTCATTTTCTTGGAGAAAAGCAAAGCAGGAAGAAGTGTCGCGATTCGTGACATGTCTCATTTTGTGGAGGCAAGAAAAGAGCAAGGGACGAATGTCACGATTCGACATGTCTATTTTCAGGAGAAAAGGAAGAGGAAAAGAATGTCACGATTTCGTGACATGTCTCATTTTCAGGGGAAGCGAAAGAGCAAAGGAAGAGAAGAATGTCACGATTTCGTGACATGTCTCATTTTGTGGGAGGAAAGAGCAAAGGAAGAGACGAATGTCAGGATTTTGACATGTCTCATTTTGTGGGGAAGGGCAAAGGAGCAAAGGAGGAGACGAATGTCATGATTTCGTGACATGTCTCATTTTTGGGGAGGCAACAAAGGAGCAAAGGAGGAGATGAATGTCATGATTTCGTGACATGTCTCATTTTCGTGGTGGGAGGCAACAAAGGAGCAAAGGAAGAGACGAATGTCACGATTTCATGACATGTCTCATTTTCATGGTGGGAGGCAACAAAGGAGCAAAGGAGGAGACGAATGTCACGATTTCATGACATGTCTCATTTTCGCGGTGGGAGGCAACAAAGGAGCAAAGGAGGAGACGAATGTCGCGATTTCGTGACATGTCTCATTTTCACGGTGGGAGGCAGCAAAGGAGCAAAGGAGGAGACGAATGTCACGATTTCGTGACATGTCTCATTTTTGGGGAGGCAACAAAGGAGCAAAGGAAGAGACGAATGTCATGATTTCGTGACATGTCTCATTTTGGGTGGAAGCGAAGAGGAGCAAAGCAGGAGACGAATGTCATGATTTCGTGACATGCCAGCTGTAAAGGAATAAAGTATATTTTTGGCAACTGGAGACGAGCACTGACATCAGGTGCTGATTTTTGAAGAATGGTCTATTGATTATAACCTGGCAGGTCTGTTGGATGATTGCCAATCTATCCAATCTATGGGAAATCCGTTGTGTATTGTTAGAAACTGTAGATTATTGCTTGTAAAATAAGTAAGATGTACTTAGGAAAAGATACTCTTTTAGGGTATATATAGGGGTGAGCGACTCCAAAAAAAGGGTCGGCTCTTGGACGTTTACAAGCTTGATGCGCATGTACTGGATTACAAGCAATAAAAGATTTCTTCCTCTGGCTTTCGAAACTTCTGTGTGCTTGTATGTATCTGGTGTTTTAACTTTTATTCACTCTGAGTTTTATAAATGTATCTGTTCTGAAATCTGGACTGTGCACGTATGAATCTTGTTTCTAGAGTTGAACATTAACAGATATTTACATGCTTTTTAGATGAACATCTAAAAGTCACATTCAAGAATTCATGTTTTCTATAAAGAAGAGTTCTAGCTTTGTTGTTGTCTAAACTGCATCATCAATGTTTGCTGTTGTCTAATCTGTACCGTGAGAAAAGTTCTAGCTTAGGCTATATTTCCCTTATCTCTTGTTCCCCTTTTCTCTAAAAAACTCAAAGGAACCAGCCTTCTCTGGAGACTAGACAGATGATCTCAAGCAAGATCTGTCTATTCAATGTTGGCAAAGTCTAAGGCGCAACACTATCAACCGAAGGCAGATTTTGTTCCAACAGGACCTTAATGATGTGTTTAATTAATGTTAACTTGCATTGTTATTATTTAGTTTATTTTTTTTATCATTTTCTATGTAGGAGGAGTCATAAATAGGGGTCATGATGGTGATATTACTTAGGTTTAATTAGGTTAATTTGAGGTTTAACTAATTATTAATGGTGTAGGGATTTAATATTTTATTTTATTTACATTATTATTATTATTTTGTTATTTTTGTGGGTGTAGTAGGTATATTAAGAATTTTATTTATTATTTATAATTAAACTTGTGTTTTCTAAGGTTTTATTAGGCATTATTAGGGAATTTATTTTATCTGCAATTTTTTAAGACTTAGGTAATCTTATTTTTAATTTATTATGCTATCAAAAAATTTATTTTTTTATGTCTAGACAATGCCATTGCAATTACTGATTGAATCTCTCCCATTTGCATAGTAGAGACTATACTTTACTGGTGTTATAAATCCTAACTCATCAACCCATAATAAATTTATCCTAACTAGCATAGACTACCACTCCCATCGGATAGAAGCTCAAGCATTAAAAAATTGTACAACAAATATCATGATCCCATTCCCCAAAGATAACATTGTAACTAGGTTTTGGATGTCATATGCTCTGGTATGTGACAATGACCCTTATTATTCTTCCTTAAAATTTAGTGAATGAGCTTATGATAGTGAGGTAGCTCTGAAATTTTGTTTTAATTACTATCCTAAAGGTAATTGAGTAGTAGAGTTAACTAAATTTGTTTTATGAAACTAATTAAATTTTTTTTAATTAAAATTCCCAAGGAATGGCATAATAAATTGATGTATTTCTATTAGATAGGCCAAGAATTAAGTATTAGTTAGAAACATACCCCTATAATTTAGTTTATGGTTAGGATCCTATCTTCCCTACAAATCTCAAGATCCTTACCCTACAATTTATGAAGGATTACTTAGAAAATGATGTTAGGATTGAAGCCAAATTATTTAATTTAATGTGTTTGGATGAGAAACAGGATGATGCATTGCAATATTTCAATGAACATAAGAGAATGGTAAAACAATAGTTTTATAAGAGAGATAAAATAAAAGCCTTTAGGATCATATATTTGGTGTTACTTTGGGATAAGGCCCATGAAAAGAAAAGAGACCATGATAATTTTGATCCCCTTTTGGTTAGGTCCCTTTTAGATTTAAAAGATATTAGGGGGAAATACCTTTAGATGAAAGAGTTTAATTGGAGATGATGTCCCATTACTAGTGAATGGAAATTTTCTCAAACACTGTTTTAGTGCAAGAAAGTTTCAGTTTTTCCCTATAAATAGTTTTAATGATTTGAGATTTTGGTGTGCTAGTCTTGTTTTATTTCATTTCCATTTTACTATGCATTTTATCTCTATTTTTACCCTATCATTTGCTTTCCTCTCATTTTTTTATCTTAAATTATTCAAGACCAACCAACTTTAGGTTACTCCAATGAGGAAGTGTCCTTGTACATTATGGAAGTAGAAAGTCCTATTCTATATTCAAGGGAGTTACAATCAACATAATTAGTCAATTGGTATAAATACATGTCTTGGGGTGAAACAAGTCAATATAGAAGTAGTACAAGAGGATGTCATATCTTCACACTAAAAATATTTTAAAAGATTCTAAATTTGAAGGAATGAAATCATTATGGTTTGGTCATTAGGATAAAATCATTTCAATGTTTACCCTTCTATTTTCCATAGTGATCCTTAACTAATAAAATAGACCCCCATGCCTATAAATTAAGCAAAATATATTCATGCTCCCAAAAACAAAGAGGAAGAGAAATGAGGATCTCAAGTACTTGGGTGAATCATACAAACTCTATCAGAGTTATGAATGCTCAATTGGTAGTAGAGCAAGATCTAGAGTGGGATCAAATACAACTCTATCATTGCTATGAATGCCTAATTGGTAGTGGAGCAATGTTTAGGAATTGGTAACACGTCTACCAATGAGTAAAGTTCACCAGTAGTAGACCAATGTTAACTTAGAGGTGAACTAGTTGGATTGATATATTGTGATAGATAAATTCCAACTAGATAAGAAATTGCAATGAACTCATATGCACACACTTTAGTCGAGAAAAATTGAGTATTGATTTAAAGTTAATTGGATAATCATAGCCTTGGATGGAGGCCAAATTTTTGGTTCTATTGATGCAATGATTTATTTATTCTAGAATGGATTTTTCTATTCTTGAAATGCTCAAGAGCATTTCCTAGCATAGTCACCATTTTTTTGTATTTGCACAACATGCCCTAGTCTACATGGACTAGGGACCCACTTTTTTTTCTTTGATTGTTATAAATTTTCTTTTGTCTTACTCATACATGAGTAGTTAACCATTCAAAAACTCCATTTCTTAGTGGGGAGTTGCAAGTTGTAGATGCCTAATTTGTATGCACCCTAAATTTTCCATAGTTATTATTATAAATATGCATTAAAATCCCCTTATAATGGATAACAACCACTCTTGTTGAAATAGGCTTCAAAAGATCTTTTCAAACACTACAAATACACTTATATTACCATAGTAGTATCACCCCAAATAGACTTAAATTTAGCACTACAAATTGGGCTAACATCCTTAACAAAAGGATGATATCAATTTTGAGACCTATATCACCTGCAATATTCAATAAAAAAACACAAAACTACCCTCGTTAGATGTGGCTAAAAAGTAACTTTTTGACAAATACTAGATTTCAAGAATAATTGATGTCCTAAATGGCATATTTTCAACATGTTGTTTGATTTTCCTATTGAAAATAGTTACTAACATTTACCATAATGATCACTTTTAAGGCCTATATATATTGCAATACTCAATAAAAATTTATGAAACCATCTCCATTAAATGCGACTCAAAAATAATTTTTTAGTGAATATAAATTTGCCTATGTTTTGAGGAGGTTTGAGCCTAAAAATATATTATTTTCTATAGGTTGTTCAAGTTGTCATGCCTAAAACCTCTCAAACCATCCTATCTCAGAAAATCAATGACCCATGAGGATTGCAAGTAGGGATATATGAAAAAACATTAAAACCCTACCATCCATCTAATCCCAACAAATTATATATCCATAAGGATTGAAAGGAGCAATAGATGGTGAAATATTAAAAAAACTCTACTAGTTGTTCTATCTTAGCAAATCAATATCCCATGAAGATTGGAAGGAGGTATAAATGGTGAAACATTTAAAAATTCCACCAACCATTTGAACTTGACAAATTAGTGACCAATAGGGATTGCAAGGGGGAATAGATGGTGGAACATTAAAAACTCTTACAACCATTTGATCTCAACAAATAAATGACCTACAAGTATTTCAAGGAGGAACATATAGTAAAATAGTAAAAACCTTTCCAACCATCTAATCTCAACAAATCAGTGACCCATAGGGATTAGAAGGAGGTATAGATGGTGAGACAATAAAAAATTCTACCAACCATCAATGGCTCATGTGGACTGTAAGAAGGAATAAATGGTGAAACATTAAAAAAGCTTTACTAATTGTATAATCTTAGCAAATTAATGTCCCATATGGAATTAAAGATGTGAATTCCAAGAAAATTATCAAAAAAATAGAAAAACATTGAAAAACATACAAAACATCCAAAAAACTTAGAATGTTGCTAAAAAGCATAGAAAAGTTTTTAAAAACATAGGAAAAATCTTGAAAACATAGAATGTTATTGAAAAAATGGAAAATTGCTTAAAAACATAAAAAATCCAAAAACACAAAATGTTGTTGAAAAATGCAAAATTTTATTGGAAAGTGCAAAATATTGTCAAGAAAGACACAAAATAAAGGAGAAACATGGTGTAAGATAAATAGATAAATTTAATTAGCTCTATGTTCCTTCCTCTCTTATCGATTTTTTATTGTATTTATTAATGATTTATTTGAAAATTTTAATAGGTTACTAGGCATAACTACTTGAGGCAAGATCTGATAGAAAGTGGAGAACATGGGTAATTTTGACAAGTCACAGTCAATGTTCGAGATCCAAGGTGTGTCAATTTTTGTTAGGGTTGGTGTAGAGTATGAAAGTTATGGGAATTAATGCACAACTTCTTTGCAACACCCAATGGAATACGAATCAAAATTATTGGGAACTAAATAGATTTAACCAATTTTAGATCTCACAAGGATAGTAATTAATGTGGCATGGCCAAGAGATACTTCACATCATCATAAGTTAACTAGTTTAATTTCTCGAGGAGAACATGATAGAAGCTAGATCAACTGTAAGTGAATTGAGATGGCAGTAAGCTTGAGACACAAAAGACAATGGACATGATAGTTTTTTTTATTTGGTAAACGAACAGGTTTTGAGGTCCCCAAACCTATTATAATAGGCTGAGATAGGGTATGAGTATGCACTAAACTACAACACTAAATCAAAACCAGCCAAGGGGCAGGAATAAGTAGACAATGGACATGATAGTTTTAATACTGCATAAGTAGATGCAATATTACAGCAAGACATATATAGTGGAGTAAGCAATCAAACCTTCTTGTGATAATTAATAGAGTAGAAGTCCAAAACATTCAAGACCAATAAGGTTAAAGAAATTATAGATTTTTTGAAGGATAAAATATAATGAGGAATTGAAAATAAGTGAATTCCAATGAGCTTGCATCAAAAAGGGACTAACGTGATAGATGTGGTTATGTTAGCAATGCTTAGATGATGTTAGAATATAAAATATGTCAAAATTTAGTGGAGTTAATACCTAGCCCACTTTCTAGGATTGGTAGATCAATTGTTAGATCATTTATCCAAATAGATGTTAGTGATCCAAGACTTCATGCAAATATAAGTCTAATGAAAGATGGCTAAAGGTGATACCAAGAATATTACATTGAAAATGAAAAAAAAAAGATAAAATCCAAGATTTGATATACCCCGTAGGGAGGAATATAATAGTAATTAAAAAATTACAAAGTTGGGCTATGTGAATAGCAAAAAACATTGTATAAATAAGGTCCCACTAAAAGGTAAAAACCATCCATTAGCTAGATCATTAGACAGCCCATTCATTGTTATATTTTTATTCTATATGAATGGATATTTTGAACTAAGCCTTGTGTAGATCCTGAGCTCTGTTCTTATAATTCAATAAAGTGGGCAAATATGAAGTTTTATATGTTTCATGTCATATTTTTCATAATAGGTGTATTTGAGATTATGTGTTCAATCTATGCATGATGGTGGTGGTTGCACTCAATTTATTTCATAGTTAGTTTTTCCTCTAGAGGTCACATCATTCCATCCCTTAGGTTGTGTGAATATTGGTCAGGCTAGGATTGGTTTTGAAATCAAACTTACTACTTTACCAAGTTCAAACCAAATTCAAGGTAATATAGATTTTTTTGTTTTCTTTTCTTTTCTATTTCCTTTAAACCTTTGACTTTTCTCTAGGACTTATTTATATTATGAGTAGATTAATTTTAGTTTAAAATTTTAAAATTAGCTCTTTTCCATGCATAGTTTAGAATTTCATATAGTTGTAAGCTAATAATTGCTATTGTATATAATAATATTATGAATGCAATGAAATATATTGTTTGGATGATTATAGTTTGCATAGATTAAACTCACCTCTATTTTATGAAGTTTAAATTATTCTCAATTTTAAGTCTTTTTTTATGTATTCAGCTTATTGCTTGTTTCATGGGATTATAATCTATTTGGAAATATGTTAAAAATACTAGTGACTCATATTTTTCTTTTAAAATTTGAACTTACCTCATGCTTTGTAGTTGACCAATTTATGCAGTTGTAAGTTTGTTGTTTATGCTTATTCCACATTTTATAGAGTTGTAAAAATTTGTTAGTAAGTTAGACATTTTTTTTTATGTGCTATAATATCAATTTAGTGGAATTGTTTTTCAAACAATTGTATATTTAAGATTAGTACATCGTGCTTAGGAATATTTTCTCTTAGGTTTGTGCTAGTGAAGGCTCCTTAAAAGAACAACTAAAATTGACCTCTTGGTTTATCCATACTAGTTAAAACTTGGTCATAGTAGAACTTTGAGGTAAATTAATTCTCTTTCAATAGGGGACATGTTGTATTCCAAGTAAGTTGGCTTGCCCTTGATACACCAATAGTTTATATTTGGCCTATCACTAGAAGGAATTCAGAGTGTGTGATTTGCATGCTCAAAAAAGCATGTGGTCTTTTACCCCTATAATATGCCCCCATTACCATACCCATAACTTCCTTATTCATATATCTTAGGGTAAGCTTGGGTCTTGTACATAGAAAAATGCTCATAGACCTAGGCCTATTATAAGAATACTAGGTTGATAGTATTTTTGGTTGGAGAATCTATCTAATGGAAAGGTTTGTGCACCCACAGACCTTGACCAACATTGAATTATTGGGGAGCTTGTGAAAACTACAATAATCGATCTCCAAATGAGGTCGGTTCCTTGAAGTTCCAACTAACTATACCTAAATGTAAGGGAAAAAGGTGCTAAAAGAGATAAAAGAGGCTAAAGCCAGAACTTATAGTGGTACATATTAAGAAACATCAAGACATAAGTAAGAACAAGGATCACACAACTAAAAAATCAACTCCCTAATAGACCAACTACTTTGCAATCAATTACAGAACATTAAATTTAAATATATTGTATCTTAATCAAACCATAAATTCTAGACAAGTGAATGAGTACAACAGAAATCTAGGATTCAGAATTAACACCATAAACATTCAACATGCTTAAATTAGAAATAAGCGGTCATAAATACATACATGCTCTAAAAATAAATCGAACTAGAGGCCATAAAATAGTCAATTTGTATTAATATGCAAGTAATTCATCTATATATATGAATTGAAATGCTTAAGAATTGACCCATTTTACTTTTACATGTTTGTATATATAGGCTCATCTACAATCTCATCATTTTCAAAAACATTATTATTCAAAAACCAATTGTTGTTATGTCAGACGGAGTGCCAGCTGGTTGGACTATTCATAAGTTTGGCCACTCCAATCGCCTCATCGTTACCTACTAATTTAGTCAAAATTTATGTTATGCTGAGTAGTGTTGAGCCTACTACTTGCATCTAGTTCGTTGATCTTTGTTGATTATTTTCAGTTGAGTTGCACTATATACTATGTGATGGCCACAAACACGATCATGCTAATGATATTCTTCTAACAGTTAATCTTAGTGGATAGGTGTCCTAGGATGATGGCATTACTCATGTAGGTGTTCCAGCATTGGATTTGATTAAACCGATTGTAAAACTTGTGATATCATGATGTCAGTAGTTTACAACCCTATGTTAGAGTTAGAGCATATTACATAATTTTGGTTATGTAAATATACTGCCTTTGGTACATAGTTAGAGTAGGATATTACTTTAAGGGGGAGTTAGCTACTTACTTCAAGCAATGTAATAAATGCACAAGTGTCAATGTGCAAGTTGTAATGTGCAAGGTGTCCCCTTGTACAACTAGGTAGAGTGTTGGGAAAGGAATCTCTCTTCCTATATAAAGGGCCTCATAATGATAGATTAGAAAGCAACTACATATCAAACATATCAAGTGTATTATAGTAGATAATGGTATAACTCTTGTATGGAGTACAATGTAGTTCTTTAGCTTATATTAATATAGTGACCATCACCTCCATACTGCATTGTATTTTCACCACTTTCTATTTATAGTATATTTCAATCATATTGTAGAATTATTTTCTTTTATATTTTCTACATCTTATTAAGATCTATGATAGATCTCTCGCACTATAGATATCCGTAAAAATATAACACCCTGGTGCATCCTAGATAGGCACAAAACTTTTGGCCATATCAGTATTTATCTTCCTTATGATCCTACATTCTCCATTATCAGGTCAATATTTGTGTACTCATCCAGGTATTGACCAAGTGAAAATATTTCGAGCATCCAAAAATTAGATCTCAGCAACAAGCTAGCAATTTGGTATCCGCATGAGCTCTAGTTATGTATAAATCATCCCGTATTATCCAAATTGGCTTTCAATATCTAAGTGGATAATTGGAAATCCTTCAGGTTTTAATGGGTCCAAATCCTCCGATGGCAATGCCACTTAGTATATTTGTGCAATGCAGTCTCTTTCCATTGTGGGTTGGGTATTTGGTACCTTTTCGGGATCCAACTAGGCATGATTCCTCTAGTACTTCTTGGACTTGGACATTTCTCTATATTCATGAATCAAAAATTTTAGATCACCCCAAGACCCAATTGGTTGCAAAAATTTTTGTCTCTCTTGGATAGGTTGGACATTCAAGACTTTATTAGGCTCTGATTGAGTGCAATTCTTTCGGATACTAAAAGCTCCTTAGTTGGACCAGATCTTCGGGCCTTTCCATGGCCTCGATGAAGGACAAAAATTCTAGCCTCTCTTGGACTTGGCAGATTCAAACTCCTTGGTCAAGTCGGGTCTCCAGTACCAATCAGGTGCAAAAATCCCGATCATTTCTAGACTTAGCTAATTTTGCACTAAATGCTTTTGTGTTTCATGGTTTACTTATATTTAGCACTATCTTATCAATGTGCATGTGGGTGGTGGTCAAAAGCACCCACATTCTTGGTGGCTCCCATGGGCTTTTTATCTCATAAAAAGAGAACTAAGACTTGATTATCCATATAGCACAGGCTAGTGGCAAAAGATATAAGACAAACCACTGAAGCCCTTGCAACTCTACCAGGAATAGTGAACAAAATTGTAGTAGTGTGAGCATTGATGTGTGTGCCATATTCAATACCAATGATTTGATGGTAATTTATTACTACTACCTTCTTTCCTATTGTGCTAGATATGGACCTTATAGTTTCCCTTCAATATCTTTTTACACTTGTTCCATTGGACTTCAGAGTCATCATAATTATTCAAAAAAGGTAAAAAGTGATATAATACATGGACATGTTAGTCCTTTCATTTTTCTAATCATCCTCTGGTGATATATGCTATTGTGACCCTTCTTCCTATGGATGTCCCCCTTGTGCAATTGTTCCTGATGATTCCCCATGTTGTGAAACAACCCTAGATGGAATGACTATTTGGAGACATTGGCACATGCCTTCCCAAACATTCAAAGGGGGATCTAGAATTCCCTTTAGTTCTGAAATAACTCCATTTAGCCAACTCACATAGTAATAAGGAGGGTCACTATACCTCTCAACCAAGTATTTTACTTTTTCTAAGAGATGAGAAAGTCTATAGAAGAGTGCAAAAACCTTCTCCACATCCAATGGTTCGAATAGTGCATCAATCTCACTCTGGTCTTTCATCTAAATTTTGAATAACTGGGTGAGTTCTTCATGCTTGCGCTAGATCGATTTATCATCCCAAAAACTTGGTGTGCCTAGGGTCTTGAGATCTTGTGTAATGGCGCTCATCTCATCGGTCTCCTTTTTGATGATAGTGAACAATTCTCTTGTTGTATCAATGAGCTCATTTTCCTGGTAGATTTGGTGTGCAAGAAGTCTCCAGTCTTCTACATCCTAGTTGCATTGTGCCTTCAGGGCAAGGAAGCTACCAGGGTATCTCAACATTTTTTAAACTTTTGTGCTTCCTAAAATTTGGATGTTAGAGTCTTTTTTACCCTATCCATTTTAGTCCTGGCCGACCTAGTAGCAACAACAATTTGTTTGAGTTTTGTATAGAAAGGAGGAAAAGTTGGTAGAATTGCTCCTTTTATTTTTCCCAGTAAAACTCCCAAACTTGTCTGAGCCAGTATTTAGATATTGTTGAGCCTGATGGTTTATCCCTTTCTTGCTACAACTCATTTATGGTGGTGGACAAGGCTTCCTCCTATTCTCTAGCTTGCTCTTTACTTCAGCCAATGTTGAGCTTTGTTGATCCTTTTCTTCTTGCATCCTCTTTAATTCAACCTCCAGCTCTTTGATTCATTTATCTTTTAGTTGCACCTCTTTCTCAGGAGTGGCCTTATCAATAATACCCTTCAACCTAATAATATCATTTTTTAGGGCACTATTATCTATCTTTTCCTTGGTGAGCTTGACCTCCAAGGTATCAATTTTCTTTTGGGTAGATGCTAGACTTCTATCTATTTTTCTTGCTTGCACTAGCAATGTGTCTGTATCTACATGTATGGCCTGAGCGGTTTCAATCTTTGATATCATGGAGATATCCCTTCTATACTCTTCTATATCCTAATATTTTGGTCTCATAAAGGAGGTAGGATTCTTCACTTTTGGCTTGGAAAAGACCTTGATCCTTTCTTCCCTAATGGGATCCACTATATCATAGCCCATGGTGATAGTTATGTCCTCTTGTCCTTGCAAATTTTTAAATTTATCTTCTTCCTCCCTCCATTTTTATCGGTTTTCTTCTGCCATCTGAATAGTGGAGAATATCTCTAGTAGTGGTTCTTGATTATAAATTGAAAGCACTAAAGCAATCAAGAAGGACGGTATGGGGGTGATAGGATAGGATAGTATATACTTTGCAGAGGGGTAATTTCCTGTAGATATTGCCTTCTTTTGGCTATGGATGGAGTGGAAAAATGAGGAGATTGTAGGGGTGAAACCTGGATGGAAAAATATTGAGATAGGGGAATGGACTCAATAAATGGTGAGGTAGTTGATCGAGTGGGTAGGGCTTGTGAAACGATAGGTGGAGAAGAGTTTTCCCCTTATTTAATCTTGGTTATTGTTGGGATCATATCAAAAGGAGATCAAAATTGGTAGGGTGGGGAGGTTAAGACTTCCAAGGATGAAGGACTTGAGGGAAGATGTAGTTTAGGAGACATACCTATGTCTTGCACTCCTAGCTCCGACTCCTCCATCTACGAGGCTTGTGCTGTTTTAGGTTTAAGTTTATCTCTTTGTGCTTGTTTATCTTTTTCCTACATAATCACTACCTCACACCTTAGTGTTTCCCATTGCAATTCTTACCTCTTCTATTTCTACTTTTCTTTATCTTCTCCTACATTTTGCTTCCTTGCAGCCTTACTAGTTTTAGATATCCCTGGACTTGAGTGATCCTTTCACTTCTTACCAGATTTGTAGCTTTGGTTGAAAGATTTGAGCTGAACTTTAGAGGATACTTCAACCACCCTTTGTGAAGCTTGTCTTCTGATATCAACTACTAGTGGATTTTGAGGCAAAGATTCCTCTTCTACCTCAACCTCATCTTCAAATCCTTCCTCTTCCTGATATATTATATCATCGATAGTCTACACCCTTAAGATTTTTGGGAAGAGTTCATTTTCATGCTTTTTCTTCCAGGTGCTATATTGAGCATTAAATTTATCATTGAACAAATTATCAGTATGCTTATTGTACTTCACCTTCTTGTTTATATTGTGTTCATAACACATTACCCACCATTCCTTGATCTTGTATTCCTCCCAGCCTATATTATCACCGATTGTGTCAATCAAGTTGGGATCTAGCAACTGATCTGGATTTCTTTTTGGGTCATAGACCCACTCATAATTAAAGCAACTTCTCCATGGTGGTCTCTCCTACATTTCCATATATTTGAGTGGCACCACCTGACCTTCATCTAGGTTCCTATACCTCTCAATTTTGGGCTATGGTAGATGCTTGAACCCAAGCACTTTAACATTGTTCTTTAGCATCTCAGCCAAGATACCATCTGGGTCATAATACCACATGTGTGGCACAACTGGTAGATTCAAAGTTGAGAGCTTGGCTTCCAAGATTTTGTACTGTAAGGGATCCCTTTTGATTGTGATGTGCTCAACTTTAAGGGAAAATCTAAACACTGAAGCCTTCTTGGCTCCTTAACCAAGACTCTATTCTATCAGGTAGGCCTATCTATAAAATTCCAACTTGAATACCCAGTTGGTCACATAATAGGGCAGTAAGTAAGGAAAATTGGAGAAGCCATATAGTCGAATGATGGTCCCTTCTTCTAAAAAGTACCAGTCCCCTTACTATCATGATTTTCCTCTCAAAATATTTATGGCTTATTCTGAAATGTGAGGGCAATTGCCATAGATCATTGCCAGCATTGGTCCCAAGAATTGCCTATTAAAGTCAAGATATGGACTGCTATCTCTTAGCACATGAGTCCAGTCCAATACTGAGTGGCTCACACCTTGTTCATCTATCCTTCATAGCTCAATATTATGTTTATTCATTGAGGCCATGTAAAATAGGAAGAGCCAAGCTACGTAGGAAGGGTATGTAAATAAATCACACCTCTTGTTCTTCATTACCTTCAGTTGTTCATGTATGTTGTGTGCCAATAGTTCAGCCCAATCCAAGGTGACATGCATGAAGGCACACACGACTGTGTTTTCTATACCCATATGATAAGGGTATATAGTTGCATCCATTCTCATGCCCAAAATAATTGCCAACATTGATAATATTGATTGTACTTCCTCATTGAACTTCATCAGCCTTTTATTTTTTATCATATAATCATCCAATAATTTACCTCCTATCTCAATGAGCTAGTCTCGTACTGACTGATTTTCCAGATATAGTCTCTGATCTTCTAGCACAATTCTTTTCATCCTAGAGCCTAAAGGTTCCTCTATTGCAAATGCTTGCATCAAGAGTTCCCTACTTATGGTAAAAAGTGGCTCAGATTGGGAGTTACAGATAGTGGTTGTATTGACATCATAATATTTTACCACTGCATGGATAAGTTTTGGATATGGATGCATAGGCTTCGATATGAATTTGTTGAGGTTTGAATGATAGGGAGCACCCACCTTGTGGTTCTCATAGAATCTCTTCCCTTTTCCTCATAGCCGATTCGAGAAATCCATAACTTAGGCTTGATTGTGAGTGTCGGGTCATGGATTCCCACCAGATCATCAAATAATTCATTTATGGCCTTCTGTGTGGTAGCACTCCTCTTTCCTCTACCCTTTTCTTATTGATTCTACTTCTATCACTGACTACTACTATTCTTTAAAAATGTTGGGGCTCTCTGTTGTACTCAGTACTCAAAAAATATCACGAAATGGATAGTGCTTTGAAAGGTGTTGGGAATTTATAATGCTTGAGTTGGCATTTTACCATTTAGAGAAGTTAATGACTTTGTGTGGTGGATTTGTGCATGCCAAGAAAAATATTTTTAGGGAATTTTTTACCCATTTTTAAAATTTGACATGTAGGCTAGGAAAGAGTGTCGCCGACCTATATCATTCTATTGCAATTTTTGATGACCAATGGTTTCTCGATTTGGGATACATTCCATCATAACTACTTCTGATAGGCATAGTTGTGGTTACATAATTTTGTGGACCTACGATTTCTAGAATATCTCATCGGGATCACCAACCATTGTGAATTAAATGCTCCATATTGTATGTGATGGTTGATCTAGCCAATGATCCTATTGTATTCATTAAATCATGGGTGGCTTATGATTGTTGTGAACCATTAATTTGATAACTATATTATGAGATGTGCCAATGAATTTTTAAACACATCAATTAGTGGCTTAGTCAACATGCAAAAATATTTTTCTTAGTCCAATGTGCCAACTCAGTAGATGATTTACCCACTTTTAGAACTTAATGCCAGTGAGAACCATCTTGGCCAGAGAAAACAAAAAATCTATTTATAGAGAATGTACACATGTGATATTTACATATGTACAAGTAGGGTGCCACTTGTTCTAAGCATAATGCTTGAGATGTTGACCGTCTATCAGAGTGAATAGTAAATCACCATCTAACTGGTGCAATTGAAGGATGGTTGACCTTTTCCTTTGCTCTATTAGGTATGAGTCGGTCCACATAGGATCAAATTCTTCATTTATCCCTAGTTTTACTCTATCCCAATCCCATTTGAGCACTAGATCACCTTCCTCAAATGCCATTGTCATTGTTTTTTGGTTGAACCATTTTTTGTAGTAATCTAATGATGGCAGGCATTATTACATGCTTTTCACCACTCTTCTTTTAATTGGATAAGTTCTACCATTATCATCTCTAAAAGCTACAAATCCTCTAGGCTGGTATCTTTGATGGATCTTGATGCTAAAAGTTCTAAATTTATTGGTAGTGTGGCTTCTCTTCTATAAACCTAGGAATATAGCGATGTCTTCAAATCCCTTTATATTCTTATCTGATCAACCCACAAGGTTTGATCGAATAGTAAATACCAACTTTCAGGGTCAATTTGTACCTCCTTATAACTACCACTATCAATCTTTATCTTATAAGCAGTTGGTCTATCATTGTTATCAAATGGACTACCCATAGTTACCAATTATTTGAGTATGTGATCACTTTTTTTTGTATGATCTCCCCTTGTTCATCATCCTACTCTCCTTCAGGTGATTGACTACTCATGCCATTCTTTCCTGAATTAGGAAATCAATTATCTGCTCATCATTTTTGACCACTTGCCAAAAATTATCCTTATCAAGGATGGAGGATCTATAAACAACTCTTACATTCTTGGGCCCATGGATGATATTAGTCATCGAACAACACCTAGATCCCAAAAAATCCATTATATCAGCTTGAGCATTATTTTCTCTAGGAATGGCCTTGGAATCCAAGACTTCAAAGGACTTGAGTAGATCCCATTTTTTATCAGGAGTTTCACTTATCGAAATTGTACTTTTGGCTTCTTCCATCCTCATAATTGAGTAAGTGCCCATTTTTGTTTCAATCATGGAATTGAAATCCTCCATGGAGAATTGATCTTCTACTTGTGGGTCCTCTAATACTTCTTCCATTAAGTTTATTTCTTCAGTGATTAAGTTCACTGCATCCATTTGTGGCTCTTCCCCAAGCCTCTCTATGTGAAATGAAGATGGTTTTTCAGAAAATACCTTGACTATTTTTTCTTTGAAAGGAATTTCCATATGTGAGTAGTCAAGAGATAAATAACCCCCTAAATTGGTAGTAAATTATCTTGATAAGCACATCCCAAAATAAGGTTCTAAATCCACCACCACAATCTCTTGAATAATGGTAATTTGGGGCATTCTATGCAGCTTCATAGGAACATCCTTGATCACTCCAACTATCTTAATAGGGGTACCATCTAACTACAACACCCTTGGACTACTTCTTGTGTATTCCATGCCCATTACTTCATAGACTGCTTTGGGCATAACAGTGGTAGCTGCTCTAGAGTCAATCATACAATTGTGTACCACCCATCCCTCCATCTGTAAGGACAAGTAAAATGGAGATGGTCTGTTCTTCCTTGTTATTGAAGTAGGGTGGCCTTGAGCTAGATTCAACTCTACCTATTGCTTGCCTTGACTTTTGATCGATTTGAGAGAGGCTTGCAGAAGATCTATTTGTCTCGGGATGAGGAGTGCATCATACATGCTAATTTTGGATGGGGTTTTCTTCAACTCTTCTACAATGTTGAAACCAGAAGATATTTCACCTACTTCCTTAGCTCTTTTACAGGTTCCTCATATTTTTCCTTATAATCCTGGGCCACTTCAATCCTCTGGCATTTGTTCAAGGAAGGATATCTTAGTTTATCTCTAGCCTGCTCCCTTCCTTCGCCCTCCTTGGTTCCCTTTTGTTGTTGCTACACTATCTTTTGAACCATGGTAGGCAGAGGTACATCCTTCTTTGGAATATCCTTTGGTTGAGAGGGTACCTTGAAAGGGTCCAAAGTTTTAGGATCAATGAATAGAGGTTTCTTCCTAGATCTTGTAAGAACCACCACTTGTTCTTTGGTTGGCACCATGAGATTGTAATCATCTGCTTCTCTCATCATATTGACTTACCCCTTTTGTGCATTCTCTACTTTCTCAATTGTAATTTTT
The DNA here is from genome assembly GCA_028583015.1 of Wollemia nobilis. Lineage (NCBI taxonomy): Eukaryota > Viridiplantae > Streptophyta > Pinopsida > Araucariales > Araucariaceae > Wollemia > Wollemia nobilis. Next base: position 1,584,108 of record JAQPPZ010002729.1, on the reverse strand, counting down.
TGGACATAGTGTTGATGCATCATGCACGTGCTTTCGCCATGAGGGTCATTGCAGGTTGAGCACCAGTAAGTTGACTCAGAACCTGAGGAAGAAGGTTCCTCCTCCTGATTGGCATAAAGGGCATTAGATTTTTTTGGGGGCTTGCTAGTGGAAGCAACCTGGTCTCTTGTGATATATGGGAACCTTCATGGCTAAAATTTCCTCTCGGCTTCTCATCTCTTCATGGCTATGAATTCATTAGTGAGATTCTTAAAAGTCATTATCATTTCCTAGAGGGAAACTATCTAGGAGTCCGTAGGTAATTCTGGGATAGTAGTAGGTTCTGGGAGTAGTGGGACTATAGGTGGAGTAGGTAGTGCTTGTGGACTCAAAGTAGGTGGCTAGGATGGAAAATTGATCGATGGAGTGTATGCTAAGAAAGAGCTTGGTGGAGCCAGAATCGGTGGTTGTTGTTGAGGGAATTTTGGATATATAGGCATCACAAAATTTGGAGGTAGTCTTCCTATAGCAATCAAGTCCTTCTCCACTTTTAGTGCTTCTTGAAAAACCTCCAGGAATGTGTGTACATTGGAATGCCTTATGTACATCCCGATATCAAAGGGAAAGGCCCTTAAATAATAGTACATTGCTTGTTCACTAGTTGGATGCAGGCCTTGTGGTACCCTTTTCCATGTCCGATTGAATCTAATGTTGAAGTCTATGATTTCCTCTTATGGATATCTTTGGATGCTAGTAAGTTGTGTCAATAGAGAGAAGGGGTCTACCTATTCATTGAATTCTTCAATCAACTTGTCGACCAATTCATTCCATGAAGTTATGGTTAGATCCAACAAGGTTCTATACCAGTAGGACATATTTCCTTTTAATGACATTACCAACAACCTTATCATGATATCCTCATCTTGGATACTATGCATGGTGGCTAGTGCTACCACATCTTGATAATGCTCGTATGCCATTTTTCCTATGCCATCATATGTTGATAGAGCTTTTAGGGTAGCCTAGGGGATGGGATTTTGGATCGGTACATTCAGAGGTCTAGTATGATTCTAGGTTGGGTAGTTCTAAGCATTTTGATTTGGGTTTACAACCATTGCCATTGGTGTAGGAGGATGGATTATCAGAGTTCAGGTTGGTAGCAATGGAAGTGGCTACACTAGTCAGATCTACAACTAGGACTAGAGAGGGTGTTGAAATAGGTGGATAGATTGGATGAATCCTAAAGCTACCAAACTGTAGTTCTAAGAATTCAATTGGCTCTTCTAAATTTCTAGTTGCTTGTCTTGTGATCATATATTTGAGGATCTATGCAATATGGCTAGATAAAATATGGATATGCAAGTATTTTCTAGGTATCGATGGATGAAGTCACCAGGTGATGGAGATTGTGGACCAAAATAGAGTATCACCAAGTTTTGTTTAGATCTTAAAGGCAACTGGTCATATGATACGATATCTAGATTTGAGCAGAGTCACCAGGTGATTTTGATGAGATCTGATAATAAAGGATATCACCAATCCTTATATTATCTAGCTAAGGGACCTTTGGGTCCCACCGGGTGTGCCAAAAATTATTGGTCGGAGAATATATCTAATGGAAAGGTTTGTGCACCCACATACCTTGACCAACATTGAATGACCGAGGAGCTCATGAGAACTACAATGGTCAATCTTTGGAGGAGGCTGGTTCCTTGAAGTTCCAGCTAACTATGCCTAAATGTGGGGGAAAAGGGTGCTGAAAGAGATAAAAGAGGCTAAATCCAGAACTTACAGTGGTACAAATTAAGCAACATCAAGACATAAGCAAGAACAAGGATCACACAACTAAACAATCAACTCCCTAATAGACCAGCTGCTTTACAATCAATTACAGAACATTAAATTTAAATATATTGTATCTTAATCAGACCACAAATTCTAAACAAGTGAATGAGTACAACAAAAATCCAGGATTCAGAATTAACACCATAAACATTCAACATGCTTAAATTAGAAATAAGTAATCATCAATACATACATGCTCTACAAATGAATCAAACCAGAGGCCAAACAATAGTCAATTTGTATTAATATGCAAGTAATCCATCTATACATATGAATTGTAAACGCCTAAGAGCCGACCCATTTTCCTTTTACATTCTTGTATATATAGGCTCATCTACAATCTCATCATTATCAAAAAAATCATTATTCAGAAATAGATTATTGTCATGTCAGAGGGAGTGCCAGCTGGTTGGACTATTCAGAAGTATGGCCGCTCCAACCACCTCATCATGACCTACTAATTTGGCCAAAATATGTGCTATGTTGAGTAGTGTTGAGCCTACTGCTTGCATCTGGTTCATTGATATTCATTGATTATTTTTAGTTGAGCCACCATGTATCCTATGTGATGGCCATGAACATGATCATGCTATTGATATTCCTCTGATAGGTAATATTAGTGGATAGGTGTCCTAGGATGATGGCATTACTTGTGTAGGTGGTCCAACTTTGGATCTAATTGAGCTAGCTACAAAACTTGTGATATCATGATGTCAGGATTTTAGAACCCTGGTGCATCCTGGATGGGTATAAAACTTTTAGCCATATCAGTATTTGCCTTCCTTATGATCTCGCATTTTATAGTATTAGGCCAAGGTTTGGGTACTCATATGGGTATTGATCGGGTAAAAATATTTTGGGCATCCAAAAATAGATCTCAACAATAGGTCATCGATTTGGTATCTGCCCAGAATTCGATCATGTATAAATCACTCGCCATTCTCGAGATTGGCTTTTGGTCTCTATGTGGAAAATTAGTAACCCTTCAGGTTTCTGTCGAGTCCAAATCCTTCGACAACATTGATACTTAGCATATTTTTGCAATGCAGTCTCTTTCCATCATGGGTTAGATATTTGGTACCTTTTCGAGCTTTTCCTAGATGTGATTCCTCTGGTACTTCTTGGACTTGGTCATTTCTCTATATTCATACACCAAAAATTTTAGACCATCTTAGACCTGTTGTGGCTGCTCCACAACATACCCTAAAATTGGGGACCCACCTTTTTACATTTTTTTTAAGAAGACCAAAGTGGCCCATATGCTAAAGATCAAAGAAAAATTAAAACACCACAAGGAGAAAAAAGTGTCGCGATATCGTGACATGTTGCATTTTCATGGTCCAAAGCAAAGAGAAAAAGCAAGAAAGAAAAAGTGTCGCGATATCGCGACATGTTGCATTTTTGCGGCCAAAAGAGAAGAGAAAGACAAGAAAGAAAAAGTGTTGCGATATCACGACATGTATTTTCGCTGATAAAAGAGAAGAGAAAGACAAAAAAGAAAAAGTGTCGCGATATCGCGACATGTTGTATTTTCGCGACAAAAAGAGAAGAGAAAGACAAGAAAGAAAAATTGTCGCGATATCGCGACATGTTGCATTTTTGCGGCCAAAAGAAGAGAGAAAAAGCAAGAAAGAAAAAGTGTCGCGATATCGCGACATGTTGCATTTTCACAGCCAAAATAGAAGAGAAAGAACAATAAAGAAAAAGTGTCCCGATATCGTGACATGTTGCATTTTCGCGGCCAAAAGAGAAGAGAAAGACAAGAAAGAAAAAGTGTCGCGATATCGCGACATGTTGCATTTTCGCAGCCAAAAGAGAAGAGAAAAAACAAGAAATAAAAAGTGTCGCGATATCACGACATGTTGCATTTTCATGGCCAAAAGAGAAGAGAAAGAACAATAAAGAAAAAGTGTCACGATATCGCGACATGTTGCATTTTTGCGGCCAAAAGAGAAGGAAAAAGTGTCGCGATATCGCGACATGTTGCATTTTCGCGATCCAAAGCAAAGAGAAAGAGCAAGGAGGAAAAAGTGTCGCGATATCATGACATGTTGCATTTTTGCGGTCCAAAGCAAAGAAAAAGTGTTGTGATATCGCGACATGTTGCATTTTCGTGACTCAAAAAGGGCAGGCAGGCAGAGAAACAAAAGTGTCACGATATCGCGACATGTTGTATTTTCGTGACTCAAAAATGGCAAGCAGGCAGAGAAACAAAAGTGTCATGATATCACGACATGTATTTTCGTGACTCAAAAGGGGCAGGCAGGCAAAGAGACAAGAGTGTCACGATTTCATGACATGTTCGATTTTTGCCAAGGGAACAGAGTAGTGGACAGTGCGTCTGATATTAGTGATGAACACCAGGATAGTGTAACTGAAGACTGCATAGTGACGTGGACCTATAAGGAATAAATCAAAGATTGAATAAGGTAATTTGTCACATAAGGACAAAATTCAATGAATAAGACAAAACGTTACATAAGGAATCTTTAATGATTTGAAATCATTTAAGATGGTCGTTACACATGGAAGGAAGCGAACGCATGCCCATGTGGAGAAAAGGAAACGAAGGGCCACAAAATAGAAACAAAAAGCCTTTTTTGGAAAACAAAACACATGCATGCACAAGGGAAGGATAAAACAAACAGTCATGGAAGGTGAAACGAACAACCATTAGAAAATGAAACGAAAAGCTTCCTGAAAGTTTTAATACGCCAGGCAAGGATGTTTTGAGTGGTTGGAAACTGCTGCAAACAGAGTTGCAGGTTTGAAGGCAAGAGGGCCATTCTGGACCTTTTTGGGCTATTTTTCTTCCATGGACTGGTTTGGGAAAACCAAAATTTTTTGTTATTGTAAAATGACAAATTTTAAATACAGAAAATTTCAGAAAGTTGCATCTTATGGACAAGAAAGAAGGAGTCATTTTCTGCATGCAAGATTAAATGTCTATTTTTCCCCTTTTCAGATTTTAGGCTTGTAAATGGAGTTTATACAAGTTTCTTGGTTGCTTCATGTGAATGTTTAAATCTGAAAACCTCATTTAAAACCCTAGGAGCCAGCACTTAGCTTATCCGGATTGTGCTTGTTTTGCAAGTCCAATAGGTTAGGTTGCATGCATGAAAACCTCACATCTTCGGTTTTGTCGAAATAGGATAGCATCATACTGAATGCATTTTATTTTCAGTTTCCTGCATTTTCTTTCAACTTTTTCTGCATTTTATTTTCCAAAAATTTTAACTTTTTTTTTAATTTTCAGGCATTAAAATAAAAATTTAAAAAATGTCAAAATCCAAAAATAATTTCACCATTGTGTAGGTTATACTACAGACTTCCAATACGCATTTTAAAATTTTATTTTCGGAGTTTTTTAGTATTTTTTTTAAATTCATCGAAGTTGTTGTTTTATTATAGATTTTAAAAATCTGAAAATAGAAAGTTTCCATTTTGGGCCGGAATTTCATTTTTTCAGTTTTGTTTTGCACTCATGAGCCTATGATGACATTCCCTTCATGAAAATTCCAATTTCATTGAAGGAGTTATGTTTTATGGCACTTCACAAATTTCCATTTTTTGAGCCTAAAATTGCCCCCTCTTCATAAAAATTCTAATTTTACGAAAGAGGGGTAATTTGAGTATTACATTGAAGGTCATTTCTTCAAATCACTTAATTGTTCATCTTAATGAAAATTTAATTTCATTTAAGATGGATAAGCTAAAGTGACATTTTGAAGCTACATTTGAAGACCCTATTCATCATTGAGGATTTAATGCAAGATAAAATCTATTTTAAAACCCTCAAGATAAAAAGAATTAAGGCACTACATCGTGGTCATATGAGGGCCAACCCACATTTGATTTATTTTGGTTCAATGAACAATCACTAAAGTTTCATGGTAAAATAAACCAACATTGCCCCTTGTTTATAGTTACTTGCAATCACTAAGGTGTTCCAAGCATTTAAATTGAAAATATTTATTTGAGATTACTAATATACATATGCAAATGCTAATACAGCGGAGACCTTAGAGAATTTGTTTGTTTAACTTCTTTGCAAGAAGGGATTTGGAACCTAAATCCTAAGGAAGAGTGTACTTTCATAATTGGGTGAAAATACCACTCAACAAGACCCCATTTGGTTGCAAAACTTTTACTATCCCTTGGAAGTTTGGACATCTAGGACTTTATCAGGATTTGATCGAGTGCAATTCTTTCGATCGCTACAAGCTCCTTAGTTGGGCCGGATCTCCAGGCCTTTCCCTATCCTTGATGAAGGATAAAACTTTTGACCTCTCCTAGGCTTGGCAGATTTGAACTCCTTTATTGGGCCATGTCTCTGGGACCAATCTAGGTGTCAGTTAGGTGCAAAACTCCCAGTCATCTCTAGACTTATCCAATTTTACACTAAATGATTTTGTGTTGCACGATGTACTTATATTTAGCATTTATTATCAAAGTGCATGTGGGTTATGGTATAAAACACCCACAGTATGTACTTAATAATCCTAGATGTGATTTAGATCATGGTACAAAAGATTTGGTAATTTCCTCATTGGGATGAACCCACTCTTTGGTCTTGTGTAGCCCTCCTCTAAGACTAGATGTAGTGGGTATATTAGTGGCATGGGGGTCCTATTCATATCTTTTTGATAGAATATGTATAAGGATCCATGTGCATCATGAAAAGGGAATGGTAGTCACTATAGATATATTCTCTAACGTAAAGGTTCACTAGTGGTCCAAGTGTCTCTCCTGAATGGCCCAATCTACCAACATCAACTATGTATCCTCTATGATGATGATTGGGGATGACTTCCTAATGATTAGTAGACTTGTAATGAAGTATACATTCTTCAAGGTCATTGTCAGCTTGATGATATCATCAGGGGTTGGTCCTCCCATAAAATTTTTGGTCATTATATTCTAAAAGAGAATGAACTCATAACACAATGATCATTGGGGCCAGATATAAGGAATCTCTATTAGCCAATCCATAATGATCTAGCATAGTTTTTCTACTTCTATAGGTTCATATATTGTCTTAGTTACTCTTACATCTAGGAGGGATTCATGTGACTCCATAGGCATTCATCTCTTGTATGGTATGTGTTGGATACTCTATAGTTCTTACCACAATTTCATGTCAACATTTTTTATATCCTCAAACCTAGCTTCTATTTTAATCTAATCACCCTATCAAATCATTCTTGAAAGAAGCTAATTCTTTAAAAAATATTTTGAACTATGATAATTGATTGGGGACAAGATCACCCCTATTTAGGTAGGATCATGATCACCCCTTGGCATATGACCATGATTGCTTCCTTTTGACATGATTGTCATTTTTGGTTAATATTGCCCTATTTTTTCATGATTTCCCCTTTGGGATATGATCACCATTTTATCCTTTTAGTCAATACCACTAGGTAGGACCATGATCATCACTTTTTCAAAAATTATGATCTTGATCAACCTTAATATTTCAACCTTTTGAGGCACTTTTCAACGATTTTTGGCTATCCCATGTGGACCCCACCACATAAATGATGTGGTGTCTTGATGGCATTCTCTATGTTGTCTTAGATATTTCCTAGCTATCCCATCTAAATGTTTTCATTAACCTTGATTTCTTAATTTTTGAATATTTTTAGATAAAACTTGAGGAAACCACAAGGAAAACTTTTGGAACCTACCTCTCTAGCACTGCCCCCATGTCTGCATATCAATGGCTATCTTTGTGCTCAAATAATAGGTCATGCCTATGTTTGGTGCTTGTCAAAAGGCTAGAAGGCACATGAAAATGATATTAAAATTTCTAATTTTTATCCCCTATATATATATGAATATTGTATAGTAAATATGATTGTATACATAATATTGTTTGAGTTTGTACAGATAGCACAAGGCTAGTAATTTTAGGGGTTTTGGCTTGCTCTAAAATTCTCTATGCACTCTTTTTTTTGCTCATTTTGCACCCAACTAACATATTTTAGTGCTTTGGGATTTTTTACATGTAAATTATTTTCATGCCACATGGGGCAAGTAAAAATTTAAAAAAAAATTGGGTCAATTTTTTAGTGGCACATATAAGTATCAGTCATATTTTCTTCTAATTTTACATAATGGTTGTGTTTTTACATTCTTTCTACTATTTTTTTTTGAAATTATTGCATTTTACATAGACAATAGAATCAAAACTAACAAAAAAATTATTTTTTCTCAGTACCATAGAATTTTTATTATTGTTGCTTTGGCTACCACATACTATATTTTTTCATTTTCCCTAAGACTCATGAGTAGATATCCCTTGTAGTGTCATCCATATTCCTTAGAGAGGGGTAACATGTATTTTTAAAATGAGCGCTAATAGATGACTTTATAGGTGGTGGAGAATCTCGTCCTCATATATATGGGATACTAGTGTACTAACTTTGTTAGTCCTTGGGTAGGACTACAACAAGCCATTTTGGCCAATGGTTTTGGTTCCCTTTATTTACCCAATTATTGTTTTCATGTCACCTTTCTTGGATGTTTCCACTTAACATTTTCAAAACCCTAAAATAAGAATTGAATCACAATTAAGGAATATATTTACATGTGGCTCCCAAAGCATGCATCCCAAAACCGATGGTACCAAGGCTTCCATGATAATGGCCATCAGTTGAATTTTAAGATTTTTAATATACGATTATTATTTTAGCATGTTTTTACATGGAGTTAAGACATTATGTCATTTGGACTAATGCTTGTGATTTTATGGCTCCAAAAAGAGTGTAAATTCAGCCATTAGTTCAAATGGGAAAGTTATTATTTTTTCCACTCTAAATATTCATTTTCACCTCATAATTCATTTATTATTTTTTCAATTACTTCGCATTATAACTAATATTGCTCTCAAAATTTTTGCCTCTATTGCTTTTGTGACACATTATCCTTTTCACTCTCTTAATATTTTACACGTTTAGGTACAACCAAAGTTTTTGCCTATTGGTTTGTTGATTTTCATGAAGGAGGATGAGACACTCTACTAGGATTTGTAGCTAAATATGGATAATCATCACTTGAGGAATGGTTTCCAAGGCATCATACTCTCTACATATAACCTAGGCATGATCTCCCCTTTCTTACTATGGTGATATTGAAAGTAGGATAGAATAGAAGTGAGTATCTCATTTTGACTATTTTATGAATAGAATGACCCTTGATATCCTAGGTTTCAAGTAATTTATTTTTTTGTATTAGGATTAGCCCTAGCTTTAGCTTTTTGTGGATAATCTTAGTGTAGTGTACTCTTAAATGCACTATTTCAATTTTTGCTTGAATAGGATAGTTTTAGCTCTTATTGTTAAATTATTGCATTATTATCTTGGCTTGAGTATTTTTTATATATCTTGTATTAATTCATGTAGTTGTATAATATATTCTCTTTTTCTTATTGATAGTGCATGATTGATCTATGATTCAAAACCTTATATCTCCTTTTGGTTTAGAGTTGCAAATGATGATTTTTTAACTCAGTAATATCCATAGGGTGTATGGTTAGCTGAGAGCACATGGATAATCAATATCCAATTTGACATGGGTTCAAATACTTACCTGGAAAATTGTTTTAATTTATTCAAATTGATGATTTACAAAAGAAAAAAAATTATATTTGGCGAACAACCAACCAAGCATTACCCTTAGTTGTACTTGATACAATGCCTAGAATCCATATTCTTATACCCCATAAACATATGGGGAGGACATATGGAAAAATATGATTCACCTTTTGCCTAGTCATTGTCGTAATTAATAGCAATAATTAGGAAGAAAAATTGGTAGTTTTTTGCTTATACCAGTATTGTGACATATGGTGCCTTTTTATTTTTTACATGCATTTATTTAAAATTTTCAAATTTTCAAACTTCAGCAATTTTATCAATGCATGGAGGGAAAAATTATTGAGGCTGTAACTTTTGCATGTAGAAGTTTTTTTTTCCTTTTTTCAAAAGGTATGATTTTTTAACCTCTTCATAATGGTCATAGTTGTTTTTTTCTATTCTACAAGATTTAGTAGTTTTGCAGGAGTTTCATTGACCATATATGTTGCATTTGTGTTAGGACTTACTTTAGTTTTTTAAGGATATTTTAGATGAAATAGGAGCATATTTTGAAAAGTTAAATCAAGCTATGACTTGTTCCTATGGGTTCCTTTTTAAACATAGTGGTTCATATTTAGAAACCTATCTTTATTATGATTCAATATTTTTATTTTTGATATTAAAGACAAGTTATGGTCACCATATTGTATTTTGAATTTCTTCTAATGGGAAACTCAACACATTGGGTTCAAATGTGGACTCATGGATTAATATCTAATGAGAAACTAATCCAAATCATGTACCTTTAGAAAGAGAAAATACTACAATTTGTTTTCCCTAATTAGTGGGAAAACTTGATTGATATCATACCCAAAGTGCCATAAGACTAATTGTAGAAGTATCTTCGACTTTATATTATATTCATTATAGGAAATTTGATAGTATTCCAAATGGAGATGGAGACTCATTGTTGACATCTTAGTAATCTTCTATATGGAGAGGGAGGATCACTTATTGATATATAGGTTGTCTTCTAGATGGTGATAAAGGCTCATTATTAGTGTGAAGTGTGATATTCATATCTGAGTTATTATTATGGATGGCCACCTTGGGAACCTACCCATCCTATTTTGTATTCTTGATATTTCTATTTTTGGTTTTCTATTCTTTTACATATGATTTGTGGTGAATGCTACACTTCATGTGACTTATGAAAAGTATTATTAACCTCACTACTTAGAGGGTTTTATTTGAATTTGAAAATAAAATAAAATATTTAACTTTAGTATTAGAATAAAGAGAATTTTATATTTGGTAGCCTCTATGTGAAATATGGGATAGAATAATACATTACAACTCATAAAATAAAAATGAGTAAATTTAGAAATAGCTAATCACAAGTCATTTTAAAAAATAAATTAAAATATAGTATCATATTCTTCTTACAAAAGTTGGCTTGTTGTACAATGGAAGTGATGCTTAAAGTGCTACTTTTATATAAACATAAAGCATCCAATATAATATAGAATAAATTCCTCATAATAGACCAATAATTTTGTCTAATGGCTAAAATATTTGCTGCCCAACTTCTATATCTATAAATATCTTATCCATAAAAACCTCACAATTTCTTAATACCTTTTTTAAGGTTCTTATTCATTTGCCTAATATTCCAAGATATCGTTTTCATTGTTAATTTTTATTTTTATTTATGGGTTTATCCCTACTTCTTATTAGAAATTATGATATTTGCTTTTGTTTTCCCATATCAATATCCCTTTGGGTTTTTTTTCTTTGTTTTTCCTTCTTGGGTCTTTCTCTCCTTTTTTCATTCACAACAATACTGTCATCTTCATAAATATCTTCAATCTTCTCTTATTGCTTACAACAAGACTTATTATCTTTAGGTTTATCTTGTTTGAAGGATTTGAAGTGCAAGGAATAACCTCAAAAGCATAATCTTCTTTATGTTTTCCTAGAAATCCTAAAGTGAAAAGGTGATATTTGTAGAAATTACCTTCTTATTCTAATATAAAAAACCTAAATTGTTATGGGTTTCCTCCATCCTTATTTCTTTATTATGTTGCTCTTGAAACCTTAAAGTGTAAGGGATAACACCTTCATCCCTTTAATATTTATTACTTGGAGAGGATTCTATACTACTTGAGAAAAAAATGATTTACTTGGAATAAATTTGACCTCTTTTGTTGTATTTGTTTTAGGATTTCTCTCCATATTTCTTTTGCACCTTTAATTCCTTATAAACTTTCCTAATGATATTGTAGATAGGATTTATTTACCTCTTATTTTAGAGTGGAATATCCTTGATCTGATATAGCTTCTATTATTGTATGATTTTCTTGCTTCATCTTGAATTTTATCTCATGGATATAATTTTTTGTCTCTTTCTTCATAGTTTTCACTTTGCAAACTCTTGCCATGTGTCCAATATCATAATAATTATGGCAATGAGATGTGATATTTGCATAATCTACTTGTTGATCCCATTCTCTTGATTCATATTTAATCTTAATGGATTGTGGTAAAGATCTTAAAATATACATAGCAACACATATTCAAGTATATATACCATGCTTTCAATCCCTAGTAGTTAGTCCTTCCTTGATGAATTCACCTATGATATTTCTAATATTCTTTAGAACATCCTTATTTATAAGTTGATATGGAAGTCCAAAAATCTTAACCCATATTGGAAGCTTCTTAATAGTTTATATCTCAGTAGAAAAATTTCCATTCCATAGTCCCAAATAAAGTGCATCTCTTCCCTAAACCATGGACCACCAACCATTATTTTATCCCTAATTTCTAAACTAGAAAAGATGATGAGGAAAAAACCTTTAGGAAGAAAATTCATAGAGTAATTTGAATTTAATTCCCATTTTCAATTGATCCAATTTTGAATCTCCAAAAACCTTGGTCATGATATATGGAACTTACATATTAACCCTCTACTTTTAAGAACCATTATATCATGCTCAATTATCTCATCCTTAATACTCACTTCTAGTGTAACATCTACTACCTAGATCGAACTTGCCATGTATTCACTCTTCTACTTATCTCCAACTTGGGCCTCCATACTTCCAACTAGGGATCCTGACTTCCCATTATGGCTTTTAAATATGAATTTCTTTATATACTAGGTAATGAAGCTCGCTCTTGGCTTGCATTCCCTCTTGCCTCACATTCCCTCTCAGCATGGCTTGCACTCTCTTGGATCACAATAACCCTTGTCTCTTATTTTTCCCAACATTTTTTTACTTCAAAAATTTTATGGAAACACTATTCTATGAATTTATGGTAAGGATTTGAAGCATTGATGCACTTTATATGAACCCATTGCTCTTTCATCGTGACTGAATCTTGGCTCGCGCTCCCTCATAGCTCACACTTCGTCCTAGCTCGCACTTCCTCTCAACTCATATTTCCTCCTAGCTCGCACTAGATTTTCTTCAACTGGATTGCACTTTGCTTTCTACTTCCTGGTTGCACTTCTTTCTTGCTCCCAATCCATGCTTGCACTCACTTCCAGTTGCACTCACTCTTGGCTTTCACTTGTTCTCACTTATAGTTGCACTCACTACTGACTCATGCTTACACTCTCTTTTGGTTCACTCACTCTAAGGTCATGCTCACACTCACTTTTGATTGCACTCACTCCCAGATCATGCTCACAATTACTTCTGGCTGCACTCACTTACAACTGTACTCACTCTAAATTCTCCTAAGATTTGGAACAAGAAGTGGCACTTGTTCCTTGATCACACTTTGCTTTCTACTTCCTACTTCCTGCTCACACTTCCTAATTGCTCCTACTTCATGCTCGCACTCACTTCCAAATTTGTGTGTACCATTGTCACCTATTGTTACATACTCTATAGAAAACTATATTGAGTGTATTTAGTACAAAGTGTCTTTCTATAAAATCTAAACAAAAGCAATCGAAGAAACTCAATTAACTTATCATAAAACTTTTTTCAATATCTTAGTTGATCAATTTAATTCCTCTAATGTATATATCTATGTTTAGATGTATTTTCATCTCAAAATTTCAAAATATAAATAAGAAATTTATTTATTTCAAAATACAAATAAGGATATTATTTCAAAAAAATCTAGCCATTACTGAAATTTTCTCTAAAGGAGTTCTTCCAATGATGTTGTAACAACTTAATTCCTTAGAGTTTCCAAAAGTAGCATGAATTTTTTAAAAATATTTTCATATAACTATTTAAAATAAACCCTATCATTCCACATATTTTATAAGCCAAAATAATTTGATAAAGTTATTTTTTTCTATTCTTCAAAATTCCACACATGTGCAAACTTTTCCAAAGATTAGTTTACCTAATAATACCATGCAATTTAAAGGGTTATGTAAGATAATTTTTTATGTTTCAATGAGGCCAGAGAGTTCAATGTGGCTATGTTTTGGTTGACTACCTAAAAGATAAATTATCAACCGTTTTTCCATTATTCCTTTATAATATTACTAAATTGGTTTGACTTGATCACCTCTAATGTCTTGCTTTTAGATTAGTGATATGAAATCCCTTCAATATATGTAGACCAATGAGTTAAATTAATTCTTTTGTCACTTTATCCATTTTTAATACTAGTGGTACTTAACCTCTTTTAATATATTTGGATAGCAAATCACATTCATTTATTCCATCATCCATGGATTTTATGGTTATAACTCCCTTCAATGTCCATGCATAGACTAGAGAATTTCATGTTATTTCTCCAATAGGATTTTATCTCTCTTCCACATCCCTTCATGGACTAATGAGATAAATTTATTCTGACCATCATCTATATCTATTTTCTTATATTGATGATCTTATCTCCCTACAATATCCCTTCATTGGACAAGTGATATAAGTTAGTTTTTTCTATCTTCATTTTTATATATTCGGTATTTCAACTTTAGTTTAAAGGAGTTTCTACCATTGTATGATTTTAGGATTAACCATAATCCTTGGCTTTTGTCTCTACAAGACATCTTCCTAGCCAATTTCATCATAAGTCAATCTCATACTCTATAAATAATTTAATTATAATATTATACTATTTTTCTTACTCAAAAGAAGTCCAAAATTTAGATTTAAGCTAAAATTTATTTCATATAGTTCTATTACAACTATATAAATTCATTTTCAAAAATAACATCAATAAAATAAGATTGATATTTGCTTAGACATACACATGAATTTCAAATGGAGCACTCATTTAACTAATAATTGAACAATACAATATGATTCAAGTCTATTATTCATAGTGATGCTTTATACTTAGTATGAAAAATGCATTGCAAATCTTCATCATGCTTTCAGCCTACATAATAATGTTGAAAAGGAATCATGCCAAACATCTAACATGTTGATTCCAAACCTTAATGATTCATATCATCCCTCAACAAATGATTCCATGCATTTGAAAAAGTATTTTATTTCATACTTTAATGATATATAATAAGATGTTTATTTTAGACCATACATTTGGCACAAATTGTTGAAAGTAATTATCAATGAATCCTACCATGTGTTTAACATCAAATGCAGTTTTCAAACTTTAATTATTTTTGACATAAAATGTTGAATATAAGTTTCAATACCATGAACTATATATGTAATGTTGATTCTAGTATTTATACCATAATATGATGAACTCAGTCTTCATGAACCATGCCATGTATTTTTAGTATAATCTATCATACCCAAGATTTTTTTATATATAAAAGGTTGAGTTCATACTTAAATGAATCATATCATGCATTAAACATAAAAAATGCTTGATTTAGACTTCCAAGAATCACATTTGATATGTGATATTGAACTTAGGTTTCAATTCAGACTTCATGTGTTTTAACATAAAAAATGATGAACTTGGACTTCAATAATTCTTACCATACATTCAACATAAAAATACTTTATTCAAATCACTTATACATGTTATGCTATTAACAACACAAGTGTATCTTCCTATTATATATTTACAGCAACATTCTTTTCTAAGTTTTCCAACCTTACTATAAATTAATCGAGCAATATGCCAATTTATTCATGTAAAATAAAGCTACCATTAGTACAACCAAATATTTGGTAACTCCATCAATTTCTGCTATCATTGGATTACAATAAAGGAAATTTCTTCATAATACAGTCATCAGCATAACTACTTTGTATTGGATACTAATTTAGGTTTCTATTACTAGAACAAATGAGGGAATGCATCACAAAGTGCTTTTTCACCCATCTAAGTGATGTCTTGATAGAAATAACCTTTTTCAACTTCAAGTTTATATTTTGACCCTTCATAAGGATTCAAATACCTAGGACCAATGAGATAGATAAATTCAAGTGCACGAAAAATTATTCATGCTTAATTTATGCATGTAGTACCAAACATGAATTTATGAGTATAAGCTTACAACTAGATCTATATTTTAGTGTAATGATCTACTTGTACCTAGGTGATTATGTATTGTTTTCGTAATAATTCATATTTCTACAACCAAAATTTATTCACATTTTCCACATTGAATGCATCTATCTTAATGTAGGTCACAAACCAACATACTATTCCTAAGTTCAAATTACACATGTCATCATATTGGACCTTATCTATTGGTTCCAATCAATAATACAAGCACATTATTTTATATGAAGTTATTTTTAAGAAAGATAAGTTTTATAAGTCCATCTATAGTTGTAACTTTATGACATTTTTTTAACCATCCTTAAAGCAAATGATGATCCATATTATTCACATAAAATTTATGCTTTAATTGGAATAGGCACATTTAGTGCAAGGATGCTTATTGTGCCTATCCTTTTTAATAGAAAATAATCTCTCTATTTTTTGTTTTTCACAAAAATATATACAACATCAAAACATAGCTCAATCCTTATCTTATATCCAAAGGAATAAAAAATTAAGTTTAAGAAAAATGCATAAACATGGTTGTTACTATGTACAAAATATGTTACTTTAGTTAGTTTGTTGACCACTACCATAGAAATATGTAGTTCTTGAACATAGTTCATAATAATTATCTACCATTTGCATTCTAGTATATCAAGAGAATATAATATACTATTTTGATGTACATGCTCAAAATAAACTCTTGGAATTCCATATAATTAGCAATAAAGGTAGTCACACATTTCTTTAATCCTAGCAAAAAATTAAAGAATTTGTAACCAAACACTATTTTTTCCTTTGAGGTACCATTTTTATTATTCCTAGGTATTCTAAGTATGGAGTAAAATATACCTCTTCTAGTATAGTATTTTTTAGATTGTCAACATTTGGTAGGTACGTAGATTCCATGAATCTGGGTAATCCATCAAATTCTAGAATGTAACCCTCAAATCTATGATCACTCACCTTTTACTGTAAGGAAGCTCTTACTTTCTTATAATGCATATATTTTCCAACATACTCAATATCTATTATTTAAACATTAATATCATGGTCGTGACAACTAAAATATATCTAATATGACCTAAAGGATAAAAAAATATATTTGTTTCCTTTATGTAGCTGATATCAAAGTCATACTCACATTAAATTTGTAACCACCTTTTTTGTTTGGAATTCAAATTTAGTTATATAAATATGTATTTTATGCCCTAGTGATCTATTTAAAGTTTAGAAGGTTTTCATATTACATACGGCCTCTAAAGTTGAAGAGCATGCAATATAGCTTCCAATTCCAAGTCATCAAGGGAATAGTTCTATTCATAAGATTTATGTTTATAGGATTCATAAGCTACTACTCAAGCATCCTACAGCAATACATCTCCTAGACATTTCCTAATGTATCAATTGTGATTGTAAACTCACCATTAGGATTTGATTAAATGGTGTTATTGTCAACTTCTGTTTAAGAAGTTGAAATTCATGTTCACATCATTTTGTCCATTTGAATCTCGTCCTTTTTGTTGGAGCAATGTAAAGAGGTTGGCTATTATAGAGAACTCTTCTACAATCCTCGTGTGATATCCTCCTGGCCCTATGAAACTGTGCACTTCATATATAGTTTTAAAAATTGGCCATTCTAAAATGAATTTTACTTTTGCTAGGTCTATAGATATTTATTTAGTTGATACAATATGTTCTAGATAGTATATCATTTTTTATAGAAAAACACATTTATAAAACTTCCCATATAGTTGGTACTCTTTTAGACTATTTGTTACTAGTCTAATATGCTTAAAATGCTCATTTTCACTATGTGAGTAAATCAGAATATCATCTAGAAAAATGATCACAAGTTGATCTAGATAATCTTGAAACATGTTGTTCACTAAATTTATAAAGGCTATATGTACATTTATGAGTTTAAAATCCACCATGTTGAATTCATAGTGCCCATACCTAGTTCTAAAAGCTATTTTGAAAATAAATCTCCCTTATATTCTTAGTTGATGATAATTCTTAGAAAAGATAGCTACTTCCCTCATTTTTTTCAAATAGATCATCAATTCTAGAAAGAGGATACCTTTTCTTTATGGTTTGCTTCTTTACCATCTTGTAACCATTATAAAGATACAAGAGAATCATATTTATTCTTTACAAAAATGATTTGTACATGTCATGATGACACACTTGTCTTATCATTTTTTTTTTTTTGATGACAATTATTCATTCAACTATGACTTCAATTTAAATAGCTCAATTATATTCATCCTATAAATAATTCTTGATTGAGATTTTACTTTGATATAATATCTATTAAAAATAAAACTTTGATAAAAGTGGTAATCCATAAAATTTGGAAATCACATCTTGATACTCATTTAAGAAAGGATTTTCTTTAAACGTAAAATTTTTCACCTTCCAATTCACCGTATGGCATCTAAAAGAAATATTCCAATAAGTGTTTATTGTCTCGTTGTTATTTGTTGTTGACGCCTTCTGGCCAGCAATCCACCATAAACAAATATTTCAGCTTTCGAGTAAATCGTGGCAGGTTAGTTGTCAGCCGGAATAATAATAAGCGAACAAGCGTTCAAAGCATGTTTTGCACGTTTTAAACTAAACCAACGAATAGATTAGAATGTAGTAGTTGAATGTTAGTTGATTCTTCTATAAAAAGACATTATATGTATTTTTATTTTTTATTTTTTTAAATATATCTACATGAATACACAACTAGTAATAAATTCCTAAGGTGGTTGTAAAATGTATGTATATCTCCCTTGGACTTTTAAGGGGTAATCAGTTTCTAGCACCGGACAAATTATCCATGGTAGTTGATGTTAATGTGATAGAGATAATGCTTTCCTAAAGCCACTTTTGATCTTTAGGTTGGTTATTTTCAATGAACCAAGATCTTACGGTCTCTTCATCACTCTCCTTTTTTAATAAAATAAAATATTTTAATGACCATGCTATAGATTTGTTCGTTTTTTTTTTTTGAAAAAATTGAAAAAAAACTTGTATTAAAACATTGATCAGTTACAATTGGGATAAGATACATCCCAGCCGAAAATAATGAAAGCACATGATTACAAGAGAAGAGGAAGATTTGCACTAGATCCAAATCTCTTGAACCAATATCAAGCTAGCTGAGAGAGCTGATAGGTCAGATACAACAACTTATCGCGAAAACACACAGCAAACACCAACTGCACCTCTGTCCGCGAAAAAGCTACAAGTCGCGAAATCGCGACAAAAATTCAACAGCAGCCACAACGATGCAACACGTCGCAAAATCGCGACAACATACCTCCAGAGGCCGCGACGGCGTAACATGTCACGAAATCGTGACAACTTTCCTCCCTTGGTCATGCCGGTGCAACATGTCGTGATATCGCGACAATTTTCCTCCCTTGGCCGCGTCGGTGCAACATGTCGCGATATCACGACAACTTTCCCTCGACGGCAATGACGGCGCAACATGTCGCGATATTGCGACAACTTTCCTCCCTCGGCCGCGATGGCACAACATGTCGCGATATCGCGACAGTTTACCTCCAATGGCCGTGATGGCGCAACAGGTCACGAAATCGCGACAAAAACCATACTTAGCTTTTTCAATGATCATTTGTCTTAAGGATCTTTCAACGACAACTTCCCCTCGGCGGAAACGACGGTGCAACATGTCGTGAAATCGTGACAACTTTCCTCCCTCGACCGTGACGGCACAACATGTCACAAAATTGTGACAACTTTCCTCCCTTGGCCGCAACGGTGCAACATGTCACGAAATCATGACAACTTTTCTCCAACAGCCGCGACGACACAACATGTCGCGATATCGCGACAGTTTACCACCAATGGCCGTGATGGTGCAACAGGTCACTAAATCGTGACAAAAACCATACTTAGTTTTTTCAATGATCATTTGTCTTAAGGATCTTTCAACGACAACTTCCCCTCGACAGCAGCGACAGTGCAACATGTCACGAAATCGTGACAACTTTCCTCCCTCGGCCGCGACGGCACAACATGTCGCGAAATCACGACAACTTTCCTCCCTTGGCCGCAACGGTGCAACATGTCGTGAAATCGTGACAACTTTTCTCCAGCAGCCGCGATGACACAACATGTCGCGATATCGCGACAGTTTACCTCCAATGGCCGCGATGGTGCAACAGGTCACGAAATCGTGACAAAAACCATACTTAGCTTTTTCAATGATCATTTGTCTTAAGGATCTTTCAACGACAACTTCCCCTCGACGGCAGCGACGGCGCAACATGTCACGATATCGCGACAACTTTCCCACATCAGCCGCGACAGTGCAACATGTCACGATATCGCAACAACTTTCCCTCGACGGCAGCGACGGTGCAATATGTTGCGAGATCGCGACAACTTTTCGCCCTTGGCCGCGACGGCGCAACATGTCGCGATATCACGACAACTTTTCCTCGATGGTCGCAACGGCACAACATGTCACGATATCGCGACAATTTTTTCGCATCGGCCACGACAGCGCAACATGTCGCGATATCACAACAACTTTTCTCCAGTATCCGCGACGACACAACATGTCGCGATATCGCGATAGCTTTCCGCCAATGGCCACAATGGCGCAACAGGTCGTGAAATCATGACAAAAACCATACTTAGATTTTTCAATGATCATTGTCTCAAGGATCTTTCAAGGCCCTGCCTAATCACCTCATCTGCAATAGGCATGTCACTGTGCAGCTGCACCCCTACCTCTTTCGCAGCACCCATCTTAGCCAGGAAATCGGTCGCTTTGTTGAAATCTCTGCTCACATATACGGGAATCACATCATCTAATTCCCTCCATAATTTCTTGATTTGAGAGACCAGAATCCTCAACCTCCAAGCGTTCAACAAAAAGTTCCTCATGCAGTCTAGAGCTCCAACTAGAATTTGAGAATCAGATTCAAGAATTATCCTCCTGTGACCCTGAGTAACTGCCCAAATAGAGGTAGATTTGATAGCAATGGCTTATGCTTCATTATTTGTGGCTCTACCCAAGCCCTACAGTTCCCAATAAAGCACTGATCCCTCATGATTCCGACAGACCACGCCAATACCGGCGCTACCCGGATTGCCCTTTGCAGCTCCATCAGTATTGATTTTAATCTAGCCTTCTGGGGGTGATTTCCAACTGGTTCTGTTTTGTCCCTCTCTCTGGTCAACTCCCTCTTCCATTGGCCTAGGAACAACCCGTGTTTCCTCTTTAGCGTAGACGGCAACAGTTTCGGTGACTTTGCTCCAGATGACCTGCCAAACTCCATCTAGCGAGGAAAAGGTTTCTCTAAAAATTCTAGCGTTTCTCTCCAACCAAACTTGCCACCAAATGAATTTTAAACCAAGCTCCCACCCAATTTGAAGAGCTTTGGATGTAAATCTACCCCGCTTCCATATTTCCCAAATATAAGTCCGATTCATGTCACCATTAACCTGGATTTTATAATGAGAGAGCCAGCGCTTCCAAATCTGACGCGTGAAAGGGCACTCAAACATCAGGTGATCAGTTGTTTCTTCGTTCTTATGGCATAAAACACATTGAGAAGGACCGATGATTCCTCTACATCTGAGATTGTCAAAAGTGAGAATACCATTGTGCATAAACTGCCAAGCAAAAAAGTTTACTTTCGGCCAACCCTTAGAGTGCCAAATCTTTCGCCAATCCTCAACCGAAAAAGAATGGGGGGGAGGGTCTAGGAGGATCTTATCATATCTATCCTTCACTGTATAAACACCAAGGCTCCCATGGCCCCAAGCTAATTCATCCTCCTCGTCTCTCCCTATGAGAAACCTTTCTGTCAAGATTTTGGATAAGATGGGTGCCAACTCCGGGGGGATAGGAATTGGCCACTCCTCCAACCTCTTAAACTTCTGAAACCTATACTCCCCTAGCTGAGAAGTGTTGAAATAACTTTCAATATGGACCCAACCCATGATTTCTATGGCAGATTTTATTGGAAGTAACTCGAGGAACTCAACAATGATGGGTGGATACTGATCCCAAGAATCAGTCCAGAAACGGGCCTTCTCCCCTCTCCCCACTTTTCAAAATAGCTGATCTTTAATAACCTGAGATCCTAGCTTGAGAGCCTGCCACATGAAGGATCCAGTACCATCCAGAGGGAAACGGCCCACCTCATTGGGGTTAACTTGACCCAAATATTTACTCGTGAGAATTCTACTGAATAAGGAAGTTGGTTGGGAAATCCACCTCCAATACAACTTTCCAGCCAAGGCTTGATTATTTAACTTGGATCCTCTCAGTCCCAGTCCACCTTTTACCTTGGGCTGAGTGACTTTATCCCAACCCACCAAGGCCCACTTTCTTTTTCCGTTAGCTCCTTCCCACAAAAACTTCCTAGCCATCCTGTCCAACTCTTTCCAAATTGTAAGTGGGGCAGCCAGGATAGAAAATTTGTAGATTGGCATGGCTTGAATGACAGACTATAAGAACGTTAATCTACCACCATAACTTAACCACTTGTGAGACCAGTGATTAATTTTGTCCTTGATACACTCCAACATATTCCTCCAAGTGTCCAATTTCAGCCTCTTGAAATGCAAGGGGATACCCAAGTAAACCACAGGGAGAGAAGTCCTAGTGAATCCCAGGACTTCTAAAATTCTATTCTGAAGCCTTTGCCCCAGATTAAAAAAGACCACTTTGGATTTCTTGTCATTAATGACCTGTTGAGTAGCCCTGAGATAGACATTAAGAGTATCTCTAATCGTTCTATGTTAGGATCTCATCCTAACCCTTAATGTAATAACTTCCTTGATGTAATAATTCCTAGTGAACGTGGGTAGTACCCATGATTAATATTTTGTAATGTTCTAAGTTTTAGCTTAGGTAGTGCCTATGACAAATGGCACCCTTTTTTATGTAACACATGGTAGATAGGTGGCATTGTGCATGTAATTCGGGTGGCATTGTGCATGTAATTCGAGTGGCATTGTGCATGTAATTCGGGTGGCATTGTGCATGTAATTCAAAGTGGCACTATGCAAGTAATTCGGGTGGCATTATGCATGTAATCTAGGTGGCATTTTGCATGTAAGCCAACATTGGAAGGAAACTCCTTAAATACCCGAAAGGGCACCAATGTAACGATATTTTACAAAATTAATGAAGTATTGAAGGAGGTTGCCCCCTCGAAGAGGCCTGCGATTCAGTTCTATTGTGAGATTGTTCTTTATGCAAATTTATGTTATATTAATGTGATGTTTATGTGAGTTATTTCCAAGCAATTGTGTGAGAGTGTGTTATTTGAGTTTATTTTATAGCAGGATCTTAACAAGTGGTATCAGAGCGCTTTCCAGGGCCAAGTTCTGCTGCAACTGCAACGATTCTTGCCATCCAAATCCGCCTGTTATGTATAAATTCCGTGTGTTTTTTCCATTCTGTTTTTCCTTATTAAAAAAAAAATCCAAAAAAATACAGTGTTTTTTTTTTTCCAGACCAAAAACAAAAAAATATATTATTAGTTGAGTAGGTAGAAACCCTGTACCGAGGGTTTTAAAATATCGCGAAGGATCTGTCGTTATTGGCTAAGCTAGATAGCCCATAAAGCATCTAGTGAAGTGAGGGGCGATCAGGCTCCAATACCCAGGCCTCAGACAGAACTCGCGCACGGACTTGAGCTCCCACGTATCTTTGGGTATATCGGGAGACCATCTAGGATTAAACAAACTTTTAGCCATTAGGAAGCTCTTCGGCCTTGTATTACTCATAGTCTACGGGACACGACGATCCCGGACGATTACCCTCCCGTATTGTCGTAGAGGCGGTAGTGTGCTCAAGGGTATGTGTGGAATCCTCCTTGAGTAGTGGCCTCGAAATATTGGTCCGAGCACTATTGTTCATCACTGTCGATATATTAGAGGGCCTATGGGTGGTACATACTCCTATACTTAGCATTCCCTGGTTCTGTTAAAACTGCAACCTGTAAAAAATGCAAAAATCAAAATCAAAATAAAAATCCAAACACCCCCGTTCGTAAACCTGCATTTCAAAAGTGAGCATATGAGAAAGGAGTCCTCTACCAAAAAAATAACAGAAGGGACATGCATTCGGGATAAGCCATGAGGATGACACTTAAGTTGAAAGTCTGGAGAGTAATAGTAAAATTTACAATGGCAGTCACAGTCAGGTCAGTCAGGTCAGAGAGGTCAGGGCAGAATTCACAGTCTTCAGAGTCAGAACAGAACTGTCATATCAGTCACCTGCAAAATACAGAGAATCTTGAGTGTGAAACACGACCAATTTTAGATAGTGCTCCAGTACCCAACTTTTGCTCAATAGCTCAGAATCAGAATCTGTAAACACCGTTAGACTCAGCAAAACAGGAGATAAAAAAAAAGTCTGGGGTGCCAAAAAGTAGTGTTGAGAGATATAGCTCATTGTGACCACCTCCTCCTGCTGATCATTTTGATATATAGCACCCAAGCACTTTTTTGGGCACTTACTAAAAATAGTAAGTCAAAAAATTCAATTCTATTTTTAGTAACTGGTCACAAAAGGTCAAAAAATGGCCCAGGGTACCCGTGGACACCAGAAAGAACTAGAACACTTGGAGTCCCTAACAAAAGCCATTGAGAACTTGAACTCAGCTTTTCACTCCATAAGGGAAGAAGTCCAAGGTCTTCGCCTAGAGCATGAGGCCACTAGCAATCGCTTAGAAGAAGCATTGACTGAAGTGGATAGCAAACTGAGAAGAGAACCACCCAAATCAGAATACCAAGCTGAGAGTTCTACAAGGAATCGTGACCATGATACACCCTTTAGAATGCCCAAGTTGGACTTTCCCAAATTCAGTGGGAAGGATGTTGATGGGTGGCTATGTCGGGTTGACCAATTCTTTCGACTTCATAATGTACCAGTATTTCATCGAGTCCAGATGGCTTCCTTTAACTTGGAATCTGAGGCTCTACACTGGTTTCAATGGTTGCGTCTTACCTACCCAAATATCTCTTGGGAGGATTTTGAATCCCAAATACTCACTCGATTTGGTCCTAGTGAGTTTGAGGACTTCACAGAGCCTTATCCAAACTACAACAAACGAGGTCGGTTCGAGAGTACCAAGCTCAATTTGAAAAATTGGCCAATCGAACAAGAGGATTGAGTGAAGGGTTCTTCCGGAGTTGTTATATCGATGGGTTGAAGATGGAACTCCAAGCGAAGTCAAAATGTTGAAACCACGAACTATGATGGAAGCTATCAGTTTGGCCCGTCTGGCCGAATCTAAACTCTCTGCCCAAAGACGCCCATCAAATTTTTCTCAAGATAGACCTTCATTTCCCCCTAGAGCCCAACACCCAGATGATAATAAACCTGCTGCACCCAAGCGCCTCACCACCAAAGAGATGGATGCACGTCGTGCCCAAGGATTATGCTACAATTGTGATGAAAAGTTTTTCAAGGGGCATAAGTGTGCACACAAAAAATTGTTCTTGATAGATGTTGGAGAACCTGATACCGTTGACGAGAGTGATGAGGATGAGGACCCTCCAGAAACACCTCCTCCACAAGAATGGAAACAGGAACCTGAGACATCAATTACAATCCATGCCCTTGCAGGCATTACTACTCCTCAAACCATGAAGGTTACAAGATGTTTCAAGGGCCAACGTCTTTCCATCATTTTGGATTCGGGAAGCATGCACAACTTCATTGACCCTAGAGTTTCTCAATGGGCAAATTGCTATATCCACAATTGTAATTCCTTTGAGGTCATGGTAGCCAATGGGGGAACCTTATCTTGTAAAGGAAAGTGTCACAATGTTAAAATCAAGATAGGGGATTATGAACTCAAGCAGGACATGTTTGCCCTCCATTTGGGTGGATGTGATATTTTTTTGGGATGCCAATGGTTGAGTACGTTGGGCACTATTAGTTGGAACTTTGCTAAACTTTGGATGCAGTTCTTCCAGAACGGACAAACACACATCATCAAGGGCTCCCCGACAGGAACACCTCAAATTATCAGTTCAAACGGCATGGAGAAATTGCTAAAGAAATCATCACGTGGGGTCATTGCACAACTATTCTCCATCCAGCCATCCACATCTCCAATGGGTGAAATCCCACAAGACATGCAACAGATTCTCCACAAACATGAGGCCATATTTTCAGAACCCATCACACGACCACTGCATCGCTCTCACGACCATGCCATTCCATTATTGTTGGATAGTACACCTCCCAATATCAGACCACCTTATGAGCGACTCAAGCGCACCTTATTTTGGAAAGGTAGGAAACAGGACATTCGCTCTTTTGTGGCAGACTGTGACACAGGTCAAAGGATGAAAAGAGAAACAGTGCACTCTTCGGGCACTCTTCCACCCTTGCCGATACCGGATCAGGTGTGGACTGACATCTCTATGGATTTCATAGAAGGGCTACCTAAATCTGGAGACAAGTCTGTTATTTTTGTGGTAGTGGACCGCCTTTCAAAGTATGCTCACTTTTGTGCCCTAGCCCATCCTTACACAGCATTCACTATTGCCCAAATTTTCCTTGACTCCATATTTAGCCTTCATGGCATGCCAACCTCCATTGTATCTGATCGTGATCCCAGCCTTACTAGCAATTTTTGGCAAGAGTTGTTTAAGTTGCAGGGGACTCAGCTCACAATGAGTTTAGCCTACCATTCGCAAACGGATGGTCAAACATAGGTTTTTAATAACTACTTGGAAGCCTACCTTCGCTACCTGCCTCCGATCATCCTACTCATTGGGAAAAATGGCTTTCTTTGGCCGAATGGTGGTACAACACTTCCTATCATACCGCCACCAGAGGCTGAGTACGGGCACCATCCACTCATGCCTCCCTCCTACATTTCGGGTAGCTCCCGAATTGGATGAAGAAGGCTCCATCTTACTTGCACCAAAGCAGCTGCTGTATCGTCGAACTCGCAACCGTACCATCACAGAAGTCCTGGTTCAGTGGCATGGACTTCAACCTGAGGATGCTACATGCGAGTCCCTCCATCAACTCCAGCAACAGTTTCCTCATTTTTAGCTTTGAGGACAAAGCTTCTTCAAGGAGAAGGGCATGTTAGGATCTCATCCTAACCCTTAATGTAATAACTTCCTTGATGTAATAATTCCTAGTGAACGTGGGTAGTACCCATGATTAATATTTTGTAATGTTCTAAGTTTTAGCTTAGGTAGTGCCTATGACAAATGGCACCCTTTTTTATGTAACACATGGTAGATAGGTGGCATTGTGCATGTAATTCGGGTGGCATTGTGCATGTAATTCGAGTGGCATTGTGCATGTAATTCGGGTGGCATTGTGCATGTAATTCAAAGTGGCACTATGCATGTAATTCGGGTGGCATTATGCATGTAATCCAGGTGGCATTTTGCATGTAAGCCAACCTTGGAAGGAAACTCCTTAAATACCCGAAAGGGCACCAATGTAACGATATTTTACAAAATTAATGAAGTATTGAAGGAGGTTGCCCCCTCGAAGAGTCCTGCGATTCAGTTCTATTGTGAGATTGTTCTTTATGCAAATTTCTGTTATATTAATGTGATGTTTATGTGAGTTATTTCCAAGCAATTATGTGAGAGTGTGTTATTTGAGTTTATTTTATAGCAGGATCTTAACATTCTAGCTTCCCTGATGCTGGCTACTCCCATCAAACCAATGTCATCCACAAACTGCAGGTGCGATACAACTTCATCCCCCACCCTAATACCCAATAATCTTCCTTGCTATCTTCTCCTCATTAAAAGTCTGCCAAGACCTTCAGCCAGAATGAGAAAAAGATAAGGAGAACAGGGATCCCCCTAGCGTAGACCCCGAGAAGCTCCAAAAGGTTGCGAAGGAAGGCCCTTGATAAGCACAGAGTAAGTCGAGGAAGAGACATAGCTCATAATCCACTCAATCCAGCCCTAAGAGAAGCCAAAGGCTGCCATCATTTTAGCCAGGAGGCTCCATTCAACCCTATCATAAGCCTTTGACATATCCAATTTAATGAACATCCCTTTATTACCAAAAGTGTGCATTGAATGGATGGCTTCCTGGGCCACAACCACCCCATCCAGAATCTACCACCCCTCAACAAATCCTCCTTGCTCAGAGAAGATAATGTTGTGAAGAAGAGGTTTTAGGCGCTCAGCCATTACCTTTGTGATTATTTTGTATACCACATTACATAAGGCAATAGGCCTATAATCTGAAATATGAACCCCCTCCTCCCCTTTTGGAATCAAGGTAATGAACGTGTGGTTTATAGCTTTAAGCATTCTCTTATTTTCTCTGGATTCTTCAACAACAGCCCTTACATCTTCTAAGCAGTCCCAGAAAGCTTGAAAAAAATCAATAGGGAAGCCATCTGGACCAGGAGTTTTACCAGTGCTCATTCCAAAGACCACAGTTTTTAGTTCATCTCTATCAATGGGTTTAAGGAGGGCCTGATTTTCATCCTCCGAAATAATAGCAGGTATGACAGAAATAACTTCATTTTGGGCCTCTACATCTTGAACTACACTTTCCTTAAAAAGGTTTGAAAAATAATCCATAGCATGAGAATGAATACCTGGAAGAGTATCAAAGGAATGACCGTTTTCATCTTGAAGGGCCTCCATATTATTCAGCTGTCTTCGAGCATAAGCAGTCTGATGAAATAATTTTGTATTTCTATCCCCTTCTAATAACCAGGAAGTTCTTGCTCTCTGTTTCCAATACATCTCCTCCTGGTTGTCAATGTCCTCAACCGCAGAATGCAAGGCATCATCCTCAACTTTGAGCTGATCAGTTATTACTCCTTCTCTAAACTGTTTTTGGACCTCATCCCAGCGGGCCACCAACGGAGCTCTTTGGGTCTAGAAGTCAGATTTATTAGAACGCCTCCAATACTTCAACTAAGATTTGACATATTGAAGTTGTTTGTGGAGTCGAAACATAGCTCTCCCATAAGCTGGGCGGCCCTCTTCCCACCACTGTGGAATTTTCTCCCGAAGTTCTTCTTTCTGAAGCCAAAAATTCTCAAATCTGAAAGGTTTGTGATGGATCCCCATCCTAGTCTCGCTTTCCAACAAAATAGGACAAGTGATCGAAACAGGGGCTCGCCAAAATCCGAAAATTGATATTCCATTTTACAAACACCTCCTCTGAAAGCAAAAAGTGATCTAGCTTCACCTTCCTACTATGGGGCTCCCGCCTTTTATTAGTCCAAGTGAAGTTATTGCCAGGACATTTAATGTCCACTAAGTGCAAATCCTAGACTTGAGCAATCATGAACCGGTCCCCTGGATCCAAAAGAGGTGATCCCACTTCCTGGTATCTAGAAGATAATTTAGCGTTAAAGTCCCCCGCTATAATCTAGTCTATATCTTCCCTTGATGCTCGCATGTCATGCACAGCCTTCCACTGCCGTCGTTGACCCTCAAGAGTTTGAGAACCATAAAAGTTAGTGACAAGAATGAATTCTGCAGACATTATTCCTAAATAGGGAAGTGAGAACACCCCTCCAGGCAAGGTGTTCTATTGCAGACCATTCCAGAGAGTTCCACAGAGTAACAATCCCCCCTGAGGCACCTTGGACAGCCACATCCATATGACCAGCACCCCTCCAAATTCCGTTGGACTCGTTTTAGACATAAGATCCAAAGACATCTTGGTCTCTTGTAAAAGCAAAAAATCAGTATTGCTATGCTCTAATAATATTTGAACGTACAGATTGATGGGTTCTCATTGTTTAAACCCCTCACATTCCAAGATTGTATAATCATGGGTTACCCCGGGAGCAAGTAAGAGTCAATTGTCCTCACCAATCCTCCCATGATCAATTTGTCTCTCTCGGGATGCTAGCAGCTCCTTATTGGATCTTCTACCGACTCCCCGAGAATTACTATTTTTGGATCTTTTTTCTATCCGGGTTATCCCCAAAGATGGCCTTTCCCTTTTTTCTCTCGCCATCCCCATGCGAACATCCTGAGAAACTGTCTGCTCCTGGTTATGGACTACTAAGGCACCAGAACACACGGGCTATGATACCTCAGACGGATCAACTATCTGTTGAATGATAGGAGAAGATGAGAGGGGGAGTTGCCCAGGAACAACAGAGGTTTCCTTGAAACCCTCCAAGCCCTCCATAGATTGATCCTCATCATCAACCAATGACTTAAAAATCTCATACCTATTAGCAGGCCTGAGATGAGATTGCTCCTTTCCCTTCTCTTTCTTTGTCCATCTTTTTCTTCTGGGTTGTTCAAAACCCTCTCTCTGAACTTCCTCGCCCTGACTGGTGCTAATATGATCTTTATTGGGTGCAGCCTTATCCTCCTTAGGCGAGTTTGGCACTCCAAAGGAGGCCTCCATATTGGCATTCATATTAAGAGGACAAAAACGGGCCAAATGTCCATGCTTGTGGCAAACCCGACATCTAAAGGGTAGGGCCTCATAGTCCAACTGTTGAATACATGAAAGACTTGCTAGTTCAATTTCCAACTCTGTCGGCAAAGGCTGGCTCAAATTCATCTCCACACATATTCGAGCATACACCGCCATGCTCCCTTCAATAGTGTCTCTGGCAACACCCAGATGTCTACCAATCGAATTGCCAATCATTGCCGCACTCGCTCACCCCAGAATTCCATTGGAAGAGCATATAATCGAATCCACACTGGGACAGCAGTATGTTCAACATGAGGATCGAATCCTACCCTCTAGGGTTGAACAAAAAGCCTTGCCAGGCCATGGTTTTTCTTCTCTGACTCAAAAGCCTTATTTCTATCGGCCAGAGTCGAGAAGCTAACAATAAAATAACCATTACTAATAAACCACAATGAAAACTCACCGTGGGGCTCCCAGTTCTAGCGGATCCAAGAATACAGAAAGCTCAGGGAAGGGCGAATACCCATGAACTTACAGATTAAATCATGTCTAGCTCTATAGAGGACAGACTCCTCCACCATGCTGGGATCAATGACGAGTTTTGGCCTGGAATCGACCTACGATAAACAACCATTCACACGCCGTGCTGAAGACCTATTCCCAGCAGTCATGAAGAGCTTTTTATATGCCATCTTGTGGGCTTCGAAATTCTTCAGAGGAGAATCTTCTTTAAAGAAATCAGCATAAGAGCTAGTACTTCCTGGAGGAGTCCCCATTGGACCCTCCTGGGGCACCGATCGAACCTTCAGAACCACCGTACCCCAAAGACACCTCTGCAAGCCAGTAGAAGCCAGAGATTTTCCGAAAATCCAAAAACCCTAGTTCAGATTCAAAAATTGCCAGAGCTCAATTTCCCGCTCCTAAACGATAGACTCGGAGATATAGATTTGTTCGTTTACCTGAGTTTTCGTTAATTTATTTTATTAAGCAATGACTTGTTCACTTTTCGGTAAGCTTTTTCAAACCATAGTTGAAATTACATAAATTTTATTAAGCAATGACTTGTTCACTTTTCGTTAAGCTTTTTTTTTTTGATATATAGAAGCAATGGTTACAATCACGATTTTTAGTAACTACTAGCACAGTTGGTAGGGTTCAAACTATCTACGAAGGCTCCCAGGACTTCCACCGTCTCAGTACATGGTAACCCGACGTGAGATGGGGACCGTCAAATGCACAGGGGTTGCACCGTCGTCATCAATCTGGCGCACCACACATTTTCGTTAAGATTTTTGAAACCATAGGTGAAAAAACTTAGTAGATGTTTAGGTAGCAATGATTTAAGTTAGGTGTTAATTGGGTTTTGAAGAGTCAATATTTCACAGATTTTTAGATTTAAAGTTATGGTTGAAATTTATTTTTATGTTTTGCGTTTTTTTCACCTTAAATAAATATTTGAAAGTATTTATTGATACTAAAAGACGAAGCCTTCTTCGAGAGGTAGAGAACATCTCGGATACCTATGTAGAGGTCGTGGAAAACATCAAGAATATCTAGAAACATAAGTGTTTTCCACAGTGCCACAGAGAAGCAAAAGCAAATGAAACCAACCATATACCCACAAGGGGCATCAGACGCAAACATCAAAAGAAAAATCCCACACAGGGGCAGCAGCAAATAAAAACCAACCATACCTATGTGGGGCAACGAAAACTGAAACAAAAAAAAAAACCATGCAGGGTAAGCCAGGAAAGGCACTCCTAGACAGTTATATGACCTGCAGCATCACGACCATTAGCCCCCACTAGGCTCTTGAACTCCTCCAAGATCTCGAATTGATCCTTATACTCATCCAAGAGGGTTTTTGCCTAAGAAAGCAAGGAAGACGTCATCTTGTCCGCTCTCCCTAGGGCCTTCATAATGTCGTGAAGGTCCTGGAGATGGCCTCTTTTAGACAAATTTGTCCAACATGAAATCCTGGAGTTCAAAATAGGATGTGATTTGGAGAAGGTGCCCTCAAGAGGATGGCTCTTCTTGTGGGCAGTCTCTTGCTTTACTTGAAATGATAGTGAGTTGTCAAAGGCATCATTGTGAAAAAATATTGATGCTTTGCGCTTACCACTGTTGGTTTTAACTCTAACGGAGCATCTCGTACCCGGAGTCCCCTTCATCCTTGCATCAAAGTACAATGTTTGGTTAGTATGTGGGGACGCGAACGTATTGCCACCTCCAGCTATACCATTGTCATCCGCAGGCCCCACCACCACTACACCCACAACTCTCCTAGTTTGTCATTCCAAAATGAATCGGTAAAGCAACAAGTGTAGCCCTTGATGCAGAGGTAGGGAATAAACACAATGCTTAACATTGAGAACCGACCACTCAATAGACCGAAAGAGATACTTTGGAATGTTAATGTGCTAAGACCCAAGGTCTTATAATGAAAAAGAATCATCTTTGATTAAAATTGCTTTTGGATTTGAATGGAGAACCAGAAAAATAAATATATATTTTATAATGTTCATGGATGATGAGTTCTATGCCTCCCTCCTAGAATTTATATTAACCTATGGCTACATCTCCTTAAAGTTGAGATGTTTAATTGGTAAAGTTTGGTGAGTTTTGGGAGTGGGGTAAGTGGTCTGTGATTTCCCCATCGACGGTTTTCCTAATTTACGTGGAACATTGAGTTTATCTTCAGCTAATAGAGCTAATCCAAAGGTCTGCATTAAGGTGCGGGGATGAAATATTTCCACCTCGTTCTTAATTTCTTCCTTTAATCCACTGACGAAGCAACTTATGAGAATTGATTCATCTAATCCTGTGGTGTGAGTGACGAAATCCTAGAACTGATTCCGATATGCTCGCACGGAGGTGAGTTGACGAAGGGTGGTGATATTAATCGGTAAAAACATGTTGGGGTTATGAGATCTCCTTTGCCTAGTCTTGGGATCGTCGTCCGTCCGTCATGAAAATTTTATTTAGCAACTTTCGAAAATTTTGCACCTTTTAACAAAAATTTTTGGTAAAAAACTGTAAAAATTTTACAAAAATTCCTTCAAAATTTTTGCACCTTTTAACAATTTTTGGTAAAATTTGTAACAATTTTACTAAAATTCCTTCAAAAATTTTGTAATCAACTTTTGGCTTTGTTAATATGTTTGTGTAAAAAATTTTGTACCTTTTAAAATTCCTTCAAAAATTTTGTAATCAACTTTTGGCTTTGTTAATATGTTTGTGTAAAAAAATTTGTACCTTTTAAAATTCCTTCAAAATTTTTGTACCTTTTAACAATTTTTGGTAAAATTTGTAACAATTTTGCTAAAATTCCTTCAAAAATTTTGTAATCAACTTTTGGCTTTGTTAATATGTTTGTGTAAAAAATTTTGTACCTTTTTAACAATTTTTGGTAAAATTTGTAACAAAGGGTTATGGTAGTGCGCGGGCATTTTTTTATATTGACAGCAGCGGGTAGTGCGCAGCAGAGGGCGGTCAAGTCAAGACGGCGGCTGGGCAAGAAATTCCACAAGGTGGAGGGCGGTCAAGATAGCCACCGGGCTGGCATGGATTTCCATGCGGTAGAGGGCGGTCACAAGTCAGCATCGGTGGTGGACTAGTACGTTACGACAGGGTAAAAACGGCAGCGGCAGCGAGTGGGTAATGTTGGTCGTGCGAAGGGTTGATAGGGGAAATAACCGAAGTCAAAAACACTCCCGACGCCTTTGCGTATTTAATATATCAACCTCTTTTTTTCGTTGCCAATGTGGGATATATATCCCAACTGTTTCTAAAAAAAAATCTTTGACGTCAGTACTCTACTTCGAATTTCATCATCGAACGTTGATTCTGGTCACCTTAATTTCTTAACCTTATATTTGAAAATTAATTTTTAATTTTTTCACCGCCGGATGTTTAATTTTTTGTCGTGTTCTTAATTTGGTCGCCGAAAAACGTCACAGCGCTCCCAAAATGCCAAAATTTTCGTTGATTTTTGTGATCTGGGTGATTTTTAATCGTTTATTCGATTTTTTCTGCCTTCCGTCGATCGGAGTGCTAACAAATTTTGTTGTCGGTGATGAAAATTTATATATTTTATAGTATAAACTATATAATATATCACTGTTAATTTTATTTCTACCGGAAATTATTTGGACGTCGTATTCTCACCTTCTGCTGAATATTCACTTCGTTATGCCTTTTTTTTAAATCCAAATTTCTGTCGCTGAACAGTTGAATCCGATTACCGGAGTTTATAAATAAAACTTTAGATTTTGTAATTTTTTTAAACCTGTCGAATATAGATTTCTCGCCGAAAAAAACCAAAACGTCGCCGAAATGTTTCAGGTGTTCGAATTGATTATTATTTTCTTTTTGGCGAATGTATTTATAAATATATGAAAACTAGGTAGTTCCACACCCTTATTTATATATAAGAACGAAAATACTATGTTTGCAGAATCCGGGTGGAGGCAGTGGCCCTCGCGCTGCCACATCAAAAAATCCTGGACAGGCGAGGGCAACGAAGATGTGCATGTGGAGACGAAGAGCCCGAGGAACAGGTTTGTGATGCGAACGGAAGGAAGGAAATATTAGGTTTAATTTTTCGGTGTTCTAGGGTTTACTATTGCTGATGAGAGGACGCTTTTCTTTTAACAAACGTCTAATAAATTGAACCGCGGCACGAATAGGAATGATCCTGCAGCAGCAATCCAACGATGCTATGAAATGAAGAAATTACTGGAGGTGAAGGTTTTCTGCACTGTAAACTGGGCGCTTCGGACGAATTTCTCGTTAAAGAATATTCCCATCGAAGGCAAAGGATCTCAGGGAGGATAAAAAAAAAATTGATGTATTTTCGAAGCCACCTACTGTTTTCCTTGTCCTGCTGGCCGGACACGCGTGATAGCACTTAGGAGGAAAAATATAATGTTTTAATATTCCGTGCGCTAAGTTTTAGACTACGCTAAGGTTTAATTATTTTTCTTCTGCAATAAACGAAACCGCTGCTTGATGACACTCGGTACGAAGCAGGAAGCAGAAACGATTATACGTCTAGCAGTGACGATCCGCGAAGGAATTCGTTGAGTATTGGATCCGATGTCGTAGTTCTAAGCTGTTGTAGCTAACAAAATGGCTCAATGAATTATCAATCGAACAACGAGCAAGTGTGTTGCGGTGTATGTGACGGCGCACATTGTTGGAGCAATGGTGTTTCGAAGGCTGCGATGGTCTACGGAGGAGTTTTTTTTTGGTGATTTTGAGTGACAATGATGAAGTGATAGCACAGATAGTAAATAAACAATGAAGATTTTTTTTTTATATACCTCAATAGGTATCCCGGTTTCAAAGGCTCTGATACCAGATGGTAAGATCTAAGGTCTTATAATGAAAAATAATTGCCTTTGATTAAAATTGCTTTTGGATTTGAATGGAAAATTAGAC
This sequence comes from Wollemia nobilis, assembly GCA_028583015.1. Classification (NCBI taxonomy): domain Eukaryota; kingdom Viridiplantae; phylum Streptophyta; class Pinopsida; order Araucariales; family Araucariaceae; genus Wollemia; species Wollemia nobilis. The sequence continues at coordinate 1,548,426 of JAQPPZ010002729.1, read as the reverse complement.
AAATAAAGATATATTTTATAATGTGTGAAAGGATGTGACTATTCATATTATAATAATATAATAATTAATGAAATAATACTAACTAATAATGTTAGGATGGAGGATCCTAACATAATGGTCTTCTTTCCCCGTAGATGGTTGAGGAAAGCGAGGTGAAAACTTCTAAGAACAACACCGAGACTGTCCAAGGTGAAATATTGTAGGACAATAATCATAACCACATCCCATGGTTTTGGGAGAGAGTCTCGAATGACACCACCTTTATCCCTAGTGAGGGATTCATCGTGGTCCCTGAACAGGGCTAACTCTCCCTGGAGTGAGTGCTTCTCACGATTTATGATCTCTCCGTCATTCGGAATCCCCATTATTTCAGCAAGAAAATCCATCGTGATGGTAAAACTTAAGCCACGGATAACAACATGGCCTCCATCCCACGAATGAACAAATTCAAGGGACAGGTCTGGGTCATGGTCTTGAAATAGTTAAAGGAAGTTTAGCAAACCATGGTCGCAAAAAATATCCTCGACCAAGGCAGTCAAATGGAGGGTGGCAGGTTCAACTTCAGCCATTAAAACAGAGCCAGGCCAATGGGAGAAAAGAGCAAGGGAGCACACCAGAGAAAACGTACAATGGGAGGGGAAAACATCTCAAAGAGCCGATAAACAATGATTAAAAATATTGGGGAACTTGTTTCGGCCCAACTCCACGAAATATGGTGGCACAAAACATGTGTGCCATGCTTCAAAAAAGCATGTAGCATGATTGTGGACAGAGTGGAAATTATTGGCATGAACAGGTTGACACACGCAGCAGAGACCCAATTGGAAGGATGGACCAAAAAATAGGATGCTCTGGATGAAAATCTTCAACTGATGGATAGGCACCAGATTCGGAGGTGAAGGTTGTCAACACCGTTGAAGGAGTGTTCCACTGATAGTTTTGATGGCTTGACACACAGTTAAACGAGGTATTCGGGTGGTGATTGTCAAACCTCAAGGTACATAGATCAAATAACATGGGGGGTTGAGAAAAGCCCCACCAATGGAGATGAAGAACAGGGACCAAAACACCACATTGGTTGCCACCTGTGAGAGAATTGGAGGAAAATCAAAATGTTGATGAGGAAAAATAGAGGGCCACCATATCTTCATCATTGTATGATCATGGTTGATCCGTAAGGTCCCACAAACCTCCATAGTGATAGGATAGTGGTTGGTGACATGTCCAGACATGTGGCTCACTCCAAGGAAACAACCACCCCAAAATTTATCTATTTTGTTAGTATCCACCATGTGAAGGATCACCCTCTGACCAAATTCAACTCTATTGTTCGTAATTGCCTCATCAATGGACATGTGAGCACTCCTAGTAATGTACCTTCCCTTAGTGTGACTAGGCAAAGAATGGAGAAAATGTGAATTAATCCACGTGGGATCCAACCAAACCTCTTAGACTTACTGCTCATGAGCTTCATGAACCTCAAGATCATTGATAGTGATAAGTGCCGAAGGAAAATCTCGGTTCCACACAGTGAGACACTGCTCAAAAATACCCAAATTGGCAAGGAGATCGACCACACGATTACCTTCATGGTAGACGTGGTTGAAAGTAACACTCGTGAAGGATTGCATGAGCCACTTGATATCAGAGATCATATTTGTGATGTTCCAAGAAATAGACTGAGATCCCGAGAGAAAATATTGGATGATATTTTTGGAGTCACCTTCGATCGACACATTAGAACACCGCATGCTATGAAGGAGGATAATGCCTTGGTGAAGAGCCCTGGCTTTCGCAAAATTACTAGACTGGTGTCCCAAATTTTTTGCAAAGGCCATCATGATATTACCTGAGTGATCTCTAACAATTCCACTAGCTCCAGCAAGCCCAAGATTTCCTTTGGTGGCTCCATCAAAATTCAACTTGAGAAAGCCTCTAGGAGGAGGAGACCAAGTGATCTAAGATAGATCCACCTTAGAATACTGGGAGTAGATGTTGCAGTTGGGAATCTTAAGAGAAGAGGCCAACAAATCTTTAGCATGGGATTTAACATCACCGTTTTTAAAAGTGATGGAAAAATTCTCTGCAGCAGAATGGATGATTTTGGAAAGCACGTGATAGACATGTGTTGAATCATTAAAAGCACAGGAGTTGCACTCATGCCAAACCTCCCATAGGAAATGTGGAAGATAGAAGAACCAAAAAGTTTTGAGACGATATCCTTTGAAGGGATTGGGCCACTGAACACACAAGTCACTGAGGAAGGCAGGCGAGACCCAAGAAATGCCAACAGAGTTGAACATGGATGATAGGATGGAATGGGAGAAAGGGCAAGATAGGAAGAGATGGTGGGTAGACTCACAATCCTAGAGACACAGGTAACAATGATTGGGGAAAGAAAATCCACGATGATGGAGGTTCGAGAGGGTAAGGATCCTATCCTGGACGGCAATCCATAAAAAGAAACTCACTTTGGGGGTGAGATGCTTTTTCCAAATGAGCAAGGAAGGAAACCAAGGAGGGGAAGGGTCTTTAGTGAGGGTGTAGGTAGAATTGACAGTGAACAGGCCATTGGAAGTGGGAGCCCACAAGATCACATCCTCGAAGGGAAGACTAGGAATGACACAAAGATGCAACATATTGGACAGAATGAAAGCAGCGTGACACTGTTAACTGGATAGACCATTGACAGGGATCACCTTCCAAGAATTGTTGTTATTTTGAATGAAATGACATACCTTAGATCCAAATAGAGAGTCTATGATAGGTTTCAGGTAGGTGAGGTCCACACGATCCTTCAGGGACCGATCTCCAATCCAGAGATCTTCCCAAAATCTGATTTTAGCATCGTTTCCTAATCTCCAGCGGATGCCTTTCTTGAGAATCTCCCTAGACTTGAGAATGGAATTCCAAGCTTTCGAGCCATAAATGGGAGAAGGGTCCTCCATAAAATTGTTATTGTGCCAAAGATATTTCACTTTCATGATGGAGACCCACAAGGAATTCTCATTGGTAAGAACTCTCCATCCTTGCTTGGCAATGAGAGCCATGTTCATATTGTGGACCTTTCGGAGCCCAATGCCACCATGATCCTTACGTGAGCAGACCTGATCCCAAGCGACCAAGTGGATGTGATGCTTCAGCTCTGACCCAGACCACTAATAAATTTCTTTGTAGTTGCTCAATTTTATTGCAGACTTCAACCAATATACGAAAGATGGAGAGGAAAAAACCAGAATACTTTGGAGGGTGGCTTTAATGAGGGTGGCCTTACCAGCTTGACTTAGGGGGTTTCCTTTCCAATTGGCCAATTTCTTCTAAATACGATCAATGACAAAATTCCAGAGAGATTTATTTGAGGGGAAATCGAAGAGAGGGAATCCTAAATAAGTGGTAGGGAGCTCAATGATGGTGCAATCTAGGATGGCAACAATGCGTGCTTGGCGTCTAGCAAGGGTGTTAATGAAGTAAATATTACTTTTTCTAAAATTGACTTTTTGACCAACAACAACCTCGAAGGAAAGGAGGATCGATTTAATAGAGTGGGCTTGGGGAATAGAGGCTAGGGTGGCCAAGATAGTATCATCAACAAACTGTTGGTGGGAAATTGGTTGAAGGGAGGAAGTAGGTTTAACACCAGATATATCTCCTTTGGAACACGCAGAGGTGAGGGTTCTACCTAAAGCTTCGGCAACAATGATGAAAAGGAAAGGTGAGAGGGGGTCACCCTGTCTAAGCCCTTTGAAGCTCTTGAAATACCCTACAGGAGAACCATTGACCAAAACAAAAAAATTGGTAGTAGAAATACATTCCTTGATGAGAGCAATCCACTCAGGATGAAAGTCATACCTGGATAGAACGGAGAACAAGAAGCTCCAAGAAACTCTATCAAAAGCCTTATTCATGTCGAGCTTAAGAAGAAACCCAACCTTACCACTTTTAGACATAGAATGGATAATTTCATGGATGGTGATGATGTTGTCCGTTATAAGCCTCCCTTGGATAGAGCTACCTTGATTAGGAGCAATGATGTGGGGGAGAATGGATTTGAGTCTATTGGCTAGGGCTTTGGTGAGAATTTTATAAAGGAAATTACAAAGGTTGATAGGGCGAAAATAATTGAGCGTACGTGCCTTGTTGACCTTAGGAATGAGGTCCAGGAAGGTAGAGTTGATACCTCCAAGAATATCCTTGCTTCGCTGCATATATTAGATGGCAAAAACAACATCCTCACCCACAATGTCCCAGAACCGTTGGAATAAAATAGGAGGGAAGCCATCAAGTCCTGGGGCTTTCCCACCTTGCATGGAGAAAATAGTAGATAGAACTTCTTCAGTCGAAAGTGGATTGATCAAAATTTGATTTTGATCTACCATGATGAGCCTAGGGATGTTCTGGAGGAGGGCCTCAAAAGTTTGGAAATCACACCTTGGGCTAGGGCCAAGCAAATTTTCAAAACAATTGGTAGCTTCTTCTCTGATTTCAGAAATATTAGTAGTAAGTTCCCCATCTTGCCATATGAGCTCCTTTATTTTATTGCACCCTCTGTGTCTGATGGTGGTGGCATGAAAAAACTTGGTGTTAGAATCACCTTCCTTGAGCCAGGTGACCCACGATTTTTATCTCCAAAAAGTTTCTTCACTTTTGAGAATATTATGGAAATCAGTCAGAAGGATCTTTTCTATGTCCTGAAGGGTGGGGTTAGGATTATCCTACTGCAAAGAGAGTTCTATTATGGTGAGTTGGGACTGAATCTAGTGTTTTTTGTGGAATATATTTCTGAATACCATTTTGTTCTATTTTTTTAGCTTAAGCTTGACATATCAAAGTTTGTTGTTAACCTGGATGGCTGGAGATCTGGGGAAATTACGAGATCACCATAGGGAAATCAGAGATTTGAGATGAGGAACTTGAATCCACATAGATTCAAATCTAAAAGGTGACTTGAAGGGGGAAACCTAAGAGGAGGTATCCAAAAGCAGGGGATTGTGGTCGAAACCAATCCTGGGCAATGATCGTAGGATAGCATCACCAAACTTAGGGATAACATTGGTCAAAATGAGAAATTAGTCAAGGTGAATCTGAATGAGTTGGTCCCCCTTCCTGCGGTTGCTCCATGTAAATCTTGGCCCCTTGAGATTAATATCCATAAGTTCATTGTCATCCACAAAAGTTGCAAAGTGCTCATATGAATTATAAGTGATTTGGGATCCCCTTTTTTATTCGTAGGGAACATGGGGAATTAAAGTCCCCAGCCAAAATCCATGCTTTCGAAGAGAAAAATTCCCTGAGTTGGCTGAGAGAATTCCATAAGAGGTTCCTCCTGGATGGGGAATTGGGGGCATAGATATTTGAGAGGACCCACCGACAACCATCCTCTTTATTGAAAAACATGACATTCATGTAATTATCTACTACTGACAACAAAGTCCCCTCAACTTTGGTAGGGTCCCACATACATAAAAGACCACCTGAAGCTCCATTGGCTGGGCTAACTAGAGATTCAGAGTCCTTCCAAATAAATTTGGAGATATAAGCAACATTTTGAGAATCCAACTTAGTTTCTTGCAACAAAAAAATGGTGGGTCTTAAGTCTCTCCTCATGGACTTAACCAAGCATTGCTTGTTTCGACCATTGAGGCCTCTCACATTCCATGAGAGGATCTTCATTTAGAAACTCTTGAAGAAGTTCTCTTCCCTCTCCCAAGAGGAAGGGGAATTTTGGATCTAGTGTCAATTAGTGTTCCCTAAATTTTTACCCCGAAGGGTAAGTTGAGTGCCATTCACAATATTATCTGAAGCTTCTCTATTCTTGATGTCCTGAGTAGAAGGATGACCTCACTTTTTCCTAGAGCCCACATCGACATAGAGCTTCCTTTGGGTGCGGTTCGAAGGGGGACAAGGAGAGAAGGGACTGGGGGAGATAGGGATGCCACTAGGGGAGCTCAGGAGACTCTTAGGGGATGGAGGAGGGCTAGAGGGGCGGGAGAAGGAGGGGTTAACGGGGTTTACGGTGGCATCCTCAACAGAGAGGAGGGAGAAATGGTTGGAGATAGGGATGGGAGGGCTATGAGGCAGAGAGAAAATGGGGTTAGGCATGGGAGAAGTAGAAGGCAGAGAAGGTTCAACAAACCCCTCTACCATCAAAGCTTGACCATTCGTGCCGGGGGAGGGATAGGGCTCCATCACAGGAGAGGAGGGGGACACATCAGAGGCAGAGGAGCGACGAGGAATAGTTTTTGGTCGATGATGACATTCGATAGAAGGAGGCTTGGGGGTCAAAGGACATTGGGACCGAAGATGGCCTTGCTTAGAACAATGAACACAAAAAGCATTTGTATTTTCTTATTAAATAGCTTGGGAGAAAGAACAAACCTTGGAAACTAGATTGATCAAAGACGGGAGGACCAAATCCAAATTTGTGTTGATGCACATCCAAGCATGGATCATGCCTGACCTTGCTCGAGTGGGGGGATCGAGAGTGATGAGCTCTCCAATATTCCTTGCAATACCCCAGAGGATATCTTCATTCCAAAATTGGATCAAAAGTCCTAAGAGGTGAACCCAAACTAGGGTAAAGTTGATGTTCTGAGTGGATGGGTCAAAATCCACCCCCCATTTTCGAAGGAACAACCCTCTTCGATCGAAGAACCACGGTCCTCCTATGAGGATTCATTGAGAATCAGTAGGGTTGTTCAACCTGATCAAAAAGAAGCCCCTGGGGAGAGCTACAAGATCCATGGAACCAAGGGGTCTCCAAGAGGAGTGGGCCCATTTGCGTATGGATTCCATATCTGGTCGTGAACCCAAGAACTTTCCCACCAAAGAGTTGGAGTTACAGGTGACCATGGATGACATGAGCTCACAAGGAATCTCAAGGTTACCGTCAGAAGGGAATAGGTCAACCCTCTTCGATGTGGGTGGGTTAGGGTTTTGATTAAATTTTACCATATCTGCAAAGGACTTAGGAGTCGCCTTTCCTGCCTCTCTCGATTGCTTGCTGTCGCCAGAGTTGAAGGCCCAACTCCATGTGACGAAGAGAGCTTTGTGCCCTGATGTTCGTTCGAAGAGTCAGATCCTACCATTTAGCTATATGTGTTAGATCTTGCCATTTGGCCATATGTGGCTAAATATTGAAGCAACCACCTCCGTTGACGCTCCACCATAGAGAGATCCCTTAGTAAAAAGGATAGTGAGTCCAAAATCATCATTTTGCTTGTTGACTTCCATGGAGATTCCTTCCAGACTTGTTAGGTGGACTAGGAGATTCCAGATCAAAAGGTTTGAACCGTCTCCTTCTAGCCCATCACTATTCGTGACACCATCAATGCCCTCACCATCATTACTACATATGTCATCGCCTTCATTCATCCTTGTTGTTGTTGCATCCTTTTTCACCATCGTTTACTTCCTAAAATCCAAAATAAATTTTCATGACAATATTGATTGTATTTAAAGTAGGATATTAAGCTCAAAATAGTAGTATACAAATTTTGTGAATAAAAACTAGCCAAGAATGGTATTAGGAAATTCATTGAAATAGAGGTGTTAATTAAGGATGATAACTATTGTTCATTTTTTATAAAATTATTTAGATAGAATCAAAAAAATTCTTGAGAAAGAAAGATATTTAGTCTCTTTATTTGGATTATTATACTAATGTTATATATTTGTAGACTAACAAACTAAACGTCCTTTATAAATTTTGTAATATACGTTTAGCTTAATATCAAATGTTAACTAAACTAAAATTAGCATTTTGAAATTTAAAAAAACAAATATTATATTTGATAACTATTTTTATAACAAATTCAATCTTACAAATTACCTAAGAAATAAATTTAATCATAAGTTTAGTCAAGATGTTAGTATTGATAAAAGGATTCATACAACTAAGTGTTAGAATATATGGTAATATGACCTTATTGACAAAGTTTGACAAATGGTGATGTAAGCCTACAAGAAATCTTGTGGTGATGTAAGCCTACAAGCAAATATTATTGTATTAATCCCTTGTGGGATTGGATAATCTACTTGGATGATTATGTATTCACCCCTTGTGGGATTTGTTAAACCACCTTGATGTCTAACTTAACTAAACCTTTAGTTAAAGGTTTGGTAACTTGACTTAACCCTGATCCTTATGCTATTCTTGGTTAATGTAATTATAATTATTATTTGAAGATTAGGTATCTACTATAAATACACCCACCCATTACTCCATTGTATCAATGTGAAGTGCAATATTCTTATGTGAGTGACTATTGTGGGTTCCACCTTGGGAAACCATCCATCCTATTTCATGTTCTTCGTCTTTCTATTATGCTTCTTTATTCCATTGTATATGGATTATGGTGAATGCTATGCTTTACATGATTTTTGAAAATTATTATTAATTCTAACATGGTATCAAAGCTAGTCTAGAGCAACTTCACTTTACTAGGTGGAGAGATTAATTTTGAAGTATTTTTGAGGAATATGTTGTTCATTGAGGGTTATGTACTTAAAAACCTTCATGGGATGTTATATTGAAAGGATCTCTTGTGTAGTGGTGACTAATTGGTTCAAAAAAATATTCAATGCCAAGTTTGTCATGTTTCCTTCTTTTGATATTAAATCACTTTTAGCCAAACTAGTCACCCATCATCATCTAGCCAACCACCCATCACCTTGCCACATCAAAACATCATTTGCACCAACCCCTTTATGAAGTGCCAACTCAGGTTGCTTCGTAGGTCCTCACATCCATTCCATATACCACCCCTATGGGCCCCACGCATCCCATCATCCCTCATTCGATGGTAATGCCTTTTACCACCTACCCCCCACCTACATCTACTGACATGGTTGCCTCACAACCAGCCCAACCATCCACCTCATATGTGACTGTACCCACATCATCTATGATTGCCATGCAGCAGGCCTTCTTGCAGCTGCAACAAATGATTTTAGATAATGCTAACCATAGCATTAATCTTGACCTGCAACAACAGTCATAGAGGATTGATCAAAACCCACCATCAACATCTCATCAAACCCACACCTTTATCCAAGATCCATCTTGGGTATTGCACCCCCAACCACTACCATAACAACTAACCCACTTCATCACATGTATGCTAACTCATCAGGTCAGCATGCTATCATACCCCCATCACCTCATCAATATCAAAACCCTCATCAACCATCATATCATCATGCATTTCAGCCTAACATCCCCCATCATCCGCATTCCACCTACAATGCATAGTATTACCAACAACAACAAGAAAACCAGGGTTTTAACCCTATGGAAGATCCTAAGTTCTAGTTCCTACAGAACCATATTGATAGCCTTGCCATGCAGACACCAGGTTTGCAGTATCAAAATCCCACCTTACGGTAGCTACTCAATCACCCGATCCATGCTTTGGTACCCACACTACCTTATCCAGCTGATTTTTAGATGCTAAAGTTTGATACATTTAAGGGGGATGAGGACCCTCGAGAGCATGTGACTAGATTTGTTAATGCTTGTTTCAGGATCAGAAATAATGATGCACTCATGCTTCACACCTTTCCTCAGACACTTGGGGGAGAAGCCCAGGATTGGTACAACCACTTACCGCATCAGAGTGTTTACACTTTTGAGCAACTCGTGGACCAATTCCTAGAGTGATTCACCTTGAATATCAGGAAGAAAACCACATTGATCGATCTACTTAGTTTGAAGCAATATGATGATGAATCGGTCCATGATTTTGGCAACCATTGGAGGGTGGTTATGATCAAATTGCCATTCTCCCTCCCCATGATAGATCTAACAAGAATGTTCATGAAGAGTTGTGCCAAGCCCATCTCTTTGTTGCTACAGTTGCAATAATATAGAACATTCGACGAGGCACTCACCCAGGCTAGAGTGATAGAGGAAATAAAGATTCAAGAGGGTGAGATCAAGCCTAAGAAAAAAGAGTGGCAAAATAAGAACCAAAAGGGGAATAACCATGACCATTCCAAGGTCACACAGGTTAATCAGATAGTCTTGGGCCAACCTTCACAACCAAATCAACAAGCCCAAGTTCAGATCCAACAACCCCAACACCAACAACAACAACCACAACAATTGAATTATCAAGCGGTTCCACCCCCACAGTAGGTACAAAACCAAATGCAACCTATAGAAAGGCAACAACATCATTTTAGGCCCAAACACAATTACACACCATTGCAAGAGCCCTACTCATCTATCTTTCAAAAGTTGTATGCGACACAACTTTTCACATTGCCAAAGATTAAACCTGAAGACCCTAGCAAGCTAAAATCAAAGGCCTACAAAGAGCATTTATATTGCATCTATCATCAAAAAAAATGGCATGACATCAAAACTTGCCATGGGTTTAAAGGTATTGTGCAAGATTTATTAGAAGTGAGAAGGATCAAAGTCGACAATCCATTAGCCCAACCTAATCAGAACCTTGGGATATATCAGACACCTTTGCCTCATCATGAGGTAAATCAACAAGCAATGGGAGCATCAACTTCTACAGTTCCTCCCAACCAAGTGAACTATGTGTCTCAACTATACCAAGGTTTTGTAGGGGCTATCAGTGTGGTCACCCATAGGCAAAGACAAGCGAATCGCACAACCCAAGCTCCTACAGTACAACCTAGTGTCCCCATACAACTAGGCCCATCCATTCCACCTCCACCCATCCATAATCCAAGTCATCCATCTCACCCAATCATCACCCTAGGAAGTCGGTTAACACAGAGTTTGAAAATGGCATCAACAAAACTATCAATTTATGAGCTAATACAATAGTCTCCCCCACATCATGATGCATTGATGGAGATTCTAAAGTCCATTGAAGTACAATCAGAAGACCCTAATGCCTTCAATACCTTTGTGGGGAGTGTACAAAAATGCATGGAGCCCTCAATAGTATTTTATGACTTTGAGGAGAAGAGTGTATCATCAAATTTACTAGATCCTCCATTGCATATAGTCACTCATATTGATAGAAATCCATTCAAGAGGGTACTTATTGATATCGACTCCTCCATCAACCTCATTACCACTCCCACCATCAAGCACCTAAACCTACCATCATCCCATATCACATCATCCACCTTCACCTTGAGGGCCTTTAATGATGCTTTATGCTCAACTATGGGGAACGTAGTTCTACCTATCACCATGGGGGTGAAGACTATTCATGTACTCTTCCACATCTTGGAAGGGGTGATGCAATACAACATACTTCTTGGATACCCCTAGATCAGGGAGATGAAGTGTGTGCCCTCGACATTACACCAATGTCTAAAATATGTACACGAGGGTAAAGTACATTGCATCCAAGCAGACACTAAGCCATTTAAATATTGCAACTTGATCTCAAATCCTTATGAGCCACTACTTCCATCCACCCACCTCTCCATTCAACCACTCATCATTCGAACCACTCCCACTAACATCACCTCATCAAAAGCCCCCATCCTAGAGGAATTATCGATAGTTGATCCTACTTTTTCATCCAAAAGTATCAGCTCTAGTCAACCCTCATCCACCACATTTCATTTTTCCACCACACCCGATCATCCCGCTAACCAATCACCAACTTCATTAGCCACACCACCCACTTCACAAATACCATTCACATTTTTAGCTCAACCAACTCCATCAACTAACAACCCCATCAAGCCTAATCCACCTCAAACTTCACCACCCATCATCTCATAGATAGGATCACCTATCTGAGAGGAGCCATCACCTCCACCTAAATCACAAGCCACCATCGAAGCACCCTCCTCATCCACTGAGCCATCCACATCCCAACCATCCCAAGTTGTAATCCATCTCACCAATCCAAGCATTGGTGAGTACATTATTGAAAGTGTCATAGTTACACCACCTATTGAGTCAGTTAGAGATTATGGTCACCCATGCGACCCACCTTTAGCTATAGGTGCAGTGTATAGAATGGGTTCCAAGCCTAATCAGGATCAATTTTATATATGGGGGAGTGGATTCTTCATCCGATCCACCTCCTCCTAATGAGGAACCCTTACAAGAGTTTAATGCCAATTTAGAATATCTATCCAACCCAAATTTCCCTTTATGATATTTTTGTAGGGTCAACTAGTAGGGATACAGACTTGGATGACATGAGCAGGGTCCACATCACATTTTTGAGCCTGAATATCAAGAAGCACATGATCGCTCTGGTCTAGGATACATGCCTTCTACCTCAAACTCTTTTTTCAAGCATACCTTTCAATGACTCACTCTTGAGTGTGAAGAAGAGGATGAGGAGAGTGATGATTGTGATGATTATGATGATACTGATGATGAATACCTGGACCCTAACTTTGCACCTCATTTAAATGAGGCCTTTTTAGAGATTGTATTGCATACATTCATGATTGATCATATTCCATATGATTACATCTTCGATGAAGATTTTGGGGATTATATCTTCGATGAGGATTTTGGGGAATTCCAATAGATGGAAGCAAACCTAGATTGGATCATTCAAATATTTGATGGTCCCCAAGAAGATGTGGCCCTTGTAGAGCCCATCGAGAGAGATGAGTGTTATACCAAGATGTTTCCCATAGATCACACCATATTTCACTTCAACAAGGAGCATGAGCACCCTGAGCCAGATCCACCACCACCACCTTGGCTGCTCTCATAACATCACCATTCATCCACCTTAGGTCAGTTGCAACCTAGAGAGAGTGAGCCATCACTCCTCAAATCATAGCCACCTCATTTCCACCAAGTCAATATGATCTTTGTTGACTTGTTCACCCCACTCTGTAACCCATACGATTTGGTAAAGCTGATTTCGATCGATGCTAGCCTTATCACCATGGATAGGATTTCATCCCCACCATCCATCATCAAATTTATCCTATCTGAAGAGTTACTACGAGCTTCAAATGCTTACATCCCACAACAACCTTCATCCTCGTCTACTTCAGTTTTTCAAACTAAAGTAGAGGAGGGGTCACCTGAGTCATTTGAGCATGTGGAGGATGATATCCATCTCATCCCAACTCCACATCATTTAGAGGAAGGTTCTCATATGCTTATCAAAGAATCTATTGATGTGAACCTTAGCCAAGATGCGGATAATCCACAAATCATGAAAATTGCAAAATATTTATTTATAGAAGAGAAAGAGTGTATGATCGATGTCTTAACAAGGAAGAAAGACATATTCATATGGTCATACAAGGACATGCCTAGCCTTGACCCCAATTTGGTGGTCCACAACCTTACCTTAGCACCAGATGCTAAGCCTTTCAAGTAAAAACTAAGGAAACTTCATCCAACTATAGCATTGATTGTCAAGGAAGAGCTACAAAAACTACTGGACATGAATTTCATAGTCCCAATTGATTATCCAGAGTGGCTCTCTAACATGGTACCCATTCACAAGTTGAATGGGGGGTACACGTATGCACTGAATTTTGAGATCTAAATAAAGCATACCCCAAGGATGATTTTCTTCTACCTAACATCGATCAATTTGTAGACTCTTACGTAGGCCATGAAATGCTTTCATTAATGGATGGTTTCTCAGGATACAATCAGATTTGAATTAATCCTGAGGACCAACACAAAATAATATTTACCACACCTTGGGGAATTTTTTGCTATAGGGTGATGCCTTTTGGCCTTAAGAATGTAGGAGCTACTTATCAACATGCCATGATGTACATCTTCCATGACTATATGCATAAAATCATTGAAGATTATGTGGATGATCTGATTGCCAAATCTAAAACACATCTTGAGCATATTGAGGTTCTAGAGAAAGTTTTTGATCGATTGCTTGAACATAAGGTAAGGTTGAATCCTAAGAAGTGTGTATTTGGCATCACATCAGGAAAACTTCTAGGATTCATTATCTCCAAGTGAGGCATTGAAGTGGACCTTGATAAGGTCAAGGCCATCATCGAGATGCCACCTCCAACAAATCTGAGAGAGTTGCATAGTTTACAAGGAAAGATTCAATCTATCCGATGATTCATTGCACAACTCTCAGACAAATGTAGGCCTTTCAATCACTTGCTATATAAGGGGGTGACATTTTCCTGGACAATTAAATGTCAAGAGGCTTTTGATGATATAAAGAAGTATCTGGCTTCACCACCAGTTCTTACGCCACCTCATCTAGGAGTCCCTTTTCACCTTTATATCTCTGCAATAGATTTTGCACTAGGGACAATGCTTGCATAGAAAAATGAGAATCACAAGGAGCAAGCAATTTATTACATTAGTCGAACATTGGTAAGTTATGAGACAAGATATGCTTATGTCAAGAAGTTGTGCTTAGCAGTGGTTTTCACCACTAAGAAACTCAGACATTACATGCTAAGTAACACTACCTATGTCATAGCTAGAGAGAATCCTCTACGTTACATGATGACTCACACATACAACAACACTTGTACCATAAAATGGATAATGCTTTTAATAAAATTTGATCTTGAATTCATTAGTCAAAAATCCATCAAAGGTTAGGTGATAGTCGATCAACTTGTAGAAGCTCCATTACCAAATGATCAACCACTACTTATCGAGCTTCTAGATGATTCGATCTTTTTCATCACTGAACAAGAAGAACTAGTCCCTCTTAAGGATGATGTTGACATGACACTCTTCTTTGATGGATCAAAGTGTAAAAAGGGATAAGGTGTTGGAGTCATGTTTTACACACCTAAAGGAATTCCAATTCCTTTATCATTCAAACTCGACTTCCCATGCACAAATAACAATGTAGAGTATGAAGCCCTAATATTGGGGCTTCAATCAACTATAGCTATGGGTATTAAATGAATAAGCATATTTGGTGATTCTCAGCTTATCATTTTTCAAGTGAAGGGAGAGTACCAATGCAAAGAACCAGTCTTGAAATAGTATCATGAAGTAGCAATGAAGTTGCTAGAAAAATTTGATTGGTATGAGATTGATAACTTGCCTCATTCGACTAATAGATTTGTGGATGCAATGGCTTCTTTGGGATCCTTGATTCCTAAGAATGAACATGGAGAAGTCCAACCACTTATCATAACAATAGTGTCCAAGTCAGCAATCAAATGAGCAAAATCTGAAGGTGAGAAGAGTGTTTGTTTGGTCCATGCAGAGCCATACAATTCTTACCTTGATGAGATAAGAGACTTTCTCAAATTTGGGACCCTCCCATTAGAATTGATATGAACTACAAAAATATCGTTCAAACAAAAAGTAGCTCATTTTACTCTCTTGGGGGATGTGTTGTATAGACATGGCTATGATGGAGTCCTACTTCGATGTCTAGATCCTGTAGAGGCACAACGAGCTATAACTGAAGCCCATGATGGTACTTGTGGTGGCCACTTTAGTGGAATGGCCATTGCAAAGTGTATTTTGTGCATGGGTTATTATTGGCCCACCATGGAAAGTGATTGTTGTCAATACATCAAGAAATATCAAAAATATCAACATCACACCAATTTGACTCATGTACCATCACAAGCTTTACAACCCATTCAAAGCCTTTGGTCCTTTTCACAATGGGGCCTAGATTTGATTGGAAAAATTTCACCTACCTCTTTGGGACAACATAAATTCATCATAACTACCACCAAATACTTCACCAAATGGGTCAAAGCAATTCCAATGACCACTATGATTGGACCTCGAATAGCAAAGTTTATACTTCAGCATATTATCTATCATTTTGGGATTCCTTCCAAGATCATTTTTGATAATGGTAAGTCTTTTAAGAACAAGGATGTTCGAGCCTTATGCAACAAGTACAATATCCAACATAGTTTCTTGACTCCTTATTACCCACAAGCAAATGGATAAGCCGAAGTGACCAATAAGACTGTGATAGCCATTCTCAAGAAACTTGTCAAAGAAAATCATAGAGATTGGCACACTCAACTCCCCTTGGCACTATGGGCTTATCGAACAAGCATCAGAATGCCAACTGGGGCAACACCTTTTTCATTGGTCTATGGCATCAAAGCAATCATACCTCTTGAGCTTGAGATCCCTTCTTTATGAGTTGCATTACAAGAATTCATGGATGATGACACAACTAGACAAGCACATCTTGACCAATTAACACTCCTCGATGAAAGGTGGATCAATACCTTAGAACATCTACGAGTATATCAAGATCGCATCAAGCGTACCTACAATGCAAAAGTCCATCCTCATGAATTCCAAGTGGGAGATCTCGTTCTTAAAGAGAATCAATAGAACACCAATGCATTGCCACACTTGAGAGATAAATTCATGGCTAATTGGTTAGGTCCATACATTTTCAAGCAGAAGGTGGGTCCAGGAACGTATAGACTTGCCAACTTAGAAGGAACATTGGAACCTGAGCCATTGAACATAATACATCTAAAGGTATTTTATGCATAGTGCAACTTATATATATGTACATATACATGGCTAAAAAAAAAAAAGAGAAAAAATAACAAAAACATTTCATTTTGCATCTCATACATCCATCCATGCATTCCATACATGCATTTTAGGCATTTTTTCATACCATTCATTATATTAGATCATTTGGTTAATTTGGATGATCACTAGTCCACTATGTCTTGTTGCCTTAATCAGGGGCATCCTACATCAACATCAATCCATCAATCATATAATAATATGCAACTTTCCTTATAATATTTTGCTAATTAAGGGACTCACATAAAGTAGGATAGATATCGTATAATTGTTAGCAATAATGATTATGTGGCCACTAACTATTTTGTGTGTATCTTTTAATTTTCAAAATATTGCATTGAAAGTATCATAAAATATTACATACCACATCAATCAATAAGCAAATTCCAAATGTTTTCAATCACTCAGCCACTCCTAGTGTTTTGAGCAAACTTAATTCAAAGTCAAACAATATTTAGAAGCAATAAGTTGTTCCTGGTCAATCAAGTTTCCTCTTGGACCACACACATCAAAACACATTAAAACATTGTGAATCTTGGGAATAATGAAGTCAAAAGTTGCTATTGCCATAAGTGAAAGGTTTCCCCTATTCATCCAATTATGTGCATGGTCTAGAATGCTACAGAGTTGACAAAAGGACAAGCTCCCCCTTCACCCTTCAAAAAAAAAAAAAAATCCCTTGCTCTTCATCAAAGCGAGCAAGTATCCCAAAATATTACAAAAAGCAATAAAATTCCCTTGCTCTTCCTCAAAGTGAGCAAGTATCCCAAAAAGTATCTCAAAGCAATAAGTTCCCCTTGCTCTTCCTCAAAATGAGCAAGTATCCAAAAAGTAAAAGAATAAAATCCTTTGCTCTTCCTCAAAATGAGCAAATTCAAAAATAAAATCCCAAAAATCCAATGCAATAAAATAAGGGAAAGGAGCTTGAATCCTTGGAACTCTTAGTGTCTCAAAAACTATGGGGTGATCCTCATTACAACAATGGGCTGAATGAATCTCGCCTGACAATGGGGTATCCTTACGTATGGTGCCACGTCTATCACATTAGCGACCTTATTTTGTACAGACCTATGGCTGCTCTCGGATGAGCTAGCTTATTGGCATAAGTTACAATTGATTAGTTTGACCTAACTCATAATGGGAAATGAACAATCATTGCACACACAGTTGGTCCTTGAGAAATTTGAAACCACTAGGACAACCCTTGCATAATGAAGATATGTGAGATACATAAAAGAGTTTGTTTAAGATCACTAGGATGTTTGAGTCTTTGTAAGAACACCCTAGATCACCAACTCAATCATACCATATCATTTCCATAATCACACATCATAGTCAAAACCATTCATATGTGCCCCTGATTAAACAACAAGATAATGTTGATCAAGCAAGAGTCTATAAATACCAAATGAGCATTAGAGCATAACATTAATCAACATTACATCATACATCACATCATTTCATATGCATCCATACATACAATAAAACAAAAGCACACACACAAATGATCATAATAAAAATCCATGTATATATATATATATATGACATAAGTACAAAATACTCATAGGTTGTATACATCAGAGCACTAAGGCTCATAAAAAAAATAGAAAACTACAAAAAGAGGTAATAAAGTGCTACTAGCTAGCACTCCCATGACCCCTGCTAGGCCCTTGAGCTGATGCCTAAGAACTAGATAGAGCATGTGAGCTAGATGGTCTATGAGACCATGAACTACCTGGCCTAGACTCAGTCCACCTGCTGGAACCTAAAATTGATGATGAAGGAGGAATAGGTAGAGGAATCTGATGTTGATCTAAAATATTCTCCAACATAGCAATGTAAGTAGTATGCCTATGGATAGTCCTCAAATCCATCATCTGATATGCTACTCATTGAGCTAACTCTACCCTAAGAGTTGTAATAGTAGCAACATCATCACCCCTACTCAACCTAGCCCATAACCCATCCACCTCACCTTGCAACCTCATGATATCTGCATCTTGAGCTATGATAGTAGTAGTAGCATCACCTCCACTTGGCCTACCATGCAACCCATCCACCTCACCCTATAGTCGAGTCACCTCACCCTTCAACCTCATCACCTCCTCATCCAAGCTATCTCATTGCACCTATAGTATCCCCCACTCCTCCTCTATGTGGTGAGGAGGAGCATCCTATCCCTGATCACCTCCATCTCCACCATCATCACCATCATCACCTATATCTACATCATGGCCTCTATCACCTCCATCACCTCCATCTCCCACCCTAGTGCCAACATCTATTGATAGCACACCCACATCAGACTACCTCCTAACTTTGCTACCTCGATGATGCTTCGACCATCGAGCTACCTGCTCACCAGCATCAGGCTCATCCCCATTGACTACATCATCCACTACCTAGCTAGGCCTCCATAGAGGTTGTGCTACAAACTAAGAGTCATAGTCTGTAGTCATCCCCACATCATCTATATCAAGGATATCCACTATTACATCATCTATTGCATCATCCATCATCCAAAATTTTGGAGTCAAGGGGATACTGAGCTCATCTCCCCATCACCTATACATCATAGGAGCATCTGGAACTCCCTAGACCATGCCAAACTATCTCATCACTCATGAGAACTGGATGTACTCCATCTCTCACCCATGGCTCCCTACCATCCACCTACCTCATCTCACTCGATAAAGTTGTGCAACATCATCCTCCCAAGTCAGACCTCTCCAAGGTCACCAAGATATGTCATCATACGTCAAACCACTCAGGCTATCCTGATAGGTCTCCACGATGCAAGGAGGGTGAGTAGGAGAAGACTCCTCACTAACCCACCAATAGAGAGCATGAGGAAGTGAACGATCACAAGCACAAGGTAGCCCCTCTAGGTGACCAACTCTGATGTGCTCCCATGCCCAAATCTGGAGCACCAAACTACAACCAAGGCCCTTCCACTCCTATCTCTTCACCTCATAGAGCTCAGCATACAACTAACATATAAGAGCGTGAGAGCCCATGCATAAATCTGAGGCTCTGCTATCAACTATAGTACAATAGATACCTGGTTCCAAGGGAACCTCGAGCCCATACTATTAGGCAACAACATGTTGCCTAGTATATACATCATGAAGGTCGAAAGTGCACCCAACTTCTTACCCTTGTAGAGATCAAGGTAAGGAATACCACCCTTCCCATAGTCAACATCCCAATCATCTCCATAAATGGGTCTAAGGGCATCCTGCTTGTCGTGGCCCACCCTCATAGGTAGACCCTCGATAGGAACATGGAAGATGTGATAAACATCCTCCAAGGTGATAGTTAGCTCCCTTATCGAAAGCTAAAATGAACCCCTATCAGGGTCCCATCTCTCGACCAATGTAGATAGTAGCTCCTCATCTACATGGATAGTCTCTACTCGTCTACAACCCTCCAAACCCACAACCTCCAAAAACTTCCAATCATCAGTTGTGAGAGCTTTCCACACTTTGGATATGGTGCGGGGCCATCGATGTCTAGCAGTAATGAATTTCACCTAAAAGCACAAACAAAGTTCACATCAGTGCATATTCAAAAAAAAGAAAAAAAAACACAAAAATATTGCACATCATTTTGCATACATTGCATTTCAAAAACAAGAAAAACACAAAAACATTGCATATCATTTTAGCATAAATTGCATTTCAAAAACAAAAAAAAACACAAAATACAAAAAAAAAATTAAAAACAAAATAACAAAATAAAAACCTAAACTAAGAGTTTAGGACACCTACCTTGGCATAGCGGACTTTGGATTCCGCTCCAATCGAGCCTCCAGCCCCCACACTCGCACCCACCTTCACAATCGCATCCACTCCACCTCACCAACATCCATCCTCACTCACTCTTCTCAAATTACTAAAAATATTCACACTGTAATAATGAAATCAAAATAGGCCTCTCCCCTTTATATAGTTAACTTTACGATGAAAAATATGCACTTGCAGTTTGTGGAGCATGCAAAAATATGCACCCATGGTTTGTGGTGCAAAACATAGTTGCATGGTTAAAAGGAAACAAAATTGCACATGCATGGTTAAAAACTAAAAAAAAACAAACAAAAAAACAAACCCTAATTTAATCACATCATTCATTTTTACAATATCATCATCATCATCAAATCAATTAGTGAACCTCGTATCTAGTGAATTACCCTATACACCTGGTGGTTGCAACGACTAGCAATCCATGCAATCTGGTAGGATGGATAGCTCACCATAAGGACACTCATCATCAAATCAAAATGGCATTAATCAGCTAGGTCCCTCAATATTTGAGCTTGGTTGTGTTCAAACCAGATTTGCACAAGGTTATCCTTCAACCCTTTCCATTGGGTCAAAAGCGAAAAATAATCAAATCAAATTTGGTAATAATCGAAAATCACTCGAGCATCGAATTCCCAAAATGACTGGTTCCTTGAACCCATCATTTGGAAGGAATTGCTAAAGTCACAAGGGAACTAGAACTCCAAACGTGGTTGACGATTTTACCACAACATTTGCCACAAACAAACCAAAGGCAAATTTGCAAAACAACACAAACAATCCCAAACTTGGGGCATCAAGTTGATTCAAAATGTCATACATTTGCATTCACAATCCACATCATTCAATCATCCACCTCCTTTCATCATCCACATTTGGTCAATTGGCTCATGGGTTTCATCCTTTATCCATTCACCAATTGAGGGGGTAAGCAAACAAATCAAAATAGCATCAAAATTTTCAAAAATTGGTCATTCTTGTGCATCGAGAAGATTTGAGTCCATCCATCCAATAAAGATAGGTGTCATTGGTTTTTGCACCGCATCATGTTTCACACAATATGGTACAAAAAGGGGCATCTGTAGACACCAAAAACTAGGCATCCACAAAATCACATTTGCCACCCCACATCAAATCCTGCATAATAAAGTTATATGCCTAAGTTTAGACTTAGGTATATAAAATCCTGCACATTATCCTATTTTCCAGATTTATTAAATCTAGAAAATCAGCCTAGGATACCCTGCCTACCCACTAGACATGTGTCCTAGCCACCTCACCAACATCCCTTACCACATCTCATACACCCTTGTCCCCTTTGTCCCTTCACATGGGGTAACCCTCCACATATCACTCCACTTGCATCCACCTCACCCTAGTTAAGTGAGACACCCTAGGTGACTCACTCTAACTGCCCCTCCATTTGGCAGCCCTAGATTACCACTTGGTAATCCTAGCTTGCCACCTCTCATTTCCCTCCAAAACCCTAAGGAGCCTATAAAGGCACCTTCACCCCATCCACCAAAAGGAGGTTGAACATTTGTACCATCAGGCTACCAAAATAGGACTAGAGCATTGCATGCATCTCAAGGAGAGGAGAGATCTAAAGCTTAGAGGTCCCATTTTGCAACAATATATAATTTAGTCTACACCGCTCATCTATAATTTTATAGTCAAAATCGCATCTGCATGGTTTTCCCACCACCCATGCATGGTTTAGCAGACTTCATCACACATCTATGGTTTCTCGAAGCTGAGAAAACACAACATCAAATATCAGTAAGTTTCTTTCAGCAAGGCATTTAGTTTTTATTTTGTTCTCTATTTTCTACATCATGTATTTTTTTAGTTAGGGTTTTATAGCATTATTTTATATCTTGATTTGTAGGTGCTACTAAACCTTATCTGGTTTTCATGTGTGTAGGTAATAGGTATCTTGGAGAGTTGCTAAAGCTGGAGTGGTCCCCACATTGGATAGCTTGAAGCCCACTCACCCCTTTGGAGCTGTAGCAAAAGAAGGAAGAACACCAGTTGATTTGTTTGGAGAGCCCTAATTTGTGATTTGAACACTTGTATCATACATTGTAACATTGCACCCAATACACTTGGGGTAATTCAAAAGAAACCATTGTAATATTGGGAGATTCAGGCTCCCCTATTTAATACAAGAAGAATCATTCTTTATTTTGCAAAGTGTTCATTTTTGCATATTTGTTTGGTGTTATTATTTTGTTACACATTGCAAAATTTACCATGAATATGGCCATTTGGCTAGTGTCTATCCAAATAAAATTCCAGATCAAAAGAAAGAGGATACAAACTTAGCAGGTTTCCAAGTGCCTAAGAATAAGAACACTTAGAAAAAAATAGCTATGAAGGATCAATCAAAGTTATTAGCTAATATGTTTGAAATTATTTCCACAAATAATGTCCTAGGTGAGGAAGAGGAAATAACGAGATAGAATTCTTAGAAACACAATTTAAATATGCAAGGAATGACTCAGAGACAAACCAATAATTTAAAGGTTTTCAATAGGAAAAAAAGGGAGGAAATATACACAATAAAAACAATCTTTTAAATGTTGAGACTTCAAATAATACAGGTCCCAAGATAGACTCTGTTGAACCTTCCAATAACACTTTGGCTTTGTACACACATTCTTCGAGGTTAGAAGCCATACCATATTCAATTGAAGTCAAGAAACAAGAAAAAAAACTAAATATGGATTCCAACCAAAAGGTAATTCGTAAGACCAACATCATATGGTAAAAAAAGGTGAAAAGCTTATAGAGGAAGGTAATATTAATGCCCTTACCAATTTCTTTAGCCTTGCTATTAATGAATATCATCACTTGGAATATTAGAGGAATCGAAGAAAATATTTCAAAACAAAATGAAATTAGAAGAATGATTCAGACAAACCATCCACATCTTGTTTTCCTTCAGGAAACAAAGATGTCAATAGAGTAAATGGATTCAATTGCTAGTAAAATTTAGCCAATTGGAAAAGTTTCTTCCCTTTGTTCCTAGGGGACTTCTGGTGGCATTGCTTACCTTTGGGACCCAAAAGAGGTAGTTATTCACCATATGGTTGGCAATTGGGGTCTTTTAGTTGTAGCTATTCAAAGTAGACATTCTAACCAAATTATGCTTTGCATAACTGTTAATGCTTCGACTACTTTGGAGGAAAAGAGAAGACAGTGGAAGGATATAACTTATATTATATTTCATTTTCTTGAATCTTGGATCTTGATTTGAGGATACTTCAATACCATCCTCTCTCTGGATGAGAAAATGGGGGGAAATAAAAATTTGGACAAAAGAACTGACCTCATGAGTGAATATATTGCAAACCTTCATCTTGTGGACATCCAACTAGATAATGGCCTTATGACTTGGTTTAACAGAAGGTAAGGCTTAATTTATATCATGGATAGATTGGATAGGTTCTTGTTCTTTTATAATTTCTTAATCTATGGTCACACTTCTAAGGTGAAGACTCTTAACAATGTTGGTTCGAATTACTGGCTAGTCATGGTGGAATTTGGAAAACCAATGTTTCTCACCTTTTTGATCTTAGTTGATGTGGCTTAGAGACAGTTCCTTTAGACCCCGAGTGTAGCAATGGTGGAAGGAAGGTAAACCAAGGTATGGGACTAAGATGTTTTTTTTAACCAAAAGGTTGCAATACATTAAATCCAAAATCAAGATTTGGAACTAGAAGAAGTTTAGAGATGTTTGAAAAAAAAATATATGAAGTGATTGCTCAACTTGAAAATTTGAATAAGAAAATCCATTTAGATGGCCTCACAAAGAGTAGAAGTACAGATAAAATTAGACTCACAACTCAGTTAGAGGAATGAGAAAAAGAGAATTCTTATGGAAGCAAAAATCTAGGATCCAATGGCTCAAAGAAGGAGATCGAAACACAGATTTCTTCCACAAATCTCTTCTAGCTCGAAGATCTCACAAATTTATTTCTTCCCTAAAATCTGATTCTAGAGATGTTATCTACACTTGGGATGGCATGAACTCTATTGTTGTCAATTAATTTTCCAATCTATTTGTTGCTACACCTCTTGACTTAGCTTCTCAATAGAATATTCTTCAAGCAATCCCTACTTTTATCACTTCTGAGGAGAACTTTGTTTTGACTACTCAAATTACTATCAATGAGCTTCAACAAATGGTATTTAAAATGCAAAATGGAAAAAACCTAGGTCCTAATGGTTTTCCCATTGAGTTCTATCAAGAGTTTTGGGATATCCTTCATGCTAATTTATTAGAGGTGGTGGAAGAAGCCAGGAAAGCCAAAAAAAAATTGAAGGTCATCAATAAAAATTATATAGCTCTTGTCCCAAAAGCTCAAGAGACGGATCATGTCTCAACTTTTAGACATATAGCTTTATGTAATGTTCTCAAAATCATTACAAAGATCATGGCAGAAAGTCTAAAGCCTCTTTTACATAAGATTATTTTCCTTGAACAAATAAGGAAGGGTTATAAGGAAGGGTGTCAAATTGTGGATGAGATTGTTCTTGCTCAAGAAGCCATCCATTCCATGGAAATGCACAAATCTCAATTTATGTTCATTTGTTTAGACTTATCTAAAGCTTATGATAGAGTGGATTGAAACTTCCTTGTCAAAGTTTGAGGTAATTTAGCTTCTCTCAAGATTGTATGAACTAGATTATGGGATGTATCTCTTTAGTGTTCTACTCCATTCTTATCAATGGCAAGTCTTCTAGGTTTTTCCTAGCTTCCATAGATATTAGGCAAGGTGACCCCCTCTCCCCTTATTTATTCATCATTATTGTTGAATGCTTGGGCATGACTATAACCAAAAATAGAGAAAACAAAACCCTTGAGGGAGTTACCATTGCTCATGGAGCTAGGCCTATTTTTCATCTTCAATTTTTTGATGACTCTACTCTATTAGGTAAAGCTAAAAATAAGAAAACTTCTAAAATTAATCAAATTATTAGTTGTTTTTCTAATGCTACCGGGCAATTGATCAATGAAAAAATCTAGTCATTTTCTTTCACTACTCTTCTAGACAAGAATCTATGGTCTTAAATAAATTAAAATATAAGAAGACCTCCCTTCCAATCACTTATTCAGGCATTCCTATCAATAGTCAAAGATAGAAAATAAAGACTAGAATTGGTTGTTGGATAGAGTTAACAAGAAAATTAGAAAGTGGACCAATAGGTGGCTTTCATTTGGGGGTAGGATTACCTTGGTAAAATAAGTCCTTCAAACTATATCTATTTATGTTTCTGTTGTATTGAATATCCCAAAGGCAGTTCTTCTAGAATTGGATCAAATCAGTCATCGGTTCCTCTGGAGTGGTACTAAGGAGAAAAAAAAAGGAGTCTTGGTGAAATGGAATACTTTATGCCTCCCCAAGAATGAAGGGGGGTTAAGATTCTAGTCTACTATTAATAATAATAATGTTTTAGCTACTAAATTATATTGGAGGATTTTGCATAATCCTAATGCTATTTGGGCCAAGAATCTTAGTGCCAAATATATTGAGAACAAAAGTCCTAAAGACCTTGTTCGCTATCAATTGTCTACCAAAGGTTCTCCCATTTTAGTGGTTCTTAAGATTGGTGAGGATTTGATTAAGCAAAATTTATTTTGGATCATTCATAATGGTCAATAGGTAAATTTTTGGATAGATTATTGGGATGGTCACCAACCTTTGATAACTCAGTTTCCTGATTGGAGGCCTTGGATGGAGGAGCTTCATCAAGTTAATTGGATAAAGGTAGTTAATTATTATCGATACCATACTGATAACTTTGAGGTTGGTAGATATTGGATCCATGTTGAGGACTGGACTATTTAAATGCTAGAAAGGTAAAGAAAAGACAGCCAACGCATCCTTCATATGAGATCTCTCTTGGTCTCATGATAAAGAATATTTTGGATGGAACAACACTACTAAGGGTGAGTATTTAGTTGCTCAAGGTTATTTGTTCTTATGCCATAATAATCTCAACCAATCATATAACATATTTACTCAGTTGTGGGCTCAAAAGTTGTGGCCTAAGGTGAGGTTCTTTACATGGCTTTTATTGAATCACATGGTGCTTACTAGTGAACAGCTTATGAAACATGCTTTTCATGGCCTGTTTAGATGTGAAATATGTGGAGAGAATGTGGAAAATCTTAGCCATATTTTTATTGAGTGTATCTTAGCCTTTGAGCTATGGAGGAGAATGGCCATCTTACTTGGCTTACAATGGTCCAATGTTTTTACTTTTGAACAACTTTGGAGGGATTGGCCCAATCAGGAGGGTGGTGATCATTTTATTAGGCAGCTAGTTTGGATGGGTTCTACCATTCTACCTTGGAATAGAAGGAAATAAACAACCGAATTTCAATCAAGAAATGAATGACAATCACTATATTTGGAAAAATACCATCGTCAACTTAGTTGAATTAGTCCAACAACTTCTTAATCACCCTCAAAACTCCCACCAAATATGGGATCAAGTGATGCAAAGATTGAAGATTAACTCTTTCAAGAGCAACCAACTTAAAGAGAATGTGAGTAATCAAAATATGGATAGAACAAGGAGTTGGCAGCCTCCTCCCTAGGATTTTGGAAAAGCCAATACCGATGGAGCCTTTAGGGGGAACCTTGGAAAAGCTAGTGCAGGAGGAATTAGTAGACTTTTAGATGGTTCCTTGGTTTTAAATTTTATCGAGAATTTGGGTATATCCTTTCCAACAACCTTTTTGAGGGGTATGGTATCCTTAGAGACCTTCGAGAGGTTGCTAGGGTCAGATGGAAAAAGGTGTTGGTTGAATCCGACTCTCAAGTCATGATTAATATGTTGAAGATGCCTAATAATCATAATGCTGATTGGAGAATAAAAAGAATTGTTGAGAAGATTCAATTAATTCGGATGGGCTTTTTGAAATTTGAATACAATCATATCGTAATAGACTAGAATAGGAGTGCCGATGCTTTAACTAATTGGGCATTGGACAAAGGTGATCTTACTTACTATGACCACTCTCCCAAATGGTGGGATTCACCAATAAGGGAATTGCTTATTTCTATTCTTTCTCTGGATGGCTCTAGTTCTATAGATACCTAGTTCCTTTTTACTTTATTTTTGTTTCTCTTTGGTTTAGTCAAGGTATTTTAGTTCCCTTGCTCAAACTGATTATTCTTATGTATCCTCAGTTGAATCTTGCATGAAAAGCCTATTGTCCTAGAAAGACCAAAGTTGTTTTCTATTTTTTCCTTCTTTTTAGTTTTTCAATGTGTGTGTTGTTTTGTTTTTTTTTTGTGTTATTTTTAGTTTTTTTTGTGTTTGGTTTTTTTTTTGTGTTTTGTGTTCTTGTTTTTTTTTTTTTGTATTTTTTTTTTGTGGTTGAGTGTTGTTTTTGTGGTTTTTTGTATGTTTTATTGTTGCTTGTTGTTTTTGTGTTTGTTTTGTTGTTTTTTTTTTGTTGTTTTAGGCATGCTTTTTGAGTGTGCCAAAGGGGGAAGGCCAAGTGAAAACCCTGGGTGATTTTGGTGAAATAGATACCCTTGCCTACTTGGGACTTACCCGAAAGTAGCATTTCAATTGAAGTGTTTTCCACAAAAAAAAAAAGGAACAAGTGGTATTAGCTCAACCAATTAGATTCTTCAATATTTCGAAGAGACCTAAGTTCAAATCTTACCAAACAATATATGAATAATATCCAAGATTTATTGTAATACCACTATGTGAGGATGATGTAATATAGATGAAATCATTTTAATTCCATACAACCATTCAAATATATATATATATATATATAACAATTTTAAAATTTATAATAAACATTATATTTTAATGAAAAAATAAGAAATTATTTACGATTAAGTTTTGAATGGTAATTAATTTATAACATGATGATATTAGTTTATAAGAATATGCTTCTTCTATTCTTCAATTTTCACGTGTTTTGGTATCTTCGTTTTGGGTTTGAAACTTTCCCTCGGTGGACACACACTAATTATTTCGAGAGGCGTTCCTACAATGGTAGATAGGGGTGGGAGGCAAAGAGGTCATAAATGTCACGTCGTAAATAATTTTTTTTATTATTAAAAAAGTCGACGTTAACAAAAACATTTAAATACCCAAAGGTTTGAATCTAGTTCTCTTCCTGATAAGTACCCAACTTCTTACCAATCCACCTAACCCTAACCCTAATTGTATAGCTTATCAGATTACAAATTCTAGAACAAGTGAATGTATCAGGAGCATAGATCCATAAAGTAGAATAAACACTATGAGCATTCAACAAGCTAAAATTAAAAATAAGTAATCATTCATACATATATATTCTACAAATGAAGTGAACTAGATGCCAGACAACAATCCCTTTGTATTAATATGCAATACTCCTCCTTACATATAAATTTTAAAATCCTAAGAGCCGACCCTTTTTCTTCTACCTTCTAGTATTTATAGCATTTTACAATGTATTCAGTTATTAGAGCATAATTGCTCAAGGAGTGGATTGTTGTTGTATCAAGAGATTCATTAGTATTTTAAGCCACTTGGAGTGCGCTTATCCCAACCACTAGGTTATGTCCTATTGAATTGGTTGGATCTTGCGCCATCTTGAGTCTTATCGGCCTTGTTTGCATCTTGTTTGTTGATCATCTACTAACATTTCAGTTGAGCCACCCTGACATCTACATGTTGATCTTGATGGAGACCTTGTTGTTAAGATTATTTATTAGGTAATATTTCCCTATATGTAGCATGGGATGATGGTCACCTATATGTTGATAGATTGGAGTTGAATATTAGATATGACTTGCTTTTACCTCTTCATAGTTATTGGGTGCCTAGCAAGGTTGTTGATAGGTGATGGAATTCTTGCTCAATCCTAGTATAGATGTTTTGATGGGTCCTGGACTTAACCATTTCTACTTGCTAATATCTTTTGGCATAGTGATGGGCATTCGATACCCTGATGGGTTCCATCCAGGTACAAATGTTCCAGTAGGTTCAAGACTTAGTCATTTTTACTTCTTTGCCCTCCGCTATCCTTCGACATGGTGACGAACATTTAGTACCCCTGAAAACTTCGATCAGGTACAAAAGTTCCAGTGGGTTCTAGACTTAACCATTTCTACTTGTTGATATCCTTCAATCTTACGATGGATATTTGGTACCCTAACAGGCTCTAACTAGGTACATATGTTTCAACAGGTTCTAGACTTAGCCATTTCTATAATTGTATAGCTTCTAGCTAGTTCTTCAAGTACAAAATAATCATGATATATTTTTTAAAAAAATTTTAAGTTTTTTTTACTTTTTACTCAAATGTTTCAAGGTTTTCTATAATAAACTTTGGGATCCATTTGGCAATCCAATATAAAAGTGGATTTAGCTTATCTTATTAAATTATCCCATAAAATTCCCTACTCTCTACTTGTTTATTAAATTATCTCATAAGATTCCCTACTCTCCACTTGTTTTTTTTTTTATTACATAGGAGAGTTGGTAACAACCATTATTTTTAGTAACTGGCCAGTGCAGGGTTCAAATCACAGGGACTGCAACCACCAAACCTATCCGTCTAGTTAAGGTTAACTGGCATGAGATGGAAACCACCGTTGCTTTGCAATTTGTACCTTCATTGTCAGTCTCTTACCAATCCACCTAATCCTCACGGACCTACTCTCCACTTGTCTTATACAAAGCTTAAGATTGTATTACACAAAGACAAGTCCTTGAATCTTGGCTCAACCTATTGCACATTGGTATGTTTAGCCTCAATTAGAGGCCAATTGCCTTTACTATAGATTAGGCATAGCAATATGTATTAGGTGCCTCAAATTAGATGGAAAAAATGAAAAACCTCCTTTATGTCAAAAATAACCTTATAACTTATATAAAATTACCATATAAATAATTGTAAAAGTCTTTAGATATGATTAATTATAAAATATGTTTTATTTATAAATAAATAAAATAATTTATAATAAATTTTATTATATAGTATTTATGTTTGTTTTATTTTTATATATTTATAACTTTATCAATCTTAATAAAAATTATATAATAAATTTGAAAATATGATTTATGAAAAACTTATTTAAATTTTTTTTTTAAATTTATATTTATAACTCTATTATCTTTTTATTAAATTTAAAAAATTAAAGTATATATATTGATCCAAATAACCACAAGTAAATATCAATCTTAAAAATAAAAATTAGTTTACAAAGTAACTTCATGTAAAACATGAAAATACCTAAAGTGGAAAACAACCACATTATCCATGGCCGAATTTCTATAGCGCTCTGAAATCCCCTCCCCTTCTCTCTGCGTTGCCTACCCTCCCCTTCCTCTGCCTTATAAGTCTCCATAGTACTCGGTGAAAATTAGCCGGGCCCGAGGTTTTTATTAAAAAAAACTCGAGTTGCCCTCTGCCGTACGAGACTCGACTCGGCGAATATTGGCCGGCCCGAGGTTTTCATTAAAAAAACTCGAGTTTCGCCTCTGCCCTCGGCGAATATTGGCCGGGTAGTCGGCGAGTTACCCGGGCCCGAGGTTTTTATTAAAAAAAACTCGAGTTGCCCTCTGCCGTACGAGACTCGACTAGGCGAATATTGGCTGGCCCGAGGTTTTCATTAAAAAAACTCGAGTTTCGCCTCTGCCCTCGGCGAATATTGGCCGGGTAGTCGGCGAGTTACTCGGCCCTTCGACTCAGCCCTCGGCGAATATTGGCCGAGTTACTCGGCCCGAGGTTTTTATTAAAAAAATTCGAGTGTCGAATTTTGTGTTTACCGTCGAAAGCGCCGTAGACATCTGAAACTTTGTTTTGAATGGAGCTTCATAGCATTTTTGTTTTCGCATTTCTTCATTGTTTCTGAGATATTTGTAATCTGATTTTGTATGTAATATGACGGTGCTTAGAGGCTTGCAGAGCACAGATTTTGCAGAAATGCAAAAAAATGCACAGAGCAATCGGAAAATGTCAAGAAGAAAATACCGAAAAGGCTTGCGGAGCACAGATTTTGCAGTAACACAAAAGGAGGAAAGACCGAAAGTCCGGACGGCAACACGGGAAAACCTACAAATTTTTCAACCAGCTGGAAGCTTTGCACAGTAATACCAACGGAAAGAGAAACTGCAATATCACTGAGGGATCCAGTGGCACATTGCAAATCGGAGGGTGTACTAATGCTGTAGAAGAGGACGCACGAGTTCCGGATTTATCTGCCATAAGCTTTTTGTCCGAGTCGTCCAATGACGATGACAATAATAATTCGGGGAGAAGCGGCAGAAAGAGAAAACGAATGTCCGTGGAGAAAAAGATGAGTTCCTTGGAGAAAATCGTGGAAAAAGTGATGGAGAAGCAGGAAATGATGCAGCAGCAAAAGAGAGAACGAATGTCCGAGGAGTAAATGTTGAGCTTATTGGAGAAATTCGGGGAGAAGCAGGAACTGATGCAGCAACGGTTTCTAGAAATTATTGAGAAACGCAGAATAATTCGAGAAGAGGCTCGGAAACTCCTCTTTAAGGAACAAAGCAATCCTTGCGTTTCTGCAGAAACTCACGGACCAGCCTTTAAACCTTTCGCATCCAACACTGTCGCCTCAGCAAATTCATCTGGAATCCAATGATAACGATGATAGGGAGCTATTCGACAGGAAGCCATTCGACCCTAGCAGCAAGCGGTGGCCTGAGCAGGAAGTTCAAGCGCTGATCAAGCTCAGAAGTGAACTGGAACCTAGATTTCAAGAGGCCGGCCCTAAAGCTCCGCTGTGGGAGCAAATTTCAGAGAAAATGGCAAGGCTCGGATACCGTCGCAGCGCTAATAGATGCAATGAGAAGTGGAAGAACGTCAACAATATTTCAAAAAGGCCAAAGAAAGCAACAAAGATCGCCCAGAAAAAGCTAATACCTGTCCATACTTTCACCAATTGGACGTCTTGTACAGCAAGGTGGTTCTCAAATATTCCTCTGTGGAGAAGGTCGCAGGCATGGTTAGAGACAAGACTACCACTGTAGCTACCGGTTCCGTTGCTTCCGTTGCTTCTCTCTCTTCTGCGGAGCAGCAATATCAGACTTCTTCAAATCCCAGTAATAATAACAATATTTGTTACAACAATCCGCTTCCCCTGTTTCAGAAAGGATTATCAGGACATAAATGTCATCCCGCTTCAACAAGTGTTATAATGATTCAAGAGCAAGGCGGCACAATTTCTGGCCAGAAGCTCCAAAATGTTGGAGATGATGGAGAAAAGCGAAAAAATCAAGCAGAACTGTATCTACCTTATGCTGCTGCCGCTGCCTCCGCAGCTACAGTTGCAGATGGTTCACACACGACCATGCTTACAGGTCCTCTAGATGGTTTCATACACGCCCATGTTTACAGATCCTATGGACTGGAGTTCTTGGGGACTGGACTTTTTGGGACAGATGCTAACTCAGGGTCGGGTGAAGTAGTTGTGGTTTTTTAAGTAAGCAATTAATAGTTTTTACTTTTTTTTTAATCTAGCATTATGTGTTAATAAGTTGAAACCATGTTATCGATTTGTTCGTTTACATGATAAATGATTAGTTTCCGTTACATTAATTGTATTAAGCATTGACTTGCTCACTTTTTGTTAATCTTTTTGAAACCATAGTTGAAAAAACTTAGTAGATCTTTAAATAGCAATGACCTAAGTTGGGCGCCATGGTTTAAACATTCAATATCCAATATTCGAGAATATTTGAAGTTATGGTTGACTTATCACGTGTAAAAAAATATTTTTATGTTTTATTAACTATATATTCTCACAGTATATGTAAGTATTTACTCAATAATATATATATATATAAACGGTTTTATAAGGGACCCAAAACCTTATATATAAGTTGTAAGGAGGATCCCGTGAAGGTTCAACTCCCTACAGAACAAGCCAAAATTGGGCTAAACACATGGTCTATAAGCTAAAAAACAGTCTAGATTATTACAACACCGTTAATGGGCACAAACAAAAAGTGAGGTTCTACACCCTCTCCTCCTTTTGCAAGTGCCAATGTGCCACCTTGCCACCTTGGTATATTAGTGTAATAAGGTCCCACAATTCGCCTCGCATTGTGAGCCATCGTGATCCTTGACATCGTGGCACTATTCCCCACATTAGTAACTGCAAGTTCACTATAAGAATGAATGATGCATTGAGGAAGGTTGCCCTGCCACGTCACCAAGGATTGGACAATTAGCCCAAATTTTGCCATTGTATCTGTCGCCCAATTGCCTTCCCTATACACGTGTTGAATACACTTGTTGTTAATCGCCCTTAACTGGACAATGGACTCTTCGATGATTGGTTGCACGTTCCAAGGTGGATGCGAGACCTCTTTCAAATAATTTATAGTGTTTAACGAGTCTCCCTCGATTATTAGGTACTGGATATTGAGCTCGATAGCCATTTGGATGCCTCGGAAAGCTGCTCGAGCTTCTGCAAAATTGTTAGATTGGACTCCAAGTTTTTCCGCATAAGCCAGGATGAGACGACCTCTGTCATCCCTGATTACGCCTCCACAACTCGCGTCACCGGGGTTGCCTTTTGATGCACCATCAAGATTTAACTTGAACCACTGAGAGGAAGGGGGAATCCAAGAAACAAGGGATCTGTCCACAACAACCTGGGAATGACCAGAAACCTCAAAAGATCCTAGACTGGACTTTTTGGGACATATGCTAACTCAAGGTCTAAGTAGTTGTTTTTTGAGATATTGAGGAATTGGTAACTACCTTTCCTTTTTAAGTAATTGTTTGCAGGGTGAAGTGGCATTGCCTCCAATTATAGCGTCAAATCATGGTGCTACCACTATAACCCCTATCTCCCCTGGATAAACATGTCCCGAAGTGAGGGCTGCCCTCATCAAGTTGACATCGGGTTGGTACAGCCATCAACCGACCCTCATCAAGTTGGCGTACAGAAGACCCCCTCAAACCGCCCTCATCAAGCTAGCGTATAGGAGACCCGATGGCTCCGGGTTGGTACCGCCCTCAACCTGCCCTCATCAAGTTGGCACCGGGTTGGTACCACCCTCAACCTGCCCTCATCAAGTTGGCTCTCCGTGTTGGTACCGCCCTCAACTTGCCCTCATCAAGCTGGCACCGAGTTGGTACCGCCCTCAACCTGCCCTCATCAAGCTGGCACCGAGTTGGTACCGCCCTCAACCCGCCCTCATCAAGTTGGCTTACACTTAACGAACTTAAGTCAGACTACTACTTTTGCCTTAGATTGGGCATGTCTGTGAGGTTTGAACCTAGGTCTCCTCGTGGTAAGTGCCCAACCTCTTATCAATCCACTAACTTTCCAAGACAAACCCTCGCGACAAGTAATTGTGGTTTTCTAAATAAGCAATTAATAGTTTTTATTTTTGTTAATCTAGCATTATGTGTTAATAAGTTGAAACCATGTTATAGATTTGTTCGTTTACATGATAAATGATTAGTTTTCGTTACATTAATTGTATTAAGCATTGATAAATGATTAGTTTTCGTTACATTAATTGTATTAAGCATTGACTTGTTCACTTTTTGTTAATCTTTTTGAAACCATAGTTGAAAAAACTATGTAGATGTTTAGATAGCAATGACTTAGTTAAGCGTTAAGTTGGTTTAAACATTCAATATTCCACAATATTTAAAAGTTATAATTGAATTTATCACGTGTAAAAAAAAACTATGTAGATGTTTAGATAGCAATGACTTAGTTAAGCGTTAAGTTGGTTTAAACATTCAATATTCCACAATATTTAAAAGTTATAATTGAATTTATCACGTGTAAAAAAACATCCTTATGTTTTATTAACTTTAAATAGATATATGACATTGTCTAAGGAGTGACTTTTAAATACATAAAAGAAATAGGAATATTAAGCTGAAGGTAGTAGTATACAAATTTTATGAATAAAAACCATCAAAATGGTAATAGGAAATTCACTAAAATAGAGGTGCTAACTGAGGATGACAACTATCGTACATCTTCTTTTAAAAATTGTATAGATAGACTGCAAAAAAATTGACTAAGAAATATGCATTAGAGTTAGCCTCTATATTTGGATTGTCGTACTAATATTATATATCTTACAGACTAACAGCCGGATGGGTTAAAAAAAACTAAAGGTCCTCATAAATAAATTTCGTAATATAAATTAAATTAAAATTAGTATTTTGAAATTTAAAAGAGCAAATATTATGTTTCATAATTATTATTTTTAAATAAATTTAATTTTATAAATATTTAAAAAGTAAATTTAATTGTTTAGTTAAAATATTAGTATTGATCAAAGAATATGGTAATATGATTTTATCGACCAAGTTCGATAGATGATGATGTAAGTTTTAGGGCAATCTTCAATGCAAGCCTATAAGAATTTTTTTGGTGATGTAAGTCTTTAAGTAGCCTTTGATGTAAGCTTGCAAGCAATATTGTTGTATTCATCTCGTGTGGGATTCTTAATCTTCCTAGATGGTTATGTATTTACTCTTTGTGACATTGGTTAAACCACCTCAATGGTTAACTTTAATAAACCTTTAGTGAAGGTTTGGTAATTGTAATTTGGGGATGAGGTATTTGTTATAAAAACTCTCACCCACTGATCCATTGTATCAATGTGAAGTGTAATATCTTTATTATTGTGGGTTCCACCTTGGAAACTCACCCATCATATTTCATGATCTTTCTTATTCACTTATTTATTCTCTTGCATAAGGAATGTGAAAAATGTTATACTCTACTTGATTTTGAAAAGTATTATTAATTCCAACATGGTATCAAAGCTGGTGCAGTGGTAGGTTATATCTAAAGTACTTTTGAGAAAGATGTTCAATAGTTTTTAGGATTTTGTATTTAAAAAACCTAGTGGGAGGTTAGATTGTGAAGATCTCTTGTACAGTGGTGACCAATTGGTTCAAGAGAAATATTCATTGCCAAGTTTGTCAGGTTTTTCTCTTTCGATATTCAATCACTTTTGTTGATTAGTTATTTTTTATTGATGATTGCAATGATGCCTTAAAAGAAGTATTTTTATGGAAACATGTGAAATGAACTTTTTGAGATTTTTTCAAAAACCCTAGTTGTATTTATGGATTTTTATAAAAGAAATATTTCCTTCTCTAGTTCAAATTTTTTTTGGCATTGACGCAACATAGATGAAGAGACCAATGTACATTGTTTCTAAAGATTGAGAAGAAGATTTTGAACCATAGTAGAGAAAATCAGAATTGGCTCAAAATCAAATTGGAAAAAGAATTAGAAAAAAGTAGGAATAAAAAAAATTGACAAGAAAAAAACTCGAAGAAAACACAAATTTTTATTGATTTTTTCTTTGCATATCACAATTAATTAACATTATGTAAATCAAATATTAATGATGTAATGCTATAAAATTAAACTACACATGAAAGTAGCAAGTGATACAAGCTTAAACTACACATGAAAGTGGCAAGTGATACAAGCTTAAACTACACATGAAAGTGACAAAATACATCTTGTATTGCTTATAATATGAAAAGGTACAAATTACAAAATGTGTCATTAGTCATGACAAATTGTCAAATACAATATCTCAATATCTTTTAATACCTTTGCTCATTGTCCTAGTAGACCTCTAGTCTTTTTTTTTATGTATCATTGCCTCTTCTTGTGCCTTGGTTGTTGTCTCCTTTGTTAGGTCTTCAAAGTTTTATAATTCATTTGGGGAGAAGAGAGGCTCTTCCTGTTGCTCTTGCTATGGATTTATGATCCATTCAGATGATGGATCAATCTCACTTAGGTCAATGGCCTCGATACTTGTTTCTATAATTCTTTTATGGTGGAGGTAAAGGTTGTAATGAACAAACATAAGATCATTCAACTTTTATTGAGTAATTCTATTGCTCTTCTTGGAGTTGATGTGCTCAAAACTTCTCCAATTATGCTCACAACCTAAATCATAGCATGGTTGAGATTGATGATCAAGTGTTGCAGATTTAGCATAAATACACCAAAGTCGTCCCACCATAAATCTCAAAACACCCAAAAAAATAAATTTAATAATTCACATGTAAAATAGTAAAGTGAGATTATTTAGAAAAAATAAAACAAATTAAATAATAATTCGATGAGGGTTACCTGGCCTCAATTTTGACCTCATTCAAATGTATTGCTCAAATGAGAAAAAACACTTTAACATTCCTTATATGATTGTATCTCAAACTATACCTTATTGCACAATTTCCTATTAGGGCACATGTAGTCAAGGCAAGCTTGAAGGCCTGCCATCACCTCATAATTAGCATGAAATATATCAGAATAAAAATTTTGGGGGTTCAAGTAGTACCTCGTCGCATGAAGAGGGTTATGGATATGAGATATCCATTATCTATCAATGATATCCCAAATGGGATCATATTTGTTGTGGATATGTCCATAAAATGAGGTAATTGCCTATTTTACCTTGTCCATAGTCTCATATACATATGCCATTGCAGATTTTTCTCCATCAACAAGATAGATAACCCTCACCAAAGTCTCTAACACCTAATAAAAGTAAAAATATTTTACAACAAAAAATTACAAATTACAATACAAGATTCACAATTGGAAAAATAGTTTAAATTAAAAAAATAAATTAATAAACTTAATATTATACCTTGATGACCTCATTCATGGCTATCCAAAAGGGCTCCTCAAAAAAATAGGCATATACATTCCCCCCTCACTAGAGAATCGTATCTAGCAACTTATTTGAAATTGCAGTCACTCACAAAAATATGCTTCAATGATCCACTTTCATTATAGATGCTTTGCAATATCATGAAGTTTATGGTGAATCATGTAATTACATCCCACACTAGCTCCCTCCCATCATTAAATTGCCTTATGAGCTAGAGGATCTATGCATGGTTGTAGATGACTTTTGTGATACTCCTAAAATTTTGTACAACCTTTGCCACCCAAGGTAATTTTCCAATACCTTAGAGGAGTAAATCAAGACAATGGGTTGCACATAAGGTCCAAAAATAGTGGGAAATATGTCCTCCAAAATCCTATTGGTTGCTACATATGTTGTTGTGTTGTCCATAATGACTTGGACAACATTCTCCTCCTCGACCTCTAACACAACCTAGTCCAACAACCCTGCAAGCATTTTGATACTCTTAACTTGTGCAAATGTATCTACTAACTTGAGTAATGCAATTCCTCCTATAGAAGTAGCTAAAATATTAATTAAGGTTTTTCCTTTCCCATCCTTCTAGTCATCAAATGTGATACTGCAACCCTTTATCCTCCGCACCCTATGCTGACATTCAAGCACAACCTGAAGTTTAAAAACATACTTTAATCATTCATGTGTATAAATTAAATCCCCTTTTATTTTTTGAAGTTTTTTTTAAACATAATTTAATCATGCATGTGTATAAATTTAAGCACATCTTGAATGTTGTCCATGAATTATTGAAGGAGATGGCCTCTAAGATCATTAAAAGTTGACACCTTAAATCCTATGCCACAACTTGTAATGACATCTATCATGCACTGCCATTATGGAGACCTTGCCATATTGAAGGAATCTAAAAAAAATACTAAAAAGTGGAAATGGTTGTCCTTGCTACGATGTGCCTATCCTGGTTCTATGCAACCATACCCTCAAGGGTGAGTTGTTCCTCTGGCATGGAACACTATATAAAATGGGACTCATACATCCCACTCCCTATGTTTACAATTGATGGACTCAAACTCTCATGGTGAAATTGGTAAAAGTTATCGGTTTGTCTTCATTTAGGGTTTTCTTTTTCTTGTGTGTTAGAGATGATGGCATCTACAAAATTACTAACTTCTTTTGAGACCTTTGGGCATGTACTAACATCATTTCCTTTTTTATTTCAAATGGAATTTGAGGTGGCAAATGCCTCCATGAATAAGATACCCACATAAATTTCAATAAACATCCCCTTTATTTTCCTCTTCTATTGCATACTTTCATGTTAGATCTCTTTTCATTTTTTTTATGCAACAAGTACCAACAAAGTTATAAACAATTACTTAAAAAAACTAAACATTATACCCTAGACTAGGGTTTAAGGTTTAAGGTTTAAACATTGATAGCTAAAAATGGGCTTGCATACATAGCTATTAGGCAACAATATTTACTTAAAAGGAGAAAAAATAACCTAAACCCTAAGGTTTAGGGTTTAGGGCTTAGAATTAAAACATTAACAGCTAAAAAAATGGGCTTGCATACATAGTTATCACGCAACAATATTTACTTTAATGGAGAAAAAAACCTAAACCCTAGATTAGGGTTTAGGGTTTAAACTTTGAATATTGACAACTGAAAAATGGGCTTGCATACATAGTTATTAAGCAACAATATTTACTTAAAAGGAGGAAAATAAACCCTATACTAGGGTTTAGGGTTTAAAATTTAAACATTGATAGCTTAAAAAATGGGCTTGCATACATACTTGTTAGGCAACAATTTTAGAACTCATTGAAATCAAAAATCATTCTAGGAATAGTCATTTGTTTGCTTGCATTATTATTTGCCTTGTATTGTTCTTTAATTCTTACTAGTATAGGTCTTAGTAAGGCCAAACATAGGTGCTTGTTCAATGTGTTAGAAATAGAGTCTATTACATCATTTGGGTCATGTAAATGTATCTTCCAAGGTACATACTTAGGACATTAGATTACTTTAGGAGGAAGTTATATAGTTACTTCATGCAATGTAATAAATGCACAAGTGTCAATGTGCAAGTTGTATATGTGCAAGTTGTCCCTTACACAGCTAGGTAGAGTGTTGGCCAAGGCTTCTATTTTTTCTATATAAGAGAGGCTTTATACAGATAGATATATGGACATACAGAGAGAGATGGGGACACATTAGCTTAGAGGTTAGTACAGTTTTGTGTGGATCACCATCTTGTGGTGATGGATACAATGTAGTTCAATAGCTTTGTTAATGGAGTGCTCATTTCCTTCATAGCTACATTGTAATCATTTATATTATTTTTGTTTATTGTATATCTTAATCTTCTAACATATTTACTTTCTTTTATATTATTTTACATCTCATGATTGTTATATTCCTATGGTAATTACATCAAAATCTAACAATGGTATCAGAGCTACGGTAGATCTAGTTTGAGTAGATCGATAGGGAAGCCACCATTATCATTGAGCCTAAGTATTTTTGACAAACTGACATGTCGCTGGACCAACCATTATCAAAAGCTCTTAGAAGAATCTAGGTGGTAGGATTAGAGAGAGTCACAAGTGAGGATTGAAATAAATGTTAGTTTTAGAAAATACTGAGATTGCACTTGATTGGAGTCTTTCCACAGATTTACAAGAAAAACTCATGAAGACCAAGACTCAACATTCAATCCACTAGATTGATAGATCATCTAGTGAAGATCTAGGATATTTAGAACTTGCTAATTGTTGCCCAAAGTTTATTTTGTTGTAGATAATTAATTCTCAAAGGATTGGTACTCCTCCTACAACAAAAAGCTAGGAGACTCCAACTTCATTGCCCAAATATCAGCATGCCCTCATAGTGTAGAGATTAGTTCCTTGTACAAGATAACAATGTAGAAGAAAAGCCATGGTGAAGTTAGAAGACTAAAAATTTTCATTGCTAGAGTGAAGAACTTCACAGTTGAAGAACATGCCATAATAGCCTTGATACGAAAATGTCATAGTAGCCTTGAAGAACATGCCATAAAATCCTTGATACAAAAATATCATAATAGCCTTGAAGAATAGGCTATAGAAACCTTGATACAAAAAGACCATAGTATCCTTGAAGAGCAGGCCATAGAAGCATTGATACAAAAAGTCCATAGTAGCCTTGAAGAAAATGTCATAGAAACCTTGAAGCAGAAGCCACAAAAGTCTTGACATTGAAAAAGCAACAAAAGCCTTGACATTGAAAGACCATAGAAGCCTTGATACTGAAAAGGCCACAGAAGCCTTGATACTGAAAAGGCCACAAAAGCCTTGATCCTAAAAAAGAATTCAAAAAAAATATTTGATTTAGAAGTAGATTAAAATTTTAGTACTAATATTTTTGTTGCAAGGAAAGAAAATTTAGTGAGTTGGGAAACTTCCTACAAGAAATTTAGGAAGAGTATCTTCTTTAGAATCAATTCAACACCTAAAGAAAAAGATATCAGGAGAATATCCCATTGAAGGACTTCCAGACTTGAAAGAAGAATAAGGACTAGGAGAGTCCTGCTCAAATATAGAAGCAATAGAATAAGAGATCCAAGAGTAGATCACACTGCCAATACTTCTAGGAGTAGAAGGTTGAAGAGATCTCAAGGGAAGACCAGCAAAATCTGCAAGATCAAATACATTGGAAAGGTCTCACCGAGCATCCAGTAAAAGGCTAGGAGAGTCTCACTGAAGAAATCATCAAAGAAGAACTCACTAGAGAAATCCACTACCAAGGATAAGCTTCTAATAGTGAAGGACTTGGGACAATTGTCGCCATCCGACAACAAGACCAAGATAAGGAGAATTTGGTAAGGAGTGCCAAATCCTAGAATAATTTAGTGAAAGACCTCAAGACATTCAAAATTTTGAGAAGAATATCCTTCTTGAAGTTAAAATTTGACAAGAAGACTTGAAGACATAAGAAGTTCACCAAATATAGGATATTTGAAGATTGCATATCATAGCAAGAAGGCACCACTTAAGAGATAAAGACTTCCCCAAATCTACAACAAACGGAGGAGAACACAAGAGGAGGAAAAGCCACCAAATATTAGGCTTGTAAAAGAAAGTTCGAGATCATATTTTAGGTGATGAAGGAGTTGTTCAAGACAGTCTACAAAAAGCTATAAGATCCTACTCGAAGCAACAACTTGGTGATCTTAGACACCAAGATATACATCCTCTACAGAAGCCACAAAAGAGCTACAAAATATTTTAAAAAGGTATGCAACTATTGGTGCTAGCTTTCTCATTAATTGGATTACTTATCAGATTCATTGGAGCACCTCATTTAGATTAAAGTTG
Organism: Wollemia nobilis; assembly: GCA_028583015.1. Lineage (NCBI taxonomy): Eukaryota > Viridiplantae > Streptophyta > Pinopsida > Araucariales > Araucariaceae > Wollemia > Wollemia nobilis. The sequence continues at coordinate 1,506,139 of JAQPPZ010002729.1, read as the reverse complement.
CAAGAAGGGAAATCAGAATTACAATATTCAAAAGTGTAAAAATAAAGGGTTCATTTTAGGTTCATTTTCTCATTAGGGATTGATTAGATTTCAGAGTTATCTATCAACTATCTATCTTCTACTTTGAAAAATAAAAATAATACTTGATCCTACAACTGTGTTTGTAGTGAAATATGCATGGGTTCATTCCATATTATGCTTGAAATGTTGTAGTAAAATTGTTAAGTACATTTTTAAGAGATTAGTGAAGCAATAAGGTGAGATTATTATTACCATTAAAAAGGTGCATTATTAAGAACTATACTAGTTGATTTGTTAACTATTTATCTCAATTAATTTATGTTGTTGAAAGCATAAAAATTAGCACATCATAAGCAAACCTCAAGGTAAGGGTTAAATTTATAGTTATGCGTAGACTCTTAAGTGGTCAAGTGGATATTATAGATCTAAACTTACTCTCATATTCTTTATTAGTAGTGGAGACATTTGAATTGTGAATAGAGATCCAAGGTTCAAATCCTACAAGGCATGGTGTTGTACAACATGCTTTGGTAACCTATGTATGCAACATTTTCGTGGCCTATAGAAGCCACCATTAGAAGCAAAAGGTGAAGAAGAAAACCACCATTGAAATCCTTGAATAAAACCTCAAATTGAGACATTGAAAGTCTCAAGATTCAAGGAAATTGTAAGGGGTTCATTTTAGTGCAGAAAGCAGGAATTACTATATAAAATCAGCATTAACTTGGAAAAAGAGAAAAATTACTCTTCTTTTGGTGCAAAATATATATATTACAGAAGCACCACTTTTGTTATTTTGTAAATACAAAAGTATTATCTACAAGGGGGCAACAATGATATTTTATCTATCAAAATAAAGGAGCCACCAAAGTGCCCATACGTCCAAGGAGTCAAGGTGTTTATAAACTGCAAGGTGCCTATACAAAATAGATTAGTATGCAACAAAGAACGAACACTGAATCACTGTTAGGAAGGAATCACTATTTGAATTGATGGAATTACCCAATCAATGAATATAATATTATGTCTTCGATGATGTCCTTACAACCCTCATCGAATGCTTATTAAATATGTTAATTGTGATAGAAGTGAAAGGACGTGAGGGTCCTTGGTGAAAAATAATTAGAAGTTAATGTGGCTCTTGAGTTAGGGTTAGAGTCCTAACATGCCACCCTCCTTAAAATAAGATTTGTCCTCAAATTTGGAAGTGAGGAAATTGTTGCTGGATATTATGGAGTGTCTCCCATGTGGCATATTCTAAAGGTAGACCTTTACATTGAATAAAAACTTTGATTATGATATGATTGCGAAGGTGGTGAATGCGGTGTTCTAGGACAACTTCTGGTTCAACCATGAGTGCCCCATATTTGATAAACTTTGGGAGTTGAGTTTGAGTAGTGATGTGGTTGCCTATTACTGGTTTAAGGCAAGAGACATGCAACACAAGATGGATTTGAGAGGACTTTGGTAACTCAAGTTTATAAGCAGCTGGTCCAACACATTGTAGAACTTTATAAGGTCCATAAAATATTGGAGTTAACTTTTGAGAACCTTTTATTTTTAGGGAAGTTTGGAAATATGGTTGAAGGTGAAGGAATATCGTATCCCCTTCTTGGAAAGCACACTCAATTCTGTGTTGGTCTGCTTGTTGCTTCATACGATGTTTGGTGGTGTGTAGATTTTCTCTAAGAGTGCAAATAATGTTAGCTTGAGTAGAAAGTTCCATTTCTACTGATGGCACATTCGTACTTCCAGGAATATAAGAGGTAAGGGATGGGGGTGTTTGGCCATATAATGCTTCATATGGGGCCATTTTAATGGTTGTGTGATATGTGGTGTTATACCACCATTCGGCTAATGGAAGCCACTTAAACCAATTAAGGGGTTGAGTGGAAATAAAACAACGAAGGTAGGTTTCCAAACATTTATTAACAACTTCAGTTTATCTGTCTATTTGGGGGTGGTAAGCGGAGCTCATCCGCAGTTGAGTGCCTTGAAGTTTAAACAATTCTTTCCAAAAATTACTAGTGAAAGTGGGATCATGATCACTAATTATAGTTGAAGGCATACCTTGTAATTTAAAGATATTATCAAGGAAATTTTGAGCGATAGCACTGGTTGTATAAGGATGGGTTATTGAGAAAAAATAGGCGTATTTAGATAAACAATCTACCACAACTAGGATGGTTTTTTTTCCTGCAGATTTTGGGAGGCCTTCAATGAAATCCATTGAAATATCAACCCATGTTTTTGTTGGTATGGGAAGAGGTTGAATAAGACCCAAAGTAGCCACTGTTTCTCCTTTATTTCCTTGGCATGTCTCACATTTACTTACAAACTTCTTGATATCATTTTTCATCCCTACCCAATAAAAATATCTAGTCACTCTTTTATAAGTTTTCGAGAATCCAAAGTGTCCTGTAGTGGGTGTAGCGTGTAATTCCTTGAGAAGCTTTGTATGGTAGGTGGATGTAGGAGAAAGGACAATACATTATTTATATCGTAGTATGTTATCTCTCCAAGAATAGTGGGGTTTGATCATAGGATTTTGTTGAATTTGTTGAATTAAGGCGTGTGTGGTAGGGTCATTAAACCACTCCTCATTGACTTGGTCTATCCATTTAGGAATAGGGGAGAAAAAAACATGTAATTGGAAAATTTCTTCAAACTTCCTTGAAAGGGCATCCGCAACCATGTTATCTTTGCCTTTTTTATATACAATTTTGTAGTCATATCCGAGTAATTTTGTAACCCACTTTTGTTGTTCTGGTGTGGTTATACATTACTCCAGAAGGTATTTTAGGCTATGGTGGCCGGTGCGGATAATGAAATGTTTTCCAATAAGGTAAGGTCTCCAATGTTGGATGGCATGAACAATGGCTAACCTTTCTTTTTCATATGTGGAACGTGTTAAATTATTTTTTAGTGAAAGATAAAGGTTTTTCATTTTGTATGAGTATGGTTCCTATTCCCAATCCTGAAGCATCGCTCTCACTAATAAAATGTTTAGAAAAGTTTGGCATAGCTAAGACGGGAGTAGTACACATGGTATTTTTTTAAGGTAATAAAGGCTTCATCAGCATTTGGAGACCATAAAAAATAATTCTTCTTAAGTAGTGTTGTTAGGGGGGGCACGATTTTAGTATAATCCTGGAAAAATTACGATAATAACCGGTTAGTCCTAAGAATCCACACAAAATTTTCAATATGTTTGGAGTAGGCCAATTTTCCACATATTCAATCTTATGAGGGTCGAATTTAACTCCTTTGGAGATAATGTGTACAAGGTATTCGATTTCTTTTTTTTGAAAGGAACATTTTGATCTTTTGGCGTATAATTGATTGTCCTCCAAGATCTTTAATGCTTGATCTATATGGTTTAAGTGATCTTCCCATGTTTTATTGTAAATCAAAATATCATCAAAGAAAACTAAAATAAAATTTCTAAGGAAGGGGTGAAATACCTTGTTCTTAAGACTTTGAAATGTAGAAGGGGTATTGGTAAGACCGAATGACATCACCAAAAATTCATAATGCCCTTCATGCATACGAAAGGCCGTTTTGGGTATATCACTTTCTTTAACTCAAATTTGGTGGTAGCCTGATCGTAAATAGAGTTTGAAAAAATATGCAACCCCATGAAGTTCATCTAGTAATTCATCGATGACTGGAGTAGGAAATTTATCCTTGATAGTTATTTTGTTGAGAGCGCGAAAATCAACACATAAGCGCCATGATCCATCCTTCTTCCTTACTAATATGACAAGAGAAGAGTAAGGACTTACACTAGGTCTAATGACCCTTGTCCTAAGTAGGTCTTGTATTAATTTTTCTATTTCTATCTTTTGTAGGTATGGGTATCAATAAAGTCTAATATTTGTGGGTTGGTGCCCTAGGAGTAGTTGAATAGCAATATCATGGCTCCGTTGTGGAGGCAATCCTTCTGGTTCTTTGAATATTTACTCATGACTTCCTAGGAGTTCTTGTAGTTCAGGTGCCTCTGGTTGTTCTTCCATAGTATTTTGCATGGAAAATATGTTGGACATTTTGAGTCCTTAAGCCAAATTTGTCATTGATGTCAAGATGCCAGTGATAGTTCTTCTTTAGTTCGAGTGCAAAGTTTAATGGAAGTTTATAATGGGTTAAAATATTTTTATTTTACATCCAAAAGAATGGGACAAAAAATGGTTTTAGTTCTCCTTTGGAAGCAAATATATCCGAAGCAATGGAAGGATATAATATTATAATATTTATTATAATATTTATCCAAGGTGGTGAAAAACCCAAATAAATTATTATAATTTTAATTATACTATTATTTGGTTTACAAAGGACAATTAATTATTTTTTATAAAACCATAAGGTTGGGTTTTTGAGGGAAAAATATTTCAAAGCGCAAAGTTTAAAGTAAATTAAACCTAAAGGTTGGGTTTAATAAAAGGTATTTGAAGCCTTTACCGTCGACGTCATGGAAGGAAGCACGTGAGCGCCGACATTGTTAATGCAATTAAGAAACATATAAATATGCCCAAAAAACCTAAGTTTTATTTAACCTTGCTCGAATTAATAATCGGTGGCATGTGAAAAGAGAGCTTGTGCATTTACAAAAACATGGCAACGAAGGGATAAAGGAGGAAGTTTTCATCCTCAAGTTTCATTGGGCAAGCGTGGCCTAGTGGTAGTTGGGAAAGCGCAAAGGCGCTGGCAGCAAGGTGGTTGACATTTCGAATCCCTGCATGCATTGTTTGGTGAGTTGATTGAGGCGCCCAAGGCGCACGACCTTTTGCCCTTGGTGGAAGGTGATGCGATATTAAGAAGCACGTGGTGCTTCTTTAATCTCGAATGAGCACTTGGCTCATGCGATGACTTTGGCTATGGTTAAGGCGCTTGTGGTGAGATGAGGTTGAGGGTTCGATTCTCTCTAAAGACAAGGTATTTAATTTTTATTTAAATTTTGTTAGTTGCCTAATGTTGGAGGAATAAGGGTGCATAAGTGATTATTATTTTTATACATTAAGGCATGAAGTTTATGGTGAATGTTTGTTGAGGATTATTGTGGGAGGTTTTATATTTGAAATTTATGGTGAATGTTTGTCGAGGATTATTTTAGAGGTATTTATATTTAAGATTTATTATTTTAGGAGTAATAAGGAGTTTTAGTAAAGTCTTAATTAATTTCTTATTAAGAATTTTGAGCATTATTTTTGTATTGGGGTTTCCTTTTCAAAATTTTTTGAGTTGATGCTTCAAGGTTTTTTGAAATTGAGAGTTGTGATTAAAACCTTGTTTTATAAGCATTGGTGTTGAGATCATTGGTTGAGTGAAGTGTTTGAGTTAATGCTTCAAGGTTTTCTGAAATTGAGAGTTGTGTTTAAAACCTTGTTTGATAAGCATGGTTGTTGAAGTGAGTTGTTATGCAAAGAACTTGAACTAGGGTTTGAAAATATCATGAGTATCATTGTTATGTGAGATTTGTTGTTAAGCATTGTTGGAAATATTTTGAGTTGGATGATACATGCTTGGACTAGGGTTTGTGAGCAAGAAGTGATTGGTTGAGTAGAGTTGATTGAGCCTAGTCAAGTGGATGTATGAAGTGATTGTTCAAGTTCCATAAAACAAACTATTCTATATTCTTTTTTCTTGGTAAATAAAAGTCTTCATTAATTATCGGGTTTTGTAGGTTAACCCAAATCCTATTACAATATCCAGCCTTTTGCTGAGATTGTAGATCCTAGTCATCCTTGAAACTTTCTTACCAAAAATTGTGTTGAATCCCCTACAACACCTTACTAACAAAGCACACCCATACCTAAACATAACTGTAAACATTACTTACATTGACAGGAATTGAAGTTTGGAACTTTACACTTGTGAAACCTATTGCTTTCCCATTTCCTATTCTCTGTCGAAATATTCCAAGGCTTACACCCTATTACCTTCATTTCCAATTTGGTATGATTTAGAGGGAAACCCCATAGTTATTACCAACTCCATAGGGAAAGAACACCCATTCATATTTCTCCTTAACGGGTAGGTTTCTTTTCATGACTAATAATGTTTTCCACTTCACGTGGCACACCTTGTGTCCATGTCATCAAATTACCAACATCAACACCTATGTTGGCTAATTTGTCAGCTAAACTGTTGGCCTCATGGTACACATGATGAGCCCTCCTATTCTGTCTTACCGCAAAAATGATCCTCACTTCATGGATGACTCCCTCGATTCTCCATGGAGGTTTTTTGCCATTAGTTAACAGGTTGATGATGTTCATAGAATCACCTTCAATCATCAAGTTACCTTGAGTTGCTTGGGCTACTTGCAACCCTCTCCAAAGGGCTCTAGCTTTTGCTTCGTTATTAGTTCTAATTCCCAATGGTTCAGTGAAGGCCTTGACCAGATTTCCTTGATGATCCCTGATTATTCCTCCAGCTCCAGCTCTTCCCAGGTTCTCCTCGGCTGCACCATCAAAATTTAGTTTAAACCAACCCTGGGGGGTGGCTCCCAAGAAATCCCATTTTTGGGATTGGGCAAAGGAATGGAAGGTTTGTCCTCAATACCTAAGGCCCGAGCTAATTATTTTTATTGGGGAAGAATTGAGTGGTTATCATCCACTAAGGTGCTAAGGTTTTCTTTCGCAAAGACAATAATCCTATTGAGGATATTTTTTGGGTTGTGAATGGTATCCTTAAAGGCTCTATGGTTCCTTTCTAGCCAAATATACTAGAGAAAATGATGCCAACATATTTTCCATAGGTACTTAAGTTTTAACTATTCTATATTCTAATTTGAGTTTTGAGAATAGAACATATTGAGTCTCTAACAATTCTCTTTATGCTTCTATGATATTGAGTTGAGAAAGTGATTGAGTTTTGAGAATAGAACATATTGAGTCTCTAACAATTCTCTTTATGCTTCTATGAGATTGAGTTGAGAAAGTGATTGAGTTTTGAGTATAGAACATATTGAGTCTCTAACAATTCTCTTTATGCTTCTATGAGATTGATTTGAGTTGAGAAAGTGATTGAGCATTGAGTATAGAACATATTGAGTCTCTAACAATTCTCTTTATGTTTCTATGAGATTGGACAAGTTCTGTGTGGACTTGTTAAGCAGATTTGAGGTAAGTCTTTGAGAAGACTTGTGGACTGATTTTGTGTGAGCTTTTGTGGAAGCTTACAATACATATTTGAGCAAGTCCTAGAGAGGACTTATTGAGCAGATTTGGACAAGTTTTATGTGAGCTTGTTGAGCAGATTTGGACAAGTTCTGTGTGAACTTATTGAGTATATTTGGATAAGTTTTATGTGAACTTGTTGAGCAGATTTGGACAAGTTTTGTGTGAGCTTATTGAGCATATTTGGATAGGTTCTAAGTGGACCTATTGAGAATATTTGAGTAGGTTTGAGTGGACCTGTTGAGCAGATTTGAGCAGGTTATGAGTGGACTGTTGAGTAGATTTGAGTAGGTTCTGAGTGGACCTATTGAGAAAATTTGTGCTAGACTGACTAGACTGTGTTTAGTGCAGATTTGAGTGGACTTGTGCTAGATCGACTGGATTGTGTTTAGTGCAAGATTTGAGCAGATTTGTGCTAGACCGAATGGATTATGTTTAGTGTATATTTGAGTGAGCTTATTGAGTAGACTTGTGCTAGACATTAGACTATGTTTAGTGCAAGAGATTGAGCAGAGTTGTGCTAGACCGATTAGACTATGTTTAGTATAGAATTGAGATAGAGCTTTGGAGGTGATAGAGTAGAGAGGATAGAGTCTCTAGTGGATAGAGATCCATCAGCCAGGGTAGTGAGGATAGGTCTTCTAAGTGGGGATAAGAGTCTTCAGTGGAGAGAGATCCACAAGCCAGTGTAGTGGAGGTAGTCGTCTTCTAGAGGATCACCAACTAGAGCAGAGGAGAAGGAGTTCTCCTATGGATAGAGATCCACAAACTAGATTTAGGGGATCAACATCTCCTTTGGATAGAGGTCCATAAACATTGTAATTGGGAAGGATTCCCAAGAGATTATGAGAAAATTTTAGTGAAATATTTTTTCTGTGGAGGTAGCCATATTTGGGTGAACCACGTTAAATTTGTGTCTCTATTGTGTATGGTGTTTTATGCATTGCTTTGATTACTTCTATTGATACTGCTATCTATACACTGCATAATATTGATTTGAAAGAAAAGTAAAAAGTGCTCTTATATTGTTCACCCCCCTCTCAGTATAAGCTTGTGTTCTTCAATTGGTATCAGAGCGGGTTCCTTCAGAAGAGTTTGACAGCTTGAAGGAAAAGTGGTCAAGAACACAATGGATCAAAAGGATCAAAGGGATGGGTCCATCAATAATACAGTACCAGTATTTGATGGAAGTGACTTCTTGTATTGGTGTATGCTGATGAGATTTCACCTGATGGCACTTGGCAATGAAGTTTGGGATGCAGTGGAACTTGGATATGATTCAGCAATCAATCCTCCTATAGATAAGGAAGGTAAGCTTCTAATGCATGCAAATTCAAGAGCTATGAATGCAATTATAAAAGGGTTGCATAGATCAGAATCTATGAAGGTTATGGATTGTAAAACAACAAAAGAAATGTGGGAACTACTGCATAACATATATGAAGGAGATAAAGGTGTCAGGAAAGCTAAGATCAAAAATCTCAAAGGAGAATTTGAAAACTTAAGAATGCGGGATGATGAAAACATTCGTGACTATCTCAATAAGATTGATGAACTTGTACATGAGATGAGAGGTCTTGGAATGAAGGTCGATGAATCTGATGCTTGTGATAAGATCTTGAGAACTCTTCCAAAAAGGTACAGTGAAAAGGTCTCTGCTATAGAAACATCAATTGATAGTGATTGTCTGACAAGAAATTCTTTACTTGGCATGCTTACAACTTTTGAGATAAGAACAAAAGATCCTATCCCTCCAAAAGAGGTTGCATTCAAAGCAAACAAGAAGATAAAGGGTAAGAAGTCAGAATCAAGCAGTGAGTCATCTAGTGATGAAGAAGCTAATTATGGTAGAAGAGATAAAGGTTCCAGAAGACCCATAGATCTAAGATCTGTTAAGTGTTTCAATTGTGGAAAGTATGGACATTTTGCAATAGATTGTAAAGAGCCAAAGAACAACAATGGTGAAGAAAAATAGGATCACAGGTACAGGGAATCAAAAAGATATAGGCATCAAAAGAAAAGCAAGGATGGACAAAGCAGACAAGGAAAGAAGTTCTTCCAAAGACAAAAGAGAAGCTACTATGTGGATAATGCAAGTAAGTACTCAAATGATAGTGATGCTAGTTTTTCAGACAATGATAGAGATGAAGTCCTATTTATGATTGAAGAAAAAGAACCAGTTAAGAAAAAGACTCCAGTTATTCTCAAGTGTTTTAGATGTGGTAAATTTGGACATCTTGAAGATGATTGCACAAGGGATGGTTATAGTTTCAGTGATGATGACTATGAAGATGCACTTGAAAGACCAGATGAAAATATTCTAATGGCATTAGAAGAAGAAGTGAGTGATCCTATAGAAGACAAGCCAAAAGAAAGTAATGATGTGGACAAAGGTAAACAAATAGAGGATTATTCAGCAGAGAATGGTTATGATCTCAAGGGAGAACTTATCTATGCCCTTGACACGGTAAAGAAGGTAAGAAAGCAACACTCTAAGCTTGAAATTCAGTTTCAAGAATGTGATGAAGAAAGAAGATTGCTCATAGAGGATTTAGAAAAATCAAAGGCTAAGGCAAAGAAGTTCAAAGATAAGTTAGAAGCAAAGATCTTGGAATGTGAGAAGTTAGCACAAGAAGTGGCACTACTAAAGGAATATGTAGAAGACTCCAAGAATAAGCTATACAAGTATGTAAACAATGCAAAGAGTGTGGATAAAATAGTCAAGATACAAAGAGGAGCAACAAACAAAACAGGTCTTGGTTCTAAAAAGGTTCAAAATAAATGGGAAGAAGAGTCTACTTCAAGTCTTGAAGAAGAAGAAACTTCAGATGAAGATACATCAGAAGAAGACAGTGTAAGAGGGAGTGAGACATCAGAGGATGAGTTGGACAATAAAGAGTTCAACAAAGATAGGAACAATGCACAGAAAAGATACAGATGGAACAACAATCAGAATAGGAGACCAATGAGGTCAAGACAAGGAAGCTTCAATGGAAGATGTTTTTCATGTCACAGGTTTGGGCACATGGCTTCACAGTGCAGGGACACATGAAAGACAAGAATATGGGAAAGGATAACTTTTCCATGGGTATTGCTACTCATGTAATGAGTTTGGTCACAAGGCAATGAATTGCAGGGTTCATGACAGAAGAGGATATGGCTTCACTAGAAGAGATCCTAAGACATTTGCACCTCCAAGGAATAATAACATTAAGTGTTATAAGTGCAATAATGATGGTCACACAACAAAATGGTGTAGAGCAAATATTCCAAAAATAGGTATGAACAGGAACAAGAATATGAACAGGAACAGGAACAAGAACAAGAACAAGAACATGAACATGGATAAGAACAAGAGTAGGAACATGAATGATGACAAGAATAGGAACAGGAACAGGAACAGGAACATGAATAGGAACATGGATGAGAATAGGAACATAAAGGAACATGAATGATGACATGAATAGAAACAATCAGAAGAATCAAAAAATTCAGAAAAGAAGGGAAGAGGATAAAGGTAAAGAACAATGCCTTTTGGGAGTAGAAATACTCCCACCCCAGAATTAACCACCTCAAAGGAGGTGGGGGAGGGGCTAAGCTAAGAGGCTCATTCTTAGCCCCAAGCCCCAAAGGTGACCCTTTGCCATTGATGTCAAAGGGGGAGAGATTTGTGTATTGGGGAGAGATTTGATATGGGGAGAGATTTGATATCTGAGAGAGCATTGAGCTAGGGGGAGCAATGTCCTAGGGGGAGCAAAAGAAAAAGAAAGGTCAGGTTTCAGTAAAAAGAATGTGGGTTGCCATCAATGACAAAGGGGGAGATTGTTGGACATTTTGAGTCCCTAAGCCAAAGTTGTCATTGATGTCAAGATGCCAGTGATAGTTCTTCTTCAGTTCGAGTGCAAAGTTTAATGGAAGTTTATAATGGGTTAAAATATTTTTATTTTACACCCAAAAGAATGGGTCAGAAAATGGTTTCATTTCTCCTTTGGAAGCAAATATATCTGAAGCAATGGAAGGATATAATATTATAATATTTATTATAATATTTATCCAAGGTGGTGAAAAACCCAAATAAATTATTATAATTTTAATTATAATATTATTTGGTTTACAAAGGACAATTAATTATTTTTTATAAAACCCTAAGGTTGGGTTTTTGAGGGAAAAATATTTCAAAGCACAAAGTTTAAAGTAAATTAAACCCAAAGGTTGGGTTTAATAAAAGGCATTCGAAGCCTTTACCATCGACGTCATGGAAGGAAGCACGGTGAGCGTCGATGTCATTAATGCAATGGAGAAACATATAAATATGCCCAACAAACCTAAGTTTTATTTACCCTTGCTCGAATTAATAATCGGTGGCATGCAAAAAGAGAGCTTGTGCATTTATAAAAATGTGGTAGTGAAGGGAATAAAGGAGGAAGTTTTCATCCTCAAGTTTCATTGGGCAAGCATGGCCTAGTGGTAGTTGGGAAAGTGCAAAGGCATTGGCAGCAAGGTGGTTGACGTTTCGAATCCCCATGTGCATTGTTTGGTGAGTTGATTGAGGCGCCCAAGGCGCATGACCTTTTGACCTTGGTGGAAGGTGATGTGAGATTAAGAAGCACGTGGTGCTTCTTTAATCTCGAATGAGCGCTTGGCTCGTGTGATGACTTTGGCCATGGTTAAGGCGCTTGTGGTGAGACGAGGTTGAGGGTTCGATTCCCTCCGAAGACAAGGTATTTAATTTTGATTTAAATTTTGTTAGTTGCCTAATGTTGGAGGAATAAGGGTGCATAATTGATTATTATTTTTATACATTAAGGCATGAAGTTTATGGTGAATGTTTGTTGAGGATTATTGTGGAAGGTTTGATATTTGAAATTTATGGTGAATGTTTGTTGAGGATTATTTTGGAGGTATTGATATTTGAGATTTATTATTTTAGGAGTAATAAGGAGTTTTAGTAAAGTCTTAATTAATTTCTTATTAAGACTTTTGAGCATTATTTTTGTATAAGGGTTTTTCTATTTAAAGAAGACTATGGTGAATGTTATTTTTGAGTTGGAGTAATAAGGTGTATTTTGGGTCATTATTTTGTATTGTGATTTTATTGAAGTCTTCTAACCCTTATTGAGATTGGAAAAGAGAAATTTGTGAGTGTGGCAGATTTGTGAGATCAACTCCTTGTCAAGCAAAAAGGTATGGGCAAATTCTTCTTTGGTTGAGTTGGTTGATTGGCTTACTTGAAAATTAAGTTTGGAGTGAAAAGGATTTGATTAGGGTTTCCTTTTCGAAAGTGTTTGAGTTAATGCTTCAAGGTTTTCTGAAATTGAGAGTTGTGATTAAAACCTTGTTTTATAAGCATTGTTGTTGAGATCATTGGTTGAGTGAAGTGTTTGAGTTAATGCTTCAAGGTTTTTTGAAATTGAGAGTTGTGTTTAAAACCTTGTTTTATAAGCATTGTTGTTGAAGTGAGTTGTTATGCAAAGAACTTGAACTAGGGTTTGAAAAGATCATGAGTATCATTGTTATGTGAGATTTGTTGTTGAGCATTGTTGGAAATATTTTGAGTTGGATGATACATGCTTGGACTAGGGTTTGTGAGCAAGAGTTGTTTCTTGAAGTGATTGGTTGAGTAGAGTTGATTGAGCCTAGTCAAGTGGATGTATGAAGTGATTGTTCAAGTTCCATAAAACAAACTATTCTATATTCTGATTTGAGTTGTGAAAGTGATTGAGTTTTGAGAATAGAACATATTGAGTCTCTAACAATTCTCTTTATGCTTCTATGATATTGAGTTGAGAAAGTGATTGAGTTTTGAGTATAGAACATATTGAGTCTCTAACAATTCTCTTTATGCTTCTATGAGATTGATTTGAGTTGAGAAAGTGATTGAGCATTGAGTATAGAACATATTGAGTCTCTAACAATTCTCTTTATGTTTCTATGAGATTGGACAAGTTCTGTGTGGACTTGTTAAGCAGATTTGAGGTAAGTCTTTGAGAAGACTTGTGGACTGATTTTGTGTGAGATTTTGTGGAAGCTTACAATATATATTTGAGCAAGTCCTAGAGAGGACTTATTGAGAAATATTTGGACAAGTTCTGTGTGAGCTTGTTGAGCAGATTTGGACAAGTTCTATGTGAGCTTGTTGAGCATATTTGGACAAGTTTATGTGAGCTGTTGAGAATTTGCGTTGGGTTTGGTTGGGTTGAGAGATTTGGAGGTTTGAGTGGACTTGTTGAGTATATTTGAGTAGGTTCTGAGTGGACCTATTGAGCAGATTTTGACAAGTTTAGAGTGGACCTATTGAGAAGATTTGAGTAGGTTTTGAGTGGACCTATTGAGATATATTGTGCTAGACATAGACTAGTGTTTAGTGTAGAATTTGAGTGGACTTGTGCTAGACCGACTGGATTGTGTTTAGTGCAAGAGTTGAGCATATTTGTGCTAGATCGAATGGACTATGTTTAGTGTATATTTGAGTGAGCTTATTGAGTAGACTTGTGCTAGACCGACTGGACTATGTTTAGTGCAAGAGATTGAGCAGAGTTATGCTAGACCGACTGGACTATGTTTAGTATAGAATTGAGATAGAGCTTTGGAGGTGATAGAGCAGAGAGGACAGAGTCTCTAGTGGATAGAGATCCATCAGCCAGGGTAGTGAGGATAGGTCTTCTGAGTGGGGACAAGAGTCTTCAGTGGAGAGAGATCCACAAGCCAGTGTAGTGGAGGCAGTCGTCTTCTAGAGGATCACCAACCAGAGCATAGGAGAAGGAGTTCTCCTATGGATAGAGATCCACAAACTAGATTTAGGGGATCAACATCTCCTTTGGACAGAGGTCCATAAACATTGTAATAGGGAAGGATTCCCAAGAGATTATTTGAGAAATATTTAGAAGAAATATTTTCTCCATGGAGGTAGCCATATTTGGGTGAACCACGTTAAATCTGTGTCTCTATTGTGTATGGTGTTTTGTGCATTGCTTTGATTACTGCTATTGATACTGCTATCTATACATTGCATAATATTGATTTGAAAAGAAAAGTAAAAAGTGCTCTTATATTGTTCACCCCCCTCTCAGTATAAGCTTGTGTTCTTCAATTGGTATCAGAGTGGGTTCCTTCAGAAGAGTTTGACAGCTTGAAGGAAAAGTGGTCAAGAACACAATGGATCAAAAGGATCAAAGGGATGGGTCCATCAATAATACAGTACTAATATTTGATGGAAGTGACTTCTTGTATTGGTGTATGTTGATGAGATTTCACTTGATGGCACTTGGAAATGAAGTTTGGGATGCAGTGGAACTTGGATATGATTCAGTAATCAATCCTCCTATAGATAAGGAAGGTAAGCTTCTAATGCATGCAAATTCAAGAGCTATGAATACAATTATAAAAGGGTTGCGTAGATCAGAATCTATGAAGGTTATGGATTGTAAAACAACAAAAGAAATGTGGGAACTACTGCATAACATATATGAAGGAGATAAAGGTGTCAGGAAAGCTAAGATCAGAAATCTCAAAGGAGAATTTGAAAACTTAAGAATGCGGGATGATGAAAATATTCATGACTATCTCAGCAAGATTGATGAACTTGTACATGAGATGAGAGGTCTTGGAATGAAGGTCGATGAATCTGATGCTTGTGATAAGATCTTGAGAACTCTTCCAAAAAGGTATAGTGAAAAGGTCTCTACTATAGAAACATCAATTGATAGTGATTGTCTGACAAGAAATTCTTTACTTGGCATGCTTACAACTTTTGAGATAAGAACAAAAGATCCTATCCCTCTGAAAGAGGCTGCTTTCAAAGCAAACAAGAAGATAAAGGGTAAGAAGTCAGAATCAAGTAGTGAGTCATCCAGTGATGAAGAAGCTAATTATGGTAGAAGAGATAAAGGTTCTAGAAGACCCATAGATCTAAGATCTGTTAAGTGTTTCAATTGTGGAAAGTATGGACATTTTGCAATAGATTGTAAAGAGCCAAAGAACAACAATGGTGAAGAAAAATAGGATCATAGGTATAGGGAATCAGAAATATATAGGCATCAAAATAAAAGCAAGGATGGACAAAGCAGACAAGGAAAGAAGTTCTTCCAAAGACAAAAGAGGAGCTACTATGCGGATAATGCAAGTAAGTACTCAAATGATAGTGATGCTAGTTTTTCAGACAATGATAGAGATGAAGTCCTATTTATGATTGAAGAGAAAGAACCAGTTAAGAAAAGGACTCCAGTTATTCTCAAGTGTTTTAGATGTGGTAAATTTGGACATCTTGAAGATGATTGCACAAGGGATGGTTATAGTTTCAGTGATGATGACTATGAAGATGCACTTGAAAGACCAGATGAAAATCTTCTAATGGCATTAGAAGAAGAAGTGAGTGATCCTATAGAAGACAAGCCAAAATGAAAGTAATGATATGGACAAAGGTAAAAAAATAGAGGATTATTCAGTAGAGAATGGTTATGATCTCAAGGGAGAACTTATCTATGCCCTTGACATGGTAAAGAAGGTAAGAAAGCAACACTCTAAGCTTGAAATTCAGTTTCAAGAATGTGATGAAGAAAGAAGATTGCTCATAGAGGATTTAGAAAAATCAAAGGCTAAGGCAAAGAAGTTCAAAGATAAGTTAGAAGCAAAGATTTTGGAATGTGAGAAGTTAGCACAAGAAGTGGCACTACTAAAGGAAGATGTAGAAGACTCCAAGAATAAGCTATACAAGTATGTAAACAGTGCAAAGAGTGTGGATAAAATAGTCAAGATACAAAGAGGAGCAACAAACAAGACAGGTCTTGGTTCTAAACAGGTTCAAAAGAAATGGGAAGAAGAGTCTACTTCAAGTCTTGAAGAAGAAGAAACTTCAGATGAAGATACATCAGAAGAAGATAGTGTAAGAGGGAGTGAGACATCAGAGGATGAGTTGGACAATAAAGAGTTCAACAAAGATAGGAACAATGCACAGAAAAGATACAGATGGAACAACAATCAGAATAGGAGACCAATGAGGTCAAGACAAGGAAGCTTCAATGGAAGATGTTTTTCATGTCACAGGTTTGGGCACATGGCTTCATAGTGCAAGACACATGAAAGACAAGAATATGGGAAAGGATAACTTTTCCATGGGTATTGCTACTCATGTAATGAGTTTGGTCACAAGGCAATGAATTGCAGGGTTCATGATAGAAGAGGATATGGCTTCACTAGAAGAGATCCTAAGACATTTGCACCTCCAAGGAATAATAACATTAAGTGTTATAAGTGCAATAATGATGGTCACACAACAAAATGGTGTAGAGAAAATATTCCAAAAATAGGTATGAATAGGAACAGGAATATGAACAGGAACAAGAATATGAATATGAATAGGAACATGAATAGGAACAAGAGAATGGATATGAATAGAGAGGAAAGAATGAGAAATAGGAACAAGAACAGAATGATGACAGAAATAGGAATGATGACATAGATAGAAACAATCAGAAGAATAAAAAAATTCAGAAAATAAGGGAAGAGGATAAAGGTAAAGAACAATGCCTTTTGGGAGTAGAAATACTCCCACCCTAGAATTAACCACCTCAAAGGAGGTGGGGGAGGGGCTAAGCTAAGAGGCTCATTCTTAGCCCCGAGCCCCAAAGGTGACCCTTTGCCATTGATGTCAAAGGGGGAGAGATTTGTGTATTGGGGAGAGATTTGATATTTAGAGAGAGCATTGAGCCAGGGGGAGCAATGTCCTAGGGGGAGCAAAAGAAAAAATAAAGGTCAGGTTTCAGTAAAAATAATGTGGGTTGCCATCAATGACAAAGGGGGAGATTGTTGGACATTTTGAGTCCCTAAGCCAAAGTTGTCATTGATGTCAAGATGCCAGTGATAGTTCTTCTTCATTTCGAGTGCAAAGTTTAATGGAAGTTTATAATGGGTTAAAATATTTTTATTTTACACCCAAAATAATGGGTCAGAAAATGGTTTCAGTTCTCCTTTGGAAGCAAATATATCCGAAGTAATGGAAGGATATAATATTATAATATTTATTATAATATTTATCCAAGGTGGTGAAAAACCCAAATAAATTATTATAATTTTAATTATAATATTATTTGGTTTACAAAGGACAATTAATTATTTTTTATAAAACCCTAAGGTTGGGTTTTTGAGGGAAAAATATTTCAAAGCGCAAAGTTTAATGTAAATTAAACCCAAAGGTTGGGTTTAATAAAAGGCATTCGAAGCCTTTATCGTCGATGTCATGGAAGGAAGCATGGTGAGCATCGACATCGTTAATGCAATGAAGGAACATATAAATATGCCCAACAAACCTAAGTTTTATTTACCCTTGCTCGAATTAATAATCGGTGGCATGCAAAAAGAGAGCTTGTGATTTACGAAAATGTGGCAGCGAAGGGAATAAAGGAGGAAGTTTTCATCCTCAAGTTTCATTGGGCAAGCATGGCCTAGTGGTAGTTGGGAAAGTGCAAAGGCGTTGGCAGCAAGGTGGTTGACATTTCGAATCCCCACATGCATTGTTTGGTGAGTTGATTGAGGCGCCCAAGGCGCACGACCTTTTGCCCTTGGTGGAAGGTGATGCGAGATTAAGAAGCACGTGGTGCTTCTTTAATCTCGAATGAGCGCTTGGCTCGTGCGACGACTTTGGCCATGGTTAAGGCGCTTGTGGTGAGACGAGGTTGAGGGTTCGATTCCCTCCGAAGACAAGGTATTTAATTTTGATTTAAATTTTGTTAGTTGCCTAATGTTGGAGGAATAAGGGTGCATAAGTGATTATTATTTTTATACATTAAGGCATGAATTTTATGGTGAATGTTTGTTGAGGATTATTGTGGAAGGTTTGATATTTGAAGTTTATGGTGAATGTTTGTTGAGGATTATTTTGGAGGTATTGATATTTGAGATTTATTATTTTAGGAGTAATAAGGAGTTTTAGTAAAGTCTTAATTAATTTCTTATTAAGACTTTTGAGCATTATTTTTGTATAAGGGTTTTTCTATTTAAAGAAGACTATGGTGAATGTTATTTTTGAGTTGGAGTAATAAGGTGTATTTTGGGTCATTATTTTGTATTGTGATTTGATTGAAGTCTTCTAACCCTTATTGAGATTGGAAAAGAGAAATTTGTGAGTGTGGCAGATTTGTGAGATCAACTCCTTGTCAAGCAAAAAGGTATGGGCAAATTCTTCTTTGGTTGAGTTGGTTGTTTGGCTTACTTGAAAATTAAGTTTGGAGTGAAAAGGATTTGATTAGGGTTTCCTTTTTAAAAGTGTTTGAGTTGATGCTTCAAGGTTTTCTAAATTGAGAGTTGTGATTAAAACCTTGTTTTATAAGCATTGTTGTTGAGATCATTGGTTGAGTGAAGTGTTTGAGTTAATGCTTCAAGGTTTTCTGAAATTGAGAGTTGTGTTTAAAACCTTGTTTGATAAGCATGGTTGTTGAAGTGAGTTGTTATGCAAAGAACTTGAACTAGGGTTTGAAAAGATCATGAGTATCATTGTTATGTGAGATTTGTTGTTGAGCATTGTTGGAAATATTTTGAGTTGGATGATACATGCTTGGACTAGGGTTTGTGAGCAAGAGTTGTTTCTTGAAGTGATTGGTTGAGTAGAGTTGATTGAGCCTAGTCAAGTGGATGTATGAAGTGATTGTTCAAGTTCCATAAAACAAACTATTCTATATTCTGATTTGAGTTGTGATAAGATTGAGTTTTGAGAATAGAACATATTGAGTCTCTAACAATTCTCTTTATGCTTCTATGAGATTGAGTTGAGAAAGTGATTGAGTTTTGAGTATAGAACATATTGAGTCTCTAAAAATTCTCTTTATGCTTCTATGAGATTGATTTGAGTTGAGAAAGTGATTGAGCATTGAGTATAGAACATATTGAGTCTCTAAAAATTCTCTTTATGTTTCTATGAGATTGGACAAGTTCTGTGTGGACTTGTTAAGAAGATTTGAGGTAAGTCTTTGAGAAGACTTGTGGACTGATTTTGTGTGAGATTTTGTGGAAGCTTACAATATAGATTTGAGCAAGTCCTAGAGAGGACTTATTGAGCAATATTTGGACAAGTTCTGTGTGAGATTTTTGAGTATTGAGAATTTGGACAAGTTCTGTGTGAACTTGTTGAGCAGATTTGGACAAGTTCTATGTGAGCTTGTTGAGCAGATTTGAGATAGGTTCTAAGTGGACCTATTGAGAAGATTTGAGTAGGTTCTGAGTGGACCTATTGAGCAGATTTGTGAAGGTTTTGAGTGGACCTATTGAGTAGATTTGAGTAGGTTTTGAGTGGACCTATTGAGTAGATTTGTGCTAGATCGAATGGACTGTGTTTAGTGCATATTTGAGTGGACTTGTGCTAGACCGACTGGACTGTGTTTAGTGCAAGAGTTGAGCAGATTTGTGCTAGACTGAATGGACTGTGTTTAGTGCATATTTGAGTGAGCTTATTGAGTAGACTTGTGCTAGACCGACTGGACTGTGTTTAGTGCAAGAGATTGAGCAGAGTTGTGCTAGACCGACTAGACTATGTTTAGTACAGAATTGAGATAGAGCTTTGGAGGTGATAGAGTAGAGAGGACAAAGTCTCCAGTGGATAGAGATCCATCAGCCAGGGTAGTGAGGATAGGTCTTCTGAGTGGGGACAAGAGTCTTCAGTGGAGAGAGATCCACAAGCCAGTGCAGTGGAGGCAGTCGTCTTCTAGAGGATCACCAGCTAGAGCAGAGGAGAAGGAGTTCTCCTATGGATAGAGATCCACAAACCAGATTTAGGGGATCAACATCTCCTTTGGATAGAGGTCCATAAACATTGTAATAGGGAAGGATTCCCAAGAGATTATTTGAGAAATATTTAGAAGAAATATTTTCTCCATGGAGGTAGCCATATTTGGGTGAACCACGTTAAATCTGTGTCTCTATTGTGTATGGTGTTTTGTGCATTGCTTTGATTACTACTATCTATACACTACATAATATTGATTTGAAAAGAAAAGTAAAAAGTGCTCTTATATTGTTCACCCCCCTCTCAGTATAAGCTTGTGTTCTTCAAAATAATTGGGTGACCATGTCTTTACCTCCTTTGCAAATATTTTTTTCCATTCTGTGGGAACTTACGATTTGTGAAGGACCTGATTTAACCCTTTAGTTGTGTATGTTTGGCCTTTTTGTGTGAATTTCATCCATATTTATTCAAAGTCCCATTGAATTGTGTCGAGCGTTCGTAGCCATTGTACTCCCAAATAGATGTCACATCCTCCTAATGGTAGTACATACATATATCCTTTCATGTTATAATTTCCCATATTGAGTTTAATATTTTGGCATTTCCCTTTGCACAATTTTTTTTTCATTTCCAATCATGACTTCGAAGTTAGTACAAAGATATATGAAAAAATGATCTTGCTTGGCCAACCTGGGGTCTATAAAACTGTGTGTGTTGCTAGAGTCTAAGAGCACAATAAGGTTTTGTTTCTTAAAGTGCCCCTTAAATTTCATAGTTTATGAGGCAGAACATCCTGCGAGGGTATTAAAGGAAATTTCTATTTTATACTCGTTATTTTCTTCTTGATTATCCGTTATTACTTTGACTTTGAGGGCATCCTATTATTTTGGCGTGCAATATCCAATTGTATCCAAGATATATAACTTGGGTGAAATGCATTTGTGATTAGGGGTGAATTTCTCATCACAGTGGAAATAGAGGCCCTTCTCTCGTCTTTCTTTCATTTCTTCTGGGCTAATATGTTTAATCAGTATGACTTTATTTAGTTTTTGGCTGGTGTAGATGTTTTGTGTTTTCCCTATTGAGAATATTCCTATTCGGTGTTGATTATTGATCTTCTCTTCCACCATTTGTGCTAATGCCACTACGTACATCATGTCTATAGGATTGAGTATTTGTACTTTCAGTTGAATTTTTAGGCCACTGATGAAGCAACAAAGAAAGATGCATCGAGTCTTGATGTAAGGTTTGCCAATTTCTTGAATTGTGCCTAGTATTCTCTTACTATATAATTTTGATGAACTTTTGTGAGGGTTCTTGTGAAATATTTGAATTTGCTGGGACCAAACTGCAACATTAGGTTCTTTGTAAATTCGGTCCATGTGGGAGTACCTTTATTTTTTTCATATCACTGGTACCATTATGTCGTGATTTTATCTAAGTGAAAAGAGGCAATGCATACTTTTTGAATTTTATGAATTTGATATAAGGAGAAATATTGGTCTGCTCGATATATCCAATTTGTGGGATCGCCTCCATCAAATTTTGGAAAATCTCATTTTGTGGTTCAAGGTAAGATTGATGTATGTGGTCCTCCTAGTGATGCTTGTTGCAGAGGGGTCGTGTTTTACTGACCAGCTTGTATTAGTGCCATGTTTTGTTGCACCAAGTCTACAGAGTGATTTGTTATGTCCATTTTTTTTTATAACTCCGTATTAGTAGCATCAACTTTCATAGTTAATTATGCTATCTTTATTGCTAATTTGGTTTCGAAATCATCTTTCCAATATATCATTCCTTGTAGGACCTCTTTTGCAACCTCTTTGGAAATCTCTTTTGAGACCTCCTTTGCAATATCTTTTGTAAGATCTTCTGATCTTCTCCCATCCGTCATGGTGGGTTGTGGCGATTTTATTGTTTACTTGTCTTGGTTAGCAGATTTTTCTTTTGAAATTTTGGTAAGAAGGTACCAAATTTTGAAAAAAATAAAAATTTGGTTCAAATTTTCTTACAATTTTGCAAAAATTGTGCATATTTGGGCAAAAATTTCAATTTTTTGTGTCAATTTTTCCTTTTTTTGGGCAAAATTGGCAAAAAAAATGTGTAATTTTTTTGTTTTTTTCAAAATTTGAGTTTTGAAGGGGAAGTGGGTTGGAAGAGTAGCGGAGAAGCATTGGAGGAGTGGGGTGGTAGAGGAGTGGGGTGGCAGCTGAGTAGTGTGGTAGTGATGAAGGAGCGGGGCGACAATTGAGAGGAAGTGGCGACAACAAAGGGATGGGGCGACGGTTGAGAGAAAGTGGCAACGGTACGATGAGTGGATAGGGTGGTAAACTGATCACAATAATCAAGGTCTAAAGTCAATCGAGTGAGTGACGTGTCTCAACATGCACCACTACCTAGCACGCGGGCGTGTATGCCTAACATGCTAGGTAAATGTTACTATACCCCTTGTTTCTTTTAAACCCCTTGAAGTCGCTAGTCTAGTAGATGTGGGATTAATTCCCTTCTACTTTTTTCATCTAAGTTATTTGGTGGCCGTTATTTTTAACCAACGATCGTAGTTAATTTTAAATTTTGGATTATAGTTTTAATTTTATAATTCTCCTACACAAAACTCTACAGCTTGGAGGAAAACGACTCAGTGTATTCAAACCTTAATTTTTGACGTTTTTCTTAGATTTTTCACTGCAAATTTTGGTTAGGTTTCTTTGAGATATTGAAAGGTGTTTCTTTGTACTTGGTTTGGATTTTTATTGAACCTTTTTATTCCAAATTTTTATTGTTTTTCTTATGAACTTCACCGACAGAATGGAGACGTTGCGATGCCATAATATGAAGGATTTTTTATACACTTTTTTGAGTTTGTTTGATCGAATTTCGACTATGACTATTTCTTATGATTCATCCACGAAGGATATTTCATTTTACTTACCTCTGTGAACTAATTTCCCTTGCACCAGTTTCCTTGTTTTGATAGTGTTGTTGACAGTGGTCTATCACCAAGACAAGCAGGGATATTGGAGAAAAAAAATTATGCTTCAATATTTATCTATTGAGGACGTTGAAGGTACAAGGATTTGACCATTCTGATACCAGATGCAAGGTTCCTATATAAAATATATTAGAATGCAACAAAGAACGAACACTGAATCACTATTTGGAAGGAATCATTCTTTTAATTGATAGAATTACCTAATCAATAAATATAATCTTATGTCTTCGAAGATGTCCTTACAACCCTTATCAAATGCTTATTAAATATGTTAATTGTGATAGAAGTGAAAGGATGTGATGATCCTTGATGAAAAGTAATTAGAAGTTAATTTGGCTCTTGAGTTAGGATTAGAGTCCTAACACAAACACCGATTTTCAATCTTAAAATTCAGCCCTAGAGGAGTATGTATCACCTACAACATTGGAAGCATAACAAGAAGTATAAATCAGCCAAATATTACATAGAAGGGTAGCCTACAAGGAAGAAATAACCTACGTAAAAAGAGCATTATCAAAATAAAATCAAAAGGGAGCATTCAACTGTTGTGAAAATGAATCGACAACAAAGGAAAAGGATGTGGTATGTCCAAGGAGAGCATCCACCATTGAAGACTACGAGGAGCTACCATAGGACCACCATGGAGGAGCGCTATAGTTATTAGATATACATAGTTATTAGGCAACAATATTTACTTAAAATGTGAAAAAAAACCTAAATCCTAAGGTTTAGGGCTTAGACTTTAAACATTAATAGCTAAAAAAATGGGCTTGCATACATAGTTATCAGACAACGATATTTACTTAAATGGAGAAAAAACCCTAAACCCTAGATTAGGATTTAGGGTTTAAACTTTGAATATTGACAACTGAAACAATATTTACTTAAAAGGAGGAAAATAAATCCTAAAACCTATACAAGGGTTTAGGGTTTAAACTTTAAACATTGATAGCTTAAAAAATGCACTTGCATACATACTTGTTAGGCAACAAATTTAGTACTCATTGAAATAAAAAATCATTCTAGGAATAGTCATTTGTTTGCTTGCATTATTATTTTCCTTGTATTGTTCTTTAATTCTTCCTATTTTAGATCTTAGTAAGGCCAAACATAGGTGCTTGTTCAATGTGTTAGAAATAGAGTCTATTACATCATTTGGGTCATGTAAATGTATCTTCCAAGGTACATACTTAGGACATTAGATTACTTTAGGGGGAAGTTATCTAGTTACTTCATGCAATGTAATAAATGCACAAGTGTCAATGTGCAAGTTGTATATGTGCAAGTTGTCCCTTGCACAACTAGGTAGAGTGTTGGCCAAGGCTTCTATTTTACCTATATAAGAGAGGCCTCATATAGATAGATATATAGACATATAGAGAGAGTCGAGGACACAGTAGCTTAGAGGTTAGTACAGTTCTATGTGGATCACCATCCAGTGGTGATGGATGCAATGTAGTTCAATAGCTTTATTAATGGAGTGCTCATTTCCTCCATAGCTACATTGTAATCATTTATATCATTTTTGTTTATTGCATATCTTAGTATTCTAGCAGATTTACTTTCTTTTATATTATTTTGCATCTCATGATTGTTATCTCCCTATGGTCATTACATCAAAAGCTAACAATGGTATCAAAGCTACGGTAGATCTAGTCTGAGTAGATCAATAGGGAAGCCACCATTATCATTGAGCCTAAGTGTTTTGATAAACTAATGCGCCATTGGACCAACCACTATCAAAAGATCTCAAAAGAATCTAGGTGGTAGAATTAGGGAGAGTCACAAGTGAGGACTGAAAGAAATCTCAGTTCTAGAAAATATTGAGATTGCACTTGACTAGAGTCTTTCCATAGAGTTACAGGAAAAACTCGTGAAGACCAGGACTCAACATTCAATCCACTAGATTGATAGATCATCTAGTGAAGATCTAGGATATCTGGAACTTGCTAACTATTGCCCAAAGTTTCTTTTATTGCAGATAATTAATTCTCAGAGGATTGGTACTCCTCCTACAACAAAAATCTAGGAGACTCCAACTTCATTGCCCGAAGGTCGGTGTGCCCTCATAGTGTAGAGATTAGTTCCTTGTGCAAGAGAAGAACACTATAGAAGAAGACTTTTGGAGAAAAGCCATGGTGAAGTTAGGAGACTAAAGATCTCCATTTCTAGATTGAAGAACTTCATAGTTGAAGAACAAGCCATAAGAGCCTTGATACAAAAAGGCCATAGTAGCCTTGAAGAACAAGCCATAGAAGCCTTGATACAAAAATGCCATAGTAGCCTTGAAGAACATGCCATAGAAGCCTTGATACAAAAAGACCATAGTAGCCTTGAAGAATAGGCCATAGAAGCCTTGATACAAAAAATCCATAGTAGCCTTGAAGAAAAGGCCATAGAAGCCTTGAAGCAGAAGCCACAAAAGTCTTGATATTGAAAAGGCCATAGAAGCCTTGATACTGAAAAGGCCACAGAAGCCTTGATACTGAAAAGGCCACAAAGCCTTGATACTAAAAAGGCCACAAAAGCCTTGATCTTGAAGAAGAATTTGAAAGGAATATCTGATTTAGAAGTAGATTAAGATTTTAGTACTAATATTTTTGTTGCAGGGAAATAAGATTCAGTGAGTTGGGAAACTTCCTACAAGAAAGTTAGGAAGAGTATCTTCTTTAGAATCAATTCAACACCTGAAGCAAAAGATATCAGGAGAAGATCTCATTGAAGGACTTCTAGACTTGGAAGAAGAAGGACTAGGAGATTCCTGCTCGAATCTAGAAGTAGCAGAATCAGAGATCCAAGAGCAGATCACACCGCCAACACTTCTAGGAGTAGAAGGTTGAAGAGGTCTCAAGGGAAGACCAGCAGAAGCTGCAAGATCAAAGACCTTGGAAAGGTCTCATCGAGCATCTAGTAAAAGGCTAGGAGAGCCTCACTGAAGAAATCATCAAAGGAGAACTCACTAGAGAAATCCACTACCAAGGAGAAGCTCCTGATAGTGAAGGACTTGGGACAATTGTCGCCATCCGATAACAAGCCCAAGAGAAGGAGAATTTGGCAAGGAGTGTCAAATCCTAGAAGAAGAATCCAGTGAAAGACCTCAAGACATTCAAAATCTTGAGAAGAAGATCCTACTTGAAGTCAGAATTCGACAAGAAGACTTGAAGATAGAAGAAGCTCACCAAATCTAGGAGATTTGAAGATTACCTCTCACAGTAAGAAGGCACCACTTCAGAGACAAAGACTTCTCCAAATATACAACAAAGGAGGAGAACACAAGAGGAGGACAAGCCACCAAATCTTAGGCTCGTGAAAGAAATTTTGAGACCATATTTTGGTGAAGAAGGAGTTGTTCAAGACAGTCTACAAAAAGTTGCAAGATCCTACTCGAAGCAACAACTTGGTGATCATTAGACACCAAGATCCACATCCTCTACAGAAGCAGAAAAATAGCTACAGAAGCTTTTAAAAAAGGTATGCAACTATTGGTGCTAGCTTTCTCATTAATTGGATTACTTATCAAATTCATTGGAGCACCTTATTTAGATTAAAGTTGCAAGAAGGGAAAGCAAAATTATAGTCTTCAAAAGTGCAAAAATAAAGGGTTCATTTTAAGGTTCATTTGCACATTAGGGGTTGATTAGATTTCAGAGTTATCTATCAACTACCTATCTTCTACTTTGAAAAAGAAAAAGAAGACTTGATCCTACAACTGTGTTTGTAGTGAAATATGCATGGGTTCATTCTAGATTATGCTTGAAAGGTTGCAGTAAAATTATTAAGTGCATTTTTAAGATATTAGTGGAGCAATAAGGTGAGATTATTGTTACCATTAAAAAGGTGCATTGTTAAGCACTATACTAGTTGATTTGTTAACTAGTTATCTCAATTAATTTATGTTGTTGAAAGCATAAAAATTAGCACAAAATATGCAACACTTTTGTGGCCTATAGAAGCCACCATTGGAAGCAAAAGGTGAAGAAGAAAACCACCATTGAAATCCTTGAAGGAAATCTCAAATCGAGACATTGGAAGTCTCAAGATTCAAGGAAATTATAAGGGGTTCATTTTAGTGCAGAAAGCAAGAATTCCTATTCAAAATCAACATTAACTTGGATCATCTATCATCCAAGAAAAAGAGAAAAAATACTCTTCTTTTGGTGCAAAATCTATATATTACAGAAGCACCACTTTTGTTCTTTTGGAAAGACAAAAGTATTATCTACAGGGGGGCAACAAGGACGTTTTATCCAGCAAAATAAAGGAGCCACCGAAGTGCCCATACGTCCAAGGAGTCAAGGTGTTTACAAACATCGGTTTTCAATCTTCAAATCAAGCCCTAGAAGAGTACGTATCACCTACAACATTGGAAGCATAACAAGGAGAAAAAATCAGCCAAATATTACATAGAAGGGCAGCCTACAAGGAAGAAATCACCTACGTAAAAAGAGCATTATCAAAATCAAAGCAAAAGGGAGCATTCAACTATTGTGAAAATGAACCAGCAACAAAGGAAAAGGATGTGGTATATCCAAGGAGAGCATCCACCATTGAAGACTACAAGGAGCTACCATAGGACCACCATGGAGGAGCATCGAAGATCCAAGAGCCAACATGAAGAAGCAGCCAAGGATGTTGGGATATTGCTTGCATTTCAAGAAATAAAGGAAGTTTATTACATAGAAGGCAAGATAAAGGCTCCAAGAAACGTTACAAGGGAGGCTCACATGCATAAGCCTCGAGTGCCACTTGGCACAGATGCTCTATACTCTCCAATGTACGTGAAGACTCAAGCACTCACCAAGAAGATGTTACACATGCTTGAAATACGTTACACATGCTTGGAAGGAGTTACACACGCTTGGGAGGAGTTACAAACCTCATCATTGCAAGGTTTACGTTGAAGGCATCTATCAAAAATATTTCAGATGACACTTGTCACAAAGTGCAAGTAGCTCATCCTATTTAAGGTGCCAAGGAGGTCAAACAATATAGTAGAAGGTAATACGTAAGACACCGGATGTAATATTTAGTACACTAAATGCAATACGTAGTACAACAGAGGCAATACGTAGCACAATAGAGGCAATACATAGCACAACGGAGGCAATACATAGCTCATTTGGAAGGTGAAGATGATTTTCCAGCCATACACCATTCAAAGGTGTAAGAAGTGCATTTAAAGCACTATCATAAAGCAAGCGCCTAAATTTAGAGGGAGACAACGCATTTCAAGGTTGAGAAGGAGCACCATACGAGAGAGAAGATAGTGCAGGTCAAAGGAGACTTTGACTCTCATGAGTGCTACATTCCAAATAGCACAAATCCACCAACATTGAAGATTATAAGGTAAGGGTTGATTTATTATTTTCTTGCACTAAAACCTAAGGTTCTTTGGAGGTATAAGGAAATATTATTGGAATATTCTGCATTAGAATTTCATTAAGCAAGCATACTTTATTAATATTTGCAAAAGACAATCTTGGAGTTATAAGGATTATTTCTAAAATTTATTTACTTGCAAATATTATTTTTTCTAATTTTCCAAATTTGGGAGGTATAAGGAATACAACATCAAACTAGGAATTGGAAATTAGAAAACTATTAAAATCAACCATAAAGGGATATTTAAAGAGGTTTAATAAA
Source organism: Wollemia nobilis (assembly GCA_028583015.1). Classification (NCBI taxonomy): domain Eukaryota; kingdom Viridiplantae; phylum Streptophyta; class Pinopsida; order Araucariales; family Araucariaceae; genus Wollemia; species Wollemia nobilis. Next base: position 1,477,593 of record JAQPPZ010002729.1, on the reverse strand, counting down.
TATTTTCAAAGGTTGGAAATTTATATTTTTTCTTGTCTCAAAATTTCTCAATAGGGACAAAAGGAATCCAACATTAAAACCTCTTCAAAAATTGAAAAGTGCTTAGTTCAATTAGGAGTAATAAGGTGTTAGAAAAGTTGATTTTTGATCTTTACAAAACTATGCAAAATCAACCATAAATTGAACTTTATTTTACAAAAGCACTATATCATACTCCAATAACATTAGGGAGACATAAGGAAGCCTACAAATCTAAGGTTTGATATTAGGAAGATTTAAATGGCATCAAACAAATTCTTCCTAGCAGAATCTCAACTACTCAAGGGTCCAAATTATTTCTCTTGGAAAAATAAAGTGAAAGCAATCTTGGTATGTGAAAAAATTTGGGATGTTGTCAAAGGGAAAACACAAAGACCAGCCATAGGTGAAACTAAAATCCTAAATTTTGAAGAAAATGATTCAAAATCTCTAATGATAATAACTTTTGCTATCATTGATGAGATTCAACCTTATATCAGTTCAGCAAAAATATCTTCAGATGCATGGACAAGCCTAGAGAAAATATTTGAAGGAAAGAATAAGGTAACTATTATTCATCTCCAAACTCAACTTCACTCACTAAAAATGAATAGTGGAGAAAGCATAGAATTGTTCCTAAGGAAGGTAGTAGATATTAAAGGGAAATTGTTGACCTTAGGAGAAACAATTAAGGATGAACTTCTTACTCAAGTAACCATGAGAGCACTTCTAGACAGCTATAAGCATTTGGTAACATCTTTATAGGTCTTAAGTAAAGATACTTCTTTTGATGACCTAATAAATATACTTCAAGAATATGAAGTAGAAAACACTATGATAGATGAAATGACTAACACTGCATTGGCATCAAAATATAATCCATAGGGAAATATTGCTTCATCAGCAAGAGGATGGAAAACATGGTACTATCAGATATGCAAAAAGAAAGGTCATAGTACCAGCTATTGCAGATACAATCCCAAAAACTGGAACCAAGGGAATCAGATGAATAATGGGAATCAGTTTCAGCATCGACAATACCAAAGGAACCCTCGATAGCAGTAATTTTAGCGACCATCCAATTATCCTCAACTAGAATATCATAAGAGAAATAAGAAAGGTCACCTGGTTCAGAGGATAGAAGAAATTGAAGAACTAGAAGAACCCGTAGAGGAATATGAGGTGAAAGATCTATCAAAAAATGTGACATATTACAGAGACACTAACTATTTGCTTGAACAGGTTACAAAGAATGTAGAGGAAGAGTACAAAGCTCAAGATGAAGAAGAAGAAGATCCATATTGAAGACTAAAGTCTTCAATACCCAAATAATGTAATACAGGGGGTGTTAGAAATAGAGTCTATTACATCATTTGGGTCATGTAAATGTATCTTCCAAGGTACATACTTAGGACATTAGATTACTTTAGGGGGAAGTTATCTAGTTACTTCATGCAATGTAATAAATGCACAAGTGTCAATGTGCAAGTTGTATATGTGCAAGTTGTCCCTTGCACAGCTAGGTAGAGTGTTGGCCAAGGCTTCTATTTTACCTATATAAGAGAGGCCTCATATAGATAGATATATGGACATATAGAGAGAGTCAAGGACACAGTAGCTTAGAGGTTAGTACAGTTCTATGTGGATCACCATCCAATGGTGATGGATGCAATGTAGTTCAGTAGCTTTATTAATGGAGTGCTCATTTCCTCCATAGCTACATTGTAATCATTTATATCATTTTTATTTATTGCATATCTCAGTCTTCTAGCAGATTTACTTTCTTTTATATTATTCTGCATCTCATGATTGTTATCTTCCTATGGTCATTACATCAAAATCTAACACAATAAACACATCAAATATTTCCACTGTGAACTTGGAGCGATTCCTTAAACCGTTCCTAGTGAACCCTTTGATCCTCCAAGCCCTCGAGTGTAGATGAATCAACATACCCCTGTAGTCACCTCGAATCCTAGCAAATCCAGTCAAGAATCGTATGTGGTAAGGAATTTTCTTCCCATGCACTCATATTATATATTTGCACTCTTACATACAAGACACTTGTGCACATTCTCTCAATATACACTTGCACTCTAATTTACATGATATTTGTGCATTTCTTACACATTGCACAATGACACATGCATTTATTGCACATTGATTCTTACATAAAATAGATAATATAAATCACACACCTAAACTATAGATTCAACCCTAATCTATTACATACCATGAATATGCTAAGGAGTACATTAGCATGTACCAAATAATGTAATATTCCTCAACAAAAAAATGGTTGACATTATCAACCACCAAATAGATTATGCTCAAGGGTTAGCTATTCTAGTCAAATTGTATCATTAGTTATAGGGGTTACCTATAGAAGAGGTAAGAGCATCTCTGGCTATATAATTCTTTAAGTATAGGTATAGGAGCACATAGTTTTCATTTGACCATAGAGCTTTCCAAAATAAATTCATGACCAAAAGGTACCTTGGGTGCATAAATGGTTGCACTCATTGGAGGTGGGGTACACACAACCTCACAAATAGATTTTGGTATTTTTTCATAAGTAGTTGGATGACCTACAATTATGAGATATTATCTAGTAGGCACTTTGGATAGAACAAGGATATGCATCAACCCATCAGGGTTAGGAGGAGGTACTAGTTTATCATATCATACAAAGATCGATAATTATTTTAATATGAGCTTCTATTACAATAGTTTGGATTATAGAAGGATTTACCTTCTACTGTATAATAGTACCAATGAGCAAGAAGGGATACAATATTGGGGTATTAGCTAGATCTACTCATAACTAAACATAAATGATGATCTTGGAGTGGATGATGTAAGGTACATTATTTGGTATCATCAATGGAATCCAAAATTTTAATCTAGAAGGGTTATCATCATTAGGCTATGTATGATTTATCATGCAAGGCTAGTTGGTTAGGATGATAGAAAATATGATCAATGCTAGATATAGTGTAATAGTAATGATATGACAACATGCTACTCAAATATTTGTTATCTAGATGGAGCAGCGGAGGAGCATCGGTGGTAGAGGAGGAAGGGCGACGATGGAGGACGAGAACCTTGAACAAATCCACCAGGAAGGGTCAGGCAAGGATCCAGAGGAAGGTGAGATGGCATAATAGACAAAGGATGGACATGTTTTCATCCCTGAGCAAGTTGGTAAGGTATGGGGATCTTATACCCCCGATAAAGATCTTGATAAAGGGACCCAACCAGGAGCAGTGGGTCCCAAGAAAGGATTTTTGTTCGTAGAGACCCTTAAAGGCAAAAAGAGCGATTCCTTCGAATCACTCCCACCCCTCATCCCAGAAAATAATAGAATAAGGGTTCCAGAAAACATCATGGATGATTTCTTGTCTTTGAAAACATATTCCTTTATAGGGAAATTCCTGGGTGGTAGGCCTAACATAGAAACCATAAGGTCTTGGGCCTTTTCCAAGTGGAGAACAGCAGGAAACATGGAGATTGTTGTTCTCTAGGGGATTTTTCATCATTCGACTCAATAATAAGGAAGATGTGAACCACATACTAACGGGAGGGCCATGGTTCCTAGGAAGGCACAACCTCTTCCTTAGACCATGGGGAGAGGATTTTGATCCTAACACACAAAGAATTAACACAGATCCTATTTGGATTTGGCTCTCGAATCTTCCTACCCAATTTTTCCATGATTATTTCTTAAGAGGGATTGCAAAAACCATAGGGGATTTGGTAGCTATCGACCACTCTACCTTGTCTAGTTCAAAAATGACACATGCAAGGATATGTGTGAATGCAAACCTATATTTTGAGCTCCCAACCTTCATGGAACTCGTCTATGGAGAATACCTTAGAAGGCAACTTGTGGAGTACGATAATAAGTTGGCCTTTTGTATGGAATGAAAAACTCAGGTTCACCTCAAGAATTAGTGCCTAAGCTTGGCAGCTAACAAAGAAGCACAAAAAAAACCTGATTCACGAGGGTCGAATGAAATAGGGCCTTCAAGGAACCAAGGACCTCAAATCCCACCAAGAAAAGGAGTCTACAGGACGGCCAGGAATGACAAACACCACCAAGAGAAATAAGCTCAACCCTAGCAAAAGGAGAAAGGAAAGAAACAAGTCAAAAATGAATAGGAGATTAAGGTAAGCCCTTCGATACCCATTCAATAAGTTTGAAATCCTAGTTGAAGTTGAGGTTGAGGTAGACAAGATAGAGGAAGAGGACCTCAAGATAGCTTCTACCAAAACATTTAGAATCCCCATCAAGATCAGGACCTTCAAACGTTCCCCTAGTAGGCCACCCACAAAATTGCCCTTATGACATGCCCCAAATCTTAGGAGAGTATAGGCAGAGCATGGAGAAAGAAGACTCAAGGACCGAAATAATAGATATAAGAGTGAATGAAGGGTTCTCTAGCCTCGTCCTTTAGCAAATAATCCTCCCAAAATTAAGTCTAAAATAGACAATAAGTTCAATGAAATCCTTCATAGATTATGGTAGTGAAAAAAAGAGAGGATGGATTTTAGAGGTTGAACATTATAGAATCAGGCTTGAGAACAAAATTACAAATGGGAAACAAAGGACGCTTCTGCCTCAAGTTATCACAAGCATGGATGATAACAAATCCAACAAACCTCCTCCACCTCAGGGTAGGGGGAGAGTAAATAACTCAAAGCAATCAAAATGAAGGTTCTCTCATGGAATGTGAGAGGCCTTAATGGACCACAAAAATAGAGGGTGGTTAACTTTTTAAGGAGAGAAATTAATCCTAAAATACTCTTATTACAAGAAATAAAAATAGACGAAGCACTGTCAAGAGCACTAGCGGGTAAAATATGGAAGCAAGGAAAAGTGATTTTCAAGCAGTCAAGAGGAGCATTTGGAGGACTAATGGTTTTGTAAAGAAAGTTGAAGGCAGCATCATTCAGGCAGATGACAGGGTCCTTAGTGTACTCTTTCATGATATTGAAAACAGCTTGTAATGGATCTTGTCAAATGTGTATGCGCCCAACACAATGCAAGGAAGAACAACCCTATGGGAGTATTTGAGTCACATGAAAGGGGATTTCCATAAAATCATGTGGGTGGTATAGGGGGATTTTAATATGCCTATATACCCTTTAGATAAGAGAGGAGGGTCAGGCCTTCCCTCCAGGAGCATGGAAGAGTTCAACGAGTTTGTTAACTCAAATGAATTGATGGACGTTAAGCTAAAATATGCTAAGTACACTTGGAGAAAGCGACGTATGGGGAGTCACCTCATCCAAGAAATATTGGATAGGTTCATGTTGTCGCAGGAAGAAATTACAGTCTTTAGGGGTTCAGGCCTCCACTCACTTCCTAATATTACGTCAGACCACAGTCCCATTATGTTGGAGGTGTTGCGAGCCACTTCCTTTAGGAGACCTTTTCATTTTGAGTCAATGTGGACAAAGCACCATGACCTTAAGTATTATATCAACCAATGGTGGCAACAACCCTTCAAGGGAAGTCCCTCCTACAAACTCTTTTAAAAGTTGAGATTGGTGAAAGACAACCTCAGAATATGGAACAAGGAGGTGTTTGGAAACCTCTTCGAGAATAAGAAATATGTGGGTGAAAAACTGAGATCCATAGAAAAAATAATCCAAAATGGAGTGTGTGATGAGGCAACTAGAACAGAGGAGAGAACATTGATGTCAGAATACCACAACATCCTGGCCTACGAGGAGACTTATTGGAGATAAAAATCTAGAGCGTTATGGCTAAAGGATGGGTGATTCTAGTTCCAAATTTTTTCACGTCACTACCCCGAGGAATAGAAGTAACAACAGGATCAATGAATTAACCAAAGAGGATGGTTCTACCACCCAAGACATCCATGAAATTAGAGAGGAATTTGTGTCTTAATTTAGCTCCCTCCTTGGAGATGAAACCCAATTTTGGGCTTCAACCAAATATTCCTTACTACAATTCATTCCCCAAGTCATCAATGGTGATATCAACAAAAAACTCATTGTACCTCTTTCTAATGAGGAAATTAGGTTAGCTCTATTTTCTATGGACCTTGATAAGGCTTCGAGCCTAGATGGTTTTCCACCTTGGTTCTTCCAATCCTTTTGGGAAATTATAGGACCTGATGTCTGCTCCGCTATTATGGGAATTTCAATCCTCCAAACATATCCCTCGAGGGTACAATTCAACATTCATAGCCCTAATCTTGAAAGGATCGACCCCCAAGTCCATGGTAGATTTTAGACCAGTCAACCTTTGTAATGTTTCTTACAAGATCCTCACCAAAGCTATAGTGAATCGCATGAAAGGAATCTTACCCTCAATCATTGACCCGTGCTAGGGTAGTTTTGTCCAAGGGAGGTCAATCCTTTATGGATTCATTACAGTCCATGAAGCCATCCACTTAGCATATTAGACCAAGAAGGTTGTCTTTGCCCTGAAGTTAGACATGAACAAGGCCTACGACCACATCAACTGGGAATTCTTAAACGCTATGCTGCTAAAATTTGGTTTCCACCCTTAGTGGATTAGGCTTATTATAGGATGCATCTACAAGCCCTGGTTCTCGATTCTCATCAATGGGATAATGGTAGGGTACTTCCAAAACTGTAGAGGCCTAAGATAATGGGATCCTATTAGCCCCATGCTTTTCATCATCATGGCTGAAGCCCTCGAAAGGACAATCAAAGCTTCCTATTTTGCAGGGCTCATATCTGGTATCAAAGCCACATCCCTAACAAATTAAGTCACACATCAAAAATACTTTGATGACACATTGATGTTGACCATGGCATCTGTTGAAGAGGCCAAAAATATAAAACACATCCTAAAGCTTTATGAGGATGTGGCAGGCCAGAAGGTGAATTTCAACAAAAGTAAATTCTACTTCCTTAATACCCCACCCCTCAGGCAGATAAAGATAGCTAGGATTTTGGAGTGCTCTATATCCACTCTCCCCACCTCTTACCTGGGCCTCCCACTATTCATAGGAGCTACAATTGATTCAATGTGGAACAATGTGTTGGAAAGGATCCAAAAGAAACTATCAGGTTGGAAAGGACACCTATTGTCCTAGGCAGGCAAAGCTACCTTAATCATGGCATCGCTCCAGAGCATTCCAGTACTTTTCCTATTTGTGTTTAAGGCATCGGCTAGGGTGTACTAAAAAAATTGAACAGTATTAAAAAAACTTCCTCTGGTCAGGATCGAAAGTAAAATAGAAAATTCACTTAGTAGGATGGAACAATGTGTGTCGACCCAAAGAGAATGGAGGCCTTGGCCTAAGAAAAGTCTCTCATCTCAACACAATGTTATTAGCCAAACAAGATTGGTGACTGATAACCAATGTGGAGAACGAATGGACAATGATTATCAAAATAAAATATCTCCAAGGAACAAAAAGCAATACCATCCAAAGTAGAGGATCAACCTTCTAGAAAGCCATCCTAAAAAGAGACATAGTAAAAAAAGGTATGAGATGGATATTAGGAAATGGATAAAAAAATAGTTTTTGGGAATACAAATGGGCAAGGGAAGAAGCACTCAGTCAAGAACCCAACATAGCTAGGTTAAAAGACTATACTATTGAGAATCTTGGGCCAAAAGTGGTAGATTTTATAAGGTAGGATAGGAATAGATGCAGATGGAGACCAATAATGATCAATGGCTTAGAAGAAAAGTCCAAGGAACTTGAAATTATTCTAAGATAGCAATTCATCCCCATAGGAGCAGAAGAATATCACTTGAGGTGGTCAGCAACAAAGAGTGGAGAATTCATTGTTAAATCTGCTTACAAGTTACTGCTCCATCCTAAAGATCCTTGGTTCTAGAATAAGCTCGTGTGGACAAATAAGTTGATCCCCAAAATATCCTTTTTTCATGGCTAGTAATTCAAGGAAAAATTCTCACCATTGATAATATGCTAAATAAAGGAATGATTGTACCTAATAGATGTTATCTTTGCAGGGCAAGTTGGGAATCAATTCAACACATCTTCCTTGAGTGTCCCATATCCGTCACTATTATAAATGGTGTGTTCCAAGCCTTCAATATTTCTTGGGTAAGACTAGCTTCCATTCATGATCTTTTCCAACAATGGCCCAATCTTTGTATTACCCTGAGGCTTAGATTCTTGTGGAAGATTTGTCTTCATCACTTCATGTGGCAAATATGGTTAGAAAGGAACCATAGAGCATTCAAAGAGTCAAAACGGGATCCTGTGACAATAACCAACAAAATCCTAGCCTTTGTGAAATAAAATGTCTTCACTCACCCTATTGAGGCACAACCGATTCCCTCTTGTGAGAAACTTCTAGCCCAATCCCTAAGTATCCCCCTTGAAGATGGTCCTAGTAAGCCCAATCCTAGACTTGAATCCAAGTGGATCCCTCCCCTTGTTGACTGGCTTAAGCTAAAATTTTATGGCGCTGCCAAGGATAATCCTGGAAGATCAGGAGTAGGAGGAGTGGTTAGGGATCATCAAGGTCACATGGTTTTGGCCTTCTCAAAACAACTTGGAACTAAGACCAACAACGAAGTAGAATCTAGAGCTCTTTGGTGAGGATTGGAGTTGATGTAGGAGATCCAAGGCAAACTCATAGTGGAAGGAGATTCACAAAACATCATTAACCTAATAAATAATGATAGGGAACCTCCTTGGAGGATTGAGGCCTACATTAAGGAAGCTAGGATCCTGTTAGGAGTAAGAAGAGACAAGGTGGCTCAACATGCTTTTTGAGAAGCCAACAAAGCAGCGGATAAGTTGGAAAACATAGGAGTTGACACTAATGGTCTGGTCACGTGGACATAGGGTGCACTGAGTGATGTGGAGAAGATTTTACAAATAGAGCACCAATGATAGGTACGATGTGTACCATGGGCATGCGGATTACGATCATATGTCCTTGTGGCATCCCTGCTGGTCATTGGGACCATGCCCAAAGCATAAAGGACATTACATGGATGGTTCGGCTGAATCAACTCACCAGGATAGCGAATATGGCCAACATGGAAAACCATAGAAGTAGGTATGTGCACTAGAGACATGGGGAAAACAACTTGTATATTCCCAAGAAAGGACATTCATATTTGGATATGATCCTGAGACGAGTGGGAGAAGATTCTAGATCACAATCTCGATGTATTTGTTGTGTTTGAAGGACCTTCTCTGCCATCAAAGCTTGGCACGCTGGCACATTCATCTTGCTGATAGGAAAGGCCAAGTGGCCAATCATCCAGGTAGAAGGTAGGTCATGACACAAACCTAGATAGGGAACCATTCACAATGTATATACAACTACGAGTCATGAGGGTACCCAAAGATCTCAACAATTTTCTATTAATTGCAAGTGCGTGAGGACGTTGAGTGGTATCACTACTGAGTCTTCGGGTTGAAAAGTTGTCAAGGTTACTGAGTTTAAGGAAATCATGACTTACGTTGAGTCGAGCATGGTGGTTATGGAGCCTGTGGCTCAAGCTATTCTCATTGAGAGATGCTTCACCCAGTTCTTCAACATGTTTTCAGGAGTAGAGGAAGACATAACCCTCACTATTATGGAGTCATGGGAGGATGGTAGGATGGAAATTTGGGGGTATGAAATCGTCATCGATGTTAATCTGTTGGCCACTATCATGGGGTAGACGGTTAGAGGAATATTGATCCATAGGAAAAAACACAACTGGGAGGTGGAATTACGCGAGTTCAAGGACAATCCCAAAAATTTTGAGGCAAATAAAGGACTGACTAGGGTGGACCTCCCTACCCCATGGAACACTATAATAAAAAACGTGATGGAGTTCATCACCGTTGAGGACCCTGGAAAGGTCCTCCTTAGCTTCCATTATGCATTTGTGAATTTTTTTTGTGATGTTAATCTCATAAGCATCCCCCAATTCCTACTAAATTCCATGAATTACACCATTAACTCGTGTCGTAGTAAGAAATAATCTACCATGCCACTGCACCAAGGCTTTTACAAGGTTATCTATAAATTTTTCTTGGCTACCTCCCCCCAATCTGAACCCCCTGCTATAGCCTAAGTTGAAACCTAGTCTATTCACCATGCGAAAAGCTCTAGGGACAGGGATAGCCTTGGTTTGCCCAAGCCCCATTCTATGTCCTCGGCTAAGAAAAGAGGGGTGGATCTGGCCATTAGAGGAGGACCTACAAGGAAGAAGTTGAAGATTGAGGAACCGAAGGGACCCACGAGATCCTCACTGAGGTTGAAGAACAAGAAGGTGCAGGGGAGCTCCAAACCCCTCGAGATTGACTTTGAGGATGAGGGTCCCAACCCAACAAATATGGTCCTCAAGCGCTTTGTCCTGACTTCATCGGCTAACGTTGTCCATCAGATGCAGGAGATCCTTGAGGCGCTAACAAAGGTATTTTTCAATGAAGGATACCAGGGTAACAAGCCAGTGGAGGCTAATCCAGAGACGGATGAGCAAGAGGAGGACAAAGACGATGAGCAGAATGAGGATGAGGATGAGGAGGAGTAGCACCCTCTAAGATGAGACTCTACGCATAAATTATGGTTTGGCAAGGCCAAATTTGTATATCTTGAGCCAAATTTTGTTACTGCCCTGTGCAGAGGGTATGATGGTTTTTTTGGTTCTTTGTCTTAATGGGTATCTTGGTAATTGTAGCATGGGTTTTTGTGGGATGGGACTCTCTTGGCTGTTAATGGTGTCTAGTTAATGGTTGCAAATGTCTATCTATCTAGGGTGGTTCAAGTTGTAAGGCTTCAGTATGGGCGATGGCCTAAGATGGCCAGTAAGGCTAGAGGACCGAGGGTCCTTAGGAAGTTAAGGATCTTGCACCTCAGCATTTCGCTGATTTTTGTACAAATGTTTTGGGTCAACCTGTAAAACCCGGTAGTAATAGAATATTTAAATTAATAAAAAAAATGATATGAAAACATGCTAGAGATATTGTGGCAAGTATGGCATAGCCACCACCTATGGAAGTTAAGGATAGAGTGGGAATGGTGCAAATTTTGTTATTATTGATAGTATATGGAGAGGTAGATAAAGCAAAGTAGGTCAATATGCCTGTTGGATCCTTAAAATCCAACTTAAGGTTTACCCGTATTTAAAAAAAAATTCATGTCCTATGGAGTCTTAGATCTAGGTTGTATTGTTTCCATACAAGTTTCTTTTAAAAGCAATCAATTGATCCATAATTTGCAATAATATTTAGATTAGTCCCCATATTTTAAAATATGTTGTAGAGGTCTTTATAGTACTCTTTTATTTTCTTTTTATCATTAAGTCTAGTTTGTTTATTGCAATTATTTAAGGTCTTTTCAAGTTTTGTAACAACCATAATACATTGTAAGGTCTTGAGATCCCATCTAACCAAAAAAAGTTACTTGTGTTTGCAAATTTTCCTTGGAAAAATAATTATTATCCTTAGCCTTGGCCATAATCCTCAATTTTCATTTCTTAGTAGGTCAAAATTCTTTTAAAAAATCTTAAGGTACCTAGTCAAAATCATCTTACCCACCCAAGACCCCATTTTTATGCTCCCAATCTAATACTAATTCCTAAGGTATAAATCCTAGGTTGAACATAAATAAGAATTAAACATCCCACTTAATTTTTTCTAAAGTCCCCATTAAGTCTATGTGCCCCCTTTTTTGTTAAAATCCATGCATCTTTCTCATATGCTACGGTGCGTAAAAAGATAAAGTTCATCTAGCGGTCTACGTTTATTCTTCTAAAATATACCAAGAAGCTAGTCACTTCAAAAATGTGTGGCCCTTATTTACCATCGCATGGTCAAATTATGCCTATCACTAATTCCTACAAAATATTTTCTTACTCAAAGGTTATTTTTGCATCCCTAAGGTTTAAACCTAAAAATTTATTTTCGTGTTCCCCATTTGACATATTATACTCATAAGATTATTTTCCTAAGTTGTAGGGCATTAATATTAATTACTATCCTAAGTTTATTTAACAATGTATTTATTTATGTTTATGCACCCTCTTCTCGTAAAATCCATGCAAGTTATTTAGTTCCTATAGTCCGTATGGATCCTTGCTAGATCTACGACATGCCTTGATTAGGGATGAAATTTTTTTAAAATGGATAAACATCTTATATTAAATGGATAGTCCATGTTGACCCAAAATAACTTCTAGATTAAATACGTACAAGACACATGAAATCCACTAAACCGAACACAAAAAATAGAAAGGCAACTAAAAAGTCAAAGTGTAGATCTGACAATAAGTGTAGATAGTTGCCAGATCTATGATAGGCATTAAGCCACATATATGGATGAAAGGGTGTCATCACCAGGAAGATTTAATTTGACTTATTTGACATCAAATAAATGGTAGGCATTAATCATTAATAGATCAATGGCTCGCACTAATCAAAGCCTAACAGAGTACATTTAAAATATTTTAATTTTTCTATATACAACCCAAAACTCATATTATTTAACATAAGATCTGACAGTAGGTATTGATCGACATAGATCCAATAGTAGGCATTGAAAGAGATATGAAGACAAAAAGACCTACTAGAAAAATGGTCTACCTCAAAATTAGACAATAGGCATTGTCGGCATAGATAGAACGATAGACATTGCACGATGTATCAATATAAAAAAGGATGAATTCATTGGGACCTATCAAAGCTTGTTAAAACCCATCAATAAGGTTAGAAATATGATAGCATGCATAATCCAATGGGTAAATAAAATATAGGTTTTGCACATTGGGTAAAATCAAAGAGAAAATGAGATTTATGTCAAAATTTGGTAAATGTTTTTAGAATCATCAGAACGGTTGAATATCTTATGGTGTGCAGTGATTAGCCAAGAAATCAATGGTACACATTCATTCGTCGATGAATACAAAAGAGAGCCTTTGAAACAAAGTTAAATAAATATGTATGACACACATTGATTGGCACCAGATCTACGGTCCACATCGAGCTCAGCCTATAAGTTTTGTCCTTTTAAAATATTTTATATTTTGATTGATTATTTGCATAAGTTTTAGTTGTGCAAGGTCTAGCAGAGCTCAAGAAAAATGGTCACATGAGGAAAAAGAACCTTTTATAGCAGAGGCGTCAACAAATTTAGAAATGGCATAAAACCTCTTGGCCACAATTTTTTTTAAACAACCAATTATTATGGCATGCCAACCAAAGCCACATTAGAAAAAGTAATGAATAAAACAATATTTTTTTAGTTAAATATCATTAGAAGGAAAATTTGGTGAGGAATATTAATATAGTTGATGATATTAAACATGAAGCATGCAACTACAAGCTCTAGATTGCCATAAATACATAATCAACTCACTATAGCTCACTTACAGTAGTCACCTATAGAATTTGAAAACAAAAATCCATCGATTATCTAGTGACCTAAGGCTATGCAACTATCAATAGCTTTCATAGAGTATTTCCTAAGAAATTCCTAAAAATAATGGCTTCTTTCAATGCTTCAAAAACTACCCCTACTGATATTGTCACTACAATAAGGCTAATAATTGAATCCTATCCATACTAGCCAGTTGTGGGGATGATGATCCTTGGCAAAGAGGTCATATAATTTTAAAAAAAATCAAGACCTGAGAATAGGATCATCCTCGTGTAATAGTGGGAATTAGACAACATAGCCATTTTTAGCTACGACTTGTTAGAGGAAGACCACCAATGCCACCCTACTCTTCTCAAGGGTTTGTTTAAGAGGTCACATAGTGCACAACAAAGTAAGGTTCCTTACAGAAATAGATGGAACAATAATTTGGGAAATCTAGAGTGTCCAAAAGTCTATTTTTCTTCAAACCTCATGGCCCGACTAACAACAACACATGACTTGATTACTAAGGATTTCAAATATTTTAGTAACCAAATGGTCTTCAAAATAATAGCTAAAAGCATCCAAAATGTGTTTCAACTCAGTTGAGACTACATCAATCTAGACAAAGAGGTAATATAATTTTATTCCAAGAGCATTATATTTACACATTTTTATACACAGATATTTAGGCTTTATGATTCATAGTCTTATGAGTTTACAATTAAAAAGGTGGTATTACAACCCTAGGTAAGGGACTATGCTAGCATGATAAACATTGTTTTAGGAGTGAAGAATTTGAATGTGGTTAGTAGGAAAGTATTGTATTTAATTATGTAATTTAATAGTACATTTTGCCCCTATGTATAGATGGGAGAACATCATAAGTGACCAAATGCATATTGAGCTAGTTAGGTTACAAGAAGTTATTAAAAGAGATAGCTTGAGAAACTACCCATGTTTTCATATTACTTAATTTTAATCCATCTCTTGGTAAGAAAACTAGATTCATATACTCTTAAGAAGTTAGGGGAAACATACACCATTTATGTACAAGACAAACTCCCTTGGATACAAGAAGGATGTTCGAGTTATGCATGGTTCTTTGATAATTTCCTCACTACTATTCATAAGGTACTCTATGAATCCCTCCCACCAAGGATAGGCCTTGGGGTTGCAAATTTCTTATGAGAAAAAGAAGTGGGGGATTATTTTCTTATATAGGATTTCACATACATAAGGCTATATGGAGCCAAAATATATCCAAAAGCTCCGCCCAAATACTATCACATATCTCTAATTACACTTGAGAAAGCTAGATAAACCACTAAAGATGTAAAAATAAGACTTGGTAAGAAAACTGATATAATTTCATGGCATGCAATCCCAACCAAATTTGGTAATTATATTTTCAAATGTTACCCATGCATGCTCAAGGTAATATGGAAGATGGATGAGTACTAGCGCTAACATGGAGACCCTATGATCCAAAAGGATTTTAATGAAAAGAAGTTCAAATATGGTAATATACATGGGTACACCATAGACATGATACATTTGAAAATTAGTTGCAGCAAGATATCCAAAAGGGTGATGCTCTTAGTCCAATATGGAAAAAACACATATATAAAATTAGATCCAATACCCAAATTCAACATGTTGGGGATTACCCTCAGGAGTTGGCCATTTTAAGAAGAGTTTCAATCGAATTGGTTGTCCCAATTGTGCCAATAATCACTTTCGAAGAACTCCAAGACCCCATTATAGAAGTTGTCAACCAAAGGATTGAACAAATAATAATACTAGTGGAAATTATTGAGGCAATTGAAATAGCAAAAGAGATCCCTCCCACGGAACAACTTACTCTAGAATATTCTATAGAGATAGGAAAAAGAAAAGAGATTGCTATAGATTCTTCCACATAATTTGAGGCTATTTTTTAGACTTATGTTGGTATAGAGATCATCCTAGTACCCTCTACATAATTTTAAATATTTGATCCTCAGAAGAGTCAATTGAATCTTGCAATGTACATGCCTAAAATTGTATATAAATTTGTGCCTAAAGCTTTAGTATACAATAAAGGAGATCAAGATATCCCCTTTGATAAAAAAATGAATAATACTAGCAGGAGGTTTGAATTATTTACTCAAGGAACACCAGATAAGAATAACAAGCCCAAATCATTCTTTTGAATACAAAAGACCCAGGCTTGCTCTTCCAGATTTATTTGAAGTCCCAACAAGTTTGACCCTAGTGAGGATAGAAGAGATCATCCATGTTGATCCCATAGCAAAAAAACAACTTCAAGCCATAGGAGAAAGGAATGACCCAAGAGAAGTCCAATATATAGTTCAAGAGATAAGTACTCATACTTCACCAAGCTCAATAGCAATAATAACTATCTTTATATCCCAAGATATTCAAGGAATTCAAATAAATCCATACATAAGGAAAGTGCAGGTTATGGGGAAACCAAAGGCCCTACTATAATTAGGGGACCAACTTAAAACAACAACAACAAAACTTATGTTTGACAAAAATAAAGAACTGAAAGCAAGAATGGAGCTACTACAAGTAGAAAAAGAACAATTGTAAACTGAGATTGATACACTCAAGCAACAGTTGCCACAAGTACAAACAAGTGGGTAGTTTGACAGTGTTGTACTTATCAAAAACTACAAAGTAGAAGTGATGCCTAAATTAAGAGCAAAAATGGAAATAGTGACCAATATGCTTAAATACCTCACCGATTTTATAGTTATAACCCAAAGCATAAAGGTACTATTTCAAAGTACAGATCAAAGAGCAACAACTATAAAACACATCTTCAAGAGGTGTAGAGAAGAATATGGCCAAATAAGAGGTAAACAGGTTGCTACCCCAAATGGAAAAATATATGAATGTCAAACTAAATTCCTTAAATTGGGTACATATCTATATAAAAGGTCATAATGGGAAACTTTGTCCAAGATATGGAGGATTTGGCAAAGAAAATGGATGAAAAAAAGTAAGTTTACATCCTCCTTAAAGAGATCCTTACTGCAAAAAAATCTAGTGACATGATCTTTAAAAGAATACAAGAATTTGAATGTAATGAGAATGATCAACAAAATATAGCACAATAGCTAATTGGATTATCAATAATGATTCAACCAATAGTCAGCCTCTCTAAAGATAATGAAATTACATAAAAAAATAATGCAAACAAGTCACTAAGGATGAAAGATGTGATTGCATCTATAGCTTCATTTTGTGATGAGGCTTGGCAACAAATTATTGACTTATTAGAAATTAGTCCAAAAAAAAAGTGGAGAAGCCAGTTAAGACAAAATCATAATGGGACCCACTGCAACTGAAATCAAAACACCAAGAGAAAATTATAATAAACTGGAATAAGACAAATAAATGGCTCATATTCAGTACAGTTGTACCCCACCTTGGAGAGCTAAGATTTTGATCACAACCAAATTTTAGTTTTAAATAAAAAATAGCTCATACCATCTGTAGATTTACTGTAGCACACTTAGAAAATCAAGGGTAGAGGAGATACCACATGGAGAGTTTCGAAGAATATAGTTGTAACTGAACAAGAGCGTCCTAAAGCTATATAAGGAGATGCAATGGCCAAGATCATCATTGAGAATCACATTACCATTTTTTATGCCTAAAGGTATCCCTAAGTATCCTTGCTTTGTCAAATGTATTCCCCCTCATGTCTTGTTTTTCATAGCATCTCTTATTCCTCACCATTGTTGTGCAGGTCTTGTTAAGGAAGTGTCAAGGTAGCTAAGATTATTTTCAATGACTTGATCAAAATATTGGAGGCCTTATATTACCATGTTGAAATGGATGGTTTAAGGGTTCTTATTACATCATTTGAATGGGAATCTAGATTGTATTCATTTAGTGAGTTTCTATGTTGATTGTATCCAGACTGCCCCTTAAAAATATTTTAATATTAATAAAAATTGAAGCTTCTTCCTTTGGGTAAGTCACTATGTTCATCTTTGTATGTGTGTCACATGTGCATTTTGCATAATTTGAATGTGTACATGGTATCTTCTTTCGTTGGTTAATTGATTATTTTTATTACACTATTTGAATGAATATAATTGACCCAACACTTTTCCTCCCTTTCTTTTATATTAATGTGTTTATAATATTGCTATAATTAACAAATGGATAAGGCATCGGTCTACTAATTGAGGTATTATTATAGGATTTATGTAAATATTGGTCAAATAAAACTTAATCGTTTACATTTACTATTAATCTAGATGAGCTTACACTTAAAAACCATAATTTAAGCTCTTTTTTGGGTTTGCTAACCAACCTGGATCTATATGAAATCTTCTTGATTATTCATTCCTGAGTAAAGATGTGGATTGAACAAAGTCCACAATACTAGTTGGAATCAGGAATTTCTTGTGGCATGAAAAACCACAAAGGATGCAAGAAAATTCCCCAATAGTTTTGGGTGCTATTATTAGGGAATGAATTACTTGCTTTTACTTTTTTTGATTTTTTTGCGGTCTTCCCTATGTTTTCAAAAATTCAAAATACAATGCTCATGGGTCTTGACAATTTTTAAAGTTCTCTATCTTTATTTTACTACAATTCCCACATCCCTTGAGTGTATTATTATTCTATGAGACTAAGAATATTTTAGATCGAGCAATCTTGATCAAAATACCCTTGTTATTTCTACAAATACCATGTTGGCAACTTTGTTCGAGTTATTCCTATAATTCAATAATTGGAGTAGCTTGGCATGGCATCACATTCAAGATCTCTACCCAAAGATATCAAATCCAAATGTACTTCTCCAGTATCATAATAAAACACCTATATCTAAAAATTTTATTTTTGATAATAATTCCAATTCGACTATTGTTAGTGTTAACTTCAATATTATTCCTTCTATGAGTATTACCTTGAACCATGTTAATATAAACCCTATAGCTAACATGGCCAATTTACCACCTACCAAAATATCCATCAGTGGAGGACTAATATGTACCTTCATTTTTTTCTACCTCCAAATTTTAATCCCCTACTTGGAAAAGCTCATAGGTATTTACCCAAGTTTCAAGGGAATAATTTTATCTTCGGTAGACCACATTATAGGTTTTCTATATGCTATAGATAGTCTCGAATTAAATGATGAAGATGTAGTCCTTAGCCTATTCTTACAAACATTAGAAAAAAATGTCAATGAATGGTTTAATAGTATTACAACTGGTTCTATCTGTAATTTTAATGAAATGGAGGAAATTTCTCTCAAAAATATGGTGAAAAAATGAACAGTCTCTTTTAACAAAATTGGCAACCATGAAAAGGGAGACTGATTCAATAGAGGACTTTAAAAGAAGATTTATCAATATTAGAAATAAAATACATACTACGCTAAAGACCACCAAATAATGTATAGTCAATCTATTTTTATAAATAAGCATTTTTAGGAGAATTCAATTATGAGTTGAGATAGGAACAAGTAGCCACTATTGATGCATGTATGGAAAAAGCCATTCATATGGAGAGAAATGTGATCGATAGTGGAAAGATGAAACCTTATTCTTTAGAGCCTAATCAACTTGATGAAAAACTAAAAAAAAGTAGGATTTACTATGTTAAAGAAAATAGAGCAAGATCCTATGGAAAGACTAATTAATCCAAAGATAGATATGTTTAATACTATGACTAACAGATTAGCTAGGATTGAAAGAGAAAAAGAGAATAATGTTGAATTTTAAGTCTCAAGATGATAAAAAACAAATAGATAATAGACCTTATTTCAAAAGAAATTTTAACAAAAATTGGAATAATAATTTTGAAGAAAGAAATAAAAATAGAAATAGTGGAAATAATTAGAAAAGAAAAGAAGCATAAAAAGAGCTAGATGTTGTTTCAATACTCCTGTTAATGTAACTGCATATTTTCCTTGTTATTGTTCTGCTTGTGATGCTCCTCATAACTCAATTGACTATGTAATTTATCTAAGTATGCATAATAATATAGATCTTGAGGATGATTCCGAAGAAGATATAAGGATCAATGTATGTTGGAATCAAGACAATGAAACTAGAGAAAAACTATTTGAGGAAAATATGGATTTATATGCTTCTAACCATCATCCTAAAATTCTAGTCATTGATAATGTAGAAATCATACAAATATCATAATATTCTAGATATGAGAGAATGAAACAAGGAAAGTTGACATCAACAACAGAAGAAATAGAGACACTAGAAAGGATTCATGTAATAAATCTAACAAAGAGAATAGTGCTAGACAAGGCAGAGAAAACATCTAATAGTGAAAACAAAGGACAAATAGGTCTAAATAAATCTATCTATAAAGATAAAAAACAAAAATATAAGAAACAATTAGTCATTCTTGAAGTAGTTGAAATAGATGAAGATATACAAAAACAACAAAAAGAGGAATATTCAAGAACATTGGATGTCAAGAAAATTGAATTTGATGTTGGTTTAGAAATAACCAAGCAAAAAGTTAATATTACTTTTGGTGAGTTAATGATAGTCCCAAAATATAGAGATCGGGTTTGCAAAGCCTTCGGATTGATAGATTAGATAGAAGAATAGACATGTAATACTTTAAAACCAAAAATTCATAAGGTCAGAGCATCATCGTTAGTCAAACCATTCTATGTGTCTCTCAGGTATACATCAAATTTAAGAGACCAATATATCATTCATAATTGCATGCTTTACAGTGGTACCTCACACAACATAATACCTAAACAAGTAGTATATCAACTAGGGCTTATTTGTACAAGGGATTATCCTCCTATTTCAATCATAGATAGTAGAAAAATACCATGTTAGTCTTACAATGTAGCTCTTTAAACTTAAATTCATAGCTCTTAAAACAAAAATAATGAAACCTTAGAACCAGATAAAGCAAGCATCACAAGAGAACATCACACAACACAAGATTTAACGAGGTTCACCAAAGTGGCTACTCCTCAAAAATGATTGCTTGGACTACCATCTAATTCCAGCCCTTGCAAAGCAACAACTTTACAAACATTTTACCAGCACCCACTGGAAGGAGCACCAACCCTTGATTTATCTGCACCAACAGTAAGGAGCACCAACCCCTGATGTCAAGCACCAACTTGGACTTCAATTCTAAAACTAGAAGATTGATAGTAAGATACCTTTGCTTTTGCTAGACCCTGACTAGTCACCTTTGCTTTCTCTGCGCACTCTGCTTTCTCTGCGCAATCACTTCGCACACTCTACTTCGCTGCACTTGAACTTCACAGTCGTCTTCTCCCTGTTGTGCACTCTGCTTTCTTAGCAAAATTTCACACTTAGAATTATTCGACATGACTTGCTCTCTGCGCACAGTGATCGTATTTTGCACACTTCGACCTCTTCAAATCTCCAAACAACCCTCCTTTTATAACAAAATTTTTGTGATGAAAACCCTAATCTTAGTTGGTGGTAAACCCTAATCTTAGTCGGCTTTCATGACAACTATAACCCTAATTTTTAGTCGGCTATCATCGGTCTTCGTCGGCTTCAACTCAACCACGAAAATACATGTCACGATATCACGACACTTTCGCTTTCTCTCTCTTTCTCCTTGCTTTGGCCCCTAAAAATACATGTCGCGATATCGTGACACTTTTTCTCCTTGCTCTTTCTCTTAGATTTGGCCCGCGAAAATACATGTCACGATATCGCGACACTTTCGCCTCCGTACGCTTTCTCTATTCCTTTGTCATGAAAACACGACATTGTGCGATATCGTGACACTTTTGTTATCCTTCCTGCCTGCCCTTCTTGAGTCACAAAAATGTGACATGTTGTGATATCACGACACTTCTGCTTCTCTGCCTTCCTATCCTTTTCGAGTCACAAAATATTGACATGTCACAAAATCGTGACACTTCTGCTTTCGAAGTCTTGCTTTCTGCTTTTGTCGTGAAATCGTGACACTTCTGCCTTTGAAGTCTTCTTCTCTATTTTTGTCACGAAATCATGACACTTCTGCTTTCGAAGTATTCTTCTCTAATTTTGTCATGAAATCGTGACACTTCTGCTTTCGTACTTTACTTCTTTGCTTTTGTCATGAAATCGTGACACTTCTGCTTCCGAAGTCTTGCTTTCTACTTTTATCACGAAATCGCGACAGTTCTACTTCCGTACGCTTCCTCTCTTTCTTTTATCGCGAAAATGTGACATGTCACGAAATCGTGACACTTTTCAAACTTGCTTTCTCTCTCCTATTTTAGTCACGAAAATGCGACATGTCGCGAAATCATGACACTTTTCTTACTTGTTCTCTTTCTTCGAACTTTGTCACGAAATCGTGACACTTCTTCCTGCTTTCTATTTTTCTTCCAACATGTCATGAAATCGTGACAGTTTTTCCACTTGCCTTTTTCTCTTCCAATATGTCACGAAATCATGACAGTTTTTCCACTTGCCTTTTTCTCTTCCAACATGTCACGAAATCGTGATAGTTTTTCCACTTGCCTTTTTCTCTTCCAACATGTCACGAAATCACGACAATTTTTCCACTTGCCTTTCTTTCTTCCAACATGTCGCGAAATCGTGACAGTTTTTCCACTTGCCTTTTTCTCTTCCAACATGTCACGAAATCGCGATAGTTTTTCCACTTGCCTTTTTCTCTTCCAACATGTCATGAAATCACGACAGTTTTTCTACTTGCCTTTTTCTCTTCTAGCATGTCGCAAAATTGTGACAGTTTATCCTACTTTTTCTCTCTCTTCCAACATGTCACGAAATCGTGACAGTTTTTCCTGCTTTTTCTCTCTCTTCCAACATGTCACGAAATCGTGAAAGTTTTTCTTTCCTGCTGTATATGTCATGATATCGCGACACTTTTCTTACTTGTCTTTTTCTTTGATCTTTTGCATATGGGCCACTTTGGTATTCTTGGAAAAACACTGTACATACTCTGAATAACCTTTGAACTCCTGTCTTCTGCATCTGAAAATCTTTTGAACTTCCTGTCCATTGCATCAACAGATCTATCCGATCGTGTTGACAACAATGACAATACTGTTGTTGCACCTTGCTCAATAATCTCCCCCTTTGGAATTGTTGGCAACACATGTGCAATTTCCTGTAACTCTTCTCCCCCTTTGATAATAATACCAAAGGGCTACTGTAGACTCCCCCTGAGTCCATGCACAACATTCTTAGGCACAATTTATTACACTTAGCAAAAATCATGACCACTCCCCCTAAGAATGTGATCCCTGTAGCTAGTCAATTCTTGGGAAGTGTGACCACTCCCAATTTATTGCGAAGGTACTCAAAAACTTCCTTGGGCAATGGTTTTGTGAAGATATCTGCTACTTTCTCTATAGTTGGAACAAAATCCAACTTAACCTCACCTTTCACAACTTTCTCCTTCAAAAAGTGATACCTGATAGCAATGTGTTTTGTGTGTGAATGCATAACCGGATTCTTGGAGATGTTAATGGCACTGGTGTTGTCACACTTAACTGATATTAGCTCATTGAAACTAATACCAAGATCTTTCAGAGTTTATTTCATCCACAATACCTGCGTACAACATGTTGTCGCTGTAATATTTTCAACCTCTGTTGTCGATAGAGAAACTCACTCTTGTTTCTTACTGTGCCATGCGACCAATCTGTCTCCAAGATAGAATGCACCTCCACTGGTACTCTTTATGTCATCTACACATCCTGCCCAATCTGCATCTAAATACGAAATGAGGGTGAAGTCTTTACCTTTTGAATACCATAACCCATACTCCATAGTAACTTTGAGGTATCGAAGAATCCTCTTTACATTAGCCTGAAATCATGCTACCATGCATACTACTTGCAAAATATCTGGTCTGGTAGCTGTCAGGTACAATAAGCTTCCAATCATAGATTTGTACATGGTTTGATCAACAGTTGGAGATTTGTCATCCTTGCTCAACTTGCAACCTTGTCATCATGGGAGTGCTAACTGGCTTACAATCCTCCATTGTGAATTTTTTTCAACATCTCTTTCACATATTTAACTTGAGAAATAAATATGCCCTTCTTATTTTGATTAACTTGCAACCCGAGGAAATACGAAAGTTTACCAATCATTGACATTTCAAATACTTTCTACATCTTATTTGCTAAATATTTACACGACTCATCTTTTCTGCTGCCAAATATGATATCATCTACGTATACAACAAGAACAATAAGATGCCCATTTTCTGTTTTGACATACAAATTACTATCCACCATACCTTTCTTAAACCTTTGTTGGGTAAGATAGTTGTCTAGCCTTGCATACCATGCTCGGGGTGCCTGTTTTAAGCCATATAGTGCTTTCTTCAACTTGCAAATAAATTTGGGATCATCACCAAGTTGGAAACCATCTGGTTGTTCAATATAAACCTCTTCTTCAAGTTTCCCATTCAAAAACGTTGATTTCACATCCATTTGATAAACTTTGAAATTCTTGTAGACTGCTAAAGCCAAAAACATTCTAATTGCCTCTAGTCTTGCTACTGGTGCAAAATTTTCCTCAAAGTCAATGCCTTCAACTTGTGCATAACCCTTACAAACCAATATTGCTTTGTTTCGACTACTTGTCCGTCTTCATTCAATTTGTTTCGAAAAATCCATTTAGTCCCGATTATATTTTTATTTGCAGGTCTAGGTACTAACTCCCAAGTTTCGTTTTTCTTGATCTGATCTAATTCTTCATTTATTGCCTTCATCCAACTTTCATCTTTACTTGCGTCAGCAACATTTTTGGGCTCGATGCTGGATAATAGAGAGTAGTTACTTACTACTCTTCTTCTTGTCTGAACACCAACTTTGGGGTCTCCAATTATTTGCTCTCTAAGATGATTTTTTTGCTAGCTGCATGTTTTGAATTTCTTATTTTCTTCCACTTTTGAATGACAACTTAAATCATCTGAGTCAATTTTCTGTATCTCTTTCGTTTCATTTTCCTCATCTCCTTTAATAACCTCTTCATAAATTGGGTAGTTCATTTCATAGCTAATTACTCATTCTCTACCTTCATCAAATTTAACATCGACACTGTCCACAATTTTCTTTAGCTTCTTGTTGTAGCATTTGTAAGCTTTGCTTTTTGATGAATAACCAACAAAAATACCTTCATCCGCTCTATCTTCAAACTTACCAAGATTATCTTCAGTTCTTTTTATGTAGCACTTGCTGCCAAAAAATTTGAGGTATTTTGTTGTTGCCCTTTTACCGAACCACAATTCATAAGGATTTTTGCTTTCATGTGTTCTGAGCATGTACCTGTTTTGGATATACACTGCAGTATGGCCTGCTTCTTTCCAAAAATTTTCTACTAGTCTGCTTTCAGCCAGCATAGTCCGTGCCATTTCCTGCACTGTCCTGTTCTTTCTTTCTACCACTCCATTCTACTGAGGTGTCCTGGCTACTGAAAACTGTCTCCTAATACCGTATTTTTCATAGTACTCGTAAACTCATCTCGAAATGAATTCTCCTCCTCTATCTCGATATTAAACATTTGATCCTCTTTCCTGTTTTATTCTCAACCTGGTTTTTGAAAATCTTGAACATATCAAAAGCTTCTGATTTATGCTTCAAGAAAAATATCCATGTCATTCCGGAATAGTCATCAATGCACAACATAAAATATTTGTCACCATTTATGGTTTGTGTTCTCATGGGTCCACATAAATCAGTGTGTATTAGTTCCAAAGGTTTGCTTGTGTAGTACTCTTTTGTTTTGAATGTGACTCTAGTTTGCTTCCCCTTTTGGCATGAAGCACAAATGATGTTTGCAGGTTTGTTGATGGTGGGAATATCTCTCACTACCCTTTTTGAGGTGATTTTTACTAGATTATCAAAACTGATATGACCGAGTCTCTTATGCCACAACCAATTTTCTTCTTCCTATCCAATAAAACAAGCTCCTTTTGAAGTCTCTGAGAGCGTGTATAGGTTGCCATATGTCCTTGATCCAGTTGCTATCAATTTTCCACTGTTTGTTTTTCTGACTTCACAACCCTACTTCATAAAAACTACTTCATGACCTTTATCACAAATCTGACTTATGCTCAACAAGTTATGTTTCAACCCATCCACAAACAAGACTTCTTCTGACTTAATTTTTCCATCACTAATTTTAATTGAGCCTTTGCCAACTATCTTAGCTCCATCATTATTTCCAAAATTTACTGAACCACCTTCATATTTCTGTAACTTCTAAAATTTTTGCTTGTCACCTGTCATATGACTGGAGCATCCACTATCAAGTATCCATGGTACATATTTATTATGTGCTTTAAATGTTGTTTGTACTATTAATGATTCCTTTCCTTCTTTGAGTCGCTCGTTTTCTTTCCACTCTGTTTTGATATTAGATTTGAGCTCTTGTTTTGCCTTTCCCTTATCAGTAGCTTGTGCATGTTTTTCGAGAAGTTTTCTATTTTGTCTCATCCTGTTTGGTTGAAGTTTTCTTTCCTAAAACTGATTTGATGCAAAAGTACTACAATTTCTTGCAATGTGCCCAAAATTATGACAGTTATAACATTCTACTATATAATTCATCAAAGGAGAGAAAGCATTTCTACTGGTGAAATTCCTTGGTCTTACATTATATTTGTAGTCTAAGATTTTATGTCCATAGCCATTGCATTTAAAACAGAAACCAAAAAATAGATAATTGAACCTGGGTGATGGTCTTTGCCATGTTGTCGTAGGAGCCATAGGTATTCTTCTTCTTTGATGTGTGACATTGGTGAATCCATCATTGTCAATTCTCCTCTCGTGCCTGGAATTATTGCTTTCTTTTGCATGAGATGTTTTTCCTTGATCAACTTGTTTCTTATCTTCATTCTTTATGGATTCTACATTTTTGGCCTTTGATCCATTTGATGATTCTCCTTCGATGAAACCCAGACCAAATTTGATGCCTCGTAGGCCTTTGGTCATTTATGATCTTCTCCAACTTCATAGAACTTACTTCACGTTTGTGATAACAACCGATTTTCTTATTCATCTCTTCTAGTTGCATTCTTAAACCAACAATCTCTTCTTCTAGCTTGCTGCAATAATCTATTTTCATGGTTATTTGCACTTCAAGATCTTCAGAGATTTTCTTGGATTCTTCTATCCGTACTTTCAAACTGGATATGATTTCATTTGCATCCTCAAGCCTTTTTGAAAGTTTCTTATTCTTTTTCCTCTCTATTTTCCACTCTTCAAGTGCAGAGATCAACTCACCTTCTAGATCTACTTCAGCCTCAGGGTTTTCACCACATATTTTAGAGTTCACTCCTTCTTCCTTTTTTGCATAACCACATGGATAAGCTCACATTAACCCGTCAATTTTGAAGCCCTTTTGCGATTTGGAGGAATGATATATCAGATATCAAGAAGAAATTAGCGTGTGATAATATAAAGTTATACAAAAGAAAAGGTTATTCCTTCGCCTACAAAGAGACCTAAAATACCTACTCCGTTTGGTATTCCATCAATTGCCCATTGATCAAATGATTTACTTGGTTCAGCTAATCCTCGTATACCTCTAGTCAAGATTATGTCATAATATATGTCTATATAAGCTCGATGATATGACCAATTATATATGATATTGATCGATTGGTCCCAGATACTCTTCATCTGAGGATGTGTTCTATCCTGTACATCCTGTGGTAAGTTCTTCAAATGCCATGAAAAGAGCTTCACATGTTTCCTCTTCAGAATCCTCACTGGAGCTGTCTTCTGATAAACTGGCATTTCTAGAGATGAAACTTTTCTTTTTGAAGTTGCCTTTTCTAAAATTCGTTTTCTTCTTCCAGTCACTTCTTTCTTGGTGCAATCCTTCATCATTTTTGTTCTTCTCATTAAGAGGACATTTAGTCGCAAAATTCCCAATGCCTCCACAGTTGAAACATTTAAGCGGTAGCTTTCCTTTGTATTTTCCTTTTCCCCTTTTTAGTTTTCTAACAAAGTTTGCTTCCATTTCATTTGATGTCTCTTCTTCCTCGGACTTTTGTTTTGCATTTTTATCTTTAAGAGATTTAAAAGCCGCTTGTCTGTCTGTGGGTTTAGATCTTCCTATCCTCATCTCATATGCAGTCAAGGAACCATACATCTCATCTATACTAAAATAATTTAGATTTTTAGCTTCTTTTATCGTTGAGACTTTAGAATCAAACCTTTGAGGAAGAGATCTTAATACCTTTTTCATGACAGTAGAGTCTTCGATATCCTCGCTGAGTCCTCTAATCGCATTAATGATTCCATTAACTCTCAGCATATATGCCTCAATGTTTTCATCATCATTCATATTTAATACTTTGAACTGAGCTCGATGTGTCTGTAACTTGGCCTCCTTGATCTTATCGTCTCCTTCATGAATACTCCTCAGTTTGTCCCATATCTCTTTTGTCATTTTACAGCTCATGATCTTTACTAGTTCACTGTCTGCTAATTCGCACATGAGAGCATTCTTTGCTTTTGAGTTATTTTCAAACAATTTCTTTTTGTCAGCCTCTTTTGAAGAAGTGATGGGTATTGTGTAGCCACTAACTACTAAATCCCAGATGTCGTATCCCAAAGCACAAAGATATGTCTACATCCTGATTCTCTAGAACATGTAATTAGATCCGTCAAACAATGGTGCTTTGTTTGATGAGAAACCTTCACCACCTGCCATTGTGTTACTTCCAAGATCACCCTAGCCGATTAAGCTTATATAGGAACTTAGCTTTGATACCAATTTTTAGTCTTACAATGACACTAAGAGGGGGGTGAATCAGTGTAGCTCTTTAAACTTAAATTCACAACTCTTAAAACAGAAATAATGAAACCTTAGAACCAGATAAAGCAAACATCACAAGAGAACATCACACAACACAAGATTTAACAAGGTTCACCAAAGTGGCTACTTCTCAAAAATGACTACTTGGACTACCATCCAAATCTAGCCCTTGTAAAGCAACAACTTTACAAACAGTTTACCAGCACCCACTGGAAGGAGCACCAACCCTTGATTTATCTGCACCAACAGAAAGGAGCACCAACCCCTGATGCCAAGCACCAACTTGGACTTCAATTCTAAAACTAGAATATTGATAGTAAGATACCTTTGCTTTTGCTAGACCCTGACTAGTCACCTTTGCTTTCTCTGTGCACTCTACTTTCTCTACGCAATCACTTCGCACACTCTGCTTTGCTACACTCGAACTTCATAGTCGTCTTCTCCCTGTTGCGCACTCTACTTTCTTAGAAAAATTTCACACTTAGAATGATTCAACACGACTTGCTCTCTACGCACAGCGATCGTATTTCACACACTTCGACCTCTTCAAATCTCCAAACAGCCCTCCTTTTATAACAAAATTTTTGTGATGAAAACCCTAATCTTAGTCTGCGGTAAACCCTAATCTTAGTCGGCTTTCATGACAACTGTAACCCTAATTTTTAGTCGGCTATCATCGGTCTTCGTCGGCTTCAACTCAATCGCAAAAATACAACATGTCACGATATCATGACACTTTCGCTTTCTCTCTTTTTCTCTTTGCTTTGGCCCCCAAAAATACATGTCACGATATTGCGACACTTTTTCTCCTTGCTCTTTCTCTTAGCTTTGGCTCGTGAAAATACAACATGTCGCGATATCGTGACACTTTCACCTCCATACGCTTTCTCTATTCCTTTGTCATGAAAATGCGACATTGCGTGATATCGCGACACTTTTGTTATCCTGCCTGCCTGCCCTTCTTGAGTCACGAAAATGCGACATGTTGCGATATCGTGACACTTTTGCTTCTCTGCCTTCCTATCCTTTTCGAGTCGCAAAAATGTGACATGTCACGAAATCGTGACACTTTTGCTTCCAAAGTCTTGCTTTCTGCTTTTGTCGTGAAATCGTGACACTTCTGCCTTTGAAGTCTTCTTCTCTGCTTTTGTCGTGAAATCGTGACACTTCTTCTTTCGAAGTCTTCTCTACTTTTGTCACGAAATCATGACACTTCTGCTTTCGTACTTTACTTCTTTGCTTTTGTCATGAAATCGCGACACTTTTGCTTTCAAAGTCTTGCTTTCTGCTTTTGTCGCAAAATCGTGATAGTTCTGCTTTCGTACGCTTCCTCTCTTTATTTTGTCACGAAAATGTGACATGTCGCGAAATTGTGACACTTTTCAAACTTGCTTTCTCTCTCCTATTTTAGTCGCGAAAATGCGACATGTCGCAAAATCGTGACACTTTTCTTACTTGTTCTCTTTCTTCGAACTTTGTCGCGAAATCGTGATACTTCTTCTTACTTTCTCTTTTTCTTCCAACATGTCGCGAAATCGCGATAGTTTTTCCACTTGCCTTTTTCTCTTCCAACATGTCGTGAAATCACGACAGTTTTTCCACTTGCATTTTTCTCTTCCAACATGTCACGAAATTGTGACAGTTTTTCCACTTGCCTTTTTCTCTTCCAACATGTCATGAAATCACGACAGTTTTTCCACTTGCCTTTTTTTCTTCCAACATGTCATGAAATCACGACAGTTTTTCCACTTGCCTTTTTCTCTTCCAACATGTCATGAAATCGTGACAGTTTTTCCACTTGCCTTTTTCTCTTCCAACATGTCGTGAAATCGCGACAGTTTTTCTACTTGCCTTTTTCTATTCCAGCATGTTGCGAAATCGCGACAGTTTATCCTGCTTTTTCTCTCTCTTCCAACATGTCGTGAAATCGTGACAGTTTTTCCTGCTTTTTCTCTCTTCCAACATATCGCGAAATCGCGACAGTTTTTCTTGCCTGCTTTGTATATGTCGCGATATCGTGACACTTTTCTTACTTGTCTTTTTCTTTGATCTTTTGCATATGGGCCACTTCGGTCTTCTTGGAAAAACACTGTACATACTCTAAGTAACCTTTGAACTCCTGTCTTCTGCATCTGAAAAGCTTTTGAACTTCCTGTCCACTACATCAACAAATCTATCTGACTGTGTTGACAACAATGACAATACTGTTGCTACACCTTGCTCAACATACCATGTGTGAGAGTAATAATTAGTTTACTAATTTTTCTAGATCAATATCCAAAGAAAGACAGTAAAAAATGTAGGAGTAGTGGATATTCATCCTTTCTTCTCCTTGTTACTGAGTAGACACTAGGCTAAAAAAATAGGAGGTTCTATTCAATTAGACTAGTCCTATGCTACCATTCCTTTATTAGGAAAAGAAAATTCTACTCTCAATAGAGAACCTTTTAACAAGTATTCTATATGATTGAAAAAATTTGATGACATTATGATAAATATAGTGAATTCTATTTAGAAAAGAGGAATGGGAGTATATTCAATCTGGAATATGCCTTTTCTAAAAGAAGTACCTAATTCTATAGGAATGTATCCAAAAACTAGAGCAAAATTTGGTGTAGAATCTAATAGAATTCTAACTTCAGAAATGTGGACTATGACTTTTAATAGGGTAAATGCACATACTAGGATAGGTGCAGGGATAAATTTAACTAATATCAAGGGTAACTATTTAGGTATCCTTTATAGACTTGAATTCCCTTGTACTAATAATGTCATAGAATATGAAGCTTTACTGGTTGGGCTGAGAAAAACTAAATAACTAGGCATTAATTACTTAAATATATATGGAGATGTAGAACTCATCATTTAACAAGTAAAAGGAAAATATCAAGCCAAACACGCAAGGTTGAGACACTACAAGCAGGATATCCTAGATAATATTGATAAGTTTTTAGAATTTAATTCATTGTATATTCCTAGAGAATAGAATCATGTTATAAATCTATTAGCTTTAAATGCATCTATTGCAGACTGTGCAGAAATAGATACAAAGTATATGGATAGGTTTCCCACCATTTTTTTTATAAACCCTCTATACCAGATAATGTAGTATATCTTCAAGTATTCCAGGATGATGTTGATATTAAAGATTTTATGACTCTCCAAAACTAATTTGCTGATGTAATGTGTGATGAAGTGGATGAATACAAATTGAAAGATGTTATTGGAGAGCCAATTGAAGTCACATAACTGAAAAAAAATAAAATCCCTAGGGGTTTGTTTCTTTAAAAATTTTATTTAATGATTATGACAAATATTACAAGCCACTTTGTGAGGAATCAAAAGTTTATTATGTAAATATTGAAATAGAGGAAGATCCAAGGCTTGTTAAAATAAATAAATCTTTGCCAGGGAAAGAAAAGCAACAATACATTAGTAGATAATAAAGATAAATATGTTTTTGCTTGGATTTATGAAGATTTGAAGACATTTAATACATATTTTATGACTCATAATACCTCTACAAAAATATGCAAAGCCTTTTAGGCAAAAGTAGTGAAATTTCAATCCCACATTACATCCAGTTATGCAGAAAGAAGTACAAAAATTATTGGATGCTAAAATAAATAAAAAAGTTAGATTCTCTTCCTGGGAAGCAAATTTAGTACCAATTAGGAAGAAGAATAGGGATATTAGATTTTGTGTTGACTTTAGGAATTTGAATAAAAGTTCACTCAAAGATAATTACCCATTCCCCAATATGGAGCAATTATTGCAGGCAGTAGTTGGGTCAGCTAAGTTATCTCTATTGGACGGTTTTTTAGGGTATAATCAGATATTGGTTAATCTAGAGGATAGATATAATACTGCATTCACTACACCTTGGGGGACTTTTGAATATCTTATAATACCATTTAGATTGATGAATGCAGGTGCCATATTTTAGAGAGCCATGGATTTTGTTTTTAAAGGTTTGATGTTTGAAATAGTGGTTGTAAATCTTGATGATATCATAGTTTTTTCTAAAAATATAGAAGACCACTTTGAACATTTAGCTACTGTATTTAGCAAGTGTAAAAAAATTGGCATATCACTTAATCCTAAGAAATGTATCTTTGGAGTTGTGCAAGAAAAATTATTAGGGCAGGTTGTTTCTAAATAGGACATTAGCATTTATCCACAAAGGATAAAAGCTATTGCTAAAATCCTTCCTCCTAAGAATCTAAAAGGAGTTAGATCTTTCTTTGGCAATATTAACTTTGTAAGGAGGTTTGTCCCCAATTTTGCTAAAATTGCAAAGCCTATCAATGATATGATTAAGAAATATGGGAACATAATGTGGACAAAAGAGAACATCAAATATTTTTAGAATATTAAAGATGAAATTACTACAACCCTTATTTTGAATTGCCCTAATTACTTAAAAGACTTTAATAAATACCCATTTTCATTGGAGCATATAATTGTTGCAGTCCTATATTAGAAAGATTATGAGAATAATGAAAGACCTATAGATTTTACGAGTATAAGACTTAAAGGAGCTCAATTAAAATATTAGAAATAAGCATATGCTTTAATAAGATCATTAGAGAATTTTAAGAGTATATTTGGATCAAAAAAAATAATATGTGTTTCTTACATAGCCATAAAGGACGTCCTTACTTAGTTTGAATCCACGGGAAGTATTGCAATATGGATGGTTAAACTACTATAATATGATAGAATTTAAATCCATTTACAGGGTTTAGAAAAATAAATGGCTAATAGAGAAGGGAAATAAATGAAGAATACTATTGTGGTAGATGAACAACATGAAATTAGGACTAAGAATGTTGAATACAAATGGTACGATGAAATAATATTGTTGAAGAGACAAAAATGCAACACCAAATAACAATAGATAAAATGAACTCAAAAGATAATATTGCATAATGAATTATTTTATATTAATGGGGGGAGCCTCAAAAATCCATTGTTACAATAAGGATCTTTGAATCCTTTGATACAAATTTTACAATAGCTAGGATTCTTCGAAACCCTAGAAAACAACATTGGTGGTGTCTTCAGAATGTGTTCTTGCTCCCAATAAAAGTGAGTGGGCTTATGATTATCTTATGCCAAGCCACTCCAGCTTAAACAACTATCTAATGCTAGTGTAATTCTACCATATATGCACACAAGAAAATAGCAAATGAGTCAGTAATAACAATGAGGGTTCCACAGTGTGAGACCCTTAGAAATCAAGACTAAATCCTAGCTATGCAATAACAAAATGTGAACAAATGCTAACAACACAATAAAATATAACAACAATGACTTTGATTTATCTTGCTTATCTGTCATTCTCTGATCTAATATAATTTGTTATAATGGACTTGTGTGACGATTCCCTAGCATTGCTCGAGGGCTAGTAGGGCTACAGAGCTCTGGTGTAAAATACCTACAGGTGCTCGACGACTACAAAAAATGCTCGTGGGTGCTTGGGAATAATGGAGGATGCCCATAGGTGCTTGGTGGCAGGGAAGAACTTGAATGTGCTTGGGAATGATAGGGAGTGCCCAAATGCATTCAACAACTGAATGGAAATTCTGCAGAAGCAGATCTGGCTAAGCGAAGGAGGCGGATGCAGAGGCTATGGTAAGTGAGGATGGAAGGTGAGAGTACTTGGATACTCTAGAAAACTCAGGTTCAAGAGACAAGATTCAAGGAAAAATTAGGGGTTGAGCCATCAGAATGGCTCCTACTTATAATCTCACTTAGGGCACATTAGGGTTTTGACAACACAAATTATGCGATCAAAATTAAAACATGACGGAGGGTGGAGATTAAATCTAGGGTGTGGCATGGATTTATGTGGATGAATGGATAGGATTAAGTGAAATCGGATGGCTAGGATTAATTCACTTATATAAATATATTTTTATTAAATATATATAAAATATAATATATAAAATATTAATATTTAAATATATATAAAATAAATATATATGAATAATGGGTGGAAATGGTGGGAAGACCTAAATGGATGACAAGTGGCTAGGTTTTTGTGTCTACAAATACCCCTTTTTGTATTGTGTTACATAAAACACAATGCAATACAAAAACATGAGACACCTATTTTGGCTAGGTGCAGAAGTAGATTTCTCTTAGGATGTGAAACGCGAGCTTGAAGATATAATAATGAAAGAATTTTTATTTTTGTGTAGCTTACCCTCTCAATTGGTGAGTGAGTTTTGCGGATGAATCTCACGATACTTTATGATTAATGCAAGGTATGGAATTCATATGTGCTAATGATCATTCATAGTTTAGATCTTGCTTGGCCATGTTTCTAGCATTGTTGTTTAATCAGGGGCACCAAACTTGGTGGTATGTGGGGTGAAAGACTCATGAAATGACATGGATGTTGATATGGAAGAAGATATGGATGTTGATATGGAAAATTGACTGTTTTGCAGAGACTCAGACATACTAGTGGTATCAAACAAACTCACTAAAACTACCTAATCCCTCTAGGACCAAATGTGTGTGCAATGAATTCATTTACCAAATCAAGAGTATGGTAATGACTCGAGGCAATCAAGAACCAATGTGTGTGCAAGTGAGTTCATTAACTCATCTTGAGTAAATTGGGTAAACCTGTTATGGATGAAACCAAGAAGCTAGCTTGTCCGTATGTGTGGTCAGAGGTCTCTTTAAAAGAGACGTGTCACCACGCATGAGCATACTCCACTACCAATCAAGCATCTATAGCTCCGGTGGAGGCTAACTCCATAGTCCACGATTTGTGTTTTTGATCTCTTAAGTTTTGGGGATGACTACCTAACTATCTGACTAGAAATGTAGTACGATCCTTACAACCCAATGATCAGTGGTGTGTGATGTAAAATATTTAGAGCTTTGGGGAATCATATTCTCAACCTAAGTGTGATGAGAATTGTACCCTATCCTTACTACTCCATATTTTGGATTTGGAAGCAATTGTGATAGTGGTGAAAACCACTATTCTTGTGGACTATGTTGCATGATGGGACTAGCAAGGATGACCCTTTTCACTTAGAGGTTCAAACCAAGTATGGTGTTATCCCTCTTTGACACAAGATGTTTTTAAGATGTGAAATTGTGTTTGGTTCAAGAATGTTTTGGAGTCAATTCCCAAAACTCAAGATTTTCTTAGTGTATATGTGTGATGGTCCTAAAAGGAACTTGACATGTATTTTGGAGGTTTCTTAAAACACTAGGAGTGGCTGAGTGACTGAAAACACCTAGGAATTATGGAATGTGGGTTTGTGCGAATGGCAATTTGACTTGGTGGAAAAATGGATGATGATGTGAAGGTGCCCCTGATTAAGGCAACATGATTTTATTGGACCAATTAAAATCTTGAACTTAATAAATGATCCCTAATATGAAATGTGCAATGTGGATGTGAGTGCATGAAATGCAATTTGAAGTGTGTTGGCATGAAATGTATGCAAATGAAGTGCAATGTTTTGGAATGAAATGTATGCAAATGAAATGCAATGTTTGTGTATTAGCCATGTATGTATATATTGTATATATATATATATATATATATATCATTATGCATAGAATGCTCTCAAGTGTATAACATTAAGTGGTTCGGGTTCTTCCTCTCCCTCTAGATTGGCAAGCCTATAAGTACCATTACCCACTCTTTGAGTAACAATGTATGGACCTAACCAATTAGCCATGAATTTATCACGAAGATGCGGTAATGCATTGGTGTTTTGTTGGTTCTCTTTAAGGACAAGATCTCCTACTTGGAATTCACGTAGATGAACTTTGGCATTGTAAGCACGCTTTAGGTGGTCTTGATAAACTCGTAAATGCTCTAAAGCATTGACTCACCTCTCATCAAGAAGTGTGAGTTGGTCAAGACGTGCTTGTCTAGCAGTGTCATCATCTATGAATTCCTACAAAGAAATTTGCAAGGAGGGGATCTCGAGCTCAAGAGGCATGATTGCTTCGGCTCCATAGACCAATGAAAATGGTGTTGCCCCTATAGGCGTGTGGATGCTTGTTCGATAAGCCCATAATGCCAAGGGAATTTGTGTATGCCAATCTCTATGATTTTATTTAACAAGTTTCTTGAGAATAGCAATTAAGGTCTTGTTGGAAGCTTCAGCTTGTCCATTTGCTTATGGGTAATAAGGAGTCGAGAAACTATGTTGAATGTTATATTTCTCGTAAAGTGCTCGAACATCCTTGTTCTTGAAAGACTTACCATTGTCAGAGATGATTTTTGAGGGGATACCAAAATGATAAATGATGTGATGAAGTATAAACTCCACAATTCTAGGTCCTGTCGTACTGGTTAGAGGAATTGCCTCAACCCACTTTGTGAAGTATTCAGTGGTTGTGATGATGAATGTATGTTGTCCCAAGGAAGGAGGTGAAATTTTTCCAATTAGATCTAGACCCCATTGTGAAAAGGGCCAAAGGATTTGAATAGGTTGTAAAGCTTGTGATGGTACATGAGTTAAATTAGCATGTTCTTGACACTTCTTGCAATGTTTA
The DNA here is from genome assembly GCA_028583015.1 of Wollemia nobilis. Classification (NCBI taxonomy): domain Eukaryota; kingdom Viridiplantae; phylum Streptophyta; class Pinopsida; order Araucariales; family Araucariaceae; genus Wollemia; species Wollemia nobilis. The sequence goes on along the minus strand of JAQPPZ010002729.1, from coordinate 1,440,895 downwards.
ACATAAGTGCAACAATCACGTTCCATTGTGGGCCAATAATAACCCATGCATAAGATACGCTTTGCAATGGCCATTCCACTAAAATGACCACCACAAGTACCATCATGGGCTTCAGCTATGGCTCTTTGTGCCTCACTAGACTCGAGACAACGAAGGAGGACTCCATCATAACCACGTTTGTACAACACGTCCCCCAAGAGAACAAAATGAGCTACCTTTTTCTTGAAAGTGTATTTGGTAGTTCGAGACATGTCATATGGGAGTGTTCCAAACTTGAGAAAGGCTACTATTTGGCTTGACCAAGGCTCATATGGATCCGACTGGATAAAGCAAACATCCTTTTCATCTTTAGATTCAGCATGGACAATTGCAGATTTAGAGACCATTGAAATTATAAGGGGTTGTACCTCTCCAAAGGAGTCTTTTGGAATCAATGATCCAAGGGAGGCCATCGCATCTACAAATATATTAGTCAAACATGGTAAACTATTGATTTCATACCAATCAAACTTAGAGAGCAATTTCATTGCTACTTCGTGATAAAGCTTAATGGTAGGTTCTTTGCATTGGTATTCTCCATTGATTTGCTTGACGACAAGTTGAGAATCACCAAATATCCTAATACGCTTAATGCTCATAGCTATAGCTGATTGAAGACCTAAGATTAAGGCTTCATACTCTATAGTGTTGTTTGTGCATTGGAAGTCAAGTTTGAATGATAAGGGGATAGGTACCCCTGGGGTGTATGAAACATGACTCCAGCACCTTGACCTTTCGTGCACTTAGAGCCATCAAATAATAGTGTGATATCGACGTCTTCCTCTGGAATGACATCTTCTTCTTGTTCAGTGACAACAAATACCGAATCATCTGGGAGCTCAATAATCAAAGGATGATCACTAGGTAGTGGAGCTTCCACAAGTTGATCGGCTATTACCTGACCTTTAATGGATTTTTGGCTAATGAATTCCAAGTCAAATTTAGTAAGGAGCATTATCCATTTAGCGGTGCGGTGTTATTGTAAGTGCGAGACATCATATAACGCAAAGGATTTTCTCTAGCTATGACATATGTTGTGTGACTAAGCATGTAATGTCAAAGTTTCTTAGTGGTAAAAACCATTGCTAAGCACAATTTTTCTACATAAGCGTATCTGGTTTCATAGCTTACCAATGTTTGACTAATGTAGTAGACAACTTGCTCTCGATTTTCTTCATTCTTTTGTGCAAGCATTGTCCCTAATGCAAAGTCCGTTGCTGAAATATAAAGATAGAATGGGACCCTCGGATGAGGAGGAGCTAAGACTAGCAGAGAAGCTAGGTATTGCTTAATGTCATCAAAGGCTTTTTGACATTCATCTATCCAAGAAAATGGCACCCCCTTTTGTAGTAGGTGATTGAATGGCCTACATTTGTCAGAAAGTTGCACAATGAAATGATGGATCGATTGGATATTTCCTTGTAAACTATGCAATTCCTTTAAGTTAGTTGGGGGAGGCATCTCCATGATGGCCTTGACCTTGTTTGGGTCCACCTCAATGCCTCTTTTGGAGATAATGAATCCTAGAAGTTTGCCCGAGGTAACACCAAAGACACATTTCTTGGGGTTCAACCTTACATTATGCTCTAGAAGTCGGTCAAAAACTTTCTCCAATACACCAATGTGCTCTTGTCGAGTTTTAGATTTAGCCAAGAGATCATCCACATAATATTCGATAATCTTATGCATGTAGTCATGGAAAATGTATGTCATGGCACGTTGATAAGTGGCACCTACATTTTTGAGGCCAAAGGGCATCACCTTGTAACAAAAAGTTCCCCAAGGTGTAGTGAATGTTGTTTTGTGTTGGTCATCAAGATTTATTCGAATTTGGTTGTATCCTAAAAACCATCCATGAGTGAAAGCATTTCATGGCCAGCGAAGTGTCGACAAGAGTATCGATGTTTGGGAGAGGAAAGTCATCCTTAGGACACGCTTTGTTAAGATCTCGAAAGTCAGTGCAAATGCGTATCACCCTATTAGGCTTTCGAATGGGTACCATGTTTGAGAGCCACTCGGGATAATCAATGGGTACTATGAATTTCACATCTAAAAGCTTTTGGAGCTCTTTTTTGACCAAGAGGGCAATGGTAGGATGCATCCTCCTAAGTTTTTGTTTAACCGGCTTAGCATCGGGATGTAAGGTGAGATTATGGACAACCAGACTAGGGTCAAGACCAGGCATGTCCTTATAGGACCATGCAAATATACCCTTCTTCCTCTTGAGGAGAGCAATTAATTGCTCTTGTTCATTGGGTGATAAACTTTTGCCAAGCTTGACAATTTGGGGATTGTCTTTGTCTGAACTAAGGTCCACATCGATGGTATCTTCAATGGACATATGGGAACCTTCCTCAAGTTGATGGGGTGTAGGGATCAGATGAATGTCATCTAAGATGTCATCAAACTCTTTTGGCTTATCCTCATCTATGTCTACCTAGAAAACCTCGGGATTTGAAGGTGAAGGTGAAGGTGAAGGTGGAGGGGATGGAGGAATGTAGTTGGATGAAGCCCTTAACAATTCCTCGGACAAGACAAACTTGGAAAAGGATGGAGGTGAGGAAATCCTGATCCATATCAATAAGACTTATGTCAATTGGAATTGGTTTAGCCGGATCATATGGATTATAGAGTGGGGTGAATAAATCAACAGGATTCATGTTGACTTATGGGCAAAGTGGATAAGGTTGGATGGAATGGATGGAACCTAAGAACCGGTGCTAGGAGCTTGGTAAACCTGGATAGCAACAAGCAACACAAATAAATGCATTTAACTAAATGATATATACATGCAATGCTAAAAAGAAAAATATTTTTGTTGATTTTTTTTTTTTTTTTGGTAGTGGTGAAAACCACTATTTTTGTGTTATGTACATATGTTACAAGTTTGGCTTATGAAATGGATTAATGGAATGGAGGTGGTGGTTCACCGGTAGGGTGGCTCGCTCTTGTGGAAGAAGCAAGTGAAATATGGGCTCATGGATGGGGAACATGTTGAGATAAAACTCATCTTGTTCGGTATGGGGAATAATGGGCTTTGATTCTTCTTCAGATTCATCCAAAATTATCGACATAAGTTCGAATTCTTCATGGATTTCATCATCAGAATCATTGGGATGGAGGGCTTCTTCTCCTGAATTTAGATTAAGCCTTTGGAAGGCTTGTTCAAGAGAAGAGGTGGTGGAAAGTGGGTGGTAACCTAGACCTGAATGGTCATGCACTTCTTGATATGGAACATCAATAGGTTGAAGCACTCCTTGTTCATGCAATCCTAGGCCATGACCTTGCCAATTAACTATGTGAAAATAGCGAGATGGAAATCCCGACATGTTTGGAATGTTGGCAAGTGTTGGTTCTTTGGGTTCTTCTAGGGGAGCTAGATTTGATGAAGAATCAATCCCCCATACACAAAATTTATGCTATTTGGAGCTGAACCCATGTTATATACTGCTCCTATGGATAAAGGTGGGTCACGTGGGTGACCAAAATCCTTAGCATTAGGAATGGTGAGTGGTGTGATGGTGATGTCTTGGACCACATATTCACCAATACCGAGATTAGTGAGGTGGACCTCGACTTGGGATGATATGGAAGGACCATGGTTGGATGATGGCTCGGGGAATGGTGAAGATGAAGATGTCTCACAATCCATCAATTTGACTTGTGAAACATTAGGTGAGGGGGATGGATTGGATTGGGAAGGTTGTTGAATGGATGATGATGATGAAGTGGATGGCAAGGATGTTGATGATGTGGATTGACTTTGACCACATGTGCATGTAGTCAATGATGAAGATGATGGGGGTATGGGAGCTTGATGGGGATTGGTGATAGGGAGCTCCTTAGGAATGGGATCTTTTGATGAGGAAATTGGTGGAGTGGTAGATGGATTGGCTGATGGTGATAGGAAAAGGTGGGTGGAAGGAAGCATGGACTCATAAGGATTTGAAATGAAATTGCAATACTTAAATGGTTCGACATCCATTGGTATGCAATGTACTTGTCCCTCATGAACATATTTCAAACATTGGTGTAATATTGAAGGAACACATCTCATTTCCCTCATCCAAGGTCTTCCAAGGAGTACATTGTATGCCATGGATCCTTCCAAGATGTGGAACATAGTGTGCAACATTTTGACCCCTACTTCAATGGGTAAAATAATAGTGCCAACTATGGAACACAAAGCATCATTGAATGCTTTTAGGGTGAATGATGACTTGGTGATATGAGATGGAGGAAGATTCAAATGATGAAGGGTAGATGTGGTGATGATATTGATGGAGGAACCAGTATCAATTAGGACTCTTTTAAATGGCTTCTTGTCAATTAGAGCCATGATATGCAATGGAGGATCTACTGAGTCCGATGAGATTGGCTTAATCTCAAAGTCATAGAATGTGATGGAAGGCTCCATGCATGTTTGAATGCTCCCTACAAAGTTGTTGAAGGCATTAGAATCTTGAGATTGTAGTTCAATGGATTTGAGAATATCCATTAATGCCTCACGATGTGGGGGAGATTGTTGGATTAACTCATATATTGACAATTTGGTGGAAGCCATCTTTAGACTTGTGGTTAATCGGCTACTCAATGAGATGACTGGTCATGGTGGATGATTGATGGGTGGAATTGGAGGATTTGATTGGCTAGGAATGTGGATTGGTGATGAAGGATTGGGGGAAATTTGGATGGGAGGTGATGAGGGAGGTTGTGACACACTTGCTTGAGGTTGTTGCCTTGCATTTTGTTGATTATTTCTTTGACCTCTAGTGACCACATGGATGGCCCCTACAAACCCTTGGTATTGTTGGACATGATTGACTTGATTAGGAGGAGTTTTGGTGTTAGCCCCTCCTATATTTGGTTGCACCTCCTCATGATGAGGAAGTGGTGTTTGAAAAATACCAAGGTTTTGATTTTGTTGAGCAAGGGGGTTGTCAAGCTTGATTGCCCCCAAGTCAATTAGGTCTTGAACTATGTCTTTGAATGTATGGCAATTGTTAATATCATGCCCATTTTGCCTATGATAAGGACAAAATAAATGTTCTCGATAGTGTTTACTACGTTTAGCGGGATCATCCGGTCTAATTTTGGGTAAAGCAAGTTTGTTTGTGTCATACAACCTTCGAAAAATGGAAGCATATGACTCGGCTAAGGGGGTGTATTGGTGATTTTGTTGGATAGACTATCATCGGGGATGGTTTTCTATAGTTGGCACTATGTTTTGCATGGCTTGAGTTACCGAGGGTACCGCATGATAAGCAATTTGTTGCGGTGATTGTTGCATTGATTGTTGTTGAGCCATTATCGGTTGGCTCATGACCACTTGATTAACGTGATTGGGTTGACTAGTTGGGGTAGCCTATGTTGATTTTGGTTGGCTAGAATAGTTGCTTTTATATTGGCCCTTGTTTTGCCATTCCTTTTTCTTAGGCTTAAGTATGCCCTCTTGGATTTTTATTTCCTCGATGACACTAGCTTGTGCTAGAGCTTCTTCAAATGAATGATAAGTTTGTAGTTGAAGCATCCAAGAGATAGGTTTTAAACAACTCTTGGTGAATAATTTGATTAGCTCATCCATTGGTAGGGTGAATGGCAACTTGGTGATGACAACCCTCCAATGGTTTCCAAAATCATAGATAGACTCATCATCATGTTGTCTTAAAGCATAGACATCAGACAATGAGACCTTCTTTCTAACATTTAGGATAAAATGCTCAAAGAATTGGTCAATCAATTGCTCAAAAGTATAAATACTATGACTGGGCAATTGATTATACCACTCTATGGCATCTCCTCCTAATGTTTGAGGAAATATTCTGAGCATGAGAGCATTGTCATTTTGAATTCTAAAACATGCGTGTACAAACGTGCTCACATGCTCTTTGGGATCCTCAGTTCCCTTGAATTTTTCAAACTTAGGCACCATGAAATCTTTCGGATATGGCGGTGATGGTACCGAAGGATGAATAGGTTGGTTGATCAATTGACGTAAGGTTGGCTTCTGATTTGTCAAACCAGGAGTATATTGTATCAATTGATCTATCTATTTTTGCATGGCCTTAATTCGAGGGTCTTCTTCAGGAATGTGGAAGCCTTAAATTACCTGATGATTTTGAGGTGGGGTGGAAAAATATTGTGGGGTGACCAAATGATGATGAGATTGGTGATGATGACTAGGTGAATTTGATGGAAATTGATGAATGGGAGATTGATGATGAAAATATGGAGAATTTTAGAATGGGGTTGATGCATGAGGGTTATGGCTGGGTTGGCCAATGGGAATAGGATGGGTATTGGTATGACTTGGTGGAGGAACAGGGATAGAAACCACTAAAGACTGTGGTGTCCATGATGGACCCTGGTTAATGAGGATAGTCTGAGTAGAGGTTGGTAGAGGCTTAGGGTTCACTTGTACTTGTTGTTGAGCATTTTGATGCTACCTAAGCAATTTGTTCAAGTGTTCCCATGCTTCATTAATCTCTCTATCAAAAGTGGAGGGTATGGAAGCAGATGGTATGGAAGATGTGGTTGGGGGACAAGTTACACTTGGTATGGTAACTTGTGAGGCTGAAACTTGTGAAGCAACATTTACATGTGCTTCATACAAGGGGTTAGTGTATGTGGATGTGTATGAAGTGCTAGGAGCACATGAGGGTTGGGGAATGGACATATGAGAGGAAGGTGCAACTAATGCCTCAAAAGAGGGTTAGTGTACACCTAGGTAAAGCTGGATGGTGGCTAGGAATAAACAAGTTCCTACTGTAAAGTAGGATCCTATCTAGGTGAGTTGGGGACTGACTCTAAGACATAGTTAGAAGACTTCATGAGAGCTTCTACTCGTGCCATGTCTATGTGGGTAATGTGGTGATCAATGGTTGGTGAGGTTGACTCTACTTGGGGAACAGCCATATGAAAGGTTGTGGGTGACAAGGAATGTGAGGGACCTGTAGATAAATCTACCTGTGTCACATTTAGGGAATCTACCACAGAAGTGGTGGGGAAGGTGGATGAAGGTTCCATTGAATTATCTTGATTTAATGCTTTCTTTTGTTTTCTTGTTAAGACCATAAAGCAATTAAACCAAAATACAGATTATGCAGTAAAATGAAACACAAAATTTAAATTTCACAAGAAAAATAAACAATCAATGCTAAGTTTGTTTAACACGTGTGTCTTACCTCATTCATTGATTATCTCCTTTTAATGTGAATTCATTCTCTTAGATTTTGATCTTGTGTGTTTCAAATGTGCTAATCTGAATTAATCAAAGAAAGGTAAAAACTATGGCTAAGCTAGGGCAACGAGATTCTTGCTGGTGATGAAATCCAACAAGTTTGCTCGAGGGTGACCTAAGGTTTCTAAGGGCAGATATTGGTGGATGGAGATGAAAGCCACCATCACCAAATCTCAAGCAATGGTTGGTGATGAAATCCAGCCACTACTGTTAAATGTGAAGCGTGCAGTGTGTGATTCTTTTTAAAATTTTTGATTTGCTATTGTGTACATACAATGTTAGAAAGATAACTACTTTCGATAGTCTAAATCAGAAGCCACTACCCAGAATACCAATTTTTCCAAAGGATGTAGAGTACACCGCTTAAGACCCGCTCTAGATAGTTGGGGGTTCGTCTACTCCTCCGTATGGAATCACCCAAGTACGGGGATACTTTTGGTATCTGAATAATGTTCCTACTTAGACCTACAAAAATAGGAATCCCTAACCCTATAATGCAAACTAATGTATGCAATTTTCAATTCACATGAAAGTCAATAATGTAGTACACCAAAAAATTAAGAAACATATTAAGCAAAGAAAGTGTGGATGAATGCAAATGACTAATCTAAAGCCTAATATGCAATTTAGTATGGATTTATTTCCCAAATTAATTAATGATGTTCTTTTTAATATAGGAATCTAAAAAATAGAATATATGAAATGCAATGTTGAACATGGAATGTGTGAAATGCAGTGTTTAACATACAATGTGTAAAATGTAATGTTGAACGTGGAATGTGTTAAATGCAGTGTGTATGATATTGTGTTAAATACAAATAAAAATGACAAGACTCAAAAAAAACAAACAAAGTATGCCCTAACACTATAACGCCATTTGAAGAGACAAAAATGCAACACCAAATAACAATATATAAATTGAACTCAAAAGACAATATTGCATAATGATTGATTTTATATTAATGGGGGAGCCTCAAAACTCCATTGTTAAAATAAGGATTTTTTAATCCTTTGATACAAATTTTACAATAGTTAGGGTTATCCAAAACCCTAGCAAACAACGTTGGTGGTGTGTTGAAAATTTGAGGTAATTTGAGGCATTTTATGTGGTCATTGATGTCACATGGATCACATTAAGTTTTGGTGGCCAAAATATTTCATAAATAAGTATTTATGATATTTTGGAAAGCATGGCTATTTACAGGGTTTTGTGAAAACCAAGGCAGGCAAAATAAAAGGTTTTATTTAAAACCATGGATGGCAGATTTGAAATGGGTTTTTCTTAAAACTCAGGTTGGCTTTTCGTTTCATCAAAAAAGGTACCCCGGTGAAGGAGATAACTAATTTTTATATATTTAAGTTTAACTTTTAATCATTTAAAATTTAAATTTAAAATTAAAATTAAAATTAATATTTTATTATTGTCAACATCAAAAAGGAGGATTCAAATAATATTAAGTCATAGCCGAAGTCAAAAGAAAAAGGTGGGCATATATAAATATGCCACTAAAATTTTTATTTTTCCTAAGTCCTTGATGAAGATAATTCGTTCGAAGCACTAAGGAAGCAGAAGTGTCGTATTCATTTGAAAACCAGCAAAGAGAAGAGGGAACAAAGGTAAGGGAGGTTCCTTACCTATCACCGTAGGCACTTGTGGCCTAGCGATAAGAGGAATGCATGTAAGGTGTTTAAGCGCCAACAAATCCGAAGTTCGAATCCCGCCTACGCTAGTTTTTGCAAGGTAAAAAGGAGAACCTTTTGCGCACGTGGTTTTTGAGTGCAAGTTTGAAGGAAGCAAGGAGGTCTTGTGCTCTTGGTTTCTATGTGAGCAGTTCACTCCCATGGTTGTTGGCACCACGGTTTGATTGGTGCAGGGGCAGCGACAGGGGATCAAATCCCGCTGAGGTTAAATGCAAGTTATTAATTTTTCCAAATATTTTATGTTTCTAAGGTTGCCCTAGGAGAGATAAGGTTTGTGGTGCATGTTGTGAAAAGGAAATATTTCTGGTGATTTTCCTTTTAAGAATTATATCATATAATATATCATTGGAAAGATTATTTTGAGGGCTATTTGATTATTTTGTTTAGAAGGATAAATAAGGTGTACATAAATAGATATTTATGTTTTGTTAAAGGGTTCAAGTGAAGGTTGTTTTGTTCTTTTCAAAGTGTGTTGAGTGTGGCAGATTTTCCAAAGGGGTTTCTTCATCTTCATAAAAGGTATGGGCACATTCTCCTGTTGATTGTCTATGGTGGTTGATTTTTGAAATATCATTAGAGGTAAAAGGATTGTTTGTGGTTTACTTTTCGAAAGTGGTTGGTTAAATGATTCAAGGTTTTTTGAATTGAGAGTTGTGTTTAAACCTTGTTTTATAAGCATAGTTGTTGAAGCCCATTGGTTGTGAAAGAAAATGAGTTAGAAAATAACATGAGTATCATTGTTATGTGAGATGTGTGGTTGAGCATTGTTGGAAACATTTGAGTTGGTTGATACATACTTGGACTAGGGTTATGTGTTGAGCAAGGTGCAGCAATAGTATTGTCATTGTTGTCAACACAGTCAGATAGATCTGTTGATGCAGTGGATAGGAAGTTCAAAAGCTAGTCAGATGCAGAAGACAGGAGTTCAAAGGTTACACAGAGTATGTACAGTGATTTTCCAAGAAGACCGAAGTAGACCACTTGCAAAAGATCAAAGAAAAAGACAAGTAAGAAAAGTGTCACGATATCGTGACATATTCAGCAGGCAAGAAAAACTGTCGCGATTTCGCGACATGTTGGAGGAGAGAGAAGAAAAAATAAAAATTGTCACGATATCGTGACATGTTGAGAAGAAAGAAAAACTGTCACGATTTCGTGACATGTTGGAAGAGAGAGAAGAAGAAAGAAAAACTATCGCGATATCACGACATGTTGAGAAGAAAGAAAAACTGTCACGATTTCGCGACATGTTGAGAAGAAAGAAAAATTGTCGCGAAATGCGATTTCATGACATATTGGAAGAGAAAAAGGCAAGACGAAAAAGTTTCACGATTTCGTGACATATTGCAAAGAAGGTTGTACGATCGAAAAAGTGTCACGATTTTGCGACATATTGCAAGGAAGGTTGTACGGTCGAAAAAGTGTTGTGATTTCGCGACATATTGCAAGGAAGGTTGTACGGACGAAAAAGTGTCATGATTTCGTGACATATTGTAAGAGAGATTGTACGGACGAAAAAGTGTCATGATTTCGTGACATATTGCAGGAGAGAGAGTCCGAAAGAAAAAGTGTCGCGATATCACGACATGTCGGGTTTTCGCGACCCGAAGGCAAGAAAAAGCGCTAAGGAGAAAAAGTGTCACGATATCGCGACATGTCGGGTTTTCGCGACCCAAAGGCAAGAAAAAGCGCTAAGGAGAAAAAGTGTCATGATATCGCGACATGTCGGGTTTTCACGACCCAAAGGCAAGAAAAAGCGCTAAGGAGAAAAAGTGTCGTGATATCGTGACATGTCGCATTTTTGCGACTCGAAAGCGCAGGAAGGAAGAGAAAGAAAAAGTGTCGCGATTTCGTGACATGTTGTATTTTCACGGGCCAAAGCAAAGAGAAAGAGGAGAGAGAAAATAGTGTCACGATATCGCGACATGTTGTATTTTTGCGGGCCAAAGCAAAGAGAAAGAGGAGAGAGAAAATAGTGTCGTGATATTGCGACATGTATTTTCGCGGGCCAAAGCAAAGAGAAAGAGGAGAGAGAAAATAGTGTCACGATATCGCGACATGTATTTTCGTTGGTCAAAGCTAAGAGAAAGCGTACGAAGGAAAAAGTGTCACGATATCACGACATGTATTCTCGTGGGCCAAAGCTAAGAGTAAGAGTACGGAGGTGAAAGTGTCGCGATATCCCGACATGTGTTTTTGCGGCAACAGCAATAGAAGAGTTATAGGGGCAGTTGAAGCCGACGAAGACCGATGTAAGCCGATGAAGATTAGGGTTTGCATCCGACGAAGTCTAGGGTTTGCAGCCGACTAAGAGTAGGGTTTACAACCGACTAAGATTAAGGTTTTTATTCATGAAAATATTGTTATAAAAGGAGGGCTGTTTGGAGAATTGTAAAGTGTTGAACACATCATCGAATGCGTGTTGAAGTGTAAGTGTCGAAGGGCATGAAGTTCGATCACAGAGCACAGAGTGCAAGTCGTATCGAATCATGCTAAGTGCAAAATTCATAAAGGAAGCAAAGTGCGCAAAAGGGAGAAGACGATTGTTCGACTATGATGCAACAGATTATGCGAAATAATTCTACAAAGAGAGCAGAGTGCACAAAGATCGCTAAGGTGAAGCAAACTTGTCGAGATCTTGTAAAAGTGGATGTATATTTCTATTAATCTTCTAGATTCATAATTCAAGTCTAGGTTGCAGCTTGGCATCAGGGGTTGGTGCTCCTTCCAGTAGGTGCTGGTAAATCAGGGGTTGGTGCTCCTTTCTATTGGTACAAATAAATAAGGGGTTGGTGCTCCTTCCAGTGGGTGCTGGTAAAGTGATTGTAAAGTTGTTGCTTTGTAAAGGCTGGATTTGGATGGTAGTGCAAGCAGTAATTCTTGAGGAGTAGCCACATTGGTGAACCTCGTTAAATCTTGTGTTGTGTGATGCTTTTCTGTTATTCTTGTTGTATCTTGTTATAAGTTTTAGTTACTTCTATTTTAAGAGCTGTAAATTCAATATTAAAAGAGCTACACTGATTCACCCCCCCTCTTAATGTCATTGTAAGACTAAAAATTGGTATCAGAGCCAAGTTCCTATACAAGCTTAACCGGCTAGGGTGATCTTGGAAGTAACACAATGGTAGGTGGTGAAGGTTTCTCATCAAACAAAGCACCATTGTTTGATGGATCTAATTACGCATTTTGGAGAATTAGGATGCAGACATATCTTTGTGCTTTGGGTTACGACATCTGGGATTCAGCAATTAGTGGATACACAATTCCCATCACTCCTCCAAAAGAGGCTGACAAAAAGAAACTATTTGAAAATAACTCAAAAGCAAAAAATGCTCTCATGTGTGGATTAGCAGACAGTGAACTAGTGAAGATCATGAACTGTAAAATGGCAAAAGAGATATGGGACAAATTAAGGAGCATTCATGAAGGAGATGATAAGATCAAGGAGGCCAAGTTACAGACACATCGAGCTCAGTTCGAAGCTTTGAAAATGAACTATGATGAAAACATTGAGGCATATATGCTGAGAGTCAATGGAATCATTAATGCGATCAGAGGACTCGACGAGGATATTGGAGACTCTACCATCGTGAAAAAGATATTAAGATCTCTTCCTCAAAGTTTTGATTCCAAAGTCTCAGCAATAGAAGAAGCTAAAGATCTAAATTATTTCAGTATAGATGAGATGTATGGTTCTTTAACTGCATATGAAATGAGGATAGGAAGAACTAAACCCACAGACAGAGAAGAAACTTTTAAAGCTCTTAAAAATAAAAACACTAAACAAGAGTCCGAGGAAGAAGGGACTTCAGATGAAATGGAAGCAAACTTTGTTAGAAATCAAAAAAAGGGAAAAGGAAAATACAGAGGAAAGCTACCATTTAAATGTTTCAACTGTGGAGGCATTGGGCATTTTGCGACTAAATGTCCACTTAAAGAGAAAAACAAAAATGATGAAGGATCGCACCATGAAAGAAGTGACTGGAAGAAAATGAACTTCAGAAAAGTCAACTTCAAGAAGAGAAGTTTCATCTCCAAGAATGTTAGTTCATCAAAAGACAGCTCCGAAGACGAGTCTGAAGAGGAAAAAGGTGAAGCTCTTTTCATGGCATTTGAAGAAGCAAAATCAGAAAAGGAAGAAGGAGTGATCTCTGAAGTATGTGGTGAAAACCCTGAGGCTGAAGTAGATCTAGAAGGTGAGTTGATCTCTGCACTTGAAGAGTGGGAGATAGAAAAGAAAAAGAATAAAAAACTTTCAAAAAAGCTTGCGGATGCAAATGAAATCATAACCAGTTTGAAAGTACAGATAGAAGAATCCAAGAAAATCTCCAAAGATCTTGAAGTACAAATAACCATGAGAATAGACTATTGCAGCAAGCTAGAAGAAGAGACTGTTGGTTTGAGAATGTAGCTAGAAGAGATGAACAAGAAAATTAGTTGTTATCACAAACGTGAAGAAAGTTCTATGAAGTTGGATAAGATCATAAATGACCAAAGACCTGCAGGCATCAAGTTTGGTCTGGGTTTCATCGAAGGAGAATCATCAAGTGGATAAAAGGCCAAAAATGTAGAATCCACAAAGAATGAAGATAAGAAACATGTTGATCAAGGCAAAATGCCTCATGCAAAAGAAAGCAATAATGCAAGGCTCGAAAGGAGAACTGACAATGATGTATTCACCAATGTCACACATCAAAGAAGAAGAAGACCTATGGCTCCTACAACAACATGGCAAAGACCATCTCCTAGGTTCAATTATCCCTTCTCTGGTTTCTATTTTAAATGCAATGGCTATGGACATAAAATCTCAGACTGCAAATACAATGTTAGACCAAGGAATTTCACCAGTAGAAATGCTTTTTCTCCTCTAATGAATTATATAGTAGAATGTTATAACTGTCATAATTTTGGACACATTGCAAGAAACTGTAGAAGCACATTCTCTTCAAATCAGTTTCAGGGAAGAAAAGTTCAACCAAATTGGATGAGACAAAATAGAAAACTTCTTGTAAAACATGCACAAGCTGCTGATAAGGGAAAGGCAAAACAAGAACCCAAAACCACTATCAAGACAGAGTGGAAAGAAAAGGAACAACTTAAGGAAGAAAAGGAATCCTTAATTGTACAAACAACATTTAAAGCACAGAATAAATATGTGCCATGGATACTTGATAGTGGATGCTCCAGTCATATGACAGGTAACAAACAAAAATTTGAGAAGTTGCAAAAATATGAAGGTGGGTCAGTAAAGTTTGGAAACAATGATGGAGCTAAGATAGTTGGCAAAGGATCTGTCAAAATTATTAATGGAAAAATTAAGTCATAAGAAGTCTTGTTTGTAGATGGTTTGAAACATAACCTGTTGAGCGTAAGCCAGATCTGTGATAAAGGTCATGAGGTAGTTTTTAAGAAGCAGGGTTGTGAAGTCAGAAAGACAAACAGTGGAAAATTGATAGCAACTAGATCAAGAACATCTGGAAACCTGTACACGCTCTCAGAGACCTTAGAAGGAGCTTGTTTTATTGGACAGGAAGAAGAAAATTGGTTGTGGCACAAGAGACTCGGTCATATCAGTTTTGATAACCTTGTAAAAATCACCTCAAAAGGAGCAGTGAGAGACATTCCCACCATCAGTAAACCTGCAAACAACATTTTTTCTTCATGCCAAAAGGGGAAACAAACTCGAGTCTCTTTCAAAATAGAAAATGGGCATCTTATTGTTCTTGTTGTGTATGTAGATGATATCATATTTAGCAGCAGTAAAGATGAGTCCTGTAAAGATTTAGCAAATAAGATGCAAAAGGAATTTGAAATGTCAATGATTGGTGAACTGTCATATTTCCTCGGCTTGCAAGTTAATCAAAGTAAGAAGGGCATTTTTATTTATCAAGTTAAATATGTAAAAGAGATGTTAAAGAAATTCACAATGGAGGATTGTAAGCCAGTTAGCACTCCCATGACGACATGCTGCAAGTTGAGCAAAGATGACAAATCACCACCTATAGACCAAACCATATACAAATCTATGATTGGAAGCCCACTGCACTGACAACTACTAGACCAGATATTTTGTAGGCAGTATGCATGGTAGCACAGTTTCAGGCCAATCCCAAGGAGACTCATGTGACAGCAGTAAAAAGGATTCTTCTGTATCTCAAGGGTACTATGGAGTATAGATTGTGGTATCCAAAAGGTAAAGACTTCACCCTTATATCATACTCAAATGCAGATTGTGCAGGATGTGTAGATGACAGAAAGAGTACCAGTGGAGGTGCATTCTATCTTGGAGATAGATTGGTTGCATGGCACAATAAGAAGCAAGAGTCAATTTCTTTATCAACAACAAAGGCAAAATATATTGCAGCGACAACATGTTGTATGTAGGTACTGTGGATGAAACAAACCCTGAAAGATCTTGGTATCTACTTCAGTGAACCAATATCAGTTAAGTGTGATAACACCAGTGCCATTAACATCTCCAAGAATCCAGTTATGCACTCATGCACAAAACACATCGCTATCAGGTATCACTTATTGAAGGAGAAAGTTGCAGAAGGTGAGGTTAAATTGGATTTTGTTCCAACTACAAAGCAAGTAGCAGATATCTTCACAAAACCATTGCCCAAGGAAGTTTTTGAGTACCTTCGTAATAAATTGGGAGTGGTCACACTTCCCAAAGATTGACTAGCTATAGGGATCACATTCTTAGGGGGAGCATCTAAGCATTTGATTATCTTGTTGCTCTTTGCTAAGTATAATCAATTTTGCTTGAGAATGTTGTGCATGGACTCAGGGGGAGTCTGCAGTAGCCCTTTGGTATTATTGTCAAAGGGGGAGAAGAGTTATAGGAAATTGCACATGTGTTGCCAACAATTCCAAAGGGGGAGATTGTTGAGCAAGGTGCAACAATGATATTGTCATTGTTGTCAACACAGTCAGATAGATCTGTTGATGCAATGGATAGGAAGTTCAAAAGCTAGTCAGATGCAGAAGACAGGAGTTCAAAGGTTACATAGAATATGTATAGTGATTTTCCAAGAACACCGAAGTAGACCACTTGCAAAAGATCAAAGAAAAAGACAAGTAAGAAAAGTGTCGCGATATCGCGACATATTCAGCAGGCAAGAAAAACTATCGCGATTTTGCGACATGTTGGAGGAGAGAGAAGAAGAAAGAAAAATTGTCGCGATATCGCGACATGTTGAGAAGAAAGAAAAACTGTCACGATTTCACGACATGTTGAGAAGAAAGAAAAACTGTCGCGATTTCGTGACATGTTGAGAAGAAAGAAAAATTGTCGTGATTTCGCGACATGTTCGAAGAGAAAGCACAAGCACGAAAAACTATCGCGATTTCGTGACATATTGGAAGAGAAAAAGGCAAGACAAAAAAGTGTCACGATTTCACAACATATTGGAAGAGAAAAATGCAAGACGAAAAAGTGTCACGATTTTGTGACATATTGTAAGGAAGGTTGTACGGTCAAAAAAAGTGTCGCGATTTTGCGACATATTGCAAGGAAGGTTGTACGGTCGAAAAAGTGTTGCGATTTCGTGACATATTGCAAGGAAGGTTGTACAGACAAAAAAGTGTCACGATTTTGTGACATATTGCAAGAGAGATTGTACGGACGAAAAAGTGTCATGATTTTGAGATATATTGCAGGAGAGAGAGTCCGAAAGAAAAAGTGTCGCGATATCGCGACATGTCAGGTTTTCGTGGCTCGAAGGCAAGGAAAAGTGCTAAGGAGAAAAAGTGTCGCGATATTGCAACATGTCGGGTTTTTGCGACCCAAAGGCAAGTAAAAGCGCTAAGGAGAAAAAGTGTCACGATATCACGACATGTCGGGTTTTCGTGACCCGAAGGCAAGAAAAAGTGCTAAGGAGAAAAAGTGTCGCGATATCGCGACATGTCGCATTTTCGCACGAAAGCGCAGGAAGGAAGAGAAAAAAAAGTGTCGCGATATCGCGACATGTTGTATTTTCGCGGGCCAAAGCAAAGAGAAAGAGGAGAGAGAAAATAGTGTCGCGATATCGCGACATGTTGTATTTTCGCGGGCCAAAGCAAAGAGAAAGAGGAGAGAGAAAATAGTGTCGCGATATCGCAACATGTTGTATTTTCACAGGCCAAAGTAAAGAGAAAGAGGAGAGAGAAAATAGTGTCGCGATATCCCGACATGTATTTTCGCTGGTCAAATATAAGAGAAAGCGTACGAAGTAACAAGTGTCGCGATATCGCGACATGTTGTATTCTCGCGGGCTAAAGTTAAGAGTAAGCGTACGGAGGCGAAAGTGTCACGATATCGCGACATGTGTTTTTGCGGCAACAGCAACAGAAGAGTTACAGGGGCAGTTGAAGTCAATGAAGACCGATGTAAGCCGACGAAGATTAGGGTTTGTAGTTGATGAAGTCTAGGGTTTGCAGCCGACTAAGAGTAGGGTTTACAGCAGACTAAGATTAATGTTTTTCTTCATGAAAATATTGTTATAAAAAGAGGGCTATTTGGAGAATTGTAAAGTGTTGAACACATCGTCGAATGCGTGTTGAAGTGTAAGTGTCAAAGGGCATGAAGTTCGGTCGTAGAGCACAGAGTGCAAGTCGTATCGAATCGTGCTAAGTGCAAAATTTGCAAAGGAAGTAGAGTGCACAAAAGGGATAAGACGATCGTTTGACTGTGATGCAGCAGATTGTGCGAAGTAATTTCGTAGAGAGAGTAGAGTGCACAGAGATCACTAAGGTGAAGCAGACTTGTCAGGATCTTGTAAAAGTGGAGGTATCTTTATATTAATCTTCTAGATTCATAATTCAAGTCTAGGTTGTAGCTTGGCATCAAGGGTTGGTGCTCCTTCTAGTAGGTGCTGGTAAATTAGGGGTTGGTGCTCCTTTCTGTTGGTACAGATAAATAAGGGGTTGGTGCTCCTTCCAGTGGGTGCTGGTAAAGTGATTGTAAAGTTGTTGCTTTGCAAAGGCTGGATTTGGATGGTAGTCCAAGCAGTCATTCTTGAGGAGTAGCCACATTGGTGAACCTCGTTAAATCTTATGTTGTGTGATGCTCTTCTGTTATTCTTGTTGTATCTTGTTATAAGTTTTAATTGCTTCTATTTTAAGAGCTGTAAATTCAAGATTAAAAGAGCTACACTAATTCACCCCCCCTCTCAGTGTCATTGTAAGACTAACATTATGTGAGGAAGAATTATCCCTTGTGGTGATTAGTTGAGATTGAGTTTAGAACATATTGAGTCTCTAACAATTCTCTTTATGCTTCTATGAGTTGAGTTGATATTGAGCCTAGAACATATTGAGTCTCTAACAATTCTCTTTATGCTTCTATGAGTTGATTTGAGTTGAGTTGAGCTAATATCATTGTGGATCATTGTTGTCATCCATTGAAGAGTACATTGTGTATCGCTCCAAATTTTTTGCATCCCTACCTTCAGGCTATTGGATCCATGCCCGGAAGGAGGATGGGAAAAGGATGATGCGGTACCTCGGACGAGAGGACTTTACGAAGGTCCCGCCTCTCAAGGGAGGTGTATTTTGGTGATTTTTCGACGGATGGTGGGTTCACCAGGAAACATTTAATGGCAGTTTCCACGCCTAGGTTTTGGAATGTGTTTAGATGAGTTCGTTTTGATCTTAAACATTCATCCTAGGTTTGGCCGAATGAATCTAAATTAAACTACATGAAAATGCAATTTTCATGAATACAACAAACAAATTTGAAAGCAAAAAATAGAGAATTTACAGGAGGAAAACGAGGAATACCTGATCCGGATGTCTGAAGAAGATTCTAATTTTGAAGCAGTCCCGATCGTCTGAGATTCGACAGAATCGTCTGCAATCAGACGAGATCGTCTGAGATCTGACGAATTCATCAGACGAATTCGTCAAAAACCTGCAAAACAGAAAATAGATGCAAAATACAAGAAATCCTACTGTGCAAATAGAGGCAAATTACACCAAATAGCAATATGAATACTGAACAATATTTAAGAACAGAAATTAAAGCAAATTACTGTACTTAAATGACAAAACATGATCTTAATATGCAATCTAGGCTAAATGGGTGAACTCCAGATGCAAAATAATGTAAAAACTGAATAAATTGTCTAATTTGCAGCATAAGATGACAGAGAAAAAGGTGAGAAAAACAAACTCCAGGCACTGATTGCCTCGATGTGGATTGCAGTCGAGATCGTCTCGCATCAGTACGAAATCGTCTCGTATTTGACAGGATCGCCTCCGATCTGGACAGGTTCGTTGGCGACGATGGGTGCTGGCTCCGGTTGAAAAATAATGTTGTACCTGCAACAAAATAATATGAAACTAATGCAAATGCAAAGTAGGGATGTTTCAACGTAGGGGGAATCAATTTACCAAGAATTTCAGCCAGGGGTTGGGGAGGGAAAATCCTAGAGGTTAAATAGGCTTAGAGGGAGTAGGTAGGAGGTTGGAGATCATCCCAATTTGGGAGATCTCCAACGGGGGAGGGTCCCAACGGCGCAGACACGCTTCTGCCCAGATTGGAGACCCGTTGGAACAGATTCCAACTATGCAAATTCAGTTTTGCGACAAGATCGTCTGGACGTCCTAGTCCAGACGAAATCGTCAAATGCAGGGTGATATCGTCTGATCGGCGACGATATCGTCAAACGGTCAAAACAACCTCTAAAATTGGCGCGAAAAAGGGGAAACGGAATACCCGACGGTTAACGGGCGGTTTGGGAGGTTAAATTTGATTTTAAAATTATTTACTAAGGTGAATGTAAATTTTATAATTTTACTGTGCCAATTTTAGGGTGCTACATTTTGCCCCCTCTTTAGCGAATTTTTCGAAGAAAATGCGTTAAAGATGAGTTCTTCTCGATCTACGAGAAAGCAAAAAATTATACCCATTTTTAGGCGACGATTCTTGGTCGAATCGTACGACAACTTACTATGGTGCCCCCTCCGTGTTTTTACCCAAATCGAACGTTTGAGGTAAAAACGCGAAAAAGCAAAATTAATTTGAATTATTTTTGAATGAAATTATGTTTGATATATGATATGTTTTTGATCATATGACTTGTGTTATGTGTATGTTTATGATGCTTTTATGTTTGATTGATTGATTTCATGTGATTATGTCGTTGGATATATTATAATTTGAATGTCATGCTTGTAATATTTGAAATGAAATAATCTGATGTAACAATTTGGTTGTTTGTAATGAAAATGTGATAAAAATAAAAAGAGACTTCTAACAATAATTTCAAAGGACATTGTCGCTATTATAGACCATTTCATGGAGTCGTTGCTCACTCGGTCGTCAAGCTAGTCCCATTTATAGAAATATTGTTAAAAGTAAAAAGAGTGCTTAAGAGACTGTCTTAAGACTTTGGTGCAATAGTGCAAATGATGATGATGATGATGATGATTTGTTTTCAGATTTCCATGAAAATATTATGCATGAAATATTTTAAAATGATTTTTGCTAGGCATAAATTCCTAAGTGTGATAAAATTTGTGAATAATTCCTTAGGAATTATACCATCATTGCAAAGTTTAAAGGTTGACATAATGACATGAAATAATGAAAATGTGTTTGCTGTTGAAAAGCATAATTTGTGTAACATAATGAATTAAGTCATATGGTTTTCATGATTTTTGAATAAATGGAAAATAAAAATTGGTACAATGGTTTGCGCTAGGCATAGAATATGTAGGTATAGACTTATACCATCATCGCGAAAATCAAAGAAAAATAGATAGTTTTATTGCATGGTTGATTTTTTGATGAAGAGAAAAGATGAAAATGAGGACTTGCGCTAGGCATAAAATTCCAATTTTGGTTTTGGAACTATACCATCGTCGCGAAAGTCGACACGATATATATGATATGTTTTGAAAGAAATTTTTGATTTTTCTATTATATAGTTGTCTTTGTGGTAAACAACTGTACTTGATTTATTCCAAACAAGTTGCAAAAAAAATAATATTTCAAAGTATTTTGAAGACAAAAAGTTAGATTTATAAGGAATCCCATGTGCATATGTGCATTCATTTCCGATCTTGATTTATCATAATGATAGACAAAATCTCTCAAATACAAATGTGTGTGCAATTGCATTGTTCATTTACCAATTTTGAGCAAGATACTATGATACAAGTGATTTGAAGAAACCAAATAAATGTTCATTAACCATGATGTAGATGCATATAACCATATTAGACTACTATGTAGGTCGGATTATCAAGAGCTAGCTAATCCATAAGCAGACATAGGTCTGTACAAAAGAAGGTCGCTAATGTGACAGACATATCGCCACGCTAGGAGTTACCCAAGGCCAAGCAGGTTGGGCACAAACCACCTTGTTATGGGGCTTACCTCACGCTTTTCGAATAATTGAGAATTCCGGGGATTCAAGCTCATCAACCCTTCTTTTCTTTTCAAAGGGTAGGGAAAGGGATTTTATTGCTTTCTTGCTTTCTTTTGAACTTTGCATATTTTTCTTTTGTATTTCTTTTGCTTGATAATGCTTGGAACATTGCTATAATGATATAAAAGAACATTTCTCTTTTCTCTTTTTCTTGAATTTTTCTTTTCTTTTTCTTTGCTAGGGATACTTGCTCGGATTAGCTGTAGAGCAAGGGATTTTTATTCTGGGTAGGGGTGAGCTTGTCCTTTTGCCAATTCTCAAAGATTCTAGACCATGTGCATGATAGGATAGCAAGGGAAACTTTTCGCTCAAGAAATCAGTTCTACTATGTAGCAAAACATGGAAATTACAAATATAATCATTTTATTGTGAAAAGATGTGCTTGGTTTAAGTAAATAACAAGATCAATTCTCTATGCTCAAACTTTATTTAATTGAATTTTGTGGACTTTGATATAAGAGAGATTAGTAATCATGCCAGATAAAATCAAGATATTTATTTTTGTGAGTGTGCAAGTGAGGGATTCAAAATAAATGCTAATTTTATCCAAAATAAGTTGAAACATATAACTGCAATAATTGTAAGAAAATATATATAAACATTTTTGAGAAGTTTTGAGAATGTTGACTCTCTCTTTCTTTCTGTATATTGTTTTGGTTTCGAAAGAGTCAAGCATATAGCTGTTTTTAGATTTTTATTTTGATTTTTGTTTTTGAGCAAAAAATTTAACAAGTGCTTTAAATAAATGCAATAGATAGTTTTTGAAGATTTTTGGAGATTTATGAATGTTTTTGGGTGTTTTTGGATATAAATTGAAAGAAATACAAGATAGTGATTTTGAACAAATATATACATGGATGAAATGACCAAATTTATGCATAGTAACGTTTAAGATGCAAAATATTCATGGGTTCTTTAAGTTCTTTACCATCTAAGGTAGATAATTTATATGCTCCTGATTCAAATTTAGCAGTAATGATGTATGGTCCAAGCCAGTTGGGCTCAAATTTACCTTTAAGTTCCTTGGTTGCATTTGTATTTTTTTGAAGATTTTGAGGATTTTGATTTTTTTGTATTTTGATTTTAATTTATGAATTGAAATTGGTGGTATATACAAGATGATCTATATACACTATACAAGGTTTATTTGAGTATAGCATGTCTAAGGTTGCTTCAAAATCAAAGGAGGTTTTGAAGGATAATCCGGTTGAGGTGAAGGTAAGAATATAAGGTGATGAATAAAAGGTAGTGATAACAAAAGCTTTGTTATAATGTAGAATAATGTAGAAAAAGATTTGACTTTTATATGTGGAAAATTGATCATGTTACAAAATAAAATGTCAGAAGGATAAGAAAGTTCTTCATTCTTATCACTATATTCCAAATCTTGATAAGATGGAGAAAGTATATGTGAAAGATATGCATGAGTGTTATTTGGTAAACAAGGATGATCATATATGGATGAAGAAAAGTGATGGATAGAAGATAATTGTGATAATAGAGAATGTATAGAACTTGATGTTTCAATCGTTAAATATTCTTCAAATGGTTTTGGGTCACCATGTATGGTAACAATTTTATTTGCAAGTTCAAACTTCAAACATTGGTGAAGAGTGGAAGGGACAACCCTCATCGTATGAATCCAAGGACTCCGGAGAAGTAGGTTGTAAGGTGAAGGACAATATCCTACATAGAATAAAGTATCCAGGATCTTGGATCCAATATTAAGGGGAAGAATTATAGTACCTTGAGCTTCTTGAATTTCATTGTTAAAAGATTTTATAATAACATTTGATTCATTAAGATCTTCTTCCTTTAATTTGAGTTTTTGGAATAATTGATAAGTGCATAAATTAAGAGAGGAGTCATTATCTACCATGATAGCTCTAACAAGTGTTTCTTTACTAGATCTCGTAATGTAAAGATAGGAGTCTTCTTGTGGAGTAGAGGAAGGAATATCCTCATCATAGAATGAAATATGGTTAACCTCAAGAGGGTTTATACCATTAATTATGTTCTTAGAGAAAATATGATGAGGAACAAATTGTTGGCTAGGTATTTTGAACAAAATTTCCTTATGAGAAATTTGTAATACTTCTAAAAGGGATATCTTTGCTTGAGGATTAATCACTTGTTGTTGGTTATCAAAGTGGATTTCAGATTGAGATTTTGATTCTAAAGATGAGCTTTCTATGCTTACATTCCATTTTGGATCATTCTCTAGAGCCAAAGATAGTTTTGAAGGTTGGTCAAATGAGGAATCCATATCTTGAATATCAGATTGAGTTGATTGAACTTGAGGTTGCTCATTTGTAGTTTTTGTTACAATATTAATAATATCATCATGATGGGACACATTAACATGCAATATTTGATTGGTTTCTTGTTGTTGATAATTGAGTAGGGGTTCTTGGGAGATCCCCATGTCTTGATTGATTATTGGTATTTGTTGTGTAGGAGTTTGATTGTTTACTTGGAGATTTATAATCAGTTGTAGATTGTAATTCCTTTATATTAAAAAGACCCTTATCAATCAAATCTTGAATTGCACATCTTAAATCTTTACAATTTTGTGTCATATGTCCATCTACTCTATGATATTCACAATGTAGCTCAGGTTTAAACCAATCTGTTGTGGTATCAAGTTGTCTTATGGAAGGGAGTTCAATCTTATTTGTGTCAAGTAAATACTTGAGAATTATATCCATTGGTTGATTGAGCTTAGTAAATTTACGTGATGAAGGTTTTTGAGAGGTTTTTGATAAATGCCTTAGGAATTTCGTCATAAAAGGACCTAATGGTTTCTCACCTCTACTTTCTTTATTATGGGTAGAATGATGACAGGAAGATTGCGATGTAGGAGGTGAGTGCATGGTAGAATTGGAAGAATAAGTATTTTCTTGTTGAAATGGATGTGTTGTATTGAAAGAAGAGTATTGAAAAGGTGGAGGAGGATTATATGTGGATTGATAGACATAATATGGATATATGGGAGAATAGATAATATCATTATGAAGAGGATTGGCAAAGGGATTGTTTTGTTGGGTTATGGATGAAAAATAAGAAGAGTGTGATGGAGGTGGTGTTGAATAGGGATGAGGTTGGTCATAATCAACAAATGTATTTAGCTGAATTCTTCCAACATTACTGATGGACTCATATTGATTTGAGTAAAAACTCATGGTTTCTTTAGTACTTCTAAAAGTAATATTTAGCATCTACTATTTAGGATTGAATATAAAACATACAAACTTGAAATGATGATTTTGTTTTTGTTTTTCTTGTATATATATATATTTTTTTTGTTTTTGTTTTCAAAAGGTTATGATGCATTCACGTCGGGTTCACCAAAATGTATCGCTCCAAATTTTTCGCATCCCTACCTTCAGGCTATTGGATCCGTGCCCGAAAGGAGGATGGGAAAAGGATGATGCGGTACCTCGGACGAGAGGACTTTACGAAGGTCCCGCCTCTCAAGGGAGGTGTATTTTGGTGATTTTTCGACGGATGGTGGGTTCACCAGGAAACATTTAATGGCAGTTTCCACGCCTAGGTTTTGGAATGTGTTTAGATGAGTTCGTTTTGATCTTAAACATTCATCCTAGGTTTGGCCGAATGAATCTAAATTAAACTACATGAAAATGCAATTTTCATGAATACAACAAACAAATTTGAAAGCAAAAAATAGAGAATTTACAGGAGGAAAATGGGGAATACCTGATCCGGATGTCTGAAGAAGATTTTGATTTTGAAGAAGTCCCGATCGTCTGAGATTCGACAGAATCATCTGCAATCAGACGAGATCGTCCGAGATCTGACGAATTCGTCAGACGAATTCGTCAGAAACCTGCAAAACAGAAAATAGATGCAAAATACAAGAAATCCTACTATGCAAACAGAGGCAAATTACACCAAATAGCAATATGAATACTGAACAATATTTAAGAACAGAAATTAAAGCAAATTACTGTACTTAAATGACAAAACATGATCTTAATATGCAATCTAGGCTAAATGGGTGAACTCCGGATGCAAAATAATGTAAAAACTGAATAAATTGTCTAATTTGCAGCATAAGATGATAGAGAAAAAGGTGAGAAAAACAAACTCCAAGCACTGATTGCCTCGATGTGGATTGCAGTCGAGATCGTCTCGCATCAATACGAAATCGTCTCGTATTTGACAGGATCGCCTCCGATCTGGACAGGTTCGTTGGCGACGATGGGTGCTGGCTCCGGTTGAAAAATAATGCTGTACCTGCAACAAAATAATATGAAACTAATGCAAATGCAAAGTAGGGATGTTTCAACGTAGGGGGAATCAATTTACCAAGAATTTCAGCCGAGGGGTTGGGGAGGGAAAATCCTAGAGGTTAAATAGGCTTAGAGGGAGTAGGTAGGAGGTTGGAGATCATCCCAATTTGGGAGATCTCCAACGGGGAGGGTCCCAACGGCACAGACACGCTTCTGCCCAGATTGGAGACCCGTTGGAACAGATTCCAACTATGCAAATTTAGTTTTGCGACAAGATCGTCTGGACGTCCTAGTCCAGACGAAATCGTCAAATCTGGGGCGATATCGTCTGATCGGCGATGATATCGTCAAACGGTCAAAACAACCTCTAAAATTGGCACGAAAAAGGGGGAAACGGAATACCCGATGGTTAACGGGCGGTTTGGGAGGTTAAATTTGATTTTAAAATTATTTACTAAGGTGAATGTAAATTTTATAATTTTATTGCGCCAATTTTAGGGTGCTACACATTGCCATTCATTGTTGAGTTCATCTTTGAGCTTTTCCTTGATAGATTTGTGGATGAGATTTGAGTGCTACTTGAGCATGATTTAGTGAGCCTTTGAGAAGGTATTTGTGGACAGTTTTGGGCAAGTTCTTGGTGAGCTTGCTAGAGCAAATTTGGACATGTTCTTAGTGAGCTTGTTGGAGCAGATTTGGGCAAGTTATTGGTGAGTTTTCTTGAGCATATTTGATAAGTTATGTGTGAGCCTATTGAGCAGGTTCTTAGTGAGCCTATTGATAGAGATTTGGAGGTGACAAATTACAAAGGACAGAGAATCAGTGGATAGATATCCAGCAGTAAGCACAGTTGAAGACAAATCTGAGTGAGGAGTCTTCAAGTGGAGAGAGGTCTACCAATTAGTGCATCATAGAGACAGAGTCTTCTAGAAGATCACATAGCCATAGTAGAAAGGAAAAGAGTTCTCCTATGGAAGAGATCCATGAACTTGATATTAGGGGATCAACATCTCCTTTGGACAGAGATCCATAAACATTGTAATTGTGAGTGATTCCCAAAGAGATTGATTGAGAAAGTTTTAGTAAAATATTTTCTCCGTGGAGTATCCCACATTGGGTGAACCACGTAAATTATGGTGTC
The DNA here is from genome assembly GCA_028583015.1 of Wollemia nobilis. Lineage (NCBI taxonomy): Eukaryota > Viridiplantae > Streptophyta > Pinopsida > Araucariales > Araucariaceae > Wollemia > Wollemia nobilis. The sequence continues at coordinate 1,414,102 of JAQPPZ010002729.1, read as the reverse complement.
TCTATTGTGTATGGTATTTTATCCATTGATTTGATTACTGCTATTGATACTGATATCTATACACAACATAATATTTAATTAAAATAAAAAGTAAAAAGTGGTCTTATATTGTTCACCCTCCCTCTCTTAGTATAAGCTTGTGTTCTTCATGGTGTCTTCAGAATGCGTTCTTGCTCCCAACAGAAGTGAGTGGGATTCTAATTATCCAATGCTAGGCCACTATAGCTTAAGTAGTTATCCAATGCTAGTGTAATGCTACTAGTTTTGCACACAAGAAAATAGCAAATGGTTCAAAAAAAACAATGAGGGCTCCATAGTGTGAGACCCTTATAAATCAATACAAACCCTAGCTATGCAATAACAAAATGTGAACAGATACTAACAACACAATAAAATATAACAACAATGATTGTGATTTACCTTGCTTATCTACCATTCTCTAATCTAATACAATTTATTGCAGTGGATTGGTGTGGCGATGCCCTAGAGTTGCTCGAGGTCTAGTAGGGTTGTAGAGCTCTGGCATAAAATACCTGTGGGTGCTCGATGGCTGCAGTAAATTCTCGTGGATGCTCAAGAATAATGGAGGATACCTAGAGGTACTTGGTGATAGGGAAGAAGCACCCAAATATGCTTGGGAATGATAGGGAGCACTCGAAGGCGTTCGATGGTTGAATGGAAAGTTTGTAGAAGCAGATCTAGCTAAGCGAAGGAGGCGATGGTGGATGCGAAGGCTATGGCAAGTGAGGATGGAAGGTAAGAGCACTTGGATAGTCCATAAAACTCAAGGCCAAGAGACTTAGGATTAAGGGAAAACTTAGGGTTTGAGCCATCAAAATGGCTCCTACTTATAATCTCACCTAGGGCACATTAGGGTTTTGACAACACAAATTATGCGATCAAGATTAAAACATGACAGAGGGTGGAGATTAAATCTAGGGTGTGGCATGGATTGATGTGGATGAATGGATAGGATTAAGTGAAATTGTATTGCTAGGATTAATTCACTTATATAAATATATTTATTACATATAATAAAATATATTATGTAAAATATTAATATTTAAATATATAAAAAATAAATATATATATGAATAATGGGTGGAAATGGCGAGAAGACCTGAATGGACGACAAGTGGCTAGGTTTTGGTGTATACAGTTGTATCTTCAGAATCTATATTTTCTAAGAGTTATGTCCTAAAAAAAATGAGATATGTTAAACAAGCCCAAAGATATTATGTTCAAGAAAGTAAACTTTATTGGAAACACCAAATGATATACTACTACTCTACTTATTTTAGAAAGAGTTTCCCAGGTCCTAAAAGAATATCATTTTGGATACTATGGAGGTCACTTTGCTCCAAAATCCACAACTACTAAAACTATGAGTTGGTTACTATTGGCCTACCTTGTTAAAATATGTTCATCAATTAGTCAGAAGTTGTCATAATTATCAAGTATTTGTAGGAAAGAAACAATTGTCAGCTATGCCTCTAAGACCAGTGATCATAGAAACTCCTTTTACATAGTGGAGAATTGATATCACTGGTGAAATTAATCCTAACTCTTCTATGGTTCATGGATAGATCATAACAACTACAAACTACTTTACTAAGTGGGTAGAAGAAGCTCCCCTTAATAATTCAATGACTAAAGTTGTAATCATATTTCTTGAAGAAAACATTTTGACTAGGTTCGGGGTTCCTAAGAATATAGTTAATATATAATGGAAACTATTTCATCTCCTTTTAAATGATTAAAATATGTGCCAAATATATTATAGAGCTTTCTTATGCTACAAATTATTATCCTTAGGGAAATGGTCTGGCTAAATCCTCTAATAAAAATCTCATTACCATGATTAATAGATCACTAAGCAAAAATAAAATAAGTTGGGATAGTGAGTTAAATTATACTCTATGGGTAGATATATTATCTATTAAAACAAGTATAGGTAAGTCCCCATATGAACTAGTGTATGGTGGGAATGCTCTATTACTTCCTCAAGTAGAAAGAACTACTATATCTCTACTTCTACAAGACCATGAGAATCCAAATGCTTTGCAAAGAAGATTAGATTAGATTGTGCAGTTACAATAGGATAGAAGAGAAGCTCTAGTAAAAATGATAGAACAAACTCAAAAAATAGTACAACTTTTCAACAAGAAATCAAAAGGAAATCCATTTATAGAAGGAGATATAGTAATATATTGGGATCCCAAAAATGATAAACATGAAGAGAAAGGAAAACTAGAGCTAAATGTCTTGGATCATATCATATTGTTTAGATAGTTGGAAAACATACTTACAAACTGTAGACCCTAGAAGGAGAGCAGATGCAGATTCCAATCAATGGCCAACATCTAAAACTCTATCACCCAACATTTAGGTTTATGAGAGTAGGATGCATCATACTACAAAAAAAAAGAGAAGAGTGTGTGTGTGTGTGTTTTCTTTTCCATTTTTTGTAAAACACTTTGTTCTTCTTTATTTCATAGATTTAAGTGATTAGGTAGGATGTTACATATCATTTGATCAACAAAGATATTTTGGAGTTCTCAGGTGGACAATTGTTAGTACCAATTTTTCACCTATCCTAGTTGAAGCCTAAGTTGGATCCTTAAAATCCAACTTAAGGTTTACCCCTATTTTTTTAAAAAATCATGTCCTATGGAGTCTTAGGTCTAGGGTGTATTGTTTCCATTGAAGTTTCTTTTAAAATCAATCAATTGTTCAAGTTTTGCAATAATATTTGGGTTAGTCCCCATATTTTAAAATATGGTGTATAGGTGTTTAGAGTACTCTTTTATTTTATTTTTTCATTAATTCTAGTTTGATTATTGGAATTATAGGTCTTTTCAAATTTTGTAATAGCAAGAATACATTTTAAGGTCTTGAGATTCCATATAACCCATAAAAGCTCCTTGTGTTTTCAAATTTTCCTTGGCAAAATAATTATTATCCTTGGCCTTGGCCTTAATTCCCCATTTTTTATTTCCTTGCAAGTCAAAATTCTTTTAAAAAATCTTAAGGTACCTAGTCAAAATCATCTCATGCACCCCAAGACCCTATTTTTATGCTCTCAAGCTAATACCAACTCCTAAGGTATAAATCCTAGGTTGCACATAAATAAGAATTAAACATCTCACTTAAGTTTTTCCTAAAGTCCCATTAAGTCTATGCTCTCCTTTTTCTGCTAAAACCTGTACATATTTCTCATATCCTACGGTGTGCGAAAAGGTAAAGTCCATTTAGCGGTTCATGTTTATCCTCCTAAAATTTGCTAAGAAACCAGTCACTTCAAAATGTATGACCTACATTTACCGTCGCATGGACGAACGATGTCTATCACTCATTCCTACCAAATGTTTTCCTGCTCAAATATTATTTTTGCATCCATAATTTTTAAACCCAAAAAAATTATTTTCATGTTCCCCCTTTGACATAATTTTCTCCTAAGGTCCTTTTCCTAAGTTGTAGAGCATTAATATTATTGACACTCCTAAGGTTATTTAGCAATGTATTTCTTGATGTCTTTGCACCCTCTTCTATTAAAATCCATGCAAGTTCTTCATATCCTACAGTCTACAAGGATCCTTGTCAGATCTATAGTAGGCCTTGATCAAGGATGAACATCTTTTAAAATGGCTAAACACATTATATTAAATGGATAGTCTATGTTGACCTAAAAGAGCTTCTAGATTAAATGCATGCAAGACACATGGAATCCACTAAGTTGAATGTAGAAAATAGAAAGGGAATTGAAAATTCAAGGCACAAGTATAACAGTATGCATAAATTGTTGTTAGATCTACGATAGGCATTAAGCCACAGATATGGATGAAAGGGTGCCATCATTAGGAAGATTTAATTTGTCTTATCTGATAGAAAATCAATGTTGAGCAAGGTGCAAAAACAGTATTGTCATTGTTGTCAACACAGACAGATGGATCAATTGATGATGCAGTGAACAGGAGTTCATTGGTCAGTTATGTGCATGTACAGTGAATTTCCAAGAAGACAGAAGTGGCCCAGATTCAAAGGATCAAAGAAAAAGACAAGTAAGAAAAGCGTCACGATATCGCGACATGTTTTCTGTCGTGATATCGTGACATATCGGAGGAGAGAGAAAATGCTGGCAAAAATGTCGCGATTTCGCGACATATCGGAGGAGAGAGAAAATGCTGGAAAAAATGTCACGATTTCGCGACATATCGGAGGAGAGAGAAAATGTTGGAAAAAATGTCGCGATATCGCGACATATTGGAGGAGAGAGAAAATGTTGGAAAAAATGTCGCGATATCGCGACATATCGGAGGAGAGAGAAAATGCTGGCAAAAATGTCACGATTTCGTGACATGTTGGAGGAGAGAGAAAGCAGGCAAAAGTGTCACGATTTCGTGACATGTTCGAAGAGAAGGCACAGGCAAAGAAAACTGTCGCGATTTCGCGACATGTTTGGAGAGAAGGCGCAAGCAAAGAAAACTGTCATGATTTCGTGACATGTTTGGAGAGAAGGCGCAAGCAAAGAAAACTATCGCGATTTCGTGACATGTTCGGGGAGAAGGCGCAAGCAAAGAAAACTGTCGCGATTTCACGACAATCTGCAAGAGAGGCAGTACGGACGAAAATGTGTCGCGATTTCGTGACATGTTTGAGAGAAGGAGCTCGCAAAGAAAAGTGTCACGATTTCGCGACAATTTGCAAGAGAAGCAGTACGGACGAAAATGTGTCACGATTTCGTGACATGTTCGAGAGAAAGAGCTTGCAAGGAAAAGTGTCACGATTTCGTGATAATTTGCAAGAAGAGTGTACGGATGAGAAAGTGTCACGATTTCGTGACATGTTCCATTTTCACGGGCGAAAGGCAGAGAAAGGCACAAGGCAAGAAAGTGTCACGATTTCGTGACATGTTCATGGTTTCCTGGTGCATGTCGAGAAAAGTGTAAGGAAGCGAAAAGATGTCACGATATTCGCGACATGTCATGTTTCGTTAGGTGCATGAGAGAAAGTGCAAGGAGGAAAGTGTCGCGATTTCGCGACATGTCATGATTTTTCGGGTGCATGCCAAGAAAAGTGTAAGGAAGCGAAAAGTGTCACGATTTTGTGACATGTCATGTTTTGGGTGAGCGAGAAGAGTGCAAGGAAGCGAAAGTGTCATGATTTTGTGACATGTTTTTTTTTGGTGCAAGAGAGAGAGGAAAAGTGTCATGATTTCGTGACATGTGTTTTCACGCATACAGGCCGAGAAGAAGACAAAAGGTTGTCAGAGCGGTGGATCTACTATCAGAGCTATAAGAGAATTGAAAAGAGTGCCATCGTAAAAGAGTAAATGTGCCGCTAGGGCAGTTGCATGCAGAAGTAAATTTTGGCTCAGAATTGAAAAGAGTGCCATCGTAAAAGAGTTAAAGTGTTAAATGTAGGGGGTTGCGTGCAGAAGTAAAGTGTGGCTCAAAATTGAAAAGAGTGCCATCGTAAAAGAGTTAAAGTGTTGCTAAAAGAGTAAATGCATCGCGAGGGCAGTTGCATGTAGATGTGTGTTGTAAGAGAGTGACAAGCAGAGCCGAAAGAATGTTTCGTGTATAGTAAGTTAGGGTTAGGGTTGAGCTCTACACGAGGCATGAGTGTTGTGGATTGTCGAATAAAAGAATAAATGTGCTGAGAAAAGTGGTTGTTATAAAGTGCTGTGAAAAAGGATGTATATAAAGGCACGACTGAGATAGAGTGAAATATACAGAGTGCAGCAGAAAGAGTGTAGTAGAGAGAGTGCGGTTGTAAGTGCACGGAAGGAATATGTGTTTCCTGGATTGAAAGTGAGGTTAGGTGAGCAATAGACCAGTGAGGGTCTTGTAAAAGTGAAGGCATATTTATGTCAATCTAAGATTCAAAATAGAAATCCAAGTTGGTGCTTGGAATCAAGGGTTGGTGCTCCTTCTAGTTGGTGTGGTAAATGGGGGTCCTTGCTGGTAAATTAGGGGTTGGTGCTCCTTTCTATTGGTGTAGATAAATTAGGGGTTGGTGCTCCTTTCTGTTGGTGCAGATAAATTAGGGGTTGGTGCTCCTTCTAGTGGGTGCTGGTAAATTGTTTGTAAAGTTGGTGCTTTGCAAAGGCTGGATTTGGATGGGAGTCCAAGCAGTCTAATTTTTGAGGAGTAGCCAAAACTGGTGAACCTCGTTAAATCGTGTGTTGTGGATTGCTCTCTTGTTTAATTGCTTTATCTATTTTTAAGTTCTCCCTGCTTAAGTTTTAAAGAGTTGTAGATCTAAATTTAAATAGCTACATTGATTCACCCCCCTCTCAGTGTCATTGTGAGAATATCAATTGGTATCAGAGCAAGGTTCCTGAACAAGCTCAATCAGCTAAGGTGATCTTGGAAGAAACACAATGGCCGGTGGTGAAGGATTTTCATCCAACAAAGCTCCTTTGTTCGATGGAACTAATTACTCTTTCTGGAGACTCAGGATGCGAGACTTATCTGTGTGCTTTGGGATATGACATTTGGGAGTCAGTAGACAGTGGATACACAATACCCTCTACTCCTCCAACAGATGTTGCTTGAGAAGAAAAAGTTTGAGAATAACTCTAAAGCAAAGAATGCTATAATGTGTGGGTTAGTAGACAGTGAACTGATAAGGATCATGAGCTGTAAAATGGCAAAAGACATGTGGGACAAACTACAGAGCATTCATGAAGGAGACGGCAAGATCAAGGAAGCCAAGCTACAAACGCATCGAGCTCAGTTCGAAGCATTAAAAATGAATGACGATGAGAACATAGAGGCCTATATCTTTGAGAGTCAATGGAATCATTAATGCGATTAGAGGACTCGACGAGGAAATGGAAGATGCGGTCGTCGTGAAAAAGGTACTAAGAACTCTTCACAAAAGATTTGATTCTAAAGTTTTTGCTATAGAAGAAGCTAAAGATCTAAATACTTTTAGCATGGATGAAATGCATGGTTCTTTAACTACATACGAAATGAGAATAGGACAAACTAAGCCCTCAGACAGAGAAGCTACTTTTAAAGCACACAAAAATATAAAAGCTAAACAAGAATCGAGGAAGAAGAGTCTTCGGATGAAACAGAAGCAAACTTTGTTAGGAAACTAATAAAGGGAAAAGGAAAGTATAGAGGAAAGTTACCGCTTAAGTGCTTCAACTATGGAGGCATCGGGCACTTTGCTGCTAATTGTCCAATGAATGAGAAAAACAAAAATAATGAAGGGTCACACCAAGAAAGAAGTGACTGGAAGAAGAAACCACATTTTAGAAAAAGCAACTTCAAGAAGAAAAGTTTCATATCCAAGAATGTCGGCTCTTACGAAGACTGCTCCGGTGAGGACTACGAAGAAGAAGCGAGATGAAGCTCTGTTCATGGCATTTGAAGAAAGAAAAATAGAGGAAAAATAGGAATGTAATGAAAAACCTGAGGATGAGGCTGAAGTATATCTGGAAGGTGAGTTGGTTGTTGCACTTAAAGAGCTGAGCACAAGAAGGAAAAAGAATAAAAAGGTTTCAAGAAAGCTTGAGGATGCCAATGAAAGAATAAACAGCTTGAAAGTACAGACAGACGAATTTAAGAAAATGTCTGAAGTTCTCGAAGTACAATTAACCGTAAAGACAGATGAGTGCAGCAAGCTAGAAGAAGACATTGTTAGGTTAAGGATGCAGCTAGAGGAGATGAATCGAAAATTGAGTTGTTATCATAAGTTTGAAGAAAGTTCTGTAAAGATGGATAAAATTTTAAATAACCAAAGGCCTTCTGGCATCAAATTTGGTTTGGGCTTCGATGAAGGAGAATCATCAAAGGGATCAAAGGCCATAAATGTAGAACCCATAAAGAAAGAAGATAAGATCGGGGTTGATCAAGAAAAAACAAATCATGCCAAAGAAAGCAATAATGCCAGACTCAAGAGGAGTACTGACAAAGATGGATTCACAAAAGTCACACATCCAAGAAGGAGAAGATTCATGGCTCCTACTTCAAAATGGCAAAGACCTTCACCCAGGTTTAATCATTCCTTTTTTGGTTATTGTTTTAAATGCAATGCTTATGGTCATAAGATTTCAGATTGCGAGTTATAATGTAGCACAAAGGAATTTCACCAGTAGAAATGTCTTTTCTCCATTGATGGATTATGCGGTAGAATGTTATAACTGTCATAATTTTGGACACATTGCAAGAAACTGTAGAAGCACTTTTGCAGCAAATAAATATCAGGGTAGAAAATCTCAACCAAATGGATTGAAACAAAACAAAAAATTTCTTGAAAAATAGGCACAAGCTAATGAAAGGGGAAAGGCAAAACAAGTAGCCAAAACTGCTATCAAACCAGAATGAAAAGAAAAGGAGAAACTCCAAAAAAGGAGAAACTCAAGGAAGAAAAGGAATCTTTGATTGTTCGGACTGCTTTTAAAGCACAGAACAAATCTGCACCATGGATACTTGATAGTGGATGCTCCGAGTCACATGACAGGTGACAAGCAAAAATTTGAGAAGTTACAGAATTACGAAGGTGGTTACGTGAAATTTGGAAATAATGATGGAGCAAAGATAGTTGGCAAAGGATCAGTCAAGATCGGTGATGGAAAGATCAATTCAAAAGAAGTCTTGTTTGTGATTGGTCTGAAGCATAACTTGCTCGGCGTAAGTCAAATCTGTGACGAGAGGTCATGAAGTAATTTTTAAGAAGCGGGGTTGTGAAGTGAGAAAAGCTAACGAGTGGGAAGTTGATTGCTACTGGATCAAGGACTTATGGAAACCTGTATACTCTCTCAGAGACTTCAGAAGGAGCATGCTTGATTGGACAGGAAGATGAAAATTGGTTGTGGCATAAGAGGCTCGGTCATATCGGCTTTGACAATTTGGTAAAAATAAGCTCAAAAGGGGAGTAAGAGATATACCCTCCATTGGCAAACCACTAAATAGTATTTGTGCTTCATGCCAAAAGGGGAAGCAAACTAGAGCCACATTTAAATCAAAGGAGTACTTTACCGGCAAACCTTTAGAACTAATACATGCTGATTTATGTGGACCCATGAGAACACAAAGTATAAATGGTGACAAATACTTTATCTTGTGCATAGATGACTATTCCAGAATGACCTGGATATTCTTTTTGAAGCAAAAATCTGAAGCTTTTGAAATGTTCAAGACTTTCAAAAACCAAGTTGAGAATGAAACAGGAAAGAGGATCAAATGCTTAAGATCAGATAGAGGAGGAGAGTTCATCTCAGAGGATTTTGCAGAATACTGTCAAAAATATGGGATCAGAAGATAGTTTTCAGAAGAATGGTGTTGTAGAAAGAAAGAACAGAACTGTGCAGGAAATGGCATGGACGATGTTGACTGAGAGCAAAATTGCAGACAGATTTTGGAAAGAGGCAGTCCATACTACGGTTTATATCCAAAACAGGTGCATGTTGAGGACGCATGAAAGCAAAACCCCTTATGAGCTATGGTTCGGCAAGAAGGCAACAACAAAATACTTCAAAGTCTTTGGCGGCAAGTGTTACATCAAAAGAACTAAAGATAATCTTGGTAAGTTTGAAGATAGAGCTGATGAAGGTATTTTTGTTGGCTATTCATCAAAAAGCAAAGCTTACAAATGCTACAACAAAAGGCTAAAGAAAATTGTAGACGAGTGTCGATGTTAAATTTGATGAAGATAGGAAACGAGCAGTCAGTTGTGAAGAAAACTACCCTATTTATGAAGAAGTTATTGAAGGAGATGAAGAAAAGGAAACAGAAGAGAATCAAAAAATTGACCCAGATGATTTAAGTATTGATTCAGAAGTAGAAGAAAACAATAAATTCAAAACAGGAAGCTGGCAGAAAAATCATCCCAGAGAGCAAATTATTGGGGACCCCACAGTTGGTGTTAAGACAAGAAGAAGAGTAGTAAGTAACTACTCCCTATTATCCAGCATTGAGCCCAAAAATATTGTTGAAGCAAGCACAGATGAAAGTTGGATGAAGGCAATAAACGAAGAACTAGATCAGATTGAGAAAAACAAAACCGGGGAGTTAGTACCAAGGCACTGCAAATAAAAACATAATCGGTACTAAATGGATTTTTCGAAACAAATTGAATGAAGACGGACGGGGTTGTAAGGAATAAAGCAAGATTGGTGCTGTAAAGGCTATGCTCAAGTTGAAGGTATTGATTTTGAGGAAACTTTTGCACCGGTGGCTAGACTCGAGGCAATCGAGAATGTTTTCGGCTTTAGCGAGTCCACGGGAATTTCAAAGTTTATCAGATGGACGTGAAATCAGCATTTTTGAATGGAAATCTTGAAGAAGAAGTTTATATTGAGCAGCCAGATGGTTTTCAACTCGGTGATAATCCCAACTTTGTTTGCAAGTTGAAGAAAGCTTTGTATGGCTTGAAACAGGCACCCAGAGCATGGTATGCAAGACTAGACAACTATCTCACTTGAACAAGGGTTCAAGAAAGGTATGGTGGATAGTAACTTGTATGTCAAAATAGACAATGGCCATCTTATTGTCCTTGTTGTTTATGTTGATGATATAATTTTTGGCAGCAGCAATGATGAGTCATGTAGAGACATAGCAAATAAAATGCAGAAAGAATTTGAAATGTCTATGATTGGTGAACTTTCATATTTCCTCGGATTGCAAGTTAACCAAAGTGAAAAGGGCATTTTTATTTCTCAAGTTAAATATGTGAAAGAAATGCTGAAAAAGTTCACAATGGAGGATTGTAAACCTGTTAGCACTCCCATGACAAGAGGTTGCAAGTTGAGCAAGGATGACAAATCTCCAGATGTAGATCAAACCATGTACAGATCTATGATTGGAAGCTCTGTTGTATTTGATGGCTACCGGACCAGATATCTTACAGGCGGTATGCATGGTAGCAAGATTTGAGGCTAGTCCCAAAGAGACTCATGTGACAGCTGTGAAGAGGATCTTTAGGTACCTCAAGGGTACTATGGAGTATGGGTTATGGTACCCAAAAGGTAAGGACTTCACTCTTATTGCATATTCTGATGTAGATTGGGCGGGATGTATAGATGACAAAAAGAGTACCAGTGGAGGTGCATTCTATCTTGGAGACAGGTTGGTAGCATGGCACAGCAAGAAACAAGAATCAGTCTCTCTATCCACAGCAGAGGCAGAATACATTGCAGCAACAACATGTTGTACGCAGATTTTATGGATGAGACAAACCCTGAAAGATCTTGGTATTAACTTCAAAGAGCCAATTTCAGTTAAATGTGATAATACCGGTGCTATTAACATCTCAAAGAATCCGGTTATGCATTCTCGCACCAAACATATTGCAATCCGGTATCACTTTTTGAAGGATAAAGTTGCAGAAGGTGAGGTTAAATTGGATTTTGTTCCAACTACAGAGCAAGTAGCGGATATCTTCACTAAACCGTTGCCCAAGGAAGTTTTTGAATACCTTCGCAGTAAGTTGGGAGTGGTCACACTACCCAAGAACTGACTAGCTATCGGGAACACATTCTCGGGGGAGCATTTATATATTTGATTATCTGTTTGCTCATGTTTGTAATTTTTGCTAACTGTAATATTGTGTGCACGAGAATGTTGTGCATGGACTCGGGGGAGTCTCGCAGACCCTTTGGTATTATTGTCAAAGGGGGAGAAGAATTACAGGAAATTGCACATGTGTTGCCAACAATTCCAAAGGGGAGATTGTTGAGCAAGGTGCAGAAATAGTATTGTCATTGTTGTCAACACGGACAGATAGATCAATTGATGATGCGGTGGACAGGAGTTCGGAGGTCGGTCAGAGCATGTACGGTGAATTTCCAAGAAGACAGAAGTGGCCTAGATTCAAAGGATCAAAGAAAAAGACAAGTAAGAAAATTGTCGCGATATCGCGACATATCGGAGGAGAGAGAAAAAGCTAGAAAAGCTGTCGCGATTTCGCGACATATCGGAGGAGAGAGAAAATGGGAAAAGCTATCACGATTTCGTGACATATCGGAGGAGAGAGAAAAGTGGAAAAATGTCGCGATTTCATGACATATTGGAGGAGAAGCAAAGAAAACTATCACGATTTCATGACATGTTCGGAGAGAAGGCGCAAGAAAAGAAAACTATCATGATTTCGTGACATGTTTGGAGAGAAGGCGAAGCAAAGAAAAGCTGTCATGATTTCATGACATGTTTGGGGAGAAGGAGAAGAAAGAAAATTGTCACGATTTCATGACATGTTTGGGGAGAAGGGAAGCAAAGAAAACTGTCATGATTTCATGACATGTTGAAGAGAAGGAAGAAGAAAAAGTGTCACGATTTCGTGAAATGTTTGGAGAAGAGCTCGCAAAGAAAAGTGTCATGATTTCATGACATGTTGAAGAGAGGAATACGGACGAAAAGTGTCATGATTTCGTGACATGTTTGAGAGAAAGAGCTTGCAAGAAAAAGTGTCACGAATTTCATGACAATTTGCAAGAACGAGTGTACGGACGAGAAAGTGTCACGATTTCGTGACATGTTTCGTTTCGAGGAAAGGGAAGAAAGGCACAAGGAAGGAAAGTGTCACGATTTCGTGACATGTCAATGGTTTCATTGGTGCATGCGAGAAAAGTGTAAGGAAGCAAAAGTGTCACGATTTCGTGACATGTCATGTTTTCTTAGGTGCATCGAGAAAGTGCAAAGGAAGAAAGTGTCACGATTTTGTGACATGTCATGTTTCTCTGGTGCATGCAGAGAAAAGTGTAAGGAAGCGAAAAGATGTCACGATTTCGTGACATGTCATGTTTTGCTAGTGCATGCAGAGAAGAGTGCAAGGAAGCGAAAAGTGTCATGATTTCGTGACATGTCATGTTTTCGCTGGTGCAAGCAAGAAGAGTGTAAGGAGGAAAGTGTCACGATTTCATGACATGTGTTTTATGCATAAGAGAAGAAGACAAAAGGCTTGTCGAGCGAGGATCTACTTTGAGTGTAAGAGAATTGAAAAGAGTGCCAGTAAAAGAGTAAATGTGCCGCTAGGGTAGTTGCGTGCAGAAGTAAAGTTTGGCTCAAAATTGAAAAGAGTGCATCGTAAAGGTAGTAAAGAGGTTGCGTGCAGAAGTAAAGTGTGGCTCAGAAATTGAAAAGAGTGCCACGTAAAGAGTTAAAGTGTCATTGCTGAAAGAGTAAATGCACCGCGAGGGTTGCATGTAGATGTGTGTTGTAAGAGAGTGACAAGCAGAGCCAAAAGAATGTTTCGTGTACAGTAAGTTAGGGTTAGGGTTGAGCTCTACACGAGGCATGAGTGTTGTGGATTGTTGAATAAAAGAATAAATGTTCTGAGAAAAGTGGTTGTTGAAGAGTGTTATGAAAAAGGATGTATATAAAGGCATAGTGAGATAGAGTGAAATATAGAGTGCAGCAGATAGAGTGTAGTAGAGAGAGTGCGGTTGTAAGTGCACAGAAGGAATATGTGTTTCCTGGATTGAAAGAGAGGTTGGGTGAGCAATAGACCAGTGAGGGTCTTGTAAAAGTGAAGGCATATTTATGTCAATCTAAGATTCAAAATAGAAATCCAAGTTGGTGCTTGGAATCAGGGGTTGGTGCTCCTTCCAGTTGGTTTGGTAAATGGGTTGGGGTAAATGGGGGTTGGTGCTCCTTTCTTGTGTGTGGGAGGATAAATTAGGGGTTGGTGCTCCTTTCTGTTGGTGCGAGATAAATTAGGGGTTGGTGCTCCTTCCGGTGGGTCTTTGGTAAATTGTTTGTAAAGTTGGTGCTTTGCAAAGGCTTGGATTTGGATGGAAGTCCAAGCAATCTAATTTTTGAGGAGTAGCCAAAACTGGTGAACCTCGTTAAATCGTGTGTTGTGGATTGCTCTCTTGTTTAAATTGCTTTATCTATTTTTAAGTTCTCCTTGCTTAAGTTTTAAAGAGTTGTAGATCTGAATTTAAATAGCTACACTGATTCACCCCCCCCTCTCAGTGTCATTGTGAGAATATCAATAAATGGTAGGCATTAGTCATTGATAGATAAATGCCTCGCAGAGAATCAAAGTTTGACATAATATTTTTAAAATCTTTTAACTTTTTCAAATACAACCTAAAATTCTTATCTTATTTATCATAAGATTTTATGGTAGGCATTGATTGGCATATGCTCCAATGGTAGGCATCAAAAAATATATGAAGAGAAAAGGACCTACCAAACAAATGGTCCACCTCAAATTCAAACAGTAGGCATTGATCGATATAATATCAGATGGTAGGCATTGCACAATGTATCAAGATAAAAAAGGACTTTGTTAGGACCTATTAGAGCTTGTCAAAACCTATCAGTATTGTCAAAACCTATCAGTAATGTCAAAAATATGATGGCACACATCAATCCGCTAGTAAATCAATGATAGACATTGCATGTCAGGTAAAGACAAAGAGAAAATAATTTTACATCAGAATCTAGTTAATATTTTTCAAAAATATAAAACATATTGAATATCCTATGATGCGTAGTGATCAGCCAAGATATCAACGATACAGGTTCATTCATCGATGAAGAAAAAAGAGCACCTTTGAAATAAAGTTAAATAAATATGAATGGCATGCATTGATTGGTAGTAGATCTATGGTCTACATCGAGCTCAATCTATAAGTGTCATCATTTAATATATTTTATATTTTTATTGACTATTTGCATAATTTTAATTGTGCAAAGTCTAGCAGAGCTCAAGAAAAATGGTCACATGAGAAAAAAGAACCTTTTGTAGTAGAGGCATCAATAGATGCAAAAGTGGTATAAAATCTGTTGGGCATGTAATTTTTGAAATGACCAATGATTATGGTATGCCAACCAAAGCCACGTTAGAAAAAGCAGTAAATCAAACAATAATTTTTTTAGTTAAATACCATTAGAAGAAAAAGGTGGCAGGACTTAAGTGGCAAGGAAGATGACTATAGGTGATATTAAACATGAAGCATGTGATGATGAGCTTTAGAGTGCCATAAATATTTAATCAACTCACTACATATCACTTACAATAGCCACCTACAAAAGTTAAAAATAGAAATCCATCGATTCTCTAGTGACCTAAGCCTATGAAAAACTTTCATAAAGTATTTCCAAATAAATTCCTAAAGCCACCTAGAGAATTTTAAAATAGAAAGCCATCAATTCTCTAGTGACCTAATCTTGTGCAACTATCAGTAGCTTTTGCAGAGTATTTCCAAAGAAAATCCTAAAAATAATGTCTTCTTCGAGTGCTTCAACAACTACCCCTACTGATATTGTCGCTAAAATCAGGTTGATAACTGAAGCCTATCCATACTATCCAATTAAGGGGATGACAATCCTTGGCAAATAGGTCATAGAATTTAAAAAAAAAATAGGACCTGAGAAGAGGATCACCCTCGTGCAATAGTGGAAATTAGACAACACAACCATTTTTAGTTATGAGCTGTTAGAGGAATACCACTAGCACCACCCCACTCTCCTCAAGGGTTTGTTTAAGAGGGCACAAAGCACACATAGAAGCAAGGTTCCTTATAGAAATTGATGGTACAATAATTTGAGGAATTTGGTGTGTCCAAAAGTCTATTTTTTTAAACCTCATGGTCTGGCTGACGCTAGTATATGACTCAAGTATTAAGGCTTTAGAGATTCCAACAATCGACTAGTCTTAAAAATAAAAGTTGAAAGCATCCAAAAGATGTTTTAACTCAGGTGAACCAACATCAACATGAAAAAAGAGGTAATATATTTTTAGTCCAATAGCATTATATTTACATATTTTTATACGCAGTTGTTTGGGCCAAACGATTCAATGTCTTATGAGTTTCTAATTAAAAATAGTGCATTACAACCCTAGGTAAGGGACTATGTTGGCATGACAAACATCATTCTGGGAGTGAAGAATTTGAATGTGGTTAGTAGGAAAGTATTGTATTTAATTATGCAATGTAATATGATATTTTCCCCCTATGTATAGATGGGAGAACATCATAAGTGATCAAATGCATGCTAAGCTAGTTAGGTTACAGGAAACCATTAAGAGAGATCTTGAGAAACTACCCCCATTTTCATATTACTAATTCTAATCCATATCTTAATAGGACAACTATATTCACATACTCTTAAGAAGTTATGAGAAGTAGATGACATTTATGTACAAGACAAGCTCCCCCAAATATAGGAAGGATGTTTGAGGTATGCATAGTTATTTGATAATTTCCTCACTACAATTCACAATGTAATTTGTGAATCCCTCCCACTAAGGATAGGCCCTAGGGTTGCAACTTTCTTATGAGAAAAATAAGTGGGGAATTATTTTATCACAGAGGATTTCACATACATAAGGCTATATGGAGCTAAAATACCTCCAAATGCTCTGCCAAAATAATGTTCCATGTCTCTAATTGCACTTGATATAACTAGGCAAATCGTCGAAGAGACAAAAAAGAGACTTGGCAAGAAAGGAGAATTTCATGGCTTACAATCCAAAACATATTTTACCATTATGTTTTCAAAGGGTACTCGAACATGCTCAAGGTAATATGGAAGATGGATGAGCATGGTTTTTTAGAGATAACATGGAGAACCTATGTTCTAAAATAAATTTACTTGAAAGAAGTTCAAATATGGAAATATACATGGGTACACCATATGTATAATACATTTAAAAATGAGTGCAATAAGCTATCTAAAATGATGATGCTCTTAATCCAATATGGCAAAAACACATATATAAAATGAGAGCCAATACCTAGATTCAGCATATAGGGTATTATCCTCAGGAGTTGGTAATTTTAAGAAGATATTCATTCAAATTGGTGGCCTTTATTGTGCTAGTAATCACTCCTAAAGAACTCCAATACCCCATTCTAGAAGATATTAACCAAGGGGTTGAACAAATGAAAATACTAGTGGAAACTATTGAGGCAGCTAAAACAACAATAGAGATCCCTCCCACATAACAACTTGCTCTAGAAGCTCCTATAGAAATAGGCAAAGGAAAAGAGATTGCTTTAGATTATTCCACATAATGTGAGGTTGCTATTCAAACCCTATTGGCATAGAGCTCATCCTAGCTCTCTCTATATAATTTTAAATATTTTATCCTCAGAAGAGTCAGTTGAATCTTGCAATGTACATGCCAAAAATTGTATCTAAAGTTGTACTTAAAGCTTTAGTATACAATAACAAGGAGATCAATATATCCCCTTTCATGTAAAAAGGAATAATACTGGCAGGAGGGCTAAATGATTTACTCAAGGGACACTAGATAAGAATAACAAACCCAACTTATTCTCCTAAATACAAAAGGTCTAGGCTTGCTCTCCCATATTCAACTAAAGCCCCAACAAGTTTGACCCTAGTGAGGACAGAAGAGGTCATCCGTATTAATCTCATCCATATTAATCTCATCATAGAATGACCCAAGAGAAGTCTAATATATAGTCGAAGAGCCAAGTACTCATACTTCATCAGGCTCAAAAACAACTGTAACTATCCCTATACCCCAAGATATTCAAGGAATTCAAATAAATCTAGAAACAGGGGAAGTGCAGGTTATGGGAAAACAAAAGGTCCTACTAAAATCAGGGGACCAACATTAAAAAAATAGTAGCAAAACATGTACTTAACTAAAAATAAAAAACTGAAAGCAATAATGGAGCTAATGCAGGTAAAAAAGAATAATCGCAAATAGAGATTGATACACTCAAGCAACAGTTGTCACAAGTACAAACAAGTGGGTAGTTTTATAGTGTTGCATTTTTCAAAAACTACAAAGCATAAGTGATGTTTGAATTAAAAGCAAAAATAAAAATAGTGACCAAGATGCTTAAAGACCTCACTGATGTCATAGTTGTAACCCAAAGTATAAAGGTACTATTACAAAGTATATTTCAAATGGAAACAACTATAAAACACATCTTCAAGAGGTGTAGAAAAGAATATGGTCAAATATGAGGTAAACAAGTTACTGCCCCAAATGGAAAAATATATAAATATCAAACTAAATTCATTAAACTGAATACATATCTACATGAAAGACCATACTAGGAAAACTTTATCCAAGACATGGAGGATTGAGCAAAGGAAATGGATGAAAAAAGAAAACAAACTGGCATACTCCTCAAAGAGCTCCTCACTACATAAATTTTTGGTGACCTAAAATTCAAAAGAATATAGAAATTTTAATGTAATGATAAGGATGAATAGAAGTTATAATAATAGGTCACTGGCTTATCAAGAATGATTCAACCAATAGTCATGTTCTCTAAAGATAATGAAATTACAACAAAATATAATGCAAACAAGTCACTACGGGTGAAAGACATGATTGCATCTGCAACTTCTTTTTGTGATGAGGCTTGGTAGTAAATAATTGACTTATTAGGAATGAGTCCAAAAGAAAAAGATAAAAGTAGATAAGCTAGTTAAGACAAAACCAAAACGGGCCCCACTATAGCTGAAGTCAAAACACCAAGAGAAAAATATAATGAATTGGAATAAGATAAATGAAGGGCTTATATTCAACATAATTATACCCCACCTTAGAGAGCTAATATTTTGGGCACAACCAAATTTTAGTTTTGAATAAAAATTGCTTAGGCCAGTAGTAGATTTACTATAGCACACTTAGGAAATCAAGGGTAGAGGAGATACCACATGGAGAGATATGATAAATATAGTTGTAATTGTACAAGAGCATCTTGAAGCTATATAAGGAGTTGAAGTGGTTAAAATCATCATCAAGAATTGCATTACCATTTTTTTTGCCTAAAGGTATCCGTAAGTGTCCTTGATTTGTCAATTTTATCCCCCTCTTGTGTCTTGTTTTTCTATCATCTCTTATTCCTCACCATTGTTGTGCAAGTCTTGTTAAGGAAGTGTCTAGGTAGCTAAGATTATTTCTAGTGACTAGATTAGAAGATTGGAGGCCTTCTATTACCACATTGGAATGGAAGGTTTAAGGGTTCTTATTACATAATTTAAATGAGAATCCAATTTTTTTTCATTTAGTGAGTTTCTATATTGATTACAGCTAGACTCCCCCTGGAAAAATATTTTGATATTAATACAAATTTCAACTTCTTCCTTTGCACAATTCACTATGTTTAGCTTTGTATGTGTGTCACATTTACATGTTACATAATTTGAAAGTGTATATGGTGTCTTCTTTCGTTGGTTAATTTATTATGTTTATTACAATATTTGAATAATTATAATTGACCCAACAATTTTTCTCCTTTTCTTTATATTACATTAATGTGTTCATAATCTTGCTATAATTGTCAAATGGACAAGGCACCGATCTACTAATAGAGACATTATTATAGGGTTTATGTAAATATTGGTCAAAAAACACTTAATATTTTACATTTCTTGTTAATCTAGATGGGCATGCGCTTAAAAATCATAATTTAAGCTCTCTCTTGGGTTTCCTAACCAACCTTGGTCTGTCTGAAATCTTCTTGATTATTCATTCCCAAGTAAATACATGGATTGGCTAGATTATCCAATACTGGTTGGAATTAGGAATTTCTTGTGGCGTGACAAACCATAAGGGATGCAAGAAAATTCACCAACAATACCCTTATGTAGGAGCAAGACTATATGATAGGTCAAGTTACTAGTCTCTAAGCCACCATGGTATCACTTATGGTTGATCAAGACCAAAACATGTAGAAAGAGATCAACTAGTGAATCAAGATATTGGTGTATAGGCTACTATGGCATCATTAAATTTTAAGCAAGAACAATAGGCTATAGAACATGATACCCTTGGTCTATAGAGGGACTAGTTAATGCAACATGTGGATGGTCTATAAATGATGGTCATGACACTATCTATTAAGCATGATTAGCTAAGGTAGATAAAAATATAAATAGCGATTGGTAACTTAAAATATCCCAGAAAAATATGGTCTTTCTATAGAGTTAGATGTTGACTACTCAATCCACACAAGTCCTTCAAGGAAAAAATAGATGGTTAGAAAATGATCTAGCTATATTGATGTTTGAGAAGCCTACTATAAGATAATTTATCATGGGGTTATATTTTGTAAGCAAAGACTGTCATCTTCTCCTACTTCCATATTATTGTGGATAAAATCATAAACTCATACACATATGTAGTCTATTATGATGTAGCCATAATAGGAGGTAATGGAGGTGGCCCTACTTTAAATAGAATTTTTAATAAAAGAAAGAAATGAAACTATGGATGATAAGATATTTTGATGAGATCTATATATTTGTTATGGATGATATATATAAAAACACTTCATAAATGGTATGTGTTTGTGTGTGTGTGGATAATTAGGTAACTATATGATTAGACTTTATTTGTATTAGTTATATGTTATAGATGTGTGATTTTGATGATGTGGTGATTGAAATTTTTTTATGATTGTTGAATGCATAACTTAATCTATGATGCTAAATAAATAACATACACAAAGAACATAAATGGTTTACAAGAAATGTCCTTAAATGAGAAATTTAAGAACATACTATCTTGAAAATGTCCCATGTTTGTATTATGGTTATGAGATTCTAAATAAGTTAAGGATATTGTCATTTCCTTTATTGCAACTACCACTTGACTACCACCTCTTCAATCAATTCCAATATTGGCCATACAAAAGCATATCTATGAAGATTTCCTCCTACGAATGGAAAATTATAATATGAAACATTAATCTATAGGTAGTAATCAGGAAGTTAATATAATAGTTCAAGGATCAATCACAAAGCAAAAACCTAGAAATACACACCTCAATCACTATTGAATAAAATCCCAATTGATTTGAGAATATGAAGTACAATTTGGATAAAATATCATTTGAGAGCAAAAAATTATGAGTGTTTTGTGAGAAAGTGGATTCTACTAAGGGAGGCTCTATGAAAATTATACCAAAACCTTTTATACAAGTCAAAGGGACAACAAGCATCATTGGATTGGCTTCAACCCCACATAGTTGACAATTAACAAACTCTTTTCCCATTACTATAATTTCTTGGGTTGATTTTATCTTATCTTAAATTTCTAATTGATGCATATTGTAAGCATTTAATTAGTTTTTATCATCTTATTTATGTTAATATTTAAATAATTTGTTTTAGATTGGTTATTATAATCAAATTAAAAGGATAATCAATATTTTGTGCACTTTTTAGGCCCAAAAGAAAAGTTTTGTAAACCTTTATCTTAGCCTATGATTTTATAGAAGGTAGCACTAATATCTAGGTGTGCTTCCATTTACATAGCTCCACTACTATTAGTGTTATTAGATTCCCACAAATTTGTTAGATCCTAAAAAGGGGCTAATTTGACTATAGAATATCTTTTAAAGGCTATCATCTCTAATTTTGAACATATTACTGAATATCCATATTATTTTATCTATATATTTTTTCTCATATTTTCTCTCATGCTACTTTGAAGCATGGGAAGAGTGCAAAGAGGATAAAAATACCTCAACAAATATTTTGATATTTGATCCAGCTATCTCCCAATCCAATAAAGTGGAATTTACACTTATAAAAAGAGGATATCTAAAATTAAAGAGTGGGAAGAGGATACAAATACCCCTCTCAACAACATTAATAACTCCAAGAATCAATATAGGAATAAATAAGTGTGTTATTGGTGATGACATTACATATTCTTGTAACATTAGAAACCTCAATACTGTAGAAAACCTCAAAAAGCTTATCCTTGAAAAATTTAGTACCCAAAGGTCATCCCATCCTATAAGAAAATTTATTAGGTTAAATGAGTCCCTAGAAGCCACTTTAGATCAAATTTTACAAGCTAGGATAGTAAATATCTAAACAACTTAACACTTTGACACATAAAGAGAAAATTTGTTTTGGTTTAAATTCAATGAGAATAATATCTATCATAGTACCAATGATCATCAAACCAACAAGTTTATGGGTCTTAAAAATATAGTCTAAGACCTTATACATAATGGCCAAATTATTGTGAATGCTAGCTCTCCTCACTTGCCTAATAAAGATTTAGACATTTTTAAGAACTCTTTTCAAGACCATATAGGCAAGGGATAAAGAGATTAAAGCAATAAAATTAGAGAATCAATTATAACAATAACCCTCATCCTTATCATAGATTCATTGGGATTTATTGATCATGTGTATGCCCTAGTTAGAAAACAACAAAATCTAAAAGACACAATTGATCATACATTATCAGATTCACCAGTTAGACCTCCTATAATTAGTCAACCTCAATCTAATACTAGACCTCAAAAAACTTATGATCTAGCTAAATAACTTGGGTAGATGGTGACAAATATTTTATTTGTGGGCCTCCTACATTCATCTTTAATCTATCAAGATATATTGATCAAAGTTTTGAATCAATGAATAGTTCCTAAAGAGGTTGATCTAAATGAATTTATCTCCATTGTTGGAATGATAGGGGTGGATCATAATCATACCCTTCTATTAGGATGTCATTTTAAATCAATCAACCTTAACAAATTTTTAAATCACTATCCAAATTGGCAAAAAAGCTCATCACGAGAGTGTTGTTTGACAATGGATCAAGGCTAAAAATTTATAGTCTCAAATTTTTGGTCACTTTGGTCTAACTAAATATGACCTTGAAATTTTTAATCTCGGCATATGGGAATTTGGTAGTGGGGAGTACAAGGTTGGTGGTACAATAGTTTTACCATTAAAAGTCAAGCCTAAAACCCTTAACACAATCTTCTATGTAATGTCTTACAACTTGTATTATAACACCCTTTTAAATATGCCTTGGATTTATGAGATGTGATATCTTTTATCTACCCTAAACTGATGTCTCAAATATGAATACAAGGGCCATACCTATAGTATCCCAAATGACCTTGAACCCTTTACATTTTATAAATGAATTAAAATTCAAACTAAAAGGCTTGATATGTATTCATATTTAACACAAATCCAACTCATAATTCTCATTCCTAAAAATAAAATACCAAGTAGCATAGAAAACATCCCATGGAGGTGAATCTAGCCAATCCCAAAGTGTTATTCATTTGGTAAAGCCCATGATCTTACTTAACCTTTCTATACCAACCTTTGAATCTAATCCTAGCACAATCCTAACTTCTAACCCTAGTCCTAATCTAGATTTGTTTGACTTTGTGATGTTTCTACCTTCCTTAGAATTATGGGTAGGTCTTCCATAAACAATCCTAGAAATAAGAAACAAACAATGCAAATACAGACTTAATATTTTGTTTATGCTAGAACCTCTAATGAGGATAAATTTATTAAAAGAAATTGATATGCTTATCAATATAAATATGCCTCTTGTCAATTGTTCAATGCTTATTCTATGTCTAAGCATATTTTGGTCAATGTGGGCTATAGCAAAAAGGGACTTGAATGCCTTAAGCAAGACATAAAATAACCTCTTAAAGTATAAGCTTGGATGGTTAGTTAAAAAATAACAATTAGTCCTAACAAAGCCAAATCTATTCCTTATCCATTACCAGGTGACGATGATGATGGGTCCTTTGAATATATTCCCTTAAAGTATTATGATAATATTTTTGTATCATTCATAATATATTTGATTGGTATGTACTATAATGACAAAGATTCCATTAGTATTGATTATGTAATATTTACCAATATCTCAAGTGATATCAAGCATCATCATTGTGTGAATTATTAAAGCTTAGTTTATCCTAAGATTATAGGGGATGAGTCATTATTCCAACATGTTTAGTGACTCCTAATTGAGTGTTAATAAAAATATTGGGGTCTACCAAACTAAATATGAAAAAATAAAACCTTATAAAGATATCATTGATTATATATTTGTGACTTTTGACAAGATCACAATCAAATCCGTTCCTGGGTCTAACAACCATCATGAAAATGCTAAGACTTCCATAACATCTCTTATCCTACTTAAGCTATAATATGAGCAAGTAACTTTGATTATTAAAAATATTGAACAACCAACCTCCTTAGAGTGTATTCAATCACCTTTAAGTATCTCTACCTTAGAAAGTGGTCTACTAGCCAATCCTTGGTATTAATATATCTAGAACTACTTAAAGTATGCTACTTTACCTAATGGTTTTGGCCAAGAATGAGAGGAAAAGCTTAAGATGAAGAATTTGCCAACATGTCATAGATAGATATATTTTATACCATCATAGCCTTGATGGGACTTTGCTTAGGTTATTAAATCAAACCAAGCTCAAGAGTCTATCAAAGAATCCTATAAGAGATCTTATGGTGTTCACTTTAGTGGTATAGAAATTGATAATAAGTTGCTCAAGATGGCCTACTATTGCCACACCATGGAAAATGACTCATGTGATTTTTATAAGTGATGTAATAAGTGTTATAAGCATGACAATATTATCCATATGCCATCTCGAACCTTTAAAACCATAACTTTACCTTGACTTTTCTCCACTTGGGGTTTGAACATCATTGAGAAGATCAAATTTTATATATTCTACAGGATAACCACTAAATATATTACTAAGTGTGTTGAATCCATGTCTTGAGCCTCTACGATAGGTATCCAAGTGTCCAAGTTCATTCAAAAATAACTTGTGTGTAGATATGGGATTCCATGCATCATGATTTTTGACAATGGAAACCCTTTCAATAAAAATGATATTAAGAAGATTTATTCCAAATATTTGTTTAGAAAAAGTGGTTTAACCCCATAGTACCCCTAGGGTAATTGTCAGGTCTAATCTTCTAACAAAATCCTTATTAAAATCTTAAAGAAAATTATCGACAAAGCTAGGAAATCTTGGCGATTGCATATCTATCCCATGCTTTAGGTCTATTGCAATAGTGTTAGAACATTAACTATTACAACTCCTTATGCTTTGGTCTATGAATTAAAATCAATATTTTCTTTTGATCTTGAAATCCCTTCACTTAAGAGTGTTTTTGTAAACTACTTTTGTCAATGATGAGTATAGGCTAGAGCATGTTACTTAGCCAAAACTACAAGATAGAAAGTAGATCCATGTTATAGACCATTTATAAGTCTATCAACAAAGACTTAAAGAGCCTATAACAAATGAGTCAAGCCCCACTCCTTTGAGGTTGGTGACTTGGTTCTTAAAGAAGAAAAAAACACTAATGCAAAATCAAAACTTAAGGGAATATATGAGCCCTATTGGCTTGGCTCATTCATCATCACTATCAAATTGGCTATGCTTAATGACAAAGATCTTAAAGAACCAATGCATATTATGCATTTTAATCACTACTATGCCTGCCATGTCTTTTTCATACCTCCTGAATAATGATAATTATATTTGTTTAATTGTAAGATATATCTATGCTTGACTTGGTTTATTATTCTTACTTGACTTTGTATTTTATCTTTACTTTTGTTTTAACATGCCAAATATATCTTTTTATGTGTATGCTTTGATTTTCTATTGTTGCATCTTATTTGAAACTTCATCTTGTGAAGTTTTCATTTCTCACTGGCTAGGATAGTTATTTTTCTTTTCTGAGGGTGTTGATATGAGTGGGTATCCATTGACACCCTAAAAAAATTTATTCAGTATATTCATATCATGAATTATCACTTTTATCTTGTATGTATTTTGATTTCTAAGTTCTCTGATTATTGATGACATGCACATGATGATACTAGTTAGGGTTAGTCATTTTTCCATTTGTACTCGGTCTATGATGTGAGAAGGTATCACTTATGTATCTTTCATTTTTCTTGTGAATTACATTTAGTTATGCGATTATTTGTTCATAGGGAAAATAACAAAAAAGGTTTTGCCTAAACCTCTTTTTGTTAAGCTTTTATTAATAATATTGTCATCATTTCTCTTTTATTTATATTGACTATGCTACCCACAAGGACATGAACATAAAAACTAGGATCGTTTTCTTAGAAACCAATCTGAGTGGGTTTTGTGGTTTAATTGCTCATCTTTGGAAGGGTTCTTTAGTGTTCATTAACTTGGTCAATTTAGAGTTAAGGGAAAATGAGCCTAACATTCTCTCATTTGGTCAAATCATCCAAATTAACAAGCATAATAAGTTTTAATTTTATCCACTGTTACTCCTCCTCTATCGTCTTTGATCATTTTATCTTCTCCATTTTTTAACTTTTATCATGTCATTCTTGTGAATGTATGACAATTTGTTTACTAGAGTGTTAGTTTCATGAGTTTTATCTTTAAGCATTATCTTTCTTTAACTTTTAGAAATATTAGCTTTATCTTTATCTTCGTCTTTTATTGATTTGTTTATAGGAATAGAATCCATGAGGACAAGCATGGGTACTAGTTTAATATTTATGTGATCTTATACCTTTTTCTTTATATTTTGAGTGCTAGGTTATATCCTTTATCTTTCATCTACCACCATAGTTTGTTAGTTGGATAATTCGATTGTAGGGAAAATGGCAAAAAGCAATTTTTCTTATGATAATTTATCCCATAAACAAAATATGATTAACTTAACCTTCCTTCTATCAAATATCTTCTAACTATTTATATCTTAACATTTGTGACAATTGAGAGGATGAGTATTGTATGTCATTAATAAGAATGATTAAGGTATAAAAATTGCCTTTGCACGATGTATAAAGGACAATTATTTATTTCTAAAGAGTATCTTGGTCCTTTACAAGTAATACAATATAAGCATAGAGCACTATTACAAGGCTCCAACTAGTTAAATTGATTGCTATGCAACCTTCTTAATCAAGAAGTTTTACAAGTCCATTTGTAATTATTTTGAAGAAGGCAAGAGATAGAGGGCATCCTTATTTGACTCTTCATGATAATACAATTTTTATAATCTACCTTAGTTTTGAGTTTAGCAACAACTCATCTCTCTCATCTAAACATTGTTTATTTGTCCCTTGGTTAGTTTTTTGAGTTTACCAATAACTTATTTGTATTGTCTAAACATGGATGATCTGATTGGTTGGTTGTCAATTTAACAGTATCTCATATATATATATATATATATATATATATATATATATATATATAACAAAATATTACATGATCCAATTAATAAATATTTTGATTATTTATAATTATTTATTTGATCGTTGTCTTTGATTCACATCCAAAAGTACATTAGACATGGAAAAGACAAGACACAAACTAGTATTAGTTTACAAGTACAATTTTACATATAATTAGTACAAATATGATCATTTAATGTTCTTTTAATCCCATCAAGCATAAGCTCAAGTAATTAAAAAGGTATATTTCAAAGGTAACGATGGAGATTCAAATCTCGCCAAATGAAATGACATGCATAATCGTTGAAATACCATTACATAGTTTGTTGAATTATAATAAATTAAAATAAAGGTGTTATTCTAAGAACTTCATAAACACAAGTTTAGATAATTTCAATACCCAAATCCCATATAAACATATTTAAAAAAAAAAAAAAAAAATCTTTTCAAAAATTTGTGAAAATATCACCTAATATGATACTTTGACTTAAATGATTTCAAAATAAAAAAAATACCAAAATGAAACAATGCATAAAAACAAAATAACAATTTTTTTTTTTTTTTTTTAAAGAAACGCAAGAAGATCGCTCACATCCACAAATGGATTTGAACTTGATCCCCTTGAACCCATATATACAAAAAAAAACAAAGCACCAATTTTTTAAGCTTAATTTGCTAGAAAAGCATATTGGCTTACAACCAAACCCCAAAACCCACTCCACTATATATATATATATATATATATATATATATATATATATATATATATATATATATATATAAAACAAAAGATTACATGATCCAATTAATAAATATTTTGATTATTTATAATTATTTATTTGATCGTTGTCTTTGATTCACATCCAAAAGTACATTAGACATGGAAAAGACAAGACACAAACTAGTATTAGTTTACAAGTACAATTTTACATATAATTAGTACAAATATGATCATTTAATGTTCTTTTAATCCCATCAAGCATAAGCTCAAGTAATTAAAAAGGTATATTTCAAAGGTAACGATGGAGATTCAAATCTCGCCAAATGAAATGACATGCATAATCGTTGAAATACCATTACATAGTTTGTTGAATTATAATAAATTAAAATAAAGGTGTTATTCTAAGAACTTCACAAACACAAGTTTAGATAATTTCAATACCCAAATCCCATATAAACATATTTAAAAAAAAAAAAAAAAAATCTTTTCAAAAATTTGTGAAAATATCACCTAATATGATACTTTGACTTAAATGATTTCAAAATAAAAAAAATACCAAAATGAAACAATGCATAAAAACAAAATAACAATTTTTTTTTTTTTTTTTTTTAAAGAAACGCAAGAAGATCGCTCACATCCACAAATGGATTTGAACTTGATCCCCTTAAACCCATATATACAAAAAAAAAAAAAAAAAAAAAAAAACAAAGCACCAATTTTTTAAGCTTAATTTGCTAGAAAAGCATATTGGCTTACAACCAAACCCCAAAACGGACTCCACGAGAACCTAAAGGGGAAGGAAAAGCAACAGAAACGGTGTTATTAAAGATCCGGCGGGGGGGTAAGGCGGATGTAACCCTTGCCGGAGGGCACACCCACGGTTTCGAAACCCTTGGGAAACTTCTCGGCGGCGGCGCCGTCGGAGATCGAGGGCGACACCATGCACTTGTCGCCGGCCTTCCAGTCGACAGGCGTGGCCACACTGTAATTGGCAGTGAGGAGGAGCGAGTCCAGCACCCGCAGGATCTCGCCGAAGTTGCGCCCCGTCGTCGCCGGGTACAAAATGGAGAGCTTCACCGTCTTGTCGGGGCCAATCACGAAGACGGCCCGAGCGGTAAGAGGAATTCCGGCGGCGTCCTTTTCGGCGGGATCGAGCATTCCATATTTGAGGGCGATTTCCCTGTTAGGGTCTGCGATGATGGGGTAGGATACCCTGGCGCCAGGGGTGTAGCTCTCGATGTCGCTAATCCACGCCTTGTGGCTCTCGGCGTCGTTACAGCTCAGCGCCAGCACCTTCACTCCGCGCTTTTCGAATTCCGGCATCAGTTTTCCGACGGCCCCCAGCTCGGTGGTGCAGACAGGGGTAAAGTCGGCAGGGTGGGAGAAGAGAATGGCCCAGCTGTTGTGGATGTAGTCGTACAAATGAATCTTTCCATGGCTGGAGTCCGCCTCGAAGTCTGCAACTGTGTCGCCCAGCTTCAAACCCATGGTGTTCTATATTCGCTGAGAGGCCTGGTTTGATTGGGTTTATATAGAACCAGGTGCTAATTAAATAGCTTTAAAAAAAGAAGATAGGTATGTAATAAAATTTTTATTCAAAAATTTAAATTTAAATTATAAAAAGGTGAATCCATTATACCCTCGGAAAGAGTAATCTAATTATACCCTAAGTATAGTTCGCATTCCCTTAAAGAGTAGCTCAAATTATATCCCAGTTGTACTTGGATTCATATCTTAAAAATCATTTCTCCTTGTTTTAAGTCGATGGGAACAAAGTCTATCGCCGAGGAACGAAATGAACTATGTAAGCATAATTATTATCATATTTTTGGGCAATGTAATTTGTATGTATGAATTGTGCCCAAATGTGTTTTGTTTTGTTTTTTTATAATTTAATTTAAAGGATACTGTTATATTGATTATCTGGTTTTTAATTTTTTTTTTTTTTTTAATTATTTTTATATTTTTTAATGAGTTTACATAGGTTTTTACGAGGGGTTTTGGTTTTTTATAGGGTTTGAACTTTGGATCTCTCAAAGAGAGGCCAAAACCCTTATCATTGTAGTAAGCTTATAACTGTTTTTCAATTCTTATTATTATTAGAGATGTTTTTTATAAGTTGTAAGTGAACAACAATTCTTTCATACTAGACTTCATATTGGATCCTTGCTTTTTAAGCATAGAAATGTTGTATAGCATTTTTTTTTATATCATTACTTAAAAAACTTATTTTGAAAAATTAATGTTAATAGTATCTAAAGAATCTAACCAAGGATAACCAAGAACAATATCTATATTACCCTTTATGATTGTAAAACATATTTGTCTAAAGTGATATTTATATCTTTACAAATTTGAACATTATTTTTTTTGCAGGTAAAAGGTGAGGGTTTTGAAAGGATCCGACAACCTTGTACATAGAGCTCCAAAAGGAGTTAGCCAATCACCAAAACTTACAATCTTCAATCTAGCACAAAGGCAGGCTCAACAGAAAAGTTGCTGGAAGAAAAAATAATCAAACTTACATTCTCGTCCAATGGCAATACAACAGTTTGAACACAACCAACCGACCAACAATGCCATCAAACCCTGAGAACCAGAATTCAAGGTATCATCGATTCATCTTCGAGGCATAAAAAACTTAGGGCCCCTGCATTTCCATAGAAACGAAAAATATTCTTCCCTGAGAACACCACTAGGACCTGAGCGCAGAAGAAGGATTTGAACTTTGGATCACCCGCTCAACCAACTCAATAGAAACCAACCGCTAGAAATGGAGATCTGCAACATATTGCCCCAACGACAGTAAAACCCTCCATCTCAAAAATCTATGAAGACTAAAACCCCATAGATCCTGTTGGATTCCAACCATCCTTCGAACTCTAGAGAACAACTCATACCAAACCTCCATCTCAGAACAAAAATAGGGGCCATGGAGCAAGGTTTTGGAAAGGACCCAGAACCTTGGGATCTGTGGGTTCAAACCCCATAGACAATCGGCAAGAAAAAAACCCCACCCCTGTGGGTTTTAATCCTACTGGTATGCAGAAGAATAGAAGACCCCCAATGAAGGAACCCAACAACAAAAAAGTAGCCAAACACTGCCCCTGGATCAAAAAAGCTCTCGTCCACTGCCCAACCAAAATAACAATACAAATTTGAACATTATTACCTCAAGTTGTAAGTCCTTAATATGTTTGGCTTGGACTTGCAACCTTTTAGCCAGATCAATATTGATGAAATTGTAGCCACTACTAGGGTTTATAGAAATAATAACATCTTTTTTAATTCATCCATGAACATGCAAAATAAAATTTCCCCTCTAACCATTCTATTGTTTATGTAACACCAAAGATATAGTTCTCTTAACATTCACTCTTCCTTCTTTCTCTACCTTGAGCCCTTTGATTTCTTCAATTCCTATGATGAAATCCTTCAACTGAGCTATGAGCTATCTTGCACGTAGGTCCCTATTTCCTCAAGAATGCTTGTTGAATTTATTCCATGGGACACCACAATCAAAGAAAACTTGTCCACCAATTCAAAGCTTCCACTTTAAAAGCAATAGCAATAGCAAGTTTCCAAAAAACTAATTTCTTTAGTCACTCTATAGCATTACTATCACTTTGCAAAAAAAAATAGGCTCAAACTCCAAATGACAATGCAAACGAAGGTTTTATGAAAAAATATATCTCCTCACTAATTTGAAGCTAAAATTCCACATAAATATCTATACCCATAATTTTCCTTTAAAACACAACAAACTATAGTTGATTTGCTTACCCTATCTAAAAGATGCTTTAAATATTATTTTATTTTTAAAAGAAACATGATTTGAAAAACATCGATTATGTTGTTCTAGATGGATGATTTCACAAGTCATATCTCACTCAATACTAAAATTCTTTCATAGGACCACTTATTTTGAAGCTTTTCAAATACTAAATGAATTGCCATGAGTTGTTTGAATGGAACAATACTATGCAAAGGCATGGCTCTTGGAAGATGACACAATTTTTTAGAAAAAAAAGTTGCATAATTTTTGCCCTTCAAGAAAAAATTCCCACATTGTTAGAATAATTACTCTAATACCATTTGTTACAAAATTTCATTCTCAAAAACATAATTCATTCACAATGTACTTGTAGTGACAAGTCACCGACTTTGAAATTTTGAAATTTGGGAAGTTTACAAAATAGTTGGAATCAATCAATTAAAACCTTCCAAAAACCCTCAAATTTTGCTAAGTTAAGGACAAGGGTCGATTTGCTCCAAGAGCGACCAATAGCAAAATGAAGTGATTGGCTTGTAGACATGAAGAACTAAGCAAAGATTACCAAAGCACTATAAAATTAGATTGGTTTGCTCATTGTTAAGTAGAGGGGTAAAAAGAGAAGCATGGACCCCAATGATGATCTATGGAAAGCAATATTTTTCCATGTAGCGGTGTCATAGCTCACGTTGGAAGTCTTCTAATCCCTTTAGGGGTATAATCAGAGGCATAGCTCTAAGAGCAACCATGTGCATCATTTTGTTAGAGATACCCCCAAATGTTTACTTTTACTTAAAGTAAGCATTTCTCGCCCCAAGTAACTTATGAGCAAATTTTTCCTATAAATAAGATTCATGGGCTCCATTATTAACATATTTTGGTCTTAAGGAATTCAAAGCTATGCTTTGTAAAGCCCATCTTGTGCTCTTGTAATTCATAAATTGATGAAAACTTGATGAGTCTTTGCTCTCCATTAGTTGCACTACCCTTGTGGATTGCATAATATGCAATGATTGTGGCACAACCCTTTTGTCCATCTTATTACTCCTCTCATAATTTCAACTTAGTTGAATCAAGATTCATTGTTGTTAGTCATATTTATCATGTGTTGATTGATTGCACACTCTTCTTGCTATAATTTTGATCATATTTACTTTTAATTCTTTGCACCCTAAACTTCACAATATACTTTTATGCATTTTCATTTTTGTATTTTATTTATCATTGGTTAGATTAGTTTAGAATTTCACAAGGATAGTGGGAAGCCAATGTAAATCCAAAGGTTGAAAGCGATGTTAAACCCTTCCATCCAACTATGTTGAAACTATAATTATGGGCACATAAGAAGTCAAACATTTCCACAACTCAACATGGTTTTTGGCACACCTTATGTGACAATAGTCCTTTAATCCATCCTTTAGAAAAAATTATCATTTTTGGTGGCGAATTTGGATTTTGGCATAGGTGGGAAGCATTTGGTCTAACATTAAGGAAATTTTACCAAGTACCATTTAGGAAGCATTTTGCTTCAAAATTTGAAGTGATTTGTTCCATTTGGATCCAGTTTCTTGAAAGACATAAGAAAGATCCTAGGTCAAATTTTGGGAGTGATTTGCTTCACTGAGTTGTTCATTCTAAATATACATTTTTTTTATAATTTAAATCTAGAGTGATTTACTAAGACTAGGGATTTGATTTATCAAGCCCATTTGCAAATTGGCCTTAAATTTCACATATTTTTTGTTATTTGTGTCTAGTTTTTATAGGTGCTTTGTAAATGAGACTCCATTACATAATTTAGTATCATAAATATTGTGTGAAGCAAGCAAGCAAGGCAACATCAAATCAACAAAATCTCTGAATTTTGGCTCCAATTTTGATTAAGTCATAGGCAAAAGGTATTTGAGGTAAAATCTGGAAGAAATTTGCCAAAGTTTGATCCAGCTAGCAATTAGCTCCAAAATAGTAATATTTCTCCAAGATGAATGCAATGAGCAATTTGCCTAGTTTTTAAGGAGTGATTTACTCGAAAGATGAAGAAATATTTCCAACTCCTCCAACAAGAGTGATTTACCCTATAATTAAAGTGATTTTCTTGGCCCTCTACTTGTCAAATTTAGTTTTGTAAGCAATTTGCTCAAGTTTGCTAGTATTTGCTTCAATTAGATGGCAATTTGCTTTGCAGACCAAAATTTTGTAAAAATTTAGATTTTAACCCAATGAGAATGCTCAAAAAGATAATGATTAGGTAAATAAATACAATCAACAAAATTAATTGTGTTCAATAAAGGAGTATGAAAGAGAAAATAAAAGATCAAATCATCACTTGGTGCATCAAGGCAAGGAAATCAAGGAGATTATTATGTCTAATCGTACTCTATCAAAAGGGAAAATTCTTATGGCTAATTGATAATTTAAAATATTACATCCCAAGAAATGGTCTTCTTTGGCTTCCATTATAGTTATTCTCCCCCTCTTGTAAACCAAACTTGGGTAAGTACAAGCCCTACCTTATATCACACTAATCCTCTCTATGGAATGAAATTTGATGTGAATGATCCTATGAATAATCCATTCTTGATCTTCTTCCATAATCCAAATAATGTGATTCAATGATAGGGATTAATGTTACCATATTTATATTTTTCAATGTATTATTTGCATATGATATTACAAATAATGTTGTCATTTATCGGTAAATAGATAATTGTATAAGGTTTCTAATTATTTCAACCTTATCCGATAATTGTATTTGGCTATTTATAGCCTATTTTGCAATACAATTAGCAGTTCTTCATCATTCAAAATCCTTCATATCTATCAACTTGTGGTCTTGTCCATATTAGTTGGTATTCAGAGCCAAAAACATGGTTGTATCTTGTTGTGTCTGCCACCATTACAAAGGGACGTGTTAGGTGCTTAAGGAGTTTGATATATTTCCAATCAAGAAAGAACATAGGATATTGATTTGGATATTTGTGTCAATAATTCAACAAAGATGCAATACATATATCCATTTATAAATCAACCTCATACCATCTCATGGAGAATCACCATTGGAGGAACAAAAGGTTGATTTTTATTTAATCCATATATTTACCTTCCTCAACTATTCCTCTAAGTGCTTGATTCTTGAATCAAGTTATTCAAAAAAAAGGATCTCTATCCTATTTTCATCATATCCAACTTCCATTATTTTTGACATGATTCTTGGAGCTCAACTTGCACTACACAGAGATCAACTATATGTAATTCGAGGGGTCGAGTTCCCAGTTTACAATTTACAACAATTATCTTTTGTTGCATATTCCACATATAGAGCTATCTTGATACTGATTGCTTATGTACAACCACATAGGCACTTCCCATTGGCCCATGGATGGGGGTTGAAATATAATTCAATCTCATTAATGATGATATCCCAACATGACAACTGCCTAGCTCTGGCTTTCCCACAAACAATCCATGAAGTGCCTGTCAACATTGTGTATGTTTGGCTTAATTAGATAGCCCCCAATAGTACTCATAGCACCTTCTTTGGCACATATTGTTTTCCATCATCATGGAGATCTATTGTGTCATTCATAGGCCCCACATCAAACTTACCTTTGAGAAACACATCTTGAGGCCTATGAACAATCAATGGAGTGTTAAACTGATGAGACATAAATCTGAAGGAGCTTGGGAAAACACTAGATGAATAGGAGATGGCTGGTGTGAAGGTGTTTTGACCAATAAGAAGCCCATAAGTGGAGATAAACAATACAAGCCTCACGGTCAGTCCCATGCTCCTATACATCACGTTGTTTTTCCTATACATCACCTTGTTGCAGCCACGACTGTTGTAGTGCATTACTCCATAGTCTTGATTGGGTGGTTGATACCTTCTCCCATACAGATGCCTATAATCGATTAGTTTTGACCACTTCCATGGTGTACATATAAGCTATAGCCTTAAATTATACCAGCTTTATGGGGTTTATAAGGGAGATTTATATTTTCTATTTGCTTGATATTACTATATTCTGCCAATGCATTTTCAACAATCTCACTTCTTATGTTTGACCATTGTTTCTCTCAAAACACATATCTTTGCATAACCTTCTTGAAATTATCTATTACATAGTGTTACTCATGTGAATAGAAATAGACACTAAACTTTTTTAAAATATACCACTTGCCTTTTTATTCTACTTTGATTGTCAATTAAACACTTTAATTTGGTGAAACATATTTTCCTTTGCATCAACATAATACAAACACGACAACCAATGTGGCTTTAGAAAATAAACTGGCTGAAGTCACCACTTTGGTTACCTCTTTAGTCGACACCATTAAGGACCTCAAAATGTAATCCTTATTCTCCTGTAGTCATTCTCATGCAAAGTGTGAAGTCAAAATTTACAAAGGCTCTAGGGATCCTAATATCCACAATAGCTGGATCCTAGATATGGAGACCTGGTTTGAATTTAATCAAAAATTGGACTATGATAAAGTTTCTTTCACCAAACTCAAACTTTTTGTCATGACTAAGGTTCTCATTATCGAATGCCAAGGAACTCAAAACCCCATCACAATGTGGGATGCTTTGGTCATGATCTTGAAAGCCACCTTCTATCCATCCAATTATAATGACGACTTGCTTAACCAATGGCTCCACCTTAGACAAGAAAAACATCAATCCGTGTAGGGTTATGTTCATTAGTTCAATTGACTATATGTTTTGCTTTGCATTTCTGATCCTACAACTTCCCTCATTGCTAATTTTAAAAGTGGACTTCTAGCACACTTCTATCAAGAATTAAAATAGCCTTCTTGTACTACTCTTGATGATGTTTTCAATCATGCACAACTTACAAAGGAGAATTTTGCATCACAGATCAAAGGGACTCAATACTCTTCAAAAGGTTCTATGCCGTCGCCTTGTCCACATCAGTAGACATCAAAGAGATATCCCAATTTCTCTCCTTCTTCTTCTCCTACTCCCACTTCTACTCAATCCTTTACTTATAAACATAACTTTCATGTTGCTTCTTCTTCTCATTCTAAATATTGTGATTATTGTAAAAGGAAGTATCATGATAGATTTGAATGTAGGAAATTACAAAAATATAAGAACAAACAATTGCTTGTACAATCTATTGAGGAAGAAACCCTCAAGGAGGGAACTCAAAAAAATACTATTAGGACTTGTGGAGAAGACTGTACTTATCCTGAGTTAGAAGGTCAACTCAATAATATCACCTTACTCAACCATCGATCTTTTGTAGGAGATCATGATAATATGTTTGTTACTCATGCTCATTTGACACCTAGTTTCTTAGTGGATTGTATCATCGATAATGGCTCACAAAAAAACTTGATTACATAGTCCATTATTGATAAGTTGCACCTGCCTACACATCTTCATCCTCATCCATACTCACTTCGATGGAAGGACAATGCTACTAATTCTATGATCATACACACTTGCACTTTGTATTTTTATTTTGATCATAAGTATGTAGACACTGTCACATGTGATGTCAAACCTATGGATTATTTTGATCTATTGTTAGTAAAAACTTATCAATATGACAAAAGATCTCAGTATTATGCATATCACAATACCTATATTTTTCACCATGAGCAGCACAATTTTCTTATTCGCAAAATTCAACCCAATTCATATCATGCTTGTAATAATTTACATCAAGCATAAAATATTGCCTTAATTTTTAGCACCTCATAGCACGAGGAGACAAGTAAAAGTATTTTTGACCACTCAAATAACTACACCACTTGAGCACCTCATTCATCAAGCACCTACTCCTATTCTTGCACCTGCTCTTGATCTTGTTGCACCTATTCCTGTTCTTGTGGTTACTCTTGTTTCTCCTCCTCCTCCTGCTCTAGCTCCAGTTCCAGTTCTATATTTTCTTCACATTGTTCAACATATTGCCTCCTCCACCTTGCAGGACTTTCAATATTCGATTGTCTATCCTCTCATTCTTCAATAATCACCATCCATGCACCAACATCATATTTAGATTGGATACCACCTTTGCATCTACATGGATGCTCATTATTATGGAGACTTACCAGGACCTCTTGGGTTCTTACCACCTTCCACATTCCACATGATCTCCTTTCCCTTTTGTATGAATTGGAGTCCAATGCTTCTACAGTGGGGAGGAATGATAGGGATTAATGTTGCCATATTTATATTTTTCAATGTATTATCTGCATATGATATTACAAATGATGTTGCCATTTATCTGTAGGTAGATAATTGGATAATATTTCTAATTATTTCAACCTTACTTGATCATTGTATTTGGCTATTTATAGCTAATTTTGTAATACAAGTGGTAGTTCTTCATTGTCCAAAATTCTTCATGTATGTCTGCTTGTGGTCTTGTCCATATCAATCAACCCCTATTAGCTAATGCTTAGGTCATCCCTCTTGTGAGTATGAATTCATATCAAAGACCCACCTAAATATAATTTGTTCAATGCAACAAACCTTTCACCCACATAGTCTATGACACCAAATACAAGTTCTTTAGTATAAATTTTTATCCTAACTAGAGCTAAAGTTTTGCTTAGAATTTTCAAGAGTTAGCTATTCAAATGGAAGTGCAAAGTACACCAGGAAACCCCTTGGGTCAAACACTATCTCAAGCCAGCCAAAAACTATAAAACCTATAGCAATGTTTACCTTTATAAAATCAACATGTTTCTCCACAAGGCATGTAGTATCCTTCTCCATTTAAAAATATGCAAGCTCCCACAAATTAGCAATGGGTTTATCCTAATCCACCAATTCCTATTTTTCAAAATTTGAACACTCCTTTCCCACCACCTTATTATGTCACATATCAATACCCTAAAATACCTACATATACAACACTACCTCAAGGATATGTGATATATCCTTATCCAATACAATTCGGTCAACCTCCATAAAACAATCCAACTTCTCAACCATCTAGGCCCAAAACCAACCTCCTAATTGGACCTATCAAAGACCACAAAATCCAAGGGCATGTTAC
Organism: Wollemia nobilis; assembly: GCA_028583015.1. Taxonomy (NCBI): domain Eukaryota; kingdom Viridiplantae; phylum Streptophyta; class Pinopsida; order Araucariales; family Araucariaceae; genus Wollemia; species Wollemia nobilis. The sequence continues at coordinate 1,375,623 of JAQPPZ010002729.1, read as the reverse complement.
CCTATCCCACATGCTGCTATGAAAGCATTACATACCTTTGAAGAAAGTAAGAATAAGATGGAATTAGACCACCTCAACAAGCTATCTACACTTAAATTCATTCCATCCAAGAGGAAGACATCATGATATGCTTACTTATATATTCCCTACATGATAATTTTGCTTTGTAGTATAAAGAGTTACTTGATAATTTTGTTACTAATTGGGCATCCATTATGAAATATTTTATACTATTAGCTTTTGAGGATATATGCAATGTAAGAGATCTAACACAGGCCCTGATAAGATAAAAATAAGTGAGCCTGCAATATGACTAAAAATATACTATAAATATAAAGTGGTGAAAATACAATGTAGTATGGAGGATATGGTCGCTCCATTAATATAAGCTAAATATCTACATTGTGCTCCATACAAGAGATCTACCACAATATTCTCTACCACTACAATGCTCTTGATATCTATGTGATGCTTCTTTATCTATCACTATGATGCCATTTATATAGGAAAATAGATTACTTGACCAACACTCTACCTAGTTGTACAAGTGGACACCTTGTACATTACAAAATGTGCATTAACACTTGTGCATTTATTACATTGCTTGAAGTAAGTAGCTAACTTCCCCCTAAATTAATCTCTACTCTAAATATGTACCAAAGGTTGTACATCTCTACTCTAAATATGTACCAAAAGTTGTACATTTACATGACCCAAATGATGTGATATAATCTAACTCTAACATGCCCTTGTATTACATTATTTGGGTATTGAACATTTCAATCTTCAATATGGATCTTCTTCTTCTTGTGGATGCTATTTGGTTTGCTCAAGTTCTTTCATAAGTGGATTTTTATTTTGTAATTCTCCTTGAATTGGTTCTTTTTTTCTGTTCTCTGTAACTTGTTCAAGCAAGTGGTTAGTGTCTTCATAATCTGTTGTTCTTTTTGAAAGATATTTCAATTCATAATCATCTGTAGATTCTTCCAATTCTTCAATTTCTTCTATCCCTTGAGCTAGATGTCCTTTCTTATTCTCTTTTCTATAATCCAATTGGGGATATTTTTTTGGACACTGATTTTGCTACTGGTTTTGATATTGTCGTGGTTGAAATATGCTTTCATTGTTTATCTGATTTCCTTGATTTTAATTTTTGGGATTGAATCTACAATAGTTAGTGCTATGACATTTTCTTTTGCATATCTAACAAAATACCTATTGTACCATGATATTCATCTTCTTGATTATGAAGCAATATTCCTTTGTGGACTATCTTTTGATGTCATTGTAGTGTCAGTAATTTCATTTTTAACTGTATTCTCTACCTCAAATTCTTGTAGAATATTGATTAGATCATCAAAAGAGGTATCTTTACTTAGGACTTGTGAAGATGTAACCAAATGTTTATAGATATCTGGAAGTGCTCTCATGGTTACTTGAGTAAGAAGTTCATCTTTAATCTCTTCTCCTAAGGTTAATAATTTCCTTTTAATATTTGTATTTTACTTAGGATTAGTTCTATGATCTCGCTACTATTCATTTTTAAAGAATGAATTTGAGTTTGAAGATATATAACGATGGCTTTATTTTTTCCTTCAAATATTTTTTCTAAGCTTTTCCATGTTTCTGTAGATGTCTTTTCTGAATTGATATAAAATTGTATTTCATCAATTATGGCAAAGGTTATTATCATTAGAGCTTTTGAATATTTTTCATCAAACTTCTAAATTTTAGTATCATTTGTTGTTGGCCTTTTTTCTATTCCTTGAGTTATCTCCCAAAGTTTTTCATATACTATGATTAATTTTACCTTATTTTTCCAGGATAAATAGTTTGGTCCCTTGAGTAATTAGGATTATGCAAGAAAGAATTTATTTGATGCCATGATGATTCTAGGTTTTTTAGTTTTCCTTATATCTCCATAGTTCAATAAAATAGTAGAAACCATGTAGACTTGTAGAAACCTTATGACTCCCAAATGGAATAAGTACTTGATAATTTTTTATGAATGATATTATTATCAAATTTTGTAGAATACCTTATGACTCCCTAGTGTTTTTGGATATGCTATATGATAGATACAATGTTTTTTTAGAATAGTAGTTCAATTTTGATTTGATTTTGTAATGTTTTGTAAGTAGCAAAAATCAACTTCTATTACACCTTATTACTCCTATTGAACTTAAGCACTTTTAATTTTATGAGGTTCTATTGGTTGGATTTCTTTTATCCCTTAATATGGTTTGAGACAAGTATGCCAATTTATTTCCAACTCTTGCTTTTCTTTAGTAGACCTCCTTTATAGCTTTTGATATTTAATATTTGATGTTTCTAAATTCCAATTACCTACTTTGATGTAGTATTCCTTATAACTCCCTAATATGGAATATTAGAAAACAATATAATATTTGCAATAATATGATATTTAATTTCTAAGTTGAAATCCTTATTCCTCCTTTATTATTTACAAATATAAATATTTTGGAATATGCTTGCTTAATATTTTACTAATTCTAAGTGAATGTATTGCAATGGTAAATATAATGTGCCCTTATAACTTCAATATAATCTTAGTCTATAGCAAGTAATAAGTAGTTTAAAATTTACCTTAGTCTTCCTTTGCCTTGATGCTATGAGATGGCAGATTTGGATTCTTTGGAATGGCAGTCAATGCCCTCTAAGATCGAAGCTAAAATATCTCTTATGTAGCGTGTATTTTATTTGTAACTGGTGATAGTATTCTCAGTCTAATCTTCTACGATTTGCATGTTGTTATGACATATTCCTTGGACGGATTGGACACTGGATTATTTCTGGAATGAGGTGATGTCTTGGTTGATCTTATGACAACTTCTTAAATTTTAGCATTCTCCTTCGACTGGCACACAGGCTTGAATTAGCCTCTTCCTCTTCACACCATTCAATGTTGGTCTTCTCTTTGATCTTTGACATTGTTATCCTTAAATATGGATGCCTTAAATAGGAATGGTTCCTTGTGGCTTTCATATAAGTGTCACTTGAACGTTACTTAGTAGGCATTAATATTCCAAAGTATGCAATGATGAGGTTGGTGGTAACCTTCCAAATACTTGTAACTCCTGCTAGGTGAGCGTTGGATATTCACGAACGTTGGGAACTTAGATCTCTTGTGCCAAGTGGAACTCATGGTTGTGCATGTAGAACTTTCTTCTAACACTCCCTATCTTTGCCTATATATTTGATATATGCATTGGATTACTATGTTTCTTGAAATGCAAGCATTCCCTCTTCTATTCATACTGACTGTCACAATGCGACCACCAAAGGTGACTATCACAAGGCAACTGTCATAAGACAACTATCACGAGGCGATTGCCATGAGGTGACTGTCACAATGCGACTATCACAAGGCAACTGTTACAAGGGGACAAGAAAAAGTGATAGTCAATAAAATGTTGCCATGTATCCTCTTGTCTGCCACGTGTCATGCATCTATCAACTTCAGCCATGTAGACTTCTATAAATAGAATATCAAGATCATTTTTTACCTTTTGCACGATGATTTCTAGACGCCACGTGTCACGCATCTATCGACTTCAGCCATGCAGACTTCTATAAATAGAATAGCAGGGTCATTTTTCACCTTTCGCACGATGATTTCCAGAGCATTTTCCAGCATTTTTAGAGCATTTTCTACAACATTTTTTGATCATTTTTAGGGCATTTTTTAAGCATTTTCAAGGCATTTTTTGATAGTTTTCAAGGCATTTTTAGAGCTTTTTCCATGACTTTTCAGAGTATTTTCTGAGCTTTTTTAGAGCATTTTCCCAATGTTTTCCCAACATTTTTAGAGTGTTTTAAGAGCATTTTGAGAGCGTTTTAAGAGGGTTATCAAAAATGGCTAGCGCTTCCTCTCCTCTCCCTTCAAAGGTATCTTTCAAGAGCTACTATTTGTCGAATGTGAAGAATATTTTTAGCACTCTTGGGAGAGATTCCAACTGGCTTTACACCTCTAGAGTTGTTGGAGTCATGAAGATGCCACAGTTGGATGTCAATGTCTCCCTGATGCAACGTATTGTTAGTTCCTACGACCATGATGTGTCCACTATACAGATCAAAGTTGATAACAAGGATATTGTTTTTACCGTGAACCCCTCGGATGTGCAACGATTAATAGGGCTACCATTTTTGGATGGTCTCCTTGTTAACAACCAGTACGCATTGACTGAATCTGACAAATCAATGCTGGCATCCAGATATGGCCTGAATCCAGACCATTTGAAAGGTAAGTTTTTGAAAATTTCATTTTTGTTTATCCTTAATTTTTATGTATTATTGTTTCCAATGTCCATTCTCTAATAATGTTCTCTCTATTTTGTAGTTAATTCTTCTAAATCGAAAAGGGGTTTGAACATTTCCAATGTTATAGATAAATTTCTTTATGCCTGTATTGAATTTTTCTTGGGAAGGCTTATTCTGTAGGGCTGACCCATAGAAATATCATTTTGGGCTTTGTCATTGTTGGTTCATTGTATTGATGGAGGCAGATATGATTGGTCCACTCACATTTCAAACCACCTAAAACAGGACCTTCTTTCTACGTAAAAAATTTAGTCTACGTATACAGTAACCTCCAACAACTTTATTCTTTGTCTTTTTCAAGAAGCATATTATAATCTTCAACAAAATAATCCTCCAACTGCATTGCACCCAGATTTGTTGGCTATTGGGATCACTGAGAATGAAATACAGGTAAAATTATATATTGGAATAGTCTCTCTTTTCTATTTTTTCAATCAATCTTGTTATTTTCTAATTTTCTTTTGAAAACAGAGAAGAGCAGCTCACTCCTCTAGTAAGAGGGATGCCGCCATCAGGATTCAAGAAGCGTCTGGCGATTCGGACATGCAGTCGCAATCATCATCGGTAACTTCCACCCATAAACGTAGGAGGTCTCCTGATGGACAACATACATGTACGACTCCTCTTACTTCTGGACATGCATCTACTGCAATTGACATTGAAGACGAAACATCCAACTCACAAGGTAAACATATTTTTCAAAAGTTCTAATTTCAATAATGTATTTTAACAATATAAAATTATATTTAGTTTGAGAAAATATTTTTACTATTTTTAGAGCAAAGGCCAACACTTGCACCATCAACAGAAATGATAGCAGTGTCTGAGTCGGGTATGTTTAGTTAATATTGATATATTTTAATTGCATTATTTTTAAAATTAGTTTTAATTTATAATTTTCATCTAAAATTTTGTAGATGGACCGACTAGATTTAAAAGACTTAGAAAATAGATGCCTCCATCAGGTGCACAATAGGAAAAGCAACCAGTCCTCCCACAACAAGTCCATCTACAACAAGTCTAGAAATCTCCATAGCATGCACCACCGGTGAGGAACCAATATCGCATGCATGGGAAATAGTTCCTCACACCATCGCAACAGCCACTTCAGGGAACCAATAGTCAGTTTTAGACATAGACTCAGACTATGGGTTAGTCTATTGTTTCAGGGATGGGGTTCCCAATTTTAACACTTGATAATTTATCAAATGTAGAAAGCGCATCTCAAATGCCCCCTCAAAATGCAAATCTGGAAGATGATTTTATGTATCAGGATATGAATAATTTGAATTTGCCACTGAAGACAAGTTATCTGCTTCATGGTCTAGGGATCGATGATGAAGCATAGGAGAATGTTGAAGGAGATGCCATCGATGTTTCCTCTTCCCCCCACCAGCAAGTCGACACCCATCATCATCGGATCGATGATAAAATAAACTTTCCAAAAAATGTTTTATTGGCAAACAGATGTAGGGCTACTATTACGAATAATCTTCTTTTAGATATTGATACATTAAGAGAATGGGAATATCGGGCCAAGGTTATGATCAAAGCAATAAATGGCCGATACAAGAACTTCTCACATAGAAAGGAGTTATTTTCAAAGGTGGAGAATGAGCCACAAAAGCTCGATGCTCTATTACGTAAAGCCGAATCTGGCACCGTCAAGGCCGATTCTACAAGTAGTGATGAAGTTCTGGCCATTATACTTGACCGATTAGAGAACCTGAATGCCGAAGCCCAAGCATATTTCAATGAATGGGAACTAGATAAGAAGAAATTAGCAGTAGCAGAAACAACAAGACTTACAACAGATGTAAGTTTTACATTTAACTAAAAATCATTTTTTTCTTTAATATATTTTTTAAATTAATATTAATATTTTTCTCTTGTATTTTGCAGTCTAATTATCAACATTTAAAGTAGCAAGTGTCAGCCATGAAAACGTGGATCAAGACTACAAAAATCAGTGTGACTAATGCTATTGAATTGAAGAAGAGACTACAACACACTGTTCGAGAAAATAATTGGTTGAAGAAGCTTATCAAAGAAAAGGGCCTGGATGTGGATGTTGTAGTAAAATAAAATGAGAAAGAGTTGAATGCACCATTTAAATAAGATCCCATGAAGGAAGAAGGTTTAATACTATCAAGGATAAACACTATAGTTAAAATTTTGGTACGGGTTGGTGCATTGGAAGCAAAGGATATTGAGGTAGATGCAGCTGACACTTCAGGCACTTTGTAGGAAGAAAACGTAGAAAAGTAGAACTGTTGTTTCATTATTTCATGATTCAAGAATGTTGTTGATAGAAACATGGTTTCAAAGACTCGTATTTAACATCTTTTCAAACATATTATTTTATATTACATAAATTTTATAAGTTTTATATTACTTTTACATAGTTTGTTTTCATTATTGTGATGTTTTTGATCAGTAGTGTGGATGGAATAAATAATTTTGAATTATGTGGATGCAATAATGGAGCACCAATATTTAGTTTCCCATAGATAGTTTACTCAATACATAGTTTTATTCTATACATGGTTTATTCTATAAATAGTTTACTCAATACATGGTTTATTCTATACATTGTTTTCAATACATGGTTTGCCATACATTGTTTTCAATACATGGTTTGCTATACATGGTTTTCAAAATATGGATTGCCATACATTGTTTATTTAAATACATGATTTATTCAATACATGGTTTGAACTTTGCTATACATTGTTTTCAAAATATATGAAATCATAATATACATGGTTTTCTATACATGGTTTATTCAATACATGGTTTGCCATACATTGTTTTCAATACATGGTTTATCAAAACATGGATTGCCATACATTGTTTATTTCAATACATGATTTATTCAATACATGGTTTGAACTTTGCTATACATGGTTTATTCAATACATGGTTTGAACTTTGCTATACATGGTTTTCAAAATATATGAAATCATAATATACATGGTTTATTCAATACATGGTTTGCCATAAATTGTTTTCAATACATGGTTTATTCCATACATGGATTGCCATACATTGTTTATTTCAATACATGATCTATTCAATACATGGTTTGAACTTTGCTATACTTGGTTTATTCAATACATATTTTGCCATACATTGTTTTCAATACATGGTTTATTCCATACATGGTTAATACTTTATTCAATACATGGTTTGCTATACATGGTTTTCAAAACATGGATTGCCATACATTGTTTATTTTAATACATGATTTATTGAATACATTTCTTATACTTTATTCAATACATGGTTTGAACTTTGCTATAAATGGTTTTCAAAATATATGAAATCATAATATACATATTCTATTGACAACTGGTAGCATTATATATGAAATCAAAATACATGTGAAAAATAGTAATATATGTGATACTGTAACCAATATTCTGTTCCAAAATCAATGAAAACATGTCTCAAAATATAATCAAATCTCAATATTAATATGTGAAATCAAATCAAATAAATGAATCAAATCCCAATATTCTCTATTGAGAAATGATAGTTTAATATGTGAAATCAATCAAATGAAAACATCTTTGCATCATAATGGTGGAAGCTGGAACAAACTCTTTTCAGATTGTGCAAAATATTCTATACTCATACCAAAAATTTCTATCATCACTGTGTCATCATTGTTACAATTATCCCCATCATCTTGAGTATTCATGACACCTCTTCTGTCTGCCAGAGATTTCCAATATGACAAAGCTCTTTCATAAGGAAACTGCTCAACCTCATATGTCGACACATATACTCTCAAACAATTTTCCAAATTTTTGTCCAATCTATTTCGAACTTTAGATTTCACATATGATAATGCACTAAATACCCTTTCATCCTCAACTGATCCTAAAATCATCATTTGGCATAATTCATATAAATTAAAATATTCACTCATAGTATGTTGCAGGATACTATTGGGATATAAATGTTTCCACAAACATGAAATAGAACCCCTTTCATGGTGATTAGTGAATTGTGAAACTTGAGCAGACATTGTTGTTCCAAAATAGTTTGATTGTTTTGTCAAAAGATCTTTGTTGAGAATTCCATTGATTTCAATACCATTGAATACCACAGTTTTAGTGAAATGGCTAGCAAGCTTGCCCATGTATTTGTGAAACAAACCATTTATATTCTGGTATTCATTACAAGGATTCCAAAATATCGGGTTAACCACACCCATAGCCTCAAGCAATTCATCTCTTTGAAAATGGTCTCTGATCTCTTTTGTCAATGATTCTACTATTTGTTTCAGTTTAATTTTTGTATCTGTTACAACTACATGAAATCTATTGTATGTTATGGGTATTTGTTCAACTTCATTTGTAGCTATATCCATTCACTGACCAAAATAATATAAAGGAATTTCCTTTCCATGGACATTAATACAAAGATGATCGTTTATATTGAACTTCAAAAATTTCTGAGGATCATTCACGTTTGTCAATGCTCTCCAACTCTCAAACATGGGATCCATAAAACTTTCACCAGATGCGTACATCGTATCAATATGTAAGCAAATTCATTTTCTCACCCTGATGAAATCCACAATATAAATCGATCTTTCTTGTGCAATTTTGATCAAAGTATTCATTTCTTCCAACATTGGAAGAATACCACACAATGTGAGAAGTGTTTCAAAGTCACTAATTCGAAATAGCAAATATTTAGCCTTATCAACTGCCCTACGATTTGCATACATAAACCCTGCCAAGGATTGATATTCTTTGAAAACTCTATATGCCAGTTGATACATCGAAATCCACCTAGTATCTACATATTTTAAGAGTTTTTTACCATCAGTAACTCCTAGTGCAAACTGTTGAAACTCTAAAAATATTTTTGGACTGCACGAAAAATAATCATGAATTTCACGGACAAGCTCTTCCACTCTTGCTACATTTGTAAATGTATCCACAATTTTGTATGCAAGATTAATTCTATGAGCCATGCAATGAATAGGGATCAAATATGGGGTAACAGATGTTTGTAGTCTAACACAAAGACCATTCATGTGTCCTTGCATTGTAGCAGCACCATCGGCTCTAACACATATTAACTTAGTGGCTATTTCCATTTCATTCATTCCTGCTATTTCCTTTAAACTAGAAACAACAACATTGTAAATGTTTTCTGCATTGCAATTTTCCACCATCTTGCATAGTCCAAGTAAATGAGGTTGCCTTAAATGATTTTCCAATGTGTAAACATGCATGCAAATCCAAGATGTGTTGTCAACAACAGTCACCTCATCAATTGAAAGTGAAATGAATTTGGCCTTTTTTATTTTCTCTTTGAGGTCATCCTGCTCAACCAATGACAGATATTTTACCATTTCCCAACCACTTCGATCTGACCAATGGGTGTTGGGTAAGTTCTGCACATCAGCTAGTCAAAATAGAGATTTATAATCAATGAAATCTGACATAGGTCTACCCCTTTTAAGAATAGTGAGTACAACAACAAACTGTAAACTTTTTGAAGCTAAAGTGAACTTTTCCATTTTTTGAAATTGGGCTTGAATCGTTGCACCTTTCTCAACCAAAGTTTGCTTTTGTTTCATTGCTTTATCATATTCTTGTGCATATCTGATATGGGCACACTCTGATGCATCCTTCCACCTATAATTTTTCTGTATTGGTCCATCACTTTCATTTGTTTTTATATAAACCTTTCCACAATGTTTTTCAATTGTATCTTTCTTAACTTGCAATCTGTGATCTTTTCCATGTTTCTAGCTGTAAATTATGCATCTCAATTCTGTTATTACCTCATTACTATTCTCTGGAAGCACTGGCTCAACAAATGGAAAATCTGAAACCCAATCAGGCTGAAATGATCTGTTAATTGTCCATCTAGATGACCTTGCACGTTTATGTTTTTTAGAAGAAGATTCTCCTGAAGTAGGTACTGCATAAGAACTATTACTTTGTTTTCCATTTGGTGTGTTTGTTTCAGGAATCTCTTCATGTTGTTGTTCCATTTCTTTAAGAAAATTTTCATCTGTGGACTTTTCATGATCGTAGTTATGTGGAAGTGGATTCATACCAGGGTCAATAGTGTTTTCTGTAGAGATAATACTAGGGTCAATACTAGGGTCATTATCATTATTCTTTTTAAAAGCATACCTTATTTTAAAAAATATAGATAAACAATGGACAAAGCCATCCACCAAAAATCACCCTTCTTAATGAATGAAGATATTATATATAAAATTAACAATGAAAAAATAATAATTGGTTATTAAGTAAAGGCGTTCATACCTTCAATTTGTGTAGATGTTGATGGCTGACTAGATTTCAAAATATTATGAAAGTATTTGAGGATACTCCTTTTATCGAAACTGGAATACTGGCCTCCCTTCTTTCCATTGCCAATAGGTGATATTTTACCTATATAAATAGAAGAGTAACAAGAACATCATTTTGAAAAATGGAAATAACTGGTAAAAGAGAGAACTACTATTCAAGACAATAGAATATCTGACCAAAGGAAGCTTGAGATTGGTGCCCAAATAATAGGAAAACCTCCTTATTGAGTTTCAATGAACAAAAATGTATAAACAAAAACATAAATGGTAACATAAATTTATCGGTAAATGGTTGGTGCTTCTACTAGTCACCTTATGTCAATCACCTTGTGGCAATCGCTTCTATTGGTCACCTTATGTCAGTCGCCTTATGATAGTCACCTTGTGATAGTCATGTTATATCAATCACATTCTGCTAGTCACATTTGTCGATTGCCTTCTCCCAGTCACCTTGTGATATTCACCTTGTGACGGTCAGCTTGTGACAGTCACCTTTTGATAGTCACGTTCTATCAATCGTGTTCTGATAGTCGTATCTATCGATCACCTTCTGTCAGTCACCTTGTGACAGTAACCTTGTGACAATCACATTCTTCTAGTCTCATCCACTAGTCATATTTTGTTAGTCATCTTATGTCAATCACCTTCTATCAGTCACCTTTTGTCGATCACCTTGTGATAGTCGCCTTGTGACAGTCACCTTGTGATAGTCACTTCATGACAGTCGCTTTGTGTCAGTCACCTTGTGATAGTCGCATCATGATAGTCGCTTCTATCGGTCGCCTTGTGTCAGTCGCTTCTGCCAGTCAATTTTTGTGGTCACCTTGTGTCAGTCGTCTTGAGACTATGAGTGACGCTGTCAGGGTTACCTATATATAGTGGGGTACAAGAGGTGAATTGGGCAGGATAATTTTTTTTTAAATAATTTTAGGGCAAAAATTAGGTGGGAAAACATATTGTAGCGGGGTGAATTTACCCTAAAAAATATTAATTCCGTAATTTTTGGGCGAATGGGCCGACCTCTAGGGTCCCAAAATTAGCAAAATAAAAATTGTTAAAATCCTAAAATTCGCAATAAATTGTGAAATTCGCCCTTGTGCATATCCCTACTGGAGTCTCTTCTTCCTTGAGTCTACTATGAGGATATTGTGACCTTTTTATTCACTTATGCACTTAATAGGATTGCAACTCTTGTAATGGGACATTTCTTGAGGTCTTTGAATACTTTAGTCTTCTCCTTGTTGCTGTAGGTGCTGAAATGATTCTAAGAAGATATTATTCCTAACTCTTTTGTGGAAAGCTTCCCAACATTTTCCTGAATCTTATTTTCTTGTAACAAGTTGTTAGAAATTGGAATAAAAAGATTTATAAATATGGAGATAATAATCTTCACTAGTTGATTTTTCAAACTAGTGGTATGAATGTCGAGTCCTAGTCTTCACAAGTTTTTTTGCAACTTTGTGGAAAAACTCTAGCCAAATATAATCCTAGGATTGCAGCAACTGAGATTTATTTCAATCCTCACTTTTCTAATCATGTTGACTAATGTGGATTTTCCTATTAATTAATCCTAATGGTAGCTTTTGCATGTAATGACTCTCAATGGTAGATCTGGTTTACAAATATGTAGGCCAATAGTGGTAATGGTGACTCTTCCTATTCCTCTTGACCTACTAGACTTCTTTTATGATGAATATAGGTCCTCCTATTCCTATCTCAAATCATCATGGCTCTGATACCACTGTTAGATTTTGAGGATATATGTAGTGGGAGAGATCTAACATAGGTCCTGATAAGATGAAAATAAGTGAGTCTATATTATGACTGAAAATATACTATAAATAAAAGTGATAAAAATACAATGCAGTATGGAGGATATGGTCACTCTATTAATATAAGCTAAAGATATACATTGTGCTCCATACAACTCTACCAGAATCTACTCTACTACTACAATGCTCTTGATATCTATGTGTTGCTTCTCTATCTATAACTATGGACCTTTATATAGAAAAATAGATTACTTGGCCAACACTCTACCTAGTTGTACAAGTGGACACCTTGCACATTGACACTTGTGCATTTATTACATTTTTTGAAGTAAGTAGCTAAATTTCCCCTAAAGTAATATCTACTCTAACTATGTACCAAAGGTGGTACATTTACATGACTCAAATGATGTAATATAATCTAAATCTAACACATACATAGATTTGCTACTATGGGTAATGGGTATTCCATTTTATTTCAATTAAATGCTATGCAAAAACATCCTTAAGAAAACATTCATGATTATAATACTTGAGGACATCATAATTACCAAACAAAAAATAAACATAGCCAAAATACATTAAAGGCTTACAATATGACTTTAGGTTTAATGGTTGCTAAAAATATCACTTTAGCAACAACCTTTAAAGAAGCAACCCATGTGGAATATGTTCTAATTAGGGTTGGAAAGTTACCGACTACCCCACCTATGTCCAATGTCACCCATGCCACCCAAAATCTATAAATCCCTAGATCTATGCCCTCCATACCATCTATTCTAAATTCTTAATCATCTATAAAATACACCCCTTATCCATACATCATAGCACATATAGACCAAATCTTGTCATTGTATATTTCATTCTAACCATAACTACCAACCTTACCCACTCCTTTTTAAACCAACAATGAAGTCTTTATGGACCAATCCAAGTTTGAAATGAAAGAAATATTAGATATGGTAAAGACCTTGATAGGTCAAAATAATACTAAAAAGAGGCTATGGTTGTAGAATAGTAAGGGGAAATAGTAGCGGAATTAGCAGTCCAAGAAGACCCCCTATATTACTAAAGACCAAGTACCACAACAAGGTGCCAATCATGATGCAAATTAGATTATATAAATATTATAAATATAAATTTAGATATTAACCTGTTATGGTGTTTCCCATGTAATATACAATATGATCCTACAGATTGTGTGGTATCCATTAGGTATTCACAAGTAAATCTATATGAACAATGATGTCATGCTCAATAGGCCACCACCTTGGATCAAATGACACTAACAATGAATTAACTCACCTATTAGTAGCTCGTTTGAATTGACCAATATATCATGTTAAAGCATAATAGGAAATTCCTATCTTACCCAATCCCAATAATGCAATATTTGCTAACTTTAGTATAATTGAATCATATGATGATTCCACATTTAAATATAGTGTTAATCAACAAGGAATTATGATCGAGGATAAAAGGAAGGCATTATAAGATCAAGAGTTATCACAAAAATAGACTGAGATGAGTAAAGAAACCATATTATGTAGGAGGGAAAGGTGACCATTACACTTAAAATATAAAGGGCCAATAACAGTTGCATAATAAAATAAAATTAAAAAGTAAAAATTCTAGGAAGAACTATATTTGTGAAAAGAGAACTAAAAACTAACTTTATAGATGGTGGAGAGTATCATACTCCTATATATGGGATATGAGTGTGTTGATCATGAATTTGCCTAGTTACAAAATCTATGCTTTGTGCACCCTAGACCCAACCAACATTGAAAGGCCAGAGGAAATAAATGTCCTTTGGGCCAATCTCTAGAGAGGGTTGGCTCCCTTTATAATGTACTTTGGTTGAAAGTTTAGGGTAATAGGAAAGAAACAGGGAAATATGGATATAATCATTTAGTTTAGGATGTGATAGACTAACAACCAAAATCCAAACCAAGCAATAATTAACATACAATAGAAGTGCAAGCACATGAACTTCTTACAGTTATACAATGAAAACCTCCAAATAGCATCTCAGTGTTCACTCCCTCACCAGAAAAAATTAAATTTAGAAGAAAAATTTAAACATAGAAGATAATGTAAATGAATGTGTTCAAAAATCACATATAGAAACTAATCAAAGCAAAACCATTCAAAGAGCCAGAAGCTGAAGTCTTTCTATTGATGTAGAAAACTTGAAGTATTTTTCTGTAGAGTGTCCATCCTTCTTTCTTACATGAAAATGATAAGTATTTATAGAGGGTTGCACCCCTTTCATTTAATACACTTACAAACAAAATGTTGATAGATAAAAAACTAGTGAGAATAACTTCCTCCTTGGCATTAGTAATGTTCTAGTCAAAATATTTTCCATTGAAATCATGATCCGAATTTGATGGGAGAATCACATGGGGAAATCAACAGAATTAAATGATGTAAATGAGCCTTGTGCATCAATGCATTGGGATGCAAAAAAATTGTTTGAAAATCAAGATCTTGGTCGTTGAATTTGCTTCACTCTTACACCTTGGAACTCCTCCTTCGCCAGACAAGTCCACTGAGCATTAAATCTGCTTTGAGAAACAACAAGGTCAATGGATGGTGCATTGGGAATGAAAAATAATAGCCTCTAGTCTTGCAAAGTTGAAGCAAAAATCCTGGAGGTACTGCTTGCATTTATTTGAAAATTAAATTCCATCTTCCTTCATCCCTTCCCAAGAGAATCTTGTAAAAACAATGCCTTTGGAAGCAATGACCTTGGGAATTCAATGCAAAGGAATTGATTTCACCCAAAAACAAGGTGAAATAACCTTTTTTGAGACTCAATGAGTGACAACGCGGCTTGCTGGTCCTCTTACTGACACTTTGGTAATTTCACCCTAAATGCATCTTCTTCGAATCATTATACCCGAAAGAAAACACCATTATTCTTTGAAATTCACCTACATTTAAATTTTGTCATTGAAAATGATAGAAACACATTGCAATTTGGAATAATGGTAAAATTAACTGATTTCATCCCAGAGGAGGGCAACAGGGATTTTTGCCCCCTCTAGGAGGCGACATCACCTTTAACTTCTTTACTTCGAAGTAGCGCATGTTGCAACTCTTTTCACCTGAAATTTGGTTTAGAAAAATTCATTCACATCCTGGAGAGGTGAAACCACATGGCACCTCTCAACAGGGGCATATTCAACTTTGCTACACTTTAAACTTGGCACCAAGCACTACTTTTATCTTTACCTTCCCCATGGGCAAAAACACCAAACGTATTTGAAAAGGGCCCCACAATGTCAATCATCTCCTTTGACTTTAGAATATTCAATATTATCATTTCACCCCAAAGAGAGGCAACAATGAGTTTCACCCCTCACTTGGGGTGAAAACCTTCTTTAAAACTTGCTTCAATTCGCCCACGTCAGGCCCACGACATGCCATATTTAAAACTCTTCTCCACGCTATGTTTCATCCAAAAGAGGGGCGAAAGGGAGTTTCGTCCCTCACTTGGGGTGAAAGCCCTTTTTGTTTTAAATTATCAACTTCTATTGCCAACGTAACACTTGCGCTTTAAAATGATGTTCGTCCCAAAGAGGGGTGAAAAGGGTTTTCACCCCTTACTTGGGGCGAAAGCATTCTGCTCCTTTTCTTAAAATTCATGACTTTCACCTCTTAGTTTTTGTTGGGCAAATTTACTACTTTTTATTATGTTTCACCTCCAAGAGGGGCGAAAGGGATTTTCACCCCTCAATTGGGGTGAAACTCATCTTATTCCTCCCTTTAACTTTCCTCTTGGATTAAGTTACGATTTTCATCTCTTTCTGGGTGAAATTCCTTTGCAAGTGAAGCTTGGGGTGAAAACACTTAAATTCATTGCTCTTCCTTATAATTCGACTGCCAATTCAAAACCAAGTAATCTTTCATCACCTTTGCTTTGTCTTGGGAGAAACCATATTTGTGCCACACTTCACCTCTAAAAGAGGTGAAAAGGATTTTTACCCCTGGCTAGGGATAAAATGAGTTGTTTCTTCTTTTTGGGGTGCTTCTCCTTTTAAAATTAATCTCCTACCAACACTTTTGCCCCTTAAACATTTTTCAACATAGTTATTTTTTTGGTAGGTAAAATATTTTAATTAATTGTTGGGTTGAAGGGATCCAATCCCTGTTACATAGGGCATTCAAAATTACAATAGTACAAAATTTAGAGCATTCCAACATCATAGGGATGGATATGGGGACAACCAACAGTCTGAAAAATCCTAATACAAGCTAGTTACAGAAATTGAGCAGGATAATTAAAACAAACCCATAGACTAGAAATCCTAAACAAGGGAAACAACACCATTATGTAATTCAAAAAAATATTTCAAACCATATGCTAGCTACCCCACTCCTAGTCCTATTGGGAATATTCTTCATCCTCCTATTTGACACCAGTATTTTGATCCTTTCCAAGGAGGACATTGAGGGAAGTCAGGAGTTCCTAGATCTCCTTGATGGTGTGCAAAAATATGATGCTTGCATCCCTGACCATGTCAGCTGCTACCTTGAGTTTCTCCATTGCTCTAGATAAGTGATTGATGGTGTTGGTTCATAGTGCATCCTTTGTATTGCACCTAACATATTCCTCATCATTTGAAATAATCTTGGGTATCGATCACGATCCGTAAACACCCTTCCTTTTTAGGTGTCACAAAATTTTGCTAGGAGATGGTCGAACAACTTTTATTTTTCTCATCAAGGGTCTACTTTTGGGTTTAGTAGCTCAATATTCCATAGGGGCTGAATCTTTTGGTTTGGATAGTGGAATTTCCTCATATTTACTATGGGACTGAATGGGATTGATAGATTTCGAGATATCATCAGAAGAGATAGAGGAATGCAGAGGCACTTTATCTGAGGGGTTGTGTGGGATGGGAACAATTCTAGAGGACTCAATCAAGGGATTAGGATCACAAGACTCAGGACCATGAGCTGGCTTAGGAGAGGACACGATGATTGGAGAAGTAATCGAAGGTTCAAAAATAGGTTGGGATAAGAGGGTATGTTTGTAAATAATGAGGAATAAGCCCTGGTGCAAAATTTAATTGGAATATTTTTTATCCCTAAATTCTTCTATGGTAAGGCTTATGGACCACACTAGAAAGTCAGGAATGTTAATTGGCTTGATGTCATGCAGATGGTTAACGAAGGCAAGGTGGAAGGAATAGAGGGGACTGCTAACATTGTCCACTATGATATACTGAATTATGGGAATAATGACAGAGTCCCAAGGACAAGGAAGAGAGGAACTAAGGACTCCCCCATTAACCCAAGTCAACTCCTTGCCTATATCAGGAAAGTGTTCAGTTTCTTCTTTGAAATTGTGTCTGTCCCATCTCACCGCCCTGCCCTTGGAAGACAACCCATAAATTTTAGCTAAAATATGGATGTTTACCTCAATTTGGAGCCCTTGAATCTGAACCACATCGTTATTCCATGAACTTACAAACTTGCTAGTGACACCCTCATCCACGCCATCGAATAGCTTGAGGAAAGGAATGAATCCCTTGGCTCCAAGCAGAGCTTCAACAACAGGATTGAGATGCAACATAGATGGCTCAAGAATGGCTATAAAGCCAAACATGTCATAGAAATAAAAGTACCAAGATGGAAATACAGAATCAAGGATGCTAAGCAACAAATGAATTTGCCCCAGGAGGTGGTAGAATAAGAAGGAATGCCTAGGATTGTAGTAGAAAGGATTACAAGACAGAAGGCCCTTTCCAATGCATGTTGGAACTTCAACCAAAGGGTAACAACACTGGACCACATAAACAACACCACTACACCAATGGAAAAACAAGAGGAAAGGATGGGTGATAGGGTAGAAGAGGCTAGATAACAAGGTAGAGCGAACAGTGCGAAATGTGAACAGGCGATGGAGATGGAATAATGGAGAGGCATAAATTGAGAGATGAGAGAAAATGAGGAGAAATAAATGAAGGCACGGGATGATGCTAGAGAGGTTTATAAGCTTTTCCAAGATCTAATTGACCCGCATGGAAAGAGGCACAACCAAAAATTTGAAAGACAATGATTAAATGGGAAAGGGAACAAATAACCATGGTGCTAATGTGAACACCCTTGGTGTTGATAAAAACACCTTTGAAACAACACTTGCTTTTATTTGGAGTTGTGCTCAACATCATTTTTAGCAGCATCTATGATGTCTTGAGGGAATGAGTCTTCCCATATAATGAAATCATTCTGATTGGCTACTCTATTAGCCAACAAATCTGCCACCACATTGGCTTCTCTAAAAACATGTTGAACTATGTTGAGAGGGCACTGCCTAAGGGTGGATTGGCTCTCTTGAATGATGCTTTGAATATTCCACCCAGCCTTGGAATTATTCTTAACATGGTTAACCACATTTAGGGAATCCCCTTCAAATATCATTGGGTTAGTTAGACCTTTGTTGAGTTCAAGGCTCCTCCAGAGGGCACGAGCTTTAGCATAGTTGTTGGACTAAACTCCTAGGTTCTCAATGAAATATCTGATGATTTTTCCCTCATGGTATCGAAAGACTCCTCCAGCCCCAACATATCCGGGGTTGCCTTTAGATGATCCATAAAAATTCACCTTGAGCCACCCTAGAGGGGGAGGGGTCCACTTGGTAATGGACCTATAGTTGGTTTGAGTATGGGATCTGGTGCACTTAGAAGAGATGCCAAGGGATTTGAACAAGGAGGCTTCCAACCCAGATTCTAGGGTATTCAGATAGGGGACCAAATTTGCATTTTTAATGGCAAAGCATAGAGCTTTGTTGACCACTGCTTCTGGGTCCCTAGAATGGTCGTTGAAGATTTTGTTATTGCACTCAAGCCAGATTTACCACAGGGTATGATGCAACAATGCTTCCCATAGAAACTTGAGTCTGGGGTTACAAAACACTTGGGACCACTGGGTAAAAAGGTCAATGATTGACTAGGGCCATACCCACTTGACCTAAAACATATTAACCAGAATTGAGAAAGCATTGTAGGCAAAGGGACACTCGATCAATAGGTGTTGAGTGGATTCCCAAGCCTGTAAGCACATGTAACATCTATTGGGGACTATGACGCCCATCTTGATAAGATTTTTTGTAGTGAGAATTATATTTTGGAAAGCTAACCAAGAGAAGTGAGCAACTTTTAGGATGAGATGTTTGAGCCAAATTCTCTTAACGATAGCTAGGGCAACCTGGTTATGATGCAGGTCTTATGGGGAATCAAGCAAGGAAAAGGTAGACTTGATCAAAAAGGAGCCATCATCAGTACCTTTCCAAAAGGGTTTATCTTTTCCCTAGGACCTAGGGATGAAGGTTGCTCTAAAAATTACTTGCAAAGAGGTGATAGCTCTGTCAATGATTGCATTGCTTATTTTGAAATGAAGTTGCTTCCACTTAGGTCGGTCCTGATCTTGCACAATGAAGTTAGCAACTCTCGAATCAAACCTGTGATCAGTTAGGAGTTTGATAGCAGTGATTTTTGGGTCATTGATAAGGGGCTCATCCCTAGCCCATGGGTCATGCCAGAAATCAATGGATCTCCCATATCCGAGCTACCATCTAATTCCTCTTTAGAGAAGGGGGTCTAGTTTGGATGATAGACCACCAAAAGTGAGACCCTATTTGGGGGGCTTCTTCATCTCTGAAGGAGTGATGCTGCAAATATTTTCTTTTAATGATTGAAATCCATTCCAAATTTTCATTAGTGAAAACTTTCCAAGCTTGCTTAGCTAAGAGGGCATGATTCATTTTGTTGATTCTATGAAATCCAAGCCCACCCTTATCTTTTGGAGAGCATACTTTGTCCCAAGCCACTAAGTGGAAATTTTTCTGATTGTCAGCTCCAGCCCATAGGAAGCATTTTTGGATTTGTTCAATCATGGTCCCAACTGCTGCAGGGATTTTAAAAACTGATAAAAAATACAGAGGTATGCTTTGTAAAACTAACATGACAAGGGTAGCTTTACCTTCCTGAGAGAGAAGGGCACCTTTCCACCCTGCAAGTTTCTTATGAAATATCTCAATAACATTATTCCACATCGTCTTGGTAGGATTCCCCTAAAACATTGGGAGGCCTAGATAAGAAGCTGGAAAAACTACAATAGAACATCCTAGGATGTTCACAATTTTGACTTGGTAGGGCACTGGGGTATTAATGAAATAAATATTGCTCTTGGTGAAGTTGATTTTTTGCCTTGCGGCTTCCTCATAGAGGTTGAGGATAGTTTTGATGACTCTTGCCTCCGAAACAGATGTAGTAGTTGCCAACATAGTATCATCCACAAACTATTGGTGAGTTGAAGGTTGGAGATTTGATGCCAAAAATCAACCCCATGGAATAGGCTGCCTTTATGGCTCTTCCTAGGCTCTCAGTAAGAATAATGAAGAGGATGGGGGATAAAGGATCCCCTTGTCTCAGGCCTCTGGTACTAGGAAAGTACCCTACAACAGATCCATTCACAAGCATAGAAATCCAAGAAGTTGAGATGCATTGTATAATCAAATGTACCCAGTTATCATGGAAACCAAACTTATGGAGAACTTTGGACAGAAACTCCCTATCCACTCTGTCAAAAGCCTTGTTCATGTCAAGCTTTAAAAAGAAAGCTAATTTTTTGGACTTGTGGGCTGAGTGGATAAGTTCGTGAATGGTTATGACCCCATCCACAATATTTCGACCTTTAACTGAGCTTCCTTGGCAGGGGTCAATCAAGGATGGGAGAATACCTTTTAATCTATTGGCCATAGCCTTTGAAAATATTTTGTAGACAACATTACAAAGGCTTATGGGATGATAATTAGACAAGGTTTTGGAATTGGGACCTTTTGGGATGAGGGCAAGAAAAGTAGAATTCACATCCCTAGGAATGACTCTGGATCTCTACATTTCTTTGATGGCTTGGCAAAGGTCAGGGTCGATGATTTCCCAAAAAGTTTAGAAGAACCTTGGGGAGAATCCTTCGGGGCCTGGGGCTTTTTCTGGCTGCATGGAGAAGAGGGCCTGGTGGATCTCCTCATAACTTAAAGGTCTTAACATATTGACATTCATGTTATCAGTGATGATTCTAGGAATGTGCATGAGGAGGGATTCCATGGCTTGGATAGAATGGGGAGGGCAGGAACCTAAGAGGGACTCAAAGTGAAGGATAGCTTCATCACGAATTTCATGAATATTGGAAGTGAAGGTGCCATTATTTTTTATTAGTCCCTTGATCCTGTTTGCCCCTCTATGTTTGAGCATTGAAATATGGAAAAAATTTGAGTTAGAATCTCCTTATTTCAACCACAAGTGTCTCAATTTTTTATGCCAAAACATCTCTTCCTTCTTCAATATGTTATGGAAATCTGATAGCAAAATTTTTTCTTTAGCTCTCAAACTAGCATCCCCTTGACCCTGCTAAAACTGATTTTCAATTATTTGGAGTCTATCCCTGATGTTCTGCTTATTTTCAAAGATATTTCCAAAAAATTATTTATTCCATACCTTCATTTTGGCTTTTATAGACCACAACTTATGAGTAACTTGGTTAGTGACATATCTTGGGAAGCTCTCTCCCCACCACTTAGCTATGCAAGCTTTAAGGTCAGGGTGCTGGATCCAAATCACCTCAAAATGAAAAGGAGTTTTGAAAGGTGGTCTATTGGCAATTTTGAAAATTAGGGGGCTGTGATCAGACCCAATCTTTGGCAAGGCTTGTAAACTGGCATCTCCAAACATAAGTAAAGCATCCTGAGAAAGAAAAAATTGGTCAAGCCTTTCTTGAATGAGATCACCCCCTACCCTTCTGTTACTCTAGGTAAACTGGGATCCCCTTAGCTGAACGTCCATTAGCTCATTTGCATCCACAAAATTTTTGAAGTCCCCCGTGATCCTAGGAGTAATATATTTTCCTCTTTTTTTCTCAGATGGATATAGTGGAGCATTGAAGTCCCCAACAAGGATCCAGGGGATATTATTGAAAGCCTCGTGCATCAAAGTGAGAGTATTCCAAAGGTTTATCCTGTCCTAAGGAATGTTTGGGGTATAGACATTCGTCAACACCCAAGAATACTTAGTAACAGCATCATGAAAAAAATATGTTGGAGATTTACCCTTCATCAAAAATCACTCTTCCTTCCACCTTGGTTGGGTCCCAAAGGCAAAGGAGTCCGCCAGATGTTCCAGAGGCAGGACTAAAGGAAAATTCACATTTTCTCCATATAATTTTGGTAACTTTAGGTGAGGACTGCATGCCTAATTTGGTTTCTTGAATTATAAATATTGTAGGATTTGAATCCTTTTGCATCGAAGCAACAAGTCTCTATTTTTTTGCTCCATTTAATCCTCTCGCATTCCAGGAGAGGATTCTCATTTGGAACTCTTGGAGGTTTTTCTACCTCCTTTGCCTTGCTGCATAGGAGGTTTGGATCTCTTTGATTCTTCTCTATTGGGAATTCCCAGTTCCTAAAAGAGAGTTTTTTGGGTGTCATTGGCTATGTATTCCACTATATCTCTATTTTTTTGCTCCACAACAGAGGGTCTGCCCTTATTTTTGTCATTTCTGACATCAATTAGGTATTTTTTAAACTTTTAATATGTTTAATGCTCCAAGCTTCAGGAGAATCATGAGATGACTTAGGGCTATTAGCCTTTGTCACCATGGGGGTAAGGTGGCAGATGAGAAGGGCCAAATATGTTGGAGTATGGGGGGAGCTTGGTGGGGGATTAGATGGTAGTGGGGTATTGGATGGTGGGGACTGGGGAACAAGTGCCATGGCCTACGGGGATTTTGGACATAGATCAGGGGATGAATGAGGAGGTTGCAGGGGAGGGTTTGCCTTCTCAAATGATTGGTCAGGGTGATTTGAGCTAGGGAATTCCTCTCTGGGAATCTCCTCATTATCATCATTTGCATTGAGATTTAAATTGTTGAATAAACTAAACCTATTGGAAAAAGTAAATAGGGAACTTACCTTATTCTTGTCACCATTTGGATATGGGGGAGTAGGTTGCTTACCTTTGGGCTCATAGCGTGGACCCGCTTTAGCTCTTGTTCTTTGAACATCTCCTTTAGGTGGGCATTATATCTCTTGGTGATCATTCAGAGTAAGCCTTAGTTTCATACACTATCTTTGAAGGTGCCCCTGGGTGTGGCACTCAGTTAAAAAGGAGATTTTGTTCTCATACTCCACTAGTTGGCATTGATGGTATGACCCATAAATAAAATTAACATGGGTCGAAAGCTGGGACTCTAAATTTGTATTAACATAAATACGGGCCCATGTCATCCTCGATCAAGCGCACGTGGTAGAATCAATAGTGATAAGCTCTCAAATTGTGCAGGTGATCCCTTGTAGAATATCCTCATACTAAAAGTGAGACGGTAAATTTGGAAGATGGACCCAGATGGGAGCAGAGTTGATACTCTAGGTTTCTGGATCAAAATCCATGCTCCACTTACGGAGGAATAGGCTCCTCCTGAAGAACCATGGGCTCCCAGATAGAATGTGATCTGTGTCCTCTTTAGTATTGATTCAAATAATGAAGAAGCCTATTGACATAGAAACTAGTTACAAAAAAACCCTAGTTTTCTATTTCACCACCACCCATTGTCGGATAGCCTCCATATCAATTCTTCCCTCCATAAACTTCTCGACTAGGGAACAAGAATCAAGGAAAATGTACCTGACCATAACTTCTTTTGGTAGAATTACATTGCATCCATCAGGAAAAAAGTTACTATTGTTGAGGAGGTTTTGGGCCTTCCCTTGAGTGTTTCTATGAATTATGTTGCTTGGGATTTCTTGTTTCTCGTCGTTGTTTTATCTGGGGGTTCTTTCCCCCAAAAAATATCATTCCCATCGTTCAATGTTGTAGATTCAGACTTACCTAGGGTCTCATTCCCATTTCCCTAGCCACCTATTCCATCCTCGGTCCCACTTTTGCATGCTCCCATTCCATTCCCTGCTCTTGAACTTCAGCTTCTCTATTTCTCGCTCAGCAAATATTCAAAAATCAGGGTTTCTCTTACCATCTCTCCAATATCTAAATTAACTCTCGTAACCCTCATGATATTATAACTCCATAATAACTCTTTTCAACATATTTATTCATTGCATTAATGACCTCTATTTTATTTATAACAACACTATTTTAAAAGGGCAAAATAAAATTACAATAAATATCAATGTAATTCACTCGCTGGCTGAGCTCTAGTAAACCAAATTCAATGTGTGTAAGTTTTCTCATTAGAGACAGTGCATGGTATTTAGTGAGTGGCTCATCCCAATCATTAGTTTTGGAGGAATCATCAACAAAAATTGCCTAAACTGCTTCCAGGTCCTCCTTTGACAAAATATTCCCCTCATCATCAGTGAAGCTAGGGAAACCATTTTTTGGCTACTGCGTTAAAATAGTGTTGAAACTCTTCTTTCCTATTCAAATACATCAAGTAGCTTGCAAGCCTCCTTAACCTGGTCCATCTTAGAAAAATTGGTGCAGTATAAATTTGGTACTTGCCCAAGCTTGGGCCATGTCACTCATAGGATGGAACCTGAGGTCTAATCTAGCCAACTCCTAAATTTTTCTCTTTTACCTAGATAGGTTCCAAGTGATCTTCACCATACTCCACTACATGCCAATCATATGAGATGATTGTTTATATCTCATGTAGGTACATGAGGACCTATGTTGCCTTCACCACTATGGTATTACAATTGATAAGCAGCTGGTTGCGTGCCTTCTTAACTTTTTCTTTTGTCAGAACAATCACTTGTGTTGCTTTCGTAGCCAACTTATCCTAAAAATTCTAGAGTTAGCCCTTCAATGCCTCAATCTACTTTTTTGCTCCTCCATTGGCCTCTTGGTGCTCTTGAATCATCCTCTCCAAATATTCTACCTTCTTCTGCCAATGAGTTACCTCTAACTATATAGATTGCAACTATGCTTGACTTTTTGCCAAAGTCTCCTCCAACTCGGTGATCTTAGCCTTAGCTTCGAAAAAGCACTTCTTGTAGTGCTTGCCATGCAGGTACAAGGAGCTCGTATCTACCTAAATATTCCCCATATTCTATGTAGTATCAATATTTTTAAGGTCCTTGGTGATGATATCATAAGTATAGTCACTCAAAATCATTTCTCCTTGCATCTTCTAAACCTAAAGAAACATTTTCACTGTATGGGCCTCCATGGCATTAGGATCAAAGGAAACCTTCTTCAAATGCTTCATTGGTGTTAGAGCCTCCATTATTTTATGGCTCTTCAACCACTGTGATTAAATCAAGTTATTTTGGTTGATCTTTGCTACAATGGGTTATTCTAATACAACCTCCATATCATATTTGAGCAACACCTACAGCTCCAAAAATGGGATAAAAGGAAAATGAGCCTGTTGTGGAATCGGCTTGAGGGAAGTGGAAATGGTTTATGAAATGAAGGTGGTGGTGGGTATAGAATATAGAGGTTTAGCCATGGTCACACTCACTCGAAGAGGATCTTACGTGCTTACAGTCATAGCGAAGGCTACTAGAATGAAAGATACGAGAAGTGAAAATGGATTCGAGGTGGATGCAAAAGAACTAAAAAAATGGAAGTAAAAGAAATAGGAACAGAAGAAGAGGAAGCGCTGGTGATTGGAGGTTGAGATACAGGAAGTGGAACTGAGGTGGAAGGCATACCAAATGGATGTGAAATAGAAGTGGGAACCAGAGGATGAGAAACAACAGTCACCAACTTCTCAGAAATAAAAGAAGGGAGACAAAATGTACCTTTGGGATCTAACATCGTTTGAGTCAATAAGGATAAAGGTGGTTGTGGCATCGACTCCTTATTTGCTTGGTCCTTTGGCTCTACTAAAATATCCTCTAGATTTATAATTTTAGCACTTTGGCCCAATGGATCTATTTGGACCAAGGGAATAACTTCTAACACTTTTTTCCATTTAACCAAAGCTGCAAGAGGGTTTGATGAAACTACACCCATCCTCTGCTTCTTGGAGATATTTATAATGGGTAGCTTCTCTAGTTTGCTTTTCACTCAACGTTGTAGTGTTTCCCCCTGCACTTGTCCTTATTCCTCCTCTACAAGTGGTGCTTCTTGGACCACGTGGTGTTCTTCTTCGGCCACACTTTTATCACTACTAGATTTTTGAAGACTTTGCGGTGCAATATCAATGAAAGTGATTGGATGATAACTGGTGCTGGACTCGTCATAAGTGTTCAAAAATATTTTATCCATCACCAGGCCATATGGCGACCCAATTTTCCCTCGATGAGATCTCATAATCCACCAGTTTGTAATATTTTCTTTGGACCAACTCGAAAGCTGCTCCTTTGTCTAAATAAATAACCGTGGAGAAGGAATATGATGTTTATATATGATAGGGTTATATTCAATATCCATCTCATAAAATTCATGCCATGGTGGGAGCGACATCATATTTTCCATGTGCCACTCTAAGTCATGCCCCTCCGGATTATTTTGACATTTCTCAATATCTGGCCTGGGGCAACAATGAAAACTCTTGGCCTTAATTTACTCCATGAAGTGACCCAAAGGATCATACTTCCATCACTACAACAACTCCACCATATCGATATCATAGAAGGTTTTGGTAATTAATTGATTCTAGCCTACCTAGCTCACCTCAATGCCTCCAAAGTGAAAAGGCATAGCACATGCGGTTATTTTTCCTCATCCTGCCTTATAGGCATTGATAAAATCATGCTAGTGAATGACCTCCAATGCAAAAATGTGGTCTGTGGAAAAATATGGAAAAAGAATTGGTTTACAAATATAACAAAAAATGCATAGAATGCCTTGTGTTAGCAAAAATATATCACCCTTCTCCTTTGAGACAATTTCCTCTCTCATTGCCCTTGGTACCCTCTCATTTTTACAGAAAATTAACTCTAGGGCAGGATCCACAAACATGCGGTTAAAATTATAAAAATATTATTTCCTTGAAAAGCTGGAGGCCCACAAATATACTAGAAATTTTCTATTCTCTCTGTCAACCTACTTAACTGCAATGAAGAAAAATTTCTTGTATAGGTGAAAAAAGAAATACCAAATTAAAAATAATGTGTGCTTGAACACCATGGTTACTTCACTCTGCATTTTCTCCAGCTGGGTATGCATCCTTCTGGAAATATAATCAGCCCAATCAAATAAAATCGGGTTTGTCCTCATCGTCATAGCACTAGGGGCATAGAACTTGACCTAGAAAATGCACTGCACCAATGTTGTCTGCCACTTGTGCACTATTGAATTAGTCGAAAGACCCACAACCCAAGACACCATAGAAAATAAATCTAGGCTCTTAAAATCTATCAATGGCTTCGATAAATTAGGTAATTCACCATGCTGGGGCATCTTTATCAACTAGATCTCCATAAATCGATGCAGTGTTACCATTGACTGATATTTTTACTCTTGTTCGCCCAGGTGCAATCTCTTAAAAACAAAATCAAAAGGAGGTTTAATTCCACAAGCGAATGCCTCCTGGACATCATTAGATAAGAGGGTAAATAACACATCTTATTTTGCATTCTCCATAGCTTTGGTGTCAGGATTGTAAAACTTTAAAATTGCCTCCACCAACTCCAGGCAATAATGGACTGGTGTGCATAAATACCAAAAAAATTTGAGCATGATATGCAACACCAAGAGGACTTTCTAGCATCAAACCCTGTTTGACTACAACATCCACATCCTGGCACAGTTTCTCAATACCCTTATTCAAAATAACGCAGTATCCATATTGAGCCAACGTGTCAAAATATGGGTCCAGGTCGATATTTTCATTTCACCTAGCCTTCTTGGAATTTTTTCCTCCTTCAACTTTCTTCTGCACCTTTGATTCTATGGCATTATTTGATTCTACAACTTTTTTACCCATCTTCAACAATGCTTAAACGCCCTATAATTCTTGCACTCAATTAACCCAATGCAGTAATACTTCCAAAATATATAAAACCTTTACCTCCTCTTTGTAAGTGCACCAAATTTATAACTATGCCTTCATCTACTGAATTTAATGCATGTGATAATTTTCGAAGAATTTGGGTGAACATGCATCTCAATCCTTGTGCCAAGCATGATTTTTAATAATTATTTAAACTGTAATCAACTTCCTCTTGCCCAAAATCTTCCTTGAAACTCATGCTTCGACTTCCTCCAATATTTAAAAAATACACCCCGAATATCAACGACTAGTCTTGGGAATGAAAAATTCCATGTGTCGATGAAAGAAAATCCTTGAGATGAAAATAAATCAATTCCGTTGCTTTAAATATTCATAACATCAATCTAGAGTGAATCAGGTAAAATTTAAATTAATCTGGGTACACTTATTTCTTCAACGACGTCAAAGGGCACTCTAAAATCGTTCTTTTCTTGAAAAATCATTCAATGGTGCCCTTCCTTTCCTAAAAATATTCACCAAGCAAAAATACCTTTGCAACTTGCTTCTTTGTTCATCCAGTGCTTCAAAATTTGTTCTGCTTGTTTGCTTGGTGAAATCATAATATGGGCAGCCTTGTTAAAATAATCTTCTTCCTTGATTTCACCTCAAAAAAGTGCCTTTCTAAAAAAATGAGATTTTAACTGCCACTGCTTTTACCGAAAAAGAAAAATAAATCAATTTTACCCTGCTTTGTCGAAAATAATATTTTAAACATGAAGTTTTAAACTGCATGAGATTGTTTGCTTTTTACTCTCCCTGAAAATAGAATTTTGCCTCCCCACAAATAAAACTACATGATAAACTTAACTTTTGGGCTAAATTCACAAGAAGAATTCATTGCTTTTTTTTTCCATTTCTTTTGTTTTTTTTTGCCTTAAAAGGAAGAAAACATAACTTTCGCCCCTTACTTGGGGAAAAAGTGTATATATATATATTATTTTATATACATATGTCTATTTTATTTTATATTTATATATTTTCTCCTTTTCCTCAAAGTCATTTTACCAAAGGGCAATTTAAATGATTTTCGCTCGAAATTTAAAATGATGTCTCGAAAACTCTTTTCGGGGTGAAATTAATTTTTATCACTGAGGATGTGCTTTCAGGGTGAAATCACATGTTAGGGGTAAAATAAGACCATTTTATTTTATTTTATTTTATTATAAGCATAACATACTTGAAAAATAAAAGAGAAATATGTACATATATACATACTTGTGCCCAAAAATTTCAGTGATAATAGGCCTTCAAATGAAGACCATTTACCAGAATTGATAGCTCCCAACCATCTATGTCCTAGAGATAACAAGCATTGATTGAATTCACCTCTAAAACTTGAAACGAACCTTTCATATAGCTTTGAACTTATGGTGCTTGCCAAGCTTTGCTTTATCCGAGTTCCACTTCAACATCAAATCACTGACTTTAAATTCCCTTTTATATGTCTTCTTGCTAAACCATTTTTTGTGTTGTTTGTTGAAATAAACCGAACAAAATTCTATTGATTAGAACCAGCTTAAATATTACATTGAGAGCCCAGATTAGCTCGTAATCGTAGGATCTAATCAACAACTTAGGTCTGTAAATAAATAATTAAAATAGACCAAATATTAGTACGCTAACAATAGCGTAACTAATCTAGGTAGTTAACTAACTACCCTATCAACATAAATAAAGTAATAATAAGAATTACTATAGTAAATCTAACATCCCCCCTTATTACATTATTTATGTAATTTAAAAAACTACTAACATCCCCCCTGATTACATCATTTGGTAATACAAAGAGAGCTGCGAAACAATTCAAATTTGACACGTGCAAGTGCCTTAGTGAAAATGTCTGCAACTTGAGCATTGGTGGGAATGTGCTGAAGCTGAATTCGGTGCCTTGGAACTTCGTCTCGAATGAAGTGACATTGTGTGTCAATGTGCTTGGTTCTTTCATGATGTACTGGATTCTTGACAAGATTCAAAACACCCATGTTGTCGTAGAACAAGTGTATTGGAGATTTTGATGGAAGACCCATACTTGTGAGGATGCGACGCAACCATATCACTTCGCACACAACTTCACGTGCGACGCGATATTCTTCCTCTGTTGATGAAATAGCAACCACCTGTTGCTTCTTGTTGTGCCAAGAGACAGGACCAGATCCAAGATGAAACAAATATCCTGAAGTTGATTTACGGTCATCATATGATCCGGCATAGTCGGAGTCCGTGTATCCCCATAAGAAGAATTTGTTGTTCCTCTTATATTCTAGGCCATATTCCATTGTGCCACGGACATAGTGAAGAACGCGCTTTTTTGCTTTCCAGTGTGTAGTCTTAGGCTCCTGCATGAACCTCGAAAGATAGTTGACAACAAATACGATATCTGGCCTAGTGTTGGTCAGATATATGAGACTCCCAATCAATTGGCGATAGAGAGTACCATCTACCTGAGGTGAATCATCATATCGCGATAACTGAATTCCTGTTTCCATCGGAGTTGACATTGGCTTGCAATCAGTCATGCGATATTTTTCCAATAGGGTCTTGGCATATTTTTTCTGAGACACTTTGATGTAGTGCTCCTTCTGGCTGACTTCCAGACCAAGACAATAATGGAGAAGTCCGAGATCTGACATCTCAAAATATTGACACAAGTCTCTTTTGACAGTAGAAATCATTGTTTCTGAACTCCCTGTAATGAGCAGATCATCAACATAGAGTACAAGCAACACTATTTCAGAACCCTGTTTCTTAAAATAGAGGTTTGCATCTGACGGACATCTCTTAAAACCATGTTGCAAAAGGTGATGATCCATTTTTATATACCAAGCCCGAGGGGCTTGTTTCAAACCATATAAGGATTTTACCAATCTACAAACTTTCTATTGTTGGCCTTCCACTTCAAATCCTTCCGGTTGAGTCATGTAGACTTCTTCTTGGAGATCACCATTTAGAAAAGCACTCTTGACATCCATTTGGTGTACTTTCCACCCATATTGCGCTGCCATAGCACAAAGAACTCGAATGGTTGTCATCCGAGCAGTAGGTGCAAAAGTTTCCTCATAGTCAATGCCTTCTCTTTGAGCATAGCCCTTTGCAACAAGTCGGGCCTTATGCTTATCTATTGTACCATCTGCCTTATACTTCACTTTATACACCCATTTGCAGCCTATGGGCTTCTTTTCGTATGGCAGATCGACAAGCTTCCAAGTTTTGTTTTTCATCAAAGACTTATACTCTGCATCCATAGCAGCCTTCCACTGAGGCTCACCAAGAGCAACTTGCACTGATGCGGGTTCAAGATCGTCTATGGAAGACATAAATACCCTATCACTATCAATATCCATATCTTCTGTATCTCTCTCTGGATCTACAGAAAGTTCCTCAAAATATTGACACAACTCATCAACCCCAGTATTCTCTGTTGCAGCTTTCTCCTGTCGAGCCATGCTACGAGTACGAGGCCTATCCAATGTCAAATCTGGTGGAGTGGATAGCTTAGAGTCTTTGATTGTATTTGTATACCACTTTGGATTCTTCTTCTGAGGTGTTGAAGAAGATGAAGACGGACCTCCAACTTTTGATGAAGGAGATTTATCAACCTTAGGTTCCACAAGGTCTAGGTATACATCTGATGTGGGTTCTGATGTGAAAGCCTCATCAAAAACTACATCTCTACTGATGTGTATCTTCTTGGTTAAGGGATCAATCAAACGATAACCCTTAGAGTGCTCATCATACCCAAGAAGAATACACTTCAATGTCTTCTCATCTAGCTTCTTCCTTTTCTCTTTTGGTATGTGCATGAAAGCTTTACATCCAAAAATGCGTAGATGAGAAATGGAGGGTTTCCTACCACTCCATGCTTCCTGTGGAGTCATTCCTTGTAGAGCCTTTGTGGGTGCCCTATTCAATAGATATACTACTGTGGTGACAGCTTCCGCCCAATATAGTTGCTCAAGACTAGCTCCCGT
Source organism: Wollemia nobilis (assembly GCA_028583015.1). Classification (NCBI taxonomy): domain Eukaryota; kingdom Viridiplantae; phylum Streptophyta; class Pinopsida; order Araucariales; family Araucariaceae; genus Wollemia; species Wollemia nobilis. The sequence goes on along the minus strand of JAQPPZ010002729.1, from coordinate 1,343,224 downwards.
GAGCATGCAACGAACCATTTCCATGATGGAACGATTCCTCCTTTCAACAACTCCATTTTGTTGAGGAGTATAAGCAATAGTTAACTGTCGTGTGATCCCATTTTCTTTCAAGAACTCAGAGAATTCTTTAGAGGTGAACTCCCCCCCTCGATCTGAGCGGAGGGTCTTTATAGAAGTCCCTGACTCCTTTTCAACAGATTTCTTGAATTGCTGAAAGAAGCCAAATGCTTCGATTTTAGTTGAAGAAAGAATACCCACATCTTTCGTGAGTAATCATCTACGAATAACTAAAAATACCTCTTACCCCCACAACTGTTGGGAGTGAAGGGACCGCACAGATCGGTGTGAATCAACTCCAGAGGTTTCTTTGCTCTTGTAGAGCTCCTTTCAAAAGGCACTCTATGTTGCTTTCCTGCCAAGCAGTCAGAGCAAACGGGTAAAGTGGTAGAAAGGGAAGGAAGACCTTTTACCATTTCATACTTACTTAATTCAAGTAAGTAACCAGAACTCAAATGTCCATATCTCTTGTGCCATAGGGAAGTTGCCTCCTTTGTAGAGACTTGTCATGGCTACATGTGGAGTAGAGATAGCATCTAAGGCAAATAAGCCATGCTTATATGAAGCAGTGGCAATGTTCTTACCCCTCCCGGTAATAGAACAACACTTCTTGCCTCCCTCAACACTAAAGTTCACAACCATATCTTTGTCCAGAATTTGTGTGATTGACAACAAATTGTTTGCCAATCCTGGAACATAGAGAACTTTGTCAATCTGACACTTGCCATCGGGAAGAGTGACTGAAAAAGTACCTTCTCCCTGAACCTTGTAGGTTTTATCATCAGCAATAGTGACAGGTTTGCCCTCTTTGGCCTCAAAAGACTCAAACCATGATTTGTCACCAGTCATGTGCTTACTGGGCTCCAGAATCAACATACCGGATAGGATCCGTCTCGCTTGGACACTCGTGGTAGTCATGAGAACTTTGTGGGCTCTCTCGGAATCCATGTCGATTCTTCAACAACAACATTCACTTGTTGTTTGTTCTTTTGTGGTTTGTTTCGGCCTTTCTGTTTTGATTGTTTATTCTTATGCCAACATCTGTTTGTATCATGACCTTCTTTGTCATAGATCTTGCAATATCGCTTTTTCTATTGAGGTTGTTGAGTTTGTTTCCCTTTTGAATCCTTTTGTGAATTCCCTCCCTTCTAAAAATTACCCTTCTTCTGGTTCTGCCCTTTCCTGTTGATGTAGAGGGCAGTGTTAGAAGAATCATCTCGCTGTAGTTGGCGTGCCTCCTCCTCTTGAAGCATATTAACCAATTCTACAAAAGTAACTTTCCGTTGCGACACCTGAAGGGAAGTGATCAACACCCGATAAGAATCAGGTAAATCTCTCAATACAATTGAGGTAAGGAGCTTATCATCAACTGGTTCTCCTAAAGAATTCAACTTTGCTTTCAATTCTGACACTCTGCAAAGAAAAAATTCAACTGTCTCCCCCTGCTTCATGCTTAGACTGTGTAATTGAGATTGAAGAAATAGAATAGTGGAATCATTCTTTCCCTCATAGATAGTATTAAGGGCATCCCATGCCTCTTTACTATTTTCACAGTCAGCAATATGGGGTTGAACTTCATCAGCCACAACAAGCAAAATGAGCACCTTTGCTTTGTTGTCTAGCTTGTCAAAGTCTTTTTGAGCAATAGATGGAGCTGTAGCACCAACAACAGATGAAGGTCTTGTTGTTGCTCCAGATACAACATCCCATAAGTCATCCATGACTAGGATAGCCTTCATCTTGTTTTTCCATGGTGTGTAATTAGGACCTTTCAACAACTGATGAGAATCAGTCATTAATTTTGCAGACATGGTGAAGGTTCCTTATAACACCAATTGGTCCCCCTTTCGATATACCTTTTGCTAGGCCGTTATACCATACAAAATACCCGCCCTTACGTGAGGGAAACTATAGGTATTTAGAAAGATAAAAAAAATCACCCGCCCTTACGTGAGGGAAACTATAGGTAATTTTTAGAGATCATACGATACGTGGAACTTAAGCAGTATTGAAAGGGAATAGTCTTGTTGATGGCACCTACCATAGAAAGTCTGCAATCCTCATGCGTGGGGCGTAACTTCCCCTAAACACTTTGGATTTCAGAACTTTCGTCAGGATTTACGCCTAAACACAAGAACTATTAGGGTAATGGATGGAGTAAAAAAATGCAAAATGGCAAACTTATCTCTCCCCGACGATTTATAGAGAACAAGCTCAGACGTCGTTTTGGCAGCTATATTAGGCGGCGGATACAGTAGCGCAATCACGACAGCTTTACCTATAAGTGCTGGCCAGAGGTATCACAAATACCGAACGCTGTAGTGCAATAAATTGCACGGATGGGTTTTAATTATTCCGGGGACTTAGGAGTGAATTTCATTTTAACTTTTAATGTTATAGTGCAAAAAAATGAAATATGCAACATACAACATAAAAGTGCCCACATAAATAACCCACTAGGTGTCGAGCGCAGCCGAAAATGCACCTTTACAATAATGCCAAATTTGCTTTTCAAAAAATTACTCACTTTCCCCCTTTGATTTTTGGAAAAAAAATACCCCCGTAAAAAAAAATCTCTTAACAAAGCATTTTTTTTATAATTATTATATATTTTTAAAGTTAAAAAAAAAAAAAAATAAAATCAAATTTTAATTTATATAGTTTAAAAACTATAGAAAAATAAATTAAAATTTTAATTTTAATTTAACTAAAAAAATAATAATTAAAAAAAAACTTTAGAAATTTTTTTTTTACCTTTTTTTTCTCCAAGGGGGAGTCGGCGGGATTTGAACCCCCGACCTTGCAGGCTCCCTGAGCCTTACCGCACAGTCCACCACCAGGTGGACTAGCGGGCTGATCCGAAAGGATCAGGGACCCCCTCCTATTTGAGGAGGGTCCCTCAACCCCTTTCCCCTGCACGGCCGCTTGGCCGCGGCTTCCTCCGTGGCTGGTGGCGGCGGGAGGCCCACGACGGCGTCCGCAGCAGGCGGCCGTGGTGACTGAAGGTGGCCACGACTGGAGCAGATGGCCGCAATAGTTGGACAATGCGTGACTGCTACTACTGCAGGTGGCCGCGGCTGCTGTAGGTGGCCGCAGCTGTAGCGACACGCGTCGCGCGTCGACGTAGGGAAGGGAGGGGGATGGCGCGATAAAAAAAATTGTGAGGGGGGGGTGGCGTGATAAAAAATCGCGTGGGGGGGGGGTGGCGCGTGGTGATAAAAAAATCATGTCGCAGGGGGGGGGGGGGTGATGAAAATAAAATCACGCATGGGGGGCGTGCGCGTGATGAAAATAAATCACGCGCGACGTCGCCGTGGGGGGAGGGAGGGAGGGAGGGAGACAGTGGCGTGAAAAAAACATGCACAGGAGGTGCGTAGCGCAGGTGGGGAGGAGGGGGGTCTGAGTTTTTTTTTTTTTTAAATGCGTGCACAAAAAAAACATGCACAGAGAAAAAAATTTCTCAGACCAGCGCTGGAAAAAAATGTTTGTATCTTCCAACAATCTTCCGCTTCCTCCAAAAAAAAATTGCTTTTCTCCAGGCAAGACCAGCTCCACAAAAAAATGTCGCGTCCTCTCTCTCTCACCCTTCTGGCTCTGATGCCATGTTGAAATAAACCGAACAACATTCTATTGATTAGAACCAGCTTAAATATTACATTGAGAGCCCAGATTAGCTCGTAATCGTAGGATCTAATCAACAACTTAGGTCTGTAAATAAATAATTAAAATAGACCAAATATTAGTACGCTAACAATAGCGTAACTAATCTAGGTAGTTAACTAACTACCCTATCAACATAAATAAAGTAATAATAAGAATTACTGTAGTAAATCTAACATTGTTATGGCATGCTCCATGAAAGTTTTGTATGCCTTCTATCTTTCTTCTTCAAGATGCAAGAGCTGCGCAAGTCTCGCTCTCATAGGGTCAACTTCAGGCATCCTCATCAGCAAGCATCTATAAGGTTTGGAGGATAGGCAACTCGATGTGAATAGGTAAAACTACCTCCTTACCATACACCAGGGAATAAGGAGAAGCCTTAATTGATTTCTTAACCGATATATGATCTTCCCATAAGGCTTGGTCTAGCAACAAGTTCCAACTCCTCTTGTTATCTCCAAGGATCCTTTTTAAGATTCTCAATAGATTATTATTGGTAGACTTGGCCAAACCATTCCCCTACGGGTAGTAATTAGAAAATTATTTTAGATAAATACCATATTTACTTGTGAATTCGCTAATTTTAGAAATAATTAAGGGAGTCTCATTATCTATCACAATTGCATCAGGGATGCCAAAGTGGGTGATTAACCCCTATGGAAAGGAGATAATTGTGGCCTGATCAAATTTCTTAGTTGGAATGGCCTTAGCCCATTGGGTGAAATAGTCTATTGCAGTCAAAATATACTTTTTCTAGGTAGAATGATTAGGATCAATAACATCAATAAAGTTTAAGACCCATTGTTGAAATGGTGCTTCGAATTGTATGGGATGAAGGGACAAAGATTCTCTCTTACTTCTACCAATATATCTCTAGAAGTTATCATAGTTATGACTAACTTTGAATGTGGCTGAAAATAAAGTAGGCAAAAAATAGTCGAATCTGATGATCTTAAGTGCCATGGGCCTTCCTGCATAATATTTTCCTGACAAACTGATGTGAAACTCCTTTAAAATCTTCTATTTTTTCTATCTCCTTAATACATCTAAGAAGGACTCCATCGATATTTTTATGGAACAAGCCACTTGGCAATAACACATATTTGAGGGTTTGCAATATGAATCTCCTTCTTTGTGAGGAGTTGAGGTGTGATGGAAATCTCCTTAAATTAAAATATTCAATGAGGTCCTCTATCCAATCATGATCAATTGAGGCTTGATTAGTGAGATTTCTCTCACTTAGCATATTATCAACCCTGAGATCAACTGATACTTTTAGGAAGATCTTGGCAGAGTGCTCAACCATGAACCAACTTAGTTGGTTGAATATCTACATCAAACTCCTAGATTTTGGAAATCCAACCCACTCTTTTATCACCAATTTTACCCTAAATAATGAAACTTCTGACATCTGGATGAACAATTATCTTGCTCTACAAAACAAAGTGCCAAAATTTATTTAGATATTTCATAATCACGTAGAATTTCTTCTGAATAAATTTGCTTCTTCAGATATTTCTCCTCGTGCAGCTAAATAACTTGGCTCGAGAATGAAAATGGTTGTTCTTCTCCATCATCTCTATTTTTTTTAGCACCGATGCATAGCTTTCTTGTTCACCCACAACATAAAGGATAAAATCCTTTGAATAATCTGGATTGATCAGGATAGGGGCTTGGACAATTCTTTCTTTGATCTCCTAGAAAAATCACTTTCCCTACTCTATACATTTAAAATATATATTCTTATTAAGGAGATTGGTCATTTGCTTCACGACTTGAATGAAGTTTGTAATGAATTTTTGGATGAAATTAATCTTCCCAAAAAATGATTGTAAGTATTTATTATTGGCCGGTAATGGCAAATTCAAGAGAGCTTCAACTCTAGCAGGATCAATGGCTAACCCTTCACATGACCTAGAATTTTCCCCTCTTTAATAGTAAAAATTGACTTCTTAGGGTTGATAAAAATTCTAAACTTGTGGTATTTCTTGAAAACTTGTCTCAAATGAGAACCATGCTCTTTCCTATCATGTGAAAAAATAGTCATATCATCCAGATATATCACAATAATGTGATTCAACAACTCACCAAAGGCTACGTCCATTGCTCACTAGAAGGTGGTGCTAGTATTTGATAGACCAAAAGGCATTCGTTGGTAGGTGAAAGTGCCCCACTTGGTAGTGAACGTTATTTTGTGTTGGTCTTTGTCCTTCATCTAGATTTTGTTGTAGTTGAAGAAACAATCTAGTAGTGAGAACCTTTGTGCTCTAGCCACTACATGAAGGATCTAGTTGATCTATAGCAAGGGATAGTGGTGCTTCAATGACGTTTAATTCAAGTTACAAAAATCCATGCACTGGTGAATGTCTCCATTATTCTTTTACATTGGGACTAGATTCACCATCCAAGTCAAGTGCTTTATAGAATAAATTATTTTCACCTCTAGTATTTCTAGCAACTCTACCTTAATTAGCACTTCAATATTTGGATTAACAGGTCATTGCTTCTATCTAAAGGGTTCTACCCCTTCCTGCAACTCAATGGTATGCTGGATCAACTCTTTGTTATAGCCTTTAAGATTGTGATAACTCTAGGAAACAATATCTAGGAACTCAAAACATAATTCCTTAATTTGTTTGAGCTCTTCTAGAGAGCAATCTATCTCGACTTTGATTATCTTGTCAGGTTCCAACTTTAGCTCAGTATACTCTTTCTCCTCCACTTTGATCCTATGCTTTTTTGCTCTAGAATTCTAATAAAAGAGGCTCTCAAGAGTAATCAATCATTTTGGGATGTGATTATTTCTGAGTTGGATTAAACCCTCAGCTTCATATTCATCCAACATCCTTCCCTCCACACTACCATCTTCTTTAATTAAAAAATTCACAATATGCTCATCATTGTCAAAAACTTGCCAGTAGATGTTTTTTTTGGGGACTAAAGGTCTATAGATTAACCTTATAGTCTTGGGATTTCATACCACATTCTCAATAGGAGAGAATTTCACACCAATGGATTCCAAGAGATCTACATGTTTATTTTATTCTCGTGAAATCACTTAAACATTCAGTGCATCAATTAACTCAAACAAATGCCATACCTTGTTGTAGTGTACATTCAAGTAGTGATGCTTCGAAATGCACTTGCTGGTCACCTGGTTGACAATTAACTTGGAATATATAAAAATATACAACTATTTGATTATGATATTTTCCTCTTTATTTAGGCCTAAGCATAGTGATTCATACTTGATGGCATTGTTTGTATAGCTCCAAAGTCAACCAGTATGAATATGTCTTTTGAATTCCTAAAGGAGAGATAAAGACTACTCTAGCTCTGACACCATTCTTGCATCTAGCACCATCAAAGTACATTTTCCATAATTGATCAGGAGCAAAACCTAGATCATCAAACACCTTCACTTCAACCTTCTTAGGATTAGTAGTGGTGTAACAACCAATTTTGATCTCCATCATTGCGTTGAAATCAAGCATTGAAAATTCATCCTCTAATCGCAACTCATCTAGAGCTTCCTCCATCAAGTCCATATCATCTAGCTCTTTAGTAACCATGTTGACTGAGTCTACAGTCTTTTCTTCCTCTTCAATATTTTTGATATGATATTATAAATCCATATTCTCCTTCCTTTGAATGGAATATCCAAGTGAGAATAGTCTAGAGATAGATAGCCTCCTAACTTAGTTGTGAACTCCCTTGATAAGCACATGTTGAAGTATGGCTCCAAGTCTACCACAATGACTTTTTGAATGATAGTTATCTTTGGTACATCGTGTAATACAATTAGGATATGTTTAATCACCCCACCTTTTTTATAGGAGTGCCACCCAACTACAATATGCCTAGGTTGCTTCTCATATATTCCATACCCATGATTTTGCAAATTGCCTTTGGCATAATAGTTTTAACTGTGTCAGAGTTAATCATACAATTGTGCATGATCCAACCCTCCATCCTGAGAGACAGATAGAATGGGGGAGGTCTATTATTTACCATGGTGGAAGTGGGCAACATTTTAGGTAGCACTATATGCGTAGGGTTTTTCTTTTTGCCCTTCACAAATTTTAATGATTCCTGCAATAGATCCACTTGTCCAAGTAGTTGCAGCACATCATAGAGGCTTACCTTGGTGGGAATCCTCTTTAGTTATTTGAGAATATTGTATGACTATTCATGGGACTCCTTTCCCTCACTAATAAATTTATACTTGCTTTAGTACTTTTATGTAGCTTCTATCCTTCGATGCTTGGTCAAGGACAACTATCTGAGCCTCTCCTTTGCCTGCTCTTTCATTTTTATCTACGCTTATGCAGTCGAATGTTGTGGAGTTGACAATTTTAATTGCAATCTATCCTTCGTTGGTGTAGGTAAAAGATATTTCAATAATATAGGTTCATCTACCTTAGGTGTTGGCATATGCACTTTCTCTTGAGATTGATTCATTTCATTATGCATATTTTGCTCAACAAGTACCTTCAATGTCTCCATTTTAGCTTGATCTATAAAAATAGGCTTTTTTAAAAATCTCATGAGAACTGAAACTTGTTCAACATATGGGACCATGAAGTTGTGATCAATTTTTGTGATCATGTTGACTTGACCACTAGAAGAGCTATCCACTAGTGTTTGCACATAGTTCAAATGAACCATGCAGGTATCTTCACCATGTGGGTCATTACAAGTAGAACACCATAATGTTCTCTCTGATGGGCCAACTTCCTCATTTGTGAGCACGGTAGTACCCTTTTCAAGAGCTTTGTTAGGAGTAGCTACTTGTTCTCTGGTGATCGGTGGTGGTTGAAATCTCCTTGGTATAAAATAATTTTCAGCCTACTTTTTCTTTATCACCGTAATTTTGTTACCCATTGCTCTTATAGCAGAATTCATGGACTACAACTCTTTCAGCATCTTGTCTTATAGATCAGGGTTTGAGGGTGCTAGGGGAGATGGTAATGGTAATGGAACAGGTGGAGATGGTAGTGCCAAGAATAGAACTAGGGATGTTAACTATAGAATAGCTGGAGCAGGGAGTTGAGGGATAGGAACTGTCACCATGTTTTAGGATTTAAATGGGTTCCATGAAGGAATTGGATACATGGGTGATATGGGAAAATGTTGAGAGGATGCATTAGCATACAAATACTATGGAAGGTCAGGGAAAATAGGCATGGCCATTTTTGGTGGAAGCTTACCGATAGTAATCAGATCAGCTTTAGCCTTTTGTGCTACTAAATATAGATAGGAGAATGTATTGGCATTGGAATATCAAATGGCCATACTGATGTTAGAATTGAAAGCTTGAAGGTAGTAAAATAATGCTTGTTTAGGAGTCGATTAGAGACCATCAGGAACCCTATGCCAAGTTCGGGTGAACCTAAAATTGAAGTCCATGATTTCCTCCTATGGATGCCTCTAAATAGTAGTGAAATGATTTAATAGGGATAATGGATTTGATTTTTCATTGAATCATTTTATTAGTAGTTTAGCTAACTGGTCTCAAGTAGTGATGGTTGTAGGTTGTAATGATAAGTACCAGTAAAGTAATTTCTCTTAGAGAGAAAGAACAAGAAATATTACCATTATATCCTCTTCTGTGATGCCATGAATTATCACTAAAGTAGCTACATCTTGAAAATTTTCATAAGCCATCTTCCCTGTACTATCATAAGTTGGCAAAGCCTTCATCGTCGCTTACAGGATCAGGTTTTGAGCTTGTAGATTTAGAGGTCCAGAATGGTTCCATGCTGGAAATTGTCTTGTGGTGGTGGATTTTGAGCCATGTGGACTGGTGTGTGTGGTTGGGGAGGTGGAATACTAGTAGCTGTACTAGCAAGAATCAAAGGGATAGAAAAAACACTAGCCAACCAAGAAGATGTACTTAATGGGACAACTAGAGTAACTAACCTAGGATGTTCTCCTAGCACTTGGGTGTCAAGCTCATAAAACTCAATGGGATCTTCTGGATTTTTGGCCTTTGATCTTGTGATCATGAAGAAAGCTTTCACTCACTTCACGTTCAAAGGCTTATGGGTAGATCTGAGTCACCAGATGTTCTAACCATATAGTACAAAGGTAAACATAAAACCTCAATACTATTGAAAGTGGAACCTTTTGAACGTCCCACTGTGTGTGCCAAAAATTATTGGCACTAGATGGGTAAAATTGAATATATTATTCCAAAGTGAGACTTTTAGTATCCTACCGGGCGTGCCAAAAATTATTGGTCATGAATCCGCCTAGTTATAAAATCTATGCTTTGTGCGCCCTAGACCTGGCCAACATTGAAAGGCTAGAGGAGAGAAATATCCTTCGGGCCAATCTCCCTAATCTACTTGGGTTGAAATCTTAGGGTAATAGGAAATAAATAGAGAAATATGGCTATAAGCTGGTAGTATAGGATGAGGATAGACTAACAACCAAAATCTAAACCAAGTAGTGATTAGCATACAATAGAAGTGTAAGCGCAGGAACTTCTTATAGTTATACAATGACAACCTCCAAAGAGCATCTCAGTGTTCACTCCCTCACCAGCAAAGATTAAATTCAAAAGCAAAATTTAAACATAGTAGATAATGGAAATGAATGCATTCAAAAATGACATACAAAAAATCATCAAAGCAACACCATTCAAAGAGCCAGAAGTCGAAGCCTTTCTATTGATGCAAAAAACTTGAAGTATTTTTTTGCAGAGTGTCCATCCTCCTTTCTTACATGAAAATTATTAGTATTTATAGAGGGTTGCACCTCTTTCATTTAATGCACTTACAAACAAAATTTTGGTAGATCAAAAACCAACGAGAATAATTTCCTCCTCGGCATCAATGATGTTCTAGTCAAAATATTCTTCATGGAAACTTTGATCCAGATTTGGTGGGAGAATCACATGGGGAAATCAGCATGATTAAATTATGGAAAGCAGCCTTGTGTGTTGGTGCATTGGGACGCAACAAAATCACCTAAAAATTAGGAGCTTGGTCATTGAATTCATTGAAGAACACAAGCTTATATTGAGAAGGGGCTGAACAATATAAGATCACTTTTTACTTTTCTTTACCAAAAAATATTATGCAATATATCAATGGCAATATCAAAAACAGTAATCAAGCAATGCATAAATCACCACACACAATAGAGACATCAATTTAACGTGGTTCACCCAATGTGGACTACTCCATGGAGAAAATATTTCACTAATATTTTCTCAATAAATCTCTTGGGAATCCTTTCCCTATTAAAATATTTATGGACCTTTGTCCAAAGGAGACACCAATTCCCTAATCAATTTTATGGATCTCTAATAGGAGACACCAATCCCCTTAGCTGGTTCATGGATCTCTATCCATAGGATAACTCTATTGGCAATTTGATTTATTTTATGTTGTCATTTATGTCACATGAATCATTGATGGCATATGGATCACTTTGAGTTTTGGTGGGCAAATGATATTTTGGAAAGCATGGATAAACTCAGGGTTTTTGTGAAAACCAAGGTAGACAAAATAAAATGTTTTATTTAAAACCATGAATGGCAGATTTGAAATGGGTTTTTCTTAAAACCCAGGTTGGCCTTTTGTTTCATTGAAAAAGGTGCCCTAGTGATGGAGATATTTAATTTTAAATATTTAGTTTAAATTTTAATTTTAAAATTAAAAATTAAAGTTAGCGCCGAAAACTAAAGAAAGAGGGAAAATCAATAATACGTCAACATCATCAAAAATGAGGAGAAGACTATATAAAGGGGGATCCTAAGGTTCATTTTAAATTCATCCTTGCTCGTGTTAATCGTTGGCTAAGCATCCAAAGAGAGCTCGTGCAAAAATCATTTTGAAAAGGGAGACAACGAATAAATCCAAGGTTGATCGAAATTCCAAGACATTGTGGGTAGAGTGGCGCATTGGCAATTGGTTTTTTGTTAAGGTGTGTGGTAGCGCTTTACGTCAAGGTTCGAATCTCCTTGACTGCATTTGAAGGCATTGGAAGGAAAGCACTCAAAGTGCTTTTGGTTTGCGTGGAAGGGAGGAAGGACTTAAGGCACGTCGTGCCTTTTCCTTTTGAATGAGCGGCTAGCTTGTGTGGCAACCTTAGCCACGGCTAAGGCGCTCGCGGTGTGTGCAAGTTGGGGGTTCGAATCCCCTTGAGGAGGTAATTACATTTTGCTCTAATTAATTTTTTTGATGCCCTAGGATAGGAGTTATAAGGTGGTTAAGGAATAATTAAATTTTTTAATTAAACTTTATTTTTATAAGGGTTGTGATTATTATTTCAGAGGTGGAGGTTGTTGATTTATTTTGATATTCATGAAATTGAAAATTAAGATTTAGGAGAAATAAGGAGTTGTTATAAAATATTTTTGAGAGCCTTATTGATTATTATTTTTGATAAGGGTTTTTATTAAAAAGGACTTTGGTGGATGTGTTTATTAAGTTGGAGTAAAAAGGTGTAAATTGAGTTATGCTTATCTTGTGATTATTATTTGAAGTCCACTAACCCTTATTGAGATTGGAAAGGAAAGTTGTGTTTAGTGTGGCAGATTTTGTGGACAACTTATTGGCATCAAAAAGGTATGGGCACATTCTCCTATTGATTATTTATGGTGGTTGATTTCTAAAATATCATTGGAGTGAAAAGGATTGATTGTGGTTTCCTTTTCGAAAGTGGTTGGTTAAATGCTTCAAGGTTTTCTGGTTTGAGAGTTGTGTTTAAACCTTGTTTTATAAGCATAGTCATTGAAGCCCATTGGTTGTGAAAGAACTTGAAAAGAACATGGGTATCATTGTTATGTGAGATTTGTGGTTTAGCATTGTTGGAAACATTTGAGTTGGTTGATACATGCTTGGACTAGGGTTTTTGTGAGAAAGAGTAGTCCCTTGTGGTGATTGGTTGAGTTGAGTTGATTGAGCCTAGTCAAGTGATTGTGTGAGGTGATTGGTCAAGTTCCATGAAACAAACTATTCCATAATTTTGATTTGAGTTGAGAGTGATATTAGAACATATTGAGTCTCTAAAAATTCTCTTTATGCTTCTATGAGTTGACTTGATTTGAGTTGAGATTGATTTGAGTTGAATTGAGTTGAGATTGAGCTTAGAACATATTGAGTCTCTAACAATTCTCTTTACGCTAGTTGAGAGTTGAGTTGAGTTGAGATCATTGTGGATCATTGTTGTCATCCATTGAAGAGTACATTGTCATTCATTGTTGAGTTCATATTTGAGCTTTGCCTTGATATATTTGTGGATGAGATTTGAGTGCTACTTGAGCATGATTGATTGAGCCTTTGAGAAGGCCTTTGTGGACAGTTTTGGGACAACCTTTGTGGATAGTTTTGGGATAGCTTTGTGGACAGTTTTGGGACAGCTTTGTGGATAGTTTTGGGACAACTTTGTGGATAGTTTTGGGACAGCTTTGTGGAAAATTTTAGGATAGATTTGTGGACATATTTGAGCAAGTTCTTGGTGATCTTGCTAGAGCATATTTGGGAAATTTCTTTGTGAGATTTCTAGAGCATATTTGAACAAGTTCTTGGTGAGCTTGTTGGAGCAGATTTTGGGCAAGTTCTTGGTGAGCTTGCTAGAGTAGATTTGGACAAGTTCTTGGTGAGCTTTTTGGAGTAGATTTGGACAAGTTTTGTGTGAGATTGTTATTCAATTTTGGACAAGTATTGTGTCAGCATGTTATTTAGTTTTGGACAAGTTCTGTGTGAGATTGTTATTCAAATTTGGACAAGTTACGTGTGAAATTGTTATTCAATTTTGGACAAGTTTTGTGTGAGCTTGTTATTCATATTTGGACAAGTTCTGTGTGAACTTGTTATTGCCTAGCTTTGAGTAGATCAAATAAATCATTGTATTGGATAAGGATCCTTATTTCTGTGTGAAATATTATAAGGATATTATTTGGTGGAGTACCCCACATTGGGGGAACCATGTTAAATCTTGTGTCTCAATTGTGTGTGGTGACTTGTGCTCTTGCTTACTACTACTATATAAGTTATTAATGCACATTGCTATATTTGGTTATTGCAATTAAGGACATTAATTAATATTGATTTGGAAAGAAAGTAAAAAGTGGTCTTATACTGTTCACCCCCCTCTCAGTATAAGCTGGTGTTCTTCAAACTCCTCCTCTACTCTAGTTGGTGATCCTCTAGAAGACTACTACCTCCATTACTATAGCTTGTGGATCTCTCTCCACTGAAGACTCTTGTCCTCACTCAGAAGACCTCTATCCTCTCACTACCCTGGCTAATGGATCTCTATCCACTAGAGACTACTATCCTCTACTCTGTCACCTCCAAAGCTTACTCTTAGCTCTATCTCAAATCTTCACTAAACATAGTCCTTTGATCTAGCACAAATCTACTCAATATTTGTCTCAAATATGCACTAAACATAATCCTTCGGTCTAGCACAAATCTGCTCAATCTCTATCTCAAATCTGCACTAAACATAGTCCTTCGATCTAGCATAAATTTGCTCAATATCTATCTCAAATCTGCACTAAACATAGTCCTTTAGTCTAGCACAAATATGCTCAATATTTATCTCAAATATGCACTAAACACAGTCCTTCGGTCTAGCACAAATCTGCTCAATATCTATCTCAAATCTGCACTAAACATATCTGTCCTCATCTCTATCCTCAAGCCTTAACACAAAGCTTGATCCAATCACAAATCAACTCTACTAGATCTGCCCCAAACCTTAACTCAAGGTTTGAACAAATCAATCAATCAACTCTGCTCACAAGTCTTCTCAAAGACTTACCTCAAATTTGCATTGTAAGCTTCCACAAAATCTCACACTAATTTATCCATAAGTCTTCACCAAGACTTACCTCAAATATGCTCTACAAGTCTTCACCAAGACTTACCTCAAATCTACTTTACAAGTCTTCACTAGGACTTACCTCAAATCTACTCTACAAGTCTTCACCAAGACTTACCTTAAATCTTCTCTACAAGTCCTCACTAGAACTTGTCCAATCTGCTCAACAAGTCTTCACCAAGACTTATCTCAAATCTGCATTGTAATCTTCCACAAAAGCTCACTTAACTCTATCCTTAAGTCCACTCTAGGACTTACTCAAATAGCTTTTACAAAATCTTATTCAACTCAACTCAATCTATCACAGAAAACCTCTTCAATCACACAAACAAGCTTCACACAGAATCTTGTTTTAATCTCATAAAAATATATAGAGAATGGTTAGAGACTCAATATGCTTCACACTCACAACAATGCTCAATCACTTTCAATATTTTTACCATGAAAATATAGAGAATGGTTAGAGACTCAATATGTTTCACACTCATTTTTTCAATCAATTTAAATAAAGAACAATTTGTTTCACAGAACTTGAACTATCACTCCAATACTTCCAATCAACTAAGCTCAATCAACTCCACTCAACCAATCACTCAATGAAAGCTTATTCAACAATGCTTATCAAACAAACCTCACATAACAATGATACTCATGATCTTTCACAAACCCTAGTTCAATATTGTTCTCAACTTCACATAACAATGATACTCATGATCTTTCACAAACCCTAGTTCAAGCATATGAAGGCTTACTCAATATTTCCAACAATGCTTATCAAACAAGGTTTCTAGCATCAACTTTCATTCCAGAAAAACCCTCATCAATCAATATTGGATTTCTCAAAACCAAACTCAACAATGCTTATCAAACAATCCTTTTCACTCCAACTTAGCATTCATAACATCCAACAATATTTCACTCACAAGGAAGATATGCCCATACCTTTTGTTTTATGAAGCTTGACCTCAAAACCTGTCTCAATCACAATCAACTCTTTGCCACTCTCAAAGGTTAGGTAACAAAATCTTCACTCAAAAATTCACTTAAATGATTCCTCAAAATATTTCACCATACATAGCATAAGATCTCAATTACACCTTATAAACTCCACACTTTAAAATATTAGCAAAAACCAAGTAAATCACTTCAACAATAACTTTTCATTAATCACCTTATTACTCCTCTTAATTAATTAACACCTTTATATTTAAAATAAAATATAACTCCTCTTATCCCCTTATTACTCCTTCTAAAAGGATAATTTAATTTTTAACTTAACCAAAACCTTATATCTCCCTCTTTATTTCCTTTCCAACCACCTTAGCACTAAATATAATCCCTTAGCGCACGTTCCACAAATTCCACCTAGCAAAAACCTTAACAAAAATTACAAACCAATTTGCATACCTTTTTCTTAGCAAAATGTCCTCGATGGGTTTCGAACTCCCCACCTTTCCTCCACCAAGTGCCTTAGCGCTTAGACGTTCACCATTTGGGCTACATGCCCTCACGTGAACTAAAGGTGTGCCCCAACACCCTTATCCTCTTGCCTTCCATAATGCAAAAACCAAAACACTTCCTCCTCTTCAACAAAATGGCATCCGCATGATTCGAACCCTGGCCTCGCATTCCTCGAATGCCTTATCATAGCCCCTGGCTTCCAACTACGCTATAGGCTACTTCGAGATATCTTTTGCGCTCCACTCATGCTTATTCTCCCTTCTGCGCCCAACGAACTCAAAACACATGTGAATCTCTCTTATGGCGCATGAACTCTTTTTGCATTAACATATATTCACAAGGATGATTATTGCCAAAGGTTTTTGGCATATTTATATAAAATTCAATGCCCTTTCTCCAACGTCGGCGTGACATTCAAATTTTTAAAATTTGAATTATAATTTTTAAACTTAGGGCCTTTAAAACATTATTATTTAATTTTAAATTTTAACCTTAAGGTTAAATTATTTAAAATTAAATAATTAAACCCTTAATCACTCAATCTACCATATGGGTTTTTAGGTGCCTTATAATGCGACAACTCCTTGCATTTATTTTTCATAAACCAACCCTGTATCCTTAAATATTATAATATTAAACCTTCTTCTTTGCCTTTTTGGAAAAACCATCGGAGGATATTAATGAAACTCGAACATCAACCTTGCTAATCAAACCTCGGACATAAACACCTGGATGACAATAAACTTGGTCCTCATCTTCCTTGACATCAATGACAACAAAACTTGCTCATATTTCCAATAATCTCCCCCTTTGTCATTGATGGCAACCCATTTTCCTTTTACCATTTCTTTTACCTTTTTCTTCTTTGCTCCCCCTGAGAAACTGCTCCCCTAACTGAATGCTCTCCCCCTAACTCAAATCTCTCCCCCTTTGACATCAATGGCAAAGGGTCACCTTTGGGGCTCAGGGCTAAGAATGAGACTCTTAGCTTAGCCCCTCCCCCACCTCCTCTTGAGGTGGTTAATTCTAGGGTGGGAGTATTTCTACTCCCAACAAGCACTGATATTTACCTTTGTCCACTTTCTTCCTCAACCGATCCTTCTGATTCCTTTGACTATTCCTGTTCCTGCTTGTCTCTAGAATTTCTTCTCTACACCACTTTGTTGTATGCCCATAATTATTGCACTTGTAACACTTAATGTTGTTATTCCTTGGAGGTGCAACTATCTTGAAGTTTCTTTTGGTGAAGCCATATCCATTTCTGTCATGAACCCTACAATTTACTGCCTTGTGACCAAACTGATTGCAAGAGTAGCAATACCCTTGAAAAAGATTCTTGTTTCTAAAATTCCCATATTCCTGTCTTCCATGTGTCCTGCACTATGAAGCCTTGTGCCCAAACCTATGACATGAGAAGCATCATCCATTGAAACTACCTTGCCTTGACCCCATTGGTCTCTTAGTCTCTTTTACCCTATGTTGCTTCATGTTCCATATATTCCTCATTTGTGCATTGTTCCTTTTCTTGTTGAACTCTTTATTGTCCAACTCATCCTCAGAAGTCTCACTTTCTCTTACACTCTCTTCTTCTAAAGCTTCTTCTTCTTCGAAGCTTGAGATTGACTCCTCTCCTTGTTTTCTTTGTTCCTATTCAAAACCAAGTCCTGTTTTGTTTGATGAAGATCTTTGTACCTTGATAATCTTATCTATGTTCTTTGAGCTTCTCCCAAACTTGTGTAACTTATCCTTAGACTCTTTTACTTCCTTCCTTAGTGAAGCTACTTCTTGCTCTAACCTTTCACATTCTAAAACCTTAGCTTCTAACTTCTCTTTAAACCTCCTTGTCTTAGCTATTGAGTTGGTTAGATCCTCTATAAGCTTTCCTTTCTCTTCATCACATTCTTGAAATTTAAGCTTGAGTTTTGAGTTTTGCTTTCTTACCTCCCTTAGTGCATCAAGGGCAGAAATAAGTTCACCTTCAAGATCAACTTCTCCTTTCTCTGATTCTTCCTCTATTTGTTTGCCTTTAGGATTATCTTCATTCCTTTCTGATTTATTTCCACTAGAAGTACTCCCTTCTTCTTCTATTGCCATAAGAATATTTTCTTCTGGTCCTTCAAGTGTATCTTCATATTCATCATCACTAAAACTGAATCCATTCCTTGTACAACTATCTTCAAGATGACCAAAGTTACCACATCTAAAACACTTGAGAATCATTGGTGCCCTTTTTCTAACATCATCCTTTTCTTTTGCTAGAAATAGTACTTCATATTTATCATCATCTGAGGAACTTTCATCACTATCACTTGAGCTCTTACCTACCTTGTCTGCATAGAAACTCTTCTTATACCTTTGGAAAAACTTATTTCCTTGCTTGCCTTGTCCATCCCTACTTTTCTTTTGGTACCTGTGTTTTCCTGTTTCCCTATTCTTATGATCCTTGTTTTCTTCATCATTGCTATTTCCAGCCTCTGGACAATTAGATGCATAGTGACCATATTTTCCACAATTGAAACATCTAACTAATTTCGTACCTTTATAATTTCTTGAGTCCTTGTTCCTTCTACCATAATTTTCTTCTTCATCACTGGATAACTCATTGCTTGAATCTGACTTCTTACCCTTTGTCTTCTTAGTAACTTTGAAGGTTGCTTCCTTTCATAGAATAGGTTCCTCTTTTATTCTCATCTCAAAATCTATGAGAATGCCATGTAATTCATCCCTTGTCAAAATATCAATATCTTTTGACTCTTCTATAGCTGAAATATTTTCACTAAACCTTTTTGGGAGTGACCTTAAAATCTTATCACAAATATCAGATTCTTGAACTTCAAGCCCAAGTCCTTGCATGGAGTTAACAACCTCGTCTACATGAAGTAGATATGCAATAATATTTTCTTCATCCTTCATATTTAGGTCTTCAAATATTCCCTTGTAATTTCACAACTTTACCCTTTTGACCTTTTTATCTCCTTCATATATGCCTTGCAACTTATCCCAAATTTCCTTTGCTGATTTGCAGTGCATAACCTTTATAAACTCTGTTTCATGCAAACCTTTCAAAATTCCATTCATTGCTCTTGAATTGTAATGATGTAGAAGCTTACCATATTTATCTGTAGGTGGAGTAGCTGGTGGTATGTATCCATTCTCAACTACTTCCCATACCTCATTTCCAAGTGCCATCAGGTGAATCTTCATTCTCATACTCCAAAGTACATAATTATTCCCATCAAACAATGGTGTTGAATTCCTTGAAGATCCATCCTTAGAATCCATCTATGTTCTTGTAAGATTTTCCTTCAAGTTGTTAAACTCTTTTGAAGGAACCCACTCTAATACCAATTGAAGAACACAAGCTTATACTGAGAGGGGGGGTGAACAGTATAAGACCACTTTTTACTTTTCTTTCCCAAACAATATTATGTAATATATCAATGGCAATATCAACAATAGTAATCAAATCAATGCATAAATCACCACACACAATAGAGACACCAATTTAACGTGGTTCACCCAATGTGGGCTACTCCACGAAGAAAATATTTCACTAATATTTTCTCAATAAATATCTTGGGAATCCTTTCCCTATTACAATGTTTATGGACCTCTATCCAAAGGAGACACCAATCCC
This sequence comes from Wollemia nobilis, assembly GCA_028583015.1. Taxonomy (NCBI): domain Eukaryota; kingdom Viridiplantae; phylum Streptophyta; class Pinopsida; order Araucariales; family Araucariaceae; genus Wollemia; species Wollemia nobilis. The sequence continues at coordinate 1,323,567 of JAQPPZ010002729.1, read as the reverse complement.
TTAATCAAGTTCATGGATATCTATCCATAGGAGACACCAATCCCCTTAGCTAGTTTATGGATCTCTATCCATAGGAGAACTCCTCCTCTACTCTAGTTGGTGATCCTCTAGAAGACTACTACCTCCACTACTCTGGCTTGTGGATCTCTCTCCATTGAAGACTCTATCCTCACTAGAATACCTTTATCCTCACTACCCTAGTAATGGATCTCTATCCACTGGAGACTACTATCCTCTACTCTATCACCTCCAAAGCTTACTCTAAGCTCTATCTCAAATCTTCACTAAACATAATCCTTCGATCTAGCACAAATATGCTCAATATCTATCTCAAATCTTAATTTCAATATCTATCTTAAATCTACACTAAACATAGTCCTTTGGTTTATCTATTATAATCCTTGGCTAGCAAATTCTATCTCTATCTCTAATCTGCATAAATCTACTCAAATCTATCCTCAAGCCTTAACACAAATCTTGACTCAATCACAAATCAACTCTACTAGATCTACCCCAAACCTTAACTCAATGTTTGAACAAATAAATCAATCAACTCACTCACAAGTCTTCTCAAAGACTTACCTCAAATCTACATTGCAAAGTTCCACAAAACTCACACTAATCTGTCCACAAGTCTTCACCAAGACTTACCTCAAATCTGCTCTACAAGTCTTCACCAAGACTTACCTCAAATCTACTCTACAAGTCTTCACTAAGACTTACCTTAAATCTTCTCTACAAATCCTCACCAAGACTTACCTCAAATTTTCTCTACAAGTCCTCACTAGAACTTGTCCAATATGCTCAACAAGTCTTCACCAAGACTTATCTCAAATCTATTGTAAGCTTCCACAAAACTTACCAATCCTTAAGTCCCCTCTAGGAATTAAAGCTTTCACAAAAGCTTATTCAACTCAACTCAATCTATTATAGAAAACCTCTTCAATCACACAAACAAGTTTCACATAGAATCTTGTTTTAATCTCATATAAATATATAGAGAATGGTTAGAGACTCAATATGCTTCACACTCATAACAATTCTCAATCACTTTCAATATTTCTTTAAAAATATAGAGAATTGTTAGAGATTCAATATGTTTCACACACTTTCAATCTCTCTTCAACTCAATTTAGAATAAAGAATAATTTGTTTCACAGAACTTGAACTATCACTCCAACACTTCCAATCAACTAAGCTCAATCAACTCCACTCAACCAACTCACTCAATGAAAGCTTAGTCAACAATGCTTATCAAACAAACCTCACATAACAATGATACTCATGATCTTTCACAAACCCTAGTAAAGCATATGAAGGCTTACTCAATATTTCCAACAATGCTTATCAAACAAGGTTTCTAGCATCAACTTTCATTCTAGAAAAACCCTCATCAATCAATATTGGATTTCTCAAAACCAAACTCAACAATGCTTATCAAACAATCCTTTTCACTCCAACTTAGCATTCATAACATCCAACAATATTTCACTCACAAGGAAGATATGCCCATACCTTTTGTTTGATGAAGTTTTGACCTCAAAACCTATCTCAATCACAATCAACTCTTTGCCACTCTCAAAGGTTAGGTAACAAAATCTTCACTCAAAAATTCACTTAAATGATTCCTCAAAATATTTCACCATACATAGCATAAGATCTCAATTACACCTTATAAACTCCACACTTTAAAATATTAGCAAAAACCAAGTAAATCACTTCAACAATAACTTTTCATTAATCACCTTATTACTCCTCTTAATTAATTAACACCTTTATATTTAAAATAAAATATAACTCCTCTTATCCCCTTATTACTCCTTCTAAAAGGATAATTTAATTTTTAACTTAACCAAAACCTTATATCTCCCTCTTTATTTCCTTGCCAACCACCTTAGCACTAAATATAATCCCTTAGCACACGTTCTACAAATTCCACCTAGCAAAAACCTTAACAAAAATTACAAACCAATTTGCATACCTTTTTGCTTAGCAAAATGTCCTCGATGGGTTTCAAACTCCCACCTTTCCTCCACCAAGCACCTTAGCACTTAGACGTTCACCGTTTGGGCTACGTGCCCTCACGTGAACTAAAGGCATGCCCCGATACCTTTATCCTCTTGCCTTCCATAATGCGAAAACTAAAACACTTCCTCCTCTTCAACAAAATGGCATCTGCATGATTCGAACCCTAGCCTCGCATTCCTCGAATGCCTTATCATAGCCCCTGGCTACCAACTGCGCTATAGGCTACTTCAAGATATTTTTTATGCTCCACTCATGCTTATTCTTCCTTCTGCACCCAACGAACTCAAAACACATGCGAATCTCTCTTATGGTGCATGAACTCTTTTGGCATTAACATATATTTGCAAGGATGATTATTGCCAAAGGTTTTTGGCATATTTATATAAAATTCAATGCCCTTTCTCCAACGTTGATGTGACATTCAAATTTTTTAAAATTTGAATTATAATTTTTAAACTTAGGGCCTTTAAAACATTATTATTTAATTTTAAATTTTAACCTTAAGGTTAAATTATTTAAAATTAAATAATTAAACCCTTAATCACTTAAACTGCCATATGGGTTTTTTAGGTGCCTTATAATGCGACAACTCCTTGCATTTATTTTTCATAAACCAATCATGTATCCTTAAATATTATAATATTAATCCTTCTTCTTTGCCTTTTTGGAAAAACCACTAGAGGATATTAATGAAACTCGAACATCAACCTTGCCAATCAAACCTCGGACATAAACACCTGGATGACAATAAACTTGGTCCTCATCTTCCTTGACATCAATGACAACAAAACTTGCTCATATTTCCAACATTCATTTCACTCCTGCACCTTGGAACTCCTCCTTTGCCAGGAAATTCCACTAAGCATTAAATCTACTTTAAGAAATAGCAAGGTCGGTGGGCGGTGCATTGGAAATGAAGAAGAATAGCCTTTGATCTTGCAAATTTAAAGCATAAATATTGGAAGCACTGCTTGCATTGCTTTGAAAATTTAAATTCCTTCTTCCTTCACCCCTTCCCAAGAGAATCTGTAAAAATAGTGCCTTTGGAAGCAATGCCCCTAGGAATTCAATGTAAAGGAATTGATTTCTCCCAAAAATGAGGTGAAACAACTTTTTTAGGGCCTTAATGGGTGAAAATGCAGCTTTTTGGTCCTCTAACTGATGTTTTGGTAATTTCACCCCAAATATTTCTTCTTTGAATCATTATGCCTGAAATAAAACACCATTATTCTTTGAAATTCACCTGCATTTAAATTTTTTCATTGAAAATGATAGAAATACATTACAATTTAGAATTATAGCAAACTTAACTAATTTCTCCCTAGAGGAGGCCAACAAGGATTTTTGCTCCCTCTGGGAGGTAACATCACCTTTAACTTATTTACTTTGAAGTAGCGCACGTTGCAACTCCTTTTTATCGAAAGTATGGTTTAAAAAAATTTATTCATCCTCTGGAGAGGCGAAACCATATGGCAGCTCTCAACAGGGACACCTTCAAAATTGCTACACTTTAAACTTGGTACTAAGAACTACTTTTATCTTTACCTTCCACATGGACAAAAAAACCAAATGTATTTGAAAAGGGCCCCACAATGTCAATCATCTCCTTTAACTTTAGAATATTCAATATTGTTGTTTTTCCCCAAATAAAGACGACAATGAGTTTCACCATTCACTTGGGACGAAAACCTTCTTTAAAACTTGCTTCAATTCGTCCATATTGGGCCCATGACGTGCCATATTTAAAACTCTTATCCATGCTATGTTTCACCCCAAAGAGGGGCGAAGGGATTTTCACCCCTCACTTGAGGTGAAATCCCTTTTTTTTTAAATTGTCAACTTCTTTTGCCAACGTAACACTTGCACTTTAAAACGATGTTCACCCCAAAGAGGGGCGACAAGGATCTTCGCTCCTTACTTGGGGCGAAAGCATTTTGCTCCTTTGCTTAAAATTCATGACTTTCAGCCCTTAGTTTCTGTTGGAAAAATTTACTACTTTTTTATTATGTTTCATCTCCAAGAGGGGTGAAAGGGATTTTCACCCCTCAATTGGGGCGAAACTCATCTTATTCCTCCCTTTAACTTTCCTCTTGGATTAAGTTACGATTTTCATATTTTTCTGGGGCAAAATTCCTTTGCAAGCGAAGCTTGGGGTGAAAACACTTAAATCCGTTGCTCTTCCTTATAATTTTACTACCAATTCAAAACCAAGTAATCTTTCATCTCCTTTGATGTGTCTCGAGTGAAACCATCTTTGTGTCGCACTTCACCTCTAAAAGAGGTGAAAAGTATTTTTGTCCTTGTTTAGGGGTGAAATGAGTTTTTTCTTCTTTCTGGGGTGTTTCTCCTTTTAAAATTAATCTATTTCTGGTACTTTTGCCCCTTAAACATTTTTCAACATAGTTCTTCATTGCATTCATGACTTCCATTTTATTTACAACAACACTATTTTAAAAAGGAAAAACAAAATTACAGTAAAATAGACAACAAAACTATAGCACCTTCCTTCAGTAAATTTATCAAAATTTTACAATTGAAATTCAACAAAAATTCAATGTGGCAAAGTGAAAAAACTACCAACAAAGTGGACTAAATTTATTAGCCTTTAGATAGGATGATAGTGAACCATGTTGGCCGGTGTTTTTGGTTCCCTTTATTCTCTTAGTTGTTGCCTTTCTCCCACATTTGTTGGTTTTTTTTTCTTTTTAACCTTTCCAAAACCTTGAAATAAGAATAGAGTCATGATTAAGGGGCATTTTCACATGCATCTCCTAAAACATGCATCCTTAAAACTGATAGTGCCAATATCACCAATTTAAGTGGTGATCATATAATGGTCCATCTTGGTAAGACTTTCCCTTCTTGTTTGATTGATGTATTGATGGTTGATATTTAATGCATGATCCTATTTTATTCTATCATGACAAGTTGATAGTTGTACATTATGCTTTCTAAATTTTAATTATGCTATTTTTAGAATATGGTACTATTGATGAATTTTGTGGTTGCGGGACCAAGTACTCTCATGAGTGGATTGGTATGGGACAACCACCAAAGTTGAGAGAAATTAAAAATAGGAAATGATGGATGAAATTTTCATTGACAACCACAAGGGTAAAACAATCATGTAGAAGCATTTGCATGTGTGTATGTGTTATTAAATGCATCATCGGGCAAGGAGGTTGCTATCAAAAGGAAAATATCCCTTACCCTACGCTTTGGGGTCCTTCATAAATGGTTGATAATCTTGTAGTTATCATAATGCCTCCTACCTAATAAAAAGTATTGTTTGTGCTCATTTTTGCTTATTGTTTATTTGCATCTTAGTTCAGGCAAGGACAACTTCTAGCAAGAGCCCTTGTGTTGCTTAGACTCATAATTCTTCATTAGGATACATTTATGCATGTGTGTCGAAGTATAGAATTTTTTTGGTTAATATTTTATCAAGAAAGGTATTAATAATAATGTTAATATTATTAATACTTAAAATATTAAATGCCAATGTTAATAGTTAATATTAACATTTGGTATTAATTAAGTTAATTCTATAAAGTAAGTAATTAATCTAATTATTATTATTATTTTGTTAGAAAGTATTAGTTAACTAAAGAAATTTAATTTTATAAAGTTAAACTTTTAAAGGAGGGAGAGGCACATTTTATAAAATGATATTCTAAATCCCATAATTGTAATAAATGAAAAGAACATGGAAAGTTAACCTAGGAAGAGTGTAGCAAATTTAGAAGGGATGGAAGATTAAGCATTTTTTGAAATGGGCAAGAAAGAAAGAGGGAGTTACTGACATTCTAGTTTCATCTTCCTCGATCTTCCTCACCTCTACAAATGCTAAATTGAATATTTCAACTGAGGGAAGTTTGTAGCTTTTGGGAAGAATTTTGGTTGGTTGGGAAGGAAGTCTGGAAGTGTGAAGAAATTAAGGGAAGCCCAGTTTTTTTTATAAGTCACTAATTGATCTAATTTTGTTTCTATGCTTTGTTTATCTAAGAGTGGAGATGGCTTTACTTTATGTTTAGGTATGTTTGTATAATATCCAGCCTATGAGTGTGTTTTGATTATATTATTTGAGATGGAATTATTTTATGTTTAGGGACATTCATCTAATATCCAGCCTGTATGTGTGTTTTGATTATAATATTTTTAATATGACTTTGTTTTAGAGATGGATTTGCTTTATGTTTAAGGATGTTCATTTAATATCCAACCTAATGGTACTTTTTTATTTATAATATTTCTTTTGAGATATTTTCATTCTAGATGATTGTATAGTGGTAACCTTCAGGCAGGTTGAATAGTTTCTCTTCCTAAGTATATGTTATGAATCCTGGTAGTGGGGAATTATATTTTACTGCTTGAATAAACCAATTATTGTAGCCATTTTGATATTCCTTCATGTTTTGGGTGTTGGTAGATATTCTTATTGCTTTCGTAATCGTAAACTAGAAGCCAGTTGTTTTCTAGAATGTTGTTTAGCTTTTGGGTTGCCCTAGTTTTTGGTTAAGTGGTTGCCTTGGAACTTTACCCTTCATAAAATCCTACTAGCTAATCCTTAGTTTATCAAAAACTAGTTCTAATTTTGGTGTTTTGATCACTGGTTTCTCTTTCAACATAGAATGTATTTGAAATATTTCCATGGTTGCTTTTCTACGTTTCCTAGACATGCTCTTTATGCAATGAATTGATTTTGAACCTTTTTATTTGTTTATTATTGTTTAAATAATAATTTTTTATGTTGTTAATTCAATATTTATTTTTTATTTATCTTTGAATATTAAAATTATTGGTTGGAGGTTGAAAACTAGTATTAATATTAATGTAATATTGAAAAACCATGATTAAATTGGTGTTGTGACTTATTATTGATCGACATATTTGTTTATTATAGTTTACCAAGTCATAGTGTGAAATTATATTTAATATTAGTCAAATTTTGAAAATTTCCATCATCTTATTATTGTTTCATTAATGATTTTGTTTAAACTTCAATACTATAGTTGGATTTATTAGGAGAGTAATAAACCCATGCTATAAATGAAGTTGTAAGTATTGAAATTTAGGAAAAGTAATTGGGTAGTAAATTTATCAAATGGTATAGCTATGGCTTGTATAGCAAAGAGTTATATTTGAAGGAGAGAAGTATGGGATTCTATCAATTATGATTAATTAATTATTGGGAGAATCCTTGAATGTTATTGTATTATTGTTGAATACTTTACTTACATTATGCATGTTAAGTTTGCATATTCATTCAAAAAGAGTTGTCCCAATCCCTAAACTTACTTTAAAATTTTGATGAATAAGATCTAGCAAGTAGAAGATATTGAGAAGAATATTTATTTTAGTGACCATTATGTAATAATGTATTGAGTTGTATTATTGTAGTTGAGGTGAGAAAAACTGGAAGAACTCATGTGTAGAAATTATGTAATGTCATAAAAAATGATATATTTGTAAACATCCTTGATTTTTTGACATAAATTTTAAAAGAGAGAATAATCAATGCTTTCTTTTTATGTTAAGTTTTTTGGAAAGGACTGTAGTTAGAAAAATTAGAAAAATTATGTTTATTTAGAAATATGATGGAATAATAGGAAAAGTAATTAATGGAATTGGTTATGATTCTCTAGTTGTTGATTATTTCTTTTCATGTAAATTTAAGGAAAGACATAATTCTAGTGTTATGATTGAAAGAAGTACTTAAATTATTTAGTCTTTATCAATGTGTGGATATTGAATTTGAGTTTGTTTAAGTATAACACTCTTTTTCTTTGGTGATTTAGACAACAATGTTGTGTAGGATCCTTGGGTTAAGAGGGGTTTTTTATGGGCATGTATGTTGAAATACCTAGAATTGAGTTGTACCCAATCCTAGTTGAGTTGTGAGTAGACAACTCAATTAGATAATTGTGAATGATATACCCTAGTAGTGAGGCTTGGATGGCCCTAGCAATGAGGCTTGGATGACCCTAGTGATGAGTCTTGGGTGGCCCTAGCAATGAGGCTTTTTTGGCCCTAACAGTGAGGTTTGGATGGTCTTAGCGGTGAGGATTGGATGATTCCTAGCAGTGAGACTTAGGAATATTTATGGTGAATTGATATGGGATAATCCACCAAATTATTCATAGAGAAATATAGTTGTCGTACCTTACATGTAGGCAAGTGTGACCATGATCATTACCAGGTGAATGATAATGGTCTTATTTCATGGGTAGATGAACTAAATAATAACTAAGGAATCATGCCATAGAAATCCTACATTGGTGATAGTATGTAGGGTTAGGGAATAGGCATTGCCTTTAAGTATTATGGGTTTTAAATGGTAATCCCTATGCCATGGTCAAGTTGTCTCATATAGGGTAGTGTATGGGAAATGGAGGAACCACTAATGACATGTTTTCTAATGGTGAGATTAGAAAAGTGAACCCTAGGAATTATAGAAAGTTGGTCACTCTTGTCCACTTGAGTATCATTTATAGCATCAGTAAACTCAACATGGTTATGCCTTATATTAGATGAAAAATATTGGGTCTTCTTTGTGAGTTAATTCCTGTAAAAAAAAAATTAGCTCTCTCTCTTGGATTAAGTTTTAGGTTGTTACAGATCATGCATATCAGTTGAATTTAGGTTTTTTGATGTATAATCATAATTTTAGTATGTTTTAACACCTAGGGTTCAAATGGCACATTGTTTGAACTGACAGTTGTGATTATATGGCTCCAAAAAAGGTGAAAAATAGTCATTGACTCCAAAGGTAAAGTTATTCACCTCTTCCACTTTAAATATCCATTTCACCTCATCATTTCCTCACAAAATTATTTCCAAATATTACCAAACATCTACAAAATATTTTTCTATTATTCTTATACTCTTGATAACATTGCTTTCATCTCTCTACTTCTATTACTACCACAACATGTGATATTTTTGCTCTTTCTTCCTTGTCCTTGTAGGTACAACCAAGTCCATAAACCATTGGTTTGCTTCCTTCCATAGAGGAGGATGAGATGATTTACTAGGATTTGTAGCTAAAATTTAATGATTGTCACTAGAGGACTATTTTCTAAGGCATATCAAACCCTCTACACATAGTCTAAGTGTGATATCTCCTTACTATGGTGACATTGCAAGCAAGGTAGAATAGGAGTGGGTACTTTATTATGATTATTATGAGATGTTTTGTTCCTTTATTCCCTAAGTTTCAAGTAATTTATTTTACTATATTAGGATTAGCCCTAACATTTGATTTTCTATGGATAATATTGGTGTGGTTTACTCTTGAATGTTCTACTTTATTTCTAGTTGGATTATGATAGTTTTAGTTTTGATTGTTAATTTATTGCTTTACTATATTGATTTAGGTATTTTGGGTTATCTTGTATTAATTCATGTAATTGTATGAGATATCCTATTTTTCCTATAAATATTTTGGTGAACCCAATGTGAAACCCACCTTTTGAGGTTTTTGTTTCTATTTTTAGTCCTTGGGGTTTAGTAGGTTTGCTATCATAGATTTTGTTTTAGCAGCTACTATTTTCTCAAAGCTGAATAATCCTAGCATGGTGTTTTTCTTTCTATTAAGAAGATGCCTAACCAAAATCTATAGTTAAGAAAAAGATGCTAACAATATTATCTAGCTAACTCTCAAAAGAAAAAAAAATCATACCCAATGACTTATGTCATCCAAATGTGTCAACATTTACAAGTTGAAATAGGATATTATTAAATAAAACCTAGACTTAGGAATTTATACTTAATCAAATAAGTAAAATCTAACACCTAGTCTATTACAAAATATTTCATAGGTGATCTTCATCAATCTGATCAGTTGGAAATATAGAAAATCAACTCATTGCACTTAGACAAGCCCCCCAAAATAGAAAAATCTGATTTTTTAATCTATTTTTTGTAAATTACAAAAACCCCAATCTATTACAAAAATGGCAGTGGCAAATTTGTCAAGTTGTGGTGAATTTTTTCAACCTCTAGAATAGGTAACCCTACCACTTGACACCTCCCTGATCACTATTTTTTATCATTTCCTAATTTCTAACCTTCTTTTTCATAGTTTTTTTGCTTAAAATACATCTACTTTGGTCAATTATAGAATCCTTAAAATATATCTATATCTCCTCCTTCAAAGCAATTAGGCAAGAAATCAAAAGGTCATACAGTTGCATTTTAGTCTAGCTTGTTTTATGCATAATCTATTGTTTTCCTCTTGGAAAGAAAAAATTCCTTTAGTGCTTGCTTTTTATGCCACATACATTGGGAGATACCAATCACAAGATGCAAAAACAAATAAAATAGATATGTGAGATGACTAAAATATACTATAAATAGAAATGGCAAAAATATTACAATAGTAGCAATGGAGAAAATGGGCACTCCATACAATATGCTACTACTCCATAAGGGAGCTCTGAGCTTATAGCTCACACTATCCTACTACCTATATACCACACATTGTGATGCTCCTCTATCAGGTTGTATGATATTCCTATGACCATTATATAGGAAGATAAGTTCCTTGGCCAACACTCTATCTAGTTGTACAAGTGGACACCTTGCACATTACAGCTTGCACATTGACACTTGTGCATTTATTACATTGCATGAAGTAACTAGATAACTTCCCCCTAAAGTAACCTAATGTCCTAAGTATGTATCATTCCCCCTAAATTAACCTAATGTCCTAAGTATGTACCAAGGAAGGTACATTTACATGACCCAAATAATGTAATATGCTCTATTTTTAACACCCCCCTATATTACAATATTTGGGTATTGAATATTTTAGTCTTCAATGTGGATCTTCTTCAATTTGATAGCTTTGAATTAGATCTTCATATTCATAATGGTATTTTCCTTATTCAGTAGATGCTTCATTCTTAAAATGATGTAAAAATAGGCTGAAGTTGTAGACCCTTCTTTTAGTTCACCTTACATTGTATTCCTCCTTCATTGGGTGCATCTCCTTCTTTGGCTTTGCCTTTGAACTCAGTATTTAACTTTTCATTGATGGTTGTGCTGCTACTTGGTTCTTTCATGGACGATTCTCCTTTCTTTTCTTTAGTCTATAAAGATGCTTCTAAACAACCACTTAGGGAAAATAAGTAGTAGAACTTGAAGTATCAATTCTGCATGAGGATTGAAAAAAAAAATCTAGATATGATTCACTTAGTTCTACCTTCTTTTTGAGTAGTTCTATCAATCCCTTTTGTTATAAATTTTAATTCTTGAAGTTCTTGTATGTGAGTAAAGCCATATATAATATGTTTACAAGATCTAAGGAAAAAGTAACAGTATTTTCTTCATTGTTGATAGCTTCATTGAGTCATATAGTATTCCATAGTGTCAAAGTTATCTTCTAGGGCTTAACTATGGATTATTTTTTATGTTAGATCTAACACTCTTTTTTATTTCAAGAGAAGATTCATGATCCCAAGCTTTATGGCACTGATTTTCTCTTTGTTGATATTTGAAGTATCTTGGAGAGTAGAAATTATTACCGCTTCCTATTAGGATATATGATCTCTAATTGAAGTATATAAGCCTGATTGATAAAACCTATATTGATACTTGATCCTTGTGGGCTTCCTTATGTCTGCCTAGTAATGATAATTAATACTCTTAAGGATTTCTAGGTTTTGTAAATACCTTATATATTGCTAATGGATTTACAACTTGATAAACAATAGATTATGATATTACCAAGTTTAGTAGAATGTCTTATGACTCCCTAGTATATTTTGTACAAGATATAAAGTTATTTTGAGAGATATAATTCAATCTTGGTTGATTTTGTAAAGTTATTAAAAATCTAAAATCAACTTCTATTGTCCTTATTGCTCCTATTGAACTAAGAACTTTTTCTAGATTTCAAGAGGTTTTAATGTTGTATATTTTGTCTCTATTTGAGAGGATTTTTTTTTTTTGAATTTACATGGTGGAATCGATAGCCGCCACGAATATGGGCAGGCTGTCCAGCTTTTATGTCCACCAAAGTATTCTGTGTTGTCCACCCTAGGAGCCGCCACACAGATCTTCATGCAATCCGTCCCTATAACCACCATGCCACAATCATTTTAAACCTTTTACGTCGCTTGAATAACTAGGAAAGGGACAAGCGTTCAGTTAGGTGAGGCCCAAGATTTGAACCTTGGACCTTCGCCCCCTTATAGGGTTTGGATGAACCAATTGGTCTACACCTCGGACCTAAAATTTGAGAGGATTTGAGACAAGTAAAATTATAATTTCCAACATTTATATGATATTGATAAACCTCTTATAATGAACCTGTGAAATTTAATTTCAATTTTTCTAATTTCCAATAAATTAATTTGTAGTAGTAGATCTTATGACTCCCAAATTTGTAAAATTAGAAAAATAATAATATTTGCAAAATATTTAAATGATTCAACCTAAGTAGAAGGCCTTATATCTCCTAGGTTAATTTACAAATAATATTCTAATTTTTGGGTAAGTTATCTCCTATGTCTTTTCTTTCTCAACCTTAAAAATAATCCATAAAAATATAAGCTTCTATCTCCAATGTTTGTGTAGACACCAAAACAACACCAATCCGATTATGTGACTGCAAACACTGATCGCATTGACACACACAGCCCCCAGGGCAGCCCCCAGAGGTTAAACAGTGGTCCTAACCACTCACACAGTAGTTTTGGAAGGTCAGAGGTCAATTTGGCACCTTTCAGGCACTCTGCTCTCTACTCGTTCCACCCAGGGATGATTACAAACTGGTATTCGTTCCACCCAGGGACGATTAGCAGTATTCGCTCCAGGGTGGGGCGAATAGCAGGTTTGACGGGCAAAAAGTCAAATCTTGACAAATGGCAGCTCAGATCCACCACTTAACTCTTCCTTCATTGCATGGGAGTGTGAGTGAGCATTTTTGAGCGCTAGAGGCAGTTACAGGGGCAGTCATGGAGCCCCTAATCAGGGAGGAATCTTCTCCCCCCTAGGAAGGCATGATTGCCAAGTGGCGCCTCTGCATGCTCATCCAAAGAGACCGTCAGGTCTATAAAATGGTGAGTCTTCTCACCCCAAAAATATACAGAGAAGGAGCATTTTGAGCAATGAAGTGCTGCCATTTTACATCCTCACACCTTTTGATTTGTGCCTTTCACATCCTTGATCTCTTTTGGAAGGGAGGTCATAGGGTGGTTATTGGAAGCGCAAATCCGGAACCAAAACCCGACATTTGGCCATAACATCCTACCAAATTTGTCGAAAACACCCCACAAGAGGTTTTGGACCCATCCCAAGTGGATTGGTGCCAAAATCGGGCCCCAAACGATGGGCGTCCTGCCCCCGGGTGCCCCCCGCACTGCTGTAGTCCTAATCGCCCCGCCCCGGAGCGATTAGAAATCTGTAGCATATTTCCTTTCTATTATTTTTGCATCTGATTCTATGTTGCTTAGATAGGTTGTCATTCAAATTTCACATCATTTTGAGTTGTTTTGATCATGTTTTTGTCATTTCCCGCTTTTGCTAACATGCAGGTAGCATCATCAAATTCCCGGTGATAGAGGCCGAATTGGAAAAATCTGACCTTCTGGGTCTTTCCAAAATACCCCATTTTACCTAACCCCCAACTTTGCAGGTGATTTGGAGCCTCCCGAATGTGACATTTGGGACAGTGCTTTTTGACGCTTTGTTGCAGGTCTAATCGTCCCGCCCCGGAGCGATTAGAAATCCATGGTGAATTTTCTGACTGTTCCATTTGTAGTGCCCTCCTGGTAATGTCCTCATGCCTCTGTTAAATTTTTAGATCATTCTGATGTTATTTAGTTATCATTTTATTCATTTTTTGCATGCACTAATCGTAGGCTTGGGGATTGCATGTTTCATTTTATCTACAGGTGCTACTGACTATTTTCTATTTCCTTGAACATAGGGTCTCAACATTAGAGGAGCAGCAAGGAGTCAAGACTCATCAACGCAAGCGGCGGTGACGTTTGGTCCACCCATTCTACATGTGGGCACGCGAAAGAAGGAATACCATCTGTTGATGTGACAAGAACATATTTAACGCTCCTAGCCCCTGAAAAGGGAGGAGACGGATTGTAACTAGGTTCTAAAGCATATTAATAAAAAGGGTTGTACTCCATATTCACTTTTATACCTTGTTTCAATGCGTTTATGTTTCTCTCCTTTCATGCATTTCAGTTCGTAGGATTTAGCGTTAAGTTTAGTTTCATTTGCATCGCATCTTGGCATTTCCTTTTTGTTTTCGTATCCTCGTGCTTTCAGTGGCGATCACGGTGGGACCTTGTCCTCTATTTTTGAGATCAGAAATCTGATCAAAAATTGCTTGTTTTTGCTTGCAGGTACCAAGTTTTCAAACGTTGGACTGTTGTTCGTTCCAGTCTGTGACGAATACAGAGCTGGAATTCGTCTTACCCAGGGACGAATGGGCATTCACCCCACCCTATGATGAATACAGTTCTATTATTCATCCCACCCAGGGATGAATAGCTCTCTATGCAGTTTCAGGGTAGAAACTCAGAGCCATCCGATTTGGGCAGAGAAGAGGTAGGGGTCCTAAACACCTTCTGTCATTTTCTGCTTTCTGTTTTCTATTTTCTGGTTATTTGCTTGCTTAGGGAAAGTTTTTACTGCATGTTTGCTTTCTTTTATGCAAAATAAAAAGAACCCCACACATCACATGGCAATTTAAACACCAAGGAGCTGGTCGTAAAACCCCAGCCCTTGATCAAGACCAACGGTGGATTTCATCACCACCTTGGCTTGAATTTTTGCATCCATAACCCCGATCGCTACTATTGCTAGACGTAAATCCTGATGAAAGCTGACCAAGTGTAGCTGGGGTGATTCCCAGTGCATGAGGATAAGTCTTCTATGGTAGGTGTCAAAAATAGGGTGATCCCCCTTCCGTACCGCCTATGTTCCACGTACCATTCTGCTCTCACGTACCAATAGTTTCCCTCACGTAAGGGTGGGTATATAGAGAGGTTTGGTATAATGGCTTGGCAATGGTATATCGAAGGGGCGACCATTTTTGGGAGTCATAAGAGCCATCATATTGCATTTGCTACAAAACGTTCTTTACAAAACTGTCAAAACAAAAATCAAAACACACTAAACCAGGTTTAGGGCACACCTTTAATCTTTAAATGAGATAATCATTGCTTTGTGTGTGTGTGATATTTTCTATTTAGTGTAGCATAAAAATCATAAAAAGAAATAAAAATCTACGCATCTTGTAGGGAGACACCACCATGGTGTACACCCGTAGCCAAGCCCAATCATGGGCAGGAGCTACGGAGAGTGTACAAGGGGGCACAAGTCACCTCCGCTATAGCCCCAAGGACTTGGTCATACCACCTTGGCGGCCCGACCCACAAGATAGTCCACATCATGCCATTTCAGAATGGGACTATAGAGGCACCCCTTCGAGGGGCACTCCCGATCCAACATAGACCCTTTCAGGAGGAGTCCCTACACGTGGCACTCAATATAAATGGGAAGGCTCCCTTAGAAGCTCGGTATGAGTGGCCACCATGCGATGAAGTGCTAGAACAACATAGGGTCCATGAGGAGAGGCCACATGATTATGTCATCCCTCCTTTACCCCCCATCACTGTTAGGAATAATAAGCCAAATCCAGAGCACAAGGCTCTTCAAACAGGGTGAGCCAACTCTGCCCGCCCCTTTCACATATATGAAAGGGAGCACGAGGAAGACCATTACATTCCTCAAGAGCAATACACAACATGGGAGCAATGCGCCTCCGCACCTGCTATCTACCAGAATCACCTACTGAGGCCAGAGCCTCGAGTGAATGCCACCAACCTCGATAGAGGGAAGCGACCTATAGAGATCTCGGATCATCATGACCGAGATAAATGCGTAGGAGAGGCATCTAGGCCTCCTAGACTCAAGATGGCAGAACAAATCGACCTGGCAGTTGCCAGACATGCCGCCCACCAAGCGCAGATCACGCAGCTTGAGCAAGACCAACAATAGCTAGAGCATCTATATCGCCTTAGCAAAGAGCGCATTCGGCACCAAACAGATGAGCTACTCCATAACACTATGCCTGAGAGGGTTCCAACCCCTCGCACCCAAAGAGCAGAACCGTATGAGAGGCGCAACCCCTTGGTACGAGATAGGTCTCCACGACCTTACCAAGTGCTACCTCCGAGACCTCCTAGACCTGAGCGGGAGGCCACTCCCAGGAACAACGATGGGCACCCTCCGCGGGGACCCACCCATGGTCATAGGTCTCATCCAGAAACTCCTCAAGAAGCCTATGAGGAGTATGAGCAAGAAGAAGAGTGGGCCGAAATGCCCTACCAAGGCAGAGGGGGTGCTATCCGGCCACCCCTCCATAGGCCTCAAGTTTCCCACAACCCACAATGGGAACTAACCAAGGAGGAAGAGATCAAATCTTTTGATGCATATAAAGCGCTGCTAGAGCGCTTGGAGTCTATGGAGACCAAGACTTCTGGGCCCCAAAATCCCACTTTATGCCAACTCCGTAGTCATCCTGTGCATCCATCAGTGCCGGCACCCCCTTACCCTGAACACTTTAAACTACCTCAGTTGGCAATCTTTAGAGGTGAGGAGGATGCCCAAGAGCACGTGACTAGATTCCTGAGCCAATGCTTTGGCATTCAGGACAATGATGCTTTGCTGCTAAGAACATTCATCACCACGTTCGTAGGCCCTACCTCGGATTGGTTCACTCAATTGCCAAAGCACAACATTAGTAACTTAGATCAGCTAGTGGATGCGTTCCTCGAATGCTTCACCTTCAACACCAAGAAGAAGGCATCACTAAGCGACCTAGCCAGCCTCAAGCGAGTATGAGGAAGAAACCATGGCGGCCTATGGGAACCGGTGGAGGACTTTGCTTTCAAAGCTGCCCTACCTCCCTCCTATGTCCGACCTCACCCAAATGTTCTCAAAGAGCTGTTTGAGATCGATCTCCATGCTATTGTAGCTGCAGCAATATGCCACTTTAGAGGAAGCTCTAGCGCAAGCCAGAATCATTGAGGAGATCAAGATTCAGGATGGCGAGATAGCCAAGCCAAAGAAGAAAGAATGGTCTAAGAACACCAAAATAGGGACCACGCAACAAAAACCCATTGTGGTCAATCAGGTTGCTATAAACGTCCCTAAGCCTGCACAAGCAACACAGCCCCAAAAGGCTAACTATCAGGCGGTGCCTCTTAACAGTTATGACAGAGAAAATCAGAGGCAAGAACAAAATCAGTAGCGTCACCCTAGGCGACAATTCACACCTTACACAGAGTCTAGAGACTCCCTGTTTGACCGCTTGTCAGTGGCAAACTTGATCAACCTACCCGAGAGTCAACCCATAGACCCCAATGCACCAAAACCTAAGGGCTACAGGGAAGACTTGTACTGTAGGTTCCACAGATGGAAGGGACATGACCTTAATGCATGTTGGAAGTTTAAAGGCTTGGTGCAAGACCTAATAGATAACAAGACATTAGCGGTGGATAATCCCGTGGCACCAAGCAACCAACAAATGGAGGTCTTTAAGGACCCCTTGCCTACCCATGATGCATAGGCAAAGACCCTACAAGTCAATGAGGTAACACAGAACTGCCCCATGCAGGGGTATGTAGGGATGATCAGTATAGTGACTCGAAACAAGAGGTACCCGAGCACAACTGCCCCCACGGTAGCTACAGGAGAGGTGCCAACAACGTCACAACCACAACAACACCTTACGCAACCTACTCCACCTAGACCAGTGGCCACGATTCGAACCAAACTCACCCAGAGTTTGAGGACCACATCGGCTAGGCTCTCCATCTACGAGCTCATACAACAATCATCGCCCCATCGGGAGGCTCTAATGGAGATACTAAAAGCCATCGAGTTGCAGCCCCATGAAGCAAACTCCTTCAACAACTTCGTGGGACATGTCAAACGATGCACTGAGCCAGTCATCACCTTTCGAGAGGACGAATTGAAATCAGTGGCTGGTGACATGGCGGATCCACCCCTGCACGTCATCGCGTGGGTCAATGGGATTCCGTACAAGAGGGTATTGGTGGACACTGGCTCATCCAGTAATATCATTACAACAATGGCCTTGAAGCACCTAAAGTTGCCCGCATCTCACATAGTGGCCTCCACCTATACACTACGAGCATTCAATGATGCAATATGCTCGATAGTTGGCACAATTGTCCTACCCATCCAAGTGGGACAAAAGACTATACCTACATTGTGCCACATCTTGGAGGGTGAGATGGCCTATAACATCTTGTTGGGTCGGCCATGGATCAGGGACATGAAGTGTGTCCCTTCGATAGCTCATCAGTGCTTAAAGTATACATTTGAAGGGCAAGTGCATGTAGTCCCGGCAGACTTGGAGCCCTTCAAGTATTGCAATACGGTGCAGCTAATGCCGCAATCGACCCTTCCATCAATGCATTTGGATTTTTAGTTGAATCCATCTAAACAGGGTCCGATTCCATAGGCATCCCCATTGACAAGTCCATCAAATCCCCAGTCGGGTCCATCTTCATCGTCTGGTCCTTCACCAACGATGCCACCTACGGTGGCCACACCGAAGGACAAAGGGAAGAAACCCCTGGAAGAGGCACCACCATCAGTCTCAACCATCTCTACTGAGGAGATGCCTAGCAGAATGGAAGTCGAGGCTCCTAGTTCACCCGACATGGAGTGGACTCAGGAAGAACTTTCATTCCCTCCCCCTCAACCGCCAACAATCACCATTGAAATGGCCAATACGGGCTTGGGGGAGTATCTGGTGTGGAATATTGTAGCAACACCCGCACTTGAGTCCATGCAGGACATGGGGAGACCTCGCCTCCCCATAGGCACTATTGTTCCTCTAGGCTACCCACCGAACCAGACAAACTTTGTGTATGGGGGCCTTGATCATGGTATTGAACCATACATGCAAGAGGATGAAGATGAAGAGCCTTTTGCTGAAGACGTCAACTATTTGTCCAACCCAGATTTCGCTTTGAGATACCTTGGCCAATGCAATTGGCATGGATATGGGTTAGGCAGATATGAGCAAGGAGTGCGCGTTCTTTGCCAACCAAGATATCAGATGCCATACGACAAATCAGGAGTAGGGTTCAACCACCCTCTACCCTTGGACATCTTGGTAGAGAACATGCAAGGCCTAGGGATAGGCAACAAGGGTGGATTGGCATTAGATCCATATGCCAATCCTAACACGACATATACATTGGGGGATTATCTCCCATTGTTGACAACCAACCTTGTTGACCTCAACAACCCTTTCCCTTCGCTCGAGAGAGGAGAAAGTTTGAGAACTCACCTACAAGAGGGGTATAGACAAGGTCAAGAAGGATCTTCAGAAGACGAGTCAAAATATGAGGTAGCACCATGGGACCCCTTCGAATCGGATAGCAATCACTCACAAGTGACCCCCATGGATGATTATCAAGAAAGCCTCTTGGCAATGTTCCCTTTGGATGCTCCAATCGAGCAAGTGCCACCTCAAGAAAATCAGGTCCCCCCGCAGAGAGCGAAACAACCCCGATGGGGCCAGATCAATTTGCTCGAGCAAGACGAGCCTCTAATGTCACAAATAGTTGTTGGAACCAACGAAGGCCTTTGGATCTCTGACAGTGATTATGAAGATGAAACTGAGATGGCATATCTCAATCACATGCGACAGATGCAGCAACAATACCCCCTGGATATTGACGACATATTTGAACAACTAAACATAAGGCCAGGGCATGAGTGGCACCTAAACCCAATGCAGTGGGACCAAGTGTTGAATCCACCACTTTGGGCATATAGAGAGCACCTACCGCCCAGAGACCCTATAGAGATATCAGTGTCGAGGGCAGACCCTGTCCTCCTATCCGCACATAGGGCCGATCCATTCATGCCAATACCTCCAGAGCCAGATCCGAAGCACAAAGATCATCCAGGATGTTCGAGTCACCACACCCATGGTAATGGAGACCAAAATCATTTCATCAACATGATCTCCATTGACTTAACCGCCCCCATCCACAATCCGACCGATCCAACATAGTCATTGTATCTAGACATAGATGCCATAGACTGGGATCACGTCAATTCACCACCATCCCCATCAGAGTACTGGCCTTTCGGTGAGATGCTTCATTTCACCCTAGGGCCAACTCAGTCCCAACACAGATCTAAACTTAGCAAATGATATCCACTTGATCCCAACTCCACACCAGTTGGAGGATGGATCCCACATGTCGATCGAGGAGACGACTGACGTAGACATCGGCTCTGATCCAATGAATCCACAGATTATCAAGCTAGGGGTAAGCTTATCCCTCGAAGAGCAAGCCGACTACATTGCCCTTCTCAAAGAGAAGAAGGAGGTTTTTGCATGGTCCTACAAAGACATGTCGAGGCTAGATCCGTAGCTAGTCACGCATAATCTAACGCTTGATCCGACAGTCAAGCCAGTTAAGCAAAAACTATGTAAGATGCACCCAACAATGGCCTTAATGGTCAAAGATGAATTACAAAAGCTGTTGGATGCATAGTTTGTCATCTGCGTGGATTACCCACCATGGCTGTCCAACATGGTGCCCATCAAAAATCCTGATGGGAGGATTCACATATGCACTAATTTTTGAGATCTAAACAAAGTGAGTCCTAAGGATGATTTCCCCTTGCCAAGTATCGATGCATTGGTAGACGCTATAGCGGGCCATGAAATGCTTTCCCTCATGGATGGTTTCTCGGGATACAATCAGATTCGTATCAATCCTAAGGACCAACTAAAAATGGCGTTCACAACGCCTTGGGGGACATTTTGTTATAAGGTCATGCCCTTTGGCCTTAAAAATGCTGGCGCCACCTACCAACGTGCCATGACATACATCTTCCATGATCACATGCACAAAACTTTGGAAGATTACATGGATGATTTGTTGGCCAAATCTCTTTTGCGCCCAGATCATCTCGATGACTTAAGCAAGATCCTCGATCGCCTCATGGAACATAAAGTCATACTGAATCCCAAGAAGTGCGTATTTGGCATCACATCTGGAAAACTCTTGGGTTTCATAGTCTCAAAGTGAGGCATCGAGGTGGACCCAAACAAAGTCAAGGCAATCCTTGAAATGCTTCCCCCAACTACCATCAAGCAGCTCAGAAGCCTGCAAGGAAAGGTCGCATCAATCAAGCGCTTCATAGCGCAGCTATCTGACAAGTGCCGACCCATGAATAAATTATTGCACAAGGGGGTAGCATTTCACTGGGATGACGAGTGCCAATCCACCTTCGATGACATTAAACAATACTTGGCTTCGCCACCAGTATTGGCACCACCTAGACCAGGAGTGTCATTCTACTTATACATCTCAGCTACTGAGGTGGCACTGGGTGCCATGCTAGCCCAAAAAAATGAACTACACAAAGAACAGGCTACTTACTATCTTAGCCGCACCCTGGTCAGTTATGAACTTAACTATGCATACGTTGAGAAGCTCTGCTTGCTAGTGGTGTTTGCTACCAAAAAGCTATGCCATTACATGCTGAGCAACATGACGTATGTTGTGTCTAAGGAGAATCCATTGCAGTACATGATGAGTCATACTTATCATAGTAGCCACACGACGAAATGGATCATGTTGTTGATGGAGTTTGACATCGAGTTCATTGGACAAAAATCCATCAAAGGTCAAGTCATAGCCGATCAACTAGCAGAGGCTCCTCTCGAAGACGATCAACCTCTGACCATAGAACTACCCGATGATGGGGTCTTCCATGTCTCAGAATCACCAGATTTTGATGAGCCTGAGTCACAGGCTGACATAACCCTATTTTTTGATGGTTCTAAATGTGAGCAAGGGGGTGGCATGGGAATTGTATTCTTCACACCGCAAGGGGCTCCAATGCCTCTATCATTTAAATTAGATTTCTCGTGCACCAACAACAATGCAGAATACGAAGCCTTGCTCATAGGTCTTCAAACAACAATCACCATGAACATCAAATGATTGAACATCTTTGGTGATTCATTGTTAATTATCAACCAATTCAAAGGGGTATTCCAATGTAAATGCCTAGTTCTATAGGCCTACAAAGCCCTTGTGGACAAATTCCTAGCAAATCTTGAATGGTACAACATCGAGGCACTCCCTCGGTCATCGAATCATTTTGCGGACACTATGGCCTCCTTGGGGTCACTAATCTCGTAAGATATTTCTAGTGATATGACAACCATTCAAGTCAAAACACTATCGCAATCCATGATGGAGCATGCAAGCTCTGACTTAACGCTAGGAATCCACTTGATCTAGATTGAACCATCCTCGAACAAGTTCTCTCGAATCCATGATTGTTTGAATCATGCCAATTAGGGGTCCTTGTTCTCCCCTACTCCCCTTAATAGCAACACAACGCTATTCTTACAAGTTCTTTCCCACTCAGCTTTTTCTAGGGATGAACTTCAAGAGGGATTGGCTATTCATACTGTCAAGGTTTCTGATCAGCAGGATTGGTATACACCCATAAGGGACTACCTCAAGTTAGGTAACCTCCCACTTGGATTGACGCATGCCATGAAATTATCATTTAAATAGAAAGCGGCAAAGCATGTCTTGTTAGGAGACATTTTGTACCATCGTAGCTATGAAGGAATCCTCCTTCATTGCTTGGACTAGCAGGAGTCCACTTGGGCGATCACCCAAGTGCACGATGGTACATGCGATGGCCACTTCAGTGGTATGGCCATCGTAAAGCGCATTCTCTGCATGGGCTATTATTGGCCATATTTAGAGTGAGATTGTTGCGCATATGTAAGGAAGTGCATGAAGTGTCAACATCATGCCAATTTGACACACGTACCTTCTCCCCCCCCCCCCCCCCCCCCCCCCCCCCCCCCTCCCTCCCCCCCCCCCCCCCCCCCCCCCCCCCCCCTCCCCCCCCCCCCCCCCCCCCCCCCTCCCCCCCCCCCCCCCCCCCCCCCCGCCCCCCCCCCCCCCCCCCCCCCCCCCCCCCCCCCCCCCCCCCCCCTCTCACTTGATTATCAAGAGTGACTTAAGAAAGCATACAACATGAAGGTTCACCTGAGGGACTTTCGAGGTTGGTGACTTGGTCTTAAAAGAGAACCAACAAAATTCTAACTTGCCGCCCCATCTAAGGGACAAGTTCATGGCAAACTGGTTAGGTCCTTATGTCATCGATAGTAAAATAGGACCTGGAACATACCGGCTCGCCTCTCTTGATGGAATCAAGGAACTAGAACCCTTGAACATCAGTCATTTGAGGCCATTCCATATCTAAAAGAGCCATAGCCCAAACCAAAAGCTCCAAGGATTCTCATAATCGCTTGGTCAACCCAAAAGCTCCAAGGATTCTCATAATCACTTGGTCAACCCCAAAAGCTCCCCAAAGGTGCCCATAATCCCTTTGGTCAAACCAAAATCTCCAAGGATTCCCACAATCGCTTGGTCAACCCCAAAATGCCCCAAAGGTGCCCATTACCCCTTTGGTCAAACCAAAAAGCTCCAAGGATTCCCATAATCGCTTGGTCAACCCCCAAAAGCTCCAAGGATTCTCACAATCGCTTGGTCAAACCAAAATCTCCAAGGATTCCCGTAGTCACTTGGTCAACCCCTAAATGCCCCAAAGGTACCCATCATCCCTTTGGTCAAACCAAAAGCTCCAAGGGCTCCCACAATCGCTTGGTCAAAAATAAGAAAATTCAAAAACAATAAAATCATCAAAAATAACAAAAATTTGCATCTCATTTCCATGCATACTCAAAATCATCACAACAATAAAGAACTCCTTTTGCATCTCATCTTCATACTCACAAAAATCAATCCATCAAAAACACAAAAATAATAGCTGCATTAAGCATCACATCCATACATTGCATATTTGTTGGTCATACAGGTCAAAGGCACCATAGACTGTAATTACTCGGCAAATCCATCATCTTCCACATTTCTCCACTCTATAAATAGTCCATCTAAAAATAAACGCCATCCACAGTTTCACCATATCATGCATCGGTTGTCTTCTAAATGTATCTAGAGTTTTCATCATTCAAGCTGTCATTAGCTTTCTAGCCAAATACTGTACAAAGTCAGAAAGATTTTACAAAGGTAGAGTTCTACTTGGATCACACCTTGTTACGTAGCATCCCAACACAAGTTAAAACACATAAAAATTCCCAAGTTGTGTGAACGAAAGATGAAACCTGTAAAGCAATCCAGGATACCATCTAGTGAAAAGGTTATCTTGCTCATCCCCCTGTGTGAATGACCCCAAGAATGTTGAGAGTTGGCAAAAGGACAAGCATCTTCCCTACCCAATTCCCCAAGAATCCCAAGTTCTCAAAAAGTTGCAAACATCAAAAAATTTGCAAAAGTCAAAACTCCAAAATTTGACATCACAACCAAAGTGCATACATCAAAAGGCACATACAATAGTGATTCTCATCACTCAATATTCAAATCCCTTGCTCAAAAGAAAAAACAAAAATAAACAGTGATTTTTATCACTACAAAAGAGCAAGTATCCCAATACAATTGAAGAAAATAAGGGAGTCGAACTTGAATCCCTGGAACTCTCAGCATTCAGAAGGTCATGAGGTACACCTCAGTACCATTTTGGTGGATAACCTATCGGTCACTGGTGGCAAACCTCCCGCATGATGATATATCTGTCACATTAACTTGTGTGCAGATCAATGTTTGCATGTGGATGAGCTAGCTTATGGTATCCTAGATAGCACCGCAGATTAATCCGACTAAATACAACAAAGGAGTTAGTGGAGCTAATTAGGTGATCCTCAGTACAGGTTTGGTTGATAGCCTATCTGGCACTGGCGGTATCCTAAAAAATACCACATAAACAAACTCAATTGCACACACAAGGATGTGAAATAACTTGGTCAAAGACAAGTCCGATTCATACCTTGTTCAAAAGTCTTGTAAGATAAAAGTACAGTCGTGGCTAGTTAGTTAAAACATCTGAGTCTCAAAAAACCTTAACTACATTCTAAACCAACTGTGCTATCTTTCATCCTCGCATTGCCATCAGAAAACATACAAATTAACATCATTGAAAACCTTAACTACATTCTAAACCAATTGTGCTATCTTTCATCCTTGCATCGCCATCAAAAAATACAAAAAATAACATGTATACATAAAAAGTCATTTACCACAGCAATCGCCTAGGACAAAAAGCCATAAGTTCTAAACAGTCTATGGTGCCATCGCCAAAAATCACAAATTCAATTCATCCATTCCATTTGCATATCATATAAATTAGAAACATTAGCATTCATCACAACATATCCATACATAATGTAAATTAACATGCATCCATCAAACATCAATCACTGTGCATAAAATCAAATCACATGTGTATAAACAAAAGAAAGTCATCTGTATATATATATCATCAAAAATGCTTGCAGGCTACAATAAACTAGTCCTCTGACCTCGTAAAAATGCAAAAGCTCAAAAACCCCCAAGCCTAGGGCATCGGCCACCATGATCACGCAGGATCGGTGCGACGGGAACTACCCCCCATGGTGTGGGTCCTATGGGACCCCTTAGGGTGGCTGTTGCTAGCCCCCGCATCATGCCCACTAGCACCCCCCTCATCCAATCACCTGGGATGAGAGGATGCTGACTGCTTAGTATCACTCCCTCTCGTGTGGCATGAAGACCCACCTCCAAGGAGCTCAGGTAACCGCCCATCGAGGTGAATAATCTCTCCCTCCAAATCCATTCGATGCCAAAACCACTTTGCCTCCTACCGACGATACACAGCCACTACATCATCATTCTACGCCAACTGAGTTCATAGGAGATCCCTCTCCCATGCAGAATCTGTGTCCCCATCCCATCGATGGTACATAGCAAATGCATTCTCCTGCTCTACCAAGCTGAGTCTGTAGGAGATCCCTCTCCTGTAGATCCTCCCCCAACTCCTCATCTCACCTCCAGAGAAACCCCTCCAATCGTGCTATCTCAACACGATCCCTCCCCTCCACACCCTCCGAGAAATCCTGGTGCATAATTGTATCCAAGACTACGAGCTGCTTTGGCTCCCACTGCTCTGAGACGTCCTGCATCTCCGGCTGCTCCAAAACCCCAAAATCCTCCCCCATAAAATCATCCACCTCTACCATATCCACATCCTCCAGCGGAACCCCCCAACCCTCTCCTAGGTGCCTCTACACCCTCCCCACCTATTGTTGTCACCTCTGCACCCCCTAGAGGCCCCTCTCCTCGCCATCACCACAACGTCCACCACTGGTCATACTCAGTGGTAACCTCGATGTCTTCCATGTCCAGGACGTCAATCGCTGTATCTGAATCCTCACCCAATAGTGCAATGATCGGCCAGACCAGAGTCCTCTCGTCCCCCGATCACGATAGATCAAGGGCTCACCAGGAAACCCCCGGTGCACCCCAAACTATCGTGTCACCCGACCATATGGGAAGAACTCCTACTCGGTCCCGTGCCGCCCGATCATCCACCTCCCCTTACAAACCCATCGGAGCCACTCTCCAGCCTCATGCCAGGTTGGATAGTCCCGGTATGGGCACCAGAACACCTCCCCTAGAGCAAGCCGAGCGAAGGCATCAGCATAGTGCCCTACGGCACCTGCCCACCGCCGACTCTATCCCTGCTCCTTTGAATGCCACCATAGTACCTCATACCCGATCTCTATGTCTACCATCTTCGCCCGAGTCATCCACGGCAACCCCACCAGCCTCTCCACAGCTATGTGCTGCTAAGCCCAGCACTGCAACAAGTATCTACACCCAATACCCTTTCGCCTTCGGCAGCGGACCTCGTACAACTCATCATAGAGCTATGCCAGCAGTGTCTGACCCCACCTCATAATCAAGGGCTCATGTTCGGACACTCCACCAACCGGAAGACCACCTCCAACAGGTTCCATGGGAACCTCGCACCCGAAGATTCGGGTAGCAGCATGTTGGAAATGAGGCCCATCAGTACTACATGCCTCACTCCCAACATGCCCCTCTCTAGCCACCATCATACCAAAATCCTACCAATCTGGCAGTCGCCCTCTGCCCTCTCCACCGGGCTATCCACACCCAACTCCTCCCCATGCCCAAAGCATCACCTCAGTATAGTTGTCCGCTGATCACGTGGCATCATCCTGATCAGTAGCCCATCTATCGAAATTCATAGAATTCGATAGACGTCCTCCAAGGTCACTATCATCTCCCCTGTTGGGAGATGGAAGGTATTAGTGCGGGGATCCCACAAGTTGATCAGGGCCATCAGATAGGCCCGATCCCCCACCACAGGCTCTAGCCGAGTCACATGCTTGAGCCCAAGGGCATCAAGCCAGTCCCGATCAGCCAAAGTCAGCGCCTCCCACGCTTCAGAGAAAATCGTAGGCACACGGTACCGACTCTTCACAACCTGCAAAAGAAAACAAAACAAAAACATTAAAAACATGATAAACTGTACAACAATAACATGAATCTACAACAATGCATAAAATAATGTACAGCTAAAAATAGACAAATAACAAGCAACAAAATTCAAAAAAATTCAAAAAATAGTTTGTCAGTACCTAGGGTTTTTTAACTCTACGTTTAAACTGATAAATAAAATTCAAAAAATTCAAAAAACAGTTTGTCAGTCCTAGGGTTTTTAACTCTACGTTCAAACTGATAAACAAAATTCAAAAAAATCAAAAAAATAGTTTGTCAAGTTTAAACGATTTATTTATTAAACTGATAAATAAAACCAAACAAACAAAATCAAAATAATAGTTTTCGTTAGAAATGGGTTTATAACTGAAGTTTACAAATGAAAAATCAGAATAAAAACAATTTGCTAAAAACTAGGGTTTTGCTGTCAGTTTAACCTAGGGTTTAGTTTAAAAACAAACAAGCTAAATAACGCAGTTCAATCTAACGTTAACAAAAATACAATAAATCAACTATTTTTTTTCTAAAGCTAGGGTTTTTCTCTAAGTTTACCCTCAAATTTTAGTTTAAAGACAAAAAGTTCGATTAAAATAATTTTTCTAAACTAGGGTTTGTTTTACCCTAGGGTTTAAGCAATAATACAAAAAAAAAAAAGAATAGGTCAATTCAATTTAGCCTCGGGTTTTACCTTAGTTCAACGGCAAAACAAATTCAAAATAAATTACAATTTTTAAAACTGTAACATAAAACAAAAGCAAATAACGAAGAGGAGCACTTACCGGTCTCGCTTCGGCTCCACCACTCGATCCGGTTCGTGAACTCATGGTGTCGGGAAAAATTTGGCAGCGCTTTGCTTCGCAGAATCGACCTCCTCCTCCTCAGAGCTCCAAATTGCCAGAAAAATCGAATGCAAATGAGCCCAAACCCTAGTTTTGGCCCTTAAATAGGCTTTTAGGCCTGTAATCGTTCCACCCTGGGATGAGCACTCTAGTTAGCACTCGTCCCACCCTGGGATGATTACTAAACTAGTATTCACCCCACCCAGGGACGATTACAGAGCAAAAATTTCAAAAACAACAAAAAATGCACCAAAATGCACAAAAACAAGCAATAAAATTGTCCAATAAGAGTGCTTTTGCACTTGACATTTCGGGCATGCAAAACAGACGTCGGGGTCACAAATCCTCACTATCCTACTCCCTAAGAAGGCTACCATAGCCGGACCGCTCCACGGGAGGACGGATTGCCGATAATTTCATCCCCAAACGGCGTCCCAAAAAGGGTCAAAATCCACCCAAAAATAGCAATAACATTGCCGAACAAAGGCGCCTTTGTGCCCACCATTCCTGCTCGGTTCTCCGGCGCGGCCCTCCACGGGGGGGTTGATTTCTCCCCGCGCGTCCAAGTCCACCCCCAAATGAATATTCCGACAGCGCCTTTGCGCTTGTATTCACTGGCATACAAAACCAACATCGGGGTCACAAATTGTCACTATCCTACTCCCCAAGAAGGCTACCATAGCCGGACCGCTCCACAGGAGGACAAATTTTTGACAATTTCAACCCCAAGGGGCATCACAAAAAGGGTTAACACCCACCAAAAATAGGTCTAAATGTTGGGAAACTGCACACACATTCAAAGATAAACAACTGAAAGGCACCCTTACACAAGTCATCTTGGGTCAAGCGACTCGTCGCTTTTCTCATGTAGGTCATTCCCTCATCGATTCGTCGCTTGAGGGGGTAGTCACACTTAGTCACCAATCAACAAATACACACCCAATTAAGGAAATGGCATGCATTCAAAGAATCATTGACAAAGACAATCACGCTCCTGCTTGGGGCAGTAAACAAGCAATAATCACAAGCTGATCAAACACTTGGCATTCGTGAATCATGAACTCAAGGTTCCCATAGACAAAAGGTTGCGCCCTTTGCCTATTCATGACTGATCAATGTCCAAGATCAAGTAACACCTCACCGAAAAAGGTTAACACTTGAATTAAGTTCCTTCGCTCGTCAAAAGCAAGGATTCAAGAATGCATGCCCTTTCCATACTTGGGGCATCAAAAGTTGGTTAGGTTACTGAGAAACCCTAATCATTAGTGCTTTGGTTATCTATTTTTGCTCAGCAATGTGCCACGCACAGCGCATCCCAAAAAAGGGCATCTGTAGACACCAAAACAGCACCAATCCGATTATGTGACTGCAAACACTGATCGCATTGACACACACAGCCCCCAGGGAAGCCCCCAGAGGTTAAACAATGGTCCTAACCACTCACACAGTAGTTTTGGAAGGTTAGAGGTCAATTTGGCACCTTTAGGCACTCTTCTCCTTACTCGTTCCACCCAGGGATGATTACAAACTGGTATTCGTTCCACCCAGGGATGATTAGCAGTATTCGCTCTAGGGTGGGGCGAATAGCAGGTTTGATGGGCAAAAAGTCAAATCTTGACAAATGGCAGCTCAGATCCGCCACTTAACTCTTCCTTCATTGCATGGGAGTGTGAGTGAGCATTTTTGAGCGTTAGAGGCAGTTATAGGGGTAGTCATGGAGCCCCTAATCAGGGAGGAATCTTCTCCCCCCTAGGAAGGCATGATTGCCAAGTGGCGCCTCTGCATGCTCATCCAAAGAGACCGTCAGGTCTATAAAATGGTGAGTCTTCTCACCCTAAAAATATATAGAGAAGGAGCATTTTGAGCAATGAAGTGCTGTCGTTTTACATCCTCACACCTTTTGATTTGTGCCTTTCACATCCTTGATCTCTTTTGGAAGGGAGGTCATAGGGTGGTTATTGGAAGCGCAAATCCGGAACCAAAACCTGACATTTGGCCATAACATCCTACCAAATTTATCGACAACACCCCACAAGAGGTTTTGGACCCATCCCAAGTGGATTGGTGCCGAAATCGGGCCCCAAACGGCGGGCGTCCTGCCCCCGGGTGCCCCCCACACTGCTGTAGTCCTAATCGCCCCGCCCCGGAGTGATTAGAAATATATAGCAGATTTCCTTTCTATTATTTTTGCATCTGATTCTATGTTGCTTAGATAGGTTGTCATTCAAATTTCACATCATTTTGAGCTGTTTTGATCATGTTTTTGTCATTTCCCGCTTTTGCTAACATGCAGGTAGCATCATCAAATTCCCGGTGATAGAGGCCAAATTGGAAAAATTTGACCTTCTGGGTCTTTCCAAAATACCCCATTTTACCTAACCCCCAACTTTGTAGGTGATTTGGAGCCTCCCGGATGTGACATTTGGGACAGTGCCTTTTGACACTTTGTTGTAGGTCTAATCGTCCCGCCCCGGAGCGATTAGAAATCCATGGCGAATTTTCTGACTGTTCCATTTGCAGTGCCCTCCTGGTAATGTCCTCATGCTTCTATTAAATTTTTAGATCATTCTGATGCTATTTAGTTATCGTTTTATTTATTTTTCGCATGCACTAATCGTAGGCTTGGGGATTGCATGTTTCATTTTATCTATAGGTGCTACTGACTATTTTCTGTTTCCTTGAACGCAGGATCTCGACATTAGAGGAGCAACAAGGAGTCAAGACTCATCAACGCAAGTGGCGGCGACGTTTGGTCCGCCCATTCTACATGTGGGCATGCGAAAGAAGGAATACCATCTATTGATGTGACAAGAACATATTTAACGCTCCTAGCCCCTGAAAAGGGAGGAGACAGATTGTAATCGGGTTCTAAAGCATATTAATAAAAAGGGTTGTACTCCATATTTACTTTTATACCTTGTTTCAATGCGTTTATGTTTCTCTCCTTTCATGCATTTCAATTCATAGGATTTAGCGTTAAGTTTAGTTTCGTTTACATCGCATCTTGGCATTTCCTTTTTGTTTCCGTATCCTCATGCTTTCAGTTTGAAAGTATTATTAATGAGATATTTTTCTTACCTTAGCCCTCTTGACTTCACACTTGGATGACACTAATTTTTATTGAAATATGATAGTACTTTATGTACCCTATCTACGATGCTTGATTTGATGAGACTGAGTAAACAAGTATGGTATGGTTGTCGAGCTTCTTTGTTGATGCTTTGAGAGTAGATTTTGGCCTTTTCAATGGAGTATTTAATGGTCCTATGCTCTCCTTCTTCCACATTGTAGTTTGATTGGACTATTCTTGTTCTTCACACTTTGCAGATTTTGGACATGAATTGCAATCTCTTCGCTCTCTACATAGCATATATGGGCAGCATTTGGTGGACAAGTGGTACTCAAATAGATTAATAATGCTACCTCCTCTTCTTGTAACATTGCTCTGTAATCCAAGAAGTATTTTGCAGACAAGTGACACTCAAATATCTTAGTAATGCTACCTCCTCTTCTTGTAATATTGTTCTGCTATCCGTAACGCATACTTCTTGCTTGAGCACTCTCAACATTCATCTATTGAGTGTTAGAGAAATGATATTCATGAGGGAATAATGTGCCAGATGGTACTAAATCCTTTTAAATGGATTTTCCTATGTAACGCCTCTAAGAAGGAGATTATAACTCCTTTGAATGTCTTTCTCCTTAGCTTGCATCGATTTCTTGAAAAGAAAGCAATGTATTTTCTTATACAGATAATCTGTGAGTTGCCTTGGATATTTTTATGAGGATGAGATAGCTTTCTTGCCACCCTTTATTAATGTTACTCCCAATGTAGCATATGATTTTCTATTATGTATTTATCCCTACACTGTGCTCCCTGTTCACGATGATAAATGTGAAGCTTGATGCTTCTAAATGCTAAAATGTGCTCTATATTTTACTTTACATAGATAGCTTCTTCTACATTACTATTATTTACATAGACCTTCATGATATATTTCCTTTGGATCATTTAGCTTATGTAAATACCCTTTAAAATGCTTGTTGTAATTTACATAAAAATTCCTTTATCTGCAAGTTCGATCTTGGAGAGAATGCCCTTTTGATGATGGAGAATGTTTGATATTTTGGCCCTTCCTTTGGCCTTTCCTTTAGCTTCTTTTTCCCTGTACCTTTTGTGCCTATTGTGGCACCTTTAAATCTGCTCCTTTACCTACGTTTGATGTATTGTAGAAGTGCAACACCATGTAACCTTTACATGTATATAGAATCCTTTTATTGCATATTTTTTCTTGCACTCTTTTGTAGGTCTAAAATTCTTATTTTTGTAGCATATGGATGAGTGCAAAATGAGGGTTTTAAGGATGTCTCTTTTGCTAGACTCCTTACCCTTTTTTCTTGGATGATTGATGGTGAATCCAAGCCTTGTAAATGATGTAGAACAAAAGCTTTCTTTTAGTTGCACTAACCCTTAGTGCTCTGGATTTGAGACTCACCAAGTCTCAATCTTAGAAGCTTATTTTTGGTTATATTTTTTCTTTTTCCTTTGCTTGTACTAACCAATTTTGGTGGCTTCTATTGGCCACTATGAGTTTTAGTTTTTTGTGCTTTAAAAATTATCCTTAGACACTTGATCTAAATTAGATTTTTTAGCCTTTATTTCAAAGCACAAAACCAATTTATTTTTAGAGTAATAATAGTTCAAAAAAATATAAAAAATTCTACTCTTAATGCACTAACATATTACACATTATCACTCCAATATACTCTCAAGAAAATGCACTTAATCAATTTACTGCAACTAATCAAGAATAATATTAAATGAAACTTCAATATGTATTCTGAAAATTTCTTACAAGCAAAGATATTAAGATATAGTCTTCTTTTGCTTTCCAAATTAGATAATAGGCTAGTTGATAGATTATTAAAATTATGAAATCTAATCAACTCCTAATGTGTAAATAAACCTTAAAAATAATCTTTCTTTTAACACACTTGAACACTGTAATACAAATCTCCTTTTTGCAAATTTAATTGGGATGAAAACGCTTTAATAAATCTGATAAGTAATTCAACTAATGAATCTACTTGCACAGATAGGTGCTTATCTTTTCTGAATGATTTCGTAGGTTCAGTTTTGCTTTTGTAAAGGATGTAGATCTTGGTTCCTAAGAACAATAAGTTGGTATTGAGATATTCTTTTTGATCTCTAATTTTACTGCTTTTGGATACGAGTAGGACTCTCCTAGTCCTTCTTCCTAGCCTGGAATTTCTTCATTGAGATCTCCTCTTTATCTCTTTTTCTTCAGGTACTGGGTTGATTCTAAAGAAGCTTTTCTTCCTAAATTTCTTGTAGAAATCTTTCCCGACTTACTAGATCACCTATATCTACAACAAATAATATTAGTACTAAAATCTTCTTCTAAATTAGATCTTTCCTCTAGAATCTTATTTAGGATAAAAGGTATCTAAGGCTTGTTTCAGTATCAAGGCTTTTATAACCTATTCTTTAATATTAAGGATTCTATGGCCAGTTATTCAATATCAAGGCTTTTATTGCATGTTCTTCGATATCAAGTCTTCTATGGTCTATTCTTCAATATCAAGGCTTCTATGGCCTGTCAAGGCTCTTATGGCCTTTTCTTCTAGATCAAGGCTCTTATGGCCTTTTCTTTTGGACCAAGGCTTCTATGGCATTTTATTCTATATAAAGGCTACTATGGTCTTTTCTTATTGTGAATTTATTCAATCTATCAATGGAGATCTCCTATATCTAGACTTTGCCATGATTCTTTTCCAGAAGATTCTTCTAAGGTATTTTTCTTTTTGCAATAACTACTATTTTTACTATGAAGGCACTTCAACCTTCGAGCAATGAAGTTGAGGTCTCCTAGATTTCTGTTGTAGGAGGTATCCCAATCATCTGAGTATTAATTTCGTATAATAAAAGAATCTTCTAGGTAATTATTTCCAAATCTCTTAGCTTCACTAGTTGATTCATCAACCTAGTGGATCAAATGTTGAGTCCTAGTCTTCACAAATTTTCCTTCAACACTGTGGAAATACTCTAGCCTTATGCAATCTTAGTATTTCTAAAACTAATATTTCAATACTCACTTATAACTCTCCCTAATTCTACCACCTAGACTCTTTTAATAAATTTTTATAGTGACTGGTCCAAAGGTGTGGCAGGTCTTCAAAAAACTCAGGATCAAATAATAATGGTGGTTTCCTTATAGACCTATTGTGGCTTGATATACCATAGCTATGATACCACTGTTAGATTTTGATACCACATTCATTGGAATATACCAATCATAAGATGCAGAAATAAATAAAATATATCTACGAGATGATTGAAATATACTATAAATAGAAATGGTTAAAATATTACAATAGTAGCAATGGAGGAAATGGGCACTTCATACAAAATGCTACTACTCCATGAGAGAGCTTTGAGCTTATATCCCACACTATCCTACTAGATATCTACCACACACTATGGTACTCCTCTATGTACTCCTCTTTGAGCTTATTATGACCATTATATAGGAAGATAAGTTCCTTGGCTAACACTCTATCTAGTTGTACAAGTGGACACCTTGCACATTACAACTTGCACATTGACACTTGTGTATTTATTACATTGCATGAAGTAACTAGATAAATTCCCCCTAAAGTAACCTAATGTCCTAAGTATGTACCAAGGAAGGTACATTTACATGACCCAAATAATGTAATATGCTCTATTTATAACATTTAGCATAATTCATCATTTAACTCCAAAAGCATATTGGACTAGAACTTATTTTCTTTGATTGCATTTAGCATATAACTTTATTTAGTCTTACCTTTAAGTTTACATAGATTTTATCTTGTAAATTCTTGATCAAGAGCCAAATTAGAGATCCAAAATCATAGGTGTTTGTTGAATTAACTCATAAAACACCGTACAAACTTGAAAATCAATACAACACCCCTTTTTAATATGTTAGGTAGAGCCTACTTGTTTGAAGGTCAATATTCAAGGTCTCGTTTGGAAAGAGGCCCCTTAAAAGAAAGCAAGAGTCCTAGTGGATCCCCTTGTGCATGTTTTAGGTTTTGAATATACATTTTGGAAAACCCAACATGAAAATTCCCTTTGCCTTAACAAGATAAAATTGTTCAAACTTAAACAATATCATCTAATTTTTTGCATAGCATAAATCAAATTAATCCAATATAAAAAGAACATAACCAATTTGTTAGTCCTATTGGAGGAAGGATAACAACCCCTTTAGTAAACCCATGTACAAATATTAGGGGATATCTCTCTTGGCTAGTATATAATGGTAGGCTAATGGGAGTTATAACGAGGATTGTTTTTCCAAGGTGACATAAGGATTTCAAAATATATTCTCTTCTTTGCTATAAGTCCTCTAGAACTAAAAATCTAATAAACTAACTCTCTTTGCTTTAAACCTTTAACCTATGTCTCAACATCCTTACAATACCCAAAGCAAGGGTTTAGCATCATCATATTATAAATTATTTACACATGAACATGAGGACCAAGTAGAAAACCCTTGGCCAAATCGTGAACTTAAAGAATAACATGTTATTGAAAAATTATATTTCAATTCCATAGATCATATGATAGATTACATTACAAGGAATAGAGATATTTTCTTAGATATTATTAGAGAGCAATTCAAAGAATAAAATATGAGAGAACCTTCTACATCTCATGAAAATACTAAATATTCTAATGGACAATCCATTATAGAATAAATAAATGAAAATCAAAATAAGTTTTATAGTCTTAATGTGGCTATGGCACATCCAACTGATTCTATAACTCCCCCAACCATATCTATAGGTGTGTTTATTATGGGCATACCAATCCCAACATCATATCCTAATATCGCAATACCTAATATTTATCCCAACTCGATAGATCCATTTTTGTCACATGAATTAGGGATTAATTATACCCCTCCACCTACAACACCCAATAAAGCTACTTCATCTTTCACAACTTTATCTTTTCTAAGTCAAACCTCATTAAATTTACCTACTCCACCAAATCCATCAAGTGTTGATTGTCAAAATATCAATGCCAAACCTAAACACCTAGAAAATAGAATCTGATTTTGAGGAGCTAGAGCATCAAATTGCCTCTTTTAAAGGATCATCAAAATAAAATTATTCCTTTTATGATTTATATAATGAACCATTATATCCCGCAATAGTCAACCATCCTTTTCAAAAAACATTGAGACTCCTAAGTTTCAAATGTACAATGGAAAACAAGATCCCATTTATCACTTGAGGCTATTCCAAATAGCATGTAGTAATATATATCACGATGATAAATTACTCCTTAGCTTATTACCTAAAATCCTTAGGGGATTAACCTTAGAATAGTATTTTCAAATACCTTGTCACTCCATCAAAAGTTTCAAGGAACTTATGGAAACCTTTATTAAACAAATTTTAGTCTAGATAGAAGAAAATGTCACCATAGATGACTACCAACTTAAACAATCCAAGCATGAAAATTTCTAATATTTCTTATCCAAATTCAGAGCTTTGGTAGGAAGACTTCAATACGTCCCTCCCATAAAGAACTCTTTCACATATTTATAAGGAACCTTCATGAACAATTATTCTATCCTTTAGAAATGATCAATATTACAACATTTGAAGAAGTATTAAATATATCTAAAATGGTAGACATCATGCTCATAATATGAGGACAACTAACCTATAAGAAGTAAGAAGATAAACCTTGTACAAAACAACCATGTTGTAGGGAACAATGCAATTGATTCTCATCAAAAGAACAATGTGAATGCAACCCAAAATAGTCCTTAAAATTTGGTAGTATCAAGACAAGATAAGTCTAAGAGATAAATCAAAAACACTAGATAAAGTTAAATTTCCATACTAAATATTCTCCTCAATTCAAATATGATAATTCTCCTATCTATTAGACCTTGGGATACCTCAAAGGAATTACATAATTGGTATAAAGAAGATAAATATTGTGACTATCATCGAGTAAATGGTCACAAAATTGATAAGTGTATCACTTTGAGGAATCTCATTTAAGATCCCATAGAAGAAGAAAATATAGTTTTGAATGAACAAGACACTTCTAACAAAAATTTAGGAATTTTTTAAAATCCTTTACCAACATATGATCAAAAGGCTACTAATTTTTTAGTCACAATCCATTTATTAAAACCTCCCTATGTCGTGACTAGGCAACAAGCTAAAAATCAATCTTTTGAGTCATCTACACAACCACCTTTGGTCATACCTCACAATACCAAAGTAAATGTTCATAATAAATCATCAGTATTCCTTATACCACCTAAAAATGCCTTACATTCCTTTGATCTTCAATAATAATTAGAAAGTATACCAGTTAAAAATTTCCTTCTAAAATTTCTAAAAACATCACTCACCCATAGGGAAATTTTGTTTAAACACTTAAGTGAGCACAAAGTCCCTCAAGACATATATCCTAATAATATTATCAACATAGTAGGTTTCACCAGGGTTAATAGTGTTATCCTAGCATTTCATGAAATAGATAAACCTCTTAAAACCATATTAGGATAGTCACCTCTTTATATAAAATCCCAAATAATGGGATAAGCATATCAAGAGAGTTCTAGTTGACAATGGGTCAGCCTTGAATGTTTGCAATGTCAAATTTTTAAAAAAATTTGACTTAAGTATAAAGGATTGCAAAAGTTCAACCTCATAATTAAAAATTTTGATAATGAAGAATCAGAGGTCACATGCACCATAACTTTACCTTTGAAAGTAGGACCATGATTCTTTAACACCCTTTTTTATGTTATATCATGTGATGTATCATATAAAATGTTTCTTGGAATCTTGGATACATTCCATGAAGACGGTACCATCCACCCTACATCAATGTTTAAAATATGAATATCAAGGAAGGATAATCGATATTCCTAGAGATACATAACCCTTTTCTTTATTCCATTTCTTATAAATTCAACAAAATAAATTCAACCTTTGTCTCTCACTCCAATGAACATTACCATCAAAGTCTTCTTAGTCAAATAAAGGTAAATAATTATTAGAATAACCCCTCATAAACGTAGAATATGACCCTCAATCTTACTTAAAATAAAAAATTAACTTAATCCATCCAAATCTAGATCCCTTCATGGATTTGGTTAGTCTTTTCCTTTCCCCTCATGTCACAAGCCTACCCAATATAAAGGGTTTAAAATTTCAAATAGGACCTTGCACTTTTATCTATGGTGGAACTACTTTTGATGATAAAATTCAAGGTGGTAACTTCATGCCTAATCGATGGATATATGCATCATGCTACATGTCACTTGCATTCTTTGTATCTAAGAAATGCTAGTCAATTATAAAGTAAAAGGCTTAAGCCAATTAGAACAAGGCATTAAAGAACCTTGGGAAGATAAACCTTGGCTAGGATTATATGTAATATAATATATCCCCAACAAGAATGAGCCATCACCTTTATTGAAATCAGATGACGAAGACAATTACAAAAAATATTTGCATGGTTTCCAATGGGGTGATGAATATGAGAAACAACTAAGCTCACTTCGCAATGTAACACCTCATTAAATCCTACGTTTCACTAGCATCAACATGTTTATATTTACCCATCCTAAACTCATATCTAATCAAGAAGAAAACAATGTCAAAGATTCTTATGATTAATGTCACATTGAAGAATACCTTAAGCAAATATTCAATCTAGACTCTACACAACCACCTGAAGTAGAACAAATAACAATAGATCCATAAGAATTTGACTATTTAGAAATATTTCCTACTCCTCAATTTGAGGATGAATCAAAAATTTTAATCAAAGAAACATTAGACATAAACATTGGCTCTAAGGAAAATCCTCGAACCTTGCAGTTAGGAAAGGTCTTATTTCAAGACAAAAAAATAGAATAAATCAGCCTCTTAAAAGAATTCAATGATATTTTTATCTGGACATATGACTACATGCCTAGGCTTGATCCTTCATTAATTGTGCAACATCTTATCATGCATCCATGTGTCAAAATAATTTAAAAAAACTAAGAAAAATTAATCCTAATGTTTCCCTCCTAGTCAAGTATAAACTTTAAAAACTCTTATATGTTGGCTTTATCAAAGCCATACATTGTTTGGATTGGATTTCTAACATTGTATTCATGGTAAATAAAGAAGGATCCATTCAAATTTGCTCATATCATATCCCATCATGGAATTGATATGGACCCTACCAAAATTGTAGTAGTAACAAACATTACACCACCAAAAAATGTGACTAAACTTTGTAGCCTGCAAGGAAAATTACAAGCCATTCAAATATTTATCTTGCAATTAGTGGATAAATTCCAACCCTTTTATAAATTACTTAAGAAAGATACCAAATTTTATGAGGATAGTGACTTCCAAAAGGTATTTCACCACCTATTCTAATACCACCAAATACAACCCAACCATTATTGCTATACATAGTTTCTACAAATCATTTTCTTGGAGCTATGTTAGTTCAATATGATGATAAACATCAATAAAGGGCTATCTATCATATAAGTAAAACATTGGTAAGTTATGGAACTCATTATACACCACTAGAAAAGCTATGTGTAGCAATTGTATTTTCCTCAATCAAATTAAGATATTGCATGCTTAGTCAAAAAACGTGTAAAACAATCATGTAGAAGCATTTCCATGTGTGTATGTGTGATTATATGTATCATCGGGCAAGGAGGTTGCTATCAAAAGGAAAATATCCCTTACCCTATTCTTTGGGGTCCTTCGTAAATGTTTTATAATATTGTAGTTATCATAATGCCTCCTACCTAAGAAAAAGTATTAATTGTGCTCATTTTTGCTTATTGTTTATTTGCATCTTAGTTCAGGCAAGGACAACTTCTAGCAAGAGCCCTTGTGTTTCTTACTCATGATTATTCATTAGTATACATTTATGCATGTGTGTCAAAGTATGAGATTTGTTTGGTTAATATTTTATCAAGTAAGGTATTAATAATAATGTTAGTATTATTAATACTTAAAATATTAAATACCAATGTTAATAGTTAATATTAACATTTGGTATTAATTAAGTTAATTCTATAAAGTGAGTAATTAATCTAATTATTATTATTATTTTGTTAGAAAGTATTAGTTAACTAAAGAAATTTAATTTTATAAAGTTAAACTTTTAAAGGAGGGAGAGGCACATTTTATAAAATGATATTCTAAAGCCCATAATTGTAATAAATGAAAAGAACGTGGAAAGTTAACCTAGGAAGAGTGTAGCAAATTTAGAAGGGGTGGAAGATTAAGCATTTTTTGAAATGGGCAAGAGAGAAAGAGGAATTTACTGACATTGTAGTTTCATCTTCCTCGATCTTCCTCACCTCTACAAATGCTAAATTGAATCTTTCAACTGGGGGAAGTTTGTAGATTTTGGGAAGAATTTTGGTTGGTTGGGAAGGAAGTCTAGAAGTGTGAAGAAATTAAGGGAAGCCCAATTTTTTTTTATAAGTCACTAATTGATCTAATTCTGTTTCTATGCTTTGTTACTTTATGTTTAGGTATGTTCGTATAATATCCAGCCTATGAGTGTGTTTTGATTATATTATTTGAGATGGATGTATTTTATGTTTAGGGACATTCATCTAATATCCAGCCTGTATGTGTGTTTTTATTATAATATTTTTAAGATGAATTTGTTTTAGATATGGATCTGCTTTATGTTTAAGGATGTTCATTTAATATCCAACCTGATGGTACTTTTTTATTTATAATATTTATTTTGAGATATTTTCATTCTAGATGATTGTATAGTGGTAACCTTCAGGCAGGTTGAATAATTTCTCTTCCTAAATATATGTTATGAAGCCTGGTAGTGGGGAATTCTCTTTTATTGCTTGA
Organism: Wollemia nobilis; assembly: GCA_028583015.1. Taxonomy (NCBI): domain Eukaryota; kingdom Viridiplantae; phylum Streptophyta; class Pinopsida; order Araucariales; family Araucariaceae; genus Wollemia; species Wollemia nobilis. The sequence goes on along the minus strand of JAQPPZ010002729.1, from coordinate 1,282,265 downwards.
ATAAACCAATTATTGTAGCCATTTTGATATTCCTTCATGTTTTGGGTGTTGGTAGATTTTCTTATTGCTTCCTCAATCATAAATTAGAAGCCAGTTGTTTTCTAGAATGTTGTTTAGCTTTTGGGTTGCCCTAGTTTTTTGTTAAGTGGTTGCCTTGGAACTTTACCCTTCATAAAATCCGACTAGCTAATCCTTAGTTTATCAAAAACTAGTTCTAATTTTGGTGTTTTGATCACTGGTTTCTCTTTCAACATAGAATGTATTTGAAATATTTCCATGGTTGCTTTTCTACGTTTCCTAGAAATGCTCTTTATGCAGTGACTTGATTTTGAACCTTTTTATTTGTTTATTATTGTTTAAACACCTAGGGTTAAAATGGCACATTGTTTGAACTAACAGTTGTGATTATATGGCTCAAAAAAAGGTGAAAAATAGTCATTGACTCCAAAGGTAAAGTTATTAACCTCTTCCACTTTAAATATCCATTTCACCTCATCATATCCTCACAAAATTATTACCAAAATATTACCAAACATCTACAAGATATTTTTCTATTATTCTTATACTCTTGATAACATTGCTTTCATCTCTCTACTTATGTCTTCCAAATGTGTCGACATTTACAAGTTGAAATAGGATATTATTAAATAAAACCTAGACTTAGGACTTTATACTTAATCAAATAAGTAAAAGCTAACACCTAGTCTATTACAACATATTTCATAAGTGATCCTCATCAATCTGATCAGTTGGGAATATAGGAAATCAACTCATTGCACTTAGACAAGCCCCCCAAAATAGACAAATCTAATTTTTGTAATCTATTTTTTGTAAATTACAAAAACCCCAATCTATTACAAAAATGGCAGTGGCAAATTTTTCAAGTTGTGGTGAATTTTTTCAACCTCTAGAATAGGTAACCCTACCACTTGGCACCTCCCTGATCACTATTTTTTATCATTTCCTAATTTCTAACCTTCTTTTTCATAATTTTTTTGCTTAAAATACATCTACTTTGGTCAATTATAGAATACTTAGAATATATCTATATCTCCTCCTTCAAAGCAATTAGGAAAGAAATCAAAAGGTCATACAGTTGCATTTTAGTCTAGCTTGTTTTATGCATAATCTATTGTTTTCCTCTTGGAAAGAAAAATTTCCTTTAGTGTTAGCTTTTGATGCCACATACATTGGGAGATACCAATCACAAGATGCAAAAAGAAATAAAATAGATCTGCGAGATGACTAAAATATGCTATAAATAGAAATGGCAAAAATATTACAATAGTAGCAATGGAGGAAATGGGCACTCCATAATATATGCTACTGCTCCATGAGGGAGCTCTGAGCTTATAGCTCACACACACTACCCTACTACCTATCTACCACACATTGTGATGCTCCTCTATGATGTTGTATGATATTCATCTATGGCCATTATATAGGAAGATAAGTTCCTTGGCCAACACTCTATCTAGTTGTACAAGTGGACACCTTGCACATTACAACTTGCACATTGACACTTGTGCATTTATTACATTGCATGAAGTAACTAGATAACTTCCCCCTAAAGTAACCTAATGTCCTAAGTATGTACCAAGGAAGGTACATTTACATGACCCAAATAATGTAATATGCTCTATTTCTAACACCCCTTGTATTACAATATTTGGGTATTGAAGACTTTAGTCTTCAATGTGGATCTTCTTCCATATGATAGCTTTGAATTGGATCTTCATCTTCGAAATGATCTTTGGCTTCTTCAGTAGATGCTTCAGTCTTCAAATGATGCAAAAATAGGCTGAAGTTGTAGACCCTTCTTTTAGTTCACCTTGCATTGTATTCCTCCTTCATTGGGTTCATCTCCTTCTTCTTCCTTAGCTTTGCCTTTGAACTCGGTCTCTGACTTTTCATTGGTGGTTGTGCTGCTACTTGGTTCTTGCATGGATGATTCTCCTTTCTTGTCTTTAGTCTATATAGATGCTTCTGAACAACCACTTAGGGCATCATGATAAGATTTTGAGTTAGTAGAACTTGAAGTATCAATTCTGCATGAGGATTGAAAAAACTTTTCTAGATATGATTCACTTAGTTCTACCTTCTTTTTGAGTAGTTCTATCAATCCCTTTTGTTCTACATTTTCATTCTTGAAGTGCTTGTATGTGAGTAAAGCCATATATAATATGTTCACAAGATCTAAGGAAAATGTAACAATATTTTCTCCATTGCCGATAGCTTCATTGAGATGAGTTTGAAGATAGTATTCCATAGTGTCAAAGTTGTCTTCTAGGGCTTCACTATGGATTATTTTAGAAGTTAGATCTAACATTCTTTCTGATTTCAAGAGAAGATTCATGATCCCAAGCTTTATGGCACTGACTTTCTCTTTATTGATATTTGTAGTATTTTGGAGAGTAGACATTCTTATGGCTTCCTATTAGGATATATGATCTCTGATAGAAGTATATAAGCTTGATTTGATAAAACCTATATTAATCCTTGATCCTTGTGGGCTTCCTTATGTCTCCCTAGTAATGAGAATGAGTACTCTTAAGGATTTTTAGGTTTTGTAGATAGCTTATATATTGCTAATGGATTTGCAACTTGATAAACAATAGAATCTGATATTACCAAGTTTAGTAGAATGCCTTATGACTCCCTAGTATATTTTGGACAAGATATGAAGTGCTTTTGAGAGATATAGTTCAATCTTGGTTGATTTTGTAAAGTTATGAAAAATGCTAAAATCAACTTCTATTGTCCTTATTGCTCCTATTGAACTAAGCACTTTTTCTAGATTTCAAGAGGTTTTAATGTTGGATATTTTGTCTCTATTTGAGAGGAATTTGAGACAAGTAAATATTATAATTTCCAACCTTTATATGATATTGATAAACCTCTTATAATGGCCCTTTGAAATTTGATTTCAATTTTTCTAATTTCCAATAAATCAATTTGTAGTAGTAGACCTTATGACTCCCAACTTTGGAAAATTAGAAAAGATAATAATATTTGCAAAATATTTAAATGATTCAACCTAAGTAGAAGGCCTTATATCTCCTAGGTTAATTTGCAAATAGTATTCTGATTTTTAGGTAAGTTATCTCCTATGTCTTTGCTTTCTCAACCTTAAAAATAATCCATAAAAATATAACCTTATATCTCCAATGTTTGAAAGCAATATTAATGAGATATTTTTCTTACCTTAGCCCTCTTGACTTCACACTTGGATGGCACTAATTTTGACTAAAATATGATAGTCCTCTATGTACCCTTTCTACGATGCTTGATTTGATGAGGCTGAGTAAACAAGTGTGGTATGGTTGTCGAGCTTCTTCTTTGATGCTTGGAGAGTAGATGTTGGTCCTTTCAATGGAGTCTTTAATGCTCCTATGCTCTCCTTCTTCCATGTTATGGATTGACTGGACTATGCTTGCTCTTCACACACTCTACGGATGTTGGATGTGAATTGCTATCCTTTTGCTCTCTATGTTGCATATATGGGTAGTATTTGGTGGACAAGTGGCACTCTAATAGCTTAGTAATGCTGCCTCCTCTTCTTGTAATGTTGCTTTACGCCGGGCTACCTTTGTAATGTTACTCTTCCATGTAATGTATCCTTCTTGCTTGAGCACTCTCAACGTTCATCTCTTGAGCGTTAGAGAAATGATAGTCATGAGGGAATAATGTGCCAAGTGGCACTCAACCCTTTTGCATGGAGTTTCCTATGTAATACCTCCAAGAAGGAGATTATAACTCCTTCGAATGTCTTTCTCCTTAGCTTGCATCGATTTCTTGAATAGCAAGCAATGTATTTTCTTCTATAGGTAATCTGTGAGCCACCTTGGAGCTTTGGATGAGGATGAGGTAGCTCTCTTGCTACCCTTTGTTGATGCTACTCCCAATGTAGCATCTACTTTCCTACTATGCACTTATCCCTACGTTGTGCTCCCTGTTCACGATGATAGAGGTGAAGCTTGATGCTTCTGAATGTTGAAATGTGCTCTATATTTTATTTTACGTAGATAGCTTCTTCTACCTTGCTATGATTTACGTAGACCTTCATGATAGATTTCCTTTGGCTCCTTTAGCTTACGTAAATAGCCTTTGAAAGGCTTGTTGTCATTTACGTAAAACTTCCTTTGTCTGCAGGTTCGATCTTGGAGAGAATGCCCTTTCGGTGATGGAGAATGCTTGATATTTTGGCCCTTCCTTTGGCTTTCCTTTGGCTTCTTTTCCCTATACCTGTTGTGCCTATTGTGGCACCTTTAAATCTGCTCCTTTACCTATGTTTGATGTATTGTAGAAGTGCAACACCATGTAACCTTTACATGTATATAGAATCCTTTTATTGCACCTTTTCCTTGCACTCTTTTGCAGGTCTAAAATTCTTATTTTTGTAGCAGATTGATGAGTGCAAAATGAGGGTTTTAAGGATGTCTCTTTGGCTAGACTCCTTACCCTTTTTGCTTGGATGATTGATGGTGAATCCAAGCCTTGTAAATGCTGTAGAATATAAGCTTTCTTTTAGTTGCACTAACCCTAAGTGCTTTGGATTTGAGACTCACCAAGTCTCAATCTTAGAAGCTTCTTTTTGGTTAGATTTTTTTCTTTTTCCTTTGCTTGTACTAACCAATTTTGGTGGCTTCTATTGGCCACTATGAGTTGCAGGTTTCTGTGCTTTAAAAAGTGTCTTTAGACACTTGATCCAAACTAGATTTTGTAGCCTTTATTTCAAAGCACAAAACTAATTTCTTTTGAGAGTAATAATAGTGCAAATAAATCTAACAAATTCTACTTTTAATGCACTAACATATTACACCTTATCACTCCAATCTACTCTCAAGAAAATGCACTTAATCAATTCACTACAACTAATCAAGAATAATCTCAAATGAACCTTCAAGATTTATTCTAAAAATTTCTTACAAGCAAGATATTAGGAGATAGTCTTCTTTTGCTTTCCAAAGTAGATAATAGGCTAGTTGATAGATTATTAAAATTTTGAAATCTAATCAACTCCTAATGTGCAAATGAACCTTAAAAAGAATCTTTCTTTTTGCACACTTGAATACTGTAATACAAATCTCCTTTTTGCAACTTTAATCAGGATGAAGGTGCTTTAATAAATCTGATAAGTAATTCACCTAATGAATCTACTTGCACCGATAGTTGCTTACCTTTTTTGAATGCTTTTGTAGCTCCTTTTCTACTTCTGTAGAGGATGTAGATCTTGGTGCCTAAGAACACCAAGTTGTTACCTTGAATAGGATCTTGCAGCTCTTTGTAGACTATTTTGAATAGTTCCTTCTTCACCAATTTGATGGTCTCAAACTTTCTTTCATGAGCCTAGGATTTGGTGACTTTGATCTCCTCTTGTAATCTCCTCCTTCTATTGTAGATTTGGAGAAGTTTGTATCTCTGAAGTAGTGACCTCTTTCTATAGGAGGTAATATTCAAATCTCCTAGATTTGATAAGCATCTTCTACTTTCAAGTCTTCTTGTCAAACTCTGACTTCAAGCAGGATCTTCTCCTCAAGATTTTGAATATCTTGAGGTCTTCACTGGATTCTTCTTCTGCTCAGATTTGGCACTCCTTGCCAAATTCTCCTCCTCTTGGGCTTGTTGTCGGATGGTGATAATTGTCCCAAGTCCTTCACTATCAGGGGCTTCTCCTTGGTAGTGGATTTCTCTAATGAGTTCTCCTTTGAAGATTTCTTCAGCAAGGCTCTCCTAGCCTTTTACTGGATGCTCATCGAGACCTAGTCAAGGTCTTTGATCTTGCAACTTCTCCTGGTCTTCCTAGAGACCTTATCTTCAACCTTCTACTTCTGGAAGTGTTGGCATTGAGATCTTCTCCTGGATCTCTGATTCTACTACTTCTGGATATGAGCAGGACTCTCCTAGTCCTTCTTCTTCCTAGCCTAGAAGTTCTTCAATGAGATCTCCTCTTGATCTCTTTTGCTTCAGGTACTAGATTGATTCTAAAGAGGCTTTTCTTCCTAACTTTCTTGTAGGAAGCTTTCTCGACTTACTGGATCACCTATACCTACAACAAAAATATTAGTACTAAAATCTTCTTCTGAATTAGATCCTTTCCTCTAGAATCTTCTTCAGGATAAAAGGCATCTAAGGCCTATTTCAGTATCAAGGCTTTATGGCCTATTTTTCAATATCAAGGCTTCTATGGCTTGTTCTTCAATATCAAGGTTTATGTTCTTCAATATCAAGGCTTCTATGGTTCTTCAATATCAAGGCTTCTATGGCCTTTTCTTTTGGATCAAGGCTTCTATGGCCTTTTCTTCTGGATCAAGGCTTCTATGGCCTTTTCTTCTATATCAAGGCTACTATGGCATTTTCTTCTTGTGAAGTTCTTCAATCTATCAATGGAGATCTCCTATCTCTAGACTTCACCATGATTCTTTTCTAGAAGATTCTTCTGAAGTATTCTCCTTTCTACAACAACTAATCTCTACACTATGAAGGCACTCCGACCTTCGGGAAATGAAGTTGAGGTCTCCTAGATTTCTATTGTAGGAGGTATCCCAATCATCTGAGTATTAATTCCCTACAATAAAAGAAACTTTTAGGTAAGTATTTCTAGATCTCTTAGCTTCACTAGTTGATTCATCAACCTAGTGGATCAAATGTTGAGTCCTAGTCTTCATGAGTTTTCCTTCAACTCTATGGAAAGACTCTAGCCCTATGCAATCTCAGTATTTCTAAAACTAATATTTCAGTCCTCACTTGTAACTCTCCCTAATTCTACCACCTAGACTCTTCTAAGAAATTTTGATAGTGACTGGTCCAAAGGCGCGTCAGGTTCTCAAAAAACTTAGGATCAAATAATAATGGTGGTTTCCCTATAGACCTACTGTGGCTTGATCTACCATAGCTCTGATACCACTGTTAGCTTTTGATACCACATACATTGGGAGATACCAATCACAATATGCAAAAAGAAATAAAATAGATCTACGAGATGACTGAAATATGCTATAAATAGAAATGGTAAAAATATTACAATAGTAGCAATGGAGGAAATGGGCACTCCATAATATATGCTACTGCTCCATGAGGGAGCTCTGAGCTTATAGCTCACACACACTACCCTACTACCTATCTACCACACACTATGATGCTCCTCTATGATGTTGTATGATTCTTATCTACATCTATGGCCATTATATAGGAAGATAAGTTCCTTGGCCGACACTCTATCTAGTTGTACAAGTGGACACCTTGCACATTACAACTTGCACATTGACACTTGTGCATTTATTACATTGCATGAAGTAACTAGATAACTTCCCCCTAAAGTAACCTAATGTCCTAAGTATGTACCAAGGAAGGTACATTTACATGACCCAAATAATGTAATATGCTCTATTTCTAACATTTAGCATAATTCATCATTTAAATCCAAAAGCATATTGGACTAGAACTTATTTTCTTTCATCATTGTTTGATTGCATTTAGCATACAACTTTATATAGTCTTACCTTTAAGTTTACATAGATTTTATCTTGTAAAGTCTTGATCAAGAGCCAAATTAGAGATCCAAAACCTTAGGTGTTTGTTGAATTAACTCATAAATGTACAAACTTGAAAATCAATACAACAACCCTTTTTAATACGTTAGGTAGAGCCTACCTGTTTGAAGGTCAATATTCAAGGTCTCGTTTGGAAAGAGGCCTCTTAAAATAAATCAAGAGTCCTAGTGGATCCCCTTGCACATGTTTTAGGTTTTGAATATACATTTTGTAAAACCCAACATGAACATTCCCTTTGCCTTAACAAGATAAAATTATTCAAACTTAAATAATATCATCTAATTTTTTGCATAGCATAAATCAAATTAATCCAATATAAAAAGAACATAACCAATTTGTTAGTCCTATTGGGGGAAGGATAACGACCCCTTGAGTAAACCCATGTAAAAATATTAGGGGATATCTCTCTTGGCTAGTATATAATGGTAGGCTAATGGGAGTTATAAGGAGGATTGTTTTTCCAACGTGACATAAGGATTTCAAAATATATTCTCTTCTTTGCTATAAGTACTCTAGAAATAAAAATCTAATAAACTAACTCTCTTTGCTTTAAAATACCTTTAACCTATGTCTCAACATCCTTACAATACCCAAATCAATGGTTTAGCATCATCATATTATAAATTATTTACACATGAACATGAGGACCAAGTAGAAAACCCTTGGCCAAATCGTGAACTTAAAGAATAACATGTTATTGAAAAATTATATTTCAATTCCATAGATCATATGATAGATTACATTACAAGGAAAAGAGATATTTTCTTAGATATTATTAGAGAGGAATTAAAATAATAAAATATGAGATAACCTTCTACATCTCATGAAAATCCTAAATATTCTAATGGACAATCCATTATAGAATAAATAAATGAAAATCAAAATAAGTTTTATAGTATTAATGTGGCTATGGCACATCCAACTGATTCTATAACTCCCCCAACCATATCTATAGGTGTTTTTATTATGGGCATACCAATCCCAACATCATCTCCTATTATCGTAATACCTAATATTTATCCCAACTCGATAGATCCCTTTTTGTCACATGAATTAGGGATTAATTATACCCCTCCACTTACAACACCCAATAAAGCTACTTCATCTTTCACAAATTTATCTTTTCTAAGTCAAACCTCGTTAAATTTACCTACTCCACCAAATCCATCAAGTGTTGATTGTCAAAATATCAATGCCAAACCTAAACACCTAGAAAAGAGAATCTGATTTTGAGGAGCTAGAGCATCAAATTGCCTCTCTTCAAGGATCATCAAAATAAAATTATTCCTTTGATGATTTATATAATGAACCACTATATCCTACAATAGTCAACCATCCTTTTCAAAAGCAATTGAGACTCCTAAGTTTCAAATGTACAATGGAAAACAAGATCCCATTTATCACTTGAGGCTATTCCAAATAGCATGTAGTGATATATATCACGATGATAAATTAATCCTTAGCTTTTATTCTAAAATCCTTAGGGGATTAACCTTAGAATAGTATTTTCAAATACCTTGTCACTCCATCAAAAGTTTCAAGGAACTTATGGAAACCTTTATTAAACAAATTTTAGTCTAGATAGAAGAAAACGTCACCATAGATGACTACCAACTTAAACAATACAAGAATGAACACTTCTCATATTTCTTATCCAAATGGAGAGCTTTGGTATGAAGACTTCAATACATCCCTCCCCTAAAGAACTCTTTCACATATTTATAAGGAACCTTCATGAACAATTATTCTATCCTTTAGAAATGATCAATATTACAACATTTGAAGAAGTATTAAATATGGCCAAAAGGGTAGACATCATGCTCATAATATGAGGACAACTAACCTATAAGAAGTAAGAAGATAAACCTTCCAACAAGGGAAAGTACAAAAACAACCATGTTGTAGGGGAAAATGCAATTGATTCTCATCAAAAGAACAATGTGAATGCAACCCAAAATAGTCCTCAAAATTTGGTAGTATCAAGACAAGATAAGTCTAAGAGATAAATCAAAAACACTAGATAAAGTTAAATTTCCATGCTAAATATGCTCCTCAATTCAAATATGATAATTCTCCTATCTATTAGACCTTGGGATACCTCAAAGGAATTACATAATTGGTATAAAGAAGATAAATATTGTGACTATCATCGATTAAATGGTGACAAAATTGATAAGTGTATCACTTTGAGGAGTCTCATTTAAGATCCCCATAGAAGAAGAAAAGATAGTTTTGAATGAACAAGACACTTCTAACAAAAAATTAGGAATTTTTTAAAATCCTTTACCAACACATGATCAAAAGGCTGCTAAATTTTTAGTCACAATCCATTTATTAAAACCTCCCTATGTCGTGACTAGGAAATAAGCTAAAATTAATCTTTTGAGTCATCTACACAACCACCTTTGGTCATACCTCACAATACCAAAGTAAATGTTCATAAAAATCACCAGTATTCCTTATACCACCTAAAAATTCCTTACATTCCTTTGATCTTCAATAATAATTAGAAAGTATACAAGTTAAAAATTCCCTTCTAAAATTTCTAAAAACATCACTCACCCATAGGGAAATTTTGTTTAAACACTTAAGTGAGCAAGAAGTCCTTCAAGACATATATCCTAATAATATTATCAACATAGTAGGTTTCACCAGGGTTAATAGTGTTATCCTAGCATTTCATGAAATAGATAAACCTCTTAAAACTATATTAGGATAGTCACCTCTCTATATAAAAGCCCAAATAAGGGGATAAGCATATCAAGAGAGTTCTAGTTGACAATGGGTCAGCCTTGAATTTTTGCAATGTCAAATTTTTATAAAATTTTGACTTAAGTATAAAGGCTTGCAAAAGTTCAACCTCATAATTATAAATTTTGATAATGAAGAATGAGAGGTCACATGCACTATAACTCTACCTTTGAAAGTAGGACCATGATTCTTTAACACCCTTTTTTATGTTATATCATGTGATGTAACATATAAAATGTTTCTTGGAATATTGGATACATTCCATGAAGACGATACCATCCACCCTACATCAATGTTTAAAATATGAATATCAAGGAAGGATAATCAATATTCCTAGAGATACATAACCCTTTTCCTTATTCCATTTCTTATAAATTCAACAAAATAAATTCAACCTTTGTCTCTCACTCCAATGAACATTACCATCAAAGTCTTCTTAGTCAAAAAAAGGTAAATAAGTATTAGAATAAACCCTCATAAACATAGAATATGACCCTCAATATTACTTAAAATAAAAAATTAACTTAATCCATCCAAATCTAGATCCCTTCATAGATTTTTTTAGTCTTTTCATTTCCCCTCATGTCACAAGCCTACCCAATAGAAAGGGTTTAAAATTTCAAATAGGACCTTGCACTTTTATCTATGGTGGAACTACTTTTGATGATAAAATTCAAGGTGGTAACTTCATGCCTAATCAATGGATATATGCATCATGCTACATGTCACTTGCATTCTTTGTATCTAAGAAACTGCTAGTCAATTATAAAGGAAAAGTCTTAAACCAATTCAAACAAGGTATTAAAGAACCTTGGGAAGCTAAACTTTGGCTAGGATTATATGGAATATAATATATCCCCAACAAGAATGAGCCATCACCTTTATTGAAATCAGATGACGAAGACAATTACAAAAAATATTTGCATGGTTTCCAATGGGGTGATGAATATGAGAAACAACTAAGCTCACTTCACAATGTAACACCTCATTAAATCCTACGTTTCACTAGCATCAACACGCTGACAATTACCCATCCTAAACTCATATCTAATCAAGAAGAAAACAATGTCAAATATTCTTATGATTAATGTCACATTGAAGAATACCTTAAGCAAATATTCAATCTAGACTCTACACAACCACCTGAAGTAGAAAAAATAACAATAGATCCATAATAATTTGAGGATTTAGAAGTATTTCCTACTCCTCAATTTGAGGATGAGTGAAAAATTTTAATCAAAGAAACATTAGACATAAACATTGGCTCTAAGGAAAATCCTCAAACCTTGAAGTTAGGAAAGGTCTTATTTCAAGACAAACAAATAGAATATACCATCCTCTTAAAAAAATTCAATGATATTTTCACCTGGACATATGACTACATGCCTAGACTTGATCCTTCATTAATTGTGCAACATCTTATCATGCATCCATGTGTCAAAATAATTTAAAAAAACTAAGAAAAATGAATGCTAATGTTTCCCTCCTAAACAAGTATAAACTTCAAAAACTCTTAGATGTTGGCTTTATCAAAGCCATACATTGTTTGGATTGGATTTCTAACATTGTCTTCATGGTAAATAATTAAGGATCCATTCAAATTTGCATGGATTTCAAAGACATAAACAAAGCATGTCCCAAGGATTATTTCCCTTTACCAAACATAGACATGATAGTAGACTTCACTACAAGCTCTAAAATGTTATCTCTGATGGATGTTTTTTCAAGATACAACCAAATACAAAATTTCCCTAAAGACCAATATAAAACAACCTTCACAACCCTTTGGGGTACATTTTTCTATCAAGTTATACCTTTTGGCCTAAAAATTACATAGGCGACATATCAAAGAGCCATGACATATATATTTCATGACCTCATGCATGTTGTAGAATACTATGTAGATGGCCTCTAAGGGTGATCTCAAAAAATAAAAGATCATATTCAAGATCTAAAATGCATCTTTAAGATATTGTGAGAATACAAAATTTGGTTAAAAACCCAAAAATACAATTTTGGGGTAACATTGGGAAAATTATTAGGATTTATCATATCCCATCATGGAATTGATATGGACCCTACCAAAATTGTAGTAGTAACAAACATTACACCACGAACAAATGTGACTAAAATTTGTAGCCTGCAAGGCAAATTACAAGCCATTCAAATATTTATCTCGCAATTAGCAAATAAATGCCAACCCTTTTCTAAATTACTTAAGAAAGATACCAAATTTGACTAGGATAGTGACTGCCAAAAGGTATTTTAATCCTTAAAACTTATATCTTAACACCACCTATTCTAATACCACCAAATTCAACCCAACCATTATTGCTATACATAGTTCCTACTAATCATTTTCTTGGAGCTATGTTAGTTCAATATGATGATAAACATCAACAAAGGACTATCTATCATATAAGTAGAACATTGGTAAGTTATGGAACTCATTATACACCACTAGAAAAGTTGTGTAGCAATTATATTTTACTCACTCACACAAAGTAAGATATTGCATGCTTAGTCAAAATACGTGTCATAGCAGGAGTAGATCCATTAAGGTATATAATATCAAAACCTTACCTCTTAGGGAAGACTTCCAAATGGGTCATATCCCTTAGTTAATTTTTACTTGAATTCATTAACTAAAATTTATTAAAAGGACAAGTAATTGTAGACCAACTTGTCACAGCACCTTTAGAATCAAAGCATCCTTTAGATGTAGCTTCCCTAATGAAACAATTCTGACTATAGGAGCTCAAGAAGTTGAATCTTGGATTTTATACTTTTATGGAGTTCAATGCATCAAAGGTGCAAGAGCAAGAATTATCTTAGTTACCCCACAACTACTCATGCCATTATCCTTTAAAATTCAATATTCATGTACCAACAACACAATAGAATATGAAGCACTCATATTGGGTCTTTGAATCATGTTGAACCTAAAAATATAAAACTTAATAGTATATGGTGATTCACAATTGGTGATTAACCAAATCAATGGTATTTACCAAATAAAATATGACAAATTAAATCCTTATAATGATATTATAGATATATTATTGGCCTACTTTGATAAAATCACAATAGAAGCCACCCCACGATCTAGTAATCACCATGTCGATGCTATGGCTATAGTGGAATATCTCATACCATTAGAATTGGATGATAAGCAAGCCTACATTGTCATACAATCAATAAAAGGATAAGCAACATTAAAATCATACCAACATCGTTTAGAAATTTATACCATTGAATCAAATTTACCTCAAGAACCTTGGTATCAAGACATTTTAATTTCCTAAAGGATGGCACATTACCTGAAGGGCTAAATCACTTAAAACGAAAATGTTTTAGGCAAAATTATTGCATGTCATCATAGGAGAAATTCTATATTGAAGCTCTTTTGAAGGTATGCTTCTTAGATGCATAAGGTCAAAATAATCTTAAACAATCATTAAAGAATCCCATGATGGATCATGTTGTGGAAACCTTGAGTGGACTAGCTATAGCCAAAACAACTCCTTAGAATGGATTATTATTGGACATCCATGGAAAAATACACCTACAATTATGTCAAGAAATGTGATAAATGCCAATGACATGATAATCTTGTTCATGCTTCCTCGCAAAAAATTGTAACCAATTACATCACCTTGGCCTTTCTCCACTTGGAGGTTAGACATAATAGGAAAATCATCCTCAATCATCAAATGGACATAAATTCATTATAACTACCATTGATAATTTCACCAAGTAGGTTGAAGCCATACCCTTATCTTCTACAACTAAAATTCAAGTTTCTAAATTTATCATCAACCAAATCATTAGAAGCTATGGTATACCACCAGTCTTAATTGCAAATAGTGGTATGCAATTCAAAAACAAGGAATTCTATAAGATTTATACCAAATATAAAATTCAATAAAAAAAATCAACACCTTATTATCCTTAAGGAAATGGACAAGTAGAATCTACTAACAAGACATTAATCAAAATTCTTAAGATATTAGTCAATAAAAATGGTTGATATTGAAATTTGTAACTATATCCTATTTTATAGGTATATCATACTAGTGTACAAACCCCTACAAATACAATACCTTATGATTTAGTCTATGATGTTGAAGTAGTCTTTCTTTTTAAACCTAAAATATCTTCTTTAAGAGCTTTTCTACTAGGCTCTTCAGTTGACAATGAATATCATCTAGGTCACCTTCATCAATTAGAGTTTGTAGAAGAAAAACATTTCAATGTCCTAGAGCACTTAATAACTTATCATTATATTTTTTGGCATGCTTATCATAATAAATTACACCGAATATCCTTTGAAATAGGGGACCTAGTACTAAAAGAAAACAAAAAGAATACCAATGCCAAAGATAAACTCAAAGGAAAATTTGAGCCTAATTGGCTATTTACTTTCATCATCACTACTAAATTTGGCTCAGGAGCCTACTGCCTAGACGCATTAAACTACAAAGAACATAAAGAACCAATAAAAATAATGCATCTTAAAATATTTTATACTTAAACTTGCATGGTTTTTTTGTTCATATGACTAATTGGATGATTGTCTGATTACATAGTAGCCTAAATTCATATTTATCCAAAACCACATGCCCAATTGCATGGTTGATTGGGTTTTCTTATTCATACCATTAATTTAAGAGGATTTGCAATGAATAAATGGTAATCCTACCTATACATATAAATCATTTGCATTGCATTTGCATATACTACCTAGTGTTGAGTGGTCCTCTTAGTCCAAAAATCGTTTGCTTTACTTCTTCCTATCATACTTTCTTCTACTATTAGCTATTCCTATATATCACATTCCTTCTCTTCTTCTCTCTCTATCAAGTTAAGTGATGTATGACATAATCATTTAGGCCATTATGATCTAACCTTACCAATTTATTCTATCCCAACATGGGGTATCCAACACTAGAAAATCAATTTTCTTCACTTATAATTTTTCTACTTCCCTATTCTCATCCATCATATTTCTTCTTTTCTTATCTCTCCATTCAATTAAGTCGCGTATGATGTGATCATCCATGGCCTTTATGACCTAGCCTTATCTCTCTCTTCTATCCCAACAAAATCATCATGATTATTCAAGTTTATAAAAATTTTACATCACATTCTTATTCACCAAATTTCAATATCATTTTATCAATAAACCTTGTCTATTATCAATTCTCATGATTATTTAAAAGGCCCTTCCATAATATATAATCTTACTATAGTGGTAAGGGCTTTGGGATCTCTTTAAAATATCCAAGGTTCAAACCCCACTCAGTATGAGGGGACTAGGACCCCTCATAAAAACCAATGTAAACTCATTGAAAAAAATAGGCCCTTCCAAGGCACTAATTTCTTCCTTTGATATACTACAATTCTATAAGTTTTTGTAGACATTTCATACAACAAAGGAAGATTTTAGTATCTTGAAACAACCTATAAAATGTGTCATGACATTCTTTCATCAAATTCATCAAAATTTGCTTGTCTAATAGACCACTTGGACTGAGAATCCCTATTAATATAATATCTTGTAGGACTACAATTATTTGTAAGCCTTACCATGCATTGGAATAATAGGGTTCTCTTTCCCACTTGGATTACTAAATAAGCATGCAATCAAACAAAAATCATATGATAAAAGGTTTGTTTTCTAACAAACCACTCAAGTTGTAAGGTTATATTAATCCAATATCTTGTAGACCTATAATCCTTTGTAATCCTTACTAGGCACTAGATTAATAGAGCTTTACTTCCTTGCCTAGTTTATTAAACAAACATGCAATCACACCCAAATCATATCATTCATATGAAAGTATAGTTTGGCCTTATGTGCAACAAAGATAGATATATATTCTCTATCCATTTGAGCAAATTATGTCAATTAATGGATAGAGAACTTCCATAATTCTTAGAACATTCAAAAGCATTCCTATCATAGAAGTCATAATTCCCTTATATATCATTGACACCCTTAGTTTCTCATGTCCTACATCTTGCATGTGTGCAAATTTTTGTATATGCACTAGATAATGGATGTAAGTGGCTGGATATGACCATTGACATACTAGGTAGTTTAGTACACTATAATTATCAATATCAATCATTTTATCACAAAACATTTATCTAAACATGTAGCTGGTTGTGAAGCCTAAGATACCATTTTTGGTAGGTAGGACCTTTTGTTCGCTATATTGCATATTTTAAATTATTTGTGAGTAGAGAATATATTAAATAAATTATATCTACCACCATGATTGGCACACTAGGTGGCATATTTTCTATAAAATTCTCAAATTACTTTATGTGTGTTAGGTAATGAAATGGTGACCCTGAATCCACCTACTAATATACTAGGTAATTCAAGGAATAAATTATCACAATCAATTTATTTCCTTATAATCTCAAATCAAATACATTGTCTTTTAGATTATTAACTCATCCATTCATAGACCCATAAGGTCATTGGCACAATGTGATCAACATCTTGCATGCATATAAAAATATATAATTGCACCAAATAGTAGATCATGTAGTACCAATGCTCCTTGTCAATCTATGTATCTACTGGGAACATACTCAAGCAATCAATTATTAAACTTTAGCATACAAAATTTTCTTACCCATTCATAGACCACTAGAGGAAATTAGATTTAATGATAAGCTCTTTGCATACCAAAAATAGCTTGTGAATGTGCCAAGATGTGGATTGTTAACTATTTGTGCTTTCTAATGGTCTATCAATTAGCTTGAGGATACCTCCATTCATCATAATGACAATAAAAATTAGTTTTAATACCTCACCAATTACATGTTCTTGAGGAAAAGATAATATTTTTTGCAATATTCTGCGTATATGCAATTACTTGTACATGCATCAGACAAAGGCAAGGAATATCCTTTTTTCTTCGAAAATCATGCATTAATATGGTGTGACATCTTGACCTTGTTATCATATCTCATAAAGCCAATCACATATATTCTTCTACAAATTCACCTCACCTATTTATAGATCCTAATGGGGAATTGTGACTTAATGATCAACACTCTATGTAACCATAATAGTTTATGAGTGCACCAAATAGTAGATCATTAAATTCCTATGTTTCTTAATGGTATACCAATTTGCATGAGGACATATTATCACATCAACAATAATTTTTTATATTTTGTGATATGGTAAGGCATGTGACCTCTAAGAAAAGATTATTTTTTACTCATGTTTTATGAATATAGAATATTTTATGTATTATTTAGACAAAGGTGAAGTACTTCATCTTTCCTCATATTTTCATGCAATAACATGTCATAGAATTTATGAATTTGTTTACCTATCCTACCAATATCAATTTCATGTTAGCAACTAGTCTTCGACCTTACGTTAGGGTAAAGCATAGGACCTTTGTGGAAATATGACTTCTTTTACCAATGTCCTACATATATACAATATTTTGTACATGTGTTGGGTAAAGGTGAAGGGCTTCATATTTCCTTGGATATCCATGTGATACTTTGATCCAAATCCTTTAGGCTTGTTGTCACATTCAACAATATCATAAATATCTTAGCTTATCTATTAGGTTACAGTGGGAGCTTGACCTTGTTGATCCTATGGCTTGTAATCATGCAATTATTTACATGCCTACCAGACAGGATAAATAGTGTCAAAACTTTTAGCCTAATCTAATAGAAAGGTAAGAAACAAATCAAACCATATCAAACATATCTCATAATTTGTAGTTGTTACTAGTTGTGAGGCCCAACTTGCCATCTTAGTAGATAGAAACTTTCCTTCCTATATCTGATATATTCATGAGTGTGCCAGTCATGGGAAGATAAGATCTCTATCCCTTGGAAGGTATACTTGGAAACACTCTTATCACAAAAAATCTTGATTCCTTGGATATCAATGAGGGAATTGAAACCTCATGACCAATATCTCATGTTTTTGTAAATATTTGCATATGCATTAGGTAGCGAACACTAGGATTTGAACTTCTTGTTGATGTATTAAGTGATCTAGGATACCATTGTTACATTTCAATGAAGTAGATATTCTATATCTATGGTTAGAGATAAGTCCCAATGTACCAGTTAGGCAGACTGGCATATCATATCCACTTGTTTTGCATGCTTTTTATTACATTAAAAGCATGCCAATTAATGGATATGACTTTCTACATCATCATGTTTGGCACCTTTGACAGTGTCCTCACATAAGTCCCAACTTTCTTTACATATCAATAAAGGTATCGGGTCCCAAGTCTTGTTTCTCACATGTCTGTAAATATTTGCATATGTGTTAGGTAATATACTTGTACCCCAAGCACCTTCATTGATATGTCAAAATATCTAGGAAAATTTCACCAAATCACTATTATTCATTATAGACATAAAAATCAATACATTTATACATTTTTTGGG
Organism: Wollemia nobilis; assembly: GCA_028583015.1. Taxonomy (NCBI): domain Eukaryota; kingdom Viridiplantae; phylum Streptophyta; class Pinopsida; order Araucariales; family Araucariaceae; genus Wollemia; species Wollemia nobilis. Next base: position 1,263,510 of record JAQPPZ010002729.1, on the reverse strand, counting down.
GCAACCAACTTCCAAAATTCAAGTTGAATAAACTACTTCTACACTTCCCCTCATTTGGAGGTATATTACAAACTTGAAATCAAATATTCCTCTCTTACACATCATAAAAATTTTAGCATCTTTCACTCTCAAGCTTCACAAATGTGCCCCTTTTATACAATTCATGAATTTTCTTCCCTACTTAGGGGTAAATATCAAAGCAAACATATAAACCATTTTATTTTACAAGCATTTATGACTCCTATGGCATAATACATTCTGACTTCTCTTATGTTTTTCTATAGCATAAAATATGACATAAAGTCCTTTGGGCAGGCATAAATTTCTTCAGGTCAGCATAAAGTCCTTCAAGAAGGCATAAAGTCCTTTGGGTAAGCATAAAGTCCTTTGATAAAATATAAAGTCCTTCTGATACACATCACTAACACTTACTAACAACTAACTCCACCAATCACAATACATATATCTCTTGTACATATTACAAGTACCTCATCATGTCTTGAGTGCTTGTCCTTTATGTGGTATTCCAGGTCACCATTTAAGCATGAAGGGATTTTTATTTCATCCCCTAGGTTCTTTTCCATTATCATGGATCTTAGGCCACCACTTAGAAATGGAATCTTGATCAATGCATAGTTAATTTTTTGTCTATTATCATGTTTCTAAGGCCACCACTTAAATATGCATACTTATCCCACAAGTATATTCTAGGCTCAAAGGTCAACACTTAACATGGGATCACAATGATCACTTGTCCTTTATCAATTTCAAATACCACTACTCTTACATAAAATAACAAATGCATACTTCTGAGTGTTTTTCCATTATCATACTTACAGGTCACCATTCAATAACAAGATTTATTCATCTTTAGTACTTGTCCATTATATGGTGTCCTAGATCATCACTAAAGTGACATGATTTATAAAGTCCTTGTTGTTTTAGATGCCTGGTATCTCTTTCATATTTTTTTTATCTATCTAATATATTCATCATATGCATCACATCTAATAAATAATTAAATTCAAATCACATTATCATCACACCAAATGAACAACATGAAAATAAAGTATAAATATAATATCATAACTACATAAAATCCTTAAAATCATACATGCTTATAAGATTGTTGTACCATAATATCAAAGGTTGACACACTGAACTCTATCATCCAAGAAAAAATGCACCACATAACAAAATTGGTCCACTCATCCCCATCAAACTAACCCTAGCTATAGCTAGACCCCACTTCCCCACCTATTAATGTAGGAGGAGGCCAGAAGCCCATTGATCTCTATAAGTAGTAGATCATGGATTTAGTCCTCAACCTTATATGTTTTGGTGATGGCTCCCTATTAGCTACAAGTACTTCCCTATGTTATAAATGGTGGTAGTGCCTAGTATAGGTCTGCTTCCTCTCAACATCCAATTATGATAATCGTAGATCCTCTCTAACCCTATCAAAATCTACCCTTTTTTATCTATTTTGCCCTCCATATAACAATATCCTTATATAATTTATCTACTCATCACTCCATGGGACCAATAAACATAACTATAACATCTACACCCAATCCTCCACATGCTCTAGAAAGGTACTCATCCCTCTCCCAAATAGCCTACTCAAGATTAGCTCATAACTCACCAATAGATGTAACATGAGAATCTCTCTCTTGCTCCACCCTAGCCACCTCCACATGATATCTAACTAGATCCTCCACTCATGCTACCTCAACTATTACTCTCTTTTATCTCATTGATTGAAAGCTCCTCACCAAAGCCTCTAGCTTAGAATGTCTCACCTCCTTTGTTGAGCGACTAATACTAGATCCCCTAAACACTCCTAGTAGTGGGGTCATCATAGCCAATGGATTCACATCTAGTGGTGGGTAATATTTTTTCATACTCTCACCTTGAGTCTCTCTCATGGCTACCTATATCAAAGCCCTTTGAGTAGCCATATATTTACCTAGCCTTCATTGAATGTCCCTCAAGATCCTAGCTATCTCCTCAATTACTTTTATTCACTCTTTGTGTGGCTCCATAGGTGTCACTCACTTTCGATAGAGGTTGGTATACCATCTCATTTAGCCCTCTACCACTTCAATATCATCCCTAGATGGGTCAAGTATCTCAATATCATCCTCATCCACCTCAACAAAAGTGTATAAATTAGGAGGAAAAAATGACCTCTCTCGAGTAATTTTATGAACCCACATATCTCCTACCTTAAGTATCCTCTGAATCACCCCAAATTGGCAAACTACTTTATCATACCAATAAATCTCATAAAACTTAACCTCATAATCCAACCATCAAATCCTTTTGATCCAATCGAGCTCCTAGCCATCATCAACCCACTTATACCAACGTCTCCACAGATACCATGTGACCTTTGACACTCCTAAGTCATCAATTACCTAGCGTGTATATTTCAAGGAACATCAAGAAGGCCTAGTGTTCTTTGCCCATCGATACACCACTGACCTCTATCCACTTATTCTCCTTGACTCATCTATACCTATTCATCTCATTGCCATATGCTTCCAAATCCACACCTTTAGGATGGTACAACAAACTAAGATATTGCCACTATGGTAAGCTACTTGATACTCCTATACAACCTAGCTAAAATAGTCAGAGCCCACACATAAACAATCCCATGATCTTGCATACTAGCTATCACCTCTCCCCATCCCTAATAAATGAACCACTAACTAGTGTCTACCATGATAGTACTAGATGCAATAGAGAATAGCAATGTTGTAAGGTGATCTATGTGATTCCTAGTATATGCATCGTTGATACACAGGATTATCCCTAAGAACCTCTTATTCCCTATAAATATCCTCCTACCTACTTTATCATTCTTTCTATGGTAGATCAAAACTCCTCACACTGGTACACATAGAATCTACCATACATCTTCAATAATCATAATCATCTTTCCTATGGGTAGTCGAAAGCTATTCATCTTAGGATACCACTACTCGACCAATTCTATCAAGAGTGGTCAATCAAACTTTAGTTTAGGTGTATACATCACATAATCCAAACCTATAGCATGCAGCACCATAGTATCATGATCATAAACTAAATTCATAATGTTATCCATAATCTTTAGATGTTTCCCTCGGCTCACTAACATCCTTATTACTTGTAAATCATGAAAAAAACATCAAATCACCACCCCTAGGTCATTTTGTCACTTTGACAAATTTTCCACAAGTGACAAAAATATCACTAACAAATTTGCAACAAGTGACAAATTTACCACTACTTTAGAAAGGTAAAAAAAACACACCCTTCATAAAAAAATTTAGCCTCGGTTTGCATGTTTACCTATAAAACCCTCTTTGGATCTGGTGTTGACCCTCAAACCAAGTTCACACAATGTATGAGTTTCATGCTATCTACCATTGAATTCCAAACCCTATCACACAAGATATTATTTATTATTGACCTTGCATAATGAAAATGAATCTATCTTCACCTCAATTCCTTCTTTTAACCACCCAACCCACCCTAGCTCACTTTCCCTCCAAATAAATTTAAAAAAAAAAAAAATTTGCATCCCATCCAGCATCCCATAACATCGATATTTCTCTTCAAATTACATTTGGAAAAAATTCTTAAGGGGGCACCCATGGGGTAGCAATCATAAATGCTCATAAGGTACCAGTTCAAGGCATACATACAACAATGAGACTTCTCAATCATCATTTCTTCAAATCAACTCTAATTGCAACCATTTCTTCAACATAGCATCTCAAGACATCAATAAGCATAATAGTATCAAAATTGGAGTCCTACAACTATTTTTGATGCAATTTTACAAAAATCACATCAAAATGGGGCAAAATATAGACACCCATTTTGACACATCTAGTGACCCCAAAACTAGATAAATACACTAGAAATTTCCTTAGACATCACACCACAAATCATCCAACTCAATTCAAGCAATATAGATATCATTTCTAGCCTTTGAAAAAATCACCACTCATTAACAAATTTGCTAGTGATAAATTTATACACTTGTGGCATTTTTATGAAATAGTCATTTTTAGTCAATTGACCAGTCAATCTGGCCATTGGATAAATTCATCAAATCCTAACAAAAATACCATTGGATTTTTTTTCAAATTATAGAAAATTTATAAATACAAATGAAATCTCTATGGCATGAACTAGAGGCACGTCGATTCCTTCACCCCACTACCTTCTCTAATCATGTATGTTCTAGGTTTAGATCAAGGTATGCAAATTTAAATTTGGACCTATGCCCTAATGGCATCTTGGACTCTTGCAAAATCTATAAATGTAGCCCTCGGGGTGATCATTCCATAGAATAAAATTTGCATTAGCATAACTCTACCTAAAATTCTCTAGTTTCTCTCATTTTCTCTTGTTTGGAGCATTCTTCATCAAGAATTTTGAAAAATACAAGCATGGAAAAGGGGCATTGGGATGAGGATATCATCTTGGTTCAAGGAGGATCTCTTTCTAGGCTATATAATCCCTAGCATCTCTTTCCTTCTATTTTTCTTGCTCTCGTTTTATGCATTTTCCCCTTTTATTTTGGCCTTGCTATCTTGGATTCTACATTTATAGCTACTAATATTATTTCCTTGTCTATTTTGCTTTCTAACACATATTTATAGTCCATTAATGCTTATGTGTGTCTACATTATTTTATTTTACAAGTTTTCTTCATTTTCCTAATATCTAGTCATTTATAAGCTTTTTCTCTTCATTTTGGTATATTAATCTTCATAATTTCTCTCATTTATGCATCATAATCATTGATACTTATCATTTGTAGGAAATTCATCTTTATTTCATCTAACTCTATTTTATTTGCATGCATAGTTTGCATTTATATCATTTATATACTTATTTTCATTCTATTTTCAAGTTCTTATTCTTATTTTCATCATTAAATCATATATTTACATGTTTATATTCATGCATTCTTAAATAATCTTTCATTCACATATTGTTTAATGTTCATTAATCTTACATTGATTTTTTTGTAGTCCTAATATTGTTTTATCCACTCTATCACAACATTCTGTGTCTTATTCCATGTTTTTGAGCCTTCATTTGGTTCAAGATATCATCCATCGCCTACTATTGGATTTTCCAAGTTGTTAATAGTAGCATATACTCTCATTTTGCACTTAGTATTCATTATATAATAGTTATTTTGTCATAGCATAATTTTAGTGTGGTTTTATAAAATAATTCATCTCCTTTCATAAGCATGTTCAAGATATTTTGACATCTATACATCTCATTGTCATACATTTTAGGCACCCATTTGATATTTATCATCCCTCTTAGTCATATCCATATTATTTTACAAGTTTTGGGAAATTTGCAATTCATTTGTTTGAATTTTGTAAATTCCCAATTAGAAGACCCTAGGGATTAGGGTTTTCAACCCTTTTCTCTTATTCCAAACCAATTTGATCCCAACAAACCCAAAATTTCTCTCCAAATTTTATTTGGCCTCTATTATAATGTAAATTTTCCACTTTACATAGCCATTGGTGAATTTATATTTCTAGAATTACACAAAATAAATTCATAAAACCCTAACAAAAATGTCATTGGTGAATGTCATTTTAGCTTTTACCTCCAAATCCAAGGTTTAAATCAAATTTTGTGCTATGAAAAAGGGGTTTGATCAGCTGGGGAGATAGGAAATCAACTCATTTCACTTATATAAGCCCCCAAAAATATACAAATAAAATTCAATTTTTGCAAATTACAAAAATACCAGTGGTAAATTTGTTTAGCCTCCAGAATAGACAACCTTACCACTTGGTACCTACCTACTCACTATTTTTATGTCATTTTCTAATTTCTAATCTTGTATTTCATAATTATTTTTCTTAAAACAATTCTACTTTGGTCAATTAAATAATCCTTAGAATAGATCCAAATATCCTCTTCCAAAGCAATTAGGAAATAAATCAAAATGTCATATAGTTGCATTTTAGGATAGCTTTTTTTATGCATAATATCTTGTTTTCCCCTTGCAAAGAAAAAATTTCTTTAGCATAATTCATCATTCAAATCCAAAAGCATATTAGGCGAGAACTTTTTTGTTGCATCATTATTTGATTGCACTTAGCTTACAACTTTAGATAGTCTTCTCTTTAAGTTTGCATAGATTTTATCTTGTAAAGACTTGATCAAGAGCTATATAAGAGATCCAAAATCTTAGGTCTTTGTTGAATTAAGTCATAAAACACCACACAAGCTTGAACATCAATACAACTCTTTATAATACATGAGATAGAGCCTACTCACATCAATGTTAATCTTTAGGGTCTCCTTTGGAAAGAGACTCCTTCCGGGGAAGCAAGGGTCCCAATGGATCTTCCTTGTGTGTTTTAGGTTTCAAATATACACATAGCATCATCCCATTTAGGCCTATCCTTAGCCTATGAGCATGTGAGAGGATCCTATGAATGGGCTACCTTCAAAAATAAATTTTAAGAAGGATATTTCTAATTATTCTTAAGGAATATAATAGATGAATATCTTTAAGAAGCCTCTTAACCCACTCAGGTGTAGGACAAACAAAATAATCATGTGTATTCTACACTATATCAACATCAAAAACTAAATTGTAAGAATACAAATCATCACCACTCATTTCACCATGAAAGTCTAGAACATTCTAAACTAATGTATCGTACTCATCTTGCCCTTCTCTAGGGGAAGAAGAAACTACCTAAGAAGTTGTCTATGAAAGGGATCAAATAAATAGGCAAGCAATAGCCATGCAAAGAATATGAAAGGGGAAGCTTCTCTAATGGTAATATAACCAACCAAGATATCTAAAGAACATGTTAAATCTAGAATAGACAAATAATTAGAAGAATCAATAGCTATAAGTTATAGAGGGAGTTAGGAAGGAATACGTGGAAGAACTTCATCAAATATGATATATCTTCTTATTAATATGTTACACCTCTATGTATCATAGAGATAACATTCCTTTGAGGTATTATAACACCCCACAAATATATAATTATGGCCCTTTAATACCTCCTTCTAATATCCTTGGGTATGTGAGCTCATGTTGAAGATCTAAAGGTCTAAAATCTAGACACATCTAACTTATCCCTAGTCCATCTCTCAAGAGTTTTCATCCCTCAAATTGCCCTGGTAGGAACCCTATTAATGATATATCCTACACAAGTGATAGCCTCACCCCAAAACCTATGGTTTAGTCCCTTAACATTAATTATATAGTATGTCATCTCCATGATTACCCTACTTTTCCTTTTAGCCACACCATTCTATTTAGGAGTATATTAAACTATTCTCTAATATGTTATCCCATGAGAAACCAAAAATTTATAAAAAGCATGACTAACATATTCATCACCCCCATCTATTATTAGACACTTGATCCTCCTATTTATTTGATTTTCAATAATATCTTTAAAAGTCTTAAACCACTCAAGCATCTCATCCTTAGTATGAATAGTGTATACCCACACAAATTTAAAAATTTTATTAATGAAAATAAGGAAGTACCTATTTACTAAAATAGTTGCACACATAGGTCCACAAATATCACTATGTGTGGTATCCAAAAGATGATATGCCCTCCTAGCCACTCCTTTTAGAAATGTCTCCCTATGATGTTTTTCAAATACATCCCTCACATGCACCACTTGGAGGCCATTTGATGTTGACTCATGTATCTGAAGGAACAAAAATTGAGATGTACAAGCCTATGATTCCACTTCTAAATCTCATTATTAGGACATGCAACCATTACAAAAAATCCTTTCTTGTCAAAAGTAGTAGTATAAAAAGTAGGTCTTTCACCTAGCTTATACATGTGGTCAATTTCATCACAATATCTAGAAGCAATAGTTTTGAACCCATTGTCTATATCCTTAATCACCCATCTATTAGGCCAAAATTATACTTTCTTATTTATATGAGTAATGTGATAAATAGACAAAAGGTTAGGACCAACATTAGAAACATGAAGTACCTCATTGAATGATGAAGATCCAATAGTGATATCTCTACTTCTTGAAACAATGAAGAGTCATATACAACCACAACATATTCCTCTGCATAAATTTTGTTATAGCCTTAAAGAAGGTGTTTGATATTTATCATATGTCTGGTATCCCCTAAATTTTATATCCACTTATATTAAGAGGTAGATATCCAATGCATATGTTGAGCAAGGTGTTGCAAGAGTTTTGTCATTGTTGTCAACACAGGCAGTTAGATCTAATGATATAGTGGACAGGCAGTTCAGAAGTCATTCAGATGCAAAGGACAGAAGTTCAAAGGTTATTCGAGCATGGACAGTGAGTTTCCAAGAAGACCATAGTTGCCTATTTGCAAAAAATCAAAGAAAAAGACAAGTAAGAAAAGTGTCGCGATATCGCGACATTTTTAGCAGGCAAGAAAAACTATCGCGATTTCGCGACATGTTAGAGGAGAGAGAAAGCGCAAACAAAATTGTCACGATTTCGTGACATGGCGAGAGAGAGAAGGCAAAGGAAAAGCTGATCATGATTTCGTGACATGTTTGGAAGAAGAGAAGCGCCAAGGAAGAAAAATGTCGCGATTTTGTGACATGTTTGGAGAAAAAGCGCTAAGGAAGAAAACAGTCACGATTTCGTGACATGTTTGGAGAAAAAGCGCTAAGGAAGAAAACTATCACGATTTCGTGACATGTTTGGAGAAAAAGCGCTAAGGAAGAAAACTGTCACGATTTCGTGACATGTTTGGAGAAAAAGCGCTAAGGAAGAAAATTCGATTTGCGACATGTTTGGAGAAAAAGTAAGGAAGAAAAGTGTCGCGATTTCGTGACATGTTGGGAAAAAGCGCTAAGGAAGGAAAAGTGTCACGATTTCGCGACATGTTGAGAAAAGGACAAAGAGGAAAAGTGTCACGATTTCGCGACGTTGAAGAGAAAAAAGCTACGGAGGAAAAGTGTCACGATTTCGTGAGAAATATGAAGTTAAAGGAGAAATGTGATTTGTGAAAAGAGAAAGGCTTGAAGAAAGGTCACGATTTCACGATAGAAGTAAGGATGACGTCAGCAATAGTTCGAAGTGTCACGATTTCGTGACAAAAACGTTGTCAAAGCTAACAAAGGCCAAAAGTGTCACGATTTTGCGACAACAGGGACAAGAAGGCGTACGGATGTAAAAGGTGTCACGATATCGTGACATGTTGTAGTTTCACGAGGAAAGCTACAGAACCAGAGAGGCGGTTGAAGCCGACAGAGTTAAATCTGGGCCGACGAAGATTAGGGTTTTGGACATTCATTAGGGTTTTGCGACGTTCTTTAGGGTTAAAGTCGACTACAGTTTAAGATTTGTTCTTGAAATTTCATCTATAAAAGGAGGGTTGTTTCGAGTTTGAAGTGTGATTTTTGTGAAGAAAATTTGTGCATGTGAAGTTCGTGGTGAGCAGAGAGCGAGTCGTATCGATTCGAGCTGAGTGCGAAGCGGTAGTTCATTTGTGTCGAAGCGAAGTGTGCGAAGTAGTTGCAGAAGCAGACTAGAGTGCGAAGCATAAGCGCATAGGAGCAGAAGCCGTAACTCGGTTGTGTCGAAGCAAAGTGTGTGAAGCAGTTGTGCAGAAGCAGACTGGTGGTGCGAAGCTTTTGCAGCAGAAGCCAGAGTACATAGAAACAGCAGACAGTGTGCAAACAGTGTGAAGGTATTTTTTGTATTTTTCTTGAAGTCCAAGTTGCAGCTTGGCATAAGGGGTTGGTGCTCCTTCCAGTAGGTCTTGGTGAATTAGGGGTTGGTGCTCCTTTCTGTTGGTGCAAAAAAATTGAGGGGTTGGTGCTCCTTCCAGTTGGTCTTGGTAAATAAGTTGTAAAGTTGTTGCTTTGCAAAGGCTGGATTTGGATGGTAGTCCAAGCAGTCATTTTTGAGGAGTAGCCACATTGGTGAACCTCGTTAAAATTTTGTGTTGTGTGATGCTCTCTTATTAACTTGCTATTTTTGGTTTAAGTTTGCTTTATTTCATTGCAAGTTTAAAGTTTTAAAAGATCACACTGATTCACCCCCTCTCAGTGTCACTATAAGTATAACAATTGGTATCAGAGCCAAGTTCCTGAATAGGCTTAATCAGCTAGGGTGATCTTGGAAGTGACGCAATGGCAAGGTGGTGAAGGGTTCTCCTCAAACAAAGCACCATTGTTTGATGAAACTAATTATGCGTTCTGGAAGATCAGAATGCAGACATATCTTCGTGCTTTGGGATTTGATATCTAGAGTGCAGTAGTTAATGGTTACACAGCTCTCGACACTGCTCCAACCGACAACACTGGTAAAAAGGCATTTGAAAATGACTCTAAAGCAAAAAATGCCATCATGTGTGGATTAGTTGACGGTGAGTTGGTCAAGATCATAAATTGCGAATCAGCAAAAGATGTATGGGACAAACTAGAAAATATTTATGAGGGAGATGACAAGATCAAGGAAGCCAAGCTTCAAACACATCGAGCTCAATTCGAATCATTAAAAATGACCAACGATGAGAACATAGAAGCCTTTATGCTGAGAGAGTTAATGGAATCACTAATTCAATCGAGAGGTCTCGACGAAGATTTGGATGATGCAACTATCGTGAAAAAGGTATTAAGATCGCTTCCCCAAAGATTTGATTCTAAAGTCTCAGCCATAGAAGAAGCTAAAGATCTAAATCACTTCGAGTATGGATGAGATGCATGGTTCCATGACTGCTTATGAAATGAGAATAGGAAGATCTAATCCCACAGACAGAGAAGCGACATTTAAAGCCCTAAAAGGTAAAGACACAAAACAAGAGTCGAAGAAGAAGAAACTTCGGATGAAATGGAAGCAAATTTTGTCAAAAAACTGAGAAAGGGAAAAGGAAAATACAGAGGAAAGCTTCCTTTCAAATGTTTCAACTGTGGGGGCATTGGACACTTTGCTACCAAATGTCCTCTCAATGAGAAGAACAAAGGTGAGGAAGCATCTCATCAAGAAAGAAGTGAATGGAGAAAGAAAACAAACTTCAGAAAGGGAAACTTCAAAAAGAAAAGTTTCATCTCCGAGGAATGCAAATTCTTGAGAGGACAGCTCTAGTGAGGATTCTGAAGAAGGAACAGGTGAAGCTCTATTCATGGCTTTTGAAGTAGAAAAATCAGAAGAGGTAGAAAAATCAGAGAAGAGAGAAGGAATGAACTCTAAAGCATGTGTTGAAAAACCTGAGGCAGAAGTTGATCTAGAAGGTGAACTGGTTTCTGCTCTTGAAGAATGGAAATACGAGAAAAGAAAGAATTATAAACTTTCAAGAAAGCTTGAGGATGCAAACGACATTATAACCAGTTTAAAAATACAAGCAGAAGAATACAAGAAAATGTTCGAAGATCTTGAAGTTCAGATAACCATGAAGATAGATTACTGCTGTAAACTAGAAGAAGAAAATCTTGGCCTACGAATGCAGATACAAGAGCTGGATCAAAAAATTAGCTGCCATCACAAACGTGAAGAAAGTTCGAAGAAGCTGGATAAAATCTTAAGTGATCAACGACCTACAGGCATCAAATTTGGTCTAGGCTTCATTGAAGGAGAATCATCAAACGGACCAAAAGCCAAAAATGTTGAAACTATAAGGAGTGAAGATGAGAAACAGGCTGATGAAAGAAAAACAAATCATGCAAAAGAAAGCAGTAATGCCAGGCCCGAAAGGAGAACTGACAATGATGGCTTTACCAAGGTCACAAATCAAAGAAGAAGAAGATCTATGGTTCCTACAACAACTTGGCAAAGACCATCCTTCAGGTTTAATCATTACTTTTCTGGTTTCTGTTTCAAATGTAATGGTTATGGGCACAAAATTGCAGACTGCAAGTATAATGTAGGACCAAGAAGCTTTGTTAGTAGAAATGTTTTTGCACCTCTAACAAATTATGCAGTAGAATGTTTTAGCTGTCACAACTATGGGCATATTGCAAGAAATTGTCGTAGTACCTCTGTTTTAAATCAACCTCAGAAAAGAAAGTTCCAACCACATAGGACAAGACAAAATAGAAAAATTTCTGAAAGATATGCAAAAGATATTGAAAAAGGAAAGTCCAAACTAGAGCCCAATACCGCAGTCAAAACAGAGTGGAAACAGAAAGAACAGCTTAGGGAAGAAAAGGAATCCTTAATAGTATAGACAACTTTCAAGGCTCAGAATAAATGTGTACCATGGATTCTTGACAGTGGATGCTCAAGTCATATGACAGGTGATAAACAAAAATTTGAAAAACTACAGAAATATGAGGGTGGCTTCGTGAAGTTTGGAAATAATGATGGAGCCAAAATAATAGGAAAAGGATCTGTCAAAATTAGTGATGGGAAAATCAAGTTAGAAGAAGTTTTATTTGTGGATGGTTTGAAACACAACCTGTTAAGTGTCGAGTCAAATCCGTGATAAAGGACATGAAGTAGTCTTCAAGAAGCGGGGTTGTGAAGTCGAGAAAAATAAACGAGTGGGAAATTGATAGCAAGCTGGTTCAAGGACGTCTGGCAACCTTTACACACTCTCAGAAACTTCAGAAGGTACGTGTTTCATTGGACAAGAAGAAGAGAACTGGCTGTGGCACAAGAGGCTTGGACACATAAGTTTCGATAATTTGGTGAAAATCAGCTCGAAACAAGCAGTGAGAGATATTCCAACCATTAGAAAACCTTCAAATAGTATCTGTGCTTCATGTCAGAAGGGAAAGCAAACCAGAGTCTCATTCAAAACAAAAGAGTACCACACTAGCAAGCCTTTGGAACTTATACATACAGACTTATGTGGACCCATGAGAACACAAAGCATAAATGGTGACAAATACTTTATGTTGTGTATCGATGATTATTCCAGAATGACATGGATATTTTTCTTAAAAGATAAAACAGAAGCTTTTGAAATGTTCAGATCTTTCAAACATCTAGTTGAGAATGAAACAGGAAAAAGGATCAAATGTTTACGATCAGATAGAGGAGGAGAATTCATTTCGAATGAATTTACAGAATACTTGTGAAAAACATGGTATCAGGAGACAATATTCAGCAGCTAGAACTCCCCAGTAGAATGGTGTAGTAGAAAGAAAGAACAGAACTATACAGGAAATGGCACGCACTATGCTGGCAAAAAACAAAATAGCAGACAGATTACGGAAAGAAGCAGTTCACACTGCAGTATACATCCAAAACAGATATATGTTAAGAACTCATGAAAGCAAAACACCTTATGAGTTGTGGTTTGGTAGAAAAGCAACAACAAAACATCTCAAAGTATTTGGTTGTAAGTGTTACATCGAGAAAAAGCTGATGACAACCTTGGGAACTTTGAAAATAGAAGCGAGATGAAGGTGTTTTTGTTGGGTATTCATCAAAAAGCAAAGCTTACAAATGCTACAACAAGAGACTCAAGAAAATTGTGGACAGTGCGAGATGTTAAATTCGATGAAGGTGGGAAACGAATAGCTAACTTTGAAGAAAACTACCCAATATATGAAGAAGTCATTGAAGGAGATGAGGTGAATGAAACAGAGAAAATAAATCTACGTTTGATTCAGATGACTTAATCGATGACTCGGAGGTGCAAGAAAACAAGAAATTCAAAACAGGCAGTGGCAGAAAAATCATCCAAGAGACCAAATAATTGGAGATCCCACAGCTGGTGTTCAGACAAGAAGGAAAGTAATAAGTAATTACTCTCTTTTATCCAGCATTGAGCCCAAAAACATAGATGAAGCAAGCAAAGATGATAGCTGGATGAAGGCAATAAATGAAGAGTTAGATCAGATTGAAAAGAACAGAACTTGGGAATTAGTACCTAGACCTACGAATAAGAATGTAATCGGCACCAAATGGATATTTCGAAACAAATTAAATGAAGACGGACAGGTCATTAGGAACAAAGCAAGACTGGTTTGTAAAGGCTATGCACAGGTCGAAGGCATTGATTTTGAAGAGACTTTTGCACCAGTGGCTGGACTAGAAGCAATTAGAATGTTTTTGGCCTTAGCGAGTCCACAAGAACTTCGAGTTTATCAGATGGATGTAAAATCTGCCTTTTTAAATGGGAAACTTGAAGAAGAGGTCTATATTGAACAACCAGATGGTTTTCAAATTAGTGAAGATCCCAACCTTGTCTGCAAATTAAAGAAAGCTTTATATGGATTAAAACAAGCACCACGGGCATGGTATGCAAGGCTAGACAACTATCTCTCTCAACAAGGATTCAAGAAAGGTTTGGTGGACAATAATCTGTATGTCAAAATAGAAGGTGGGCATCTAATTGTTCTTGTTGTTTATGTAGATGATATCATATTTGGCAGCAACAAAGATGAATCTTGTAAAGACTTAGCGAATAAGATGCAGAAAGAATTTGAAATGTCTATGATTGGTGAACTGTCTTACTTTCTTGGGTTACAAGTTAATCAAAATGAGAAAGGCATATTCATTTCTCAAATTAAATATGTGAAAGAGATGCTAAAAAGGTTCACAATGGAGGACTGTAAGCCGGTCAGTACTCCCATGACAACAGGCTGCAAGTTGAGTAAAGATGACAAATCTCCACCTGTAGATCAAACCATGTACAGATCAATGATTGGAAGCTTACTTTATTTAACAGCTACCAGACCAGATATTCTACAGGCAGTTGCATGGTAGCAAGATTTCAGGCCGGTCCCAAAGAGACTCATGTGACGACGGTAAAAGGATTCTCGAGATATCTCAAGGGTACTATGGAGTATGGGTTATGGTATCCGAAAGGTAAAGACTTCACCCTTATATCTTATTCAGATGCAGATTGGGCAGGATGTGTTGATGATAGGAAGAGTACAAGTGGAGGTGCTTTTTATCTCGGTGATAGGTTGGTTGCTTGGCACAGCAAGAAACAAGAGTCGGTTTCTTTATCAACAAGTGAGGCAGAATATATTGCGGCAACAACTTGTTGTACACAAGTTTTGTGGATGAAACAAACTCCGAAAGATCTTGGTATTAATTTCAGTGAACCAATATCAGTTAAGTGTGATAACACCAGTGCAATTAACATCTCCAAGAATCCAGTAATGCATTCACGGACAAAACACATTGCCATCAGGTATCATTTTTTGAAGGAGAAAGTTGCAGAAGGAGAAGTTAAATTGGATTTTGTCCCAACCACGGAACAAGTAGCGAGATATTTTTACAAAACCATTGCCCAAGGAAGTGTTTGAGTACCTTCGAAACAAATTGGGAGTAGTCACACTTCCCAAGAAGTGACTAGCTACGGGGATCACTTTCTCGGGGGAGCATTTGAGTATTTGACTATTCTTTTGCTCATGATCATAATTTGTGCTAAGTGCAACAAATTGTGCTAGAGAATTGTGTGTATGGACTCGGGGGAGTCTGCGCAGCCCTTTGGTATTATTGACAAAGGGGGAGAAGAGTTACAGGGTTTTACATAGGTGTTGCCAACAATTCCAAAGGGGGAGATTGTTGAGCAAGGTGTTGCAAGAGTTTTGTCATTGTTGTCAACACAAGCAGTTAGATCTAATGATGCGGTGGACGAGCAGTTCAGAAGTCATTCGGATGCGAGAGGACAAAAGTTCAAAGGTTATTCGGAGCATGGACGGTGAGTTTCCAAGAAGACCATAGTTGCCTATTTGCAAAAGATCAAAGAAAAAGACAAGTAAGAAAAGTGTCGCGATATCGCGAAATTTTTAGTAGGCAAGAAAAACTATCGCGATTTCGCGACATGTTAGAGGAGAGAGAAAGCACAAACAAAATTGTCACGATTTCGTGACATGGCTGAGGAGAGAGAAGGCAAAGGAAAAGCTGTCATGATTTCATGACATGTTTGGAGAAAAAGTGCTAAGGAAGAAAACTATCACGATTTCGTGACATGTTTGGAGAAAAAGCGCTAAGGAAGAAAACTATCGCGATTTCGTGACATGTTTGGAGAAAAAGCGCTAAGGAAGAAAAGCTAGTCACGATTTCGTGACATGTTTGGAGAAAAGCGCTAAGGAAGAAAAGTGTCGTGATTTCGTGACATGTTTGGAGAAAAAGCGCTAAGGAAGAAAAGTGTCACGATTTCGACGACATGTTTGGGGGAAAAGGGAAGAAAAGTGTCACGATTTCGCGACATGTTTGGGGGAAAAGCGGAAGGAAAATGTGCAGAGTTGTCATGAGTTTCGCGACAATGTCGAGTTGAGAAAGGAGAAGTTGGAAGTTGAGAGAGAAAAATGTCACGATTTGTGGACAAAGTGGAGAAAAGGTGAGAAAGGAAGAAGGTCATGTGTTTCATGAAAGAGTAAGGATGACGTCAGCAATAGTTCGAAGTGTCACGATTTCATGACAAAAACGTTGTCAAAGCTAACAAAGGCCAAAAGTGTCACGATTTTGCGATAGCAGGGACAAGAAGGCGTACGGATGTAAAAGGTGTCGCGATATCGTGACATGTTGTAGTTTCATGAGGAAAGCTATAGAACCAGAGAGGCGGTTGAAGCCGACAGAGTTAAATCTGGGCCGATGAAGATTAGGGTTTTGGAGCCGACATTCATTAGGGTTTTGCAGTCGACGTTCTTTAGGGTTAAAGCTGACTACAGTTTAAGATTTGTTCTTGAAATTTCATCTATAAAAGGAGGGTTGTTTCGAGTTTGAAGTGGTGATTTTTGTGAAGAAAATTTGTGCATGTGAAGTTCGCGGTGAGCAAAGAGCGAGTCGTATCGATTCGAGCTGAGTGCGAAGCGGTAGTTCATTTGTGTCGAAGCGAAGTGTGCGAAGCAATTGCGTAAGCGGGAGTGCGAAGCATAAGCGCATAGACATAGAAGCCATAACTCGGTTGTGTCGAAGCAAAGTGTGCGAAGCGATTGCGTAGAGCGACTGGTGGTGCGAAGCTTTTGCAGTAGAAGCCAGAGTACACAGAAACAGCAGACAGTGTGCAAACAGTGTGAAGGTATTTTTCTGTATTTTTCTTGAAGTCCAAGTTGTAGCTTGGCATAAGGGGTTGGTGCTCCTTCCGGTAGGTCTTTGGTGAATTAGGGGTTGGTGCTCCTTTCCGTTGGTGCAAAAAAATTGAGGGGTTGGTGCTCCTTCCAGTTGGTCCTTGGTAAATAAGTTGTAAAGTTGTTGCTTTGCAAAGGCTGGATTTGGATGGTAGTCCAAGCAGTCATTTTTGAGGAGTAGCCACATTGGTGAACCTCGTTAAAATTTTGTGTTGTGTGATGCTCTCTTATTAACTTGCTATTTCTGGTTTAAGTTTGCTTTATTTCATTGCAAGTTTAAAGTTTTAAAAGATCACACTGATTCACCCCCCTCTCAGTGTCACTGTAAGTATAACAGCGTAGAATGGACTAAACATGTTCCTTTGAGTTTTATCCATCAAAATTATCCTCACCTTATGCACAGAAGAGAGCAACATTTGCCCTCTCTTTTCTTATTGCTTCCTCTATTTTCTTGATCCAAATTCTTTAAAATTCTATCTTGTGTCCTTCTCTTTTACAAAACTCACAAGTAGGCTTCTTGGGCTTCTAGGTGGCATAGTTAGAACCTTTCAATAAGGGCACATGATGATCCACAACTATTCTACCAAAATTTAAAATTCTACATCTAGTTGTGACTAGAAACAACACCAATGCAAAGAGATTGAAAATTTATGTGATTTGAAAAAGAGGGCTCAAAACACTTCCATAGACAAAATTTATGGCCCCCAAAATTTTAGCCCTAAAATTATAAAAATTACCTCCAAAACCTTTGAAATTTTTTTAGTACCCATAGAAAATGAGAGATTACCACTTGTCACTATATGAGTGGCTAATGGGATGCTTACTATGCACTATGAAAAGTATTAACAAATCATGTGATGCCACTTGTCATAATTTATTTTCTACCTTATCTATGAACCATGTTGTGCTACTTTTCATTGTTTGATTCACACTAAAATTCATGTGTCGCTAAGTCTACTACTGACTATGAAAGCTACTTGTCAAGTTCAATGAGATGGTATAATGTGATCAACCAAACCCATTTTAATAGACACCAAGTGGTGTATTGTAACAGCCCAATTCTACTCACCTGGTTGTACCATTCATTCTAAATCATTGGTGCTTAGGATTTTTTTTTTTACTCATAACATAGCTCACCCTACGGTTATGGTTTAAGATAATTGGTTTAGTGTTCACCCAAATCATAATAACTTTTAAGTATGAGGTATATCATACCACTTTGGAAACTAGAACTATTGTAGACAGTCTCCCAAGTGGACAAGATTGACCAAATCTCATAGAAAGTACCATTTTATGGATCCAACTTTCTCATTTATCATCCTCTTGATCTGGCATGAGTGTCGATCCACGGTTGGGATTATACTCTAGGCCCATAACACCTAGAGGGTGGATGCATACTCTCCCCATCCTTTAGCATGATGAACCTTGATCTAACCGATCAACTTGTTCAAGACTTTAGTATGAAAGGGGTTAGCATACATATGCGTAGTACCTAGCTGATTGTCCACTCCACTGGATTCAGTTAGGGTCATGTCACTACCCTAACATTGAACTTAGTACCATTGACCATTTGTGACTCACAATAATTTATCCCATACCAAATGTCATGGTTGGGCTAGTTTTCTTGATCATACTAGTCCACTCATAGTAAGAATAGAGCATGGACCTATCACTGTACTTCCTAAGAAACGGCCTAGAGGAAGCATCCCATACCGCCCCTCATTACTAGTTCTGACAAGATCACTTGTTCTGACCTAATCCATCAAAATACAACCACTCTCGATTCAAAGGGGCTACCAACTCATAACCAGGGTGTTTCAGGCTATTCTTACTCTATTGTCTATAAATTCAATCACCCTTCTTGATGAATAAAGATAAAACTTTTAGGATATTTCAATTTTATTTTAGGAGTTTTCTTAGGTAATGAAAAGTATAGAATTGTAATCCTTATAAATTGCTTAAAAAATTAGTACCTATTGAGTCGCATTTTCACCCAGTTGTGAAAGTACACTCTCCTTTAGGATTTGGGTTCCAAATCCCCTCTTGCAAAGAAGTTAAACAAACAACTTCTCCAAGGTCTCCGTTGTATTAGCATTTGCATATGTGTATTAGTAATCTCAAATAAAGATATTCAATTTAAATGCTTGGAACACCTTAGTGATTGCAAGTAACTGTAAACAAGGGGCAATGTTGGTTTATTTCACCATGAAACTTTAGTGATTGTTCATTGTTTTTTTGATTTTGAAAATTTTTAAATGTTTATTTTAATGCCTGAAAATTTAAAATAAGTTAAAATTTCTGGAAAAAATAAAATGCAGAAAAATGAAAATGAAATGCAGAGAATTGAAAATAAAATGCATTCAGTATGATGCTATCCTATTTCGACAAAACCGAAGATGTGAGGTCTCCATGCATGCAACCTAACCTATTGGACTTGCAAAACAAGCACAATCCCCATAGACTAAGTGTTGGTTCCTAGGGTTTTAAAATAAATTTCAGATTCAAGCATTCACATGAAGCAACCAAGCAAACTTGCATTAACTCCATCTACAAACTCGAAATCTGAAAAAGAGAAAAGAAATAGACATTAAATCCATAGCATGCAAAGAGAATCTCCTTCTTTCTTGCCCACAAGATGCAAATTTCTGAAAACTTTTGCATTAAAAATATGTCATTTTACAATAGCAGAAATTTTTGGTTTTCCCAAACCAGTCCATGGAAGAAAAATGACTCAAACAGGTCCAGAATGGCCCTCTTGCCTTCAAATCCGCAACTCTGCTCATAGCAGTTTCCACCCTTCTGGCCTCTTTGAATGGCGTATTTAAAATTTTTAGGAAGCTTTTCATTTCGTTTTCCAATGGCTGTTCGTTTCACCTTCCCTCTGCATGCATGTGTTCTGATTCCCAAGAGACTTTTCGTTTCTACTTTGTGGCCCTTCGTTTCATTTTCTCCACATGGGCTTGCGTCCGTTTCCCTTCGTGTGTAACGACCATCTTAAATGATTTCAAATCATTAAATATTCCTTATGTAATGCTTTGTCTTATTCATTGGATTTTGTCCTTATGTCCACGTCACTATGCAGGTCCGTTACCTTGGCAAAAATGGAACATGTCACGATATCGTGACACTTTTGCCTCCTTGCTCTCTTTTGTTGCTTTTAGCCGTGAAAATGCAACATGTCGTGATATCGCGACACTTTTTCCCTTTTGGCTGCGAAATGCAACATGTCGCGATATCGTGACACTTTTTCTCTTTTGGTCATGAAAGTGCAACATGTCGCGATATCGCGACACTTTTTCTCTTTTGGCCGCGACAGTGCAACATGTCGCGATATCGTGACACTTTTTCTCTTTTGGTCGCGAAACTGCAACATGTCACGATATCGCGACACTTTTTCTCTTTTGGTCGCGACAGTGCAACATGTCGCGATATCGCGACACTTTTTCTCTTTTGGCCGCGACAGTGCAACATGTCGCGATATCGCGACACTTTTCTCTTTTGGCCGTGACGATGCAACATGTCGCGATATCGCGACACTTTTTCTCTTTTTTTGGTCACGAAAATGCAACATGTCGCGATATCGCGACACTTTTTCTCTTTTGGCCGCGAAAATGCAACATGTCGCGATATCGTGACACTTTTTTTCGCTTTCTTTGGTCACGAAAATGCAACATGTCGCGATATCGCGACACTTTTTCTTCTTTGGCCGTGACAATGCAACATGTCGCGATATCGCGACACTTTTTCTCTTTGGCCGTGACAATGCAACATGTCGCGATATCGCGACACTTTTTCTCTTTGGCCGCGAAATGCAACATGTCGCGATATCGCGACACTTTTTCTCTTTGGCCGTGAAAACACAACATGTCGCGATATCGTGACACTTTTTCTCCTTGTGGTGTTTTGCTTTTTCTTTGAGCTTTAGCATATGGGCCACTTCGGTCTTCTTGGAAAACATGCAAAAAAGGTGGGTCCCCAATTTTGGGGTACGTTGTGGAGCAGCCACAACAAATGGCGACTCTGTTGGGAAATGCTCTTGAGCATTTCGGTGAGAACTCAACTTGAAAACACACAGACTCAAATACAAGCGTCAGAAAATATCCCAAGAATGAAACTAGACGAGAAATACATGAAGCATTAGAATTATTAAGCATCAGCTCGGTGTGTGCAATGTGCTTCATTCCCTATCGTTTGAAACTCGTTCAACTTTCCATTGTCAGTTTCACTTATGATTCGTATGCAAGGCTATGAATGATTTGTGCAGGATTTGATGTATGACAACTATGCTAGAGATATAACAACCTACTTTGCAAAGGCTCAAACCTTCTAGTATCATGAACAAACATATTAAAACTATCAAACCCTCTTAGGACCAAATATATGTATACTGAATTAATTTACTAGATCCCAAAGTTGGTTATGTGTCACTACCATCTTGAACCCATGTGCAAGTGTAAGTGAAATCGGAGCTTTGGGGAATAGGATTCCCAACCTAAGCGAGATGGGAATTTAACCCTATCCTTACTACTCTGATCTGGAGTTCATTACCTCATCTTGAACAAAATGATTTAACCTGTTATGGATGAAAGCTGTCGAGGCTAGCCTGTCCGTTTGAGCAATCTGTGGTCTTGCTTTTAGACAAGACATGTTGCCACGCATGAGCATACTCCACTGCCATCCAGGCATCTATAGCCCCGGTGGAGATCAACCCCATAATCCAGGATTTGGCTCTACTTTTGATTTCTTGGACCTTGGGGATGACTACCCATCCTTGCAAGGGACATGTAGTACGATCCTTCCAATCCAATATTAATAAAGAAATGAAAAATATTTGCTTTGGAATTTCAAGTTCTTGAATGGGCAAAATAGAAGCTTTGGGGAATCGGATTCTCAACCTAAGCGAGATGAGAATTAGACCCTATCCTTACTACTCCATGAAGGTCAAATCAGAGCTTTGGGGAGTTGGATCCTCAACCTAAGTTCGATGGGGATTTAACCCTATCCTTACTACTCCGATTTTAGGCTTTAAGCATTATGGGAGTGGTAAAAACCACTATTTTAAGGATTATGTTGCATGATAGGACAGACACGAAATACTCCTTTCGCCTCACCTTTTCTTCCAAGTATGGTTTTGACCATTTTGCTCAAGATCCTCTTTAATATGTGTAGAACGTGCTTGGTTCAAGATAGTTCGGGCATCGGTTCCCAACCTTAGGATCCTTTTAATATATGTTATGTAATAACCCTAAGAGGATTCGACACCTTTTCAATGATTGTACATGAAATGAAGATGCAACTGAGATGAAATGTATATGCAATGTGGAATGTAACATGAGATATGAATGCATTGCTCCTTTTGAAATGCGGATGGAGTATACCACCTACTTTGCCATAATGTATAAAACTGACAACTTCATGCATCACAAGTTCCAAACGATATTCTTTAATGTGTTTGCGATATTCGTGGAGCTTTCTGCAATACAATTTCGATGTTTCATATTCTCCTAGTCTTAGTCAACATTCATAAGGACCTAAGTTGACATCTTGCTTTTTTTTTTTTTCAAACAAACCAAAAGTGTCCAAAGGACCAACACACAAAACTTAAAACCAAAATGAGAAATGCAAAACCAACATCAAAACCAAAAAATCATATACAAATGTACAATATAATGCAAGATGGTGCAAAAGTTTGGATTATCATTTTCTCGGATCCCAAACCTGATTGGAATTCTTTAAAAGATGTATGACGTGATACGCATACCAAGTTTTGTAGGAATCCAACAAAAACAAGATCAAACCAAACAAAGAAACAAACTTCCACTTGCCCCTCTCACCATACCAATTTGATTTAGTTTCATTAATAATCCTATGGTGGAGTTTCAAGTTTTCAAATTGATTAGACAATGATTGATATTCAATTCCTTTATGTCTATTCTTTAAGATGTCCATTCCGCACTTTGATTCATGGTGTAGAAATAAGCTTTCATTTTCATTCAATAAAGCCATAACATTAATAATATTTGAATCAAACCATTCATTAGGCAAACCTTCATTCGAATTTTGCATGGTGAAACCAAAAAGGTGAGATTTTACCTTTGGCATGTTTTCATTTGACCTTACTTGAAGAGGATTTGAAAATTCCTCTTTTCTCTCATGACATTCATCATCATGTAGCACTTGTTCTTTCTCCATGACTTGTTTATCAAAGGCACCAAACTTAGGTACCCAATTGAAAATATGTCCATCCCTTTCAAACCATAAGTCTTGTCTATCTAGGGGTGGGTTAACTAACACATTTCCGTGATCAATCACTTGGGTTGTTTTGGGTAACGTGAGATTTTCAATTGGATCATCAATGATATCAAACCCAAATGATTTAGGTTTTGTAATTTTCTCATTTTGAAATGGCATAATCATTGTAGCACAAGTAAGTGGATCAAGATTTTCAATTTCTTTTCCTCCAAAGGAATCTAAAGCAAATGACTCTCTTTCTTGATTCATGGTTGTAGAATCCTTATCATGTTCCAAAATTTGATGAGATTTGAATTCCTCTTCCAAAACTTTCTCAAATTGTATAGGATTTATAGTATCCTCATGTGAGGAAGCAATTGAGTTATCCTGCATATTAATTGACACAACAAGTTTATTAGAAGATTTAGATTGATAATATTCTTCCCATTTCTTCCACGAATCATAGTAATCATCCTCCAAGTTCAAGTTGTGACGCTCAAGTACTTCTTCTTCATCTTCTGATTCATCAACATGTTTCTCACCCCATTCATCTTCACCTTCCTCATTCTCACTCTCTTGACGATATAGAGTTTCCACCACCAAAATGTTGTCCTCTCCTTGTTGATGTTGGGGTGGACCCTTATTTGGCACAAGTTCCAAATCATCCACTTGAGCTTGGAGACAATGGGTATACCTAGCAATTTTGGGACAATTCCTTTCATTATGCTCCTTTGTATTATGCAATCTACACCCCTTTTCCCATGCAAAATCAGAAATATTAAGAATGGAACTAGAGTGACTTGGTCCTGAAGAAGTATCTATCTGATTAGCAATAGGGGAAGGCACACCCCCATTGTTTGGCTTCATATTCCATTGTCTCCCTCTATCGTTGGAGTTTCGATTTGGGTGAGGGGCATGGGATTCATACTTCTATTTTTGAACCAAATCATTACTCAATTTGTGAACTATATTTTTGAGTTCTTCAACCTCTGAATAAATCTCTTTTGGTTGAGCTATGTTATTGCTAGTTCCAATAGGATATGCGTAATTGGTGAGATCTTGACTTAACATTTGAGTTGGATTTTGAGCCACTTGATTTGTGTAGGGATTCACACTTTGAATCGGAATTGGATTGGGTGTGTAAGCGGGTGTTGATGAATATGGTTGTTGATAAGGCAAAGCATTTATGCCTGATATTTGTGGTGCCATGATCTGATTCATCATAGGAGCTTGACCATATGGACCATATTGTCCTACCATAGGCATCTGGGAAAACCCATAACCTTGTGGTGTCATTTGTTGTTCAATGGTCATAGCTTCATTGTAGGCTAGAGCAAGCATGGTAACTTGAGGATTTTGCCTTGCAAACATTGTTGTCATAGGATCCAATGCCCCAAAATATATTTGCAAAGCTACTGCGGGATCAATGGAAAATTTTTGAATTGCTCTATTATAGCACTTCTGAAATCTTTGATTAAAATTTTGGATTGGCTCACCCTGGCCTCTTTTGCATGTAATGAAATGATTATAGATGATTGTGGGATCTAATGGTGACCTAAATTGGTTGACAAAAGCATCCTCTATTTGTGTCCATGACGTAATGGAACCAATAGGTAAGAAAATATACCATTCGTAGGCCACTTGGTCTAGGCTCATGGGGAAGAGTCTACAAGCCACATCTTCATGTTGAACTTGTAATCTTATCAAAACATCCCTATAGGCCTGAATATGTTCTTCTACGGTCCTTGGGCCATCCGGTTTGTATTCGGGAAAAAATCTCTCTATATTCTTAGGGATCTCGTGAATATCCCCTACAATATTCAAAGGAATGTTATGGGCTCCGTACCAAGGAGGTGGTGGAGGTTAGGCCATTTGATTCAAAATCGATGATGATAACCCTACAAAACCTGACAAAACTCTCAATACCTCAAAGAAAACCTGTGACACACAGAAAATCCTACAATTAATGAAATTCAAAGAATAAATTCAAAATCAATTTGTTAGTCGTGAATGAAATAAGGAACCATGACATGGAAAGAGTGTCACGACATGGAAAGAGTGTTGCGATATCGCGACATGGTGAGCAAGAAGGATTTAGTGTCGCTTTCTGGCGATGTGTTGAGCTTGAATAAAAAAGGGTCGTGATTTCATGACATGTCAGATTTTCACGTCCAAAAGAGAAGAGAAAGAGCAAGAAGGAAAAGTGTCACGATTTCACGACATGTCGGTTTATCGCAACCAAAAGAGAAGAGAAAGAGCAAGATGGAAACAGTGTCGCAATTTCGTGACATGTCATCTTTTCATGACCAAAAGAGAAGAGAAAGAGCGAGAAGGAAAAGTGTCGTGATATCGCTACACGTCGCATTCTCACCACCAAAAGAGAAGAGAAAGAGGAGGAAAGAAAAAGTATCACGATTTCGTAACATGTTCAGATTGAAAGAAAGGGTGTAGCGATATCGTGACATGTCACTTTTTTACGACCAAAAGTGAAGAGAATAAGCAAGAGGGAAAAGTGTCGTGATATCATGACATGTCGAATTTTCATGACCAAAAGAGAAGAGAAAGAGCGAAAAAGAAAAGTGTCATGATTTTGCAACATGTTTTTTCGTGAACAAAAGAGAAAAGAAAGAGGAGGAAGGCAAAGTGTCGCGATTTCGCGACATGTTCAGAATGAAAGAAAGGGTGTAGCGATATCGCGACATGTCGCTTTTTTGCGACCAAAAGTGAAGAGATTAAGCAAGAGGAAAAAAGTGTCACGATTTCACGACATGTCGTATTTTCGCAACCAAAAGAGAAGAGAAAGAGCGGGAAGGAAAAGTGTCGCGATATCGTGACATGTCGCTTTTTTATGACCAAAAGAGAAATGAAAGAGGAGGAAGGAAAAGTGTCGCAATATCGTGACATGTTGCAGTTTCGCAACCAAAGAGAAGAGAAAGTGTTAGGAGGTGAAATTATCGACTGCCTGTGTTCTAAGGTGTGTGTAATCCTTTGTAAGCTTGTTGCTCTTTGTTGGTTGTGTGGCCCCAGTAGGGGGCTAAGGACAGACTGTCCCTATTGAGGTCTTGTTTTGCTTAAGCTTTGTGCTAATTTTGTAATAGGTTTTGGGTCAACTTGTAAAACCCGGTTGTAATGAATTTGTACCTTATTTACCAAAAAAAAAAAAAAGAAGGAACCATGACAAAGCAGTATTCTAAAAATGTAAGTTTTTGATTCACCAGATCGCATATGCGCAAGTGAAGAGCATACTCCTAGTGTTGTAGGCTTTCTGATTCACAAGATCGCATTACACGCAAGTGAAGAGCATAATACCGACAACAAATGCATTTGAGACAAAAAATAATTCCTTACAAATAAGCATGAAATTGACTAGCAAATATCAAACATCTAGCGTATTAATAATCATGTTAGCATCAACCAAGAGATGTATCCCTTAAAATCAAATGAAAGTAATTGCATGGAGACAACCTTGTTAGTCAAGACCAATTTTTTTTTTTTTAAATCAAATCAAAACACATTATTCTTGTATGAACAATCAAAAGCGTTAGAACAATGCATAGTGATTCATGTCCTTTTAACACTACAATGTTGTGTTATTAAAAGAGATCTAAAGATAATAATTAATAGGGCATGAAATATTCAAAATTTAAATCCCTATAGCATTTAAATCACTCTGAAATAAAACAATTCAGGCCCTCCTGTTGTGGCTGATCCACAACACACCCCAAAATTGGGGACCCACCTTTTCGTTTTGATATCCGGGTGTTGGCATTTCATTTTTAGTGTCTAATCCTTCGTTTTGTCGTAGGTTTTGCAATTGTTGTCGGTTCTTGTTGGCAGTATTTTCTTGTCGACGATATTTTATTGTCGTCATTTTCTTGTCGACGATATTTAATTGTCGACAACTTTTTCTTGTCAACAATATTTTATTGTCGACAGCTTTTATTTGTTCATTTTTGTTGACAATCTTTATCGTCATTGTTGTTGTTGATTTTTATGATTAATTCTGTGTTAGATTTCATGTATATGTATGAGAAGTATTTACTCAATAAAGAAAAATAATAAAAAAATAAAAAATAAAATATATAATAATAAAATGGGTTAAAGCTTATTGTTTTTTTTTTTAATATATGTTTTTTATGTTTTGCAGGTTGTCCGACCAAGCAGCGCGCGAAGAGAGACGAGATGGAGGTCGAGGGCGTCAAGGCGGGCCAGCTCCGCAGTGGACCCACGTGGCACCAATTACAGAATGGTGGCCAAGCAATACAAAGACCCTAGCCCCAGTGGACCCACGTGGCACCAATTACAGAATGGTGGCCAAGCAATACAAAGACTCCGACAGCGACGTTCGAGGGCGTCAGGGCGGGCCAGCTCCGTAGTGGACCCACGTGGCACCAATTACAGAATGGTGGCCAAGCAATACAAAGACTCCGGCAACGACGTTTAGAGGTTCGAGGCAGCAATGACGTGGTGACTCATGTGGCAGCACAGACAGGGATTTTTAATATCACCGTAGTTTTTAGATGATACGAAGGTAAACATCATCACTCACAACAGTAATGTAGAGTGTGGGTGACGAAATGCGAAGGTGAATGGAGCGCTGTAGGAAGAGTGTAAGTAATTTGGACCAGCGGAGATTGCGTCGTTTACAAGTGTAAGCCACGGTGGACAGGTTAACTCCCGAAGAAGGTGCACAAGCGGTGATAGTCCGACATAGGCGATATTATCAGGTAAAAATGCCACGACAGGAGGAGCATTATTGTGCTTGTGAGCGTTATAAAATGAATGTGACCACGAAACAGTCAAGAGAGTTGTCGTATTTTCCATATAACGCCCATGTTATTATTATGGGGTTTCCTACCTGAGACAAAAGGGAAAACGAAAGGCAATTAGTAAAACCCAAGGATAAGAAGATGAAACATAGGGTTTCAGAAGCTGAAATGAAAGAAGGTTTTGGGAAAGCGAAAACCAAAGGGGGGAAAACAAAATGGAGGAAAATGGAAACGAAGGGCTACGAAGGTGAAGAGCTTTCCTGCAATTTTAAATACTCCATCGAAATGTTGTAAAAGGAGGACGAAACTTTTGGCATGGCCGACTGGAACTTTTGGCATGGCCAAAGGAGGCAGATTTTGATGTAAAACTTTGAAATATAATTTGAATGCCAAAGCTTCTCTTCAGAAATTTCAGGCCTTGTTAGCAAGAAAGAATGAGAAATTTTTTGCATGCTCCATTTTAATTGTTTTATGTTTCTCCTTCCAAATTTCAGATTTGTATGTGAAATTTATGCCATTGTTTTTGGGTTATTTCATGTGAATGTCTGCAATCTGGGAATTATTTTAAACCCTAGGAGCCAGCACCTAGTTTACTTTGATTGTGTTTGTTTTGCAGGTCAAATAGGCTAGGTTGCATGTATGAAACTCTCACGTATTCGGTTTTGCAGGATGGGGTGCTATCAAAGCTGAAGGAGCTTTTGCATTGCTGCATTTTCAGCAATTATTTTGATGCAAATTTTTAATTTTCTGTTTTCAAAAATTTTAATTTCAGAACTTTTCCTTATTTTCAGGCATTAAAATAAACATTAAAAAAATTTCAAAATCTAAAAATAATTTCACCATTGCGTAGGTTATAGTTCAGACTTCCAATACGCACTTTGAAATTTCATTTTCGGACTTGTTTAGTATTTTTAAAAATTCATCGAAGTTGTTGTTTTGTTGCAGATTTTAAAAATCCGAAAATAGAAAATTTCCATTTTAAGGTCAAATTTCATTTTTCCAGTTTTGTTTTGCACTCATGAGCCTATGATGACATTCCCTTCATGGAAATTCCAATTTCATTGAAGGAGTTATGTTTTATGGCATTTTCACAAATTTCCATTTTGGGCCTAAAATTACCCTTTCTTCATAAAAATTCTAATTTTACGAAAGAGGGGTAATTTGAGTATTACATTGAAGGTCTTTTCCTTAAAGCACTTAATTGTTCATCTTGATGAAAATTTGATTTCATTTAAGAGGGATAAGTTAAAGTGACATTTTGAAGCTACATGTGAAGACCCTATTCATCATTGAGGATTTAATGCAAGATAAAATCTATTTTAAAACCATCAAGATAAAAGGAATTAAAGCACTACATCGTGGTCATATGAGGGCCAACTCACATTTGATTTATTTTGGTTCAATGAACAATCACTAAAGTTTCATGGTAAAATAAACCAACATTGCCCCTTGTTTACAATTACTTGCAATCACTAAGGTGTTCCAAGCATTTAAATTGAATATCTTTATTTGAGATTACTAATGCACATATGCAAATGCTAATATAACGGAGACCTTGGAGAAGTTGTTTGTTTAACTTCTTTGCAAGAGGGGATTTGGAATCCAAATCCTAAGGGAGAGTGTACTTTCACAATTGGGTGAAAATACCACTCAACATTTTGGCGCTAGAAGGAGGGCTTGAATAGGTTTATTTCAGTGTGATTTAAATGCTATAGGGATTTAAATTTTGAATATTTCATGCCCTATTGGTTATTATCTTTAGCCCTCTTTTAACAATACAACTTTGTGCTTGTTAAAAGGAGGACATGAATTGCTATGCATTGTTCTAACGCTTTGATTGTTCATACAGGAATAATGGGATTTGATTTGATGTTAAAAAATTAATAAAAAGTACAAAAATAAATAAAAAAAAGATAATTTTTTTTTTAGGTATTAAAGTTATATTCTTTAAGATTCACTAATGGCTATGTTTTCACCATGGATGACAGGTAGCCCATTGAACATACCAGGAGTTCAACATTATTTGCCCGTCGGTTTTGAGAGATGTCTTCCTCGATTTTTGTCTAATGGGACAAATACCGCAAAGGAACACATTCAAGCATTCAAATTTGTTGTGAATCACTTAACAATTTGGTATGATGATGTTGTTTGTAAAATGTTCCCTTACACCTTGGACAAAGTGGCATATGATTGGTTTACAAGTCTACCTTTAGGGTCTATCACTTCTTGGGCTCAACTAGAGGCAGCATTTCTTAATCAATTCAACAAAAAGCAAGTTGACCCAATCCGCATGTATGAGCAGTTTTTCACTATTAAAAAAGGACCAAGTGAAAATGTGAAGTCATTTTCTGAAAGGTTCTTTGGATTATATGCTCAATTAGTGACATGTTATGTTTTGCAAGAAGAAGTGGCTCTCCAAATATATGTCAATGCTCTTGACCCACTCATTTCCACATATTTGCGAGGGATGCCCCTAATCACATCTTTGTCACAAGCCTATACTCAAGCAATGGCAATTGAGCAACAATTGAGTTGTCAAAATTATGGTGTGGGTTTTGGATCATGTAATCTTCAATCATTTAATACTTCCTTTACCCACCCAATGATTTATCCACCTCAACCAAATTCAAGTGTGAATCAATTTCAGAATCAACAATCATTCCCAAGCTTCAATCAATTTCAAAATCCTCAACCTACTATGCAAGATCAACCATCTTTCTTAAGTATGAATCAACTTCAAAATACTCATCTTGATTCAAAGGATATTTCTAAAATCAATTTTAATGATTTTCATAAGAATATGATTTTAGGCAAGGGAGGAGTACTAGATCCAACTAGTATTGAAACATGTGACAAATTGGAAACCCTTGACTCACCAAAAGATGAATTCTATGAGGATGAATCTGTTTCGGATGACATTGTTGAAAATGATGACCAAGAGGATCCACACCTTCCAAATTGT
Organism: Wollemia nobilis; assembly: GCA_028583015.1. NCBI lineage: Eukaryota > Viridiplantae > Streptophyta > Pinopsida > Araucariales > Araucariaceae > Wollemia > Wollemia nobilis. The sequence continues at coordinate 1,232,537 of JAQPPZ010002729.1, read as the reverse complement.
GATAAAATTGAATCATGGGTTACACATGTGGATTATGATAGCCTTATCAATTTGAATACAAGCAATAACCCAATTTTGGAAGTAATTGAACCATCTAAGGAAGGTGAAGATAAATTTGATGAGAAACATGTTGATGAATTAAAAGATGAAGAAGAAATAGTTGAGCATCACAATTTGATTTTGAAAGATGATCATTATGATTCTTGGGAAGAGTATGCTCACTCCAAAACTGCTAATGAAATTTGTGTGCCTATTGATATGCAGGATGATACAATTGCCCTTTCATATGAGGATATTACAAGTCCTGTACAATCTAAGAATGTTTTGGAAGAAGGGTTGGAATCTCATCAAAGGTTGGAGAAGGATAATGATTTTACTACCATGGATCAAGAAGGAGAATCAATTGTTTTTGTTCCCCTTGAGGGGCAAGAAATAGAAAATCTTGATCCACCTATTGTTTCTACAATGTCTATGCCATCTCAAAATCATGAAATTACAAAACCTAAGTGGTGTGGGTTTGATACTGTTGATGATCCTAATGAAAATATGAATTTTGAGGCAACTCAAGCCATTGATTATGAAAGGGTGTCACGTGGCACATATCTTAAAAAATTAGGCTCTTGTTTTGAAAAATATGGATGCATGTTTGATTGGGTGCCTAACTTTGGTGTTTTTGAACAGGTGTTGGATGATGAAGAAGACAATGAAGAAAAAGAAAAAGCTACTAACACTCATCAAGTTGTGGTAAATTCTAACCATGATGGGTTGAGTATGGATGACAAGGTGAAATCTTTACCTTTGGTAGTAGCTACCAAAATTTCAAGTGATGGATTACATGATGTCCCTTTGGATGCTAATGTCATTAATGATGAAATGTCAAATCTTGGTGATGTTTGTCAAGTCTTGATTGATTTGGATTGCTTTAAAATCTTGAAAAATATTTTGAATTCAAGACTTTTAGAAATAGGCTCTTGTTTGCAATATCTCACATTTGAAAAGGAAAGCCTACTTCTAAATTATGAATGGAATGATGAAATTTGCACTTTAAAGAATAGACATGATAAAATTGAAAATCAATCATTGTCTAATCAATTTAAAATTTTGAATCTCACCTATATGAATACTAATGGAACTAAATTTAATTGGTGGGGTGAGAGAGGGAAGTTGAAATTTGTTGCATTGCTTGGTATGATCTTATTGTTGTTGGATTCCTACAACATTTGGCATGTGTATTGTGACATATGTCTTTTGAAATGTTCTAATCATGTTTGGGATCCAGGAAAGTGATAATCCAAGCTTTGCATCATCTTGTATTATATTTTGATTTTGGTTTTGGTTTGTGTTTTCAAGTTTCATTTTGGGATTGCTATTTGGATTAGGATTTAAGTTTTGTGTGTTAGTCCTCTGGACATGTTGGTTTGTCTATAAAAAAAAAAAAATTGAGATGTCAACTTATGCCTAAAATCAGGAGAATATGAAACATTGGAATTATGTTGTAGAAAGCTCCACAAGTAACACAAACATTTAAATAATATCGTTTGAATCTTGTGATGCATGAAGTTGTCAGTTTTGCACATTATGGTAAATTAGATGATATATTCCAAAAGAAGCAATGCATTCATATCTCATGTCATATTCCACATTGCATATACATGTCATCTCGGTTACATTTTCATTCCATGGGCAATTATTGAGAAGGTGTTGAATCCTCTTAGGATTATTACATAACATATATTAAAAGGATCCTAAGGTTGGGAACTGCTGCCCAAACTATCTTGAACCAAGCACATTCCATGCACATTAAAGAGAGTCTTGAGCAAAATGGTCAAAACCATACTTGGATGAAAAGGTGAGGTGAAAAGAATATTTCATGTTTGTCCTATCATGCAACATAATCCTTAAAACAGTGGTTTTTACCATTTCCATCAAGCTTGAAGCCTAAAACCAGAGTAGTAAGGATAGGGTTAAATCCTCATCGAACTTAGGTTGAGGATCCAACTCCCCAAAGCTCTGATTTGACCTACATGGAGTAGTAAGGATAGGACTTAATTCTCATCTCGCTTAGGTTGAGAATCCGATTCCCCAAAGCTTCCATTTTTCCCATTTCATCATAAAGCTTGGATTGGAAGGATCGTACTACATGTCCTCTGCAAAGGATGGGTAGTCATCCCAAAGGTCCAAGCAATAAAAGTAAAACTAATTTTTCCATTTCATCTCCATCTTGGATTGGAAGGATTGTACTACGTGTCCTCTGCAAAGGATGGGTAGTCATCCCAAAGGTCCAAGTAATAAAAAATTAATATTTCCTATTTCATAAATCTTGGATTGGAAGGATCGTACTACATGTCCCTAGCAAGGATGGGTAGTCATCCCAAAGGTCCAAGAAATAAAAGAAAAAGAATGAATGAAGCCAAGTCATGGATTATGGGGTTAAGTATGCTCATGCGTGGCAACATGTCTTGCCTAAAAGCAAGACCATTGATTGCTCATATGGATAGACTAGCCCGACCATTTCATCCATAACTAGGTTAAATTATTTTGTTCAAGATGAGGTAATGAACTCCAAATCAGAATAGTAAGGATAGGGTTAAATTCCCATCTCGCTTAGGTTGGGAATCCTATTCCCCAAAGTTCTGATTTCACTTACACTTGCACATGGGTTCAAGATGGTAGTGACACATAACCAACTTTGGGATCTAGTAAAATTAATTCAGTATACATATATTTGGTCCTAAGAGGGTTTGACATCTTTAATATGTTTGTCCATGATATAAAAAGGTTTGAGCATTTATAAAGCGTGTTGTTACATCTCTAGTATCTTCATCATGCATCCATCATTCATAGCCTTGCATACAAATCATAAGTAAAACTGACAATGGAATGTTGATCAAGTTCAAACGGTAGGGAATGAAAACACATTGCACACACCGAGCTGATACTTATGATTCTGATGTTGCATGTTTTTCTGATCTATCGGTATTTGTTTATCTTTATGTGCTAACGCCTGTATCTAAGCTTGTATATTTCAGGTTGGGTTCTCACCAAAATGCTCAGGAGCATTTGACAGCAGAGTCGCCATTTGTTGTGGCTGATCCACAACACACCCCAAAATTGGGGACCCACCTTTTCGTTTTGATATCCGGGTGTTGGCATTTCATTTTTAGTGTCTAATCCTTCGTTTTGTCGTAGGTTTTGCAATTGTTGTCGGTTCTTGTTGGCAGTATTTTCTTGTCGACGATATTTTATTGTCGTCATTTTCTTGTCGACGATATTTAATTGTCGACAACTTTTTCTTGTCGACAATATTTTATTGTCGACAACTTTTATTTGTTCATTTTTGTTGACAATCTTTATCGTCATTGTTGTTGTTGATTTTTATGATTAATTATGTGTTAGATTTCATGTATATGTATGAGAAGTATTTACTCAATAAAGAAAAATAATAAAAAAATAAAAAAATAATATATAATAATAAAATGGGTTAAAGCTTATTGTTTTTTTTTTAAATATATGTTTTTTATGTTTTGCAGGTTGTCCGACCAAGCAGCGCGCGAAGAGAGACGAGATGGAGGTCGAGGGCGTCAAGGCGGGCCAGCTCCATAGTGGACCCACATGGCACCAATTACAGAATGGTGGCAAATAAAAGACTTGCAGTGGACCCACGTGGCACCAATTACAGAATGGTGGCCAAGCAATACAAAGACTCTAGCAGCGACGTTTAGAGGTTCGAGGCAACAATGACGTGGTGACTCATGTGGTAGCACAGACAGGGATTTTTAATATCACCATAGTTTTTAGATGATACGAAGGTAAACATCATCACTCACAACAGTAATGTAGAGTGTGGGTGATGAAATGCGAAGGTGAATGGAGCGCTGTAGGAAGAGTGTAAGTAATTTGGACCAGCGGAGATTGCGTCGTTTACAAGTGTAAGCCACGGTGGACAGGTTAACTCCCGAAGAAGGTGCACAAGCGGTGATAGTCCGACATAGGCGATATTATCAGGTAAAAACGCCACGACAGGAGGAGCATTATTGTGCTTGTGAGCGTTATAAAATGAATGTGACCACGAAACAGTCAAGAGAGTTGTCGTATTTTCCATATAACGCCCATGTTATTATTATGGGGTTTCCTACCTGAGACAAAAGGGAAAACGAAAGGCAATTAGTAAAACCCAAGGATAAGAAGATGAAACATAGGGTTTCAGAAGCTGAACTGAAAGAAGGTTTTGGAAAATCAAAAACCAAAGGGGGGAAAACAAAACGGAGGAAAATGGAAACGAAGGGCTACGAAGGTGAAGAGCTTTCCTGCAATTTTAAATACTCCATCGAAATGTTGTAAAAGGAGGACGAAACTTTTGGCATGGCCGACTGGAACTTTTGGCATGGCCAAAGGAGGCAGATTTTGATGTAAAACTTTGAAATATAATTTGAATGCCAAAGCTTCTCTTCAGAAATTTCAGGCCTTGTTAGCAAGAAAGAATGAGAAATTTTCTGCATGCTCCATTTTAATTGTTTTATGTTTCTCCTTCCAAATTTCAGATTTGTATGTGAAATTTATGCCATTGTTTTTGGGTTATTTCATGTGAATGTCTGCAATCTGGGAACTATTTTAAACCCTAGGAGCCAGCACCTAGTTTACTTTGATTGTGTTTGTTTTGCGGGTCAAATAGGCTAGGTTGCATGTATGAAACTCTCACGTATTCGGTTTTGCGGGACGGGGTGCTATCAAAACTGAAGGAGCTTTTGCATTGCTGCATTTTCAGCAATTATTTTGATGCAAATTTTTAATTTTCTGTTTTCAAAAATTTTAATTTCAGAACTTTTTCTTATTTTCAGACATTAAAATAAACATTAAAAAAATTTCAAAATCTAAAAATGATTTCACCATTGCGTAGGTTATAGTTCAGACTTCCAATACGCACTTTGAAATTTCATTTTCGGACTTGTTTAGTATTTTTAAAAATTCATCGAAGTTGCTTTGTTTTGTTACTGATTTTAAAAATCCGAAAATAGAAAATTTCCATTTTAAGGTCAAATTTCATTTTTTCGAGTTTTGTTTTGCACTCATGAGCCTATGATGACATTCCCTTCATGGAAATTCCAATTTCATTGAAGGAGTTATGTTTTATGGCATTTTCACAAATTTCCATTTTGGGCCTAAAATTACCCTTTCTTCATAAAAATTCTAATTTTACGAAAGAGGGGTAATTTGAGTATTACATTGAAGGTCTTTTCCTTAAAGCACTTAATTGTTCATCTTGATGAAAATTTGATTTCATTTAAGAGGGATAAGTTAAAGTGACATTTTGAAGCTACATGTGAAGACCCTATTCATCATTGAGGATTTAATGCAAGATAAAATCTATTTTAAAACCATCAAGATAAAAGGAATTAAAGCACTACATCGTGGTCATATGAGGGCCAACTCACATTTGATTTATTTTGGTTCAATGAACAATCACTAAAGTTTCATGGTAAAATAAACCAACATTGCCCCTTGTTTACAATTACTTGCAATCACTAAGGTGTTCCAAGCATTTAAATTGAATATCTTTATTTGAGATTACTAATGCACATATGCAAATGCTAATATAACGGAAACCTTGGAGAAGTTGTTTGTTTAACTTCTTTGCAAGAGGGGATTTGGAATCCAAATCCTAAGGGAGAGTGTACTTTCACAATTGGGTGAAAATACCACTCAACACCTCCTTCTAGCGCCAATCTGTTGAGTGGCATTTTCACCCGATTGTGAAAGTACACTCTCCTTTAGGATTTGGGTTCCAAATCCCCTCTTGCAAAGAAGTTAAACAAACAACTTCTCCAAGGTCTTCGCTATATTAGCATTTGCATATGTGTATTAGTAATCTCAAATAAAGATATTCAATTTAAATGCTTGGAACACCTTAGTGATTGCAAGTAACTGTAAACAAAGGGCAATGTTGGTTTATTTCATCATGAAACTTTAGTGATTGTTCATTGTTTTTTTGGATTTTGAAATTTTTTAAATGTTTATTTTAATGCCTGAAAATTTAAATAAGTTAAAATTTTTGGAAAACATAAAATGCAGAAAAATGAAAATGAAATGCAGAGAACTGGAAATAAAATGCATTTAGTATGATGCTATCCTATTTCGACAAAACCGAAGATATGAGGTCTCCATGCATGCAACCTAACCTATTTGACTTGCAAAACAAGCACAATCCCCATAGACTAAGTTTTGGTTCCTAGGGTTTAAAATAATTTCAGATTCAAGCATTCACATGAAGCAACCAAGCAAACTTGCATTAGCTCCATCTACAAACTCGAAATCTGAAAAAGAGAAAAGAAATAGACATTAAATCCATAGCATGCAAAGAGAATCTCCTTCTTTCTTGCCCATAAGATGCAAATTTTTGAAATCTTCTGCATTAAAAATGTGTCATTTTACAATGGCAAAAATTTTTGGTTTTTCCAAACCAGTTCATGGAAGAAAAACGACTCAAACAGGTCCAGAATGGCCCTCTTGCCTTCAAGTCTGCAACTCTGCTCGTAGCAGTTTCTGACCCCTTCTGGCCTCTTTGAATGGCGTATTTAAAATTTTTAAGAAGCTTTTCATTTCGTCTTCCAATGGTTGTTCGTTTCACCTTCCCTCTGCATGCATGTGTTCTGATTCCCAAGAGACTTTCCGTTTCCACTTTGTGGCCCTTCGTTTCATTTTCTCCACATGGGCTTGAGTTTGTTTCCCTCCGTGTGTAACGACCATCTTAAATGATTTCAAATCATTAAATATTCCTTATGTAACACTTTGTCTTATTCATTGGATTTTGTCCTTATGTCCACGTCACTATGCAAGTCCGTTACCTTGGCAAAAATGGAACATGTCGTGATATCGCGACACTTTTGCCTCCTTGCTCTCTTTTGTTGCTTTTAGTCGCAAAAATGCAACATGTCGCGATATCGTGACACTTTTTCCCTTTTGGCCGTGATAATGCAACATGTCGCGATATCGTGACACTTTTTCTCTTTTGGTTGTGAAATTGCAACATGTCGCGATATCGCGACACTTTTTCTCTTTTGGCCGCGACAGTGCAACATGTCGCGATATCGCGACACTTTTTCTCTTTTGGTCGCAAAACTGCAACATGTCGTGATATCGCGAAACTTTTTCTCTTTTTGCCGCGATAGTGCAACATGTCGCGATATCGCGACACTTTTTCTCTTTTGGCCGTGACGATGCAACATGTCGCGATATCGCGACACTTTTTCCTCCTTTGGCCGCGACAATGCAACATGTTGCGATATCGCGACACTTTTTCCTATTTGGCCTCGAAAACGCAACATGTCGCGATATCACGACACTTTTTCTTGTTTGGCCGCGAAAACGCAACATGTCGCGATATCGCGACACTTTTTCCTGTTTGGCCGTGAAAATGCAACATGTCGCGATATCGCGACACTTTTTCTCCTTGCGGTGTTTTGCTTTTTCTTTGAGCTTTAGCATATGGGCCACTTCGGTCTTCTTGGAAAACATGTAAAAAAGGTGGGTCCCCAATTTTGGGGTACGTTGTGGGGCAGCCACAACAGTACCTTATTTAAAAATTGGTTTCTTACTAATAATATTGTATTAGCTCTTATCTCAAGGTATTTAAATATATATATTATAATATTTGGCTAGCTAATTTATTAATAAAGGAAAAATTAGCTAAAGGAATCTATTTGATAATGAATATTTAAAATAGTACGTTTCAACTTACTAACATGGTTCCTATTTAGAATAAGGTAACATTTATATTTAACTCATGCATAATTCACAAAGCCAAGTTGTCCACTATCATCAATCAAAATATAAAATACCATATTAATTTGCTTTTTTCCAAAAGAAAGTTGATAAGTACATTATGAAAATACAACTTAAATATTTTATCTTACAAGGCATGAGTTTAATTACTTTGACTAGGGATTATTTCTTTCTTCTATTTTTCAAGCAATTCCTATTTTGATTGTTGAAGTCCTCTTAACTAGTATAGGACATGCCAAGGTATTCTAAGCATAGGATATATAATAATCACTTTAAATACCACTTATACTTTATACATTTGACAGATCTTAACATGGAGATTTTTTTATCAAAGTGCTTTTACTTTACAAGTTCTCCATTCGATTCTTAAATGAGGTTAAAGCTATGGATTATTTTTCATTAGCTCATTACTTCATATTTAATTAATCACACACCAGCTATGATATTGTAAAATATGGGATACTCTTAAATTGTTATAACTACCTTTAGGTAAGTTTAGCTTAGCACTTTTAACAATAATATAGCAAAGTTTTTTGTTGGTCAACCGTTTAAAAACAAATGTTTATTAACTGTAAGACAATCTTCTCTACAATCAAGAAGGTAACCCATTATAAGGTTTAAATCTTATCTTCCTACATCATTATTTTCGGCATTGATTATCATTATTTCTTGCTCATTTTAAAACTCTTTTTAGGAATAACCTAGCTATTAAAATATCATTCAATAAACTCAAAGTGTCTAGAGTAATACAAATTTTCATCGTTGTATTATTACACAGTATTAGTATACACTAAATAAGGAGAAAACCAATCTAGGTTTCATAAAATAGAAACTATTGTTAAATATAATGTTTACAAGTATTTCAGATTTCCTCCTCCGCTCAGTATGATTTCATTAACAGTTACATGATTGAGTACTTTCAACTGGTATGGAGTCAATACAATTTTAAATAAGTACAAAGTTTTGTCATATATTCTCTCTCTTTGCCACTCAAATGTCTTCAGCAAATATTCTGCAGTCAACCTTTACACGGCGCTCACCGACAGGTTTGGTTCTAACACTGCAATTCTTATAGTTTACCACGAGGGCTCTATGAAGGATGGGATCATACGATTGAATATGAAATGATTAATGCATACTACATAATTCTAACAATGCAGTTATTTTTTCTTACATCCCACTTTCGGGTAAGACCCAAGGAGACAGGGGTATCCATTCCGCCAAAAACGCTCAGGACTCGGATCTGGCCTACCACCTTGGACATACTCAAGGAGCAAACAAACACACGAAACCAATTTAAAAATAAGTAAATAACAATAAAAATAATAAAATAAAATAAAATCATGCTCCTTGAGTGTGTCAAAAACAAAGGCACAACCAAACACGCACAATAAGATAAAAGAAACCACAACACAAACCACATAGAAAAACACAAAAACCACATAACAAAACACAAACAAGACAAAAACAACAGAACACTACAAAGACATAACCCAAAAAAAACATGAAAAATAAACACAACCAAAACCTAAAAAATAAAAATAAAAAACAACCAACAACAAACAATAAACAAAAACAAAAAACATAGAAAACACTCACACATAAAAACACGAAATAACACAAACAAAGAAAAACCCAAGAACAAGAACGAAAAAAACACAAGAACAATAACAAAAAACATAAAAAAATAAAAAAAACAACAAAAACATAAGAACAACACAAAGAACACAAAAACAAAAAAAAACAAAAGAACCCACTCAACTTAAAATACTAAAAAAAAAAATTGAACATAACAATGCGGTTCTAGTTTGAATACTGTGGTGGCCATAAAAGTTGGACAGCCTGCCCGGATTCGTGGCGGCTACCGATTCCACCGTGTAAATTCAAAAAAAAAAAACAATGTGGTTCTAGAGTGCACTACCATATCTTTTTTATTTCACCCTCAATAATAATATCTCTCAATAATTACAAAAATATGTTGCTCAAAATAACAGGTAGCAATAATCACACATCACAAATAAAACATTTTGCTAGTTTCAAGGTGAAATTTCACACACAAAAACATTTGTTATAACCTAACTCATATCAGATAATAGTTTTAGTTCTGGATGCTCAATGAGCGTCAGCCAGACCCTCATGCTAGCCTCTTTTTCCTTCTGGAGTCTCCTACTCCATGGTGGAATAAATCTATGAAATTTTATTTATATAAAATATCTTAATGTTATTCCCAACAGGACTGTTAAGCTAAAAGTACTCTCAAATACACAATGGAGCAACTACACCTAAAATTAGTTGTCAACTTTTACATCCAGATATTCAATACAATTTTCCAGAATTTCTCTTGTAACCTAGAAAGGCAAAAAAAACCATGCTATATCGAGTAACAAAGAAAATCAATATATTGCAAGCAATAGATCAGTATAGAGAATGAAACACACACGGGAAAACATCTTCTCAGATGACTATTCAATCTTTGCAAGATAAATATATTTTTAAAAATAAAAGGTGCAAGATAATTCAAGTAGAGATAAAGAAACAACAATAGTTTGCATTCGCTTTAACAATCTTAATTGATGTCCAAGAACATCCAATTCAAAGCAAATCTAGCACCATAAATAATTATAGATTTATAGTAAAGAAATAAGGCAAGTAGACCTGTGAGACTCTATTTGCTATTCTGGTTACTTCTCCCTCAGCCAATCCTACTCAATTTAGATGTACCTTCTCCAAAACTCCAAAAACCAAAAAAATTTATGCAAAAAGAAAGATCCCGACACAAAACCCTTATGCAAGATATATTCTCATCTTATTCCCCCAAACAAACGACTTCGGTTTTTATTCTTGAAGATATGGAGGTTAAGTAAAATAATCATGAAATTGGCATGTTGTTACCCAACTCATCCGAAGCACAACATATGCCATAAACCCATCATATTCATTAAAAATAAAATAAAATAAAGACAACCAATGGTTCATGCATTTTTAATTTTTAAACTTTTATTATATATTTCAATTGTAATTGTCATTTTAATAATAATTTTTTTATTCATTTCATGAATTCAGTATAGCATTAAATAATTTTCTAGCTCACTACATTAATATATACCTCCAAATTTCCTTCTTGTTGGCATATTGAAGCCTTCATTTGCCAAAAGAAGTTGGCTCCCGTGCTATAGCACTTTCATTGCCTTCGGAGGTACTCATCAATTTTCAACAAACAACAAATATATTTCAAAACAAAACACTCTCATAATGCAAATCATTCATGATACCCTATATGATATGAAATTTATGTAAGCTTCCATGTACTCACGTTCCGAACATCATTTTCCACTTAGCTTTTTCTGTCAACCTTCTTTTGTCCATTGAAGAAATATACCTGGTCCTACATGCACAACAACCATAAGCAGTACCACATTCTAGAAGAAAAAGGTAAGTTTAATTCATCTATTCATTTATAATCAATAGTCGAGCTAGAAGGTCGTCACATATATGGATTACCACATTGGCCACTATATAGACTACCATATTGGTCCAACCAAAATATACTATGTTGACACCTACATTAGCATCTGTCATGTGTCATCCTTATCATAAGGTATGAAAGTCGAATTAATCAAATTGAAGAAGACAAGCAAAAGAAGCTATGCTTAAAAAGAAAGAGCAAAAGTAAGAGTATCCCCAAAAGGAGAAAATCAAAGTGATGAGAATTATTGGATGAAGGTTATGTTTGGTAGAATCAAGGTCCTACACATGAGAGAAAAAGGTTTGATGTGGATGCAATTGATTGAACCTAAGAGTGTTGATATTAGAAGTAAGAGTTGAATTTAAAAGTTAGTGTTAAAGCTCAGAATTTGGCATTAAAGCTAAGAGTCCCAAGCACTCACAATGTGGCTTAGGGGGAATGTTGGAGAAATGAGTAAGACTCCTACATTCGAATCATAGGCTGGTTCAAGGAGGAGCCAAAATCTCATAGGTAGAGCAACCTCAACAAATGGAGGTCCTAGATTTGAGTCCTAGTTGGTTCATACCTTTAACAAGGTATGAAAGTCGAAGTAATCAAATTGAAGAAGACAAGCAGAAGAAGCTATGTTGAAAAATAGAGCAACAATAAGAGTAGCCTCAAAATGAGAAAGGGAGAGTGATGAGAATTGTTGGATGAAGGTTATGTGTGATAGAAGCAAGGTCCTGCACATGAGAGAAAAATAAAAAAGTTAATATTAATGCAATAGAGTGAACCTTGTAAGCAGTAATCTATTCTATTACACCTAGCGGTTGTAGCAATTGGTTATCCATTTAGTTCAGTAGGATGAGAAGGTTACCATAATGACACTTATGGTTTAGTGATGGAATCAAACTCACATTGAAGAAGAAAGTTGGAATGTACAACAATGCAAGTGTAAGTGCAAGAGCAAGTTGAAAAGAAAATTTATGTGAATGTGAATGTACAACAATGCAAGAGCAAGTTGAAGAAAAAGTTTATGTGAATGTGAATGTACAACAGTGCAGGTGTAAGTGCAAGAGGTGGAGAAAAATTTTATGTGAATATGAATGTACAACAGTATAGGTGTATGTGCAAGAGCAAGTTGAAGAGAAGTTTTTTGTTCAAAAAATTAAAGATTGAAACATTAAGCATTAAGGGGGAGAATGAAGAAGTTAATGCTTAATGTAATGGACAAAAAAAAATTTCTAGTGCTCATAATTTCTGCAACATCTAATAATTTATAATTGTTTTTTTCTATTTTAGGTTGGCAAGAATATATTGCCATTTGTCTTTTACAAGGCAATACAAAATGTATGCTAAGCAACTGTGTGAAGCATTGTAATAATTCTATATATTGTTGTATTCCCCACCAATTATCTATCCATCCATCCTCACTTGGGTGGATCATCCAACCTCTACATAGTTAGATTATATTGTATGAAGTGCAGTGAAATGTTGACACAGTTTGTATGTGCTATATGAATAGAATGTTTGCCAATCATAGTTTTAACAATTTGTCCCTAGATTTTTGTTCTATTTTTGTGTATTGCTTTGTCCACAATTTTTTTTTCTTTGCAAATTCTACAAGTTCAAATCTTGTCAAATGATACATGCATAATTGTCAAGTTTATTGTAATACTACCATGTAATCATGATGTAATACAGATAAAATCCGTTTTAATACCATATAACTCATTAAAAAATATTAATTTGCAAAAAGATAACTTTCCTGCTAAACAAAACGAAGGCAATGAAGATATAAAGGATCCTACTGAGGCTTGATTGACTAAAAAGAAAAAGAGCAACACAAAGTGATAAATTAAATGTTGGCCTTGGAAAGCCTTCACTAGCCTTCACTACGAGTACTAAACTAGTAATCTTAGCGGAAACAAACAAACATTTTATCTTTCTTTGTTATTTTAGTCCATGCTTAACTGCTTTATAATCTTTGAAAATAGAGAAAGATTAAAAGTTTTGGACATCTGATATGTGGATATATTTAAATCTTCGAGCTTGTCACTTGTATTTTTTACTTTCAAAGAGTTAGGAACACATTAAATGAGGTGCTTAATTGTGGATTAACCCATTGTGTACAACGAGAATTCAAGCCTTTAATTTGATAATTCACCTGGCAAGGCAGTTTTTACATCAAATCATTACAGAGAAAATTTTCTAGTAATGCTACATATCTGAATTTAAAATTGAGGTTAGTATTTAAAAAAATATATGTTATTTTAGAAAACCAAAAAAATTGGAATCAACACATTAAAGAGAAAAACAGATCATAGAAAGATAAATTTAAGAAAAAAAAAATGAAATATCATTCAACAGATGTTATCGTTAGGTGAAAGAAAACATGTAGCAATTGGCTCTTACTTGTAATTTCTAAACAATGAAGAACCAGTGTTTATCACTTTACAGACTGAAGGAAACATCTAATTTAATGTTTGAGCAACAAATGAGACAAATGTTGTTAGTAATAGGTGTTGAAACAACAGAGAAAAATTATAATATGCCTACTTTTTCTTAGGAAACGTAAACACATATATAATGTTGAGATGCTGCTGCCACACCTAGCTTACCTTATGATGCAGTGGGAAGTAACTGAAAAGCATATACAATGGCATTGTGCTGCATGTTGGAGTATATTGAATAATTTAACCATGTTATAAACTAACATCCATTTGGCAGGCTACAAAATGAATTTTGGATGTATAGGGTTACAAGAGATTAGCTTTTGCAAAACTTCGTACATCAGCGTTGCAAAGGAATTTGATTTATCAAAGAGCCAACAAATTTAACACGAACTTCCTGAGGTAATAAATGATACTTGATATCCAACTCCTCAAAGATTTTCTTCATCTCCAATACAAGTTCAGATCTTCGATATGACTTCTCACCCATGTTCTGATGGTTCATTGTGTGCATAATATACAAGCCCATTTTCATGGCATTCATTTTCTCAATGTCCATCACCTCTACACTAAATTGAGGATGCCAGTGCTGCGGCTTGCTCTCAAGATATCTGCAAAGGAAAATGCAAAATAAAAGTCGTCATCATGCTTTTGCCTAAGGTTGCAAGAACTTCCTCAGAAATCAAGGTGCTTCTTGTACCTATTTAAAAAAAAAATAACTAAATTAAAAATTGAAAGTTGAAATTGCATCAGTTATTGAGAAACCAATCAGTGCCGAATGGACACTCATAAACCAGAAATAGAAGAGAAGTTACTTTGCTACTCTCTCCTCGAGTGAACCAATCTTTTCGACTGGGGTAGAAACATCCACAGTGAACTCCACACTATCACCCATATCTGGACTGCGATAAAAATTGCTAATTGGTTTCGTGGCTAGCGCTGAGTTTGGATAGTATACTTTGTCATTGTCGGGCCGCAAGAAAACTGTGGTAAGAATATTCATTTCTTCAACAACCATCTGCAAGGAAACAAAATGTAATTATAGTTGCTTTTATAGAAGTTGTATTTTATTTCTGGGCTACATATTGTCAATTTGCTAAGGCTAGCATGACACTCAAACCAGGGCATTGCAAAATACTTTTTGGTAGATACAATTATTTACATACTTTCTCACATACAAAGAGAATATATTGCAAGTCTGCTGGACAAGAAATGAGAATGGCACAAGCAGCAAAATTCTAATATTCCTTTGAGATGATGAACAAAATGCAAGGAAAAAGGGGAGTAGATTTGCCTGTCTTTATTGCTTTACCTGAACACCATCCACAACACATCGATCACCAACATCAAAGGGATGCATGATGAATACAAACACTATTGCTTCAAAGATTGTTTTGCAGGTATTCCCAAAGATGAGACCAACCAGTACCAGCTGAGATGATAGCAGTACAATAACATGAGTTGTGGCAATACCCATCACAAAAAGAACCACAACTATTATGACAACGATGACTACTCCATTGATAATTTGGTGCAGCTGTTTAACAGCAGTTTTAGTATCACTTAAAGAATGGGCCAGTGACTTCCTTTCCAGATAAACATTCACCTGAAAATCAAGACCAAGGCATGTTTAAAAATGATAAAAGATGTCAAACAAAATGCCAATAAGCTTCCAACCAGATCTATATGCATTGTGGCTTTAAGCCTCCCAGACCTAATCAACATTATAACAATTCCTAACTTTTAAATAGAAAAGGCAACATCTCGCTAAGGGAAGAAAGGGAAAAAAAAAACAGGGAAGCGCACCATCCAATTCTTAAGTGCTGACTTCGTAATCTTGCCACTATCAGTAGCTCCTTCAAAGCGGGAAAAGATTGAAGCCACTTCACTCTCATTCAAGAACCTCGGAAGATCCTCCTCTTCTATATACCTGCAAGGTATGGAATCCCAAATCAGAAGGAATCTAATATTCCATAACAAATCTATAAAAGAATGACAGAGGATGGATCCTAACTTAGCTCCTGGCTTAGCAACATTTTTGAATATGTTCTTTGCTGCAGCCATTGCTTCCAATTCGCTTGTAATCTCTTTGTCACGCTGATGGCCACCCCTGCTTACAGAATCACTGATGGTAGAAATGCCAGAATACCTGATCACCTTGATCAGCCTTTTCATGTTCCACGCGGAAATATTCTTGGGATTCATCTTGTGCAGCTGATCCACGTCGATGACTCTCTGGGATTTCTCATTTCCCTTCCCCCACCCACCTTTCCTCCGGGTAGTCTCTACACTTCTGGAGATCACCTACAGCAAAATTTAAAATTTAAGAGGACAGTTGTTTTTCAACAAGGTTGATAAATCATTCCATTTGAATAATCAAATGAAAAGAAATAAAATAGAAAATAAAAATTCGCAAATTTGGAGTTGATACTTTTGAATTGTTGGAATTTAATATACAGACTTCTGAAAATTTGCTGATGTATAATTCTTATTGTTGGACATGTCCTGCAAAATTAACTGCAAAGAATACCCTGCTCACCTTTGCCATCTTCTCATTAGGGAATTTCTTGGATGGCTTTGTTTCATCAGTCATGCTGTTCTGAATCTCCATAATGGGACGCCCTGACAGTGTCTCCAGCACGTATTGGTGGAAAATGGACTCCTGTATCCTGTCAAAGAAGGTATTCACATGAAAAGTGGAAGCCATGACCTTCACCAGCAGAATCTTGAGCAACCACAGGACCGTGGCCACCAAGAAGGAAGCCAGCAACCTGGTCACATACGATAATGCCTTGTGGTTCTTGATAGAACGCTCCAGCCGCGGATCGAATATAAGATTCCAAGCAAGAATCACCAGGCCAAGCCAGAGACAATTCTGCACGTTCTGTCGAAGTCCATATACAAAGTAGAGAACCCTTTTCCTCAGCATGAAATTTCTCTCCACACAAAACACGAGAATGCTGATCCCCCAACCGGAAACCAAACTTCCGCAGAGGACAACGAATATCATCAAACACCACTTCCAGAGGTGCAGCCCCCACATCATCCGGTGCTCCAGAGTAGGCAACGTCAGAGTGCAAACCATGGAGGTTATAAGCACCACGGCGGCAATCCATTCCAGAAGCACCAATACACCAATCTTACGCTTCCTGTAATTTTAAGAATTTTTTCACAATAAGTGGATCTTTCCCAATCAAAAATGAAGAATATATTCATTACCAAAGTTTCAACGACAATGGATGAAATAAAGTAATCCGAATTAATAAGGATTGCTTTCCTATTTTAAACATGGTTTCAGTTAAAAAAGGCAGTTCGAAGGAGACCTGGACCACAATTAAAGGGTTTCGAAGGAGACGTGGACAACAATTGAAGAGTTTCGAAGGAAGGAAGCTGAGAGAAATAAAGAATAAGAATTGTCAACGTGGAAGGAGAGTCCCACGTAGCCGCTGCATCATTTATTCAGGTGTTTTTCAACGAATTTCACTTCAAAGGTGCAAAGTTTGACTGCAATGATTTATCCGGGTATTTTTTTTTAACGCATTTCATGAAAGTGTAAGATATCCACTTTGATTGCCTTGAAATGTAAAAGACCATTAGAAACTGTAACATGAACGGATTCAAAATCGAAATTAAATTTAAATTTAATCCTGTTTGGGACCATATTTAGACAATTTCTATATGTTTACTATTAATACCTTCAAAATTCTGGTGAAATTTATATGTGCAGATTAAAAATATGGGTACCTGTACTTGGCTGGGAGGTCGTCGTCCTGGAAGGGGTCGGCGTCGTCGTCATCTTCAACCTCCGCGGCGCCTCCTGCTGCTGCTGATCGAGGCATTCCTCCGCGTACTTCAGAACTCGGCATTCCTCCTTCGCCTCTGATGGGCGTCGGTGACCTCTGCGTAACGCTCTCTTGGACAAGGTTGGCGTACAGGGGGCTCAGCCGATGACGCGTCTCTACGAACCGCGACTTTGGCTTCGGCAGCAACGGTCTGGACAGTGACGGAATTCGTCTTGGCGTTCGCTTCACCTCCTCGGCGTTGCTTACGACGCCCACGCCTCGAACTAGGCTTGGCGTTCGCATCACCTCCTCGGCGTTGCTTCCGACGTCCACGTCTCTCTTACGATCGTTGTCTTCGTCGTTGCCCCGAATCGTCGAGAAGTCCAATAGAGTCATCTCCCGCGCTATTGGCCTGGCCGGGGGTTGGAATCCTCCACCTTCCTCTTCATCTTTCTCTTCTTTTCCGTAGCAGGGATCATCGCCTTCGCCACCGGTGCTCGTTGCGCCACGGCATCTCCTGATGTTGAGAACAACTTTGTCCGTGCCATAGTTAGGCGCGCGAGCTTCAGATATTATACGAGCTTTATCCATTTCCACTGGTTATACTATGAATATGTAAAGTTGGTAACCTTATGCGCACGATTATTGCCTTCGAACTTTTCGTCGCAGGCTTTGAAGCGGCTGTGTGTAAGGCTACTAAGCTCACAGCGATGCCAACGAGCTCCAATTATACAATTTACAGCAATTATTTGATGTGGTTCCATCGCTATCAAACCGGAGACGGTCGACCAGTTGATGTCTTGCACGGTTGCACCCTCTGCGTCGGTTGCCAGATCCGTCTTAACCCCAGGTAAGTAACCCTTCCGACAAATAGTCTCCACAAAGTATTGAATCGGTATGTTTTCAAATTTTAATTTTTTCAAACTCTATCTTTAACTTTAAAATAATCATTTGCACCTGACTCGTAGTAGATGTTTATCTCCATCGAGTTGCATATATGCCGATTCAGTGAATAGACATCAGAAATGTGCTGAAACCTTTTGCCCTCCTATAATAAAATATCTTTGTTTGCTATGTTTTGTTTTTAGCCCTAAGAGCTAAGCTCCACGTCCAATCGCAGGGTGGACCACCCATACAAAAGATGCCAAATGTTGGGAAAAACTTTTCCACTTCAATACCTGGCTGGTTGTTGGTTGGCTGAGTGGGAGCCTTGTCCTCGAGTCCATCTGTTCACACATGGATATAACTTTTTTTTAAACCTTTCCAGGTGTAGATGATTATTATTTTATTTTAATTTTATTTTGACTTTATTGATCGTGGGAAAATAGTGGAGGAGATTCGTGGACGTGAGTTTGGTGAGTAAGGGGTCAGATCTATTGCACTGTGAGAGCCATTTGAATACAAATATTATTATGCTTACCACCTTGCATAGTAAAATATTGTTTTTGATTTCTTTTTTAAATGGAGTTGAGAGTGACTTCAAAGTCTGTTGAAACTTTTTGTCTTGGAGAAGTTAATGATTAAAAGAATGTTTTTTTTAAAGTAATGTTTTTTTTTCTAAGTTGTAAGTTGTATGTATTTGAGTTTTCATTAAGGAGATCTAAGTTGTATGTAAATAAAATCATTAACTTGGGTTTCTTTAATGAGAACCCAAAAACATACAACTTGATATTTGGACAAAACCATTACTTTTAAGAAAAAATTCTTTTAATCATTAAAAAAACTGGAGTACTTTTAAGAAAAAATTATTTTAATCATTAAGAAACTCGAGTTAGAAAACGGGAAGGGTGATTCCATTTTGTGGGGTAAGCTTGCACTAGCCTATAGTTGGAATAATTATATATTGAATAAACAGTATAAATTAAAAAACAATATTTATTTTATATGTATAACCTGAAAAGCTGAAAGATGGAGACTTTAAAATTTTGAATATAAATTCAAGGTTCAAATTATTTGGAAAATAAGATTATATACCATACTTCCAAAGTAAGATAAACTGTAAACAATACTATTTTAAATTTTTTTAAGCCTAAAGAAAAGTAAAGTAAAGAATAAATTATAAATTCATGTAAGTTAAAAGGTATTTCTCTCAAGTGGTATTAGTTCAACCCATTAAAATTAAGAAAAAACCAAAGTTCGAATCTTGTCAACTAATATTTAAGCTTTCTCATATATAATAGTATACTATAATGATGATGTAATACTAATATAATCTATTTCAATCCCATTTCATATAATCAATTAGAAAAAAAAAAAATTCCCAAACATAAAACCAATAATAAAAAAAACATGTATGAGGTATAGACGGGTATAAAGCTAACAATAGTACAAATATTTCCGAACATAAAACTAATAATAAATAAATAAAAATGTATGAAGTATAGACGGGCACATAAAACCAATAATAAATAAATAAAAGATGTATGAGGTATAGACCGGCAGAAAGCCAACATTAGTACTGTTGAGTACGAAGAAAATGATTGACGTCAAAGATAAGACAAAGAGATGGTTGAGGAGAATCCAATGGGGAAAGGATTTTTTTAGTTTTTAAATTTTTTAATTTATTATAAATTTTAAAATATGAAAATTATATTTTAAAATATATTAATTTTTAAAATAACACTTATTTCTACAATTCAATTCATGTGTACATTCTTTTGAAATTTCTTAACAAAACATATAATTATGATTTTAGATGCATGTATGATTGGCGGAAATATTTGTGGTTGGGGTGACTAGCTATAAATTATATAGCTTCATGCATGTCCCCAAGTTAACACCTTTTCCCAAGTAGATAATCTGGTATTTAAGAGATTCATGCTTGGAAGTTTTATTGGATTGTGAGAGATTAGTCGTGCTAAATATTTATAGGGGTTAAATATGGCTATTTGAATGGAAATATTTTTTTGACTGGGTTGTGGGATTAATATATCTTAGATTTACATATCTACATGTATGTAGAATGGAAATATTTTATAATAATATATTGTTTTAACACTTTAAAAATATATAATTATTTTTTTAAATTAAAAGAAAAAAAAATGAAATAGAGTTTTTTTTTTTATTAATAAAATAGGGATTTGTACCTTTTTACATCATAGTTGTATTAACATATTTTATATTATAAAAATTTTAACTTATATTTTATTTAATATCAATTTTGAAAGGTTTGTTATTTTTTTTTTTGGTTACATAGATGAATTGGTTACAATTACAATTTTTAGTAACTGCCAGCGCAGCTGGCAAGGTTCAAACTATCAGCAAAGGCTTCCAACACACCTAATAAATTTACTTTAAAACTTAAAATAGTATACAAAAAGCAAGTTTTAGATCAAAACTAAGCCTAAACAAAATTGTCATCACTAACTTCAACTACACACAACCATACATTAGCCATCATAAGTTTCTATATCTAAATACTGTGTGTTGTGAGACTTTAGATTTCTAATGCCTTTACTATATGTGCAATCTTTGTATGTCCCTTCCATTATTACTTCAGTCTTTCTCTTTTCCTCCAAATTGACCAAATCTTGGGGAAGAGGATTTGATGGGATCCCACCTAATATCCTATTCTTTTAGTGTTCCCCAATTTACCAACCAATCAACTACTTTATTTCCTTCTCTATATGTATGAATTATTTCGACCTCCTCAAATTGTCTAAGCATATGATCAACCTCCTAGATAATTTCACTTACCTGTCAACTTAGATTGTTCATTCCTTTAAGACTATTGATTATATTCAATGAATCCCCTTCCACTACCAATTTTTTTATTTTCATATCTTTTGCCAACTTGATTCCTTCATGTATTGCTCTAGCTTCTGCTACATGATTGGTTAGTACCCCATAGAACCCAACATATGCTCCCATTATAACTACCTATATATTCCTAATGACACCCCCCTCCTACTTTCCTTGGGTTACCCTTTGATGCACCATCAAAATTCAATTTCATCCATGTCTCCTTTGGTTTTTTCCATCTTACTTTTTTCTACTTATCTCTTGTAGTGAATTTCTTCTCTTGTACATGTCCACCATTTCCTTGCTATATTTTCTTCTTTATTCTCTCTACTACTTCCTATTTTCATGACAAATAATTGTCATTAATGCTACCATTAATGCCCTACTTTTTTGTAGATTGATCTTCTTTCATTCCTAAAAACTCTCCTATTTCTTTCTAGCCATATTCCCCAAAAATTGTGGAATGGTATTAAATCCCATATGGTATTTAGTTTCTTACCTTTGAATGGTCTCTCCCATTGTTGGATCTAGTCCAACATGTTGTCTAACATCATCCAACAAATACCTAATTCTTGCATTATCCCTAAGAAAACTTCCATTGAGTACTTGCATTGCAGGAAGATGTGATTTATTGATTCTTCCTCCTCACATAGTGGACATTTATTAATTATTTGGAATCCTCTCTTTCTAAGGTTATCCATTGTTAGTATTCCATTTTGGACTACCAACCACAAAAATATTATTATCACTTTTGGTATTGTTCCTTTATTCCATATTTTTCATGGGAATCCAACTTGTAGTTTTACCATCCATACTTCATAGGTTGATCTAACATTGAATTTTCTCTCTTCACTATTCCCCCATATTATGATAGCTTCCTTCATTGTATTACTTAAGAAGTAAGATCTTAGTTTGAGATTGAACATCTTGTACACTTCTTCATTTTAAGAATTACCCTCCAACTTCTTCCATCCTATGCTTCCTTCTTTTCTCTCTATCAATTCTTGTACCCTACTTCCATACTTCCTTTCTACTTTTTCTCTAACTATTATCATTTTGTTATCCCTTATTAATGGGCCATTCTCCAACCATGCATTCTCCCAAATATGCACTTTATCTCATTTTATAATTTTTCATTGTGTTCCTCTCCATAAGGCCTCCCTACCTCTTACTATATGATTCTAGGTTACTAATCCACTGTAGGGAACTTCAATTGTTAAGATTCTCTTTCTTTCATTATTTTCCATATATTTGGTCTTTAGTATCTTCACCCATAGAGCCTCACTCTCCTACATTATTTTCCATCCTGGTTTTGTTGCTAGTACTTTTTCATAATCTTTATACTTCTTAATCCTAGCCCTCCTTGTAGTCTTGGCCTACATACCCTTTCCCATGATACTAATGGAATTATATTTTTCTCTTTTATTTCCAACCATAGGAATATCTTCTGAATTATTTCCATTGTATTCATTATTTTACTTGGAATGTTGAACATTCAAAGCAAATACATTGGAATAGATTATAGTATGCCTTCAACAATTACACTTTTCTTACTTGGTTTAGGAGAGAATATTTCCAACCTACCAGTTTTTTTTTTTAAGTTTATCCACTAATGGGTCCCACATACTGTTGTTTCCTATTCCTAAGAAAAATGCATCTCCAAATAGATGATTGGATGAGATTGTATATTGCATTCTAATGTTTTGGATATTTTCCTTCATTTATTTTCTAGTGTTTTTATAAAATATATTTCACTCTTCTCCAGGTTTATATTTTATTGTGATTCTCTTTATTCCTTTCACTTTCTTCATAGTTGCTACCCCTAGTAGAATTGTGAGGCACAAATTGTTGATGGGTAATTGCCCCTATGGTCAAGATTGGTATTAGGCCTATAATATCTCCTAAATTTTGAGTTACCTTTATACATCTTCCCAATGCCTCCACTGTTATAATGGATAAGTATGGAGATAGAGGATCCCCTTGCCTTAATATTCTTTCACTTCCAAAATATCCAACTAGACTACCATTTATTATAATAGAGAATTTTGGGGAGGAAACACAATTTCTCACCCAAAATATCTACCTTCTATTGAATACAAATTTAGCTATATCTTTGTTCGTGAACTTCGATAATACTCTATCATATGATTTTTTTGTGTCCAACTTTAATAACATTTCTTTACCACTTTCTATTTTTGATTGTAGTACTTCATGGATTGTGATTATTCCATCCATAATTTGTCTTCCTTGGATAAATCCCCCTTGTTGTTTTGATATTATATTTGGAAGGATATTTTCCAACTTAATGCTATCACCTTTGTGATGATTTTATAGATGGAATTGCACAAGTTGATTGGTCTATAATCTTTAAAAAATC
This sequence comes from Wollemia nobilis, assembly GCA_028583015.1. Classification (NCBI taxonomy): domain Eukaryota; kingdom Viridiplantae; phylum Streptophyta; class Pinopsida; order Araucariales; family Araucariaceae; genus Wollemia; species Wollemia nobilis. The sequence continues at coordinate 1,208,960 of JAQPPZ010002729.1, read as the reverse complement.
TTATTCCTTGTTTTTGGGGATTAAAAATATAAAGGTATCGTTATATTCCTTAAAAACATTACTTGATCTCAAAGATTCCTACATTGTAGATACCACACCCTCTTTTACTATCTTCTAGAGAGCTTGATAAAATCCAATATGAAATCCATCTGGTCCTAGAGTGTTTTCTCTTCCTAATGAGAATGTTACCTTTTCTTCTTCTTCCTTTACTTATTTCATTAGCCCCTTATTATCCTTATTTGTAATCATTATTGGGATATGATCCAATATTCTCTCAATGGATTCTATATCTTCTTCCCTCTCTTGTACAAACAATGTTCTATAGTATCTGATAACCTCTTACTATATTTGATCAATATTTCCAGTGATTTGACCATCCTCCATTTGTATCTTCCTAGTCTTTTTTGAGTTTCTATGCTTTACTGTGGAAAGATGAAAAAATATTGTGTTACTATCCCCTTCCTATATCCAATTATTTTTAGATTCATACTTCCAAAAGCCTCTTCTTTTGCTAGTATATTATGAAATTATGATTGTAGCTCTTTCTCCCTCTAATATAGTATTGCATATATTCCCCTCTAACAAATTTCTTCTTCTAACTATAATATTTCTTATTTAAGGGGTTCGTTTTGTCTAAATATATTTCCAAAGATCTATTTGTTCCATACTTTAATTTCTTTTTTGAAAATTTTCAATTTAGCTACTACCACATACATCTTTGATCCTTACATTGGATAATTCCACCATTTCTCTATTACCTCAAATATGTTTGGGTGTTATAACCATATGAACTCAAACTTAAAAGGTATACTACTCCTTCTGACTACCTAATTTATCTAGAAGACTAATGGATTATGGTCTGATTCTGATTTTGGTAATGTAGTAAAAGAATGTTATAATCTATCCACTTACATTATAGTGATAGGAGCACTCTATCTAGCTTCACTTGAAAAAGATGACATATAGTTAGTAATAGTACTGCAACAAGTTTACTATTCTAGTATTTGAATATGAACAAAAAGGAATGATGTAAAATAAGAAAGGACAATAATTTCTAAAAAAGTTATTGCTCGTCTTTAAATATGAATAAAAAGGATGTAAAATAAATAAGGACAATAGTATTCCAAAAAAATTATTGTACTAGACTTTAAATATGAACAAAAAGGAATAATGTAAACTAAGGAAGCACAATAAAGTGATTAAGAAAAATCTAATATAATTTGAGTGAAAATGACATTGTATAATATTTAAAATTTATTTTTCAAGCAAGTTAATACTTTCCAAGCTAATAGCTTGTTAGTCATAAACAATGTTAACTTCTAAATCCAAAAACCCAAATGATTCTAATAAGCACCAAATAAATTAATACTCCAGATATTATTAAGCTTGGAAGTAATAAGGACACGCATAATCTATCTAAACTTTTAAACAAAGGACTATATATCCTTCTACCATTGGGTTGATGCTAGTCCTTCATCTTATTATAAGCTAAAGTAGTAAAAAATTTAACTTATATCTCCTCCAACAATAGACTTTGAATAGCCAGAATGAGAGTTTTATGCCTCACAATAAGACTAAACTAAATCTTAAGCATTGATAAGTATTTTCATTGTAACAAAACCATATCCAAAATATTAAAAAACTTATTAATACCCTTCTTAGAAATAATCTACCCTTCCAACTTAGCTACTAAAGCTACTGGTTGATCATCACAAAGAACTAATTTATTCGAAGATAGATAAAGTTGTAAAACTCAATCCTTGCCTTAATTACGAACTATCCCATGTAAGAAAAATAGAAGACATCTATCAAGCCTTCCATAATTCCTTAACCAAGGGATACCTATTAATTAAAAAGTACTAAGAATTTGTAACAACCCAATTCTACTCACTTAGTTGTACCATTCATTTTTGCTCTGCAATTTCATAGGAATTTTTTTCCTTTCATAAAGTTTTTTACCCTATAGTTAAGGTTTCAGATACCTATTTTAATGTTCACCCATGACAAATTCATTTTTATATACATGGTATATCATACCACTTTTGGGAATCAAGATTGTTGCAAACAGTCTCCCAAGTGGACGAGATTGGTCAAATCTTGTGAAAGGTGTCATTTTGTGAAATCGACTTGTCTCATTTAACTTCCTCTTGTTTCAACATGAGGATTGATCCATGGTTGGAGTTATCATTTAGGGCACATAACACCTAGAGGATGGACACATACTCTCCCCATCCCTTAACATGTTGATCCTTGACTTAATTGGTTGACTTGTTCTATTTTAACATTCAAGGGGGTTAGCGTATATATGCCTAGTGTCTAGTTTATTGTCCTCTTCCTAGATTCAAATAGAGCCATATAATTACCCTAACACTGATCTTAGCCTCAAATGTCCATTATGACTCATGATAATTTTTCCCATACCAAATGTCGTGATTGGAATAGTTGCATGGTCTTGCTAGTCCACTTTTAATCAAATGATACATAGGATCTCTTACCATACTCTTGGGAAAAAAACCTAGAGGAAGCATACCATACCGTCTCTCGTTACAAGTTCTAACTAGATCACTTGTTTTGATCCATCCTGTCAAACTACGGTCACTCTCGAGTCATGTTGCATGCTTACACACATATCAAAATCATTAGGTGTCCATGTTTTATTTTCTTTATGAGGAATACATTAACCATTCCTAATCATGATATCGATTAGAGAGTTTAAAATAGGTTTTAATGTAATCCTTCTCTAAGGATAGGGTTTCTAACAGTCTACCAAATGAGTCTTCCCACCTAACTACCCATTTGGTTGTCCATATTTGAGTGTAACAATTCTCACTCGACTTAGTTGCAAAAATATTGTCTAAATATTAGACATAGCTCCTTAAGATAGGGCAATTATCTATGTCCAGAACTGTCTAGTTCCTTCATTGGGTTTCACTTAGTTTGAAAATTCTAGTAACATTACTCTACCTATAATGGTTCACAAAATCACAAATATAAGAAAGTCATATTCTTATATTGAAAAATAACTTATTCAAATATCCTTAATAAATACATTTGGAATAATATGTGTTTCTCTTAATTTTTTTATCTCTTCATTGTTATACTTCATAGTAAACACTTAAAAAACTTATAAGAAGATATTCTTTTCCCAAATACTCACTCAAGGTACGACATGAGCAAAATCACATCTAAATTAAAAGATTAAATTATTATATGCATATTCTTCACTGTGTTTATCCATAACCAACCATTAATCTGTAGGTAATCTATTTTTCCATTACAAAATATATAATCATAAATATCACTTTAACTAAATAATGATTATTCTTCTTAAAACATCAGAACAAACCCTCTCAATAAAGTTTTCGAAGCCAAAGGTTTCTATCTAATTGTGATAGTTGTTCCATAGGTTTTCGAATTTTTTACTAGGTTCTTGACGTAGTTAAAGAAACCCTATTAATTTTCATCCCAATAGGATAATGGAGCTCTCAAATAATTTTACCAGAGATCTCCTCAATTCAAAAAATATATACATAAACTCTCGATTTAATACAACTAACTACTCTCTGATGGATATTTTAGTTGAAGTTTTCTCATGGATATCTAAAAGTGTTCTTTCTATCCTAGAAAACAAGGTGGAATGAAAAACATGATTTTCAATTAAATGTTTAAGTATCCACCAATTCTCTCCTTCACTATTAGAAGTCCTCTAGTTTAAGGTTTATAATTATTTTTCTTTATTTAAAGAAATTCTAAGAATATTGAAATATTTAACTACAATGAGTTGCTACCATTCCTGATAGTTGATTACATACAGATGTTTAACTTAATGTAATACATTATTTATTAAACAAATTACACCATAAATAAATTCAGCTAACACTAAATAAATCAACCCTCTTCCTTTATTCTTCATTACGTTTTCTTCTTTCTCGAAAGGATAGGCAATAAGACGTCTATCACCAATACCATTGAATATAGAACTGCCAGAGTGCATCGAATAATATGGAGATAATTCATTATCCGCAACCAAAAACTATCTACAAATTTACTCAAAGGAGACTTATTCTAATAGGTTTTGTTTGTTCACATTACCGACTCAATATAATTTCATACTGCAAGTTAACTAACATAGAACACAATAAAGGTATTTTAGGACCAAATATGTCTAGAGTCCATGTTATAGAGTTTTTTCCATTGCACCTATCCAAAAATGAAATAAGTAGTGCAAGTACACTGGCATTTTTACCTCCTAAGTGACACTACAACTCAGTATCACAATCATCTTCTTGTCTTCCTACTCTTCTCTAGCTCATCAAACTTAACCGGATGATTGTTGTATTGACTATCAAATCTGCCCATTCCAGTATTTGATAGTACAGGGATCAAATATGACTTTTTGGAATGAATGCAAAGCTAAATGCATTTAATTATACTACTTTACATTGCACTCATTCATAACCACCCAACAACATTGCAATGCTCTCTAAAAAATTGTTTTAATTCTTAAAAACATAATATATTTCAAGTTCTTATGCAATTCAACATGCACACTGTTGCTCACTCATTTATCCACATATTTCTAGATAAGAGAATCCTCAACAGGTAGTGCACATAGTTTTCATTTTTCTAACAAACATGCCCTTCCATCCATACATATAAATATGTTTCAATTTTTATTGTACTCAAACAGCAAATAAGAATACAATTTTTATCCATACATATAAATATGTTTCAGTTCTCATTTTACCTAGACAAACGGTAAGAATACAGTCTCGTCCATTCAACAAGAAAACCAATCCTTTCAAGAACAAAAGGGAATCATTTTATTCTTTGAAAAATAAATCATAACTAAAGAAATAAAATACTCCAACTTGCAAATTATCTTGATCTAAACTGAACTCCGTATTTGTTACTTCAAACACACTTATCCTCAAATCTTTTCTACTCGTCCCAGTATAGCAGAAAATTACATAGAAAATAAAAACCAAAAATATCTCATTCTTCTTCCCCAATATGCAATACAGATATCGTTTTTGTCACACTCCACCACTTTCAAAACTTGGAGACTTTACCTTCCCATAATACATGCATTAAGCCAACTAGGAGTAAAATTAAAGTCACCATATAGTGCACACTCCCAACCATCATAACAAAACTACCCAAATCCCATTTATTTTATTTTATATTACTTTATAATCATATGCACACACTCTAAGATCGTAAACCAATCATAAAGTTACCATTTTATTTAATTTAAAATATTTTATTCTATATCCATTAAAATTATCTATTTCTTTAATTTCCATTTCATAAAATAATAAACATGTGAATATTTTAATTTACCATATAATTTTGTAAAGAGTGGCTCCCATGTCCATAGCATTTTCATTGCCACCCAAAAACACATGTATGATTTATTTCACCTCAACATCAACCACTCATTTAAGTCAAAGCACATGCACAACACAAAACACTTACGATGTACCTATATCTCCATATAGAATTTTTTATTTTTTATTTTTATACATACACAATAATAATCATGCCAATTCATTAATCATACATCATTCATTGTGTCACAAATCATCATTGAATCATAAGTCATTCAAAATTGGAAATTTAATTTATCCACATTGTGTTTCTTATGGAATTCAACCAAAGATCCATACACAAACCAAAACATACACATAGCTACTCTACTCAATAGTTCAATCATACATCCACATATACATATATACATACATATATATATAGTCCATATAAAATATTTTTAGAATGTTCATATCTACTCAAACAAATAAGGAAATTGTTGTTGCATATCAGCCACATTCTCCCACATGGTATTTCTATCTGAATAATGGTCCCATTTGACCTAATATTTCTCAATGCTTCTCTTTCTCAGGTTCTTGGTCCTATAACCAAGTATACAAACTAGCTGCACCTCAATTTTTAGTGGTTTAGACATCTGCAAATCAAAAATATTCCATACGTGAGTGGGGTCAAAAATGTACTTCCTAAGGAGGGACACATGGAAGACATTATGGATTTTGGATAAGCTTGGCGGCAGAGCAAGTTTGTATGCAACATGGCTTATCTTGCCGATTAAGTTTAGAAGATTTTATAGAGATTTTAGTAGGTTTCACCCTTAAGAACACTCTATCACCTACATAGTATTTCCTCAGTGTTATTTTGAGGTTCACATAGCTCTTTTGGTAGTCTGTGACCTCATTTAGATTTTGTTCAATTCTTTTTAATTAATATTCCATTTCTTTTATAGTTTCAGTCGATCACTATCTGATATTCTAGATTATCCCATGACAAGGGAGTCATGCATCTTCTTACATACATGGATTCGAATGGGGCAATACTTAGTGATGCATGATAACTATTATTGTATGTGAAATCCACTTAGTACAAGTAATATTCTCATCTAGTATGCTGATCCATACAATACATTATCGGTATTATATTCTAAAACCTTATTCACCCTCTTAGTCTATCCATCTATCTCAGGGTGATAGGTTGAACAGATATTCAATTTGGTACCCAATGCTTCATGTAAATATTACCAAAATTTTGAAGTAAAGTGTGAATCTCTATAAGAGATTATGACTTCAAGAAGACAATGTAGTCACACTATCTCTCTAACAAATTTACTTGCTATAGCAAGTGCATCATCCTGCACATTTCCAAGTATGAAATGTGCAATCTTGGCTAACTTATCCATAACTACCAGTATTGCATCATGCCTAAACCTTGTTTTAGGTAAACCCAATATAAATTCTATTGAAACCACCTACCATTTTTGCATAGGTATGTTGTGTGGGTACAAACGACCTACCGGGAGAAAATTTCCCGCCTTCGCTTTCTGGCACTCCAATCACCTAGCCACATAATCATTGATGTCATTTTTCATACCTAACCAATAGTAGGCATTTCTCAAACTCTTGCACATATTTTCCCCTTTGGGATACGTCAAATAAGGAGTATTATGTGCCTCCTTAAGGATTGTTTCTCTCAATCCACCCATATTTAGAACAACCAATATGTTCTTATAATACAAGTCATTTTTATATACAAAACTTGTATCTCTTCCAGGTTCTTGCTCAACTCAAGTGTTACTTGATAGAAAGAATTCATATTTCTATTGCAAGTCTTTAATTTGATCTATCAAATCATAATGACATTTCATCGTTGCAGTAATGTGTTGTCTCCTACTCAAAGCATCGGTAACCTTATTCTCTTTACCCTTGAGGTACTCTATGCCAAAATCATACTCAGCTAGAAACTCCATCCAACATCGTTGTCTAGCATTCAACAAGGGTTGAGTGAATATGTATCTTAAACTCTGATGATCTGTCTTAATTTCAAATGATTTCTTGAGCAAGTCGTACCTCCAAATCTTAAGAACATGTACTATAGCTACCAACTCCAAGTCATTAGTGGCATAGTCATGTCTCTTAATTTTCTATGATTCGAAGATAATGATCATGTGATATTTGATTAAACTCCTCTTAATCCTTCAATTGATACATTTGTACACATTATAAACCACTTATAATGATCAGGTAACTATAGAATTGGTGCGGTCATCAACCTCTCTTTCAAAATTTGAAATACCTCTTCATGTTGTTCTATCCATTTAAAATCCTTACCCTTTCTTTGCATATTAGTAATCGGTTGAGAAATTCTTGAGAAACCTTTGATAAATCACCTATAATAGCCTGCTAAACCCATAAAACTATGCACCTTAGTTACATTTGTGGGTGTAAGCCAGTCAATAATTGCTTCTATCTTCTTGGGATCGATTACAATCCCCTCAACAAAGATAATATGTCCCAAATACTATACTTGTGGAGTGTAAAATTCACACTTTGATAGCTTTCCATATAGCTAATTCTTTCTAAGAATCTCAAGCACAGTTCTCATATGTTGATCGTGTTCCTCTTTATTTCATAAATAGATCAATATATCATCCAAAAAATAAGTACAAAACGGTCTAGCTGCTCTCAAAGCACATTATTCATGAGATTCATAAATGCAATTGGGACATTAGTTAGCCCAAAAGGTAGGACTATAAACTCATAATTTTCATACCTGATTCTAAAATAATTTTTGTGAGTGTCTTCTCAAATTCTTAACTGATGGTAGCCTGGTCTTAGGTCAATTTTTGAGAATATGGTCACTCCTTTTAGCTAATTGAAGAGATCATCTATTCTAGGTAGCGAGTACCTATTTTTGATGGTAACCTTATTCAACATTCAATAGTCTATGCATATTCTTAGGGTTCTGTCTTTCTTCTTAACAAATAAAATAGGAACTCCCCATGGCGACACACTTAGCTCAATTAGCCTTTTTCTAACAAATCCTGAAGTTGTGTCTTGAGCTCTTGTAGCTCAATAGGAGTTATTCTATACGGTGCCCTAGCAATAAGCTCAGCTCCAAGCAATAGGATGCTTTTGGAAGAGGTCATAATCTGCTTCAGTCTCCTCTTTCTTGTTCATTTTAGCTACAAATATCATTCCTCTCTTCCTAAAGGCTTTCTTCACCTGCATTGTGATCAACATATGTGGTTTAATTTATCCTTGATCACATTGAATTCTAATCCTCTGATTAGATTCGTCTATGAAATCCAACCATTTGTCTTCAAAATTTAAGAGAGCCTTATAGGCTTTTAGCCAATCAACACCAAGAATAACATCAAAGGCACATAAAGGTGCCACATACAAATGCTAGTTGGTTTTTCCTTGAGGTAAAGTAATGTGAGGGTCAAATAAGCCTTAGTTTACTTGATAGGTCTACCCCGACCCGTACTGTACCTTCCAACCATTGGCTAGAAATCTAGGCCTTTTAGGTTTATCCCTCACTAAACAAGTGGAAATAAAACTATCAGTAGATCCACTATCTACCAAAATGTGTACATCCTTATCATAAATTTTACCATTTAAAAAAAAAGGAGTTACTTGTATCTTGGTTTGCTTTTTCTTGTCGTACTAAATCAAAAGCAGTTTTAAGATCTACAGAATTGTGCATATTCACCACCATATTAATCTTAGGATGCAATCCTAGAATGAATTTTTGAACTTTTATCTCTTCATTGCTCTCATACTAGGTTGCATATTTTAGTAATTGGACATATTTTTGATGGTAATCTAGGACTATCATTGATTCTTGTTATAGGTTAGTGAATTTCCTAAATTTTTCCATATAATATTGCTTAGTTCTAAATTTCTTAACAAAATATTCTCATTTGAAATATGCAGCTTCAATACCCTACCCTCTATTTAAGGTCTTCCACCAATCTAGGGCTACTTCAACCATGTTCATGACAGCCAAGGCAGTTTTAGATTCTGATGACAAAAGCACCAAGGAGAAGTATAACTCCAGTTCATTCAACCAATTCTTTGTTGCATCATCGTCTCCTTTTCCATTAAATTTTAAAAATTATGACCTTCTTTAGGTCTTTTGCCAACTCTGCACTCACTCTAATCCTACATGTACTGGATGCTATAGGCTCACTAGGTGCTCCCCCTTTGCTACCTACAATTTCCCTTCCTTTGGTCAAATCCTCTATGAATTTTTGTTGTTGGACTATAAGTTCTTGTTGTTAGACCATGTGAGTTTTCTGTTGGGCCATTTCCTCTATTTGCTTCTCCATATGAGTTTTTAACAATTGTACTACTTTTGCTAGGTTTCCTTCCTCCCTACTAGGCTCATTTGGAGGAGGCTCATTCAAATATTTTATTCTTTTCTTCCTTTGTGGACCTTCTTTTCTTGTTCTTGTACATGGTCCTCTTGTAGGTCTGATGGGGGTATCTTCCTACCTCATTTTCATAGGGTTTCTCGAAGAACCACCTCGCAACATATGCACCATCTAACCGGTAGGAAAAAGAAGTAAGTTAATTTATTGATTTTAAATTATATAAAAAAATATTTATTCAGGATTCCTACAACTTAAGTATCTCTTCTACTTGAATACCACATGTAACAACCCAAGTCTGCTCACTTAATTGTACCATTCGTTTTTGCTCTACAATTTTATAAGAATTTTTTCCTTTCATAAATTTGTTTACCCTACAGTTAAGGTTTTAGTTACCTAGTTTAATGTTCACCCAAGACAAATTTATTTTTATGTTTGAGGTATGTCATACCACTTTTGAGGATCAAGACTGTTGTAGACAATCTCCCAAGTGGACGATATTGGCCAAATCCTGTGAAAGGTGCCATTTTATGGAATCAATTTATCTCATTTAACTTCCTCTTATTTCAGCATGACAATCGATCCATGATTAGAATTATCCTCTAGGACCCATAACATCTAGAGGGTGGATGCATAATCTCCCCATCCCTTAACATGTTGATCCTTAACTTAATCGATCGACTTGTTCTATTTTAACATTCAAAGTTTTTAGCGTACATATGCCTAGTGTCTAGTTGATTGTCCTCTTGCTAGAGTCGGCTAGAGTCGTGTCATTACCCTGATATTTAACTTAGTCTCAAATATCCATTATGACTCGCGATAATTTATCCCATACCAAACATCGTGGTTGGACTATTTGCATGGTCTTGCTTGTCCACTTCCAATCAAATTATACATATGATCTATCATCGTACTTTAGGGTAACGACCTACAAGAAGCATCCCATATTGTCCCTCGTTGCAAGTTCTAACTAGATCACTTGTTTTGATCCATCCCATTAGACTACGATCACTCTTGAGTCATGTTGTATGCTTACCCACATCTCAACATCATTGGGTGTCCATATTTTGTTTCCTTCATGAGGAATACATTAACCATTCCTCATCATAGTATCAATTAGAGAGTTTAAAAGAGATTTTAAGGTAATCCTCTCCTAAGGATAGGATTTCTAACAGTCTACCAAATGAGTCGTCCCAACTAACTACCTATTTGGTTGTTCATATTTGTGTGTAAAAATTCTCACTCGACTTAGTTATGGCAAGATTATCTAAATCTTAGGCTTAGCTCATTAAGATAGGGAAATTATACAAGTCCAAAACTATCTAGTTCCTTCATTGGGTTTCACTTAGTTTTAAAACTATAGTAACATTACTCTACCCATAATGGTTCATAAAATCACAAATATAAGAAAGTGCTATTCTTATATATTGAAAGATAACTTATTCAAATATCCTTAATAAATACATTTGGAATAATATGCTTTTCTCTTTATTTATTTATTTATTTCTTCATTGCTATACTCCACATTAAACACTTAAACAACTTAAAATAAGATATTCTTTTCCAAATACTCACTCAAGGTACGACATGAGAAAAAGCACATCTAAATTAAAATATTAAATTATTATATGCATATTCTTCACTACATTTGGCCATAACCAACCATTAATCTGCAGGTAATCTATTTTTCTATTATGAAAGATATAATCATAAAGATCACTTCAATGTAATAATAATCATTCTTCTTAAAATATAAGAACAAGCCCTCTCAATAAATTTTTCGAAGCTAAAGGTTTCTATCTAATTGTGATAGTTATTCCATAGGTTTTCGAATGCTTTACTAGGGTCTTGACATAGTTAAAGAAACCCAATTAATTTTCATCCCAACAAGATAGTGGAGCTCTCAAATAATTTTATCAAAAATATCCTCAATTCACAAAAGATTATATACATAAATTCTCAATTTAATACAACTAACTACTCTCTGACAAACATTTTTAGTTGCAGTTTGCTCATGGATATCTAAAAGTGTTCTTTCTATCCCAAAAACCCAGGTGGAATGAAAAACACGATTTTTAATTAAATGTTTAAGTGTTTGCCAGTTATCTCCTTCATTATTAGAAGTCTTTTGGTTTAAGGTTTAAAATTATTTTTCTTTATTTAAAGAAATTATAAGAATATTGAACTTTGCAACTATGACGATTTGCTACCATTATCGACATTTGATTACATATAGATGTTTAACTTAATACAATACATTATTCAATAAAAAAATTACACCATAAATAAATTCAGCTAACACAATAAATAAATCAAACTCTTTTCCTTTATTCTGCATTATGTTTTCTTCTTTCTTGAAAGGAATTTTAGGCAATAAGACGTCTATCATCAATACCATTGAATAGAAAATTCCAAGAATGCATCGAATAAGATGGATAAAATTTATTGTTCACAACCAAATCCTATCTACATATTTACTCAAAGGAGACTTATTCTAACAACTTTTTCTTGTTCACACTATCGGCTCAATATAATTTCATTCTCCAGGTTAACTAACATAGAACACAAAACTGTTAAAGGTATTTTGGGACCAAAGACATCTAGAGTCCATGTTATAGATTTTTTCTCCACTGCACCTATCCAAAAAGGGAGTAAGTAGTGATAGTACACTGGAATTTTCACCACCTAAGTGACACTCCAACTTAGTATCACAATCATCTTCTTGTCTTCCTATGCTTCTCTAGCTCAACACACTTAACCAAATGATTGTTGTATTTGACTATCAAATCTGCTCATTCCAGTATTTGATAGTGTAGGGATCAGATGTAGATTTTTGGAATGAATGCAAAGCCAAATGTATTTAACTATACTACTTTACATTGCACTCATTCATAACCACCCAACAACATTCCAATGCTCTCTAAAATTCATTTTACTTCTTAAAAACACAATATATTTCAAGTTCTCATGCAATTCAACATGCACACTATCGCTCACTCATTTATCCACATCTTTCCAGATAAGAGCATCATCAACAAGTAGTGCACACACTTTTCTTTTTCCTAAAAAACATACCCTTCTTAGTATACATATAAATATGTTTCAATTTTTATTTTACTCAAACAACAGGTAAGAATACAATTTCCAGCCATACATATAAATATATTCCAGTATTCATTTTACCTAGATAGCAGGTATGAATACAGTCTCATTCATTCAGCTAGTAAACCAATCCTTTCAAGAATAAAATAGAATCATTTTATTCTTTGAAAAATAAATCATAACTAAAAATATTAAATACTCCAACCTGCAAATTCTCTTGATCCAAACCAAACTTTGTGTTTGTTACTTCAAACACGTTTTTCCTCAACTCTTTTCTACCCATCCCAATACAAAGGAAAATCACATAAAAATAAAAACCAAAAATATCTCATTATTCATCCCCAAAATGCAATATAGATATCATTTCTACCACACTCCACCACTCCTAAAACTCAAGGACTTTACCTTCCCATACTGCATGCATTAAGCCAATTCGAAGCAAAATTTAAGCCACCATATAGCACACACTCCCAGCCATCATGATAAAACTACCTTAATCCTATTTATTTTATATTACTTTATAATCATATGCACACACTCTAAGATCATAAACCAATCATAAAGTTGCCTTTTTATTTAATTTAAAATCTTTTATTCTATATCCATTAAAATTATTTATTTCTTTAATTTCCATTTCATAAAATAATAAACATGTCCCTAGTATTTTCATTTCCATCCAAAAACACATGTATGATTTATTTCACTTCAACATAAACCAATCATTTAAGTTAAATCACATGCACAACACAAAACACTCATGATGCACCTATATGACATGCAATTACATGAGTTTCCATGTACTCACAAGCCAAATAATCACTTCCCTCTTACCTTTTCCATCGACCTTTTTCTATCTGTCGAAGGTAACCATCTGGTATTGCAAGCACAATTACCATCAGTAGTACCACATTCTTGAAAAGGTAAGTATTACTCATTAACTCATCTACTAAAAATGGTCGTGCGAGGAGGGTTGTTATAGAATTGAGAATCTCATAAAAAATAAGAACAAATTATCATGTGCCATCATGATGTTAATTCTTTATATGATGCAAAACTAAAGGTTTCTAAGGTTCACTACCAACTAAAGACTTGGTAACCCATTTAGACATAAAATTGATTCCTTGAACCTAAGAGTCAATCAAACCCAAGCCTCCATTTTTCTTAGGTTGAGTATATTACACTCAAAGGATAATTCCACTCATCCAAGAACCATCTCATTTCTTCCATAGAAAAATATTATCCATTATGGTAAATTACTAATTTGGATTCTATAGGGGAGACATTAAGAAGATTATAAATGTGAGTAGCAACAAATATATTCTAAGCAAATTGAATCCTAGAAGCTAAATAAAAATAATGTGTTACTCAATTATCTAATTTTATTTAAAACCAATCCGAATACCATTTCCAAAGGTCATAATGGGAAATATTAAAACTAAAGAGAATGCCTAGATACGAGATTACCTCCTAATGCTAGACTTGTTTTAATTAATCAAGAATTTAGTCATCTCTATCTTAATATTTTTCTTAAATAAGATATGAGTGGATTCTATTGGGGGCCACTCCCATTAAAATAATAAAATATTACATTGCTATCAAGATAATTAAAGCATATCTAACTTGTCTTTTATCAAAAATATCACTCATTTGCCTTTCTATCAAAGGTATTCGCCATCTTCCTTAAACTGCGAAGTTTCCATAGTCAAATTCTTGATAAAATTTTTATTAAGATATAAAATCTCAATCATATAGTTGTATTCTAAAATTTAAATCTTTCCAAGATGAAATTCACCATAAATGGCTAAAATATTTGTTACTCGGTTTCCATATCTATATGCTTATTATCTATAACAACATTACAAGTTCCTAATAATTTTTTGGGGGGGTCTTATTAATTCCCTTAATATTCCAAGATATTAATTTCATCATCACTTTTTATTGTTATTTACGATATTAGCCCCACTTCTTAATACTTGCAATATTTGCTTCTTCTTTTTTCGTATCAATATCCCTTTGAGTTTTGTTTTCTCTTTGTTTTTGCTTCTTGGATCTTTCTCTATTTTTCATTCCCACCAATATTTTTATCTTCATTAATATCTTCAATATTCTTACACAAATCATAGTGATACTTATCATCTATATGTTTGTCTTCCTCTAAAGGATCTGAAGTGTTATAAAAAACCTCAAAAGCACCTTCTTCTTTATGTTGCCTTGGAAACCCTAAAATGCAAGGGTGCTCTTCCATAACAATTGTCCTAAAAACCATAAATTGCTATGAATTTTCTCCATCCTTATTGTTTTATTATTTTTCTCTTGAAATCCTAAAGTGCAATGGATAACCTCTACACTACTGTCATTTTTGTTACTAGGAGACGATTTGATATTAGTTGAGGAAAATTAAAATGATTTACTTGGAATAAACTTGACCTCTTATTAATTTTTGTTTTAGAATTTTCTTCCATATCTTCCTTTGCACCTTTAATTCCTTTTTAACTTGAACTTGCACATTAAACTTTCTCATCTCTTATAACCTTCATTGTTTCTTCTAACGGTTGATTCAAGTGAGCTACAATGGCCTTTGCCATATGATGTTGTAGATAGGATCTCTTTGCCTCTCCTTTTGGAGTGGAAGATTCTTGATCTAATCCAAATTCTATTACATTATGATTTATTTATTTCTTCTTAAATTTTATCTTATTACCAAATTTTTATTTGTTTTTTTCTCGATAATTTTTATTTTGTAATCTCTTACAATATGTCTAGTGTCAAAATACAATATTTTCATAATCCACTTAATGATCTTACTCTCTTGATTCAAATTTAATCTTAATGAATTGTGGTAGAGGTTTTAAAATATTCATAGCAACACTTATTTAGGTATATAACATGTTATTTATCCTTAATATTTAGTCCTTTCTTAATGAATTCCCCTAGGGCATTTCCAATATTCTTCAAAATATCCTTATTGATAAGTTGATATGGAAGTCCGAAACCCCTAACCTATACTAGAAGATTCTTAATAGTTTATGTCTCAATAGAAAATTTTTAACTCCATGGTCTTAAATAAAAGACATATCTCCCCCCTAAACCATGGGCCACCACTCATTACTTTATCCTTGATTTCCAAACAAGAAAAGATGATGAGGAAAAAACTTGTAGGAAGAAAATTCATAGGTAGTTTAAATTCAATCCATACTTCCACTTGATTCAATTTTGTATCTCTGATAACCCTCACTAGTATACATGGAACTTACATATTAACCCTCTACTTTAAGAACCATTATATCATGCTCGATCATCTCATCCTTTGTAACCACTTTTTGTATACCATCTGCTACTTGGATTGAGCTTACCATATATTTTCTCTTCAAGCCTATATCTAACTTGGGTATTTGTATTTCCAACTAGGGTATCCTAACTTCCCATTAAAGCTTTCAATATGAATTTCCATCCATGCTACCTAGCGGTTATCACTTCCATATTGTACTCACTCCTAGATCACATCTCTATCCTTATTCTAAACTAGAATAAACTTAGCTTTATTTGGATAAATTTTGTGTTAGATTGTATAATAATTTTCAAAAATGAAATGACATGTAACATTCACCACAACTCATATACAAGAGAATAGAGAAGTAAAGTGGAAATATCAATTGTACAAAATAAGAGGGTGGATTCCCAAGGGATACCTTCCAATAATAGATTACATAAATATATCACAATACACATTAATGCAATGAATCAATGATTAGGGGTATTTATAGTAGATACCTAATTCCTAGATAATAATTACACATTACATTGATGTAGGTTGACATAAGGATCAAGGTCAATTAAAGCTCAACCATAAGTCACTAAACCTTTAATGAAAGTTTATTTAAGTTAATCATACAAGTGGTTTAACCAATTCCACTAGGGGTGAATACATCAATATTTCCCATATGCTTACATAGAATAATAATTATATATTACATTAGCATATACCAACATAAAGCTCAAGGTTAAGTAAAGTTCAATCATAATTTACTAAACAATTGATGAGTTAAGGTTAACCACACAAGTGGTGTAACCAATCCCACTTGGGGTGAATACATTAATATTATCCATAGGCTTACATATAGTATGCTTGTAGTCACACATAAATAATGCTTGTATGCTTAAATAAACATTTCTTTGATCAATATCCTTAAGAAGTTGGTTAGTAATACCGGTCGTGATTGACATATCCAACTTTATCCAGTCTTGTGGGCCTATCGTACCAGTGTACGAACACCCATAGGTGCTTTTATGTATGTCTTAGTCTATGGGACTGAGGTGGCTTTTTGTTCGAGTTAGAGGTTCCTTCGTTGTGCATCTTGTTGCAAGATGCCTTGATCAGTGATGATTATCACTTTAATTATTTGAATCAACTGGAGTTTCTAGATGAAAAGCACATTCATACCTTAGAGTATTTGTGAGCCTATCAAAATAGGCTCAAGAAATCTTAATCTAAGAGAGTTTGCAATCGTTCTTTTGAGGTTGGGGACCTTGTCCTTAAGGAAAACCAAAATAACACCAATGCTCGTTCAGATATTTAAGACAAATTTCAACCCAACTGATTATGCCCCTTTGTTATAATGACCAAGTTTGGCTCAAGGGCCTATCATTTGGTTTCTTTAGCTGGTAATTAACTTAAATAACCAATGAACATAATGAATCTAAAGAGATAATGTGCATATATTGGCACTTTACATTTTTATATTACATATTACCTTAGTTTTCATACTATATTTGGTTTGATTCTTCATACTTCATGATTACCTATCATATTTCGCATGTGTGCCTGACAGTTTGTTCCACTTTGCACTTTGCTTGTCATATAATTGCATTGTTGCTTTCTCATATTTTCATAATTGCTTGATCATATAAATTTTTGGGGACTTCATGAGGATGGCAAGTGATGACACCTAGTTAGGTCTCAGCTCACATGTATGGGCTCTAATGCCTAGTGAATTCCCAACCTAGGGCTCATTTCCATGCATTTTTATCTTTCCATTTTGTCTATCACTTCTCTCTTCTTCTCTTATATTCCTTGATATTGAAAGTTTAAAATGATCATCAAATTTCTTTCCAAGTCAAAGGATTTCTTCTTCTCTTGTATATCCTTTTTCCTTGAAATTTTTAATCATTTCTTATCCTCCCTAAGATAAAGGATATATGTTCATTCTTCTATTTTCACACCTATTGGTATTTTGAGTGTTAAGTGATCCTCGTGAGATAGGGTAGATACCACATGGATATTATTTATGGTATTCATACGGTCATTGACTATCTTACATGCACCTCTTAGCTCTTGATATTCCACTAGGGATGCACACACACTCTTTTTTATTTTTTACTTCATGCTTTCTTCTGTCTTCTTCCAACACACACACACATTGCTCTACTCATACATCTTTTGCACACACCACACCCCTATCGAGTAGTGCTTGTTTTGGCATCATCAATCATATCATCTCAACACCCCATATAGGATAAGCTTCATGGCCACATGTGAGGGGTAACCTCCATCTCGATCATTTACGAGAAGACATCCTAGCGGGTATCTCTTTATCTTTGGTCATATTTGTAAGCACTACACCCATAACGGGTATCACTCCAATCCTATCCATATTTGTGAGCATAACACCCTTGTAGGATAGATTCATGGCAACACACAAGGGGTAGCCTCCATCTTGATCATTTGCAAGCATACATCCTTACAAGGTTTTCGCTCTTGTTTTCATTTTTCTCTTTTTGACCTTTTAGAGCTTTGTCTTCTTCCACTTTTTCTTTCTTCTATCGTCATTTGTTTCCTTCTTTCTTCTATTTCTTCATTCTACCCACTCATTCATGTATTTCATTTTGTATTCATTTTAGATTACATTTTATTTAGTTATATTCATTCATGCATTTCATT
Source organism: Wollemia nobilis (assembly GCA_028583015.1). Classification (NCBI taxonomy): domain Eukaryota; kingdom Viridiplantae; phylum Streptophyta; class Pinopsida; order Araucariales; family Araucariaceae; genus Wollemia; species Wollemia nobilis. Next base: position 1,190,220 of record JAQPPZ010002729.1, on the reverse strand, counting down.
TAGTTAGGGTCATCATGCATTACATTCATCATGTTCATTATCATCATGCATCAATAAAAATACAAAAATAAATTAAACCATAATAAAACATCACACACATTTTAACACAATAAAATAAAAGTAGCTTGTATTACTTGTTAGGATTAAATAATAAAACATGAGCAATAAATAAATACAGAAATAAAACACAAAAGAATAAAGCAATACACGAGACAGATTTACGTGGTTCACCCAATCTGGGCTACATCCACGGATAAAATAACCAGGTCTTATTATTCCATCCAACAAATCTCGAAGGGACACAACCTACAGCAAATCCATCGTACTTCCTCTTCGATCTCATAATTACAGTCTCTTCCTTCTTCACTTCCTTCACACCCTTCACACTATAATCTCCAATATCGTACAACATCCTCTTATAAAATGAGGGTTATAATTTTAGGGTAAATCATTAAGACCCCAAAATAAAAATTAAAAAAAAATTACTATTTTCGGCAAATTATCTTTTTTGTCACAATTTGCCATTTTTAGTAATTGCTATTTTCAAAAAATTATTTTTCGTCAAAAAAATTTCTATTTTTAGTAATTACTATTTTTAGCAAATTATTTTTTGTTAAAAAATCCGTTTTTAGTAATTACTATTTTCGAAAAAAAAAATTGTCAATTTTTTTTTTAAATAGTAATTCACAAAAAACTTGGATTAATATGCAATTTGACACACAATTATATAATATCCATATCCTTTCGTAGAGTGGATCCAATCGTAGCTAAAATAGGACCTCCAAATTAGAATCAGGCTCCACAACCAACAATCTCCCACTTGGAGACCTATCACAGTAACTCCACCGCTACTGCACCTATTGGACTATGCTTCAACTTTGGACTTGGAAATTTTCTCACCTTTTACTGTCATGTTTGAATACCAATTGGAACTGAGCAAGAACTCAATTTCTCCCTAGTTACTGCCTTTGTAAACATATCTGTAGGATTCTAGCTAGTGTGTATCTTCTCTAATTTTAACTGTCCATCTTCCAACATTGAGCGTATGAAATGGTACTTGGTTTGTATATGTTTAGTTTTGGAATGAATGGCTGAATTCTTGGCAATATGAATGGCACTCTGACTGTCACTATATAATATGATATTTTTCTTCTTCTTTTCCAACTCCTCCATAAACCTTTGTAACCAAATCATCTCCTTACTAGCCTCTATAAAAACAACATACTTTACTTCCGTTGTTGAAAGTGCAACAACCTTATGTAATTTTGAAATCCAACTTACTGTAGTTCCACTTACAGTAAAAACATACCATGTGGTATTTCTACTACTGTCTATATCACCTGCCATATCTGAATCAACATATCCCTGTAAAGCAGTGTTAAAACCTCCAAAGCATAATACCTAAGTGATAGTACCTCTCAAATACCTGAGAATCCACTTCACTGCCTTCTAATGTTGTTTTCCTGGATTGTTCATAAACCTGCCCACAACTCCCATTGTATGTGCAATATCTGGTCTTGTGCACACCATCGCATACATCAAACTGCCAACTTCTGATGAATAAGGAACCTTGGATATATAGTCAATCTCCTCCTATATCTTGGGACACATATCTTTGGTTAGTTTGAAATGATTGGCCAAAGGTATACTAACATGTTTTGCATCCTGCATATTAAATCTTTCCAAAACCTTCTCAATGTACTCACCCTGAGATAATGTTAATTTACGATTTATCCTATCTCTTGTTATTCTCATACCAAGGATTTGTTTTGTAGCACCTAAATCCTTCATTACAAATGACTCTACCAATTTTCTTTTGAGCATAATTATATCCTGCATGTTAGACCCTGCAACAAGCATGTCATCTAGATACAATAATAGGATAATATAGTTACCATTATCCAATCTTTAAAATAAATATAGTGGTCATAATAACATCTATTATAACCTTGTTCTGACATAAACCTTTCAAATTTCATATACCACTACCTTGGAGCTTGCTTCAGGCCATACAAGATCTTTTTCAATCTGCATACTAATTCCTCCTTCCCTTTGACCTCATACCCTTGTGGTTGTTGCATATAAATATCTTCCTCCAAATCCCCTAGGAGAAAAGTTGTTTTTACATCTAAATGTACAAGATGTGAATCCTTTACAACCACTAGGCTTAAAATAGTTCTAATTTGAAGTCATTTTAATAAAAAGAGAAAAAATTTCATCATAATCAATTTTCTTCTGTGCAAACCCCTTTACAACCAATCTAACCTTATACATATTTTTACCTCCATCTTCTTCTTTCACCCTGTAAACCCATTTATTCTACAATGTTCTTTTTTCTGCAAGCAACCGAACTAGATCCTAAGTCTGATTGTGTACCAATGAGTCCATCTCCTCTTTCATGCTTTGCTCCCACTTCTTCCTGGTTTCTACCTGCATCGCTTCTTCATATGTTTTTGGTTCACCAGATTCAGACAATAATACATAATATAATGAAGGAGAGTAATAATCAGGAGGTCTACTTATCCTTGTAGATTTTCTAACAACTCTTGCAGGATTTTGAGGTGCTTGTTGCTGCTATTGTTGATTTTCTAGCACCTTTGGAGTTTTAATTTCATCAAGCACTATGTATTCTAGATTTACCTTTTCCTGTTTCTTTTGCTACAAGTGGTATTTATACATGACTTTCTCATTGAATACCACATCTCTACTCCTAATGATTTTGTGATTTTCATAATCCCAAAAATGATAACCAAAATTATTAACTCTATATCCAATGAAAGTGCACTTTTTGGATTTTACCTCAAGTTTAGTTCTATTTTCTTTATCAATATGCAGGAATGCTTTGAAACCGAAAGTCTTCAGAAATGAGTAGTTAATAGGCTTACCTATCCATGTCTCTTCTAGAATGCCACTATCTAGGGAACTTGAGGCCCTTTATTTCTTAAATAAACTGTAGTATCCATAACATCTACCCAAAACTATAAGGGCAATATTGCATGTAATCTCATACACCTAGCACGTTCCATGATAGTCCTATTCATCCTTTCTGACACATCATTTTCTTGTGGAGTTCCTGGAATCGTCTTCACTCTACGAATCCCATGGTATGAACAGTAACTGTTAAAATATTTGTTGTAGTACTCACCTCCATTATATGATCTGAGACACTTCAACTTATTTCCTATCTCATTCTCAACCAAATATTTTCATTTCTTAAAATTATCAAAGACATTCAATTTCTTTCAAATACAATAAACCTATTTTTTCTAGTTGCATCATCAATAAACATAACATAATAATAAGATCCACCAAGAGATGATACCTGAGTTGGTCCCCATATGTTTGTATGCACAAGCTCTAGCTTTTCACTCTTTTTTTCTTTTCCAAATCTAAGAAAAATCTCTTTTCTATTTCCCATAAATGCAGTGCTCACAAAACTTCAAATCAACCTACTTCAAACCTGGCAAAAAATCCCTTTAGTAGAGAATTTGCATCTCCTTCTCACTCATGTGCCCAAGCCTATGATGCCACAAAATTGTATTCACTCCTATAGAATCTAAAGCAATAGAAATACTAGTATTACTAGTACATACATACAACGTACCTTTCTTCTTTCATTTTTCTAATAACAATGATCCTTTAGCAACCTTCCATGAATTTTCTGAGAATGTAACTATACATCCTTCACTATCTAACTGCCTTATGGAAATTAGATTTCTTCTCAAATCAGGAATATGCCTTACCTATTTCAACAACCATTGGTTTCCATTCGGTAATTTTATCTGTATCTTACCCTTTTCAATGATTTTACATGGTCTATCATCACCCAAATAGACCTATCCAAAATCACTATGAATATAATCTAGAAAATACTTTTTATGAGGTGTGGCATGATATGAAGCCCCTGAGTCTAGCACCCAACAATCATTAATATTATCTAGTAAAAGGATTAAAGCATCTTGCAATACATCACTTGCTACATTTGCTTCCTGATTACCTTGTTTTTCTTCTCCCTATTTTTCTTTTTGAGTCCAACAGTCTCTTTTCAAGTGTCCTTTCTTTCCATAATGCCAACATTACAACAACTTCCCTTTGGATTTGGATCTGTCTTCATGGTTATGCATAGTGGTGAATATTCGTAAATTGGATGAATATTAGGATTTCTAAATTTGAAAATTTGCAAATATGAGGACCCTCGACGTCAGTCCATTCACCTAAAATTTTTTAGACCAATTTTTTCTTAGGGTCAATTCGCCATAATATATCTAAACATAGGCATATTTATACTCATTGAAAGCTCTTTTTAATCTTGGTCTAATTATGGTATTTTTATGAAGTTATAAGGTGCTTTAATAGGTCAAAAGTTACCTCAAAGATGACCTTATGTTTTAGGGCTTCAAATTCCCCAAATTTTGGTGTGAAGATGATTGATTTGATTTGCTTAGGATTTACCTTGATTCACCTTGATTTTGATTAGGATTCACCATTTTTTTACAAGTACATTTTAAGTCCAACCCCTTATGCATAACCCTATATGTCTTTCTTTGATTTTCCATTTTTTCATAGACCCTTTCCTCTCTCCTTTTTTCTACCCATGTTTTCCATAGTCAATGCATTACACGATGTCTCACCTGTGCTTTTCTGTCGCATTTCCTTTCTAAGGTAACACCAATAACATCATCAAATTTTAAATTATTTGAATCAGAAATATAATTACTCACAACCATGACCAAGTCATTCCAGCTTTTTTGCAATGAGCATAAGATCAAAATAGCCCTAACCTCATTATCAAAATTTACTCCAACAAAATTTAACTGATTAGTAACTGTGTTAAAATCATTTAAGTGATCATTAATAGATCCACCTTCTGACATTTGCATATTAAATAAGTGCTTCATAAGAAATACCTTGTTCGAAGCTGAGATTTTTCATCAGTTTAGCCAATGCATTCATTAAACCCTTCGTTGTCTTTTCCTTTGAAATATTGAAGGCCACCAATGATGCCAAGTACAGTTGTATTGTTCCTAGTGCCTTTATATCCAAAAATTTCCATTCTTCATTTGATGTCTTCATTGGCTTCTTTGTTATTCCGCCTAATGGTAGGTAAAGATCCTTCTGATAAAGATAGTCCTCCATTTGCATCTTCCATAGTTGGTAATTTTGGTCATTAAACTTCTCAACCCTAAACCTACCTTCTTTTGCCATTACTCCCACTCGAACTAAAAATCCTCCTTTCAAGTGTGTTTTTCAAACCCTAGGCTCTGATACCAGTTGTTAATATTAAATAATAAAACATGAGCAATAAATAAATGCAAAAATAAAACATAGAAGAATAAAGTAATACACAAGACACATATTTATGTGGTTCACCCAATGTGGTCCACATCCACAGAGAAAATAACCAAGCCTTATTATTTCATCCAGTAAATATCGAAGGGATACAACCTACAACAAATCCATCATACTTCCTCTTTGATCTCACAATTAAAATCTCTTCCTTATTCACTTCCTTCACACCCTTCACACTACAATCTCCAATGTCGTACAACATCCTCTTATAAAATAAGGGTTACAATTTTAGGGCAAATCGTTAAGACCTCAAAATAAAAAAAGAATTACTATTTTTGATAGATTATATTTTCTATCGCAATTTGCCATTTTTAGTAATTATAATTTTCGAAAAATTATTTTTCATCAAAACAATTTTCGTTTTTAGTAATTATTATTTTCGGCAAATTATTTTTCATCAAAAAAAAATTGTTTTTAGTAATTACTATTTTCAAAAACTTATTTTTCGTCAAAAATTTTCTGAAAATAATAATTCACAAAAAAAACTTAGATTAACATGCAATTTGACACACAATTACATAACGTTAATATCCTTTCATAGAGTGGATCCAAACACAGATAAAATAGGACCTCCAAATTAGAATCAGGTTCCATAACCAATATTACTCGATAGCATTAAGTGCATGTTAGTCAATCGTTGTACCACAGTAGAGAGCTTGGCACACTTGACCATCTCTAGCAGTGCATACCATAATCAAAATTGGTATGTCATCCTGATCCCAATCCTAGCCATGTGATCATATCCCCTCTACTTTACCTTTTGGATGTGGTGGAGGAGCCATGCTCATAGATCATGAACCAAATCATGCTCATGACTGCGAGTGACTCTGTGAATGTATGGATGATGATAGAGGAACCCTTTGATTTGCTAGAATGGCATAGAAGTATACCATCTAGTAGTAGGCTTTCCTTCACACCACCATCTCATGACTCCCTCATCCTCTACAGCTCCAATAGCAGTAGGTGGTCTCCTTTTCTCTATTAGTTTCCTACAATGATAGTCATCCTCTCTGCCCAGGCTTATTTTCACTCTTGTTCCAACTAGCCCATCGGTGCTCTACCTCAACCCTCATTGTATCTCATTTTTTTCAAGCTTGGTCTAGTTTTATGTGGATGGTGTCTGTATTTGTCTACATAGCCACCATTATGGCCTGTAGCACCTCTGTCGCCCTCACTTGACCCCCTAAACCTATCACCTCATTGGTTCCCACTTGTGTCATTGTGGGGGTAACTCCTATAGTTCCTCCTCCCCCTAAGCTAAAGATGGAGATAGTCCCCTTGTGGTGATCACTATCTCCACCTAAACCTATATCCAAGTCAATATCGATGGGATTATTCCCCTTTTTTGTCACTTTGTGGTGCATCGAGTGGCCTCTTGAAGCACTAGCTACACTCGTCAGCTCATAACCTAGCATCTTTGCATTGGTACTAGTGGGGAGATCCTCAAGGGCACAATGTTCTCGTACCATCTCGTATACCTAAAGGTCAATCTAACATCATCCACCCCTGGATCCATGTACAATGGGTCATCCAAGTCCTCCTCTGCCTATCTGGCCATATCATGAGTGGTGGATCCCTCCTCACTCTCTTGAACCATTAGTCCCTGAGGTTTAGTATCTCCTCTAGGATGTCGAATTGGCATTTCACCCAATTAAAATAGTATAGCTCCTACTCACCCTTCTTAGTGATGATCCATCAAATCCTCCTCACTCGATCTAGCTCCACCACATCCTCCACCTAGCCAAGGAGTAGATGCCACGAATTCCAAATGATCTGGTTCTCCCACAACTCATCTAACACCCAACTCCCTAGTAAGACACCAACATAGGTCCTATTCCCATGCTTGTAGTATCATCTCGACCTATGTGTTGTTGGTCACTCCATAATAGGCAATGGACCTAGTAGTGCATTCATTCTTTGAACTGCTACGTGCTCTCAACACCACACCTAGAGCAATTTTGTATAGATCAATATTATCTACCATTTATACATAATGTTATGAAATATTTTGTACAAGCGAACCAGCACATACAGTTCCCATGTGAATCTAATCCCCTGATCTTACATGTCTACCACTACTCCTGCTACTACCCATAATAGGTTTTTCCTATTGATATGGTACACCAACATCCCCACCACCACCCCACATAGTACAAATTTTATTTCCCTAACTCCATATCGATGTGGTATCTCCTCAACATGAAATCCACTGTGATGGAACACATGTGTTGGGTCCCTTGACATCATTTTTATGCCACCATCGGTACCTATAATGTGTAATTTGTCCTTCCCTTGATAGGGATCCTTAAGATGCATCACACATCCTCCAGTGTAATGGTCATCTCCCCCATTGGTAGAGAGAATGTGGATGATTTTGGATACCACCTCTCCACCAAAGTTGTTAGTAGAGCTTTTTTCTCTTCAATACGAGGTATTTGTGTGAGATGCAGTAGCCCCACATTCTCTAGTGTCTCCCTCTCTATTTCTATGAGCTCTCTCATAGCATTCTTGAGTGTCTTTGCCCACCACTCTCTACTCTTGAGTACATCTATCTGCATAATTAGCATTCACATTTCATCAGATCCACTTTTTTTAAAGAGTGCATTTTTTTGCAAAATTTACCAAAGTCATGCATGACTAGGCATGAATTTGGCAAGGGAACTTGACCAAATTTGTGTTTCATGACCAAATTTACGCTCTGCGGTGAATTTTGCAAAAAATTGCTTAAAATTTTCAAAAAATTGCTAAAATTTTTGTGCGCTAGTGAAACATCTAATTTTATGAAGTGGATCTCGATTCATACATTTGCCTAGTCAGCAGCAGTGCTAGCATCACCCCTTTCCATAGTAGCATAATGAGTTGGAAGAACCATTCTTCTTTTTATTCTTTAGAGCTCTTTCCTCCTCCTTACACGATGAAAATGAGCTCCTTTTCACCTCCAAGGGCTAGGTGGATTGGTAATTGTCTATCTGACCAGACACTTACCCAAAAGAGACCTAGGTTCAAACCTTGGGGCATGCATATTTGCAAAGGTAGTAGTTTGCTCTGAATCATTTGAGTGCATGCCAGATCAACGACAATGGTATAAACCCCAAGAAATTGATGGTCCTCTTCACATCGGGTTATAATTTAAAAATATGGTATAGGTTTGTTGAGAGAAACCTGTATGATTTGAACCTTGCACTAGGTAGTTACTAAAAATATCATGGATGTAACCAACTTCTCTATGTATCAAAATAATAAAATGAGCTCCTTTTCCCTCTTTTTTCCTCTTTTCTCCCCTCCTTTTCTCTCCTTTTCTTCTCTCTTATTTTTATTTTTGTCCCTCCCTTGCTTCTCTCCCCCTTCTTCTTCCTTTTATCGTTTTTTCTCTTTCTCTTCTTTTTTTGTTACTTTTCTTGTTTTCACCTCCCTTTTTACGCATTTTTCAAGTTTTTGTAGGAATCTCTTGTTCCTTCAAAAAATCAAGGGGGCACCCTAGCCTTAGAGGTATTAATGGTAGTAATGCCTTGATTTGCATGTAAATTTGTGGTGTTTAGAGTAACACCCATTTTTGCACCACCCTCCATCCAAACCTAGCCACCTCTTTTGTGTGTGTTCATCGTCTTTGCCCATAGGAGCCTACATCTTTCTTTGACATATTTACTTGGCCATAAATGCATCAAAGAGGGTGAAAATTTTAGACACAAAAAATTGACCCATCAAAATGAGTCAATATTTCCTTAGATCCCTAAGAAGCCACCCAAACTTACCAAGTGCAAATTTGAGGCCCTTTTCCTCTCTTCCTTTGACCCTTTTTCCTAGCCTTACCAAATTTGTGTTCGATCCACATGGGGCACGAATTTGGCTTGCTATATTTTCACCCTATAATTGTTGGGCATGAATTTGGTATTTTACATATTTTTCTCTCAAAAACCCCATACCTCATTGACTCATTTTTGTGGTGGCCCTTGCTTGTGGTGAATTTCCATTTTCCTACCCTTTTAGCCCTTCAAACCTCTTATAAATAGAGGATTGGACTCATTTTCCACCATCTTGAAAAAAGTAACTTTTTTTTGGAGAATCCTAGATCTTAACTCACTCATTGCTTGCTAACAAGTGCTCTTCTGCTATGATTTGTTGTTTATGTTATTTTTTTGCTTTGGTGTTGGCTGCCCTTGGGGATCAACTGGAGGAGTCTTGACGATGAAGAGATCTACTATTTTGTAGTGCTTCCTTCATTTTCTCATTGCTCCTTGCTTTCTCCATCAGCTAACTAGGTTCTTTACTTGCATTATTAGTCATTAGCAAAGGGTTATGCATAGGGGTGAATTTCACAATTTAGCATGAATATTCAGATTTTCACAATTTTAATTTTGCGAATTTTGGGACCATAGAGGTCGGCCCGTTCGCCCAAAAATTTTGGGATCAAATTTTTTAGGGTAAATTCACCCATTATCATAAGGTTTCCTGCCTAATTTTTGCCTTAAATTTATTAAAAAAAATTATCCCACCCAATTCACCTCTTGTACCCCATTATATATAGCTAACCTTGATAGCGACACTCATACAATTAAAACATTAATTTTCTTCGATAGCAAGTGATACAAAGTAGATGACTGACACAACACGATTGATAAAATATGACTGACAGAAGGTGATAGGCAGAAGGTGACTAGAAGAAGGCGACTAGCAAAATGTGACTAGCATAAGGTAACTAGCATAAGGCGACTGGCATAAGGTGACTGGCATAAGGTGATTGAAATAAGGCAACTAGAATAAGGTGACTGGCATAAGGCAATTGGCATAAGGTGACTGGTATAAGGTGAGTGATAGTAGGTGACTGGCATAAGGCGACTAGTGAAGGCGAGTGATAGTAGGTGACTGAAATACAATGATCACCATTTACCGGTAAGTTTATTTTACCATTAATTTTCCTTTTTAAACATTTTGTTCATGGACACTCAATAAGGAGGTTTTCCTATTATTTGGGCACCAATATCAAGCCTGCTTGGGTCAGATATTCTGTTGTCTTGAGCAGTAGTTCTCTTTTTTACCAGTTATTTTCATTTTTAAAAATGATGTTCATTGTTCATGTTACTCTTCTGTTTATACAGGTAAAATATCACCTGCTGGTAGTGGAAAGAAGGGAGGCCAATCTTTTGATAAAAGGACTATCCTCAAATACTTTCATAATATTTTGAAATCTAGTCAGCCATCAACATCTGCACAAATTGAAGGTATGAACGCCTTTACTTACTAACCAGTTAATTTTTATACATTATTAATTTTATATATAATGTCTTCATTCATAAAGAAGTGTGCTTTTTGGTTGATGGCTTTGTCCATTGTTTATCTATATTTTTAATAGAAGGTATGCTTTTAAATGCCATAATGATAATGACCCTACTATTGACACTAGTATTATCTCTACAAAAAACATTGTTGACCCTGGTATGCCTCCACTTCCACATATCCACGATAATGAAAAGTCCACAGATGAAAATTTTCTTAATGAAATGGAACAACAACATGAAGAGATTCCTGAAACTAACACGCCAAGTGGAAAAGAAAATAATAGTTCTTATGCAGTCCCTACTTTCGGAGAATCTTCTTCTAAAAAACATAAACGTGCAAGGTTATCTAGGTGGACAATTAACAGATCATTTCAGCCTGATTGGATATCAAAATTTCCATTTATTGAGCCAGTGCTACCAGAGAATAGTAATGAGGAAATAACAGAATTGAGATGCGTAATTTGTAGTTGGAAACACGAAAAGGATCATAGATTGCAAGTTAAGAAAGATACAGTAGAAAAACATTGTGGAAAGGTTTATATCAAAACAAAAGAAGGTGATCGACCAATACCAAAAAATTATAGGTGGAAGGATGCATCAAAGTGCACACATATAAGATATGCGCAAGAATATGATAAAGAAATGAAACAAAAGCAAACTTTGGTTGAGAAAGGTGCAACGATTCAAGCCCAATTTTAAAAAATGAATAAGTTCACTTTAGCTTCAAAAAGTTTGCAGTTTGTTGTTGTACTCACTATTCTTAAAAAGGGTAGACCTATGTCTGATTTCATTGATTATAAATCTCTATTTTGACTAGCTGATGTGCAGAACTTACCCAATACCCATTGGTCAGATCGAAGTGGTTGGGAAATGGTAAAATGTCTCTCATTGGTTGAGCAGGATGACCTCAAAGAGAAAGTAAAAAAGGCCAAATTCATTTCACTTTCAATTGATGAGGTGACTATTGTTGACAACACATCTTGGATTTGCATGCATGTTTACACATTGGAAAATCATTTAAGGCAACCTCATTTACTTGGAGTATGCAAGATGGTGGAAAATTGCAATGCAAAAAACATTTACAATGTTGTTGTAACTAGTTTAAAGGAAATAGCAGGAATGAATGAAATGGAAATAGCCACTAAGTTAATATGTGTCGGAGTTGATGGTGTTGCTACAATGCAAGGACACAGGAATGGTCTTTGTGTTAGACTACAAATATCTATTACCCCATATTTGATCCCTATTCATTGCATGGCTCATAGAATGAATCTTGCATACAAAATTGTGGATACATTTACAAATGTTGTGAGAGTGGAAGAGCTTGTCCGTGAAATTCATGATTATTTTTTACGCAGTCCAAAAATATTTTTAGAGTTTCAACAGTTTGCACTAGGAGTTACTAAAGGTAAAAAACTATTAAAAGATGTAGATACTAGGTGGATTTCGATGTATCAACCGACATTTAGAGTTTTCAAAGAATATCAATCCTTGACAGGGTTTATGTATGCAAATCGTAGGGCAGTTGATAAGGCTAAATATTTGCTATTTTGAATGAGTGACTTTGAAACACTTCTCACATTGTGTGGTATTCTTCCAATGTTGGAAGAAATGAATACTTTGATCAAAATTGCACAAGAAAGATCGATTTATATTGTGGATTTCATCAGGGCGAGAAAACAAATTTGCATACATATTGATACGATGTACGCATCTAGTCAAAGTTTTATGGATCCCATGTTTGAGAGTTGGAGAGCATTAACAAACGTGAATGATCCTCAAAACTTTTTGAAGTTCAATATAAACGATCATCTATGTATTAATGTCCACGAAAAGGAAATACCTTTATATTATTTTGGTCAGCGAATGGATATAGCTACAAATGAAGTTGAGAAAATACCCATAACATACAACATATTTCATGTAGTTGTACACGATACAAAAATTAAACTAAAACAAATAGCAAAATCATTGACAAAAGAAATAAGAGACCATTTTCAAAGAGATGAATTGCTTGAGGCTATGGGTGTGGTTAATCCGATGTTTTGGGATCCTTGTAATGAATACCAGATTATAAATGGTTTGTTTCTCAAATACATGGGCACTCTTGCTAGCCATTTCAATAAACGTGTGGTAGTCAATGGTATTGAAATCAATGGCATTCTCAACAAAGATCTTTTGACAAAATAATCAAACTATTTTGGAACAACAATGTCTGCTCAAGTTTCACAACTCACTAACCATCATGAAATAGGTTCTATTTCACGTTTGTGGAGAATATTACATCCCAGTAGTATCTTACAACATACTATGAGTGAATATTTTCATTTATATGAATTATGTCAAACGATGATTTTAGGATCTATGGAAGATGAAAGGGTATTCAATGCATTATCATATGTAAAATCTAAAGTTTGAAATAGGTTGGACAAAAATTTGGAAAATTGTTTGAGAGTATATGTGTCGACCTATGAGGTGGAGAAGTTTCCTTATGAAAGAGCTTTGTCATATTGGAAATCTCTGGCAGAGAGAAGAGGTGTCACGAATACTGAGGATGATGAGGATGATGGTAACACTGATCAGATTGTGATGACAAAAATTTTGGGTATGAGTGCAGATGATTTTGTACAATCTAAAAAGAGTTTGTTCCAGCTTCCAGCATTATGATGCAAGGATGCTTTCATTTGATTTGATTTCACATATTATCATTTGATTTGATTTCACATATTATAATGAAAGGATGCTTTCATTTGATTTGATTTGATTTCAGCATTATAATGAAAGGAATATTGAGATTTAATTATAATTTGATACATGTATTTTTGATATCATTAATCATATAATATGAGATTAGACATGCCATTGGATACTCTGTATATCATAGCCCTCTGATTTGATTATGTATATTTGAATGAAATTGGATTATTTGATTACACATATGTTGATTAGAACACTGGATTATCTTTTATATCATAGACGTGTTATTGGATATTTTGTATATCATTTTACTTAAGCCTTGTTATTGAATTATTAGTCTAAATTTTCAAATTATTTAGTAGATTTGTATTGTATAAACCATTTATGGTAAAGTAAATATATGTTCTGCATTTCCAGTCATTTCAAATTATTTTATAAAACATAAAAGAACATTTTATTGCATCCACATAATTCAAAATTATTTAATGCATCCACACAAATAATCAAAACATCACAATATTTAAAACAAAATTTCAAAAAGATAATACAATTTTTTTGGAAATTGTCTCTTTTATTGATTTCAAAAAGATACCATTCTTTTACAATTTACAAAAAATATATGCAACATTTTTTGTTTCTCCTCAAATAAAAAACAACAATCTTCTACTATTCTTTCTGCATGGTGGCTGAAGTTCCAGCTGCATCTATCTCAATATCCTTTGCTTCCAATGCACCAACCCTAACCAAAATTTCAGTTGTAGTGTTGATCCCCGATAACAATAAACCTTCTTCCTTCGCTGGATCTTCTCTAAAAGGTGCATTCAGTTCTTTCTCATTTTCTTTCAATACAACCTCCACATCCAGGCCCTTATCTTTGATAAACTTCTTCAGCCAATTATTTTCTCTAACAATGTATTGTAATCTTTTCTTCACTTCAATAGCATTATTCACACTAATTTTTGTAGTCTTGATCAACGTTTTCATGGCACTGACTTGTTGCTTTAAGTGCTGAAAATTAGACTACAAAATACAAGTGAAAAAGGTTAATATTTATAAACAAAACATATTTAAGAAAAAAATGATTTTTAGTTAGATGTAAAACTTACATCAGCAGTAAGTCTTGCAGTTTTTGCAACTGCTACTTTCTTCTGATCTAGTGCCCATTCATTGAAATATGCCTGGGCCTCGGCATTGAGGTTTTCCAAATGATTCAGAACAATGGCCAGAACTTCATCACTGTATGTAGACTCGGCCTCCACGGTGCCAGATTCAACTTTATGTAGCAAAGCATCGAGCTTTTGGGGCTCATTCTCCACCTTTGAAAACAACTCCTTTCTCTTTGAAAAATTCTTATATCGGCCATTTATTGCTTTTATCAAAACCTTGGCTCGATATTCCCATTATTTTAATCTATCAATATCTACAAGAAGACTATTATGAACTATAGCTTTACATCTATTGGCTAATAAAATATTTTCTGGAAAATTTACTTTATCATCATCTGTCAGATGATGGGCGACGACTTGTTGGGGGGAAGAGGAAACTCCGGTGGCATCTGCTTCAACATTCTCTTCTTCTTCATCATTGCCCTATAGATCCTGAAGCATATCACTTGCCTTTAATGGGAAATTTTTAGGATTCATATCCTGATAAAGAAAATCATCATCTAGATTCCCAAAGGGCATTTGAGATGCGCTCTCTACATTTGAGAAATTCTCAAGGGTTAAAATTGGGAAAACAAAAACATTAGATTGAGACACAATGTGTGTCTAGGAAACACTTTTGGTTCCATGAGGTGGTGGTGTGAGGAATATTTTTCCATGCATGTGCGATTGGTTCCTCATCGGTGGTACCTGTTGTGGATGGATAGGGACTTGTTGTGTTAATTGTTGTTGTTGTGTTTGCGATTGTGTAGATGGTGGAGGCATCCTTTTTTTAGTATTTTGAATGTAACCGGTGCATCTACAAAATTTCACATGAAAATATAAATTAAATCTTGTGTAAAAACAATATCATAAAAAGAGATTAATTTTAACCAAACATACCAGACTCAGACTCTACAGTCATTGATGATGCAACCATTTGCCCTTTCTCTGAAAAATATTTAAAATACATCAAACTAAATATAATTTTAAATCATTAAAATACATCATTTAAAATAGTACTTTTGAATAATAAGGTTACCTTGTGAGTTGGAGGTAACTTCTTCGACGTCGACTACAACACATCCAGAAGTAATAGGAGCCGCAGGTGTATGTTGAATATGATCACCATGAGACCTCACACGTTTGGAGGGAGTTACTGGTGATGATTGTGACTGCATGTCAGAATCAGCAGACGCTTCTTGAATCCTAAATGTGGCATCCCTTTTACTAGAAGACTGAGATGCTCTTCTCTATTTTCAAAAGAAAATTAGAAAATAACAAGATTGATTGAAAAAAAAAATAAAGATATTCCAAAAAATAATTTTACCTGTATTTCATTCTCAGTCATGCCAATAGCCAACAAACTTGGGTGCAATGTAGTTGGAGGATTGCTTTTTGAATATTGAAGTAAGCTTCATGAAAAAGACAAAGAATAAAGTTGTTGGTTGTTACTGTATATGAAGATTGAATTTTTTGGGCACCCAGAAGGTCTTGTTTCAAGCGGTTGGAAATGTGCATGGACCAATCAAATCTGCCACCACCAATACATCGAATCAATAAGGATAATTCCCAAAAAGGCATTTTTGTAGGTCGTGACATTTTCTCCTCTACGCCTTTCCTGACTTCTTTCGATCGTGATTTCACGACATGTCGCGAAATCGTGTCATTTTTGCTCTACGCCTTTCCTGTCTTCTTTCGGTTACGATTTCGCGACATGTCATGAAATCGTGACATTTTTGCTCCACGCCTTCTCTCTCCTTCTTGAGTCATGAAAATGTGACATGTCGCGATATCGCGACACTTTTCTCTGTCGCGATATCGCGACATCAAAGCAAACACTTAGAAATTTTTTGTGTCGATGCAAGATTGCTCTACTGCCACCGGATGCTCCTGCATCAGACACCCGAGGTGGATTGAGAAGTGTCCTTTACTTCTATACTGTTGGAGGAAGACCCAGGCGGTCGACCTCTATTTTGGACAACCAAGTTGCATCTTCGATAGGTCTGCCCTTCCACTTGACCAGATATTCAGAATACTGTCTGTTCCTAGTACTTCTGCCTGCTCGAGTGTCTAGTATTTCCTCGATCTCGTCTGCTGCTGGAGTAGATGTTGGAATACTCCATAATTTTGTACTTGGTGTCTCGCTACTGCCTCCTTCATGATACTCTACCAAATCTGCAATGTTAAAAATAGGTGATATGTTAAGGCCACTTGGCAATTCCACTTCATACGCATTGCTCGAATCTCGTTTTCCTATAATTCGGCATGGTCCAAACTTCTTCATCTTCAACTTGTTATAGGTTTTAGCAGGAAACCTCTCTTTTCTCAAATGAACCATGACTTCATCACCCACTGCGAATTCCTTGAACCGTCGCTTCTGGTCTGCCCTTGTCTTATATTGGTTGTTCATGTTAGTAATGTGCTTCTTCACTTCTTCATGCACACTCTTTAGATGCTCTGCAAAGTCCTCAGCCTTAGCACTGCACTTTTCCCCTGTATCCATCTTCCTCAACTCAGAAGCACTCCTTGGACTGCTCCCATATATTATCTGGAATGGAGATTTGTTAGTACTCCTATTGACAGAATTGTTGTATGCAAATTCTGCCTATGGCAAAACCAAATCCCATCCCGTGGGTTTATCTCCTATCAAGCATCTCAATAGATTTCCTAGACTTCTATTCACCACCTCCGTTTGGCCATCAGTCTATGGGTGGTATGCAGAACTGAATTTCAAATCTGTCTTCAATTTCTTCCACAAGGTTCTCCAGAAATGCCCAACAAACTTGGTATCTCTATCAAAAACGATACTCTTTGGTAGACCATGAAGTCGTACCACCTCTTTGAAAAATAAACCTGCAACGTGAACTGCGTCACTAGTTTTCTGGCAGGGGATAAAATGTGCCATCTTTGAAAACCTGTCAACCACCATGAATATGGAATCATTTCCCCGTTGCGTCCTTGGTAGACCAAGAACGAAATCCATACTGACGTCCTCCCATGGTCTCTCTGGTACAGGTAATGGCTGATATAATCCAGTGTTCTAGCTCACACCCTTTGCCATCTGGCATACTCTACAGCTTTGTACAAACCTCTTCACATCTTGCTACAGTTGTGACCAATAGTAGTTCTCACTAACCAGGGCAATGGTCTTGTCTCGACCAAAATGTCTAGCCAGCCCTCCACTGTGTTTCTCCTTGACTAGATTTTCCCTCATTGAACTCCTTGGAATGCATAATTGACTTCCTCTAAACAACATTCCATCTTGGATCAGAAAATCCAACCACTTGGTCCTGTCCAAAGTGACAGGTGCCAAGCAAGCCTTCCAAGCTTCTACAAAATTAGGATCTTCAGGGTACAAACCCTTCAATTCATCAAATCCTACCACTTCCACCTTCATTTCTGTCAACAAACACCGCCTTCTACTTAAGGCATCTGCAACTCTGTTTGACTTTCCGCTCATGTGCTTCAACACAAAGGTATAACTCTGTAGAAACTCAACCCATTTTAGGTGCCTCTGATTTAGCTTCCCTTGGCTATTAATATACTGTAAGGCCTGATGATCAGTATATAGAACAAACTCTTTTGGCAACAAGTAATGTTGCCACTTCTTTAGAGCCTGAACTATAGCATAAAACTCTTGATCATAAACTGAATACTTCTTCCTAGCATCATTGAGTTTCTCACTAAAGTAAGCAATAGGTTTACCTTCTTGACTCAAAACAGCTCCTATGGCACTACCACTAGCATCACAATCCACCTGAAATACCTTATTAAAATCTGGAAGTGCCAAAATAGGTTGCTCTGTAACCTTCTTCTTCATCATATCAAATCTCTTATCTGCTCCTAAGGTCCACTTGAATTCTTTCTTATCCCCTCTCATTGTTTTTGTAAGGGGTGCACAAATACTGCTGAAATTCCTAATGAATTTCTTGTAAAAACTTGCTAGACCATGAAATGATCTTACCTCAGTCGTGCTTCTCGGAGTAGGCCATTCAATGATAGCTCTCACCTTTTCTGGGTCCATTTTTAGACCTTTGGCTGAGATGACAAATCCTAGGTACACTAACTCTTTCTTCATGAAATTACACTTCTTTAGATTTATTAACAACTGCTCCTCCCACAGCTTCTCAAAAACCCTTCTGACCTGCATCAGATGCTCTTCCAGGGTTCTGCTAAATATTAAAATATCATCCAAATAGACAATGATGAATTTGCCTAAAAATTCTTTCAATACCTCATTCATCAACCGCATGAATGTGCTTGGTGCATTGGTTAGCCCAAATGGCATGACCAACCATTCATACAAACCTTCTCTTGTCTTGAAGGTTGTCTTCCATTCATCTCCTTCTCTGACATGAATCTGATGATAACCACTCTTCAGATCAATCTTTGTGAAGTACTTGGCTCCACTCAAACAAGTCCATAATGTCATCCATCCTTGGCAATGGAAATCTATACTTTATGGTGATCTTGTTAATGGCTCGAGAGTCTGTACACATTCTCCACTCTCCATATTTCTTTGGTGCTAGTACTGCAGGTACTGCACATGGACTCAAGCTCTCCCGAATCAGTCCCTTTTTCAGCAACTCTTGGACTTGCCTGTTCAGCTCTTCAGTTTTTGTAGGAGTCATTCTATGTGTTGCCTTATTGGGTAAACTAGATCCTGGTACCAAATCTATATGGTGACTGATCTTCCTCACTGGTGGTAAACCCTCAAGCACATTATCAGATACAATGTCAAGAAATTCTTCTAATAGTCCTAAGACTTCTACAGGGGTATCCTTGCATTCTTCCTTCCTAACTCTAGGAATTAATGCATAGCACATATGCTCATGCTTTAAACTATCCAAAAATCTTCCCCCTTCAACTAAACAGATTCTAGAGCTGCTACATACCTTTTCATCCGCCTCCTTCAAGGGCTTCATCTTATGGCGCACTCCATTCTTCGTCACTGAGTAAGTGTTGGCGCGACCATCATGCACTGCACACCGATCAAACTGCCATGGCCTCCCCAACAACAAATGGCAAGCATCCATAGGCAGGATGTCACACAGGACCTCATCACAGTACTTCCCAATATTAAATTTCACCGAGCATTGCTCACTGACCAAGGCCCTATGGTCCTTCTATAACCATGCAATCCGATATGGATGCGGGTGTCCCCTTCTCTTTAACTGTAACTTGGTAACCATTTCTTCTGAGACCAAGTTATCAGTACTACCATTATCTATAATAATGTTACAGACCTTACCCGAACTTCTGCACCTTGTGCAAAATAGGCTCCTTCTCTGGTCTGATCCTTTCTCCTCATTCAACAGGGTCCTCCTTGTAACCATAACTTCTCCTCCTTCTGCCTCCTCAGAATGTTCTGATTCAGCACCTTCATCGGCTATAGCAACTCTGGTAGGACCCTCAGGTCTCTTATTCGTCCCTTCTCGATGTTGTGGACACTCGTATGCTCGATGTCCTTCTTCGCCACAGTGGAAACAGGTTCCACGAAATCCTCCCCTTCCAAATCCACGTCTAGATCTACCTCTCCCCCTTGGGTAACCATTGTTCTGATTACGGGGTTGGTAGGTGTTCCCCTCTTCCTGATCTTGGGTATTACTAGTTTCACCAGCCTTCTTCTGATCCTTATATTTTTCTCCACTGGTCCTTCCACCAGTTCTTCCCCCATGACCTCTTCCTCTTTGCTTACCCTCAAACCGTCTGTTCAGCTTCTCTTCGACTTTGAGGGCAAACTGGTAAGCATCCTCGATGGTGCTCATCCTAATCAGACTCAACTCTTCTTGAATACTGGTTCTCAACCCATTGATGTAACGGGCCACCTTCTCCCTGTTAGCCTCTGCATGGCCAGTTCTGATTGAGATCTAGTAGAACTCCTCTGTATATTCTTGTGATAGATCTGTTTGACTATCTCAAACTCTGCATTTTTCTCAATAGGTCCAATTCATAATCTACAGGAATAAACTGTCTCTTCAACTTCTCTACCATTCGATCCCATCTGGTTATCTTTTCCTTTCCTCCTCTATTTCTTTCTAGTTGCACTTCTTTCCACCATATGCAAGCATGGCCTTTCAACTTTGTTTTTGCAAACTTGATCCGATCTGGATCTACAACCTCCTCATACTCAAAATATTCCTCCATATCATTGATCCAATCAATTAACTCCTCTGAATTGAGACTCCTAGAATACGTGGAGACATCAAACTTTGTCTTCTTCCCGATCCGAGATATAGCCTTGATTAATCTAGGCTTTGTAGGATCCGTTGCTTCTTCTACAACCGATGGTTCATCAACCTCCCAAGCTTCATCTTCACTATGGTCCTCTCTCCTTGGTTCAACCCCTCTTCGCAACTCCTCTTGCAGAGCTTGCACTTGCCTCTGCAAAGCTCTAAAATCTTCTTCAGGTACCACATTCCTTCCACCACCACGGTTTCTTCATGGAGGCATTCTTCCTCACTCTCTTCTCACAACCCTTCCACAGATCCTGGTGCAAACTGCCTCACTTTCGATGATCTACTCACACACTCAGGAACTCCCGCTCTAATACCACTTGATGGGGATCCACAAATAGCTCACAACAGATTCTTAATTCTCATTCATTACAGTTGAAAAAAATGATTTACAATAATGGCAGTAGTCTGCCATTTAAAACTCCTTTATCCTAAAAGATAGTTATTTTCTTTTCTCTTACAACATCTTTCGCCCAGGAAGAAAAACAGTCTAAACTGGTCCAGAATCGCCCTCTTGCCTTCATGACTGCAACTATGGCTCAGCAGTTCTTCGACCCTTGTGCATGCCTTCGCTTCCCCTTTTAAAATCTTTGGCATGACTCTTCGTTTCCCTTTTTTGACCCTTCGTTTCATTTCTCGTGCCTCTTCGTTGTCTTCGCTTTCGAACGCCTTTCTTTTCGATCCTTGATCTTCGTCTGCTTTCACTGCACCTCGGTGCCACGTGCTTTCAGTGCTGCCACTGTAGGCTCTGTCCACCTGTCAACCATTGATGACGTTCGGTATACCACCGCTCGGTAGATTCCTCTGTAACGGCCCTTGTAACCACCTGCGCTTTCTTTTCTTTCGTTGGTCGTGAAAATGTGACATGTCGCGATATCATGACACTTTCGGCTTCCCTGCCTTCCTGCCCTCTTCGAGTCATGAAAATGCGACATGTCGTGATATCGCGACACTTTCGGCTTCTCTACCTTCCTGCCCTCTTCGAGTCGCAAAAATGCGACATGTCACGATATCGTGACACTTTCGGCTTCTCTACCTTTCGCCATTCTTCGAGTCATGAAAATACGACATGTCGTGATATCGTGACACATTTTCTCCCTTGTGCCTTCTCTCATCCTTGGGTCACAAAAATGCGACATGTCACGATATCACGACACCTTTTCTTCCTTGTGCCTTCTCTCGTCCTTGGGTCACAAAAATGCGACATGTCGCGATATCATGACACTTTTTCTCCCTTGCGCTTTCTCTCGTCCTTGGGTCACAAAAATGCGACATGTCATGATATCATGATACTTTTTCTCCTTTACGCTTTCTCTCATCCTTTGGTCGTGAAAATGCGACATGTCGCGATATCATGACATCTTTCCCTTCCGGCCCTTCTTTCTCCTTTTCGATCACAAAATTGTGACATGTCGTGATATCATGACATCTTTCCTTCCTACCTTCTCCTCGCCTCTAGGGTCATGAAATCGCGACATGTCGTGATATCGCGACAGTTTCCTTCCTTGCTTCCTTTCTACTTCTTCGGTCGCGATTTCGCGACATGTCGCGATATCGCAATAGTTTCCTTCCTTGCTTCCTTTCTGCTTCTTTGGTCATGATTTCGCGACATGTCATGAAATCATGACATTTTCTCCTCTGTGCCTTTCCTGACTTCTTTCGGTCGTGATTTCACGACATGTCACGAAATCGCGACATTTTTGCTCCATGCCTTTCCTGTATTCTTTCGGTCACGATTTCACGTCATGTCGCGAAATCGTGACATTTTCACTCCACGCCTTCTCTCTCCTTCTTGAGTCATGAAAACATGACATGTCACGATATCGCGACACTTTTCTCTATCGCGATATCGCGACATCAAGGCTAACACTTAGAAAAAAAATTGTCGATGCAAGATTGCTCTGCTTCCACCGGATGCTCCTGCATCACATTAGGGGGATGTTGATGTTCAACAGTGGTATCTTCATTACTCCAACAATTTCAGAGGTGTAAATTCATTCAAAATATCTTCTAGGAGTTCTTAAAATATTCTTGATGTTGGGGCAATATAAGTTCTTGAATGCCACTTTGGAATGAAGAGGAGAGGAAGAGCTAGTTATTTCTACATGAAAACGACTTGAAAATGGCTCTAAAATAGTCTTTAATAGGTCTGGAAAAACCCAAGAAAAAGCTTTGAAATGCCTTATAAAATGCTTGAAACACCCTAGAAAATGATCAGAAATACCTTGAATAACACTCTGAAAACCATTTGAAAACACTGCAAAACCCCTTTGAAAATGCTACCAAAACTCTCTGAAAACGCTCTAAAAACCATCTAAAAAGGCTTTGAAATCGTTGTGGAAAATGCTCTAAGAATGTTGGAAAAAACTCTGAAATTGCATTGTAAAATGTTGTGGGAAAGATGAAAAATTACCCTACATTTTTATTTATAGAATTTTACATCACTAAAGTTAATAGATGTGCAACACATGGTAGAGGAGATAACACGTGGTAGCTTCTTATTGATGATCTTTGGTGGTCATTGTTTGATATTCACCATATGTCAGTCACCCTATGGCCAGTCACCACATGTCAGTTGCCTTATGGCTAGTCACCATCCACTAGTCACCATTTGTCAGTTACCATCTACCAGTCACCATCTGCTAGTCGCCATCTTCCAGTCGCCTTATGCTAGTCACTGTCTGCCAGTCACTGTCTACTAGTCTCCATCTACTAGTCGCCTTATGTTAGTCATATTGTGTTACTCACCTTGTACCACTCACCTTATGTCAGTCACCTTTTGTTATTTTCCATATACCACTCACCTTGTGCCACTCACCATATGCTAGTCACCATATTCCAGTCACCTTCTACCAGTCACCATCTACCAATCACAATCTGCCAGTCACCTTCTTCCAATCACCTTCTGCTAGTCACCTTCTACCAATCGCCATCTTCCAGTCACCATCTACCTATCGCCTTGTGCCACTCACCTTTTGTCACTCACCTTCTACCACTCGCATTCTACCAATCACCTTTTGCCACTCACCTTTTGCCAATCACCATTTAAAATTTTTGATAGTTTATGTATAAAAATTCAAAAATTTACCATATTTTGATACATTTTTTGCAAAATTTTGAAAAAATTATCCCAAAAATTATACACCATTCACCTAGATTCGCCCTAATTTTATAATTACTTTTTCGGTACTACCCCTTATGCATAACTCTGATTAGCTCTATTTTCACTGTTTTACATTGTATTTTTTTATGTTTGCAAACCTAAAAAATGCCTCTAAATAAAATTCATGCCCCGCCCATACAGGCCATGAATTTGGCTTACTAGACTCATGCTCCCTCATTACAGGGTATGAATTTGGTCAATTAGGGCTTGGGGGTAAAGTTTTGCTTCCCAAAACCCTAATTTGTTGCCTACATTTTAGCTTTATGTCACTTGCATTCTGTTTCATTTCATTTTATTGTTGCATGTCCATTCCATTTTGCTTTTGCTTGTTCCAAAGGTCAAAGATCATTTTACTTTTGAACGGTAGGCTAGAACGACCAAGAGGGATTGACTGCTACATCTCCAAGCTCAATATTATAATGGCCTAAGTAAGGCCCCAAATATTGTTCAAATTTTCTATGGTTTGTAAGTTATTTCATAGGTTGAAGTTGTTTGGATATTCTAAAAACAAGTTAAAGCTAGGATCGACCATCAAACCAAGTAAGTGCCCTAATAGATCTTTAGGTTGTTTGGTGAGTGTCATTCTTTTTCATTTCATATTTTGATCATAAAGTAAAAAGAAAATATTTGAATTTTATTTCTAGGTATTTGAAATAATACAATCATATAGTTTGCATCCTAGGGTTAACTTTGTTTGTGCATTCTCTTAAACCCTTGTTCAAAAGAGAGAGATCTATTTCATTATAAGTTAGGGTTTAGTCATCATCCAAAATCAAGAATCATTCTTGGGTTAGTTTCTTGTCTTGTTGCATCTTTGTTTGTCTTACATTATCCTTTCATTTCATAGCTTAGATTTTAGAAAAGCCAAACATAGGTTTTTACTTAGTATACACATCAAACATTCCATCCCCAAAATTTTAGCAAGTCCTTAAACTATTCTTGGTGAACTCCTTGATCCCCAAGCCCCTGAGTGTATATAATATAACACACCCCCATGGTCACCTCGGCTCCTAGCAGATCTAGTCGAGAATCATATGCGATAGGGTATTTTTTTCCCTCTACAAAAGTATTAAGTTTACCATTGTTAGGGTAAAATAGGTAGTATATTACATTATACTACATAGGTTATTACATCTACTTTTCTACCATAGGAGATATTTACTATTCTATGAATTACCTTCTAGTTAACTAAGGTTAATAACTAAATATCTTATGATATTTAGTTAGGTTGTTAGAATAAATCTATTATTAATCACCGTTAGCGCTTCTAATGCTATGAAAAGGATTGAAAATCCAACTAAGTGTTCTATTATTTACAAATCATTATATAGGCACTAATGGCCCAAAATACATAACCAACCCATGAAATCATGGATTTGATTCAATACGCTTCAACCAAAAGCTACAAAGGTGCAAAGGAGAATGCACGTAAACTTCTAAGTTAAGATTGCTAACTAGAAGATCCATTTTAGCTAACTTGAAGCACACACTTCCTACTTTGAGTTCACACTTGCTAACTAACACTCTAAAAGACAACTAGAAGACAACTAGTGCCCACAAGTGCATGTGAGAAAGAGACTCACTTACAATATGAATTTGCTAGAAATAAACTAAGCAAACCTAAGCTAGGAACTACTAGAGGGGTCATATGAAAGATCTAACATCAATCCTCATCATGCCTCCCCACAATAGAAGCATTGGACTCCAATGCTTTCAAAAGAATAGGAAAGTCACGAGACATCGATGAAAAGAAATCCAACGAGCATGATGCGGCAGCTGTCCTCGTCGAGCCACAAGATATGAGGTGGTAGACCACTGGCGAGTCTGTCGAGTCTTCGTGTCATAGATCTGATCTGCATCCAATGGTAAGCGTAGCCTCGGGAACCACGTCCACGGGATGAGCGATAGGCTGGTGCAATCTCCAATGTAGAGTCAAAGTACAACTTCAAGAGATCTACATTGACGACGTCATGAATTCCCAAGTGTGCGGGAAGATCAAGGCGAAAAGCATTCTCGGACACCTGCTGAAGAATAGTATAAGGCCCATAGCGAATTGGTTTGATTTTGCTATGAGTCTTATCAGTGAAACGTCGCTTGTCAAGATGCAACCAAACTTTATCACCAACTTTGAAAAGGATGAGGAATTCGATGTCGATCCATGGCCTTTTTCTACTGCTTGCTGCTGTGTCTTTTGCAAAATCTCAACCACCTTTGATTGAAGATTGTGCAAGTGTTGAACAAATGAGTGTGCCTTGTCTTGCTCCTTCCGAAGATGTGAAGTGACAGGAGAAGGCAAAGACAAAGGTAACTCATAAGGTGCCAAGGGCTGAAATCCCATACAAACTTCAAAGGGTGAATGACCTGTAGAAGAGTGTAGGGCCCTATTATAGGCATGTTCAATATGCGTGAGACTCAAGTCCCACTTTTTTGGTGAAGCGTGATGATAGATTCGCAAACTTTGCACAAGTGTACGGTTTACCACTTCAGTCTGCCCATCGGATTTGCGGATGATAGGCGGTAGAAAAGTTAAGGGAAACTCCCAAAATCTTCCACAAAGAATGCCAAAAGTGACCCACAAAGCGTGAATCACGATCCGAGATAATCTCTGGTAGGTAGACCAAAGGAACGCCAAATGCTTGTCAAAGAAAAATTGAGCTAAGTCTGATGGAGAACTTGTCTTGCGGCATGGAATAAACTTAGCCATTTTGCTGAATCTGTCAACCACCACGAACACACAATCATGTTGGCGCACTTGTCATAGGAA
Source organism: Wollemia nobilis (assembly GCA_028583015.1). NCBI lineage: Eukaryota > Viridiplantae > Streptophyta > Pinopsida > Araucariales > Araucariaceae > Wollemia > Wollemia nobilis. Next base: position 1,163,590 of record JAQPPZ010002729.1, on the reverse strand, counting down.
AACCACTAACCAAGTCCATGGAAATGCTTTCCCAAGGACGGGAAGGAATGGGCAAAGGCATGCCTAAGCCAAACTTTCTATTAGCTGGTTTTGAGCGACAACAAAGCGCACTACTGCTTGAGAAATCTCAACACATCCCTCTGCATTTTTGGCCAATAGAAAAATCGTTGCAAATGATGAAGTGTTTTATGCTTCCCAAAGTGACCACCATAAAGTGTAGAATGAGCTTCCTTAAGAAGTGACACTCTAGGCTCACAAGGAACACAAACCTTGTCCAATTTGTAAAGAAGTCCTTCTTTGATGTAGAAATCTTGGAAAGGACGCAAATTGGAAGAAGAAGGCTTACTCACTTGCTCAAATATTTTTCCAAAATCAGGATCCTGAGAATACTGATTAGGCCAAGTCTGAAATCCCAAGTGTGAAGTGGACATAACTGTTAAGGCAAGAGCGGTTGGAGGCCTACTCAAACAATCAGCAACAGTATTACTCTTCCCCTTTTTGTACTTGATCACCAAGTGAAATTGTTGGAGGTAAGAGGCCCACTTCATATGTCTTGATTCTTCAATTTTACTTTGAGATTGTAAAAACTTGAGAGGCATATGATCAGTGTGTACTACTGTATCTTTTCCCAAAAGATAGTGTCTCCAATACTTAATGGCTTGAACTAAAGCATACAACTCCTTGTCATATGTAGAATAGTTCAACTTAGCAGGAGAAAAAGTTTCTGAATGATAAGCAACTTGGATGACCATTACTGTTTGAGCACAGACTCCTAAGGCAACTTTAGAGGCATCTGTTTCAATCTCAAAAGGTTGAGAAAGGTCGGGTAAAGTTAACACGGGTGTTGTACACAATTTCTTTTTGAGTTTCTCAAAGGCAACTTCTTGGCTTTTCTCCCAATGAAATGGAGTTTTGGACTTAGTGAGATAATGCAATGGAGGTCGCAAGGGTGGAATATTGAGGAATGAACTTGCGATAAAAATTCGCAAGTCCTAGGAAACTCCTTAACTCAGTGAGAGTTGTAGGAGGGGACCACTTAAGCAAAACATCAACTTTTAGGGGATCTACCTGAATTCCACTCTCACTAATCACATAGCCAAGGTAAGAAACTGAAGTATTGCCAAAAGAACACTTGGAAGAGTTGGCATATAATTGATTCTTCGCAAGAAGATCAAGGGTTTTCTGGATATGCCTAAGGTGTTCCTCCCAAGTTTTTGAGAAAATCAATATATCATCAAGATATATAATGACAAATTTGTCAAGGACTTCACGAAATACATCATTCATCAACCTCATGAAGGTTGCGGGAGCATTAGTAAGACCGAAGGGCATGACCAACCATTCAAAGAGGCCCATCTTCGTCTTGAAAGCTTGTCTTCCATGTATCCTCGGCTTGGATACGCACTTGATGATATCCACTTTTGAGATCTATTTTTGAAAAGAACTTAGCTCCTTGAAGCTGATCTAATAAATCATCAATGCGGGGTAAGGGATATCTATTCTTCACAGAAATTCTGTTCAAAGCACGAAAATCAATGCATAATCTCCAAGTGCCATCTTTCTTAAGAACTAACAAAATAGGTGAGGCACAAGCAGAAGTACTTTCCTTAATGAAACCCTTAGACAACAAATCTTCTATTTGCTTTTTTATTTCTTCATTTTGCAAAATAGATTGTCTATACATGGGAGCATTAGGAAGAGAAGAACCTGGAATTATTTCAATGTTGTGATTAATTGTGCGAATTGGAGGAAGAGACTTTGGCTCCTGAAATATGTGTGAATAACTTTGCAATATTTTATCCATTGAAGAGTGTTGCTTTGTAATGGATGTAGATGTAGAAGTGTTTTGAGAGCGAATGAAAATTAGAGCAACATCACCACCTTTCTTAATTACTCTTTTCGTTTGCTTGGAACTTAGAATGATATTAGGAGTGTTGGTGCTTTTAATGAGAAAGACCTTACCATATTTTTGAAGTGTGTAGGTTCTTTTAAAAGCATCATAAACAGCTCTCCTATCATACTGAAAAGGTTGTCCAAGCAAAATCCCACAACAATCCATAGGAGTCACATCACAAGTGACTTGATCTATGAACTGTGGGCCAAGTGCAAATTTTAAAGTGCAAGTGTGAGTGATTTCTGAGCCTCTTCCACTATCCTTCCAACCCAAAGAATAAGGTTGAGGATGAGGCTCCATAGGTAACTTCAAACGCTCGACAATGGACCTCGCAATTAGATTTTTCTGCGAGCCATTGTCCACTATACAATCGAGTTGCAAAGTTGTGAAGTAAGTGGGCTCGAGTGATGAACAAAGCATCACGAGCCCCATCCGAAGAACTTACATTTACTAAGGTAACTTCATTAAGCTTACCTCGTAATTCCGTATATACTCTACTCTCTCCTACAGACTCAAGGGGACCCTTGGAAGCATCCTCCTCTTGAGTAGTAATCACTAAACTCTTCTTTTTGAGCTTAAAGCAATCAGCTTTCTCATGCCCTTTCTTCTTACAATAATTGCAGAATTTCTTAGAAGAAGAAGATGAAGATTTAGAAGAAGAAGAAGAAGGAGTAGAAGCGGAAGGGGAAGGAGAAGAAGGAGATGGAGAAGACACATTCTTCTTTTGAGCAAAATTCTTCTTTTGTGAGAAAGAATTATTCCCTTTTGATGAGTTTCCAACCACTTGAGTAACGAGTGTGCGGAATGCACTGCGATTGCGCCTTGAACTTGTCCTCCGTAAGTTGCGCTCGGTTGAAAACTTGATTCAATGTTTCCATAGAAACAAACATTAGTTCCCTGTACAAATGCTCCAACAAGCCACTTTGAAACTTGAGAATCAAACCTGGAACATCATCCTCCACATTCACAAGTATTCGAACTCGTTAAATTGGAAAATATATTCTTGTACAGACATATTAGTACCTTGGCGAAAACGAAACCATTTAATAACCAATTCTCTAGAATAATTTGAAGGATAGAAATTGGTCTTAAGACATTGTACAAGCTCATCCCATGTGGTGAGTTCTTGTCCTCGTTTTCGTTCCACAAGTACTTTGGCTAAGCGAGAAAGTTTAAGCTTAGCATAAGGCACTACATCATCTTCTGAAAGTTGAGAAAAAGCAAACCAAGAACTCATGTCAAGAATCCAACTATTCAAGACATCAGGGTTCCTGGATCCATCATACAATGGAACTTCACAACGAACTCTCAAACGAGAATCGTGAGTAGAAGTTGAGGCATTATGCAAAGAAATGTCATTTACCTTCATGGCAAGATTGCCAAGGACTTCTGCCATGGTAGTGTCATTAGCCTTATCTGCCAAAGTGTTTACAACATGGGCCAATTCTGCCACTTGGGCAGCCAAGTCAGAAGCCATGTGTTCTCGGGTATAAGCCAGAAGTAAAGTTTAAGAAAGCACTAAATCAAGGAAGTACAATGCAAATTTCCTTGTTACAATGGAGTGCTGCTTAAAATTGAAAATTTACTCCTAAGGCTATAAATTTTGAAATTTTTAAACTAATATAAAGTGCAAAATTTAAAATTTATTAATTTAAAAATAACTTAATCAAAAATTAAATTTCAATTAATCAAAAGATTAAAGAATTTAATTAAGTTATTAAAAATTAAATTAATAAAAATGAAATTTTTAAACATGCAACTTTAAAATTAGTAAAAATTTAAAATTTTACAATAAATTTACCCTCTTTCTTCTGTTGAACTGGACAAAACTGAACTGCATGAAAATTTTTGCATGCACCTAAATCATGCACTGCACTCTTCCCGAGGCCGAGGTACAGTTGTCGAGGTTCCAAATTTGAACACTGGTAAAAACCCAGCAGAGGGAAAACTCTGGTGCGGGTTCCCAAGCCGCGCACCCGTGCGGCTGCTCTAAGCGCCGCCGTCGGCACTGCCGAAGGACAACGTAGCCAGGCCTCCTGCCTGGCTACGGTGCTGTCTCTTCTGACAGCCCGGTCAGATCGTCGACCCCGACGACGGCAATGACTGTCGAGCCGTGCTGACTCCCGGGCTGTCGAGCGACGAGCTGCGTCGCTACCGACGAGCAGCACGGGCGGGAGGCCGACACGCCGTCGGTCGTGACGAGACAGCGTCTGTCACGCTCGACAAAACTGTCAGGCGTCAGCCTGACACTGTCAGTCGATGCGCTTCGGGCCTCGGTCGTAGCACTATTGCGGGACAGCCTCGATCGAAGTGCTATCACGGGACAGCCTCGACCACAGTGCTGCCGCTGGACAGCCTCGGCCCAGCCTGACGCTGTCGTGCCGAACAGCGTCGGTAAGACAGTCGAAGGCTGTCGGCTGTCGGCCCTCGGCTGCCCCCTGCCGCAAATGCGCGCGTCGGGGTGCCGCAACATGGTTGGCCGACCGCCTGTCGAACGCAGCCGAAGGCTGCCGAGGCTGCCGAATGCAGCCGAGGTGGGCCGAGTGCTGCAAAAAATATTAAAATAATTGACTTTTTTTTTTTTTTTACAATAACAATTATTTGCAGCCAAATCAATATATTAAACAAAATAATATATCAATTAAAAAGAAAAAGCTTTCTAAGACAAATTTAAAAAAATTTAAAAATTAACCAGGGGGGGTTAATCCAAAATTTGAAAAGCTTGAAATTATGAAAATGTGAGCAACCAGCTCCCACCAGTAGCTCTCCTTTCAAGATCCGGTCGACACACGACCAGCGTTTGAAAGGCACCCAGATCTAAGTCGACACACGACCTAGCTTTGGAAGTCCTCCTGGAGCTCTTCAGTACTCAAAAATGGGGGGGCAGCAGGGTCAAATGGCTCCCTAATCCTAATTGGACCGTAGCTACGATCCAATCCCTTCCAAGGATCGGTATACGAAGAACTCTGGGGCAAACTTTTCCTATACTTCTTAAGCATAAGCAAAAAGTTGGATCGAGGGGTTTGTCGGTGAAGGAACTTCCTTCTCCGAATGGTTTTCAAGCTCCCTTTGGGCTTAAACCGAGTCCTCAATGAGAATACGTTTCTCATAATATTTCTATCTCCTATCCTCTCACCTCACAAGCCCTAGTGCAAACATGAACTAGGCTCTGATACCAATGAAAAGGATTGAAAATCCAACTAAGTGTTCTATTATTTACAAACCATTATATAGGCACTAATGGCCCAAAATACATAACCAACCCATGAAATCATGGATTTGATTCAATACGCTTCAACCAAAAGCTACAAAGGTGCAAAGGAGAATGCACGTAAACTTCTAAGTTAAGATTGCTAACTAGAAGATCCATTTTAGCTAACTTGAAGCACACACTTCCTACTTTGAGTTCACACTTGCTAACTAACACTCTAAAAGACAACTAGAAGACAACTAGTGCCCACAAGTGCATGTGAGAAAGAGACTCACTTACAATATGAATTTGCTAGAAATAAACTAAGCAAACCTAAGCTAGGAACTACTAGAGGGGTCATATGAAAGATCTAACATCAATCCTCATCATGCTAAGTGGTTAATAAACCTATTTTGTAACCTACTTAAGCTTCTAAATTGAATGCAATTTCTAATGTTCGATTGATAATTATTTTGCTTAATATTTCATGCATTTTTCTTCATTGGCATCAGAGCCAATCCCTATTTTGCTCGCCCGGAGGACTGGTGATGGTCGGAGCGCCCGTAGGCCCATCACTGGCCAGGCCAACTCGACCTGCCAGTGCCTAGGCGTGCACTCGTAGGATCCACCCTGGCCAGGTCAGATCGACCTGCCAGTAGCGAGGCATCCTTGGTGATCGACCAGGGCTAGCCGATCCACCTAAGCCCGATCGGGCTAGGTGATCGACCGCCCTCGCGATCGACCAAGCCCCTAGAGTCGACAATGATTCACTATCGATGGGCTCCATGGTCGAAGCCTGAGGCGGTTGGAGCCTCGGCTCCCGCTAACGCAGCCAGGGCCCGCAGAGCCACGTGGGCCCAGGAGCCACGTGGCTTCATCACCGCTCGGGAGAGCCGAGAGGGCAGGAGCACCCTCCCCCTCCCAGCTGGACACACGTGGGACCCAACATCGAGATTCGAGAGGGTAGGAGCGCCCTCCGATCCTCGACAACCTCGGGATCCACAAGGGCAGGAGGCCCTCCGATCCCTGAATCTGACCTATCACATCGGGACACGTGGGACAGACTCAGATCGGACACGTGGTGGACAACCACTAGACTGGACCCGACACCGATCGAACACGTGGCGGACAACCACTGGACGGGACCCGACGCGATGACACAACTGGCCCCACCCCCTGGCGCGACGTGGCGGCATCCAAAAGGGTGGGCATGACACATCGATTGCCCATAGGCAATCGACATTTGAGGGGAGGACTCAGGCTTATAAAGCCTTATGCATCCCAAATCGGGATGCATGTGGGATAAATCCCACAGAACAAATTAAGGGGTCACGACCACCTTAAATACCAGCCCCGCCACCTTCGTATCAAACCGACCGGTGGCTTGGTTGGCCAAGGCGGCCGCCTAGCACCCACGAGGGCACGCGATCGAGTCCCGACGCCTCCAAAACCAGGTTTTTTAAAAAGCTTTGGTGTTTTTCGATCAAATTTTTCATTTTTCTAAAGTTTTTAGCTATATAAAATATTTTTTTGATTTTTTTTATAATTTAGTTAAAATTGGTTTTAAAAATTCAATTTTTAGCCAAATTGAATTTTTTTTTCCAATTTTTTTCTTAAATTATAGGAATTTGATCTTAAATAAATATTTTTGCTTTATAAAACTTAGAAAACTTGAAACAAAACACCAAATCATTTTGCCTTAAAAGTTTCATAGTCAAAATTGTGTTTTCTCTCAATTGGAGACAAAGGAGACATAGGAACCTCTTTTTTGCAAAATTTAAAACCTTCTTCAACATTTTTTTTGCAATAAACTCCTCAGAAGTTCTATAGTTTTCTTCATTCATTTTTGGAGATATAAGACATAGAATCTCAACAATTCTATTGCAAAACAAATAGAAAGCCATGATTGAGGAAGCATAAAGGTCATCTCATTTGCAACAAAACAAAAAAACTTTGCTTTTGTTTTCTCCTTCAAGAAAGGAGACATAAGACATAAAATAGCAATTTTTTTGTTGTAAAATTGAGATCTCTTAAACCAATTTTTTTGCTCCTCATGCTAAATTGTTGAAGACAAAAACCAAAGTCGTGTGTCGACTGGTCTGGAAGCCTTTCAAACGCGGGTCGTGTGTCGACTTGTCTTGAAAGGAGTGCTCGAATTTTTCAATTTTGTAAAAATTAAGGGGGATAGAAGTCATATTTTGTGATTCTATTTTTTGCAAAATTGTAAAGAAAAAGGGGGATATTTCAAAAGCAAGAAAGGTGCATTCTCGATTGTACTCGACACCTTTTCTTAAAAATTGACTATACTAGGTGCATTTTCGGTTGCATCCGACACCTATAGTGATAATAATTTGGGTTGCTCTCTTGTTTTGATTATTGCACTAACAATCATGTTTTTTGTGTGCAATTAAACAATCATATAAAACATTGAAGAAGCATTTCACAAAACCCAAATTTCACTCAAAATCGTGCTACACCTTGCACAGGTTAAAACAAAGTCAATTTTTTTACTCCTCATCAAAGGTCAAAATCCAAACACCTTGATTCACTCTCTTTGTTTGGCTTAATTTCCTCAAAATTTCCATCCTTCTTGAAGGGTGTTAAGGCAGGTGCCATTAAATATCCTAGAGAGCAAAATCAGAAGTCTTTCAAAACCTACCCCTTTAATTTGCTCTATTTTGTTTGGCTTAATTTCCTCAAACTTTTCATCCCTTGTTAAGGGTGTTAAGGCAGGTGCCATTAAATATCTTATAGAGCAAATTAAAATCTTCCATATACTCTTTTGAGGGTATACTGCAAGATAAAGTCATCTTAGTCATATCAATTTGAAACCTTCACCATGGCCATGATCAACAAGTATCTCACTGAGAGCCAACTGCTCAAAGGTTCAAATTATTCTACCTGGAAAACTAAGATGAAAGCCATTTTAACTGTAGAGGAGATGTGGGGAATAGTGGATGGCACTAATTCTAGACCCACATCACCAGGAGCAGATCAGACAACTTATGATAAAAAGGATAAAAGACTTTCCTTATTGATCTTGCTAGCTATTACTGATGACATACAACCTCATATAAGTGAAGCTAAAAATGGTAAGGAGGCATGGAATGCCTTAGCAACCATTTTTGAAGGAAAGAATCAATCAACAATTCTTAACCTTCAAACACAACTTCATACTCTTCATATGAAATCTGGAGAGACAGTAGAGCTATTCCTCTGCAGAGTCACAGATATAAAAACAAAACTGCAAGCCTTAGGAGAAAAAGTGGAAGACAATGTCCTGACCTCAATCATTTTAAGGGCTCTTCCAGACTCCTATAGAATGTTGATCACTTCACTACAAGTCTCTCGGGAGGACAGTGACTTTTGTAGAGTTGGTAAATTTGCTTCAAACTGAAGAAGCTAATCAACTCCAAAGAGATGAGGCATCCAACAATGCACTTTTCTCAAACAAGCAAAGTGGAAAGAAAAAGTGGAATCAACAGAAAGGATCTTCTTCTAACAAAGACAAGGGTAAAGGCAAAGAGATTAAGAAGAAGAAGCAATATTGTAAAATTTGTGATAAAGACACTCATGAAACCAAAAGATGTTGGTTTAAGAACAAACCGCCCAATGAACAAGGACAAAAGAAGGGCAAAGGTAAACCAAAGAACAAGAATAAACAGCAACAGGGACATATTGCCACTGAAGATTCTAGTTCGGACTCTGAACGAGCACACAAAGTGCTCATGACACATACATAATCCTCTCACAAGGATACTGTTTGGTACATAGATTCAGGCGCTAGTAAACATATGACTGGCGATAAGTCCTGGTTTGAGACATTTGAGGCTCGAGAAGGTAGACCGGTAACCATTGTTGATGATCAGACCTATCGAGTTCAGGGAGAAGGAAGTGTTTCTGTCTCCCTTCCAGATGGAGAATGTAAGATTCAAAAAGTTCTTTATGTACCAGGATTGAAAAATAATCTCTTGTCAGTTCCACAAATCCTGGACAATAACATGAATGTCAATTTCAAAGTGGACAAAGAAAAGAAACGTTGCTTTATCACTCAGAAAGGAAAACAGATAGCAACAGGTTCATACAAACATGGTTTGTTTATCTTAGATGCAATTACCTCTACACATACTGCAATGGCAGTAACCACAAAAGAGGCCACTTCTCTATGGCATAAGAGATTTGGGCATCTAAGTTCAGGGTATTTACTAGAACTCAGTAAATATCAAATGGTGAAAGGACTGCCTACTCTTTCATCTACTTTGCCAGTGTGCTCAGATTGCTTGTCAGGAAAGCAACATAGAGTACCTTTTGAACCTAGCTCCTTTCGAGCTAAGGTACCTTTGGAGTTAGTTCACACAGATTTGTGTGGTCCTATGTCTACTAGTTGTGGAGGAAAAAGGTATTTTCAATTGTTTGTAGATGATCACTCACGAAAAATGTGGGTCTTCTTCTTGCAGTTGAAGTCTGAAGCATTTGACTATTTTCAGCAGTTCAAGAAGCTTGTTGAGAAAGAATCAGGATGTTTCATAAAGACCCTCCATTCAGATCGAGGGGGGGAATACACATCAAAAGAATTTTCCTCATTTTTATAGAAACATGGGATAAAAATATAGTTAACAACAACCTATTCTCCTCAATCAAATGGAGTTGTTGAGAGAAGAAATCGTTCCATTATGGAAATGGTTCGATGTATGCTTAAGGGAGCCAATCTTGAGCACATTTACTGGGCTGAAGCTGTAACAACTACAGTATATCTTCTAAATAGGGCACCCACATGGGCTCTTGAAGGTATGACTCCTCAGGAAGCATGGAGTGGAAGGAAACCCTCCATATCTCATCTACGAGTATTTGGGTGTAAGGCTTTTATGCATATACCTAAGGAGAAAAGAAAGAAGTTAGATGAGAAGACCCTACAATGTGTTTTTCTTGGATATGATGAATTCTCAAAAGGCTATCGATTGATAGATCCATTCACCAAGAAAATACATGTTAGTAGAGATGTAGTGTTTGATGAAGCTTTCACATCTAACACTACATCAATATACCTGGAAGATGAGGAGCAACAACCACTTACTCCTCCACAATAGAAAAAGCCTCCAAAATGGTATACAAGTACTATGAGAGATTCCAAACTCACTTCACCACCAGATCTCACTCTCAATCATCCAAAGACACGAAGCATGTCTCGACAGAGAACGACAGAAGCATCTACTTCAGTTGATGATCTTTGTGCAGATTTTCAAGAGCTTTCTGTTGATAGAGATTTAGAAAGTGGAAATGATATGGAAATTGATGAGGAGAGGGTTTACATGTCTTCATATGATGAAAATGAACCTTCTACAGTTGATGAAGCACTTAGTCAGCCTCAGTGGAAGGCAGCTATGGATGTTGAACATAAATCCCTCATTAAAAACAAAACATGGAAGCTGGTCGATTTGCCTAAAGGAAAGAAGCCCATAGGCTGCAAATGGGTTTACAAAGTCAAATATAAGGCAGATGGTACCATAGACAAGCATAAGGCCCATCTTGTGGCAAAGGGCTATGCTCAAAAGGAAGGCCTTGATTATGAGGAAACCTTTGCACCCACTGCAAGGATGACCACCATTCGAGTTCTTTGTGCTATGGCAGCACAGTTCGGATGGAAATTACATCAGATGGATGTAAAAAGTGCCTTTCTAAATGGTGACTTAAAAGAAGAGGTATACATGACTCAACCTCCAGGATTTTCTGAGGAAGGCCATGAGCAACAAGTTTGCAAGTTGGTCAAATCATTATACGGGCTAAAACAAGCCCCAAGAGCATGGTACATCAAAATGGATAGTCACCTCCTACAACACGATTTCAAGAGAAGTCCATCTGATGCAAATCTCTATATCAAGAACACAGGTTCTGAAATAGTGATTCTTGTATTATATGTAGATGATCTGATCATTACCGGCAATTCAGAGAAATTGATTAACGCCGTGAAAGATGACTTGAAAGAGTCATTTGATATGACAGATCTTGGACTTCTCCACTATTGTCTTGGCCTTGAGATAGAACAAAAGAAGAATCATCTTAGGGTGACTCAAAAAAAGTATGCCAAGACTTTAGTAGAAAAATATCGTATGACTGATTGTAAGCCCAAAGCAACACCGATGGAATCAGGGCTTCAGTTATCATGGTATGATGACTCACCATAGGTAGATGGCACGCTATATCGATAGATGATTGGAAGCCTCATCTATCTGACCAATACTAGACCAGACATTACTTATGTTGTAAACTATCTTTCTCGGTTCATGCAGGAACCAAAGGTCTCTCACTGGAAAGCAGCTAAGAGGGTTCTTCACTACATTCAGGGTAGTGTAGATTATGGTCTAGAGTATAAGAAGAATAACTCATTCTTCTTACAGAGTTATACTGACTCTGACTATGTTGGATCCCTAGATGACAGAAAATCAACATCAGGATATGTATTTCATCTTGGATCCGGTCCTGTCTCATGGCATAGTAAAAAGCAACAGGTGGTTGCTTTATCTTCAATTGAGGCAGAATATCGCGCTGCACGTGGAGCTGTGTGTGAAGCGATATGGTTAAGTCGCATCTTGGCTACCATGGGCCTACCAAAGAAACTTCCTATTCACATGTTTTGCGACAACTCGGGTGTTTTGAACTTGGTCAAGAATCCAGTCCATCATGAACGCACAAAGCATATTGACACAGATTGTCATTTCATTCGTGATGAAGTTCCTAAACACAGGATCAAGCTCCAATACATTCCCACCGATGAACAGGTTGCTGACATCTTCACAAAGGCACTTGGACGTGTCAAATTTGAGCTGTTCCGAAGTAGACTTTGTATATCAAAGTAATGTAATAAAGGGGGGATGTTAGGGTACAATAAGCTAGTATATTGCATTACACTAGTTTAGTAGATTATTATATTTACTTTTACTTACCATAGGAGATATTTACTATTCTATGAATTACCTTCTAGTTAACTAAGGTTAATAACTAAATATCTTATGATATTTAGTTAGGTTGTTAGAATAAATCTATTATTAATCATCGTTAGCGCTTCTAATGCTAAGTGGTTAATAAACCTATTTTGTAACCTACTTAAGCTTCTAAATTGAATGCAATTTCTAATGTTCGATTGATAATTATTTTGCTTAATATTTCATGCATTTTGCTTAAACCATTAATGCCTACTAATATTATAGTATTTACCATGTAATGTGATTTAGATTTAAAAATATTTTGATGAGTTGCTTTGTATGTTGGAGGTGATTAAAAATATTTATGACCTTATCAATTTTAGGGAAACACTTAACAGGAGAGACTTCCAATTGGTTCCTTTGTATAAGTACAAATATGTAATATTGACAAGGTCATGAAAAATATAATGAACTAGGGATAAATATTTCAAAAAATATCAGAAGTATTTTGTACCTCATTAGCCATGGGGATTGACACTTAACATGGGAAGCTCTGATTGTTTCCTTTTATTAAGTACAAAGTCACAAAGATGAAAATGTCATGGAAGTTATGATGATGTGGTCACATTGGCGTTAGATGCCTAGCTAATAGTAAATAAAAAGATATAACTTAACTAGAATCATCACTTATCAAAGGGATAATATGATTGATTAATAATTTGAAAGATTCAAGATAAGATGGATTTAGCTTGCTTATATCTATGATCCTAATTGTTTTGAGTTTAAGTGAAATGGAATTTATTTCCCTCTATAACTTAACTACATGGAAACAAGGGTCAAAAGAGGAAAGGTGTGATGAAGATTTATGATCAGTTTGTATTAATGCTTTGTTCACAAGTGAAGAAATGAGTTTTGAGGATCATTTCTAAACTTGTGCACAAAGCAACAAGAATAATGAGCTTAGGTGAAAAATAAAATTTAAGGATTTCATGAGATATTATGTCTACTTATTACTCTTGACACTTTCTATGTAAGTGAAGGCATAAATATTCCATCTTTTAGTCACAGATAGAAAGCAACAAGACTTACAAGCTAGGAAAATGATGCTAGTATCTGAAAGTTATTAATGGAGGTATATAATAATTCAATACATATAGCATTATGGGAGATGATAGCATGCAAATGATATATAGTGATTTTTTCCTCCCTAGTGCCACTTATGTTGGCATAAGAGCCTGGTCGATTAGTAAATCAATGATTCAACCCTCATTCTTGCTAGGTATGAGGAGGTAAAAGTCAAATATTGGTGTATCGAGGGTAAGCCAACTTACTTGGAACAAATTGTGTTCCCTCTTTAAAGGAAATTTTGTTTCCCCCAAGGTTTGGGTATGCTAGGTCTTGGTCGTTGTGGATAAAGTCAAGGGTTGTTGATAGTTGTTCCTTCAAGGGACCTTTGTTGGTAATGACTCAAAGAGAATTTTTAGGTACAATGTCTTAAAATCAAATGCTTAATTGTCTAAAAATAATTCCACGCCTTTAGCATTATAACATACGTGAGTTGACCAAAATTTAAAATATTGTAAACTAGAAATATATTTAAATTGTGCAAAATATATTTACCAAATTAACATTCATTGCACTTAAATGATAAATCTGCAAAATATAATTCTAAATTGGCATAGCAAAACTAGATTCAAAGCTTTAAACTAAAGTTAGTTTACTTTTAATCTAGACAAGTTCCAAAGAAAAATCAAAGGTTTAAGGGAAAGAGAAAAATAAAATAAAATAAACAAGTCTATACTTCCCTAAATATTAGTTCCAATCCAATAAAGCAGCAATCCTAATTTAAAAGCAACCCTGACCCGACTAGTATTCACATAGCCTAAGGTTCGAGATAGTGCAATATTTAAAAGAAAAATAGACTTTGAAGTGGACTGAGTACAACCACCATCAAAATTCATAGATTGTACACAATAAATTTCAAAAGCTTTGTATTGTAAACATAGTCATTAAGTACAATTGATTCATATTTACCCACTTTGGTGGATTAAAATGATAGAGCTTAAAATAATATTTAGGCTTGATTCAAAAAGTCCATCCAACTACCGAAAAAATGAAAACCAAGAAGAAACTAAGTCTAAGGGCCTACTAATAGATGGATTTCAACCCTTGTAACTAACTAGTGAGCCAATATTTATACAACTTGGTGGCTCTTCACCTTATGTTACTTTTACAATAAATTACCATTATATTCATTTTCATGGGGTGTATTAAATCTTAGAATTTATTTTCCCCCATGACATGCTCCTTGGGATTGCTTCTATTGCACCTCAACCATGCCTCATTAATTTTTTGCAAAATCTAGGTTTGATTATTAATTTTACCATGTTCGTTGTTCTATACGTTTGTACTCACTTGGTCAACTTTAAACATTCCATGTTTGATACCTTTGAACTTCAAACATCTGCAATATATATCTTGCAAAAGTTAAAATTATAGAAATTATAATTTTATCATTTGTGACCAGGAGATCCAAAATAGTTTGATAATTGAATATTTGCATTAGCATATAGTTTAGAAACTATAGCCTTTAAATAGGTTACAAAATAGTAATCAAACTGAATGAACATGAGATCACGCCAAACAATTTTCCAAGAGGAAGAGAGTTTGGTTTAGAACTCTTGCACCTAGAATATTTAGGAAATTAACCATTAGATATTTAAGACAGTAAATATCTACATGGTAGAAAGTAGAAAAGTAAATGTAATAATCTACCTAAGTAGTGTAATGCAATATACTACCTATTTTACCTATTAGAGTAAAAGGGTAAATATACCAAAGAATGTAAAATTACTCTAACATCCCCCCTTATTATATCATTTGGGTAATACATACCTATTCTCCTATCCAACAATATTTGGGTAAAGTATATAACTGCCCCAATACAGTGGAGAAAAATTTTGATCTGCTGGTTCTTGCTCTATCACAGTACTCTTGCTGCTTTTAAGCAAAAATTGGGTCATTCCTCACTTTGTCTTCGCACCAACGAATGTCCTTTTTATTAATCTCATCATCCAACTGAATTGCATGGGTAACCAGTCACTGCAATCGCTAGTTGTAGCAGAATAGATCACTTCATATGAGGTTCATTCAGTTACAATATGAGATCCTAGCTTCTTGTCTATGAGTTGTCATTGATGTCAAAAGGAAATGACATTAATGTTAAGAGGATGTGTTGGCTTCAAAGGTGGAAGATTCCAAGAGAATATTTTTAAGAGAATCCGGAGAGATTCCATTGGCAATGGTTTTTATTAAAACCAATGGAGGTTCTCTTTATTATTTATTTAATTATTATTTAAAACCCTTCAAGGTTTTAATTAATTAATTATTTAATTAATTAAGGGAGAAATTATTTTTAATTTATTAAAAATACTTTAAGGGTTTTTAAACCCTTTAGAAAGCAAATTTCGATTAAATTCAAAATTACTTTTCTTTGCAGTCGATGTGTTCTAAAGTCCACGTATGGACTATAAATATGAGAAGGTTCCTAAGGTTAAACCCACTTGGAAAATCGAAGGCAATTAATTGGTTTGGCTGCGATCGAATGTTCTGTTTACGCTATGAAAGAGGAGAGCTCGTGGTTTGAAAAGCTTTCGGAAAGCTTGACCGTTTATGTGGAAGGAAGTCCGTCTTGGACTTCGTAAGCCCCTTGTGGGCTAGTGGCAGCGAAGGCTGCGTTTGGGCCTTGCGTAGGCGGAGGTCTGCGTTTCGATCCCCACGGAGGGAGTTGTGCATGGATTAGTCACGTTTTTATTAAAACGTGTTTTGTGCCACGAATTTTGGATTCTTCAAGGGCAGCCATTATAAGGTGTGATTATTTTCTTGATATGATTTTTGGCATTGTTTAGCATTGTTTAAAAGACATAGGAGAAATAAGGGGATATTTCTTTGGTTGTATTTTTGAGATTAGTCTTTTGCTATGCTAAATTTAAAAATGGAGATATAAGGTGTAAGTTTTGGTTGTTGTGTTTTTGGCTTCTTTGGTGGTTGTTTTTAAAGAAGAGGAGCTAAAAGGTGTATTAAGGAAAGTTTTTATATATGCTCATTTATCTTGGTTCTAACCCTAACTTGGTTGGAAGTTTGAGGGTTGTGTGTGGTGACAGCTTTAAGGATCAATTTTCTTCTACTCCAAAAAGGTATGGGCACATTTTCCTTATGAGTATGATTGGTGTATGTTTTTCTGAAATAAGGTTGGAGTGAAAAGGTTTTCAACTAGGTTTCCTTTGGTTGGGTGTAAATCCTATTTTCTGGTTTGTTGAAGACTTCTTATGCATTGTTATCCTTGATGAGAGTTTTGGTGAATGCATAATTCTGGTTTGAGGTAGTGGAAGCATTGTGCACTAGGGTTTATGTTTGTGAGTCTTGCTACTTGCATTGAGTTGGTGGAACCCTTGGTTGGTTGTTTTGAGTTTGATGGTTGAGTTGCTTCCATAGAGGTTGTTTGATCAAGTTATTGCTTTACTTGATTCATGATATTGGGCTTACTCCATTGAGTTGATTTGAGCAAGTTATTCTTTGCATTTGGTGATATTGTGTTGGTGGTTGTTTTGTTCAAATATCTTTGGAGGGAAAAGGATTTCTACTTGTTTCCTTTTCTTGTGATGATTGGTTGAATGCTTCAAGGTTGATGTTGAGTTGAATGATGTTGGTTGACTAAACCTTGTTTGATGAGCATTGTTGTTGAAACCCTAATTGATGGTGAAAAGAACATGAGTATCATTGTTATGTGATTCTTTGCATAGTTGGCAATTGTTGGGGTTTCATGTTCTTGAAAGAAAACATTCTATCCTATCCATTTCAGATATTGAGTTGAGTTTTCAGATTTGAGATTGAGTTTGAGCTGAGTTGATTTGAGTTGAGTTTTGAGATTGGGATTTGAGTATAGAACATATTGAGTCTCTAACAATTCTCTTTATGCTTCTATGAGTTTGACAAATCACATTGGGTCTCTAACAATTCACTTTGTGATTTCCTACTAAGAAAGTTTTTCTTGGTGAGCTTGCTGAGTTTTTGGACAGGTTCCGGTGGGGACTTGTGAGCAGTTTTTGGACAGGTTTCGGTGGGGACTTGTGAGCAGTTTTTGGATAGGTTTCGGTGGGGACTTGTGAGCAGATTTGGACAGGTCCTAGCAGAGGACTTGTGAGCTGAGTTTGATAGTTCTATCAGAGAACTTGAGGACAGAGGTGCATTGGTTCTATGAGAAGAACTTGAGGACAGTTGGCAAGTCTTTGAGAAGGCTTGTATGCAGAGGATTGATTTGTTCAAGAGTTGGACAGATCTGACAGATAGAGGAAGACTTGTACTAGACCGACTGACTGTGTTTGGTACAAGTTGTTGAGCTGCTATGGACGTGATCATAGAAGGCAGAGGTCTCTTAGGCTAAGCATTGAGGATAGGAGGTCTTCGGTGGAAAGGAGTTCCACGTGCTGGCAAGAGGTAGAGGCAGTTGATCTTCTGAGGGATCATTTCCAGAGCAGAGGGGAAGGTATCTCCTTTGAGCAGAGGCTCATAAATTTTGATTGGGGGAAGGTATCTCCTTTGGGTCGAGGCTCATAAACATTGTAATTGGGAAGGATTCCCAAAGAACTTTGAGATAACTTTTAGAGAAAAGTTTTGTGAACCACGTTAAAATTGGTGTCACTTTGTGGATGATATTGTGCATTGCTTTGATATTGCTTTGGGTATATTGCTTTACTGTTTTGAAGTATAAAGGAAAAAGTAAAAAGAGGTCTTATACTGTTCACCCCCCCTCTCAGTATAAGCTTGTGTTCTTCAATTGGTATCATAGCAGGTGCCTTCGAAAAGTTTAACAGCTTGAAGGAAAAGCTAGTAAAGAACACAATGGATCATTCAAGTGGCAATGCAACACCTATTCTTGATGGGTCGGATTTTGGTCTTTGGAGTGCAAGGATGAAGGTTCATCTAATGGCACTTGGGAATGAGGTTTGGGAAGTGATTGAAGATGAGTACACTATTCCTGAACATGGTCCTAATACTAAAGAAGAAAGGCTCCTACATCACAACAATTCAAAAGCAATGAATGCAATCCTAAAAGGCTTACAAAAAGTAGATCTCACCAAAGTGATTCACTACAAGACAACTAGTGAAATGTGGAAACAGTTGAAGGTGGTTCATACAGGTGATACAAATGTCAGAAAGGCCAAGTTGAGACACTTCAAAGGTATGTTTGAACAACTCAAGATGAATGATGATGAAAATATTAGTGACTACATGCTTCGTATGGATGAGGTTGTTAACTCCATGAAAGACTTAGGTCTTGAGCTTGCTGAAAATGATGTTTGTGATAAGATTTTAAGATCTCTTCCTAATAGATTTAGTGAAAATATTTCTGCTATTGAGGAAGCTAAAGATTTGGATAAATTGAAAAAGGATGAGCTCCATAGTATACTTGCAGCATTTGAGTTGAGAACTCAAGTGAAGGTTGATGTCAAGAAAGAGGTAGCTTTCAAGGCTACCAAGAATTCCAAGGGTAAATAGCTTCAAGATAGTGATGAGTCTTCTAGTGATGAAGAGGCATATTACAACAAGAAAGGCAAGTTCTCTAGAAAGCACAAAAGTATGAAAAATATAAGATGTTTCAATTGTGGAAAGTTTGGTCATTATGCTACTGATTGTACTGTTTCCAAGGATGAAAGTGATGAAGATAAACAGGATTCTAAGAGCAAGGATTCTGAAAAGCACAAGCATCACAAGAGAAACAAAGATTGCCATCAATGACAAGGGGGAAATTGTTGGCAATTTTGGGTTTGAGATCCTAGCTCCTTGTCTATGAGTTGTCATTGATGTCAAAAGGAAATGACATTAATGTTAAGAGGATGTGTTGGCTTCAAAGGTGAAAGATTCCAAGAGAATATTTTTAAGAGAATCCGGAGAGATTCCATTGGATAAGGTTTTTGGATAGGGTTTTTATTAAAACCAATGGAGGTTCTCTTTATTATTTAATTATTATTTAAAACCCTTCAAGGTTTTAATTAATTAATTATTTAATTAATTAAGGGAGAAATTATTTTTAATTTATTAAAAATACTTAAAGGTTTTAAACCTTTTTTATTCTTAATTTATTAAAATTAAGGGTTTTTAAAACCTTTAGAAAGCAAATTTCGATTAAATTCGAAATTACTTTTCTCTGCCATCGACGTGTTCTAAAGTCCACGATTGGACTATAAATATGGGAAGGATCCTAAGGTTTAACTCCTCTTGGAGAATTTCGAATGCAATTAATTGGTTTGGCTGCGATCGAATGCTCCGTTGACGCCGTGAAAGAGGAGAGCTCAGCGTTTGAAAAACTTACGAAGTGCTTGTTCGTTGAAGTGGAAGGAAGTCCTGTCTTAGACTTCGTTAGCCCCTTGTGGGCTAGTGGCAAAGATAGGCTGCGTTTGGGCTTTGCGTAGGCGGAGGTCTACGTTTCGATTCCCGTGGAGGGAGCTGTGCATGGATTAAGTCATGTTTTTATTAAAACGTGTTTTGTGCCACGATTTTGTTCGCTCCACGATTTTTGGATTCTTCAAGGGCAGCCATTCTAAGGTGTGATTAATTTCTTGATATGATTTTTGGCATTGTTTAGCATTGTTTAAAAGACATAGGAGAAATAAGGGGATATTTCTTTGGTTGTATTTTTGAGATTAGTCTTTTGCTATGCTAAAGTTTAAAATGGAGATATAAGGTGTAAGTTTTGGTTGTTGTGTTTTTGGCTTCTTTGGTGGTTGTTTTCAAAAGAAGAGAAGCTAAAAGGTGTATTAAGGAAAGTTTTTATATATGCTCATTTATCTTGGTTCTAACCCTAACTTGGTTGGAAGTTTGAGGGTTGTGTGTGGTGACAACTTTAAGGATCAATTTTCTTCTACTCCAATAAGGTATGGGCACATTCTTCTTATGAGTATGATTGGTGTATGTTTTCTGAAATAAGGTTGGAGTGAAAAGGTTTTCAACTAGGTTTTCTTTGATTGGGTGTAAATCCTATTTTTTGGTTTGTTGAAGACTACTTATGCATTGTTATCCTTGAGGAGAGTTTTTGATGAATGCATAATTTTTGGTTTGAGATAGTGGAAGCTTTGTGCACTAGGGTTTGTATTTGTGAGTCTAGCTACTTGCATTGAGTTGGTGGAACCCTTGGTTGGCTGTTTTGAGTTTGATGGTTGAGTTGCTTCCATAGAGGTTGTTTGATCAAGTTATTGCTTTACTTGATTCATGATATTGGGCTTACTCCATTGAGTTGATTTGAGCAAGTTATTCTTTGCATTTGGTGATATTGTGTTGGTGGTTGTTTTGTTCAAATATCTTTGGAGGGAAAAGGATTTCTACTTGTTTCCTTTTCTTGTGATGATTGGTTGAATGCTTCAAGGTTGATGTTGAGTTGAATGATGTTGGTTGGTTAAACCTTGTCTATAAGCATTGTTGTTAAAGCCCTAATTGGTTGAGAAAAGATATTGGTTGTGGAAAGAACATGAGTATCATTGTTATATGAGATATTGCTTGTTTGGCAATTGTTGGGTTGTGTTTCATGTTCTTGAGAAAAGCATACTATCCATCTATATTGATTCTTTTGAGATTGGAGGTTGATTTGAGTTGAGATTTGAGATTGGGAGTTAAGTATAGAACATATTGAGTCTCTAACAATTCTCTTTATGCTTCTATGAGGTTGATGAATCACATTGGGTCTCTAACAATTCTCTTTGTGGGTTCATGCTAAGAAAGTTTTTCTTGGTGAACTTGTGAGCTGTTTTGGACAGGTTTCGTTGGGGACTTGTGAGCAGGTTTTGGACAGGTTTCGTTGGGGACTTGTGAGCGAGGTTTTGGACAGAGTTCCGGTGGGGACTTGTGAGCAGATTTGGACAGGTCCTAGCAGAGGACTTGTGAGCTGAGATTGATAGTTCTATCGGAGAACTTGAGGACAGAGGTACATTGGTTCTATCAGAGAACCTGAGGATAGATTTGGCAAGTCTTTGAGAAGGCTTGTGGACAGAGGATTGATTTGTTCAAGAGTTGGACAGATCTGACAGATAGAGGAAGACTTGTACTAGACCGACTGACTGTGTTTGGTACAGGTTGCTGAGCTGTTGTGGACGTGATCATAGAAGGCAGAGGTCTCTTAGGCTAAGCATTGAGGACAGGAGGTCTTCGATGGAAAGGAGTTCCACGTGCTAGCAAGAGGTAGAGGCAGTTGATCTTCTGAGGGATCATATCCAGAGCAGAGGGGAAGGTATCTCCTTTGAGCAGAGGCTCATAAATTTGGAAAATTGTAATTGGGAAGGATTCCCAAAAGAACTTTGAGATAACTTTTAGAGAAAAGTTTTGTGGACGTAGCCCAAGCATTTTGGGTGAACCACGTTAAAAATGGGTCTTCAATGTGTGATGCTCTCTATCTTGATTAATGTTGTGTTGATGCCACTACTATCTAAAGTTAAAATTACTAATTGTTTAAGACTTATATTTTTCACCCCCCCCTCTCAGTATAAGTCCATGTTCTTTAGGAAAGAGGTATTCTCACAAGCACAAGAAGAGTTTCTACCTAGACAAAGCAAGTAAGTGTTGTAGTAGTGATAGTGAAAGTTCTTCAAGTGATGATGAAAATGAGATGTTCATATCAGAAAAAGAGGAAGAACCGAAACATAGATTCATTATCATGAAATGTCTTAGATGTGGAAATTTTGGTCACCTTGAGGATGATTGCACAAATAATGATTTGGTTTCTAGTATGTATGAGGATGCTTAAAAAAACTATAAGGAAGATGCATGTATGGTTTTTGAAAAGGGTAGCACCTCTAGTGATAAGAAATCTGAAAAAGGCTTTGATGATTCAAAAGGAAATCAAATAAAGGATCTTGAAAGTGAACTTATTAGTGCTCTTAGTGTTTTGGAAAAGGAAAGAAAGAAGAATGCTATACTCAAGGATAAGTTAGATGAATGTTTTATGGAGAGAGATGATCATATAAAAAGTCTTGATTTCTCTATAGCTAAGACACAAGAACTCAAGGATGAGTTAGAGTCTAAGGTTCTTAAGTATAATGAGTTATAACAGAAAATGGCTTCTTTGAAAGAGGAAACTAAAGAGTACAAGGATAAGCTTTACAGGTTTCAAGATAGCTCCAAAAAGGTTAAGTCACTCATCAAAGGTCAAAGAAAGACAACATATAAAATAGGCCTTGGTTTTGTTAAGCCACACAAGGAACAAGTTGGAGAGTCTAGTAAGAGACTCCAAAAGGAAGAGAGTTCTGATGAGGAAAGTATTTTAGAAAAGGATTCCTTGAGTGATAGATGCACAGAAACAGAAAATAGGAAACAAAAAAAGGGGAGAAAGTCTACAGGACCTAGAAGGTCATTCACAAGAAAGTTTAATGGCAGATGTTTTGCTTGTCACAGGTTTGGTCACATGGCTTCACATTGCATGACTCAAGTAAGGAAGGTAAATGACAGTTTCAAAGGTGGTAATTTCTTTCAAGGGTATTGCTACTCTTGTAAACAGTTTGGGCATAACGTAATTTTTTGCAAGGCTAATAATAGGAACAGGGTCAGTCAGAACATGTGGATTCAAAGAACAGGTATGCCTAAAAGAAATAACATTGTTACTTGTTATAAGTACAACAATGAAGGTCACACAACTAGACAGTGTAGAGCTAAACTTCCAAGGTATAGGAATAGGAACAGTGGTATGAACAGGTCCAAGGATCAAGGCATGGATAAGAACAGGAATGATAACAAGAACAAGAACAGTGATAGGAACAAGAACAGGAATATGGACAAGGAGAACAAGAGAAGACATGGTAAGGCAGCTATAGACACTGATGATGATCAGTGCCTGTTGGGAGTTTTACTCCCACCCCAAAATTAATCACCTCATCAGGAGGTGGGGGAGGGACTAAGCTAAGAGGCTCATTCTTAGTCCCGAGCCCCAAAGGTGACCCTTTGCCATTGATGACAAAGGGGGAGAGATATGAGTAAGGGGGAGAGCTTCAAAGTGAAGAGGAAAGCCTCAAGATAGGGGGAGCTATTTATGTTGAGTTTTTGTGTTGTTGAGAAGCATGGTTTGCCATCAATGACAAAGGGGGAGATTGTTGGCAATTTTGGGTTTGAGATCCTAGCTTCTTGTCTATGAGTTGTCATTGATGTCAAAAGGAAATGACATTAATGTTAAAGAGGATGTGTTGGCTTCAAAGGTGGAAGAATCCAAGAGAATATTTTTAAGAGAATCCGGAGAGATTCCATTGGCAATGGTTTTTATTAAAACCAATGGAGGTTCTCTTTATTATTTATTTAATTATTATTTAAAACCCTTCAAGGTTTTGATTAATTAATTATTTAATTAATTAAGGGAGAAATTATTTTTAATTTATTAAAAATACTTTAAGGGTTTTTAAACCCTTTAGAAAGCAAATTTTGATTAAATTCAAAATTACTTTTCTTTGTAGTCGACGTGTTCTAAAGTCCACGTATGGACTATAAATATGAGAAGGTTCCTAAGGTTAAACAAACTTGGAAAATCGAAGGCAATTAATTGGTTTGGCTGCGATCGAATGTTCTATTTACGCTATGAAAGAGGAGAGCTCGTGGTTTGAAAAGCTTTCGAAAAGCTTGACCGTTTATGTGGAAGGAAGTCCGTCTTGGACTTCGTAAGCCCCTTGTGGGCTAGTGGCAGCGAAGGCTGCGTTTGGGCCTTGCGTAGGTGGAGGTCTGCGTTTTGATCCCCGCGGAGGGAGTTGTGCATGGATTAGTCACATTTTTATTAAAACGTGTTTTATGCCGCGAATTTTGGATTCTTCAAGGGCAGCCATTATAATGTGTGATTATTTTCTTGATATGATTTTTGGCATTGTTTAGCATTGTTTAAAAGACATAGGAGAAATAAGGGGATATTTCTTTGGTTGTATTTTTGAGATTAGTCTTTTGCTATGCTAAATTTAAAAATGGAGATATAAGGTGTAAGTTTTGGTTGTTGTGTATTTGGCTTCTTTGGTGGTTGTTTTTAAAGAAGAGGAGCTAAAAGGTGTATTAAGGAAAGTTTTTATATATGCTCATTTATCTTGGTTCTAACCCTAACTTGGTTGGAAGTTTGAGGGTTGTGTGTGGTGACGACTTTAAGGATCAATTTTCTTCTACTCCAAAAAGGTATGGGCACATTTTCCTTATGAGTATGATTGGTGTATGTTTTTCTGAAATAAGGTTGGAGTGAAAAGGTTTTCAACTAGGTTTCCTTTGGTTGGGTGTAAATCCTATTTTTTGGTTTGTTGAAGACTTCTTATGCATTGTTATCCTTGATGAGAGTTTTGGTGAATGCATAATTCTGGTTTGAGGTAGTGGAAGCATTGTGCACTAGGGTTTATGTTTGTGAGTCTTGCTACTTGCATTGAGTTGGTGGAACCCTTGGTTGGCTATTTTGAGTTTGATGGTTGAGTTGCTTCCATAGAGGTTGTTTGATCAAGTTATTGCTTTACTTGATTCATGATATTGAGCTTACTCCATTGAGTTGATTTGAGCAAGTTATTCTTTGCATTTGGTGATATTGTGTTGGTGGTTGTTTTGTTCAAATATCTTTGGAGGGAAAAGGATTTCTACTTGTTTCCTTTTCTTGTGATGATTGGTTGAATGCTTCAAGGTTGATGTTGAGTTGAATGATGTTGGTTGACTAAACCTTGTTTGATGAGCATTGTTGTTGAAACCCTAATTGATGGTGAAAAGAACATGAGTATCATTGTTATGTGATTCTTTGCATAGTTGGCAATTGTTGGGGTTTCATGTTCTTGAAAGAAAACATTCTATCCTATCCATTTCAGATATTGAGTTGAGTTTTCATATTTGAGATTGAGTTTGAGCTGAGTTGATTTGAGTTGATTTTTGAGATTGAGATTTGAGTATAGAACATATTGAGTCTCTAAAAATTCTCTTTATGCTTCTATGAGTTTGACAAATCACATCGGGTCTCTAACAATTCACTTTGTGATTTCCTACTAAGAAAGTTTTTCTTGGTGAGCTTGCTGAGTTTTTGGATAGGTTTCGGTGGGGACTTGTGAGCAGTTTTTGGACAGGTTTCGATGGGGACTTGTGAGCAGTTTTTGGACAGGTTTCGATGGGGACTTGTGAGCAGATTTGGACAGGTCCTAGCAGAGGACTTGTGAGTTGAGTTTGATAGTTCTATCAGAGAACTTGAGGACAGAGGTGCATTGGTTCTATGAGAAGAACCTGAGGACAGTTGGCAAGTATTTGAGAAGGCTTGTATGCGAGAGGATTGATTTGTTCAAGAGTTGGACAGATCTGACAGACAGAGGAAGACTTGTACTAGATCGACCGACTGTGTTTGGTACAGGTTGCTGAGCTGCTGTGGACGTGATCATAGAAGGCAGAGGTCTCTTAGGCTAAGCATTGAGGACAGGAGGTCTTCGGTGGAAAGGAATTCCACGTGTTGGCAAGAGGTAGAGGCAGTTGATCTTCTAAGGGATCATTTCCAGAGCAGAGGGGAAGGTATCTCCTTTGAGTAGAGGCTCATAAATTCTGATTGGGGGAAGGTATCTCCTTTGGGCCGAGGCTCATAAACATTGTAATTGGGAAGGATTCCCAAAGAACTTTGAGATAACTTTTAGAGAAAAGTTTTGTGGACGTAGCCTGACCATTCTGGGTGAACCACATTAAAATTGGTATCACTTTGTGATGATATTGTACATTGCTTTGATATTGCTTTGGGTATATTGCTTTACTATTTTGAAGTATAAAGGAAAAATTAAAAAGAGGTCTTATAGTGTTCACCCCCCCTCTCAGTATAAGCTTGTGTTCTTCAACAAAAGATAAGGTAGCTAAGGTGTCAGTCGTTGCCAAAAATGCACCCTTATAAGTTTCCCCTTCTTGCTACAAAACATTTTGTAATTAATTTCTAAAAGAAGTATGACTATGGTTTCGGTCGCTGTCGAAAATTCACCCTTATAAGTCTTCTTCCATTTTTACAAAAATTTGTGAAGAAAAGAAATGTATATCCCCTCTTAATTGCAAAAGATGTGCAACTCAAGAGTTTTGTGAAGGATTTTACAAAGATTGCCTCCTAGGCAATTTTACACCAGAAAACTCCCTCCTTTTGTTATAAGAACTTCAAACAATGATAGTTTGCTATTTATGAAGCCTAAAAGAGGTACAAACACCCCTTTATGACAAGTACTTCAAACAAAAATATATGCTATTTATGAAGCCTAAAAAAAAGAGAGAGGAAATGGTGCTTGCTTAAGGTGACAAAATGTTTTTTCCCTCTATAATACGGTCTTAGAAATGAGCACTATGTTTCCTTTCTCTGAAATATAATCAAAATCAGAATTAGACACTTCACTAGCAATATTGCCTTTGTTTTTCTTCTGTGTTGTGCCTTTATCTTTCTTGTTTTTCTTGTTTTTGAACCAACATCGATTGGTGTCATGGTTGTCCTTTTTACAATACGAGCAAAAACTCTTTTGAGATTTTTTTCCCTTACCTTTTGAGGATGATCCTCCCTTTTGAAAGTTTCCTTTCTTTTTATCACCCTTATAGTTTGAATAAAGTGCATTGTTCGACACTTCATCATTTTGGAGTTGATTTGCTTCCTCAGTTTGAAGCAAATTGACTAACTCCACAAAGGTGACAACTCTTTGTGAAACATTAAGGGATGTAATCAATATTTTGTAGGATTCGGGAAGAGCTCTCAAGATTATTGAAGTCAAAATGGTGTCTCCAACTTTGGCCCCTAAAGCATTAAGATTAGACTTCAGATCTGCCACTCTGTAGAGGAATAGTTCTACTGATTCACCTGACTTCATATGGATTGTATGAAGTTGTGTTTGAAGGTTTAGAATAGTTGATTGATTCTTGCCTTTAAAAATGGTACTAAGTGCATCCCATGCAGCTTTACCAGTTTTAGCTTCACTTATGTGAGGTTGGATCTCATCAGTAGTTGCAAGGAGTATCAACATGAGAAGACGATTGTTCTTTTTTCATGCTTTTTGATCTACTCCTGGTGATGCGGGTCTTGATTCAGTGCCATCAACTAAATCCCACATGTCCTCTACAATCAAGATGGCTTTCATCTTAGTTTTCCATGTTGAATAGTTAGGACCCTTTAGCAATTGTGTATCACTTAAGTATTTATTGATAGTTGTCATGATAGAGGTCCTACAATATGTACTAAGATGATCTTTCTTTCACTCTCAAGTGGTATTTAATGGCACCTACCTAAAAATTCTCTTGAAGAGAGATAATCAGTTGGAGGAAATTAAGCCAAATAAATAAGAGATGAAAGATAATTCACTCAAAAAAGATATTTAATGCCACCTACCTAAAAATACTCTTGAAGAGGGATAATCAGTTTGAGGAAATTAAGCCAAACAAATAGAGTGAATTAGGGGTTTTTGTTTTTAGGAGAGAATATCAAGTGAATATTGGCTTTAAATCTGTGCAAGGATTTACACAAATTATTAGTGAAATTTTGGGGTAGGAGTGTTCTTGATTCTATGACTTATAATTGCAAAATAAATAATGCAATAATCAAACAAGAATACCCACAAAATTCTTATCACCTAGGTGTCGGATGCAACCAAAAATGCACCTAATTTGCCAATGAAGGTGTCGAGTAAAATAAAAAATGCACCTTTTAATTTTTGCAACAAAATGTGAAATTGTGTTGTGCAAAAAATTGATATGTTTTTGTCTCCTCCTTGTCTTACAATTTTGCAAATAATGTGGCAATAAACAATTGCCTATCTTTCCTGATTTTGCAAAATAAACAAGTTTGATTTGTTTGTAAGTGCTCCTCACTTTTGTGTTACAATTTTGCAAAAGAAGTACAATGTTGTCTTCCCCCCTTTATTTTGCAAAATTAACAAATCGAGCACTCCTTTCAAGACAAGTCGACACACGACCCACATTTGAAAGGCTTCCAGAACTAGTCGACACACGACTTAGTTTTTATGGGCCCAAGGCTTCAAATTCTTCTCAATGTTGCAAAAAAAATGTGCAATTTTATGTCTTATATCCCCCTTGGAGAAAACAAATGCACAATGTCAAGTTTGATGTTTTGCAAATTTTGGAGTCTCCTTGTTTTCTAATTTGCAAAAAGAATTCAAGTTTGATCCTTTATTTTATGCTAAATTAACAAGGTTGAGAAGAGTTTTTTTTATGGTTTGCAACAAAAATTTGTTTGGTTCTTTGTCTCTTTATCCCCAAATGTGGAGAAAACAAAAGAAATAAATTTGTTATAGTTGCAAAAAAAAATTGGTTTGTAATAGATTTCCAATGTAAATGCTAAAAAAATAATTTTAAAGACTTAATTTTGAATAATTTAACATAAATTGACAAAAAATAATCAAGTTTTCTAAAAAAAATGATTATTTTAGGCAAAAAATAGAAAAATTATCTAAAAATAAAAAAATTTAAATTTTAGGCAAAAATTTGTTTTAATAATTGGAAACTTAACCAAATTAATTCATAATGCACCTGCTTTGCCAAAAATAGAGTGCGTGGGAGTTGAACTCGTGACCTCGCACGTGTCAAGCTCAAGCTTAACCACTGCACTGCTGGGGCGGCTTTGAAAGCTAGCCCCGCATGCTAGTACTTAAGGAGGAGGCGGGCGACAATTTGGCCTTTGTGGGATTTATCCCACATTCATCCCGCGAGGGATGAAGCTAGGCTTTAAAAACCTGGCAGCGCTATTAAGCGCTTTATTACTTGCAAGTAATCATGTAGCCCGTTATGCTTGTCGCTCATCGCCACATGTAACCTACCTCCGCCATGTGTTACCTGCACACCCAATTAAACCTTGCCACGTGGCAGCTTGTTGCCAAACCAAAAAAAAATTGCCTTATGCCATGTGTCACCTTGTTGTACTTTCTCGCTTGGATGGCTTCGTCACGTGTCCCTCTTGGTTGGGGCCACATGTCTTCGTCCTATCCGTGCCACTTGTCACATGTGTGTCCTACTATGACTTGTCCAGATATCAAATATGTAAGCTATAGATTCCTTTCCACTAGGAGTGTGAGGGTGCTCCTACCCTCAAAGCACTCCCGATAAAGGAGGCCACGTGGGAGCGTGAGGGTGCTCCTACCCTCAAGGCGCTCCCACTAGTTGGCTTTGGGGGCACGGGCCCTATGGGCCTACGCATGCTTCGAGGATGCAGGCCCTATGGGCCTGTGAGCGAGCGTAATTGTCGACAGTGCAAAGTTGTCCAATCGATCGACCTCATGGGCTGGGTCGGGTCGAGGAGGTGGACCTGGTTGGTCAAGCTCTTGTGGGCCCTCCCTTGACCCTGGCCTGCGGACCTCAACACCCATCGAGATGGAGTGAGGTGGCCCAAACAAAATTGGGAATTCTCCACCTCCTCTACCTCTAGGAAATGAACATGATAAACAATTAGAAACTTAGGATTATTAGGAAATATGAGAGGAAAAAAATAATAAAGTCACCAAATTGAAAATTGGTGCTTCCTGCGCTTGACTTCTCCAGCGATTTCAAATCTTCCTCCCAGCTCCCTCCTCTAGCTCTGATACCAATGTGACCAGGAGATCCAAAATAAGTTTGATAATTGAATATTTGCATTATCATATAGTTTAGAAACTATAGCCTTTAAATAGGTTACAAAATAGTAATCAAACTGAATGAATAGGAGATCACGCCAAACAATCTGCCAAGAGGAAGAGAGTTTGGTTTAGAACTCTTGCACCTAGGATATTTAGGAAATTAACCATTAGATATTTAAGACAGTAAATATCTACATGGTAGAAAGTAGAAAAGTAAATGCAATAATCTACCTAAGTAGTGTAATGCAATATACTACCTATTTTACCTATTAGAGTAAAAGGGTAAATATACCAAAGAATGGAATATTACTCTAACATCGTTATATATATATATATATATATATATATATATATATATATATATATATATATATATATAATTTTATTATCTTTTCTTTTTTATTGTTTAGGTATGCTTCTCTATCCTTTTCTAAAAGTTTAACAATCTATGCATTTTTTAGTAATTTTCTTTTCATTTCTTGGACAAAGTTCTACAGTATTCGGTTTTCTTTTGCATGTTCCAACCACATTCCATACTTTTTGGCAACATCTAGTATTTTTTAGGAATTTTCTATGGTTTTCTGGCAATTTTCTATGTTTTCTAGCCTTTCTTTGTATTTTTTTGTGATTTTCTATGTTTTTCTACAAGCTTCTACCTTTTCTGGCCGTTTTCCATGTTTTTTTACCTTTCACCACATTTTTCAATCATTTTCTATATTTTCCAACCTTTCCCTGCATTTTGAGTCATTTTTTGTGTTTTTTGGCCTTTTATAATAATATACACTTTCTGACAACTTTTATTATTTTCTTACACTTTCCTATGGCTTTAATTTTTATATTACATTTAAATTTCTTATTTGCTCTTGAGCTATTGATTTTTCAAATATTTATCTCTTAAGTTTTATCTTCAAACTTTTTATTTTTTGTGAGTCTTTGATTTTCTCAAATCTGACAGTTGGGAAAGCTTGTCAGAACCTTTACTCTTCATAGTGCCTTTACTTACTTCATTTGGGGTTGTTCAATAATGTGAGAACATATTGGGTAGATCCATCAACATTGAAGGAGTTAATGAGATGTTGGATTAGTTGTTTCAAAAATAAAGTATTATGCATTCTCTGGAGGATTTGTTCTACCATCACTTGTTGGAATTTATGGCTTGAAAATAATTATAGCATTTTTAAAAACAAATCTCAAATTTATGATTAATATTGGAATCATATTATTGTATCTTCTATATAATGTTTAGAGATGTGGTGCTCATCATGTAGCTTCAACTATGGAAAAAACGGTGTAAGCCTCTTAGTTATAAGATTTGATTATACATCAAAAGGTCATATTTTACAATGGAGTTAACATAAAAAAATTTCTTCAATCTAAAGTAAAATAGAAATGTCTAGAAGTTGGGTTCACCACTATTACTTGTTGTGAAGTTTTCAACATTTAGAATTCATGTTCCAAGTCCCTCCTTAGGGGAATTCTTGTTGAAGATTGCCCAAAAGATCAAAGGTGGCCAACCTTTATTAAATATCATGTATTTAATAAAAAAATGCAGCATGTGTTGGATATTATAATATAATTAATATACTTCATGTTAGTTTTATTTATTTATTAAT
Source organism: Wollemia nobilis (assembly GCA_028583015.1). Taxonomy (NCBI): domain Eukaryota; kingdom Viridiplantae; phylum Streptophyta; class Pinopsida; order Araucariales; family Araucariaceae; genus Wollemia; species Wollemia nobilis. Next base: position 1,132,376 of record JAQPPZ010002729.1, on the reverse strand, counting down.
TATTTGATTAAATGTTATGAGATATTGTTGCTTCATTTTAATCTTGTGGATAATAAGTTTCTAAGAGACTAAGTTTTATCCCTTTGTCACTATTCAAATTATCATGGTGTTTTTCTATTTCTATAGCCTCTCATATATTATACTTAATATAATGGTTCCCTCTAGCAAGGATAGTGTTATTTTTTTAATATATATGATTGTTAATTTTGTATGAATTTTTTACTAAATATCAACTCCATGTTCTTTGACTCTACTTTTGATTGGTCTTTGAGTCTCGTCAATACAATATTTTCCATATGAACACAAAATTTGATAGATTCATATATATATATATAATCTAGGATCTACCTTATCCTTAACTTTGTCCAAAAAGCTATTGAATGTGTTTAAATGAATGAAGGACATTTGGATGCTAAATGTTTTTAGGATTTAATTTAATTTTTCAACAAATCTTTGTATATAAGGGAGTTTAATTTTAACCTCTCTCATCCTTGTTAATAAATTTGTGATATTTAGCTCTATGGAAAGCTTTTCTTATTTGGTGTTTTAAGTAACCATTCTTCTAAAGGATATTTGATAGATGAGCTTTCTCTTGTTCAATGTGGTATTTGTCTACAACTTTAATGGTCCATATAGCTAGAGTGTTAAGCATTGGTCCTTTTTGGGAAGGATGGTGGCACAATTCTACTAAGAAAAACATTTACATGTGTCTTTTTCTATATCCACCATTTCCTAAAGTCTCATATTCCTTTTTATGTATATCAAAATATCTAGAAATGGAAGGCTCTCATTGTCTTCTAGTCCTATGGTGAATTGAATCTGATCACACAAGCTATTCAAGTGTATTAAAGATTTATTTAGTTCTCCTTTTCACATGGCCATATTGAAAAGATATCATCTAAAACTCTTTCCTACCATTTTTTTTAATAGATAACTCTAGAATTTTCTTTTTTCAAAGTGTTTCATATACAAATTTGCTACGATGGGAGACAACTATTGGCTCATGGCAATCCCTTCTATTTGATAATATATATCACCTCCAAAGCTAAAGTATGTAGATCTAAGGCATAGTTTAACTAGCTTTATAATTTTAAGATTAATAATTTTAATTAACACTTCAGTAACTTTATTAATAAAAATTATAGTGAGTAATTTTACTTAACACTTCAATAACTTCATTAATAAGAATTATAGTGAATAGAAAAACCACATCAAAACTTACAAAAATATTTTATCAAAAAAATAAATATATAAAAAATAAAAAAAATTATCTACAAAATCTTTTTCTTCTTAACCAAATATTTTGTTAAAACATTATAAATATTTTTTATTAACTATAAATCTCAATAATAATAAAAATAAAACCCTTTCTTCACATAAAATATAAATTATAAAAAGACAACAATTTAAAAAGATAAAAAATATTTCTAATAAAAAACAAATGAAAGACATATTTAAAAAGAAATAAATTAAAAAATATATAATTAATTTAAAAAACCTCGTGCGTATGGAGCCACCCCTCCACGAGTGGAACATGGACTTTCCTCGCTATGCGAGCCCGAGGGCACAAATCAAAATTCATATGTCGATTACTTAATAACTTCATCGTCAGGGTAGTTGAGTGTATCAATTAATTGTTTTAGTTTAATTTTTTTTTAATTTGTTAATTTTATTTTACCCACAGTATCCAATATTACCAATTATCTTATCTAAACAAAACCAAACACAAGTCCGTTTCTGCGTGTATTACGAGCATAGTTTTCACACTTCGAATGACATGTTTTCCCCTTTCTTCTTCTGGTAGTGGAGATGCTTCACACTCTGTCGACTAGCCAATGGACTCCACCTAGTTCGCGCAGAAGTAGATTTAACCTTGTCACATTGTGGTATAAAATTTGTCCAGGAGGGTTTATTTTACCAAATAGAGAGGCGTGCATAATGCACATGAAACTCTGTTTCACTTATGCGTAGACATATTGTGCTTTGATGAACAGATCTCACTCAACCTCGATTCGAAAGAACGCAGAAGACAAAATAAACAATAATAATATTAAACTTAAATCTATCGTAAGGCGTTTGTTCTGAGTAAGAAACATTCATTTACCGTTCAGGAATGAATGTTCACTAATTTTTAAATGTAGTTTTATTCGGTATCTGTTACATCATTTATGTATTTTAGAAATCATCCCAATTTGCTTTTTGTACCTTCAGGAGTGAAGTGGGTTCACAATTCAAGAATGGAAATGCATTATTTCTTGCAATGGAAATTTTCGTTAGGAAACAATGTCACTTGAATAATTGTTTTAGTTATGCGAAACGACATTCGACGAGGCAGTTGTTATTTGTATTGAGACCAAGTGATTACCTTTCAATTGAGGGAACATGCAAACCTTGTAATTTAAAGAACATGTTAAACAATCCTGCAAATGATATCCCATTGGTAAACTGTTAACTTAAAATGTGAACAGCAACCACTTTGAAGAAAGATAAAACTGAGCAAAAAATGGAATGTTGTACAAGATGTCATCATTAGGTGACGGAAAACATGTAACAATTAGCTCGCTCTTGCAAGTCCTAAACAATGAAGAACCAATGTTTATCGCTTTACAGACTGAAGGAAACATCTAATTTAATGTTTGAGTAAAAAAGAGACAAATGTTGTTAATAGTAGGTGTTGAAACAACAGAGAAAATTTATAATATGACTACTTTTTCTCAGGAAACGTAAACACACATACAATATTGAGGCGCTGCTGCCACACCTAGCTTACCTTATGGTGCAGAAGGAACTTAAAAGCATATGCAATGACATTGTGCTGGATGTTGGAGTATATTAAATAATTCAACGATGTTACAAACTGACATCCATCTGGCAGGCTACAAAATGAATTTTGGATGTATAGGATTACAAGAGATTAGCTTTGCAAAACTTCACACATCAGCGTTGCAAAGGAATTTGATTTATCAAAGAGCCAACAAATTTAACATGAACTTCCTGAGGTAATAAATGATACTTGATATCCAACTCCTCAAAGATTTTCTTTATCTCCAATACAAGTTCAGATCTTCGATTTGATTTCTCACCCATGTTCTGATGGTTCATTGTGTGCAGAACATACAAGGCCATTTTCATGTCATTCATTTTGTCAATGTCTATCACCTCTACACTAAATTGAGGATGCCAGTGCTGCGGCTTGCCCTCAAGATATCTGCAAAGGAAAATGCAAAATAATAGTTGGTATCATGCTTTTGCCTAAGGTTGCAAGAACTTCCTCAGAAATCAAGGTACTTTTATTTAAAAAAAGTAACTAAATTAAAAATTGAATGTTGAAATTTCATCAATTATTGAGAAACCAATCTGTGCTGAACGGACACTCATAATCCAGAAGTAGAAGAAGAGAAGTTACTTTGCTATTCTCTCCTTGAGTGAACCAATCTTTTCCACTGGAGTAGAAACATCCACAGTGAACTCCACGGTATCACCCATATCTGGACTGCGATAAAAATTGCTAATTGGTTTCGTGGCTAACGCTGAGTTGGGATAGTATACTTTGTCATTATCGGGCTGCAAGAAAACTGTGGTAAGAATATTCATTTCTTCAACAACCATCTGCAAGGAAACAAAATGTACTTGTTAGTGACATTCAAACAACAGTTGCTTTTATAAAAGCTGTATTTTATTTCTGGGCTACATATTGTCAATTTACTAAGGCTAGCATGACACTCAAACCAGGGCATTGCAAAATAATTTTTGGTAGATACAATTATTTACATACTTTCTCACATACAAAGACAATATATTGCAAGTCTGGCGGACAAGAAATGAGAATGGCGCAAGCAGCAAAATTCTAATATTCCTTTGAGATGATGAACAAAATGCAAGGAAAAAGGGGAGTAGATTTTCCTCTCTTTATTGCTTTACCTGAACACCATCCACAACACATCGATCACCAACATCAAAGGGATGCATGATGAATACAAACACTATTGCTTCAAAGACTGTTTTGCAGGTATTCCCAAAGATGAGACCTACCAGAACCAACTGAGATGATAGCAGTACAATAACATGAGTTGTGGCAATACCCAGCACAAAAAGAACCACAACTATTATGACGATGATGACTACTCCATTGATAATTTGGTGCAGCTGTTTAACAGCAGTTTTAGTATCATTTAAAGAATGTGCCAGTGACTTCCTTTCCAGGTAAACATTCACCTGACAATCAAGACCAAGGCATGTTTAAAAATGATAAAAGATGTCAAACAAAATGCCAATAAGCCTTCAACCAGATCTATATGCATTGTGGCTTTAAGCCTCCCAGACCTAATCAACACTATAACAATTCCTAACTTTTAAATAGAAATGGCAACAGCCCCTAGGGGAAGAAAGGGAAAAAAAAAACAAGGAAGCGCACCATCCAATTCTTAAGTGCTGACTTCGTAATCCTGCCACTATCAGTAGCTCCTTCAAAGTGGGAAAAGATTGAAGCCACTTCACTCATCTTCAAGAACCTCAGAAGATCCTCCTCTTCTATATACCTGCAAGGTATGAAATCCCAAATCAGAAGGAATCTAATATTCCATATCAAATCTATAAAAGAGTGACACAGGAAGGATCCTAACTTAGCTCCTGGCTTAGCAACATTTTTGAATATATTCTTTGCTGCAGCCATTGCTTCCAATTCACTTGTAATCTCTTTGTCACTCTGATGGCCATTCCTGCTTACAGAATCATCGATGGTGTCTGAAATGGTAGAAATGCCAGAATACCTGATCACCTTTATCAGCCTTTTCATGTTCCACGCGGAAATATTCTTGGGGTTCATCTTGTGCAGCTGTTCCACGTCGATGACTCTCTGGGTTTTCTCATTTCCTTCCCCCCTCCCACCTTTCCTCCGGGTAATCTCTACACTCCTGAAGATCACCTACAGGGAAAATTTAAAATTTAAGAGGACAGTTGTTTTTCAACAAGGAGAAATAGTTGACAAATCTTCCCATTTCAATAATCAAAGGAAAATAAATTAAAATACAAAATAAAAATAAAAAAGCAAATTTGGAATTGATACTTTTGAATTGTTGGAATTTAATATATGGACTTCTGAAAAATTGCCGATGTATAATTCTTATTGTTGAATATGTCCTGCAAAATTAACTGCAAAGAATACCCTGCTCACCCTTGACATCTTCCGGAAGTTCTTGGATGGCTTTCTTTCATCAGTCATGCTATGCTGAATCTCCGTAATGGGAGGCCCTGACAGTGTCTCCAGCACGTATTGGTGGAAAATGGACTCCTGTATCCTGTCAAAAAAGGTGTTCACATGAAAAGTGGAAGACATGACCTTCACCAGCAGAATCTTGAGCAACCACAAGACCGTGGCCACCAAGAAGGAAGCCAGCAGCCTGGTCACATACGACAATGCCTTGTGGTTCTTGATAGAACGCTCCAGCCGCGGATCGAATATAAGATTCCAAGCAAGAATCACCAGGCCAAGCCAGAGACAATTCTGCACGCTCTGTCGGAGTCCATATACAAAGTACAGAACCCTTTTCCTCAGCATGAAATTTCTCTCTACACAAAACACGAGAATGCTGATCCCCCAACCGGAAACCAAACTTCCGCAGAGGACAACGAATATCATCAAACACCATTTCCAGAGGTGCAGCCCCCACATCATCCGGTGCTCCAGAGGAGCCAACGTCAGAATGCAAACCATGGTGGTTATGAGCACCACGGCGGCAATCCATTCCAGAAGCACCAGTACACCAATCTTACGTTTCCTGTAATTTTAAGAATTTTTTCAGAATAAAGTGGATCTTTCCCAATCAAAAATAAAGAATACATACATTAACAAAGTTTCATTGACAATGGAAGAAATTAAATGATCCGATTTAATAAGGAATGCTTTCCTATTTTAGACATTGTTGCAGTTATTAATCCATCACCTACTTTTACAAGTTAATTCTAAGAGGAGGATAGCCTATTCATCAATACAATAGAATAGGTTAAAAGACAGTCTGTAATTTTTTTTTTTTAACATATTTAACATTAAAATAAAAAGATCATTTTTATTTAATCACTATCCCCGCCATCCTCCCTCTCGTTCTATGATGCAGAAAATGGAATCCCATAGCCAAGAAACAGGTATTTATCCGGGTATCTTTTTATGAACGAATTTCATGAAAGTGTAAATAAAATCCTGTTAGGGACCATCCGGTGTCATTTGCCCCATATGTACACAATTTTCTATACGTTTACTATCAATACCTTTAAAATTTTGGTGAAAATTAAATGAGAAGTTAATATGTGCACTTAACAGATTAAAAATATAGCGACCTGTATTTGGCTGGGAGATCGTCGTCCTTGAAGGGGTCAGCGTCAGCGTCATCGTCATCTTCAACCTCCTCGGCGCGAGGCGTGACTACTTCAGAACTCCGCATTTCTCTTTCGCCTCTCATGGGCCACGGTGACCTCTGCGCAGCGCTCTCGTTCACAGTGTTGGCGTACAGGGGGCTCAGCTGATGACGCGTCTCTACGAACCGCGACTTTGGCTTCGACAGCAACGCTCTGGACAGTGGCGGAACCCGGCTTGGCATTCGCATCACCTCCTCGGCGTTGCTTAGAACGTCCACGTCTCGATCTCGGCTTGGCGTTCGCATTACCTCCTCAGCGTTGCTTGCGACGTCCACCTCTCTCTTACGTGCCGGATCGTTGTCTTCGTCGTCGCCACGAAACCCCGAGACGTCCGACAGAGTCATCTCCCGCGCTATTGGCCTGATCGGGGGTTTGAATCCTCCACCTTCCTCTTCTTTTCCGTAGCAGGGATCATCGCCTTCGCCCGCGGTGCTCGTTGCGCCACGGCATCCCCTGACGTTGAGAACAACTTTGTCCGTGCCGTAGTTAGGCGCGCGAGCTTCAGATATTTTACGAGGTTTATCCATTTCCACTCGGATATGTGAAGTTGGTAACCTTATGCAAACTTTTCGTCGCAGGATTTGAGGTGGGTGTAAGGCTACTAAGCTCACAGCGATGGCGGGGAGCTCTAATTATATTATTTACATCAATTATTTGATGCGATTCCATCGCCATCAAACCGCAGAGGGCCGACTGGTTGATGTCTGGCACGGTTGCACCTTCTGCGTTTGTCATGAAACGCGTGGTAGATGTTTGTCTCCATTGAGTTTGTAGTGCTCGTTATAAATACGAAACCTTCTGCACTCACATAAAATATCGTCTTTGCCGTGTTTTGTTTTTACCCTAAAAGCTATGCTAGGCGTACAATCGCAGAGTGGACCACTCATACAAAAGATACGAAATGTACGGAACCTGGCTGGTTGTGGGTTGGCTGAGTGCGAGCCATTAACCTCGATTCCATCTGTTCACTCAGAGATATAATATTTTTTAAAGCTTTGCAAGTGTAACTGTTTATGTTTTTTTTGTTTTTTTTTATTAACTTTATTGAGTAGTGGGTGAATTGTGTAGGACATTCGTGGATGTGAGTGTGGTCAGTAACGGGTCCACAAGGGCACGTCTCGCATGATACCTAAAAGAATTTAACGAGGAAGATCTATTTGACTGTGAGAGCCATTTGAATACAAATATTCTTACACTCAGCCCCTTTCATATTAAATTTATTTTTTTATTTTTAGTTGCTTAAAAAAAATTATAAATTTTTGTTTGTTTGTAAAGAAGTTAACAGGATTTTGATTTTGATTTTTCAAGATGAAATTAAAATTAAATTAAGACAGTTCAACTATAAACATTTGTTGCTACCAATCAACCTATTTTTTTGGACTGCAAAATATTATTTATAATTAAAAAAAAAAAAAAGAGTTGAGAGTGACTTCAAAATCTTAATAAAATAATGAGTTGAAACTTTTCTAAAATGGAGTGCAAAAAGATTTCAAAATATTAATAGAATGATGAGTTGAAAATTTTGTTTGGACAAAGTTAATGATTGAACGAATGTGTTTTTTAAAGTAATGCTTTTGTTGGGACATGTAAGTTGGTATGCCTTTTTCATTAAGGAGATCCAAGTTAAAATCAAGGGACGGTGGTGATTTCATTTGTGTGGAGGGTATAGTATTGTCTCATATGTAGAATCTAAGAAATAATATATGTTTCATATGTACAATTTGAGAAGTTTGACAATGGAGACTTTAAATTGCAGCATGTGTGCAACCATGATATGATGGTGTGTACAATTTTAGTTGGTTTTAGCTTTGATTTTCGTGTACATTGTGGAGAATTATTTGTTTCGATACAATAATGTGTGTTGTGTGTATTAAAAAAATATTGTAGAACATTTGTGGATGTGTGGCAAATAACAAGTCCACAAGCACATATTAGTACCTAAGAGAGTAAAACTAGGAAGATCTATTTGAATACAAATATTCTTACACTCACCCCTTCAACTGTAAATTTAATTTATTTGGTTATGTAGAAACTTTTATAAACCTTTGTTTGGTAGAAAAGTCAATTAAATTCTCTACGATAAAATCAAGTTATGACATTTCACTCGAAGTTACAACCTACTTATATTTTTATGTAATAAAATATTATTTTTAATTAAAAAGAAAATTTGGAGTCGAGAGTTACTTTAAAACCTTGTGATGATTTAAAAAACGTATCTAAAATGGAGTGTAGAGAAACTTCAAAATCATAATAGAGTGATAAGGGACTCCAAAATCATAATGAGTGATGAGTTTGAAATTTTTGTTGTGAAAAAGTTAATAATTTAAAAAATGTATTTTTTAAAGTAATGTTTTTGCTACCACATGCAAATTGGTATATCTTTTATTAAAGATACCAAATTAAAATCAAAGAACGAATGATTCCATTTATGAAAAGTTGTACCAAAGTATAATATCTTCTCATATATAAAATCTAAGAAATAATATGTTTTAGATGTAAATCTTAAAAACTTAAGAATGAAAATATAAGTTAAAATCAAAGGAGAATGATTTTTTTTAAGTGGAGTTACACCAAAATATCGTATCTTTTCATATGTAAAATCTTAAAAATAATATGTTTCATATACAATGAAAAAGTTTAATAATAAAAACTAAACATGGATTCAAGATTCAAATCCTGTAAAGCGTAAAGCCAAAAATAAAAGATGTATAAAGTATAGACGGGCATAAAGCCAAAAATAGAACGTCCAAGACTCTTGAGTACGAAGAAAAGGGAATGATGTCAAAGATAAGACAGAGAGACTTGAGGAGAATCCAACGGTAAAAGACTTTTTTCCTTAAATTTATTATAGTATTTAAAATATATAAAAAAATATTATTTTAAAAATATTATTTAAATATTTATAATATTTATAATTTAATTTATGTGTAATTTAAAAAAAAAATTAATAAGTATATATCTAATAGTATTATATGGGTTTGTTAATATGTTGCTTTGGAGTTAGGGTTTAGCATAGTAATGATAGAAGTATGGGTGGATTGAAATGGATTGGAGGAATGTTGCGATGTCGGGCTCGTCACAAAATGTGCATGTTAGTGACGTTTTTCATCTAAAATGTTAGTGTATAGGTTTCTATTATGCTATTATTATTACATTAGTTAGCATTATGGTTAGTGTCGAACTAATGTTAGTTGGCATATTCATTTAGGGGCTCATTTAGTTTTTCCGCTCCATTATTCATGGGCTATTTGGGGCCGAAGTGTATTATTTATTCATCTAATGAAATTGCTCAATTGATTGATTGCTCTACATGGTATTAGAGCAAGTGAGCGAGCAAGGCATACCGTTTTTTTCTCTCCTTTGGACCCGATTCTCGAGGCAGGACTTGACCTGCAACTTGGCTCGAATTTCGAGGCACAAAAATTGGACAATCAAAGGTACTTTAGCCGCAAACCTGGACGTTGACTCTGGCGACGCTACTCACATCTCGAGGCGACCAATTGGATCAAACAGTTTCGAACCCCGGACCTCGCAAACCTGCGACCAATCGGATTGGACGGATCTGGATGCGACTCGAAGGAAGATGGACAATCAGATCGGACAGATCTGGACGGGACCTAACGAACGACAGACAGGCCTTAATCCAGACTGATCAAAATGCGGTCAGTCGACCAGACAGCTGGCAATGGAATCAATCAAAATGTCGGCAACAGACACGATCGAAAAGCGGGCAACGAAGGTGACAGACAGCGGAAGCATGGCGGAGGCTACAACCCCAGTGCGACCACACGGGTGTAGCTCCTCTCAGGCATAGTCTCCCTGAGAGGAGACACCACTAAGGAGAAGGGTTTGCAATAATATACCTTCCTTCGTCGTCCCTCCACGAATGTGGGATTTATGTTTTTAAAACTTTTGAACGCTAACGCCAACCTCCTGCTCGTAGCGTCAACCAGCGACTGGACATTGAATTTTTTGTTATCATCTGCAATGTTGAAACTTGTTTTTCTGCTATGGATGGATCACATATAATTTTTTGAACATTTTGAGCGGATTATTTTTTTCTCTAAGCCCTCAGATCTTCACCAATCAGGCATTCTTATGTCCTGAAGCCGTCATAGATCGCGCAGGAAACTCACGGTTTTGCAAGAAGCAGAGGTCGATTTTTTATTCGTAGGTGTTTGAGGTATTTTTTGGCATGGATTCAAGAACTAGATGCAGTCCCTGTGCCTGTCACGACAGCTTCAAGCGTTGCTACCCCGCAGCGCAGCGCCCCGCAACCACTTGAGCGGCGCCACTAGAGCGGCGCCACTTCGAAGGAAGAGACTGTCGAGGACTGATCAAATAGCAGGTGGTGTTCCCTTATCACCAGTCGAACGGCCAGCTTAGCTGGTTTTCGACCGAGCACTAGGAGTCCGAGGTCAAGGGATCGAATCCCTACGACCCCTCGCGCTTTGATAAGGTAAAAAAATTAAGTCTTTTTTGATTAAATTATTTCCCTAACTTTTTTTTTAATAATACTTTTTTTAGTTTAATTAAAAAATATATTTTTTTTCCTTAAAAAGTTATTTTAAATTAAAAAAAACAAAATTGAAATAATTTTTTTTTTAAAATAGTTTTAATTAAACTTTAGAAAGTTTTTTTAAAAGACATTAGTGGGAAAATTTTTTCAAAACTTAAAAAGGGGGCCCAAAATTTTTTTAGTGCAAAAGTGAAAGGGGGCAATTTTTTTCTTGAAAGAGCACAAGTTTTTCAAAACTACAAAATTCAAGGGGGAGAGTGAAAGTATTTTTCAGCATTAAAAGACAAATTGGCAAAATTTGTAAAAGGTGCATTCTCGGTGGTAACCGACACCTTAGGTTCATTTTTTGGATGCTTTATGATGTATGTTGCATTTCTTTTTCTGCAATACTTCTAAATCAAAACACTCCTAAGTCCCAAAATAATTGAACCCATCCGTGCAATTTATTGCACTACAATGTTCGGTATTTGTGATACCTCTGGCCCGCACTTACAGGTAATGTTGTCGTGATTGGGCTACTGTATCCACCGCCTAATATAGCTGCCAAAACGACGTCTGAGCTTGTTCTCTATCAATCATCGGGGAGGAATAAGGTCATCATTTTGCATTTTTTTACTCCATTCCACTACCCTAATCGTTCTTGTGTTTAGGCGTAAATCCTGATGAAAGTTCTGACATCCGAAGTGTTTAGGGGAAGTTACGCCCCACGCATGAGGATTGATGACTTTCTATGGTAGGTGCCATCAACGAGATGATTCCCTTTCAGTACCGCCTAAGTTCCACGTATCGTATGATCTCTAAAAATTACCTATAGTCTCCCTCACGTAAGGGCGGGTGATTTTTTTGATCTTTCAAAATACCTATAGTCTCCCTCACGTAAGGGCGGGTATTTTGTATGGTATAACGGCCTGGAAAAAGGTATATCGAAAGGGGGACCATTTGGTGTTATAAGGAACCCTCACAATGTCTGCAAAGTTAATGACTGATGCTCATCAGTTGTTGAAAGGTCCTAATTACACACCATGGAAAAACAAGATGAAGGCTATCCTAGTCATGGATGACTTATGGGATGTTGTTTCTGGAGCAACAACAAGACCTTCACCAGCTGCTGGATCAACAACAGCCACAACTCCATCTGCTGCTCAGATAGACTTTGACAAGAAAGACAACAAGGCAAAAGTGCTCATCTTGCTTGTTGTTTCAGATGAAGTTCAACCCCACATTGTTGACTGTGCACATAGTAAAGAGGCATGGGATGCCCTTAAAACTATATATGAGGGAAATAATGACTCCACTATTCTTTACCTTCAATCTCAATTACATAGTCTGAGCATGAAGCAGGGAGAGACAGTTGAACTCTTTCTTTGCAGAGTGTCTGAGTTGAAAGTAAAATTGAATTCTTTGGGAGAACCTGTTGATGACAAGCTCCTTACCTCAGTTGTATTGAGAGCTTTACCTGATTCTTATAGGGTGTTGATCACCTCACTTCAGGTGTCACAGAGAAAAGTTACCTTTGTTGAGTTGGTCAATCTGCTTCAAGAAGAGGAGGCACGCCAACTTCAGAGAGATGATTCTTCTAATACAACCCTATACTCCAACAGGAAGGGTTCTAAGAAGAAGGGTAATTTTTAGAAAGGAGGAAATTCTCACAAATATTCAAAAGGGAAACAACCTCAACAAATGAAGAGATATTGCAAAATTTGTGACAAAGACAACCATGACACAAACAGGTGTTGGCACAAGAATAAGCAACCTAAACAGAAAGGCCAGAACAAACCACAAAACAAGAACAAGCAACCCAAGGTGAATGTTGTTGTTGAAGAATCTGACTCAGATTTTGAGTGGGCACACAAGGTGCTCATGACTACCACAACCTCCAAGCAGAAGGATCCTGTATGGTATGTCGATTCTGGCGCTAGTAAGCATATGACTGGCGACAAATCATGGTTTGAATCATTTGAGGCCAAAGAGGGCAAACCTATCACTATTGTTGATGACAAAACCTACAAGGTTCAGGGAGAAGGTACAGTTTTAGTCACTCTTCCTGATGGCAAGTGTCATATTGACAAAGTCCTCTATGTTCCAGGATTGGCGAACAATTTGTTGTCAGTCACACAAATTCTGGATAAGGATATGGTTGTAAACTTTCATGTTGAGGATGGCAAGAAGTGTTGTTCTATTACCAGGAGGGGTAAGAACATTGCAACAACTTCATATAAGCATGGCTTATTTGCCTTAGATGCTATCTCTACTCCCCATGTTGCCATGACAGTCTCTACCAAGGAGGCAACTTCCCTATGGCACAAGAGATATGGGCATCTTAGTTCTGGCTACTTACTTGAGCTAAGTAAGTATGAGATGGTAAAGGGTCTTCCTTCCCTTTCTTCCACATTTCCAGTGTGCTCTAACTGCTTGGCAGGAAAGCAGCATAGAGTACCTTTTGAGAAGAGCTCTACAAGAGCAAAGAAACCTCTGGAGTTGATTCACACCGATCTGTGCGGTCCTTTCACACCAATCAGTTGTGGGGGGAAGAGGTATTTTTAGTTGTTTGTGGATGACTACTCATGAAATATGTGGGTGTTCTTTCTTAATCTAAAATCTGAAGCCTTTAGTTTCTTCCAACAATTCAAGAAATCTGTTGAGAAGGAGTCAGGGACTTCTATAAAGACCCTCCGCTCAGATCGAGGGGGGAGTTTACCTCTAAAGAGTTTTTTGCATTCTTGACTGCACATGGGATCACGAGACAGTTGACTACTGCTTATACTCCTCAACAAAATGGAGTTGCTGAGAGGAGGAACCATTCTATCATGGAAATGGTTCATTGTATGCTCACAGGAGCTAGTCTTGGGCAACAATATTGGGCAGAAGCTGTCACCACTATAGTATATCTGTTGAATAGGGCACCCACAAAGGCCCTAAAAGGAATGACTCCATAGGAAGCATGGAGTGGTCAAAAACCCTCCATCTCTCATCTTCGCATTTTTGGATGTAAAGCTTTCATGCACATACCGAAAGAGAAAAGGAAGAAGCTAGATGAGAAGACATTGAAGTGTATTCTTCTTGGCTATGATGAGCACTCTAAGGGTTATCATTTGATTGATCCTTTGACCAAGAAGATTCATGTCAATAGAGATGTTGTTTTTGATGAGGCTTTCACATCACAAAGCACATCTGATGTATACCTAGATCTTGTGGAATCTAAAGTTGAGAAGTCCCCTTCGTCACCAAAGACTGGAGGTCCTTCTACTTCTTCATCTTCTTCATCACCATAGAAGAAGAATCCAAAATGGTATACAAGTACAATCAGAGACTCCAAGTTATCCACTCCACCAGATTTGACTTTGGATAGACCTCGTACTCGCAGCATGGCTCGACAAGAGAGAGCAACAATAGAGACTACTGAGGTTGATGATCTTTGTCAATATTTTGAGGAACTTTCTGTAGATCCAGAGAGAGAAACAGAGGATATGGATATAGATGATGATAGGGTGTTTATGTCTTCAATGAATGAACATGAACCTGCTTCTGTACAAGATGCCCTTAGTGAGCCACAATGGAAGGCTGCTATGGATGCTGAGTATAAGTCTCTAAAAAAGAACAAAACTTGGGAGCTTGTCGATCTGCCACATGAAAAGAAGCCCATTGGCTGCAAATGGGTGTACAAAGTCAAGTACAAGGTAGATGGGACAATTGATAAGCATAAGGCCCATCTTGTTGCAAAGGGCTATGCACAAAAGGAAGGCATTGACTATGAGGAAACTTTTGCACCTACTGCTCGGATGACCACCATTCGAGTTCTTTGTGCTATGGCAACACAGTATGGGTGGAAAGTTCACCAGATGGATGTCAAGAGTGCTTTTCTGAATGGTGATCTCCAAGAGGAAGTCTACATGACACAACCTAAAGGATTTGAAGTGGAAGGCCAAGAGCAGAAAGTGTGCAAGTTGGTCAAATCCTTATATGGTTTAAAATAAGCTCCTCGAGCTTGGTATATAAAAATGGATAATCACCTCCTGCAACATGGATTTAAGAGATGTCCATCAGATGCAAACCTCTATTTCAAGAAATAAGGTTCTGAGATAGTGTTGCTTGTACTCTATGTTGATGATCTGCTCATTACAGGGAGTTCAGAAACTATGATCTCTGCTATCAAAAGAGACTTGTGTAAATATTTTGAGATGATAGATCTTGGACTTCTCCATTATTGTCTTGGTTTGGAAGTGAGCTAGAAGGAGCACTACATCAAAGTGTCTCAAAAAAATATGCCAAGACACTGTTAGAAAAATATTGCATGACTGATTGCAAGCCGATGGCAACTCCGATGGAATCAGGGCTTCAGTTATCATGATATGATGATTCACCTCAGGTAGATGGTACTCTCTATCGATAGTTGATTGGGAGTCTCATATATCTGACTAATACTAGGCTAGATATCATATTTGTTATCAACTATCTTTTGAGGTTCATGTAGGAACCTAAGACTACTCATTGGAAAGCAACAAAATGTGTTCTTCACTATGTCCGTGGCACAATGGAATATGGCCTAGAATACAAGAGGAATGACAAATTCTTCTTGCAAGGATACACGGACTCTGACTATGTCGGGTCATATGATGATCGTAAGTCAACTTCAGGATATATATTTCATCTTGGATCTGGTCCTGTCTCTTGGCACAACAAGAAGCAACAGGTGGTTGCTATCTCATCTACAGAGGCAGAGTATCGCGCCGCACGTGAAGCTGTGTGCGAAGTGATATGGTTGCATCGCATTTTGACAAGTATGGGTCATCCATAAAAATCTCCAATACACTTGTTCTACGACAACCAGGGTGTTTTGAACCTTGTTAAGAATCCAGTGCATCATGAGAAAACCAAGCACATTGACACACAATGTCACTTCATTCGAGACGAAGTTCCAAGGCACCGAATTCAGCTTCAGTACATCCCCACCGATGCTCAAGTTGCAGATATTTTCACTAAGGCACTTGCACGTGTCAAATTTGAATTGTTTCGCAGCTCTCTATGTATTGCAAAATAATGTAATAAAGGGGGGATGTTAGCATATAGGTTCCTATTATGCTATTATTATTACATTAGTTAGCATTATGGTTAGTGTCGAACTAATGTTAGTTGGCATATTCATTTAGGGGCTCATTTAGTTTTTCTGCTCCATTATTCACGGGCTATTTGGGGCCTAAGTGTATTATTTATTCATCTAATTAAATTGTTCATTTGATTGATTGCTCTACATAAAAATGACTAGAAGGAACAGGATTTTCCAATGCATGTCAAGAATCGTTTTTTAAAGAACAATGTATGTTTGGAACGATGTGAAGCCAGGTCGTTTCTAGTGGTTCAACCAGACTCGATGGCGTAAGATGTGGAGTATTTAACCAAGCATGCGCTTATTGGTAAATTTATGGGTATCTAAATTTCTCTTCCCTTTGTGGAGGCTTGGGTTAGGAAGACTTGGAACCCTAACGGTGAGGTGGAGGTGATGTTGAGTGCGAATAGCTATTTTATTATGGTTTTCTCTTGTCTTGCAGATCCTAACAAAGCATTTGAAGGGGGTCCATATTTTTGTAACCATGTTGGACTCTTTTTTAAACCTTGGCATGTGAATTTCAACCCGTCATAAGAGCGATCGTTGTAGGTTCCAGAGTGGGTTCAGCTCCCATCACACCTGTTGGAATTATGGAGAAACAACATCTTGCATATGATTGCCCTTCTTCTTGGGAAGCTAGTTGGACCATCACAACAGAATATGGAGAAAAAGATATTTTTTGTTGCCCGTATCTGTGTCAAAATTGATTTAAACAATCCTATTCCAAATTCTATTGAAATACAATTTGGACGTCTACATGGGTTCAACAACTTGACTATAAAGCTCTTCTGTTTCATTTTTTGATCTGTCATGAATATGACCACCTGCAAATAAATTGTCATAATTTTGTCCCGCCCATGGCTTCAAATATAGGTGACAAACAAGTATGAAATGTGGGTATATCTTTCCAACCTATTTTGGTATAACTGCCATGATGCGGTTGATTCTAATCTCTCCCAAGAGTGTGGTATACATGTGCTTTAAGCTAATTTAGGGTGTCCTCTAACAGATCTATTTTTTACCACTTCACTTGATGACTAGTCCAGCTGCATAAGGACAGGTGTGCGATGAAGAAGCATCCAATCGTTGGGATTCTCTAACATAACTGATTTTTTCTAATGGCGATAGCTCCAAGATCGTAGATGCTTTACCAGACTCTTTCCCTTAGCCAAAATTTGGGTCCATATTAATTAAGTGCTAGAATTTTATCCTTCTTAGAGTGTTGTCAGTTGTTTTAAAATTTTGGCCTTTATGCTTTATACTTAGCCACTTTTTGAAATGAAAGTTTTCAGGTGACAGAGGTGAGCCTTCTTTAAAATCCAAGCCTTTCTTATGCCAAGCTTTATGCCTTAAATTTTTTTGATCTAGCCTCTTTTGACATCAAAATTTTTATGTGCTCTATTATGATGTCAACACTCTAAAAGTCCAACCTCTACTTTGGTACGTAGCCAATTCTTTTGTCCAACCTACTTTCTTTCGAACTTGATCAAAATCCAAGTTTGCTATTATAGCAAAATGCTAGACCCTCTTTCCTTAGCCAAATTTAAAGTTTAGTTGTGTTGGATGCTAGACTTTTCTCCTATCCTATGATGAGATCAACTTCAAAAATGTTTGACCACTTTCTTCATACTTAGCCAAATTTTTATTCTAGCATTGCAAAAAAATGTTGAGCTCCTCTACCCTAGCCATTTTTCAGTTTCAATGACTGCCTTATGTGTTTGGATGTCCTTCTAGCCTAATATATACTCTCTATTTAGAAAAAATTAAAAGTAACACTATATACGTGTGGGTTAATATTTTTACCCACATTATTGGCACCTTCTAGGAGGTTTCTACTTGAAGAAATAGAGAACCCATATGGCCTTGTCTATTGGGCATGGGGTCAAAAATAAAAAAGGAGAAGATAATATACATGTGAAGAACTTATTTATATGCTTTTCATCTCCATGTACCAGTGGTCATTGTTCCAATAGACTCACCTTGTCCTTGTGTTGTCACCCTAGATGTTTCACCTTGTTCTCTATTGGTTATTTAGGCAGTTGAAGGAGCTCCTACAATCCAGAATACATTGTAGATATTATTCCAAGACTTTTGTTTAGACACATAAACTCCTTTGATCTTGTACAAAATATCCCCTTAGCTCAAGAAGGTATTATTTTAATATATTCTAAGATATATTTTATATTATATGATTCCTCAAGAAGGTATTATTTTAATATATTTTAAGATATATTTTATATTAGATGATTCCTCATTAGTTAGCTCAAAATGATTGTACAAAAGTCGACTATAGGTGACAAACAAGTATGGAATGTAGGCATCTCTTTCCAACCTAGTTTGGTATAACTGCCATGATGTGGTTGATTCTAATCTCTCCCAAGAGCATGGTATCTATATGCTTTAAGCTAATTTAGGGTGTCCTCTAACATACCTATTTTTTACCACTTCGCTTGATGATTGGTCCAACTACATAAGGATAGGTATGCAATGAAGAAGCATCCAATCGTTGGGATTCTCTAACAATAATGATTTTTCCTAATGGGGACAACTCCAAGATCCTAGATGCTTTACCATACTCTTTCCCTTAGCCAAAATTTGGGTCCATATTAATTTAGTGCTAGAATTTTCTCCTTCTTGGAGTGTTGTCAGTTGTTTTAAAATTTTGGCCTTTATGCTTTATAATTAACCCCTTTTTGAAATTAAAGTTATCAGGTGCCAAAGGTGACCCTTCTTTAAAATCCAAGCCTTTCTTATGCCAAGCTTTATGCCTAAATTTTTTTTTGATCTGGCCTCTTTTGACATCAAACTTTTTATGTGCTCTATGATGATGTCAGCACTCTAAAAGTCTAGCCTCTACTTTGATACGTAGCCAATTTTTTTGTCCAACCTACTTTCTTTTAAACTTGATCAAAATCTAAGTCTGGTGTTATAGCAAAATCTATGTATCAAAGTAGAGGCTAGACTTTCCTTGGCCAAATTTAAAGTTTAATTGTGTTGGATGCTAGAATTTTCTCCTATCCTATGATGACATCAGCTTCAAAAATGTTTGATCACTTTCTTCATACTTAGCCAAAATTTTATTCTAGCATTGCAAAAAATGATGAGCTCCTCTACCTTAGCCATTCTTTAGTTTTTACGACTGCCTTATGTGTTTGGATGTCCTTATAGCCTAATATCCACTCTCTATGTAGCAAATTTTAAAAGTAACAATATATACATGTGGGTTAATCTTTTTACCCACATTATTGGCACCTCCTAGGAGGTTTCTACTTCAAGAAATAGAGAACCCATATGGACTTGTCTATTGGGCATGGGATTAAAAATAAAAAAGGAGAAGCTAATATACATGTGAAGATCTTATTTATATGATTTTCATCTCCATGGTACCATTGGTCATTGTTCCAACAAACTCACCTTGTCCTTGTGTTGATGCGCTAGATGTTTCACCTTGTTGTTCTTTATTGGTTCTTTGGGCAGTTGAAGGAGCTCCTGCAAGCCAGAATACTTTGTAGATATTATTCCAAGACTTTTGGGTAGTAAACTCCTTTGATCTCCCTTATCTCAAAATAGTTTTTGTAAGATGGTGTACTGTATTTTCAAGCTAGCTCCCATGATTTTAGAAGCAGTATAGATGATTTATGCAAAAGTACAATGACTTGATTCATTTCAAAGGGTTGAGACCATGAGTCAAACTCACTTTCATAATTGATCACATGGTCTAGCTATTGATTAAGTTTCTTCTTAGTGCAAAATTTATCGGCCTCATCCCAAGGTATATAAGTTCCTTAATTGAGACCCTTATCTTATGTGTGCTTTCTCTTAGTGCAATTATCATATTGCCTCATCGTAATGTTAATTAATTGCCATATACTACTTTCTTTGAGCAAAATTATGCTTCATCCAGATACCTCTTAATGTGTGTTGCTAGATGTGGGTGTTCTCTTCTATTATTCATGATTTTTATCATGGCCTCCACTTGCTCCACCTTATTAGTTGTTGTTTTTTCTTGCTTTACTAAATTCCACTTTAATATCTTGGATTAGTTTTGTAATGTATATATCTACTCTATTAGTGGAAAATCCTTCATAGTTGCCTCCTTGATTTTTATTCCAATATTGTCTTTGAATCTATGTTAGTGCCTCCCAAGAAAGGATTGGGCTCTACGACTTCTCTTGCTCCAGCTCCAATTGTATTGCTACCAATTTTTCTTCATGAGCTTGGAGCGTTGATCTCAAATCTTGCAATTCCTTCTCCTATGCCTAGATTTTTGTTTCCCCTTGTTGCAATTGCTTCTCTAGAGTTCAAATCTTCTCATATTTTTGTTGGAGGTGCTCTATAGTTGGGGTTCTACTTAAATTTTATTGTAGATATTTGACCTCTTATTTCTGTTAGAATATTATTATTGTTATAATGTGCACTATGCCTATAATTGACAGGTTGACATTTGTCTTATGCCACTTGTCCCTGTCTTCAGTTTGAGTTGGAGTGGTGTCTTCTGAAAGACACTTGGAGTGGAGCTTATGACACTTGTCATATCTCCCTCCTAAGTTTGATGCTTATATATTGTAAGATAACTTGTAAATAAGATGTGCCTTATTTTTCAGTCCTATCATTTGGTATCAGAGCGGTGAGATCCGCCTGAGGGACCTTAGGGTTTAGGAGTCTCGTTTATGGAGTTAGGGAGTATGCTCTCCACTCGTTGAGTGGATCAGAAACCAGAAGCTCCCTATTTTTTCCCTATTTGTTTTCTATTTTTTTAGTTTCCCTATTTTAGAGGACAATCCTCGCCATCCGAGGACAAGCCTCAATTTTTTTTTTTAGTGTTGATGTGCTATACTACCTTCTGAGTATAGCACAATCCCAGATCAAATAAGATTTTTTTTACTAGTCCATATGCCCAACATCCAGAAATCATGATGCAATGTCAGCTTCAGGCACTAAAATATAACAATGAGCCAACGTCGTAATCAGGGTAGAAGTGGGGGTCGAAGCAGAAACAAAGTAGAAAGTGAATTTGATTAGGTGACTAGCTATGAGATTTGATGAAAGAAATGGATTCCACAAGAGAAATTTTGAAAATGTTTTGTTCTTCTGTGCCTTGTTGTGCTTGCAGATTCTTCTTTTTCAATCTGCTGGAGATGCCTACGCAATATGAAGTAGAAACTCGAACACCTTTGGTCCAAAAATAGATATATGGACTTGTTTCCTATTACCTTGGCCGTTGTTCTTCACCTTTGCTACCACTAAGTATCTGTTTCTTTTTAGTGGACAAATGGAGTAGCATGGTGCTGAGAATGATGTTTTGCCATCAGAACATGACTAATTTTATTGCTCCAGTATTTCTTGTCACCCGTGGATCTGTGCATGCTCCCATTACATTTATTTAGTGGTCGAAGGTGATTGTTTCGACAGAAAAAGACACCCGTGAAGAGGTTTTTTGTTTGTGGATCTGAATTAAGCTTGTCACGGTGGTTAATTTGATAGGCTTTTGCAATCTCGCCGTTGGAAATTTCATCGACTTTGTACCTAAATTTGAAACTTGTCGTTAAATCTAGTTTTTTTGAGGCCTTTTGCAAATTCTCACGCTAGAAGATGTGTGTAATCCCTGTTTTGAAGTTGGCCGTTCAAAATTTTATCTATTTTGAGTGCTAACTCAAAACTTGTCATTAGATCCGATTTTCAGAGCCCTTAAGCTGGTTTTCCCACCGAGGAACATCGAAAAATGTGTATAGTTCAAGATTAGATAGCTTTGTTTCGTCTCTTTTCAAGAAATTTATCGTTGGACCAGGCATTCGACGACTCCAAATGGTTTTTCGAGAAGGAAAAATGGCTTGCCAAGAGACTTACCAGAGTTCCTAGGCGACTATTTGACCGAAAAGCCTCAAGCATGTCGAGGTTGGACGGTCTATTTTAAGACCTCGAAAGAAATTTTGTTTTGGTTGCGTTTTCTGGAGATGGAACATTCATAATGTTGCTTGGCTCACCATCTGAAGAACCCACCGAAGTAAAAGGAGTACCAGAAGCTACAGGGACTTTACAAGATATATCCTTTACATGTCCTTCTCAGAGGCTATGTCTTTCTTAGAGGCTGGCATTTTCATTTGTTTTGTATTCAAGAATCGATGGAGGAATTTAAATGTGATATTGATTCTTAAGTAGAATTTTCCTAATCCATTCATTTTCTTTGTGGGTGCACTGTGATCTGAAAATTGATTTTTCCCTTTTAGTGGAAATTCAGGGATGCCTGCAATTGGTCTGGAGCGGTTCATCTGAGCGTGTGATATAATCTTTGTGATGGCAGCAGCGGCGACGGAATGTCTGGCAGTCTCAGTGATATCAGTGATAAGCCATGGAAACCTCTAACAAGGAAGCTTAAAATTCCTGCTGTAATTATCAGTCCTTACAGGTTTCTTATTTTTTTCCATTCTCTCCACTGCTGCGTCCAAAAATTTCTACGTGCCATCTCTCAGAATTTTTGGGAGTGCTTGAGTTGGAGAGCACGCCGAAAAAGTGGCCCCACATCATAGGCTCCATTTGTGGCACAGTCCACGGGGATCATCCATATGAACACTCATGTTTTTTAAAACATATTTGTTTATTCCAAGTACTATGTTATGAGGCTCAGATGCGAAGGTATATTGGAGTCATAAGGAGTTTGTCGTTTCTATGTATTGATTGTAAAAGAATTACAAGTTACTTACAAGGGGAGTTTGTCTTTTCTATGTATTTATTGTAAGGGGGTTATAAGGAATCTTATGTTTAGGTGGGCCCAATAACTATAACCATAATTTTGTAAAAACTCCAAAATTAAGCAATACATTCGAGAGTAGCACTCGGATGGGTGGTTATTTGGGAAGTTCCGGAGCCACACACATTTAGAAGGTCTTTGTTTATTACCTTCTTAAAGCATCAAATTATACCCGACTATAGGCTTATTTATAGTCGTTGGAAAGAGAATTTCGAGAGGGATCCATTGGTATAAATATTTTTAAGTTTTAAGACCTTTCACTCAGCTAAATTTTAACTTGAAGTTGATATTGTAAAACATAATGCATTTTCTGTTGCATCCGACACTCTAGGTTCATAATTTGGTAAAATTGTGAAGGATCAATTTCTAAGTCTTTAGGAAGGACATTATGCCAAGTCATATATTGAATTTGGGGGCAATCTTGTAAAATGAAGCATTGACTCACTTTTTGAGGCACATTTCGGGCTAATTTGTTTTAGCCAAGTTTTTTCAATTCAAATCATCAACTTAAGGGGTGATTTAGGGCCCCTTGTCCCTTGTCGGTGGATTCATTTTGTGGCACTCTCTTGGCCACTAGGTGTGTTTGTTGCTTGCATCTTCTATTTGGGCTTTGTCCACATTTTATGCATGCTATTACCCTTGCAGACTTTGGGTTTTATAATTGTAATCAAGTGTAATTCCATTTCATACACACTTGACACTAAGCCATATACAAGTAAGCAAACACATACAGGCAAATTCTTATATAGCAATAATACATTGGCACATCTATTGTAACAATTCTACAAAAAAGTAGGCATCACATTTTTATAACCACCTATGTTCCACATATCAACTGCTCAAATACTTATAGTCTCCCTCACGTAAGGGCGGGTATATTGAGTAGTTTGGTATAAAGGTCTAGCAGGTTATCCCCTTTCAGAATCACCTATGTTCCACGTATCAACTCCTCAAATACTTATAGTCTCCCTCACGTAAGGGCGGGTATATTGAGAAGTTTGGTATAAAGGTCTAGCAGAATTCTAATTCTTACTCTCTTTGGATAGAAAAAGGCACTTATGTTCAACTTAACCCTCCCCCTATTGGAATCTCTTGAAGATTCAGAGTGGAAAAACTAGGCGAACCCTCCTCTGGATCTTCAACGGTGTACCCTAGATTTTTTTGAGGGCTCTAATTTGGCATTTTTTGTTCTTACTTCATCCTTTGTTGAGCTCCCTTTTTCTTTTGATCCTTTTCTAAATCATGGCTACTACAAATCTATTAAGTGGACTTACAAAGAAACTTGAAGGAGCACAGACTTTTGCAAATTGGAAGTATGAGATGGAATCAATATTAATGATGAATGACATGTGGGACTTTGTGAGAGATAGGTAGGCTAATGAAGACCCACTCACTACACCTACAGACCCTAAAGAAAAAGCACAATTTGAGAAGAATTCCAACATAGCTTTAAGTTTAATCAAGCTAGCTATAGGAATTCAATGCAAAGAAACTGTAAGGGTTGCAAAAACACCTAAACAAGCATGGGATGCTCTCAATAGATTGTTTGATAGGCCAAGTCAAGATAATATTTTGTATCTCAAACAAAAATTACACAATCTATGTATGAAAGGCTCACTTACCGATTATCTTATGGAAGTGAAGTCTATTAAAAATTATTTCTTAGTTGTTGGTAAAACCCTAGATGATAATGAGTTAATTCCAATTATGTTGCATGGTCTTCCTTCAAAGTTTCACTCCTATGCTACCATGTTAGACTTGAGTGGTAAAACAATGAATTCAACACTTGAGGATATTGAGATCCTACTTAAGAAGCATGAGCAAGCCCTAATCAAAGATGAAGAAATTGAAGCCACATCAGCAGACTTTTGCCACCAAGGCAACTTTACAGCCTAAACAAAACAAGGGTCAAAATCAACATAATCAGAATCAAAGGGGTAGACAACATCAAAGATACACACAGTACCAGTAGCAACCAAATCAACAATACCAACAACAACCACGTCAGCAACAGTACCAACAACAACCAAATCAGCAACCACAACAGTAGCAGTACCAGCAGCAACAAAGATGGCAAACAAGACCTCAAGGGGGTCAAAACAACAATCAACAAGGGTGTGAATATTGTGGAAAATGGAATCATAATGTTGCTAATTGCTATAAAATGCAAAGAGAACAGGGAGAACCACAAAATAATAATATGAACACATTGTATGCAGCCAACCAAGTTAATGTTGAAGATAAAGAATGTTGGTATATTGATTCTGGAGCAACAAAGCACATGATAGGAAGGCAATATTGGTTGACCAAGGTTCAACCTACATCAAATAAATTCATTACTTTTGGTGATGAAAGTGCTCTACCCATTGAAGGTATTGGGGAGGCACCATTAACTTTGCATGATGGTAATAATGTTCCTGCAATAGATGTTTTGTATGTGCCTAGTCTTAAAAGGAGTCTTCTTTCTATTGGACAACTTACAGATAAGGGCTATAATGTCTATTTTGAAAAATACAAATGCTACATTAAGGAACCCAATGGCAATGTCAAGGCCATGGGAGTGAAAAAGGATGGTGTTTACTACCTCCTTACAAAATCAGTAACACAAACATCTTTGCATACAACAACTTTCTCTTTGGAGTACATGTGGCATGAAATATTGGGACATTTAAATTTTAATAATCTTCAAATGATGGCTACAAAAGGATTAGTTAAAGGACTCCCACATCTTAAGGAGTCAAAATGTTTTTGTGAGCCATGTGTAATAGCCAAACACCATAGGCAACCATTTGAAACAGGAAAGGCATGGAGAGCCAATAGACCTTTGCAATTGATTCATTCAGACATTTGTGGGCCAATGTCTGTTCAATCTTATACTGGGGAAAAATACTACATCACTTTCATTGATGATTACAGCAAAAAGGTATGGATCTACCTAATTCAATATAAATGGCAAGCCCTTGATAAGTTCAAAGAATTCATCGCACTTGTTGAAAGAGAAAGTGGCTATCAAATCTCCACCTTAAGATCAGATAATGGTGGAGAATATGTCTCCAATGAATTCTTTAATTTTTGTAAGTATCATGGGATAAGGAGGCAATTCACAACCCCTTATACCCCACAACAAAATGGAGTTACTGAGAGGATGAATCAAACAATCACAAATAGGGCAAAATCAATGTTACATGTTGCTATATTACCTAACTCATTTTGGGGAGAAGTTGTTCTTATTGTTGCATACTTGACTAATAGGTCATACACAAAGGCCTTACATGAAATAACACCTGAAGAAGCATGGAGTGGAAGGACGCCCTATGTGGGCCATTTAATAATATTTGGATGTGATGCCTATGCTCATATTCCTCATAAGAAAAGGAAGAAGTTTGATGATAAGAGCCAAAAATGCATCTTTGTTGGCTATAGTGATAGTGCCAATGCATATAAATTATATGAGCCTATTGCCAAGAAAATCATTTTATCTAGGGATGTTACCTTTCATGAGTATCCCCCATCTAATCCTCCTAAAGCCCCCACTTTAGAAATAACTAATGAAATAGTTGCTCCATTCATGCATACAATATCATCTAGTCCTTCTCCTTCACTCATAAATCAAGAAATTCATCCACAAGAAGAACTTCCTACAAATGATCCATGTCCTCCATCTCCTCCTCCTAATGATCAAGTAACATCATCCAATCCTTTACCCAAGTGGGTTCAAGCCACAATAGATGAAGCCCAAAATCATTTGCCCACCTATATAGGTAAAAGGCCTTCAGCCCTAAGACACCAAGTGAATTATGCCCTAATGGCCAAAGTCCTTAGCCAACCTGAACCTTCTAATATCAAAGAAGCACTTGGTGATCCTAAATGGGTTCATGCCATGGATCAAGAATTGGATTCCATTGAAAGGAATCACACTTGGGAGTTAGTTGATTTACCCAAAGGAAAATATACCATAGGCACAAAATGGGTATACAAAGCTAAATATAAAGCAGATGGCTCACTAGATCGCTACAAGGCTCACCTAGTAGCTCAAGGCTATAAGCAACAAGAGGGAATTGATTATGAGGAGACCTTTGCTCCTGTGGCTAAGATGACTACAATCAGGACAGTTATTGCTATGGCAACTCAAAAACATTGGCCAATATATCAAATGGATGTCAAAAGTGCCTTTCTCAATGGTCATTTGAAGGAGGAAGTGTATGTGAAACAACCACCAGGGTGCACAGTTGAAGGCCAAAACAACAAAGTCCTCAAATTAAAGAAAGCTCTATATGGGTTGAAGCAAGCACCCCGAGCTTGGTATGCAAAGATTGACTCCTATTTCCTCAACCTTGGTTTCACTAGATCTGTAGCAGAATCTACTCTCTATGTGAAACATTGGAGGAACCGCATCATTTTGATTACATTGTATGTGGATGATCTTCTCATTACAGGTGATGACATAGAAGGAATAAGGTTGCTCAAAGAGGACTTATGCAAGAACTTTGAGATGACAGATTTAGGCCTCCTCCACTATTGCTTAGGAATAGAGGTATGGCAACGACTTGGTAAAATTTTTATCTCACGAGGCTAAGTACATTCAGTCTATTTTGGAGAGGTTTCGCATGGAGGAGTGTAAGCCCTCTCTAACTCCCATGGAAACTAGATTGAAATTGCTAAATAATGATGAAGAAGAAAGGGTTGATGGTACACTTTACAGGAAACTAGTTGGAAGTTTGATCTACTTAACTTCAACTAGACCAGATATTTGCTATTCGGTTGGCCTTATTTCCAGATTCATGTAGGATCCTAAGAAGAGCCATTGGATAGCAGCTAAGAGGATTGTGAGATTCCTAAAGGCCACACCCAATCATGGCCTTATGTATAAATCAAGTGATAATTTTTCTTTGATTGGATACATAGATTCAGATTGGGCCAGTTGTCCTAAAACCAGAAGATCTACATCAGGTTATTGCTTTCA
Source organism: Wollemia nobilis (assembly GCA_028583015.1). NCBI lineage: Eukaryota > Viridiplantae > Streptophyta > Pinopsida > Araucariales > Araucariaceae > Wollemia > Wollemia nobilis. The sequence goes on along the minus strand of JAQPPZ010002729.1, from coordinate 1,104,631 downwards.
ATTAGGCCAAGGCTCTATTTCATGGAGCATAAAAAAGCAGAACACAGTTTCACTATCTTCAGCAGAAGCAGAATATAGAGCAGCAGTTGAGGCAACTAAGGAGGTAATATGGTTGAGGCAATTAATTAAGGGTATTGGGCTATTCATACATAGTCCAACATATATATATTGTGACAATCAAAGTACCATCAAGATGACCAAGAATCTAGTTTTCCATGCTAGAACAAAACACATTGAGATCCATCGTCACTTCATTAGAGAAATGGTCCAACAAGACATTAGACATATGAAGTATGTACCAACTCAATATCAAGTAGCAGACATCTTCACCAAGTCCCTTGGGAAAGACAAGTTTTCTTAGTTTAGCAATTTGTTATATCTATGTAAAAGAAGTCAAAATTAAGGGGGAATGTTATCTAATGTTGACTTATCCTTTTAGGATAGTGCATATTAAGTGGAAATGTTAGAATATTATTATTGTTATAATGTGCACTATGCCTATAATTGACAGGTTGGCATTTGTCTTCTGCTACTTGTCCCTGTCTTCAGTTTGAGTTGGAGTGGTGTCTTCTGAAATACACTTAGAGTGGATCTTATGACACTTGTCATATCTCCCTCCTAAGCATGATGATTATATATTGTAAGAGAACTTGTAAATATGATGTGCCTTATTTTTTAGTCCTATCAATTTCAAATCCTTATTTTCTATTTCCTCCTTATCCAATCTTTGCTTTAGGCTACCAGCTCTATTCTCTACAACTCTATATTTTTCTTACACTTAATTTCCTTGGAGATACAATGTGTTTGCGTCAATGTAAAAAGCTCTAACTATATCCTTCCTCAACACTCTTGAGATATCAAGCTTTTGCACCTTAATAGCATAATCTACTGATGTGATTTATGAAGTAGTATTGTTAACCTTTAGGATAGTGATTGCTTTGACCCATTCCGTAGTAGTTGGGTCTACAACATCATATGTCTAGGTAATAACCTTCTTCTTTTCCTTCTAATGTAGTTCTTCTGCTCATTTTTAGACATTGACCTCAATTTGTTGGATTACATAGAAGGCTTTCGATAATTTATGACTAGAGATAAGGGATGTGGCAATGGCATATTGGAATGGAGGCAATGAAGTGGTGGATGATTGATAAATATAGTAGAGATAGAGGTCATACTTGGTCCTTACCCTTTTGGGTGTTGTTTCTAAGATATCATGTCAAACTCCTAAACTACTACATCCATCTACTAAGCTTCTAGAATTAGCTACTAAGATTTGGATTTCTTTGTAATCTCCTTCTATTGGATGCTTCAAAATTTTATCTTTTAGTCCTCTCATTAGATTGTATGTATTGGAGATGTTTGCTTATACCAGGTTGAGGATCCTTTTTCTCAAAAGCTACTAGAGTATTGATTTCTTCTACATGTTTTATTTCCTACACTATTTCTTCCCCCACTATGTGATGTATTTGTTCTTGACCTATTACCGGTAGACTTATTGTTACTATATGATGCTCAATTGTACTTGCTTCTCCTAGATTTTTTTTGTATTTTGTATATTATCATTTCTTCCAAACTTGAGTTCTTGTTTGAATCTACATACTTGACAAAGGGTTGATCTTGGGTAAGACTTTGTCTTCCGGTCTCTTCTCCCTTTTTAAAAATATATTCTTATTCCTCTTTATCATCTTCTTTGATTAGGTCGGGAAGTTTTTCCTCTTTATGTTTGACCATCCATTTATCATATTCATTTTTAAATTTTCTTTGAAACTGGAAATCTTAGGAGTTGGTAAAGGCATTCTTTTGTTTTCTTCACTCACATCTGGAGATCCACCATTCTCAAATATTTTCTTTGCTCTAATTTATCTCTTCTACAATTCTATCTATAAGCTTGTCACTTATCCATTAATCTTTGTTTTTGGTCGTATCATAAGGTCATACACAAGGATAACATTTTCTCCATGGAGGCCACCCTTGTAATTTATTGATATCAAGATGAGGAGCTTGATCCTCTAATTTATTTCTAAACATGTCTATGTTTGATTGGGGAATATGCTCGAACGTTGGAGCCTTAGTGTTTAAAGTTGCTAATCTAGCTCTAAACCTTCATTTTGAATTATAGTTCCACATGTGTGGCACTATTGGTAGATGAATGCCACTAATATTATCATCTAAAACTTTGTCTTGGCCTTGCATTGTCATGGTTATATCACCAGAGTTAATGGGAAACCGGTAAGTACTAACCTTTTTAATCCCTAATCCAAAGTTGTCATCTACTTCATCAACTTGTCATTATAACTCCATGGTAAAAACCTAGTCGATCACCTAGTAAGGAAGCAAATATGGGTTTCTAGGAAAACCATAGACTTTGATAATAGTACCACTCTACAAAAATACTAATCTCCTATCTAGTGCTTATTGCCATGCAACTTATCCTTAACTTTAGGGGTTAGTCAAGGAATCTGGCCATAAAAGCAAGCTAGCGTGGACCCCAAAAACAATCTATTGAACTCCAAATAAGAGTTACTTCTTTGAGCATAGGAGTCCAATCAACTATAGGGATGGGTGATCCTTTTTTTGCACACATTCTAATTTTTAGGCCTAGCATGTTACTTTCCATGAAGTATGGGAATAACTAGGCTAAATGTAAGGGATAATGAAACTTCTCACTCTCTTTAATATTTACGACAACTAACTAATCATAAATTTGAGAGCTAAGAAACTCATCCCAATCAAAGAAAAGAGAGGCACTTTTGCTAGTACCATCATAATTTTGTACATTAACCACTATGTAAGCTAAGGCTACTTGGTAATCATGTTGGAAAATATTACATTATTTGGTACATGCTAATGTACCCTCATGGTACACCTTGTAAATATTAGACTAGGGTTGAGTCTTAGATTAGAGTGTGAGTAAATATTTTATGTAATGTAATAATGTGCAAGAAATGCACAAGTGTCATGTGTGCAAGTGTAATGTGAGTATATGTGCACAAGTGTCTTATGTGTGAGTGTGCACAAGTGTCTTTAGATTAGAGTGTGCTAAGTAAAGAGTCATGTCTAGGTGTGCATACAAGATAAAGTCATGTGTATACAAGTGTCAAATAGAAAAGCCAAGAGTCATGAGACTTGACTTAAGGAAAGGAACAATCAAGTATCCAAAGAGTCTTTCTACTATGGCTATATATTACTCCATGGAGGGGCATCATATGGATACTATATATTTGTAAGAGAAAAAGGAGTAATAAAATTACATACATTTGAGCAATTAATATTATAAGTTAAAAGACAATCCTAAATTAAAAGAATAATTATGTAAATTTTTTTAATATATTTAATATTAAAAGGAAAAAATCATTTTTATTTAATCACTATCCCTACTATCCTCCCTCTCATCCTATGATGCAGAAAATGGAATTTCATAGCCAAGAAATAGGTATTAAAGTAAGAAGAATATGTATATATAAAAAAAAGGAATCTATAACTTGTCACAATTTTCTACCGTTTTTTATGGGTTCGAATCTCGTTTCTTATTGTTACTATAACATCAATTGTATCAGTAAACTTTTTACGTAGCTGACTATGCTGACGCGTCACGTCCATCCACCCATACTACAGGACCCGAAGGATTGAACCCTTGGTCTTTACACTCCTGTAGAAGTGTTTTGACCGTTGAACCAAGCCCTCCTACAAAAATGTTTTGACTGTTGAGACCCAAAGTAAGAAGAATATTATAATGAAGTATTTTATTGATTGCATTGAAATAATGATTTATACAGGTATTTTTCAACGAATTTCATTTTAGAAGTGTAAAGTTGATTGCAATGATTTATCCGGGTATGTTTTTTTGAACGAATTTCATAAAAGTGTAAATTTAATCCTGTTCAGGACCATCCTATACGTTTACTATTAATACCTTCAAAATTTTGGTGAAATTTAAATGAGAAGTTAATATGTGCACTAACAGATTAAAAATATAGCGACTGGGAGGTCGTCGTCCTTGAAGGGGTCAGCGTCATCGTCATCTCCAACCTCCCCGGCGCCCCTGCTGCTGCTGATCGAGGCGTGACTACTTCAGAACTCCGCATTTCTCTTTCGCCTCTCATGGGCCACGGTGACTTCTGCGTAGCGTTCTCGTGGAAAGTGTTGACGTACAGGGGGCTCAGCTGATGACGCGTCTCTACGAAGCGCGACTTTGGCTTCGACAGTAACGCTCTGGACAGTGGCGGAACTCGGCTAGGCGTTTAAAACTTAATAGAGTGATTTCAAAATCTTAATAGAGTGATGAGTTTAAAACTTTTTAAAATAGAGTGAGAGGGACTTTAAAATCTTAAAACAGTGATGAGTTTAAACTTTTGATTTGATAAAGTTAATGATTAAAAAAATGGGTTTTTGAAAGTGAGGATTTTGTTCGAACATACAAGTTGTATGTTTTTTAATTGAGGAGATCTAAGTTAGATTGGAGGGAAGGGGATGCTATTTGTGTGGAGGGTAGGGTTGTACCAAAGTATAATAGCTTTTATATAAAAAATCTAAGAAATAATATATGTTTGAAACATGTAGATTTTAAAATTTTAAATATAAATATAAAATTTAAATTCCATAAAAGTAGAATTGTATACATATTTCTAAAATATGATTAGAATATAAATAATATTATTTTATTCTTAAGGGTTAGGTGGATTGGTAAGTGCACTTGTGGTAAGGTTCAAACCCCATTTGGTATGAGGGCGATAGTAACCCTCATAAAAATATGTGTAAACTCATTGAAAAAAATATTATATGGTCATGTTTAAGGAAGAGGATCAAAGATGGATTGTTTGATAGCTTTGATTCAAACTTGATTTAGCTAGAGGGAAAGATTTAGTTTTGTATCAATAAGTAGTAATGTGTGTAATCAAGGGAGGGTGATTTCATTTGTGTGGAGGGTATAGTATCTCTTTCATTCGTAGAATCTAAGAAATAATATATGTTTTATATGTACAATTTGAGAAGTTTAGTAATGGAGACTTTAAATTGTAGCATGTGTGCAATCACTATATGATGGTGTGTACAATTCTAAGTCGTTTTAGCTTTGATTTTGAAGAATCACTTGTTTCGACATAATAATATGTGTTGTGTGTATTAAAAAAATAATATAAAATATTTTGTGGATGTGTGGAAAATAATAAGTCCACAAGCACATCTGACATAGTATCTAAGAGAATTGAGTTTAACGAAGAAGATCTATTTGAATACAAATATTCTTACACTCACCCCTTTCAATAGTAAATTTAATTTATTTGATTATGTAGAAACTTTTATAAACTTTAGTTTGTTTGATAGAAAAGTTAATTAGATCTGGATTCTCTAATATGAAATCAAATTAGGATAGTCCACTATTACCAACCAATTTATCCTTTATGTTCAAATTTGTAATAGAATGATAAATTGAAACTTTTGTTTTTACAAAATTAATGATTCAAAAAATATGTTTTTTAAAGTAATGTTTTTGTAACCACATACAAGTTCTTTTCATTTATCAAGTTAGAATCAAAGGAGGATTATTCCATTTATGTAGAGTTATATCAAAGTATAGTATCTTCTCATATATAAAATCTAAGAAATAACATGTTTCATATGTACAATCTCAAAAGCTTAACAATGGAGATATCAAATTAGAATCAAAATTAGAATCAAAAGAGGGTGATTCTATACTTTGGAATTGTAACAAAGTATAATATCTTCTCATATGTAAAATCTAAAAAATAATATATAAAATATCAAAAGTTTGATAATAAATATGAATTCAAGATTCAAATCCTATAAAAATTATTTACCAGAGAAAAGCCAAAAATAAAAGATCTATAAAATATAGACAGGGATAAAGCCAAAAATAGTACGTCCAAGACTCTTGAGTACGAAGAAAAGGGAATGATGTCAAAGATAAGACAAAGAGAGGGTTAAAGAGAATCTAATGGTAAAAGGATTTTTCCCTTAAATTTATTATAGTATTTGAAATATAAAAAATATTATTTAAATATTTAGGATATTTATAATTTAATTTATGTGTAAACTTTTTAAAAAATTAACAAATATATCTAATAATATTATATGGACCTTTTTAGTTAGCAAGTTTAGGGAAGACGATTAAAGATTGATTTTTTTTAATAGTTTTTATTTAAATCTGATTTAGCTAGAAGAAAAGGATAGAAATAATTTAGGTCTAGTAATGTTTTTGTTTTAAAAATTGTTGAGTTGTGTAAGAAGTATGGTGGTGGTTTACTTGTGGTTTTTGTAACACTTGAATAGTTTCATGTTGTTTTGTAAAAAAATATGAACCTTTTCAAAACCTTGTGTTTAACCTAATCAAAGAAAAAATATCATATAGACCATAATAGTTTTGATTATAAAAACATGTATAATGGGTGAAAGATGTGTGGTTGTGGTGACTAGTCATAAATCATATACCTTCATGCATGTACCCAAAATAACACATTTTCCCCAATAGATAGATTTTAGTTCAAAATCTTCCATTGTGGATGAGATATGTCTTGAGATCTCTGCAAAGATTGGATGACTAGAAAAATGCTTTCAACCTCTAGAGCAGGTTGGTTCCTATGATGTTAGCTAATCTAAAATGAGGTTGAAGACTAAAGAAAGAAATGGAAAAGGTTAGAGAGTAGAAATAATAATTGGTCAGGATTTAGCAACAACAAGAAACATAAGGTATGAGAGTATCATTCCCTCAACTCAATTAAAATGCCTAATAGACCAACTATCATTCAATATTATAGAACACCTATTTAAATCAATACATACACAACTAAGCATTCTAGGGGCTAAACAAATAATAATCCAAACAATTATCTAGTTTAGTAAAATAATTTTTAATAGAATACACTATCCATTTAACATAAACAAAAATGGTTCAACCAAATCCCGTAAAGGTTCAAATCTCAGGCCTTGTCGAACTGAATACTTGTCCCTTTCCTAGTGCTTTCAACAGTATAAAAGGTTTATAATGATTGTGGTATGGTGGTTATTGGGGTGGATTGCACAAAGAATTGTGTGGCAACTTTCGGAACGGATAGCATAGATTACTGTGGTGTACATAAAATTCGAACAACTTGCCCGAATTTGTGGTGACTATCAATTCCACCATGTAAATTAAAAAATAAAACAAAATAAAAATGGATAGCAGTTTAACTCACATTCATACATATGTCTTGCAATATCTTCAAACAAAGTCAAACAACACTTTAATATTTATTAAAATATGTATAACACTTCAATCATATAGCTTATGTAATTGTAAAGTCTTAAGAGCCAACCCTTATTCTGAGCTACGTTCAACTATTTATAGATCTACATTCCATTATGTTAGTGATGAGGAATCATATAATATAAAATATATCTTAGAATATATTAAAATAATACCTTCTATAGAAGGTATTATTTTAATATATTCTAAGATATATTTTATATTATATGATTCCTCAAGAAGGTATTATTTTAATATATTCTAAGATATATTTTATATTATACAATTCCTCATTAGTTAGCTCAAAATGATTGTACGAAAGTCGACTATAGGTGACAAACAAGTATGGAATGTGGGCATCTCTTTTCAACCTAGTTTGATATAACTACCATGATGTGGTTGATTCTAATCTCTCCCAAGAGAATGGTATCCATATTATTTAAGCTAATTTAGGGTGTCCTCTAACATACCTATTTGTTACCACTTCGCTTGATGATTGGTCCAGCTACATAAGGATAGACATGCAATGAAGCATCCAATCGTTGGTATTCTCTAACAATAATGATTTTTCCTAATGGGGACAACTCCAAGATCTTAGATGCTTTACCATACTCTTTCCCTTAGCCAAAATTTGGGTCCATATTAATTGAGTGCTAGACTTTTCTCCTTCTTGAAGTGTTGTCAATTGTTTTAAAATTTTGGCCTTTATGCTTTATAATTAACCCCTTTTTGAAATTAAAGTTATCAGGTGCCAAAGGTGAGCCTTATTTAAAATCCAAGCCTTTCTTATGCCAAGCTTTATGCCTAAATTTTTTTTTGATCTGGCCTCTTTTGACATCAAAATTTTTATGTGCTTTATGATGATGTCAGCACTCTAAAAGTCTAGCCTCTAATTTGATACGTAGCCAATTGTTTTGTCCAACCTACTTTCTTTTAAACTTGATCAAAATCTAAGTTTGGTGTTATAGCAAAATCTACGTATCAAAGTAGAGGCTAGACTTTCCTTAGCCAAATTTAAAGTTTAATTGCGTTGGATGCTAGACTTTTCTCCTATCCTATGATGACATCAACTTCAAAAATGTTTGATCACTTTCTTCATACTTAGCCAAAATTTTATTCTAGCATTGCAAAAAATGTTGAGCTCCTCTACCTTAGTCATTCTTTAGTTTTTATGACTGCCTTATGCGTTTGGATGTCCTTCTAGCCTAATATCCACTCTTTATGTAGCAAAATTTAAAAGTAACAATATATACATGCGGGTTAATCTTTTTACCCACATTATTGGCACCTCATAGGAGGTTTCTACTTCAAGAAATAGAAAACCCATATGGACTTGTCTATTGGGCATGGGATTAAAAATAAAAAAGGAGAAGCTAATATACATGTGAAGATCTTATTTATATGCTTTTCATCTCCATAATACCATTGGTCATTGTTCCAACAGAATCAACTTGTCCTTGTGTTGTCGCCCTAGATGTTTCACCTTGTTGTTCTTTATTGGTTCTTTGGGCAGTTGAAGGAGCTCCTGCAAGCCGAAATACTTTGTAGATCTTATTCCAAGACTTTTGGGTAGTAAACTCCTTTGATCTTGTACAAAATATCCCTTAGCTCAAAATATTTTTTTTAAGATGGTGTACTGTATTTTCAAGCTAGCTCCCATGATTTTAGAAGTAGTATAGATAATTTATGAAAAAGTACAATGACTAGATTCATTTCAAAGGGCTGAGACCATGACTCAAACTCACTTTCATCATTGATCACATGGTCTAGCTATTGACTAAGCTACTTCTTAGTGCAAAATTTATCGATCTCATCCCAAGGCCTATAAGTTCCTCAATTGATACCCTTATCTTATTTGTGCTTTCTCTTAGTGCAATTATCATATTACCTCCTCGCAATGTTAATTGGTTGCCATATACTACTTTCTTTGAGCAAAATTACGCTTCATCCAAATACCTCTCAATGTGTGTTTCTAGATGTGGGTGTTCTCTTCTATTCTTCATGATTTTGATCATGGCCTCCACTTGATCCACCTTAATAGTTGTTGCTTCCATTGCTTTACTAAATTCCACTTCAACATCTTGGACTAGTTTTGTTATGTATATTATCTTCTCTATTAGTGGAAAATCCTTTATAGTTGTCTCCTTAATTTTATTCCAATATTGTCTTCGAATCTATGTTAGTGCCTCCCAAGAAAGGATTAGGTTTTATGTTTCTCTTGCTCCAGCTCCAATTGTATTACTACCAATTTTTCTTCATGAGCTTGGAGCGTTGATCTCAAATCTTACAATTCCTTATCCTATGCCAAGATTTTTGTTTTCCCTTGTTGCAATTGCTCCTCTAGAGTTCAAATCTTCTCATCTTTTTGTTGGAGGTGCTCTATAGTTGGGGTTCTACTTAATTTTTATTGTAGATCTTTGACCTCTTATTTCAAATCCTTCTTTTCTATTTCCTCCTTATCCAATATTTTCTTTAGGCTATTAGCTCTACTCTCCACAACTCTATATTTTGCTTACACTTAATTTCCTTGGAGATACAATATTTTTACCTCGATGTAAAAATCTCTAACCATATACTTCCTCAACACTCTTGAGATATCTAACTTTTGCACCTTAATAGCATAATCTACTGATGTCATTTATGAAGTAAGCTTGTTAACCTTTAGGATAGTGACTACTTTGACCCACTCCCTAGTAGTTGGGTCGACAACATCATATGTCTAGGGAATAATCTTCTCCTTTTCCTTCTAAGGTAGTTGTTCTTCAGCTCATTTTTGGACATTGGCCTCAATTTTTTGGATCACATAGAAGGCTTTCGATAATTTATAACTAGAGATAAGGGATGTGGCAATGGCAGATTGGAAAGGAGGCAATGATGCTAAAGGGGATTTCAAATATAAAATATTGATATTTATAGACGTATGAGGATGTGGGATTTTTAGGGTTTATTGAATTTCATGTATGGGGGTAATAGAAGTTATGCTCTTAGTCGGCAATGGATTCTGAGGAATAAATACCTCTCTTGGAGAGGAATATAGTAGAGGTGGTTGCTATGGAGGGGATAGTTGGGGTGGTGGATGATTGATAAATATAGTAGAGATAGAGGCCATACCTGGTCCTTACACTTTTGGGTTTTGTTTTTGAGATATCATGTCAAACTCCTAAACTACTACATCCATCTAGTAAGATTCCAGAATCAGCTACTAAGCTTTGGATTTCTTTGTAATCTCCTTCTATTGGATGCTTCAAGAATTTTATCTTTTAGTCCTCTCATTAAATTTTATGTATTGGAGATGTTTGCTTATACCAGGTTGAGGATCCTTTTTATCAAAAAGCTAGTAGAGTAGTGATTTCTTCTACATGTTATATTTCCTACACTATCTCTTCCCCAACTATGTGCTTTATTTGTTCTTGACCTATTACTGGTAGACTTATTGCTACTATATGATGCTCAGTTGTACTTGCTTCTCCCAAATTCCTTTTTTGTATTTTGTATCCTATCAATTCTTCCAATCTACATACTTAAATGAGGTATCTATTTCAAAAAGAGCATGATGGACTTCTTTGTCTTTATTGACTAAATTACCACCTGGTCAATCAATGTTGAGATGCTTGAATACCTTTTGGGCTTCCTTTAATCGCTCTTCAACCTATAGAATTTTTTCTTCAATTTTAGATTTGGATTTAATCTAGTTAGTTCTGATAACTTGCATGTGATCTTTCATCTTTGTAACTTCTTATCTAGTGTGGGACATTTGGATTTGTAGGTTACTAAGGGAATGATTTAATTGCTCTATATATTCTCTTTGTTCTAACTTCATTGATCCTCTAGTCCCTCTAGTCATATATGTATGATTTGGACCACCCAAACTAATTTACCAAAAATAGAAGTATTTTTCCAAGATTTACTATTTTTAGTAATAGGACAAAAGAAGTGTTTGGGTGCTATATGTCAAAATGATCAGCTTGAAAAAGTTGTAAGCTTACTACAGTGGTGAGGGTTTTTGCCTCTCCTTGAGAGTTCCAAGGTTCAAACCCCACTTAGTATGAGGGGGCAAGGATCCCTCATAAAAATATATGTAAACTCATTGAAAATAAACCTCTCTTTGAGAGGTCCAAGGTTCAAACCCTACTTAGTACGAGGGGACAGGGACCCCTCATAAAAATCTATGTAAATTCATTGAAAAAAATGATCATCTTGAAAATACAAATGCAATGGGTTGTCTCATAATAATATTTTTTTTGCACCCTGTAAAAAATGCATGGAGGCTATATACCAAAATGATCAACTCAACAAGACGATCGCAATGGGCTATATCCCACAACCACATTTTTTTGGCACCCTAGACTTTTTTTTAATATAAGGAAGTGTTGTCTTCAAGTGTCATGTGTTTTTCTCCTAGAGTCTCTGTTCACTCAAAAATAGACTTTTGTTCAACAACCCTTTAACGGGCTCTACAATATCTATTATTGACAACTATTTTGTCTGACTCTATAACTCATTGTTTCTGACGACTTCCACACATAGTCATCTCTTCTTTCCTTCATTATTCTCATTAATTTAGAAACTAAAAGTTTCTCTTCAACTAAATTACTACTAACATCACATATATTGTATCGACCATGGTAGACCAAACATCCAATCCATCATCAACCTCTTGTAAACCATTATATTTCATCCCTTTTTCTATGTTCATATCCATTCCTAAGGTGATTAAAATATGGACCAAACATGACTTCATATAGAGCTTCAAAAGCTCTAGGTAGAAAGCCAACAAGGTAAATTGCTTGAATAAGATAAATAGACCTTGCTTGATGAACTAGTTGTATGGGAGATACCTTATCATATGGATTAGAAGTAGGTAAATTTCACTTTTATTATTATCAACCAATCATTAAGAAACCTATGAGTCTTATGACCTCTAATGTTTATAATATATAGAAAACACTCCATATATATCCTGTGTAAAGGATAAAATTAAATTTATTAGCCATAAATTCAGTAAGAATATTTATATTAGATATCTTACTACTAAGAAAAATGGCAAGAATTTGTCTAAACAAGAAAAGAAGGTAAAATATAGTTGAAGGAAGAAAGGCTCAATGTAAAGGATAAATAAAATATTATCAACAATATTAATTGAACTATACAATCATAAGTTAGAAAATGTTTTCTAAACTCTTGATGTAGCAATTCAAGAAAGAGACTACTAGTTAATGTGAATAACAACTTATTAGAAGATTCAATGCAAGTTCAACAATAGTTAGAAACTTCAAAGACACAACTACTTAGAATCTATCCAAGGATACCATTAAAGTAGATAATAATAAATTATAGGACAAGTTGATCAAAGAAAGAATGAAGTTAAAAGGATTTTTTATTTTAAAGGATAGCCAAGGGATGAATCAAATTTCTAAGAAAGTTAAAATTTTGAAATGTTGTTTTAATTACCTATTGTCAAAAATATAAATTTTTAGATGGTGAAATGCAAGGAGCTAGTAAACCTCAAATTGTTTTTCCTTATGAATCAAACAACAAAGTAACATAATATACGAACTTTAAAATTTAGAAGAAGCAATTGAAAAACATAAATCATTGATAGTTATTGAAATTATCCATCCAATAAAAACATCATAAATTACATTTTATTCGATGATATAATTGTAGTAAAATAAAAAAATCTAGTATTTGCCCATCCGTCCAACATCCAAGAAAAATATTGACATTGATGACACATGAAATGTTTTTATTGTCTTAATTGAAGAAGATTTGAGTCTCACTCATAAAATATAACTGACTTTTTTCATTATTTTTGTTATTATTTTTGTGTATGTGATAAATATATTGAAGAAAATAAAGGTATCGAAGGTATGCAATATTATAGGTTTTGTAGCTTCATCTTGACCTGTGACTAGTTTAAATAGAGACTCAACAAGGAAGAAGTAATATTTCTTAGCATGAAGATATGCATTCATTCTCTGTAATTGCTAGTTCATAATTTATTGGATTCATCCCTTAGCAAGACATGTCATTTTTTTATTTTTCTTATTCTATTATTTTCCTTTATAATAGTTGAAATGAAAATCAATATATCTAAATACCTCTTTTCTAAGCAGACTCTTATAAATTTTGGAGTCAAATTTACATTGTAAATAGTCTAGATTGATTGTATTAATTGTATTTTGTAACCAAGATATATAACATCACTCCTAAAAATAAATCATTTAAATATTCTTTAGTTAATAAAATGGGGATATAATTTTTAAGATATAATTATCTTGAGTTTCTATATCTTGAAAATATTCTATGATATATGCTTTATGAATATGCCTAATATCATCATGAATATTCTCACTATCACTAAGCTAAGGTAAATTATTATATTGCTATTGTTAATTACATCGATGATCCATTATTATACTTTTGTTTTATGTCTTTCAAATCTTGTTAGATGCATTATAGGAGACATGATGTCTAATTAATACATTTATCAACTGCTACATATTAGATTTTTTATTTTTAATAATATAGTTAAAAACATTACCTATTAAAATATATAGTTAAAAAAAATTAAATTATAGCTAGTATAAGAGATGTATAATGATAAATTGATAATAGTTTTGAGGAATGATCCCCTCTAGTATAAATAAATCATGAAAACTTAAAGTGGACCTGTGGGTTCTTGGTTGATTCCCATGAAATTGCCTTAGGATATAACATCTAGAAAAATGTGGTTTTGGAAAAAAGAAGATTTAATTTTTTAAATATGTTTTCTTTGAATTTTGAAGAGAACCCATATCTTTGTTAATCTATGATAAAAACATTGAGTAGCTAACTTAGACACAAAGAAGAGATTTTTCTTGAATAATTTGATATTAGAAAGTCTTGAGATAGTAGAGAAAGCTTAGAAAAGTTAACAAATCCTACTATTAACCCTTCTAGAATAAAAGAAACATATATTCGCATGAAATTGCCTTAGGATATAGCATCTTGAAAAATGTGGTTTTCAAAAAAAGAAGATTTAATTTTTAAAATATGATTTCATTGAATTTTGAAGGGAACCCATCTCTTTGTTAACCTAAGATAAAAACATTGAGTAACTAACTTGGACACTAAGAAGAGTTTTTTTCTTTGAATAATTTGATATTAGAAATTCTTGAGATAGTAGAGAAAGCTTAGAAAAGTTAACAAGTCCTAATATTAGCCCTTATAGAATAGAAGAAACATGTATTCCCCACATATAATTGACCTTAAAATGTTGGTGATATTACATTATTTTGTCATGTAAATAGTTTAGGGAGTTCTTTATTTAGTTTAGGGAGTATTTAATATTTGAGTGTGTTTAATATTTAGGTCAATAGTTTGTGTCAAGTTGTAAAGAGTGTAAGTGTGAGTTATGAGTGTAAATTGCCATGTGAGTAAGTGAAAAATTATGTGCGGTGTCATGTGTGAGAGTTATATAATCATGAGAGACTTTGATATTATGTAATATATGAGAGAAGAGAGATGGTCAAGAGATATGTATATGAAGATTCTCTTGTAATTATATATTGATAACAAAGTTTTGTATTATTTATCGAAGTAGCAATGCATTTATGCATGATATAATAGATTTTATTAATAATATTTCAATATTTTTATGTGTGCATTATTGTGTAAGAAATATTGTGTGATCCTGTGGAATTTATCCTATGAGTAGAGAGGTGATTTGCTAACATTGGTATCATAGCTATAGTGAGAGAGATTGCAACATTTGAAAGAGATGGCAGTGAGAAGATCGTGTTTGTGAAGGAGCCAAGCTTGTAGAAGGAAGGCCCATATTTAGAGAATACAAGTAGTGAGAATACCATAATTGTAAGAAAGTAAGCCTTGAGGAAGGAAATCTCATGGTTATATTATAATTATAAGAAGCCAAACTTTGAAGAAGGAAGACTCACAGTTCCACTAAATTTATTTGTGATCATCCAAAGATGCATCTACGAAGATTGGAGATTGAAGAAGAAGACATAAGTGAGAAGAAAGAAGTTGAGTTGAAGTCACTCAAAGATTGAAGAAAATAAGGGCTAAGGTTATCCGAAGTTGATGATAACCAGCTGAAAAAAGTGTTGAAAATTGTAGAATTGTCAGGTAAGGCAAATTTGTTGAGATGAAGAAAGTGATTGAATTATTGAAGAAATTATTATTTAGAGGCATTAATTTGATTATTGACAGATATAAGAAATTAATTGAATAATTTGGAGTGATAAGAATAATAAATTGAATTAAGGAGAGATTTGATATTTGAAATTTGATTGATTACAAAAAAAAATTGATTGAAATTAAAAAAGATATTAAAAAAAGAAAATTATTAAAAAAATAAATTAATTGAAAAATTGAATGATTTGAAAAATTTATATTAAAAACCAAACTTAAAGGGAGGAAAGAAAGTGGGGAAGAAATTACATAACTAAATTATTTGAAGTTGAAAGATTAATTGCAAAGAGAATTTGAATCAAGAGCAAAGAAAAGGTGGGAGGGCTAGCATGGTCCTCCAAGTATTTAAAGGCTTCCTCAACCATACATTTGTACTCTAGAGCTCCTATCTCGAGTATATTGAGAGGGAATTTTTTTCCTATAAATATAAATATTTTCTTGTGGGGAGTAGAATTTATCAGGACGCCAAATTTTGGGCTTACACGTGACCACCGCCAAGCGATAGATAGATCAATACTTTTACATGGAGGATGTGGAGGGAGAAGGTAACACGTGCTTAGATTTCCTTTGTCCATTTTGCTATATGGATTTTGATATAGCCTCCCTCTGTTGCCATGTTGAGGATAAACACTGCTTCGACCCTTCGACTGTGGCATGTCCTACCTACACCACTATTATTGGAAGTGATATTGTTGGACACATTACATGACAGCACCGTCATTTGTTCAAGGTACAGCGAAGGAGGAGATGTCTTAAAGGTGGAGCACAGCCAAATTCTGTTCGGGGCAAAGAGCGGGTTGATATGGAAAAAGGATCTTTGCATTTAGAGGCCACAATTGGCACAACAGATCCTTTACTATCGTCTTTCATTTATGGTATGTCTTCTATTGAGATTGATGAACTACAAAAGACTGATTCCCCTATAAAGGAAATTTTAGCAAAGAACTCTTTTGATTTGTAGGCAAATATTATGTTACAATATTTAGTAACATCTCTAACATGGGTGTCAAAGCGAAAAATATGGCAGAGATTTCAGTGACGTTGGGTGAGAATGTTTTTTAAAATGTATGCATTTATTTATCAGTTGGAAATAAACATGCAAATGAGATGTTATTGTTTTAGAATTCAGATGTTACGAAGAGCGTACAACAAAAGCAATACGGACTTCATTTGTCTTGGCATGAACCAATTTAAGCTTATTTTCCTAGGAACTGTATGTTCAAAGAAACTTAAGTGTGCTTGCAATACGTAAAAAATGTATACATGTTGGTGGCAAATATAATGATTTTAATGATGTGGGGAAGGACATATATCATCACACATTCTTTGAGATGCTTGGAAATTGGTCGTTCGGTGATTATTTTAAATGTGAAGCCATTGGGTGGGCCTAGGAATTGTTGATCGAGGTATACAAGTTGCCCACATATCGCCTTATTGTGGAGGTGATAAAAATTTGGGACTTCCTGCTAACAGTGAAGTCAGAGATATTTGGCTCACATATCTTACCCCTGGACATGTGTTATTTCGTTTGGTTACAAGGATGACTTTTGGGAAATGGGTGACACTTCGTTTGGTTACAATGATGACTTTTGGGAAATGGGTAACGCTGGACAGTGTGGGCCATTTTCTAAAATTTACTTTAATTGCAAACCGCAATACATTTTTTTTTTTTCCTTTAAGGAATCGGTTATATCCATAGTTTCTTTGGGATGCTTCTTAAAACTCTTATTGGTCTCATTGTTATTGATTCAGTATGAGATGAAGACCATTGCAAAGTTTAAACTTGGGTCTCTTTTTGGTAAGTGTCTAGCCAGACCTGCACTTACTAATCCATCTAGCCCTTGGGGATAATATAACTTTTTAGTTAATTATAATTATCCTACATGCATCAAAATTTGGAACATTGTATTTATTCGGTTCAATAGCGAAAGTGATAACTTTTTGAAGTCTTTACCAGCAAAACATGTTGATACAGGAATGGGATTTGAATGCCTGAATTCAATTCTGTAAAAAAAGATGAGCAACTATGACACTACTATTTTCTTGTCTATATTTGATGCAATGCAACTTTTTTGGAAGCTAGAAATAAATTAAAAGTGAGTTTTTTTATTTTTTGAAAAATACACCAAATAATGTAATATGGGGGTGTTGCTAATATTACATTATTTGGTCATGTAAATAGTTTAAGAGTATTTAATATTTGAATGTGTGTTTAATATTTAGGTCAATAGTATGTGTCAAGTTGTAAAGTGTGCAATTAATCTTTAAAGGCACCATGGGATAGAGTGGTGTTGGTTATAATGCAATACTTCATTCTAGATAGGCAAGACACAATTGTGTGAAGCTTCCACTTTCCCTTCTTAGATCACCTATAATGGAAGAGAATGATGAATGTGTCAGAATTTCTATTTAAACCTTTGGGAAAAAAGTGTTACAGGTGCAAACTGGCAACT
Source organism: Wollemia nobilis (assembly GCA_028583015.1). Taxonomy (NCBI): domain Eukaryota; kingdom Viridiplantae; phylum Streptophyta; class Pinopsida; order Araucariales; family Araucariaceae; genus Wollemia; species Wollemia nobilis. The sequence goes on along the minus strand of JAQPPZ010002729.1, from coordinate 1,086,745 downwards.
ATTCCAACTCTATCCAGCAAGGAATTATGAAAGTGTTGTTTGAACATGTGACCAAGCATGGGGATAAAGTGGCTTTGAACAATTTGGGCTTGCTTAGGAATCAGCCAGAAGTGGACCTAGAAGAAAAATCGTTTGAGAATTCAAAGAGTAAGGAACCTAGAACTCCAACCCCGACCTCCTCGGATCACTCGACTAAAGAAGATAATAATGCCTCAAAGGAGGATAAGGTAGAGCTTTTGGACGAGCTAGTGGTGAAGACTAAGAACTAGAAGACCCTCAAGGGAAAGAAGGGTTCTACAAGGTACTCAAAACATTTAAGGTCCAAAATGGTTAAGGAGGAGCATCCTAAGCAAGTCACCCCTAATGCTGAGAGTTCAAAGGAGTTCATCCCAATACTCCAAAAGAAATCAAAGAAAAATGGTGGAACCCCTACTAAGAAAGGGAAAGGATCTCTCAGGGCTTGGGACACCCTCAAAACTCTTGAGAATGCAATGAAAACGAGTGATCTACTTAGATCCTTGAGCACGTCTATAAAAATAACTGTAATGTATATTGAGCAAATCACATGGATGACGAGGTATTTTAAGAATAACAACTGTGATGAGGAAATAGAGTTGTCTAAAGTCAAAGTTGAATGACTGGGTTGGTTGGTTTCTTCTTGATCATGTTGTTCTCTGTGTCTTTTGTTCCTTGTGCTCCCTTAGGCTATGCCATGTTTTCTATTCCTTTTGGTCCTTTGGTTAGGTCTTGTTTTCTCTTTGGTTTATTTTTTTGTTTTGGTTATGTTTGGGCTTCTTCTTGATGTCTTGGTTGTAAATATGTAAAAGGTTCAAGGACCCTTTCAAAACCCCTTCCTTTTCCATATAATAAAAAAAAATTTAAAGTGTACAGGATTAGGGCTTTTTCTAAAAAAAGTCTCATATTTTAGGAGCCATGTCTTCACAAAGGGTTATCTGATTTAGCTTATTCTTGGACCAACTTGTACAAAATTTGAATAGCTTTAAAATAAGTGGTAATATAAAATAATCCAAGCAATATTAAGGGAGATATGACCCTATGAATTCAGCCATCTAGAACAAGGGCAGTGACAATTTTTCAAGTTGCAAAAAAAGAAATTACAAGTATTTGTCAGCTAGGGTTTGGATGATGGGAGGAGCAATGAAGGGGTAGAACTTCAATGAGGCAATATATTCTATCTAGGCATAGAATTATTTCGATAAGTTTATTTTTCCTTTATTTATATTAGAAATTTTGCATGCAAATTATTATAAATTGTTTTTCAAATATTATATTTGTTATAAGATATTTAGGTAAATTTCAATAAATTTTTAGTTTTAGTTTCCTTCCCATGGATCGATTTATAGCTAAATCCTTAGAATCATCTCTAGTTGTAGAGGTTAGTGAGTGAACCACAAAGGATTGATCCTCATTGCTCCAAGAGAGGGTGGTTTTTGATAAATTTAATGGGTATTGGTCAGGGGCTTTAGCCTTGAGAAAATGGATTGATAAGAGTTGAAAGTCTCTTAGGGTGATTCTATCCTTTCTTCCCAAAGGTTTCTTCCTATCCATTTTTTGTTCTATGAAAAAGAGATAGAATCTTAAAAGAGAGTGCTTGGTTTATGGGAAGAGTAGGACTCTTCCTTTCTCATTGGTATGAAGACTTTTCACCTAAAAATGTAAACCTATCCCTAGTACAAATCTGGGTTAGGATGTATGGGTTACCCATTGAATTTTGGAAAATAGATACTTTCAAGGCAATAGGAAACACTCTAGGAGAATTATTTGATTTTAGATACTATGAAAGATGGATTCTTGGCTATTTATGCTTGGATATTGGGCATGATTGATATAAGTAAAGCTTTACTAGAATCAATCATTCTTAAGTATGGGTATAAGATGTGAACCCAAACCATAGATTATGAAAGCATATCTTTTAGATGTAGAAGATATCATGAGGTGGGACATATTGAGATATCATGCCCTAAGAAGATCCTAGCAAAATTATATGTAGAAAACCGCAAGAGAAATTTACAAATGGATATGGATGAAGATGGTTTTCAACTTTCAAAAAATAGATATAGAAAAATGAAAGCTAAGAGACAGTGGGGACCAGTAAGGAAGGATACTGAAATAAATACCAACTCTTTTGAGGCTTTAGCCTATGAGAAAAAGTAGATCAAAACTTAGAGAACACGGTATAACAAGTTCAACATATTAACAAGGAACCATCTATTCAGTATGATCCTGATTTAGGGACGAACATTCTTGATGAACCTAAGGAATGTGTATCATCAAATTTTGAAGACTCTCTTAAAGTACCATGCACCGTTCAGGAGAAAAATATTGGTAAAAAAATGGAGTTTAGAAGTTAATACCTCTGCCATTAATAAGGAAATGCCATAAAATGAGCAAGACAAGTCAAAAGCTTCTGTAGAAGAGCCAAGAGAGGATAAATTTGATGAAAAATAAAGTTGTGGAAGAATATTGAGGAATAGAATAATAAGACCTACTTATGATACAAGAAAGGCAAAAAGAGGAAAACCTCAAATTATCAAATAAGATCTAGGGAAGCAAGAGAAAACATAGAGAAAGGAACACAAACTAAGTTGGTTGAACTTCTTTTTAGCAAACAACAAAATGATATTGGTAATTCAAAGTGTGAAGACGAAAACACGACACTTAAACAATAAATAAAGCAAATAACATGAAGAAACACAAGATTGCACAAAAAGATAATTTTATTTAAAAGACAGGTGGAGCTAATAAACTCCTTTTGATACAATCTGTACTCAATGAGTATTTGATACAAAGATGTACAAGATGCTAGGGTTCTCTGAAACCCTAGCTACAATAATTATGAAGAACACAAGCTTATACTGAGAGGGGGATGAACAGTATAAGACCACTTTTTACTTTTCTTTCCCAAACAGTATTAATCAATATAATAAATGGCAATATCAATAGCAATAACCAAAGGAATGCATCAATCATCACACACAATAGAGACACCACAATTTACATGGTTCACCCAATGTGGGCTACTCCACGGAGAAAATATTTTACTAAAACTTTCTCAATCAATCTCTTTGGGAATCCTTCCCAATTACAATGTTTATGGACCTCTGTCCAAAGGATATGTTGATCCCCTAATCTCAAGTTCGTGGATCTCTTCCACGGGAGAACTCTTTCCCCCTTCTACTCTAGCTAGTGATCTTCTAGAAGACTCTGTCTCTCTACTGCACTGACTGGTGGATCTCTCTCCACTTGAAGACTCCTCACTTAGATCTATCTTCAATTGTCTTGGTTGTTGGATCTCTATCCACTGAGACTTTGTCCTCTATACTCTATCACCTCCAAATCTCTCTCAATAGGTTCACTCAGAACCTCTTCAAATCTGCTCAATAGGCTCTCTCAGAACCTGCTCAAATCTACTCAATAGACTCACTCAAAACCTGCTCAAATTTGCTCAATAGGCTCACTCATAACCTACTCAAATTTGCTAAACAAGCTCACTCAAAACTTGCTCAAATCTGCTCCATAGGCTCACTCAGAACCTGCTCAAATATGTTCAATAGGTTCACTCAAAACCTGCTCAAATCTGCTCAATAGGCTCACTCACATTCTGCTCAAATCTGCTCAACAAGCTCACTTAGAACTTTTCCAATATCATAGAATCATAAAGAGAATTGTTAGAGACTCAATATGTTCTATACTCAAATGCTCAATCAATAATTCAATCTCATAGAAGCATAAAGAGAATTGTTAGAGACTCAATATATTCTATACTTAAATCCCAATATCAACTCAAATCAATCTCATAGAAGCATAAAGAGAATTGTTAGAGACTCAATATGTTCTATACTCAAATCCCAATCTCAACTCAAATCAATCTCATAGAAGCATAAAGAGAATTTTTAGAGACTATATGTTCTATCCTAAAATCTCAATCTCGACTCAAATCAATCTCGTAGAAGCATAAAGAGAATTGTTAGAGACTCTATATGTTCTATCCTCAAATCTCAATCTCAACTCAATTCATAATATAGAATAGTTTGTTTCATGGAACTTGAACAACCACTTCACAAAATCACTTGACTAGGCTCAATCAACTCTACTCAACCAATCACCTTAATTAACAACCCTTTCTCACAAACCCTAGTCCAAGCATGTATCAACCAACTCAAAATGTTTCCAACAATGTTCAACAACAAATCTCACATAACAATGATACTCATGTTCTTCTCTAACTCAAGTTCAAGTTCTTTGCACAACCAATGGGCTTCAACAACAATGCTTATAAAACATTCTTCACATAACAATGATACTCATGTTCTTCTCAAACCCTAAATCAGGTTTTTCACACAACTAATGGCTTCAACAACAATGCTTATAAAACAAGGTTTTAACCATAACTCTCATACCATAAATCCTTGAGGCATTCAACCAACAACTCTCAAAAGGAAACCACAATCAATCCTTTTCACTCAAATGATATTTTCAGAAATCAACCACCCAAATAAATCAATGGAGAATATTGCTCATACCTTATTGATGCCAAGAGGTTGTCCACAAAATCTGCCACACTCAACACACTTTATTTTTCCAATCTCGACAAGGGTTAGTGGAATTCAAATAATAACCACAAGATAAACTATAACTCAATTTACACCTTTTTACTCTAACTCAATAATCACATCCACCAAAGTCCCTCTATAGAAAAACCCTCTAAAAATAATAATCAATAAGCCACTATTCAATTTCTACTTTATTCAAACCCCTTATTTCTCCTAAAATAATGCTCTTAAAAATTCAAATCAATACCATAAGGCTCAAATAATCATCTATGGTTTTCACCAACAAAATAATTATTTAACCTTTTAAACACAACAAAGGTTTTACAAAATAAAATATTTCCTAACCTGCATGGACTCAGACAGGCCAGGAGACGTGACCTTTATTGAAGACATGTCGAAGTAGTACTGGGATGGGTGACCTCCTGGGAAGTCCCGATGTTGCACCCTTTTCCCAGGTGTTGTAGGTGAGTTGGAGAGGAGAGGGCAATCCTCCAAGGGAGGTCCCGGGTTCAAATCTCCACCTACCAAAAAGCTGAATTGGGTATCAAAAATCTAATTGATAATGTTGGTGCGGGCAGGGTCGGGTGCGACTCCCGGGTGACTTTGATGGTGTAGAACCCCTTGTTCGTGGTCTCTTAGACCAAGGCGGCCCCGTAAGGGTTTTTTCACTTTAAAAAAAAAATTTCTAACCCTTATCACTCCAAAATTTAGAGCATTCAAACAAATTTTAATTAAAAAATCGCATACCTCCCTCAAGGTGTTTCGACCCCTTGACCTGCCTCACCGCGGTCGCCTTAGCCACGGCTAAGGTAGCCAAACAAGCTACCCGCTCGTTCGCAATGCAAAAGAGACACGACTTCTCTTTATATGCTACAAGTCCACATGCCTTAAATAAACCGTGTGCCCTTGGCGCTTCCACCACAAAGCACAGCAAACGAACCTTGCCAAAAATCAAACGCACGACCTTGTGCTACCAAATGCCTTTGCACTGCCCGAGTTTCCAACAGGCCACATTGCCCAAGGTGACTTGGGTTTCACATGTCATCTGATTATTCGTTGCTTCTACCACTTAAACCTTTTTCGCACGAGCTCTATTCGCTTTCCAACAATCGCATTAACAACAAGAGCAAGGATAATTTAAATTGAAGAATTTAATGGCATATATATATGCCTTCCTTCTGCTTGGAAACGTCGGCGCTTCCTCATGACGTCGACGGATAAATTTTTACTTTTAATTTTAAAATTTTAATTTTAATTTTAAATAATTTAAAATTTAAACTAAATATTTAAAATTAAATATCTCCATCACCGGGGCACCTTTTTTCGATAAAACGAAAAACCAACTTGGGTTTTAAGAAAAACCTATTTCAAATATGTTGTCCATAGTTTTAAATAAAACCCTTAAAATTAAATATCTTCATCATCGGGGCACCTTTTTCGATGAAACAAAAAGCCAACTTGGGTTTTAAGAAAAACCCATTTCAAATCTACCATCCATGGTTTTAAGTAAAAACTCTTTGCTAAGATTCCCTTGAAGCTCATTTTTGGAACCAAATGCCATGCATCCTTTTGATCAAAACCTTTGCTTCTCATGAAGCTCTTTGTGGAGAAAATCATAGTGCTTACTTGCATAGGTCCTTTTGACATCAATGACAACTTTTTAGCTTAGGGACTCAAAATGTCCAACAAATGAAGTGTCTTCAATGTGCTTCACTCCCAACAGAATGAGTGGGCTTCTGAGATATCCGATGTCGGGCCACTCTAGCTTCAACATCTATCCAATATTGAATGAGAACTTGTAGATCTGCATGCACACAAACAAACAAAGGGATTAGCAATACCTGTGAGGGCTCCACAGAGTGAGACCCTTAGTTACCAATAAAACCCTAGCTATTAATGAATAAAATGGCATACAGAAGGCTACAACTTATGTAATGAAATAAAACCAATGGGGATTTACCTTACTATTTATCGATGTTTTGTTGTAGATCTATGGATGTGATGTCCTAGTAGCAGCAGTAGATGTGTAGCAACAGGCTCGGGTGTGCACCTGGTGATTACGACAGGCTCTGGTGTGTACCTACGGGATACAGTAGGCTCTGGTGCATACCTATAGGATACAGCAGGCTCTGGTGCACACCTACGGGATACAACATGCTCTAGTGTGCGCTTGGCAAGCTCTACAATGAGCTTGGCAAGCTCGGGAGGGCACCTGGGGGTAAGGGTATATCTATAGAAGCAGATCATGGAGGACGCGATGAACTGCGACGGATGGATGGGGATTACGACGGTGATGAAGAATGGATGTGGGGACGGCTAGAATAGTTGAAGTCCTATGGCTAGCTAGGGCTTTGGATTTTTAGGGCTCTATCACTTTCTGCTTCGCTAGGGCTTTGCAATGACTTCTTCAGGATGCACATGCCAATATCAGGGTTCCAGTTCCTTTTTCCAGTTTTAGGGTTTTTTTAGGGTTTGAGCATTTGCAAATGCCCTTACTTATAATCCAACCTAGGGTTTTCTTAGGGTTTTAGCCTTACACTTTTAATCGTGTGGCTAAGATTAAATTAGATCCTAAGGTTGATATTACTTTTTATATGTGGCATGGATTAATGAAGATGGATAGTGGAGATTAGATTGAATCGGATGGCTGTGGTTAATTGGATTTATAAATACATATTTTATAATAAATATATTATAATATAATATAAAATATTATATTAAATATAGAATAATATAAAATAATATTAAAATAAGCCCAATTGGGTTAGGAAATGGCGGGAAAGGTGGAATTGGGCCAAATAATTGGTGGGAAAGGTGTATGGTGGACAAGTGGGTGGTGGGATGGTTAGGATGGAGGATTAATGGCTATAATTTGGTGTCTACAGATGCCTCTTTTTGTACCATGTTGCATGAAACACAATATGGTGTAAAAACATGAGACACCTGCTTGGGCTATGGGCACAGAAGCAGCTTCTTTATTTTGGATTGGAGTACTAGCATTGAAGGCAAAAAAAAATTATAGATTTTTGCACAGCTTAGCCCCTTAATTGGTGAATGAGAAGATTCTCACGAGCCAATTGAAAATGAATTTGTGCAAGTGCAAGTGATGCATGAATGATGTAACATGTGATGTGATTGTAGATGATATGAATGATGTAAAATGTGAGACCATTTTGCCCCAACGGTAAAAAAAGGGGTTGGTGTGAAGTACCGTGATGCTTGTGGATAAATGATGATGTCAAATGCAATATCATTTTTGCCCCAATAGTTGAAAAGGGGTTTTATCAAGTGTAGATGTCATGATCATGTAAGATGTATCCCATTGTGGGAGGATCAAGATCAAATTATGGTTGCCCCAAATTTGGGGGTGATTCGATATTGTTGAATAGTGTGCTCTCTTATGCCATTGATATGCAAATATGATGATGTAGATAAAAAGAAAAAAAGAACCGTGGATAACCTGCTAGTGACTGTTCTCACAATTGGAACTAATCTTCCTAGCTAGTTTCTATCATTAGGTTTTTGAATAAAATGATCAAATTTGAGTTTTTGTTCATGTGCAAATTGTTCTTTGGCAAGGTTTCACTCCAAAATGTGAAGTGCCCAATGTGATTGTGATATTGGAGAATGAGATAATTGATGATGATCATGGTCAAGTGTCCTTATTGTAGGTTATTCATCTTATTGAATTGCATGGATTCCCATTGCTGCAATCGTCGAGTCTATAGAATAACCCACTAGATACAAGGTTCACTTGCATGCTACTTGAATTTTGACAAATTTTATGATTGATGAAAGATGGTGATGTAAGAATGTTGGATGAATAAATACGGATATCTTGCTCAATGTAGAGTTCACCTATGAATGGATGATGTTGAATGTGAATGTGATATATTTTTACCCCAACAGATGAGGGGAGTTTGCAATTTGGAAGATGTGATGAGTGTATCTGTTTTTGCCCTAACATATGAAGGGATTTTTGAAATGTGTAAATATGATGAATGTATTTGTTTTTGCCCTAACGGATAAAGGGATTTTCGATGATGAAAGTGTCCTTACGGTGATCTGTCCATCCTACCAGATTGTATGGATAACCAGTCACTGCAACCGCTAGGTTTCTAGGATAAACTACTAAATATGAGGTTCACTTGTGAATGTTGCATAATGATAAATTAATGGATGATGAGTTATAATTTTTTCTGTGTTTCTAGCCCCACGAACAAGGACATTATGATTTTGTTGTTTGTGTTTATAACCCCACAAACAAGGACATTAATGATGATAAGTGAATGTTATCTATTTTTGCCCCAATAGATGAAGGGGTTTTTGATGAGGTAAGTGTCCTTATGGTAATCTACCCATCCTACCGGATTGCATGGATAACCAATCGCTGCAACCGCTAGGTTTCTAGGATAAACCACTAAATACAAGGTTTACTTATGAATGTCACATAATGATAAATGAATAGATGATGTTAAATGTAAGTGTTATCTATTTTTGTCCCAACAAATGAAGGAGTTTTTTAAATGTGGAAATTTGATGAATGTATTTATTTTTGCCCTAACAGATAAAGGGGTTTGTGATGATGTAAGTGTCCTTATGGTAATCTATCCATCCTACCGTATTGCATGGATAACCAATCGTTGCAACCGCCAGGTTAAGTAGGATAAATCACTAGATACAAGGTTCATTTGTGAATGTTGCATAATGATAAATTAATGGATGATGTTGAATGATTTTATTCGTGTTTCTAGCCCCACGAACCAGGACATTAATGATGATAAGTGAATGTTATCTATTTTTGCCCCAATAGATGAAGGGGTTTTTGATGAGGTAAGTGTCCTTATGGTAATCTACCCATCCTATCGGATTGCATGGATAACCAGTCGCTACAATCGCCAAGTTTCTAGGATAAACCACTAAATACAAGGTTTACTTATGTATATCGCATAATGATAAATGCATAGATGATGTTAAATGTAAGTGTGACATGTTTTTGTCCCAAAAGATGAAGGAGTTTTTGAAATGTGGAAATTTGATGAATGTATTTGTTTTTGCCCTAACAGATAAAGGGGTTTGCGATGATGTAAGTGTCCTTATGGTAATCTATCATCCTACCGGATTGCATGGATAACCAATCGCTGCAACCGCTAGGTTAATTAGGATAAATCACTAGATACAAGGTTCATTTGCGAATGTGAATGGATGATGTTGAATGTGAATGTGATATGTTTTTGCCCCAACAGATGAGGGGAGTTTGCAATTTGGAAGATTTGATGAGTGTATCTATTTTTGGGCTAACATATGAAGGGGTTTTGAAATGTGTAAACGTGATGAATGTATCTATTTTTGCCCTAACGGATAAAGGGGTTTTTTATTATGAAAGTGTCCTTATGGTGATCTATCCATCCTATCGGATTGCATGGATAACCAGTCGCTACAACCGCCAGGTTTCTAGGATAAACTACTAAATATGAGGTTCACTTGTGAATGTTGCATAATGATAAATTAATGGATGATGAGTTATGATTTTATCCATGTTTCTAGCCCCATGAACAAGGACATTATGATTTTTTTGTCTATGTTTCTAGCCCCACAAACAAGGACATTAATTATGATAAGTGAATGTTATCTATTTTTGCCCCAATAGATGAAGGGGTTTTTGATGAGGTAAGTGTCCTTATGGTAATCTACCCATCCTACTAAATTGCATGGATAACCAATCGCTGCAACCGCCAGGTTTATAGGATAAACCACTAAATACAAGGTCTACTTATGAATGTTGCATAATGATAAATGAATAGATGATCTTAAATGTAAGTGTGATCTGTTTTTGTCCCAACATATGAAGGAGTTTTTGAAATGTGGAAATTTGATGAATGTATATATTTTTGCCCTAACAGATAAAGGGGTTTGCGATGATGTAAGTTTCCTTATGGTAATATATCCATCCTACTAGATTGCATGGATAACCAGTTGCTGCAACCGCCAGGTTAAATAGGATAAATCACTAGATACAAGGTTTATTTGTGAATGTTGCATAATGATAAATTAATGGATGATGTTGAATGATTTTATTCGTGTTTCTAGCCCCACGAACCAAGACATTAATGATGATAAGTGAATGTTATCTATTTTTTCCCCAATAGATGAAGGGTTTTTTGATGAGGTAAGTGTCCTTATGGTAATCTACCCATCCTACCGGATTGCATGGATAACCAGTCACTGCAACCGCTAGGTTTCTAGGATAAACCACTAAATACAAGGTTTACTTATGAATGTCGCATAATGATAAATGAATAGATGATGTTAAATGTAAGTGTGATCTGTTTTTGTCCCAACAGATGAAGGATTTTTTGAAATGTGGAAATTTGATGAATGTATTTATTTTTGCCCTAACATATAAAGGGGTTTGCGATGATGTAAGTGTCCTTATGGTAATCTATCCATCCTACCAGATTGCATGGATAACCAGTCATTGCAACCGCCAGGTTAAGTAGGATAAATCACTAGATACAAGGTTCATTTGTGAATGTTGCATAATGATAAATTAATGGATGATGTTGAATGATTTTATTCGTGTTTCTAGCCCCACGAACCAAGACATTAATTATGATAAGTGAATGTTATCTATTTTTCCCCAATAGATGAAGGGGTTTTTGATGAGGTAAGTGTCCTTATGGTAATCTACCCATCCTATCGGATTGCATGGATAACCAGTCACTGCAACTGCTAAGTTTCTAGGATAAACCACTAAATACAAGGTTTACTTATGAATGTCGCATAATGATAAATGAATAGATGATGTTAAATGTAAGTGTTATCTGTTTTTGTCGCAACAGATGAAGGATTTTTTGAAAAGTGAAAATTTAATGAATGTATTTATTTTTGCCCTAACAGATAAAGGGGTTTGCAATGATGTAAGTGTCCTTATGGTAATCTATCCATCCTACCAAATTGCATGGATAACCAGTCATTGCAATCGCCAGGTTAAGTAGGATAAATCACTAGATACAAGGTTTATTTGTGAATGTTGCATAATGATAAATTAATAGATGACGTTGAATGATTTTATTCGTGTTTTTGGCCCCATGAACCAAGATATTAATGATGATAAGTGAATGTTATTTATTTTTGCCACAATAGATGAAGGGGTTTTTTATGAGGTAAGTGTCCTTATGGTAATCTACCCATCCTACCGGATTGCATGGATAACCAGTCGTAGCAACCGCTAGGTTTCTAGGATAAACCACTAAATACAAGGTTTACTTATGAATATCGCATAATGATAAATGAATAGATGATGTTAAATGTAAGTGTGATCTATTTTTGTCCCAACAGATGAAGGAGTTTTTGAAAAATGGAAATTTGATGAATGTATTTATTTTTGCCCTAACAGATAAAGGGGTTTGCGATGATGTAAGTATCCTTATGGTAATCTATCCATCCTACCGGATTGCATGGATAACCAGTCGCTGCAACCACCAGGTTAAGTAGGATAAATCACTAGATACAAGGTTCATTTGTGAATGTTGCATAATGATAAATTAATGGATGATGTTGAATGATTTTATCCGTGTTTCTAGCCCCACAAACCAGGACATTAATGATGATAATTTATGATTTTGCGCATGTTTCTAGCCCCACGAACAAGGACATTATGATTTTGTTGTCTGTGTTTCTAGCCCCACAAACAAGGACATTAATGATGATAAGTGAATGTTATCTATTTTTGCCACAATAGATAAAGGGATTTTTGATGAGGTAAGTGTCCTTATGGTAATCTACCCATCCTACCAAATTGCATGGATAACCAGTCGCTGCAATCGCCAGGTTTCTAGGATAAACCACTAAATACAAGGTTTACTTATGAATGTCGCATAATGATAAATGAATAGACGATGTTAAATGTAAGTGTGATATGTTTTTGTCCCAACAGATGGAGTTTTTGAAATATGGAAATTTGATGAATGTATCTGTTTTTGTCCTAACAAATGAAGGGGATTTTGAAATGTGAGCATGTGATGAATGTATCTATTTTTGCCCTAACAGATAAAAGGATTTTTTGAAATGTGATAAGTGCAAGGCAAAGGGTGCAAGCTTTGACAATATTTTGAACCTAGCAATGATGATGATGATGATGTAATGCTAGGTAAAGGGTGCAACCTTTGACAAAAGAACACAGTATTTTGAACCTGGCAATGATGATGATGATGATGTAATGCTAGGTAAAGGGCGCAACCTTTGACAAAATAACGCAGTCTTTTGAACCTAGCAATTGACTTGTTGATGATGTGATGTGATTGCATGATTGACTTGTTTATTGGATTGGTGGGGAAGGTGTGAAACCTTGAACACCCCCAAGTTGTGATGATGTTGGATTAGGGGAAAGGTGTGAAACCTTAAACACCCCCAAGTTGTGTTGATGTTTGTTTTATTGGAGGAAAGGTGTGAAACCTTGAGGACCCCCTAGTTGTGATGATGTTTGATTAGGGGAAAGGTGTGAAACCTTGAGCACCCCCTAGATATGATGATGATGATGATGATGTAATGCTAGGTAAAGGGCACAACATTTGAGAAAAGAATGTAGTCTTTTGAACCTAAAAATTGACTTGTTGATAATGTGATGTGATTGCATGATTGACTTGTTTATTGCAATGGTGGGGGAAGGTGTGAAACCTTGAACACCCCCAAGTTGTGATGATGTTTGATTAGGGGAAAGGTGTGAAACCTTAAACACCCCCAAGTTGTGCTGATGTTTATTTTATTGGGGTAAAGGCATGAAACCTTGAGCACCCCCAAGTTGTGATGATGTTTTTTTGATTGGAGGAAATATGTGAAACCTTGAGGACCCCCTAGTTGTGATGATGTTTGATTACGGGAAAGGTGTGAAACCTTGAGCACCCCCTAGCTATAATGATGATGATGATGTAATGCTAGGTAAAAGGCACAACCTTTGAGAAAATAACGCATTATTTTGAACCTGGTAATTGACTTGTTGATGATGTGATGTGATTGCATGATTGACTTGTTTATTGCATTGGTGGGAAAGGTGTAAAACCTTGAACACACCCAAGTTGTGATGATGTTTTATTAGGGGAAATATGTGAAACCTTAAACACCCCCAAGTTGTGTTGATGTTTGTTTGATTGGGGTAAAGGTGTGAAACCTTGAGCACCCCCAAGTTGTGATGATGTTTGTTTGATTGGAGGAAAGGTGTGAAACCTTGAGGACCCCCTAGTTGTGATGATGTTTGATTAGGAGAAAGGTGTGAAACCTTGAACACCCCCAAGTTGTGTTGATGTTTGTTTGATTGGGATAAAGGTGTGAAACATTGAGCACCCTTGATTTGTGATGATGTTTGATTAGGGAAAGGTGTGAAACCTTGAACACCCCCTAGCTATGATGATGTTTGAACTTTCTAGCAATCTTTGCATATGCGAGTTAGATATATATATACATGGCTTTGATTTTTTATTTGTATTTTTGTGTGAATGCAATGCCTATTTTAAGAATATTTTATGCATATTTTATGGATGATTAATGTAGTGACATGCTTATATTAATGTAAGCTAAATATGATGTGCATGCGAAATGTTTATATGGATGACTAAGGCAAGCTACATGGTGAATATAAATGCAATGGCAAATGCTTATATGGCTGATTAATGCAAGCTAATGGCAAATGAATGCAAACTTATATGATAGGAATGCATGTTGTTCATATGATCTTTTATAGTTCAAAAAATTTCTTGGCTATTTTTGTTGTCCATTGTTTAGCCATCGGGGGTACCAAATTTGGTGGTGTTATGTAACTTGACTATGGAAGACATGGATGTTGACATGCAAGAAGAAATGGATGTTGATATGGAAAAAGATATGGATGTTGATATGGAATGAGTACTGCAGGATTTTCAAAGACTCAAACATACTAGTGTCCTCAACCAAACTCACTAAGGTTGTCTAAATTTCTTTAGGACCAAATGTGTGTGCGAGTGAAGTTCAATTACCAAATATTGAGTATGACAATGACCCTATCCAATCAAGAACCAATGTGTGTACATGTGAATTTCATTAACCCATTATGAGTAAATTAGGCATGGCCTGTTATGGAGATGACCCCGAGGCTAGCCTGTCCTTATGTGCGGTCAGATGTCTCTCTTTTTGTGAGAAAGACATGTCGTCTCGTATGAGCTTACTCCACTACCAGTCAAGCGTCTATAGCCCCAATGGAGATTCACTCCATAGTCCAATGGGATTGATCTTTTAGGCCTTGGGGATGACTACCTATCCTTGTCAGGGACATGTAGTACAATCCTTACAACTTTAGGGATCATGGGTGTTTTGGATTTTATTTGTTAATTTTGTATAGCTCTTTGGGGAATCAGATTGTCAACCGAAGTTTGATGAGAATTTTGACCCTATCCTTACTACTCTATGTTTTTATGTTTATGTTTTAGAGAGAAATTGTGGTAGTGGTGAGAACCACTATTTTTGGACTATGTTGCATGATAGGACAAGCGAGGGATATCTCCTTTTTACCTCAAGGTGCTACCCAAGTATGGTACTAACCCTCCTTAACTCAAAATGTTCTTAAGATGTGAGGAAATGTGGTTGGTTCAAGATTGTATTCGAAATCAATCGACAATGCTCAAGACTTTCTTAGTGTGTAAAGTGTGTTTTTGGTCCTAAAGAAAATTGGACATCCGTTTGGAGGTTGCTTGTTACACTAGTAATGGCTGAGTGATTGAAAATCTAGGCCTTATGATTTTTGACACATGATGTGGTTGACATATGACTTTTACGAGGGTTGCATGATTTCTTCAAACTAGGTACTCCAATTTGTATAACTTGAATTTTTTTTTGTGGCCATATCATCATTACTATAAATGATCTTTGAACATGGGATGGTATGAATTCAAATGTATATGCCTTATGCAATGGAGTGTTAATACGCAAATGGAAATTGTACAATGCAATGGAATATGTATGATTTAATGTATGCGAATGAAAAAATGCATGAAAAAAATGAAAATGTATGTCAAATGCCTAAATGTAAATGCAAATGGAATGTTTGCAATGTGGGAATGCCTATGTGAATGATTTGTTTGTTTTTTTTTTTGTAAAATACATGTATATATACACATATATCAATCACATTAAGCATGGAATGTTAAGTGTATGGTGTTCATTGGCTCAGGTTTTTCTACTCCCCTTAGCTTGGGAAGCTTATGACCAAAGGGCTTAAGTGCCTTTGGGGCTTTTTGAAATTGAAATTTGATGTGACCAAAGGGATTGAGTGCCTTTGGGGCTTTTTGAAATTGAATGTGACCAAAGGGATTGAGTACCTTTGGAGCTTTTTGATTTTGAATTTTGATGTGACCAAAGGGATTGAATACCTTTGGAGCTTTTTTATTTTGAATTTTGATGTGACCAAAGGGATTAGGACCTTTGGAGCTTTTTGATTTTGGAATTTGATGTGACCAAACGGATTGAGTACCTTTGGGGCTTTTTGAAATTGGAATGTGACCAAAAGGATTGAGTACCTTTGGAGCTTTTTTATTTTGAATTTTGATGTGACCAAAGGGATTGAATACCTTTGGAGCTTTTTTATTTTGAATTTTGATGTGACCAAAGGGATTAGGACCTTTGGGGCTTTTTGATTTTGGAATTTGATGTGACCAAAGGGATTGAGTACCTTTGGGGCTTTTTGAAATTGGAATGTGGCCAAAGAGATTGAGTACCTTTGGAGCTTTTTTATTTTTAATTTTGATGTGACCAAAGGGATTATGACCTTTGGGGCTTTTTGAAATTGAATGTGACCAAAGGGGTTAGGACCTTTGGGGCTTTTTAAAAATTGAATGTGACCAAAGGGATTAGGAACCTTTGGGGCTTTTTGAAAATTAAATGTGACCAAAGGGGTTAGGACCTTTGGGGCTTTTTGAAATTGAATGTGACCAAAGGGGTTAGGACCTTTGGGGCTTTTTGAAAATTGAATGTGACCAAAGGTATTAGGAACCTTTGGGGCTTTTTGAAAATTGAAATGATGTGGATGACTAGGAGGATGTGATATCCTGAGAGTCCTTGTTGTCCTTGGTGATTGAGTTGGTACCGATGTCCTAATCATATGAGTTATTTGGACCATTTGGGTTGAAGACTTTGAGATCAATAAGGTCTTGGACATTTTTTAATACTTTACTGTTGTTGATGTCATTGCCCGCTTGTTGATGATAAGGACAATACAAATGCTTCTTATAATTCTTTGCATATTGCTTGTTAGTATCACTTGAATTTATTTTTGGAAGTACAATCTCTTGTGCTTCATAAAGCCTTTGAAAAATGGTTGCATAAGATTCTAAAATTCTTGTGTAGTTACGATGAGGATTTTTGGGGTGCTTGGTGCTTGTGTCCAATTGTGTTGGACTTTGAATTTGTGGTACAGGTGTAAAATCTTGAGATGTGGGTTGTGAATGTGGATGTGTCAACTATTGTGGTTGCTGAAGATGACTCAACTGTAACTCAATATTGATGAGTCGAGTTAAGATTTGTTGTAGAATTTTAGTGTGTTGGCAATCTAATTGTAAGCCTTGGTTGGCTTGTTGAGTGACTTGGGATGTGGTGAATGGATTAATGAATGGATGAAATTGAATGTGTTGTTGGAGATGTGATGAATTGGGGGTCATAAAATGAATTTGATGATGATGGGGTTAATGAGGAAATGATTATGAATGAAGAAAAGGATATGATGTATGGGGGCTATGGATGGGTGGATTCATAGGAATGGAATGGGTTGATGGAGGCATGGAAATGAACACCTCCGAATATTGGGGTATCCAAGTTGGATCCGAGTTGGTTACTATGGGTTGGGTTGATGAAGAAGGATGGGAAGACATGGGCATGGAGCAAGTTGCATTTGATGTGACAACTTGGGGGTTGGTTACATGTGAGGCAGCATTGGCATACTCCTCATACAAGGGGTTGGAATAGGTGGTTGTGGGGTAAGTGTTAAGAACACTTGGATTTTGTTGTGATTGGCTCGTGGAAGAAGGCATACCATATTCATAGATAGAATTATGATGTCCTTGGGTGAGGCAGGAGGTAGTCAGTTTGGGTTCTTCAAAACCCTCTTGGATAAGGGGTTCTAAGACATAGTTGGAGGACTTGTATATGGCCCTCACTTTTTCCATGTCTATGTGGGTGGTGGTTGTTTCCACATTGTGTGGAAGGGATCCTACTTGGGGTAGGGATGGATATGACGATCCAGACAAAGTAGTCTAAACCATGATGGATAGGTTGGCTATCGAAGTAGCATGAGGATGGGAGATATTTTCCATTAAACAACTTCGGTTTATTACTTTCTTTTGTTGTCTCATTAGCACCATAAAGTAGTTAAACCAAAGATTCAAATTTTGTCAAAATCACATAAACTAAACTTTTTCAGAATTTAAAGTAAAGCAAACAATCAATCCTAGGTTTCACCGTGTGTGGCTTACCTCGTTCATTAATTATTTTCTTTCCTTAATGTGGGATTATTTTTTTAGAATTGTAGGCTTGTGTGTTTTGATGTAACTAAATCTTGCTTAAATAAAACAAAGGTAAAAAGCTATGGCTAGTTGGGGCAACGATATTCTTTTTGGTAATGACCTCCAAAAAGCTTGCTCGGGGGTAATCCTATGGTTTCTAGGGCAGATATTGGTGGATGGAAATCACTGCCACCATCACCAAATCTCAAGCAATGGCTGGTGATGAAATCCAACCATTACTGTTAAAAAGTGAATCGTGCAAGTTTGTGTGATTAATTTTATTAGATTTCTCGTTCTCTATGGTGTGCAAACAATATTAAAGATTACTAACTTTACTAATCTAAATCATAAGCCAACACAAAGATGTAAATTTCACCTAAAGAGTGCAAAGTACACCCTTAAAATCCCCTGCCTACAAGTGATTAAAATCACAAGAGCAACTTGAGGGTTCGTCCACCTCTCTGCCAAAGGGGCCAACCTAGGGCAGGATTACTTTAAGCGTCAAGGTGTTGTTCCTATTTAGATATGCAAAATTTAAGTGATCTTTAACTCTTAAATGCAAAATCTAGAATGCTTTTATGTTTCACATGCACTCAAAAATGCAAACAATCACCTAGATCTACAAATTTAGAACAAGAAATGAAATTTGTGTAAATAAATGCACACAACAAGGATTCTTTCCAAGAGTACTTAATGTTAAGTTCCTTGTATAACCCAGAAACAGCAAAAAACTACAAAAAATATAGAATACGTAAATCACAAAATGCAAAATTTGGGTGTATGGGACTTACTCGGAAGCCTTAGCTTTGCTCCAAATCATGGCCAGGTGTAGCAGGGCACCTACATAGGCGTAGTAGAGTGCCTATGTAGTCACAGCAGAGCACCTATGTAGGCTTAGCAGAGCGCTTGAGTAAACTCTGAAAAGTGCAGTAGAAACCCTAGCAACAAAATCAATGACTTTTGTGCTTTTAAAAATCCCTGCTACAGACAAAAATAAAATTAAGTTAGCAAAGTAAATCAATTTAAATAATGAAACCCTTGTGGGGTCCCACCGTGATCGCCATTTGTGAAGACAAAAACATGATACTTAAACAATAAAGAAAGCAAATAACCCAAAGAAACACAAGATTGCACAAATAGATAATTTTATTCAATAAACGAGGGAGCTAATAAACTCCTTTTGATACAATTTGTACTCAGTGAGTATTTGATACAATGATGTGCAAGATGTTAGGGTTCTCCAAAACCCTAGCTATAATAATGAAGTGTCGTCAACGTGCTTCGCTCCCAACATAATGAGTGGGCTTATGAGATATCCGATGTCTGGCAACTCTAGCTTTCACAACTATCCAATGTTGAATGAGAACCTATATATTTGCATGCACACAAACAAACAAAGGGATTAGCAATACCTGTGAGGGCTCCACAGAGTGAGACCCTTAGTTACCAATAAAACCCTAGCTATTAATGAATAAAATGACATACAAAAGGCTACATATTATGCAATGAAATAAAACCAATAGGGATTTACCTTGCTATTTATCGATGTTTTGTTGTAGATCCATGGATGTGATGTCTTAGCAGTAGCAACAAATATGTAGTAGCAGGCTCGAGTGCATACTTTGTGATTACGACAGGCTCTGGTGCACACCTATGAGATACATCAGGCTCTGGTGTGCGCTTGGCAGGCTCTACAATGAGCTTGGTAAGCTCGAGAGGGCGCCTATGGGTAAGGATATATCTGTAGAAGCAGATCATGGAGGACGCGATGAATGCGGTGGATGGATGGGGACTACGACGGTGATGTAGAATGGATGTGGGGATGGCTAGAACAGTTGAAGTCCTATGGCTAGCTAGTGCTTTGGATTTTTAGGGCTCTATCACTTTCTGCTTTGCTAGGGCTTTGCCAATGACTTCTTCAGGATGCACATGTCAATATCAGGGTTCCAGTTCCTTTTTCTAGTTTCAGGGTTTTTTCAGGGTTTGAGCATTTGCAAATGCCCTTACTTATAATCCAACCTAGGGTTTTCTTAGGGTTTTAGCCTTACACTTTTAATCGTGTAGCTAAGATTAAATCAGATCCTAAGGTTGAGATTACTTTTTAGATGTGGCATGGATTAATGAAGATGGACAATGGAGATTAGATTGGATCGGATGATTGTGGTTAATTGGGTTTATAAATACATATTTTATAATAAATATATTATAATATAATATTAAATATTATATTAAATATAAAATAATATTAAATAATATTAAAATAAGCCCAATTGGGTTAGGAAATGGTGGGAAAGGTGGAATTGGACCAAATAATTGGCGGGAAAGGTGTATGGTGGACAAGTGGATGGTGGGATGGTTAGGATGGAGGATTAATGGTTGTAATTTGGTGTCTACACAAAGGTGGGGCCAATAGCCCCTAAAGATACATGATTATCATCTCATAGAATATAAGGGGTGCTAATACCCCCTCAAAGTAGAGGTGTATCAAGGACCTTTGTTTAAGTAATAAGCCTAATATTCTTTGTATCCAAGAAACTAAAATGACAAAAGAAGTTTCAAAAACTATGAAAGTAGTATGGACAAGATGTGAATGGGATGTTATGGATTCTGAAGGAGTGGTAGGGGAATTCTAACTTATTGGAATCCTACTAGAACCTCCTGTGTAACCATTCATAAAAATAGGTATTGGATAGCCTCTTTAGTCACATGCTACTTTGTAGATATTCATTTCATCCTTATCAATGTCTATGGACCTACAACTCAGTCAGGTAGATTAGAAGTTTAGAGTGGGATTGAAGCCTTTATGAGAAGTAAAGACCAAGAAACCCAATTCATGATCATAGAATATTTTAATGCCATAACCAAGATAGATGAAAATTTTGGGGGAATTAGGAAATTAACCCAAAGTATGAGAGATTTATCAGCTTTTATTCAAAATAATAATCTATGGGAGGTTGAGTTTGAAGAAGATAACTATACATGGACCAACAAAAAGATAGGCCAAAACCTAATAGCAAAAAAATTAGACAGATGCATACTCTCATATCATTGGCTAGATGAAGGAAATTGTGCTAAAATTAATACCTTAAGAAGGATTGGTTCAAACCACTTGCCAATAAGAGTCAAAATGGTGGTAAGTGAATTCAAAAAAATATCATATTTTAAATATGAGTAGATGTGGGAAGACCATCCTCAATTTGTTGATATGATAGCACAAGCGTAGAATTATTCAGGAAATGATGTGTTGTATGTGCTTCCAAAACAAATTAAATCAATGACATCTAGACTAAAATAATGGAACAAGAAAAAAATTTGAAATATTTTTGAGAAGAAAGAACTAAAAGATAAACTTTCAAAATTCCAAAAAGGTGATCATAATAATCCAAGCTCGAAGGAAATGGAGTTGCTTAGTGAATATCATAATATTTTGAGTAAGGAAGAGAAATTTTAGAGATTAAAATCAAGACATAATTGTTAAAAGGAGGTAAAAATATAAAGTTTTTCATAGGATGGCTATAGTACAGAGATCAACATCAAGAATTAGCACAATTAAATCAATATAAGAGGTTTGGATTGAAGACCATAGTGAAATTAGAAAAAAAAAGTCTTTTTATCAGAATATTCTAGGATCAAAGGAGTCTGAAGTTCTTAATAATAAACTTACTCAAGAAGTACCTTCAGTTATAACGAATGAAGACAATAGGAAATGTATGGAGCCTATTACCCTAGAAGAATTTCATTTAGCTCTTTTCTCTTTTAATAAGGATTAATCCCCAAGTCCAAATGGGCTTTTTGCAACCTTTTGCCAACATAATTGGGATATAGTGAATGATTCTTTATTGGTGGCAGTGGAACGATCTAGGGTAAAACAATACATACCTTATAAAATAGATACAACATATCTTACCCTAATTTCAAAAAAGAAGGATGTTGGATTATTTGATTCATTTAGATCCATGAGCCTATGTAATATGGCATATAAGATTATCTCTAAACTTATGGTGAATTGATTAAGGCCATTGTTAGACAAAATTATTGCAGAAGAGCAAGGAGGATTTGTGAAAGAAAAATAGATTCTGAATGGGATCATAGTAGCTCATAAAATTATACATTCAATTGTTTCAAGAAAAGAGAAAGCAATGACCTTAAAACTTGATATGAGTAAAGCCTATGATAGGGTTAAATAGAATTTTATTTTTGCAGTATTATAAAAGTTTAGATTTGGGAAGAAATGGGTTAGATGGATTAAATCGTGTGTCTCTACAGTTTCATTTTCAGTGTTGGTCAATCAGTTAGTAACAAAATATTTTAAATCCAAGAGAGGCCTTAGACGGGGAGATCCTCTATCACCATATCCATCCATTATTATGGCAAAGGTTTTGGGTAGGAACTTGAAGAAGGCTAAAAAATATAGGATTATAAGTGGACTTAAGGCTAGTAATAACATCGACAACATCACCCATCAACATTTTGTAGATGATACAACCCTTTTTAGAAGGGCAAGGATAAACGAGACCAAAGATATGAATAACTTATTAAATAAATATGAAAGAGCATCACGACAAAAATTTAATAGGACAAATCCAAAATTTACTTCCTAAACACTCCAACTAAAATCAAAGCAAGAATTTGCAAGTTACTTCAAATGGAGGAGGTAAATTTACTAGCAACTTATCTAGGGATGCCCTTATTTGAGGGGAGAATGAGGATAGAATTATGGAATCCAATTATAAATAAAGTTCATAATAAAATATCGATATGGAAAGGTAGATGGTTATCGTTAGCAAGAAGAGTGCAACTAATTAAGTTAGTATTTTAGGCCATTCCAACATATTATATGTCATTGTATACTATGCCAAAATCAATAGAAAAATGTTTAATCTATATTATGCAATCCTTTTTATGGTTAGGTTTACATGATAAAAGGAAATTTTCTTTGGTGAAATGGATCAAGGTGTATGATGATAAAACTAGGGGAGGTCTCGGTTTAAGATTTCTTACAAATGCAAACTTAGCTCTTAGGGGAAAAGTAATTTGGAGATTGTACAAAGAGATTCAAAGACAATGGGCAAGAATTCTTCTAAGTATGTTGAGCCCAATGATCCAAGCTTAATATTTATTGCATTCTCTCTACCAAATGATTTTGTTCTTTGTAATGGTTTAAAAAAATCTATTGATCTAGTGATTAAATGTTTAATATGGGTGGTGGGAACTGGAGAACTTTTTTTTATTTGGATGGGTACCTAGTGTGATAAAAAATCACTCAATCTAGATCCAATTTTGAAACCTTGGATGAGATTACTTCAAGATAAATATGATGATAGGGTTTTAGAAATTTTGTACAAGGATCGGGAAGGAAGATACAAATGGAAAGAAGAATTTTTTACATGTATACAAGACATTGATGCTAGGAGGCAGTTGCGTAGAAAGATAACAATTGTGATTATTTTGAGGGGAGCCAAGGATAAATTGATTTGGGAGTTGAATAGCTCAAGATAGGACACAACAAGAAGTGTATATAATGTAAAGCACCAACAAAATAGGAATATCACAAGAATATGGACATATATTAGGGATAGCCCAAGCATTTCTAGAGTCAAAATGTTTGTTTGGCTAGTAGATCATAGAATAATTTTAACCTGGGATAATCTTATGAAAAGGGGTTTTCATGGCCCCTCTCAATATATTCTTTGTAAAAAGGAGGATGAGAGTAGAGACCATATCTTAGGAAATTGTTCAATAGTCTAGAAACTATGGCAATGGATTCTTAATATATTTGGTAAATGCATGGTGATGACTAGAAAAATTGAAAAATGGTTAAAGCAATGGTAGAGCACTTTTAAAAGTGAAGTTTTTTCAAAAAATCTGGGATATATCAAAAAATACAATACTTTGGATTGTATGGCTAGAAAGGAATAGAAGAATATTTAAAGGAAAGGAAAGGAATTTAGAGGTAATGAAAGGAAGATATGTTTAGCCATAGAGGATTCTAATCCAACCTTATCAACTCACCTAGCCCTTAATCTGGAAGCAGAGAGATTTGATAGATGGATTCAAGTCATCAAATAGAATTAAGATATTGGGTACAAGAGAAACAAAAAGAAGGTAAAGAATATAAAGTGGAAACCACCAGATGTGGAGTTGGTCAAATTGAATTTTGATAGAGCATCTAAAGGAAATCCAAGACCAACAAGAGGAGGAATAATTAGAAATAATAGAGGAGATATTTTTCTTATTACACTTTCAATAGTGGATTTAAACAAATAATGAAGTTGAAGCTTGGGCAACTTTAGAAGGTTTAAAAATATGTAATAAATAAAATGGAATAGAGTATGGATGGAATGTGATTCACTCATAGTAATAAATACAATTTTGAGGTAAGGAAAGGCTCCATGGAACATAAAGAGATAGTTGTGGAGATTCAAGATCTTGCTAAAGAGTTTTAAAAATTTAGGTTTACACATACATTAAGGGAAGGAAATAAATGTTCAGATAGGCTAGCCAATAGAGGGATTTTAATTGAGAATTGTGAATTTAAATTCTTTTTCCATGGAAGTAGTAAGTTTAGCTAAAGCTGACAAGAAAATGTTGACTTCCTGAATCAAATAATGATTAAGATTTAATTTAATGTTTTCCATTGGTAATATTTGCTTTATTTTACAACATTAATGTGTTTTCATATAAACTATTTATTATAATTTTTGTGGTTGCACTTGTGTTTCGGGATGGAGACTAGCAATCTAGATTTGTGAGGTGGACTATGATAGTGTGATGTTTATGAAATATTTCTCTACTAATATGCAATGCATAGATAGTAGAGGTGAATTTTTGGCATTGTGAAGGCTACTATAGAAAAATATCAAGAAAGATGTTGAATTTTGGAATATTTGTATTCACACAAAAAATTGAAAAGATCCAAAAAATAAAAATCAAGAATTTAAATATTTTATGTAAAATGATGTAGGTTTCTAGCTATAGCATCTCAATTGAGATGATAAGTGAATCTATTTGTAAACTCTCAAGATCTAAAGAAGAGAGCTGTAATTTATCAAGGTTAGGAGGCCCAAGTACAATCCTTGTTATCCAAGAAAAAAGAGTTGTAAAGTGTGCAAGTGTGAGTTATGAGTGTAAGGTGTCATGTAATTATGAGAGACTTTGTCATTATATAATATATGAGAGAAGAGGGAAGATCAAGAGACATGCATATGAAGAGTCTCATGTAATTATATATTGATGACAAAGATTTGTATTGTGTCAAAGTAGAAATGCATTTATGCATGCAATAGTAGATTTTATTAATAATTTTTCAGTATTTTTATGTGTGCATTATTATGTGATCCTGTGGAAATTACCCTACGAGTAGAGAGGTGATTCTAGGAAACTATTAATTATTATATAGGAAACCATCATCATGTTTGCTACAATTTTGATGTTATTTTTGGAATATATTGCATTATTTGGTTCCTTACTAATGTACCTTCATGGGTAAATATTTAAATTATGAGTATATTAGGACTTAAGTACTTATTAAAGTAATATAATAAATGCACAAGTGTTAGAATGTTCAATGATGTAAATGTGCATGTAGTCCACATGTACATGAGTCCTTAGAATAGAATAGTGAGGTGTCATAGGAATATTGAAGGTAAAGAGTTGCATCTCATTATAAATAGGTCTTCATAGAGTAGAAGTGAAAGAGGATTTTGGAGTGTATAGGCAGAGTAGTAGTAGATACAATGTAGACCTATTTTTGCACAATGGAGAGGAAGTGACCTCAATTGCATGGCATTGTATACTTTCGTGAGCTTTCATATATGAGCATTTCTTAAGCATTGTATTAAGTTTTCTATCATATTTTCATGCATATTATATACACATTATCATAGTTATAACATTGCATTCTTCTTTCCATACTTGTGGTTGCATTTCCTTTAAGTTTAAAGCTTCAAAAGCTAATAGTGGCATTGCCAAATTTCAAAGAAGAAAAGTGTAGACCTCAAGACAGTAAGAATCTTGAGAAGAAGGCCATTAGATAGGCCAATATTGAAGTCAAAATTTGACAAGAGAAAAGAGATAGAGAAACCATCGAATCTGAGAGATTCAAGGATAGCGTTTTGGTGAAGGTTTTAACTGCTTTACAATCTAAAAAATTTCATATTTGAGGACAAAAAAAATGCAGCAATTTGGGCAGCATTAGTAGCTTCTAAGGATTAAATTTCAGAGGTACATCCTTAAGGAGTATTGGAGCCACCAAATCACAGTTTCGAGCAGCAAATTAGTGGAGTGTTAAAGTTGCAAAAAGGTGAGCCAAAGAGTTGTTTTTGGATAGCCTAGAAGAGTTGCAATATCATCTACAAAAGGCAGCAATTTAGGTGACTTAAATCACCATCATCATCATCATCTATAGAGGAGAAAAGATATGCAACAAAGGTGCAAAAGGTTCATTAGTTGAACTTTATCAAGTTTATCGAGCACCAATTTCAAGGTTTAAAGGTTGCATAAATAGTGTTCATTCAAGTCTTCAAGGTAGTGCAAAATTTATTGTCTACAAGTTTCAAACCTGCACAAGAAAAATATAGAAGTTAGATATATTTCGAGAGAAAGAAACATATCAACATTCTATTGACTATTTCTAAGCAAAAGAAGACTCTACATATTTGCATATTCTATAGTGCAAAATCGTTATTGGAAAGCTTGGATTAGTAAGTGTGAAAGTAACCAAGCAAGGTAAGAATTACCAAGGGATAGAAGGCAATATTAACTCCAACTTATCTCAACTTGCAAAGGGAGTATTAACCATCATTTTGAGAAGCCAAGAGAGTCAGTTGGATATTATAGGGGGGCAAATGTCTACACCATTGCATTGAATATTTGCAAGCATCTCTTTAGAGCCACTCAATAAGAGCTCTAAAAGTAAAGTATCTCCAAGGAAAAGGGAGATATCTCAAACATCATCTACCTACATTTTATTCACTCAAATCAAGAAGAGAAGTCATTAACAGAAAGGTGAAGAAAGTGATTACTTTTTAGACTTCTAATAATATGTATCCATTGAAATATCATTGAGCAAAAGGCAGCAGAAGCTATTAGCTCAGCTAAGGACGTCAAGCAAAATATATTGTTGGAAGCCTTTGGTGAAGGAAAAATAAGGTACATTGAAAGGTATCTTACATAGTTGATAGCCTTTGGTGAAGGCAACACAAGGAGCACAACAAAGTCTACCTCCAAGCATCAAATGATACATCACAGTTGTGAAGACATGTTGGAATTTTTGCCACATTATGTTGATTATTGATTATTCATGCATAAGATGTTGAAGTTCTCACTCCTTTACAGGTTTTGATGCAAAAAAAGCTAAGTTCGAAGACTGTCGTGAAATCGCGACAAAAAAATAGCATGGAGAGCCAAAGTTGAAAACCGTCGTGATATCACGACATGTCACGTTATCGCGGGTCTTTTGAGGAGAGAGAAGCAAAGTCAAAAACAGTCGTGATTTCGTGATGTGTTCCAAAATCGTGGTCAACGCAGTCAACGATAGCAGGGGGTAAAACCGTTGCGATATCGCGACGTGTTGGATTTTCGCGGTCAAAATGGTCAACGAGGGCAGCGCAGCAAAATTGTCACGAAATCACGACATGCGATGATCAGGGAGCATAATGTTAGAAAAGGTCACGAAATCGCGACATAACCACGCAAAGGGTGATGACAATCAAATTCGTCGCGATTTCGCGATAGAATAGTAAGCAAGGCACAGAAGGCGAAAGACGTCGCGAAATCGCGACGTGTTGCATGTCACGACGGAATAGTAAGAAAAGCTTAAGGCACGAAAGGCGTCGTGATTTCGTGACACTTTTGAAAATGAGACCAAGCACGAAGCAGACGTCGCGAAGTCACGACAAGGAGTGGTAACAGTAGAGAACACAAAGAAACGTCGCGATTTCATGACACATTGGGCAAGAAATACCAAGTGCAGGGAATTGTCGCGTTTTCACGACATGACAAATTTTTGCTGTTCAAAAGCAGCAAAGTCCAAGGAGACAGAACTTGTCATGATTTCGCGACGTGAGATGAAAGAACTACATGAGGAAGAATGTCACATTTTCGCGGGTTAGAAGCAGGACCGTACAGAATGGATGAAAATTGTAGCAAAATCGTGACATGTCGGATTTTCGCGACTGAGAAGAGAAGATTGAGCAGCGGGTAGATAGTGTAGCGATTTCGCGACTTGTCTGGTTTTTGCGACCCAGAGATAAAACAAAGATGTCGATGGGAGAATGTAGCGAAAGCATGACTTGTCTTGTTTTCGCGACATATAAGTGAGACAAAGCCAAAAGAGAGAAAGGTGTAGCGAAATCGTGCCTTATCACATTTTTGCGAAAACAGAGCGAAGAAAGAGCAGAATGGTACGAAACGTCACGATTTCACGATGCATCACGTTTTTGCGGTTCAAGGTAGCAAAGGGGATAAAGAAGCCAAATATGTCACGATTTCACGACATGAATGGTTTTCGCGATTCTAAAGTGACAAAGTGTACGAAGCAAGAGATACGTCATGATTTTGCGACATGTCACGTTTTCGCGACCTGTTATAGTTTCGTGCCAGAAAGCAGTTCAAACAGCCCGTTGAGGTTTTACGATTTCCAACAATTAAAAGCGCTCCAAAATTAAATGTTTTGCTGCTTTTCGATGCGAGCAAGGTAGAATAACATGTCCAAGCCATCAGAATTAAATATTTCCATTATCCAAAGCTATTGTTTGTGATTTTTCTAACGGTTCAAGCATGTTTCAAGAACGACCATTTAATGAAGACGACCGACTCCTCGTTTCATTCAATTTTTGGTTTCTCCGAGGCTGGTTTAAGGGGATGATTTCCTTGTTTTTGTTGCACATGTTGTAGATCTCGAGGAAGTTCATTGCAAGTTTTAAATGTTGTAAAGAAGCAAGGCTTCTATATAAATCAATGTAGATCTCAGAAAAAGGGATCGGGAATTTGAGAGACAGGTTGCATGAAAGCTTTCAAGTTCTTTGCATGAATGAAAGAGATTTGGCCTCTGATTTTGCAAACGTCTTTCTATGTGATTTCCTTCTGTTTCATGTATTTCTCAGTTATGCTCATCTTTCTAATCTGCTATTAAATTTCAATTCTGCATCTGAATTTGAATATCGCAAATAAGAAAGTGAGTTCTGAAATGCCATCCTGAAGGTTTTCTACGCAAGGTCATAAGTGAATTATGTTATGTTCTATTATTACATGTTGTTTATGCGCTTGAAGTTAGATTCTTGCTGAGTTTCTTTTCCTGATCATATAAGTTCAGCCTGGGGCCATATTTCCCGTCTCTTTCGTGTATTTCCTGTTTCTTTCTGCACATTTATAAATTCTTTCCAGTAACTTTAGTCTTAATCAAGCTTAGAAATAGTAAGGGAACTAGCCCTCTCTGGAGATTGGTCTGGGAGACATTTCTTTCTCCTAGCCTTTCAATTTTGGTCGGGTCTAGGGTGCATAGACATAGAAAATCCTTTCCTGTGGCAGATTCGTGACCAACAAGACATCATAGTATTATGTTTATAAACTTACATTAGAAGAAGCTACGTTGACACCAATTCTAACCACTATTTTACCCAAACAACTTGCACCAAATCAAGTGTCCCATTCATCCCAGGTATGCAGTGTGGAAGCAATCACATATTGCAAGGTAGACTTAGCAATCCTAAGGAGGAGATACATCGATCATCGTACAATGCAAACAACAAGGACATTTTAATTTCAAATAAGGCTCAATTTTGAAGAAGGATACTCATCACTAGAAGCCATATCATAGCCTTACTCAGCACTCAATTGAATCATTGAAGAGCAACTACTTCTACCAAAGAAATTTTGGAGAATAACCATCATTCTCCAATCAAAAGAAATGCTAGATGTAGAACAAGAAGGTCAGAAAATAAATGTTCAAATAACCTACATCAGTTAGGGCAAAAGAAGCAAATGACTTGCGCCATGTGAGAGAAGGTATTGCATGAATTCACCATGATATTAAGGATAACTTGAGCAAAGGAAAATCCTTGGATATTATTCACATAATCTCCTGAAGAAGGAATCGATCACAAATTAGGGATGTTGAAGGAATCTATTGACTTACCTAACGCCACTTGTCATTTGGTGTTGGAAGAAGAAGTGAAAGCATTTTTTAAGCAGCAAGATAATGCTAACGCCACTTGGCATTATCTATAACATACTACATTTCAAGTTTGAGAGATACCATCAAAGAGAAGCGCTTGTATAGCACCCATAAAAGCAACATCAACTAGAAGTCAAACGACAAATCTTAAGGTGCATTAATTAATTAAAGTGGCACAGAGATTGAGGGAGAATAGCCAAGTAATTCATCAAGTGCTCAGGACAACACAACTACATCAAAGAGAAGCACACACAACAAATATAGGATTTTGCAAATCGAAGCAATTTACATCGTGGAAGAACACGTCTGCTAGTGAGATAGAATCTTGAAGGCTAAGTGAAACAACATTGAAGAAAAGAATAATTGATACCTAAATAGAAGTGCAAAGGAGAGCATGTTCAGCAAGGACATTAGATGCTCGCAGGTCCAAATACCAACATTGGAGAAAGCACATGTATCAATGAAGAACAAAAGTGAAAACTTTAAATTGCATCTCAAAGTTGAAAAGGAGTCAACAGCCATCAAGTTAAAAGAGTTCAAGGTGATTACAAAGAGCTTGCAAGTTCGGATTTAAGGTAAGATTTATATTGCAATTTTATTAAGGTTGAAATCAACTAAGATTTATACTCTAGAGATATTGAATGATAGGAGTAATAAGGTGTTAATCTCTAGAAAGCATTTTGATTATCCTGAGAAGGAAGTAGAAAATAGAAGCATTAAAATATTTATTATTATTGCTTCAATTATTTGCAAATTTTTAAAAAGGAGATATAAGGTTAGTAAAATCTAATTTGCAAATATTTAGTCTTTCTAAATTTCTAACTTGGGAGATACAAGGAATCCTACATCAAATTGAATTCATAAGAAATTTAGAAACTACAAGGTTAGAAAGAAGTCAAATTTTAGTTGGAAAATTTGATTTAGTCTCATATTCAAATTAAAGAGACATAGAAAAATCTAATTTAACTATCTTAAAGATATTGTATTATTATTGCATCATTAAGCTTCCTACAAGAAGAGATAAATAGTTGATGTAAGTGATAGAAGTTGAACATTATTCTAAGATTCTATCACATTACTAGGGAGATAAAATAAATTTAATCTAAAGCAAGTCTATAAAGCTTAGCATACTATTAGGTTCATTATTTACTCAAATACTTGTAACACAAAAGGATACTTTTATAAGAATTGGAAAAGTATTTTCAAGATTGATTCTACAAAGTAAAGAAGAGTATTAATTATCTTACTAGGGAATCATAAGGTAGACTACCTCCAAGATTCTATTAAAACACTATTCTCAATATATAAACTAGGTATTTATAAGGATGTCTATTCCAAAGAACACAATAGATAATACAATTAAAAAAGAATCAAGGAAAATACCAATATGGCTTAGAAATACACTTGATTCAATGATTGATAATTCAGAGAATTCATTGGATAATAAGGAAGATAAAAATGGAAGAGAAGAATCAATGGAAATTAAAAGAATTTATGAAAACTCACAAACTAATAGTCTGGTGAAGTAGATTCTTCAAGAGCATATTCTGGTGAAATAATAAAGGGAGTTGATGATAACTACACTAATGAAGATATTGAAAAGGTATAAAAGAATATTGATAAAAAAACTCTCATATATTTGTATGAAGGAAATAAAATGACATATCATCAATTGTACACACATGGTTTAATTATTTCATCAAGGAAATAGACAAACATGATATTCCTAAAAGAGATAACAAAGAAGCTAGAATACCTTTGTTATGTACCTATTGCAATAAATTTTGTCATGAGAATATAAACTGTTGTAGTTTCCACCTATGTAAATATTGTGGAGAGAAATCTCATTCATCTTACTCCTGTTACTACAAATAAAATTACTATAAAATATTTGAGGAAAGACTAATATTCAAATTATATTGTTTCTTCCCAATTCTTATATCAAAATCATTCACTAACAATGAGTTCAAGATTGACTTTTTTGAAGATCAAGGAAACAAACCATACAGAAAACCAAGGAATAAAAAAAAAATAGTTTTGATCCACCTATGGCTTGCCAGATTATGAGATCAATAGTTTATCAAAGACACCTAAAAGACTACAAGGTCAAAGACTCTTCCAAATACCTTAAAATAGAAAGTAGTGAAATGGAAAAGACAAGAAGAGACAACGGGAAGATAGAAGCAGAACAAGAAGAAGAAGAAGAACCTTATCTAATTGAAGAACACTCAAAGAACAAAGACCTCTTTGAAGACTAAAGTCTTCAATACCCAAATAATGTAATACAAGGGGGTGTTGGAATATATTACATTATTTGGTTCCTTACTAATGTACCTTCATGGGTACATATTTAGATTAGGAGTATATTAGGACTTAAGTACTTTATTAAAGTAATATAATAAATGCACAAATTTTAGAATGTGCAATGATGTAAATGCGCATATAGTCTGCATATACATGAGTCCTCATAATAGAATAGTGAGGTGTCATAGGAATATTGAAGTCAAAGAGTTACATCTCATTATAAATAGGCCTTCATAGAGTAGAAGTGAGAGCAGATTTTGGAGTGTATAGGTAGAGTAGTAGTAGATAAAATGTAGATCTATTTTTGCAAATTGAAGAGGTAGAGACCTCCATTGCATTGCATTGTATATTTTTATAAGCTTTCATATATGAGCATTTCTTGAGCATTGTATCAAGTTTTCTATCATATTTTCATGCATATTATTTAGCCATTATCATAGTTATAACATTGCATGCTTATTTTTATACTTGTGGTTGCATTTCCTTTAAGTTTAAAGCTTCAAAAGCTAACAATTATATCCATCAAGAGAAGCTATAAATGGTTTAGAGATATTACCATAGGTATATGATCCAATTGGATATCAATAAAAAATAAACTATATATAATAGACCTTGTGCAACTCATTTAACAACATTGAATTGTGGAAAATAAATCCTATATATGAATTTAACAAAAAAACTTTAAAAAATGTACAAAAAAACCCACTCTAATACAAATCTCTTAAAATTTGAAAACATGGAGTCTTATTGAAAAGTATTGATAACTAATATTGTGTCTAAATCGATTGAAAATTTATCATAAAATCTCAAGGCATTACATATTAATGCTTTAGTAATTTAACGTGTAGGTGGTAGGAAATATACCATGCCACAAATCCACATAAAATTACAAAAGTAAAAGGGGATGAGGTATCTTGCTTGAGCAAATTAATAATCAATGAAATCAATTTTGATGAGGCTACTAAGTTAATGAATCCTTGGTCAAAGATATGGCCCTTTTAATATAGAACCAAAATAAAATTGCACTTAAACCTATGCAAAGGGAACCAAATCAACTGTTTCATCTCAACAACCTCATAAAAGAAAGTAAAAGGAGTTGTATCTTGAAAACCCCTTCTTAAAAATGCTCAAGTAGTGGTATATATGTAGGAAAATATTTCTAAAATTTATGAAGATGCAAATGATGTTGATATTTCTCATGATATCAATATTAATGATGTACTTTGAAATTTAAATCATGGTTGTCTCATTGGTGTATAAGAATATTTTGGATCAAATGATAAGGATCAGGGAATCTAAATGATCTTAAGATTACCTTAGAGTAAATAGGGTTCATATAAAGATCCTCTTTGTAGAATATCCAAAAAATATATGGTCTTTGACCACATCCTAAAAATACTAAGAGGTCAACCTAATTAAGAAATGATAGAGGCCAACAAGACATAAAAATAGTAATCAAGAGGATGACTAAGAAATTAGAAAAAAATATAATCTAAATAACCCATTATTTATGGAATACAATCTAGTAGGATATCTGAATATCAAAATTAGCATCCTCATGTGTGGTATCTCAGTTTGCTATTAAGGTTCCAAAGTGAAAGCTCTTGGTTCAAAATTAAAACTAGATAAAGCAATCCCTCATAGGAATCAAGTTGTTAAATTCTTAAAAATCGAACAATCTACTCTCTAATTTGATACTATTAACATTGAAGACAATTGACCTAGAATTTTTTTTTGTAGTATTTAATATCAACCTTGATAATGTTTTACTCTTCTACATCACTCTATATTTACATGATCCAATTGTCTATCAGATTCATATTTTGTGCATTCAACTATACCTAATCATTATAGAAAGGTCAATATTTGAAAATATTAGGTCATATAAAGATATATATGTTTGTGATTGTATAACAATTCAATATCTTAGCATGATCAATAATTTAGAAGTTCAGATAGTGTGCCCTAAAAGCATGTGAAAATAGATGTGGTTATAGTCCCTAAATATGGAATGATTATTTATGAAAATTAGAAGAATCCCTTAGGAAAAATATTTAGTCAAATCTAACCCATGTTATAATTCCCAGTCAAAGAGAAATATGTCGACTCAGGTTAACTTCATTATGTAATTGGGGGTTTTGGTATTGATATAAATACCCCTAACCACTCTATCCATTGTATCAAAGTGTTATGATTCTTATCCACAAATAATATAGAGATTATTTATGGTGCTTAAGGGCACCTACCAATTATGATTCTTTTGCTTTCTCTTTCATCACTTTTATGCTTTCTATATAATATTTGAGTGGACTTATTGATTTTATTCATTTTTTGAATAGAAGTAAAATCCAACATGGTATTAGAGTGGGTTTGAAGTGACATTAATTGGTCATGCAAAAAGGCTATTCAAAGACTTTGATTCTTTTTCCAAATTTTAGGGTGAATTACTTCTCAAAGATTAATAAGCATTTTGGAATAAGAGGTGAAGAAGATATTTAACCATATTTTGTATCACTCATCCTTCTAGAAATTTTGGAAAACTTTTGTCTTCTCCTCTTTCTACTTTGTTGTCATCAAGGTTTTTATGAAACTTCAAAATCCACATTGTATGGGTCTTCTACCTTGTAGAGAATCCATGGCTATTTTCTAATATAAGGGATAAATTTACATAGTTTTAAATTTTAAATTTATGAAATTTGAATTATGTGTGCACTCCTTGAATGAGATTTTGGTGTGAAGTTACATGTAGACCCTTTTCAAACCTATGGCACACTCTCTCTATTTTGAGTGCAATGTCACTCTCTAAAGAGAGGATAAACTTTTCTTCATACTTATGGAAGACACCAAGGTGGATAGATGGGCATGTATAAGACTTATACTATAGTTGTATCACAGGTTTTATCTAAAGGGTGTCTATTTTGACACTTCTCAATGGAATGAATATTGATCTAATAATTTATTTTGTTGCCTTGTGATTATCATGGTGGATTAAAAACCTAGTTAGGAGGATGCTAGCTTAGGCATATGGGGGAAAGGTCAAGGTTTTGATGCCCACACCTTCTCTTTTTGGCAAGCAAGTGCCTTGACAAGTGGGCCAAACGATGTTCTTAAAGGAGGTGATGATTGTCTCAACACATATGAGGTTATAGCTATATCGATCAACAAGAATATGCTATAATTAGTAGGTCTGATACTTGAATCCCACTAATGGAATTTTTTTGGTCTGATTTTAGTCTATGAGTTGACAAGAATATTCATTCTATAATGAGAAAGTGCATTTTGAACCCTAGTGCAAGCATTGGAAGCTTGGATAGTGTGAAGAGCTTAGATCCTAAAAAATCTAGGTTCTACTTTCTTCAAGGCTTTTGGCATGTAAAATCAATATGGATGGATGTCGTGGTGCTTTGGATTATGTGGCACCTCTACATACCACCAAAAATTTCTTATTCTCTACTTATACCCCTTAGATCAATCAAATTTCAGCATGCATCAAAATCATAGTGGTTTCAAAAATTTAATGGTGAATAAGGAGTGCAAAAGCATTGGCAAAAATCAATAACTTAATGAATGTAAACTAGAAAATTGCAATTGAATATAGTGTTTCTAAGGTTTAAAGGGCGATTTTTTTTATTTTTGAGGTTTATTAAGGTAAAAATATTGAGGTCATAACTTTTTAATGTAGAAGCAATTTGAGCCCTTTTATTTAAAACACTCAATTTTTCAACTTCTTCACATTTGTGACATTAGTTCAAGGGTCTATTTTGCTATTTAGGGTTAAATTTTGCATGGTAGTCATCAAAGCCTATTTCTCTATTTCCAAAGAAAAAAATTACAATATATTATGTAAGATTATTTGGTTCGTATGCATGGGATATACAATTGGATTTGTGACAATATAAATAACTATTAGGCCTTTTGGAGGTACAAAGAAAAATGATTTAGAATATGTTATATTCAATCCTTCCCCTTCCTATCATATGCTTGGGCAATTGGTTCATTTTATACAAGAATATATAACACTTCAAGAACTCTTATGTATTCTATTTTTTGTCTAGGTACTCTTAGAATTTTATGGCCCTTCTCATAAACAAATTCATGTCAATCCTAAAATTTAGGTGATCCCAAGGGCAAGTCAAATTTTTCAAATTGGGTGAAGTGTGTTGTAAAATGGAAAGTCATGTTTTCAAGTCTTGCCTTATATGACTATAGAAAATTGGAAAAAAAATTGAGTGTTCATTTTTGTCTTCTCTTTCCCATACAAAGTTATATATGATGTGTTTTTTGTATACATGCAAGAGTATCCAATATTGGTTGTGGTGACTACAGTTTATCCTAAGAAGATTCTTGTTTTGGGGTATCTTCGCATAACCAGACTTCCAAATGATGAGATGGTTTTAGCTAACAATTCATCAACTATAGATTCCCACTAGAGAATCCATTATGGGAGGAGACATTATTGTCACTAATGCCTTCTTTCCTTGTCCTCTTAGTTCAAATTATGATGGGATGTTGAAATTATAATCTAACTTATGGCCAAGGCCCAAGGTCGACATTGTATGTTGTACTTTTGTATAGGCCTATAAATATTCATTTTACAATATTTAATTATTTGTTTATGTAAGCCATATGGGCCATGGTTAACCTTTTTATGGATAATCCCAACTTATAATGTATAATTAACCTAAATCCCCACTTGTTATGTCAACTTAGGTTAACTTGAGTAAGTATTGGGGATTTTTGGTAATGGTATAATTACCTCCAGTCACTCCATCTATTATATTGGAGTTTTGTTATTATTATCCATAGATAATACAATTAGTATTTATGGTGCTTAAAGGCACCCATCAATTTTGTGACCTTCACTTTCTATTTCATTTTTTTACGCTTTTTGTATAAGATTTGAGTGGATGGATTGCTTCTATTTGTTTATGGAAATAGGTGTGAATTCTAACTTGGATATTAATAGGCCATAAATATTAGCATTATCAAGGATTTAGTAATTTAGTTTGTATAGATCCCTAGAAAGTTTATAAAAATAGATGTGGTTATGTTGAATGTACCAATTGATCATCAAATGATTCTTTATGGAGGTTCAAAGCAACCCTTTATTAAATATATTTAGTTAGATATAGTGTATGCTATATTTCCTACTCAATAATGGAAACATTGTCATTTGCATGATGAATATGATGATTGTATCCATAAATAATCCCCACATGCCTTATAATTATCCTTTGTATTTTATTGATAACAATTAGAGGATGTATATTTAATTTCATGGGTTGTACAAAAATTCTTCAAATCATATAACGATACTTAGAGGATAATAAGAAAATTGAAACTTTAGAAAATATCTTTTGATGGGTATTTTTAAAATATTTTGGAGTAAGAGTTGTCCCAAAGTCCTTAGTAATTTGGTATGATGGTATTATTTGCATCATAAGTTAAACTTTATGTTGGAATATTAGTAATGTGACCTGATTGGCCAAGGCCAACAATGGTAACTTAAGATTATGGGTGCTCTTGATGTAATCCTATGAGCATGTGCTATGTATGCCTATGAGAATTCTCTATGTAAGCCCATGGTAAATCTTGATGTAGCCACCAGTAGTAGGATTGATTATACCACTAGTATGGTTAACCTTGTAATTTATAATTTAATCCTAAGGCCTTATGTTGTGTCTGCTTGGGTGATACAATAATTTGGATTGAGGATTTGGTATAAATACCCCTAAGCAATTGATCCTTTGTATCAATTTGTAATGATGTGATATCATAGGGTGCCTACGGGAACTAACCTCTTTTTCCTATTTCATTCATCTATATTATTCTTTCATTTATTTGCTCTCTTATTTTGTTCTTCTATTCTTTTGCATCTAGTTTTGGTGAATACTATGCTTTGAAATATTTATGGAAGTATTGTCAAATATAACATGGTATCATATCTACTAGGACGTAGTATCGCTTGATCACAAAAAAAAAATCTTGATTGTTGGTTTAATAAGTGAACTAAAAGATAAATTCACCCTTTTGGCCTTGAAGGAAAATTTTCAAAAAGTTGAATTTGAGTTTTTGAATTTTGACACCAAATTCAAATGTCAATCCTCTTTCATGATAAGATTCAAATGGGACAAGCTATTTTCTTATAGGGCATGGAAACTTTATCCCAACTAAACTCAAAGTTGTCTTGGTCAACACAATTGATTTAGTTGTATAAGGGCATGAGTTTGATTCATGTTGGTACCACTTGTTTTTTAAAAAATTAATCAAAGGGTCCATTTTTCTATGGAGCATGACCATTATATTCCCATTTGGCATCATGAAAGTTTTGTATAATAAATAACCAATTAATTTTTTTTTGCATGAAGACATAGGTTCAACTCTTTCTAAGTGTAGTTTGAGGTACTACCTTGACCCACAATGAGCGGCTTGATAATAGAAGTTAGACAGAGGCAGTAAGAAGCTTCAAAAAAAATAAGGATAAGCCTACAATTTTGGAGTTACTACATATTTTATAAGACCCAATAACAAAGTAACAAATAGAAAAAGAACCAATTCAAGCAGATAATGATTCATTAGAATATGATTTGTCGAACCATTGATCCATTGGATTTTCAAAAAATTAATAACAAAGTGGCCTATAAAAAGGAATGAGAGTTGAAAGCAACATGATTGTATTCTTGCTATTAAATCTAGATGTGATACTTTTTTACTCGTGGTGAAAGGGATAAATACCTAACTATAAATAAGAGCCTATGGATCATTGTAAACATCTTTTGGTTATTTTGGAAAAGGTCAAAGCTATAATCTCTAAATGTACTCTCTTACTCTTTGATTAATGCAAAAGTATGATTGTCCTTCATATAAGATTGTGTCCTAATTTATCGGACCTCTCCTTGTATGTATATGTAAGTGGTGTTACCCTACATTTACTTGTTCGTCCTCTTTTCCATTGCATGCACACTTGAGATGATTTTGGGTTGATATTATGTAGTCTTCTTGAGATTGCATAATTGATCACACACTAGCCTCACTATGGTCTTTGGTCATAATTTACTATTCTTGAATTTATTTTAATCTCTCACATCCTTACCTTATTATGCTTTGTTATTTGCATTAGATTAAATTAGGTTAGTGTAGTTCAGTTGGGAAGTAAACTAAATTTAGAGGCTAAGGGGATTGAAAAACCCCTTTCCTAAGGCATTGGACATGGGGTCATGGGCACGATCACTAATCGATCATTTCCATGGATCAATAGCTCTTTTCTAGAATACTTGACGGGACTCATCCCACCTCATTCTAATTCACTAAATCTCATATCTATGTCAGTCTAATTCAATTTCAATAGATATGCTAAAGTGTTTACTCCATTCATCAAGATCTATCAACCCAATAACCATTCCATTTATTATTGCTCTAAGTGGCCTAGATCTAACCTTTCATTTTTTCTATAATTTCAAGAGATCTACAAAGAAATAAATGGATCAAAATAAATGGTGACTCTATTATATAGATGAATCCATAAAAAATACTTGAAGTTGTAAATCTGATGGTTTGTCGGGATTATTTAGTGATTCATTGAAAAGGGTTCTTATAATAGCCTTGCACCATCCTTCCCTTAACAATTTTTAAATCACCTTAGAAATTAAGACCAGAAATTAACAATTCCCTAAAACAGTTAGAAATTAATTGGAAATAGCACTAATTTCATCCTTATATCACTTTCTTTTGGCAAGTTTTTTGTTTACTTTTTAACTAATTCTAGATTCTAGCGATTTGTTGGAAGGATCTACAATCCATTAGATAAAGCATTGTGACACACTAATGACATCACTATTATTGTTGAAACCATGTGAGACTAAGTTTTTATCCTAGCAATTTGTTATAATCCAACGAATCACCAAAACATCCAATGGCTTATTAGGATTGCCTTATTTTGCTTCTTTTTCTAGAACTGAAATATTCTTGAGTTTTGTGTTTTGCCAGGTGTTAGAATTTCTAGTTACTATTTGAAGATTCTATTTCCTCTTATGAATACGATATCCAAAGCATAAGATAAAATCAAAGAACAAAATAGGTGAAATTCATTGAATACCAACAAAAAGAGAGTAAGGGAAAGAAATCATCCCTTACTATATAGATTCAAGGATTAGAAGAAATTCTCATAGATCATACAAAACAAGATATATCATAGCCTTGACCAAATTGTTTTATGTACATTAAACATATTTGTAGTTAGGGTTAATTGTAAATTTTTATGTAATAACTAAAAATACCAATTAATACTTAAATAGATGTTAGTATGCAATCAATTTATTGAAAGCAACCATTGATGCTTATATGTAGGTCAACATGTCTATATTCATTCATGATTCAAGCCTGCAATGTAATTCTTTATGTATTTCATATATTCCAACATTACTCATGGGTGGTAACTCAACCTCTTTTCCCTTGTACATATGCAACTATAGATCCATAAATTCATACCATACAAGTATGTAAACAATATATTTATATTT
This sequence comes from Wollemia nobilis, assembly GCA_028583015.1. Taxonomy (NCBI): domain Eukaryota; kingdom Viridiplantae; phylum Streptophyta; class Pinopsida; order Araucariales; family Araucariaceae; genus Wollemia; species Wollemia nobilis. The sequence goes on along the minus strand of JAQPPZ010002729.1, from coordinate 1,045,650 downwards.
AAATCAAGTTTCATTCAAAGGACAATATTGTATTATCTTCAAAGGTTCAATGCTAAAGAATTCGTTCATAACTTCTAAGTATGCAAGGAATAAATCCCACCACATTTCAAAGAGAAACAAATGATTCATTCTAAGAAATTATCCATCACTTAAATATATTTTATCATTCACATCTATAGTCATCTTTATGCATCTATAAGTTTAGTTTGACCAAGTAAAACACACCTCTTCTTCTCAAGGGTTCATGTCATAATATTAAACGTGTAAGAAACTTTCTTGACTACAATATCATTAATTTATGTAACCATCCTAATCATCGTTTCTCTTCTTTATTTTCAAAATTAAAAATTCATGCAAATTAAACTATATATCTAAACTGCAAGGATAATTCTTATTGTTCTAGTCATTTAGTTAATCCCTTATGAGTTTGTTTAGAAAAACTTATAAGAATATATCCATGACACCGAATTAATATGTCTTTAGCCTTTTATCTAGGAGAATCAAGTTTGAATCACAAGGAGGGTGGTGCCTGATGTGCCCCCAGTTGAGAAAATGTATGAGCCCATTCAAAAAATCATGTATTTACCCTAATACAAAAACAAAATTAAAGCATCATAAATGAACTCAAACAAGTTGTGACGGATGGAGCAGCAAGGAGGAGGAGCGAGAGGTCTAGGGGCATCAAACCCTAGGTGTGGGACTTCAGAGGGCAGATCAGCAGACGCGGCAGTGGGGGCTCGGCGAGATAGCGAGCCCCCCAGGCGGAGGATGTGGACAAGGAAGTCCTTTTGGAACCGGTCCAAGGGCGTTGGGCGGATGCGGTTGAAGATTTCTCTGAGGGGGACCAGGACTCTATGCGTCAGGATCAAAGGAAGAACCAAGAAGGAGACAAAGAGAAACCTGGCAACTGGAGACCTTCATATCTTAATGCTCTTCGCGGTAAGCAAAAATTATCCGACTCTTGTTTTAATCTAAAATCATCAATGGTAGGTTGCACGTCCCGGATTCCTTAGCTCAAGCATGTGGCTATGGAGGGCGGAACATCTTTGGTGGCTAAATTTATGGGGGTGAGGCCGGACTTGGAAGTCATAAGGAGATGGGCCATCCAAAAATGGCAGCCAAGGGCCGGTATGATGATTAAGGCTTTACCCAAGAGTTTTCTTTTGGTGACATTTCAATGTGAACAAGACATGGAAAGGACTCTCCAAGGAGGTCCTTGGTTTTTTGGGAAAAGGGGCTTGTATCTGAAGCGTTGGTCCCCCGATTTCAACCCCCAGACTCAGGTGCTGGATTTGGCTCCTATTTGGGTTAAGATGCCAGGATTACCTCTGCTTTTCTGGAACGAACAAATATTGGTCGGGATAGCTACGGAGATTGGAGAACTAATAGCTATTGATCCCGCAACCTTGAGCAAAACAAGATTCCTGTCCGCTCGCATGTGTGTGTTGGCGGACCTGAGTAAAGAGCTCCCTAAATCCATTATTTTGTCGTCTATGTTTGGCCTTCATACTCAGGTATTTGAATATGAAAATATGTCTTTTAAGTGTAGTGTTTGTGGGAAGGTAGGGCACCAGGGTATCCACTGCATTTCCAAGAACCAGCCCCCACTCCAAAATACTGATCCTCAAACCCAAATAATATCCCTCCCCGTGAGATCTCCATTCCTACCCAACCCGGGCCTCAAGGACGTGGAGCTCAAAATCCGAATATCGAGACCCTGTTCGCCCTATTGTAAGCAAGAGGCAACGTTTTAACCCTCCTCCCAAAAATTCCTATGCCCCAAAACCCTCTCACAGGGAGCTGGTCCCTTTGATGGGAACCCTCAAGCTCAATTTGCTCCTAAGATGATACAGCAAGCCTCAGAGCCAAATAACAAAGGAAAGAACCCCATAGATCAACGCCATGGGGAAAGTAAGTTTGATTGGGTGATACGGGAGGCCTATGGAGGCTCGGTGGAAGTGGTCCCATGTGTTGCAGAGGAATTTATGGGAAGAAATTCCAAGGAGATCAACATCCCAGTGGAGAACGGTTTTGATGCATTAAATCATTTGAAGGGAGATCGGATGGACGACCAAGAAGTGGAATCCGAGGTAGAGGAGACTCAAGAGAAGGATTTAGAGGAGAAAAATCGAGAGGAAGGAGCAGGGAAACTAATAATACAGGCAAGGATACTCAGGAGGAAGAGGTGAACCACCAAGATCAGTGTAACCCCAAAGCGAGGGAAAAAAGAATCTACTAATCAAGAAGCTAAGAGCACGGAATCATCTCCACTGTCAAAAAGACGAGTTAACCTGGAAAGCCAGATTGTTACCCCAAAGACCAAGACCGACCTACCCAAGATGGTTACTAGAAGCCAAGTGAATCCTAAGGAACTTCAACCTAGAGCGGATGTATGGGGATATGGTTCGGTAGGAAGAGGGAAACCTAGCAATGTCGCCTTAAGGCGAGAAAGAAGCGAGCGAGGAGTGGTCGATGGCACTCAAGCAATATTGCTCTTTGGGGCGAAGGCTCGAGGATCCAAAGCCCATAAATGAAGATTCTTTCATGGAATATTCGTGGGAGTAATCCTGCAAAAATAAGAGCTTTGTATGCTCTTAGACAAGAACACAAACCGGATATGATTTTACCTGCAAGAAACTAAAATGGAGGAGAGTAGAGTTATTCCTTTTAAGAATAGGACTTGGCGAGAAGCTGAAGTAGTAGGCCAAGAGGCCACTGGAACAGCAGGAGGGTTACTGGTTATGTGGAACAAAAATGTGATTGATAGTAGAGTGATTTTGATGTCTAGTTGGTTTATTTGTCTCTTATGTGTGGATAAAACCACGCAGGAAGAGTGGATCTTAACGAATGTATATGCTCCAGTTAGACAGGGACTGAGAAGGGTTCTTTGGAGTCAGCTAGCTAAATTGAGGGAGACGGTCCCCAACTACCCTTGGATTGTGGCGGGGGATTTCAATTGCTACCTTAATCCTGTAGATAAATTGGGGGCTCTCAAAGAATAACTCACTGATATCTACGAGTTTAGAGATTTTGTTGAGCAACATGAGCCGATGGATGTGGACCTGCGTAGATTCTCCTATACATGGTCTAACAAAAGATTGAAGGAAAACCAAATTCGGATAAGATTAGATAGGTTTCTTCTTTCTCAAGAATGCCTGGAGAGGTTTGGGGACTCTTCATTAACGGCACTCCCAAGAATCGGGTCCGATCACAACCCAATTCTATGGGAAACAGGGGAGGACTCTAAGAAAAGATACATGAGACCCTTTCGATTCGAACTTATGTGGTTCCAACATCGGGATCTCAAGGATCCGGTTGCCCAATGGTGGGACAAAAAGTATAATGGTTCGAAACAGGCCCAAGTGGCATGTAAACTAAGGAATGTGAAGGCTAACATTAGAGAGTGGAACAAAACTTCCTTTGGCAATATTTTTGTTAAAAAGGCAGAACTAAAAGACAAGATCAATGAACTACAGGAGAAGTTGAAGTCGGAGCGACTTACGGAGGATCCGAGAAACCAGGAGAGGGAGCTATTAGCCGAATACCACACGATGCTAGGATTTGAAGAAACCTTTTGGAGGCAGTAAATCCAGATCGCGTTGGTTAAAGGAGGGTGACAGAAATACAAAGTTCTTCCATGTCTCTACTCTTCGCCACAGGAGTACTAACAAAATTAAGGAGATCAAGATGGCCGATGGGTCTAACACCAAAGATATGGAAGACATAAGGAGGGAAGCGGTTGAGTACTTTAAATCGTTGCTAGAAGATGTAAATCCGACTATTGAAGAAGAGGACTCTCTGTTGGCAGCCATTCCACCCTCGTAATCGATAATCTTAATGGATTCTTACTTAGTCCTTTCACAAAAGAGGAAATCAAGAAGGTCGTTTTTGACATGGATGGTAACAACTCCCCAGGACCGGATGGCTTCCCTGCAACTTTCTTCCAGAAGTTTTGGGATATCCTAGGCAATGATGTAGTGGAAGCTATAATTGAGGCTCAAAAGGACATGGAAATCCCAGAAGGAGTTAATGCTACTTTTTTAGTCCTCATCCCTAAACTAGTGGGAGCAATGGAATTTTCCAGTTTCGCCCTATCGCTTTATGTAACACTCGATGAAGATTCTCACAAAAACAATCGCCAATAGGTCGAAGGTTATCCTTCCTTTCATCATTGATATGAACCAAGGTGGCTTTGTGAAAGGGCGACAAATATTGGATGGTATCATCACAATTCATGAGGTTATTCATTCAATGGTGACTAGTAAGGAAGCGGGTATGTTACTAAAGCTTGATATGAATAAAGCCTACGACCGGGTCTCATGGCGGTTCCTCACCAAGATTTTGGGTAAGTTTGGTTTCTGTCCCCGATGGATTAAGTTGATTTTTAGTTGTATCTCTACTACAAGATTTTCTCGTCATGGTGAATGGGTCACCCTCCGGTTACTTTAAGAGTGAAAGGGGGTTGCGACAAGGAGATCCTTTGTCTCCATACTTGTTTATTATTTTAGCGGAAGCATTGGGTAGGAACATTTCAGCGAACGGTGGCGGATGGTCAATTGGAAGGTTTTAAACCAGCCTCAACAAGCGAGGCCGTGTCTCACCAACGAGTTTGTGGATGATACAATCATTGTGTCCAAAGCCTCGGTTCCTCAAGCTAGGAAGTTGAAGAGAATTCTAACCAAGTATGAGATGAAAGTAGGACAGTACATAAACTATAAGAAGAGTAGCATCTATTTCTTTAACACGCCCGGTGGGAGGGAGGAAAGAATAGCTAACCTCTTCGGTTGTGGAAAGGAGCTTCTACCAAGAACTTATCTAGGCATGCCTATGTTCGAAGGAAGAATGAAGGCTACTTTGTGGAACTCGATCATTGACAGGATCTCCAAAAAGTTAGCAGGGTGGAAGGGCAACCTTCTCGACTCCGCAGAAAAGCCTTATTAGTTCAAACTACTTTACAGAGCATTCCAATTTACTGCATGTCTCTATTTAGAATGCCTGCAAAGGTCCGAGCTACATTGGAGCTAATTCAACGCAACTTCTTGTGGTCAAGTTCAGAGGAGAGAAAGAGAATTTCATTGGTAGCATGGAATCAGGTGTGTGCAAGCAAGGATCAGGGGGGCCTGGGGTTAAAGAGAATGAAAGAATTGAATCAAGCTCCGATTGGCAAACAGGTATGGAGATTTATCAATAATGATCAATTGGGATGGGTAAAACTTCTTAAGGCAAAATATATCGAAATAATCGGGACTTCCTGAAAGTCGATAATCTTCCTAGAGGATCCTATTTTTGGAATTGTTTGCTCGAATGTCGGGAGGTAGTCGGAAAGGCATCAGATGGAGAATTGGTAATGGAAGACAAGTGGACTTTTGGAAAGACCCGTGGTTGGAAGAGGCCCCTCTGAAAGATAACTTAGACCTTCAAGTCCTCCAACATAAACTTTCGAAGGAAATGGGACGAAAAGTAGGGGATTTTATTGTTGTAGCACCAGAAACTTCTTCTTGGAAGAAAATCACAGTTCATAATCTGTCAGAGCAAGAGAAGGTGGCCCTAACCAAACTCAATGATGCTTTAAGGGTGTTCCCGATCATTCCTGGGGGAGGAAGAGACAAGGCGATTTGGGGCAAAACTACAAGTGGGATCTATTCAGTAAAAGCGCCTATAAGTTAATCCACTCGGGATTCAATGGCTGGACTTCGACTTCGTTATTTGGTTAAATAATTTAACCCCAAAAATAGCTTTCTTCTTTTGGTTGGCATTTCAAAATAAGATTCTAACAACGGATAATCTGCAAAGGAGAGGTTTCCAATTCATCAATCGATGTATCTTGTGTGAGAAAGCGATAGAATCCGTAAGTCATATATTTCTAACTTGTGATTTTTCTTGTAGAGTCTTCCAAATGATCCTGTCCAAATTTCATATAGATTGGGTCTGTCCAAATAGCATGTCCGACTTCGCATACGGTGGGCTTCCCCTTCCGGCAAAGCTTTTGACTTGGCTCGGAAGCTCGACTTACCCCATTTTTTATGGGGGATATGGAATGAGAGAAATAAGAGAGTATTTAAAGGACGTAAGAAAGATCCCGAGGTTATGTGGCAATAAAATAATCGGAGCTTTGAAAGAAAAGCTGGAAAACTTTCTTCTTCAAAAATGAGACCATGTCTCTAAGGGAAAGGAGGATTTTGCGGAACTGGGAGAGGAACTTCCAGACCTAGACATTACAACCAACCCACGGGATGGTGTCAAGTGGATACCCCCCACACAAAAGTGGGTTAAGTTTAATTTTGACGGGGCAACTAAAGGAAATCCGGGGTCGCAGGAGCGAGGAGGAGTTTTGAGAAATGAGGAAGGAAAAGTGGTCCTTGCCTTTGCAGAGCCTTTGGGAACTCAAACAAATCATTTTGCGAAGCCCGAGCTCGCATGCGAGCAATGAGAATTGCCGGACTTGAGGGTTATAAGGAAGTTATCTTTGAAGGGGATTCGCTTAATATAATCAAGGCAATTAAGGAGGATAAAGAACCCACCTGGACCATATCGAAGCTTATCCTAGAAGCAAAGATTCATAAATCTCATTTGGTTAATGCCCGAATCCAACACACCTTCGAGAGAAGGGAACCAGAGCGGCGGATCTAATGGCAAATATTGCGGTTTCGTTGGGGAGATGCAAATTTGGAAGGATAACTTCCCTCAAGAACTATTGGTGTTGGTCGCTAGAGAAGAGCTAAGATCAAACCTCGTTAGAGCATCGGGGAGATCGGAGGGGCTGATGATGAGTAATCCGACGGATGGAATTAGGCGGAAAAGGCATCCCATTTGTTGGGGCCCGGGAGGTGACAAGTGTACAAGACAGACAACCTAGTGTTAGTAAGTGCTAGGTGTTGTTTGGTTTTTGTTTTATCCTGAATAGTCAAGCGACAAGTATAGGTCTGTGGACTCTAAGTATGGCTTAATGTGAGTCTTAGAAAGATCCATTTTGTATTTTGATTATACGGGCTTGATGCTAGAACCAGCCCATTTTGACTTTGTAAAAGGTTTGTGGACCTTATAACCACCTCTACCTTATACCAAAAAAAAAAAAACAAAATTAAAGCATAAACACTTATAACAAGGGTTGCAACTTTAACACCCAGGTGTTGTAGGTGAGTTGGAGAGGAGAGGGCAATCCTCCAAGGGAGGTCCCAGGTTCGAAAGTCCACCCTACCAAAAAGTTGAATTGGGTATCCAAATTCCAATTGATAATGTTGGTGCGGGCAGGGCTGGGTGCGATGCTCGGGTGACTTTGACAGTGTAGAATCCCTTGTTCGCGGTCTCTCATACCAAGGCGACCCCGTAAGGGGTTTTTAACTTAAAAAAAAAGGTTGCAACTTTAAAACCTGTAGGTATATGTATTCGATCGACAATAGGTTTTATCATAAGGTGTTATGGAACCTTCACCTTCTTGCATGTCTCGTTGCACTTGTATGATGAAACAAACCTTAAAATTTAGTATCAATAGTATAAATGAGTATTATCATGCATGTCTTAAACATTTACGCAAATAGAGAACAAACCAAAAAGTTGTAGATCGTATATGTGTGTGTGTGGCTCAAGAATTAATTTACTAAATCACATAATAGTAGTTACTCTGACTATCATGCAATATAGAATGATAAATAAGTTCCTATTTTTATGCAACTTATTTTATGATTCCTTGTCTACATGGGAAAAGTTAAATACAATACATTGATATTTACATATTTGTGGCCAAATATACATTACAGGAACTCATGCTTACATTCACTACAATTATGAGAAAAATCCTAGAGACTTCAAAAATAAATTTATAGTCAATCATAATGAGTTTATCCTCTATGAAAAAGTAGATGATCATCTAGAAGTAACTCAATGCTTCCTATAAAGTATATTACTTATATTCTAAATACCACCTTTTATTATATCATCCTACTAGTTGGTTGAATGTTTAGTAATAACTATGTAAATATATCAAAATAAAAGGGAATTTACTACATTCATTCCTTTACTCTAACATCCATAAAATTATGCAACATAAGAAGCTATAGACTTATAATAACAAGATATGCACACAATATATGTGAGATGGAATAAGCAACAACATAGGTTCAAATAATTGGCCTCATCTTTAAATAGTTCAACATATTCGCTATTTTATAGATCACTCCAACACCCATAGCATTTAGAAAATAGAGAATGAAATACCATTACATTTTATGGTGCGTACAAGCCATATGCCACAAGAATTTGGGTCATCTATAAGGCATGTTAATTCAACATTAGTTACTACCCTTTTTTAATGCAACTATAAATTTGATCTCAAGGTAATATTACCAAGTAGAACACCACTTTTATCCTATGTTCTCATGACATCAATATCATTATTTTATGGAACAATAAGAACAAGGATGCCCCGCTAGAATCATAAAATTAGGTTACCCATATAATTAAAAGTTAAAAATCTAAATAATATGATATAATAATTCATGATTCAAAAGGTACTCAACTCTTAAAAATTTGAATAAGAAAATCCGTTTAGTTGGCCTCACGAAGAGTATAAGTACATATGAAATTAGACTCAATGCTCAATCAGAGGAATGGGAAAAAAGAGAACTCTTATGGAAGCAAAAATCTAGGATCCAATGGCTCAAAGAAGGAGATCGAAACATAAATTTCTTCCACAATTCTCTTCTAGCTCGAAGATGTCACAACTTTATTTCTTCCCTAGATTTTGATTTTGGAGATATCTACACTTGGGATGGCATGAATTATGTTGGTGTCAATTACTTTTCCAATATGTTTATTGTTGCTCCTCTTGAATCGACTTCTCAATAGAATATTCTTCAAGCCATCCCTACTATTATCACTTCTGAGAACTCTATTTTGACTGCTCCAGTTATTATCAATGAGCTTCAACAGGTGGTTTTTAAAATGCAAAAAGGAAAAACCCTAGGTCCTAATGGTTTTCCTATTGAGTTCTATCAAGAGTTTTGGGATATCCTTCATGCTGATTTATTAGAGATGGTGGAAGAATCTAGGAAAACCAAAGAAATTTTGAAGGTTACCAATAAAACGTATATAGCTCTTGCCCCAAAAGCTTAAGAGGTAGATCATATCTCAACTTTTAGACCTATAGTTTTATGTAATTTTCTTCTCAAAATCATTACAAAGATCATGGCAGAAAGGTTGAAGCCTTGTTTGCATAAGATTATTTCCCCTGAACAAGGGGGTTATGTGGAAAGGCATCAAATAGTGGATGAGATAGTTCTTGCTCAGGAAGCCATCCATTCCATGGAAATGCAAAAGTCTCCATCTATGTTTATTCGTTTAGACTTATCTAAAGCTTATGATAGAGTCGATTGACACTTCCTTGTCAAAGTTTTAAGGCAATTTGGATTCTCTCATGATTGGATGGACTAGATTATGGGATGTATCTCTTTGGTATCCTACCCTGTTCTTATCAATGGCAAGCCTTCTTAGTTGTTCCCTACTTCCAAAGGTATTAGGCAAGATGACCCTCTCTCCCCTTATTTATTCATCATTATTGTTGGATGCTTGGGCAGGACTATCACAAAAAATAGAGATAACAAAACCCTTGAGTTACCATTGCTCGTGGAGTTGGGCCTATTTCTCATCTTTAATTTGTTGATAACTCTACTCTATTAGGTAAAGCTACAATTAAGGAAACTTCTCAAATTAACCAAATCATTAGTTGTTTTTCTGATGTTACTGGGCAACTAATCAATGAAGACAAATCTAAAGCCATTTTATTTCACTGCTCTCCCAAAAATGAATCCATTGTCTTGGATAAATTAATATATAAGAAGACCTCACTTCCAATTACTTATTTAGGCAACCCTCTCAATATTCAAATATAGAAAAATAAATACTGGAATTGATTGTTGGATAGAGTTAAGGAGAAAATTGGAAAGTGGACTAATAGGTGGCTTTCATTTGGGGGTAGGATTATCTTGGTAAAATCATTCCTTCAAGCTATACCTATTTGTGTTTCTATTGTGTTGAATATCCCAAAGGTTGTTCTTCGAGAATTAGATCAAATCAATCATCGGTTCCTCGGGGGTGGTACTAAGGAGAAAATAAAATGGGCCTTGGTGAATTGGGATACTTTATGCCTTCCCAAGAATGAAAGGGGGTTAGGTTTCTGGTATACTATTAATAACAATAAGATTTTAGCTTCTAAACTGTATTGAAGAATTTTGCATAACCCCAATGCTCTTTGGGCCAAGAATATTTGTGCTAAATATACCGAGAACAAAAGTCTGTAAGACCTTGTCCGCTATTAACTGCCTACCAAAGGTTCTCCTATTTTAGTGATTCTTAAGATCGATGAGGATTTGATTAAACAAAATTTATTTTAGATCATTCATAATGGTCAACAGGTAAATTTTTTGACAAATTCTTAGGATGGTCACCAACCTTTGATAACTCAGTTTCCTGATTGGAGGCCTTGGATGGATGAGCTTCATTGAGCTAACTGGATAAATGTTGCTAATTATTATCGGTACCATAATGGTAATTCAGAGATTGGTATATATTGGATCCCTATTGAGGAGTGGCCTATTCAAATACCAAAAAAGCAAAAAAAAATACATCCAAAGCATCCTTCATATGAAATCTCTCTCTTGGTCCCATGATAAAGATTGTTTTGGATGGAACAACACTACTAAGGGTGAGTATTCAGTTGCTCAAGGTTATTTGGCCTTATGCCATAATAATCCCAACCAATCATATGATATATTTACTCAGTTGTGGGCTCAAAAGCTCTAGCCTAAGGTGAGGTTCTTTACATGGATTTTATTGCATTATAGGGTGTATACTAGTGAGAAACTTATGAAACATGGTTTTCATGGCCCGTTTAGATGTAAAATGTGTGGAGAGAATGTGTAAACTCTCAACCATATTTTTATTAAGCGTACCTTAGCCTTTGAGCTATGGAGGATAATGGCCATCTTACTTGGATTACAGTGGTCCAATTTTTGAACTTTGGAACAACTTTGCAAGGATTGGCCTAATCAGGAGGGTATTGATCACTTTATTGGGCATCTAGTTTGGATGGTTTCTACCATCCTACCTTGGAATATTTAGAAATAAAGAAACAACAAAATTTTCAATCAATCAAGAAAGGACATTCACTATATCTGGTAAAATACCATTGCCAACTTAGTTAATTTAGTACAATAGCTCCTTAAACACCCCGAGAACTCCCACCAAAGATAGAATAAAGTGATACAAATATTGAATATTAACTCTTTTAAGGGCAACCAACTTAAAGGGAATATGAGTAATCAAAAAATGGATAGAACAAGGAATTGGTAGCCTCCTCCTAAGGATTTTGGAAAAGTCAATACCAATGGAGCCTCTAGAGGAAACCCTGGAAAAGCTAGTGTAGGAGGAATTGGTAGACTTTCAGATGGTTCCCTGGTTTTCACTTTTGCTAAGAATTTGGGTATCCTTTCCAATAACCTTGTTGAGGGGTATGGTATCCTTAAATGCCTTCAAGAGGCTACTAAGGTCAGATGGAAAAATGTGTCAGTTGACTCTGATTCTCAAGTCATGATTAATTTGTTGAAGAATCCTTATAATAATCATAAGGTTGATTGGATAATAAAAATAATTGTTGAGAAAATTCAATTAATCCATATGGGCTTTTTAAAAGTTGAATACAATCATGTAGTCAGAGAACATAACAAGAGTGTTGATGCTTTAGCTAATTGGACATTAGATAAAGGTGATCTTACTTACTACAACCATCCTCCCAGATGGTGGGATTCACAAATAAGGGAAGTTCTTCTTTCTATCACTTCTCTAGATGGCTCTAGTACTAGAGGTACCTAGTTCTTTTTTTTTGCTTCTCTTTGGTTCAGTTAGGGTATTTTAGTTCCCTTGCTCAGATTGATCATTTTTATGTTTCCTTTGTTGATTCTTGCATGATTAGCCTTTTGGTCTAGATAGACCAAACTTGTTTTTTTTTTTCTCATTTTTTGTTTCTCGGTGTGTGTTGTTTTGTTTTGTTTTTGTTCTATTTTATTTCTGTATTTTTGTGTTTTTGTTCTTTGTGTGTGTGTGTGTGTGTTTTGTTTTGTTTGTGTGTTGTTTTGTTGTTTTTGTGGTTTTTTTACATGTGTTTTTTATTTTATTATTGATTTTTATGTTTTTTGTTGTTTTTATGTTTCTTTTGGGTTTTTTTATCTTTTGTCATATTTATGTTTTTGTGTTTGTTTGTGTTTTTTGTTGTTTTTGTGTTTTTTATTTTTATTTTTGTTTTTGTTTTTGTTTTTTGTTGTTTTTTTGTTTTTTGTGTTTGTTTGTGTTTTTGTTGTTTTATGCATGCTCTTTGAGTGTGTCGAAGGGGCAAGCCAGGTGTAAGCACTGGGCTTTTTTTGGTGGAATAGATACCCCTACCTCCTTAGGACTTACCCGAAAGTGGCATCCCATTTGGGGTGTTTTCCACACACAAAAAAAATTACTCAACTAAGCACTCTAATGGAAGGTGTTTATACTTCTGATAGTTTCATAATACAATTGGTGTTTTAACAAGACTAAGACCACTAGAATATAAGTGAGTTGTTATACATCCCTTGTATAATGTATTATATAAGACAAGTAAAAAAACACTTCCTAAAAAGCAACTCACAATTGGAGCATAAATTGAAGGAAGGTAATGCATATAAAATATCATTGATTGTTGAACTTCTATAGAAGAATGTATGATATAATGGAACCTATTATAGAAGTCTTTCTCTTAAGATTGAAATTATTAGGGTTATCAAGCAAATAATATAAGCACAAGACTTGTATAGAGTCCTCCTACAAACTCCTTCTTAGTCCTATATAAGAATAGATCCTATCATACAAAAATCCTTATCCAAATCAATCTAAACCAACTATTAAAAGATCTTATACAAGGACATGGTAGCATTCCTCAATACCCAATCATTCATATGATAAGTTTACTAAATAAGACCCACTCCTTTGCTAACTATATTACTTTGAATATAATCCCTTTATCAAGATAGATCATGAAATGAAATCAAAACCCTACATGTGATTACTTTGTTTTTTAGGTAAGGTATTTACTTATTTAAAATGAAACCAAAGGTTTCTTCATACAACATTTCCCATTTTACATAATAGTATAGGGTTTATAGCATTAGTTAAGGAGTATGAATATCGGGCTTGTAGTCCAAAAAATAAACTTCCTAAGCAATTTCTCTCTAAGTGTATTAGATGGCCAATTGTCTTACTTTTATCCCATACAATATAGCCATATATTACTTTTAAACCCGGTAAATATTTTACAAATACCTTAAAAGATTTTTTCCCTTCGGTTCAAAATAAAATGGAACATGAGGTTTCTATATATCATTTTTTGACCAAACATAGGAAGGGATTATTTTACCAAACCATACAATTATCCCATGCTTTAGCGAATCAAGGAATTTTATTTCCATTTTTCATTTATATAAGATAAAACAAATTAAATCAATCAACTTCTTGTAAATTGTATCCATCAATTATGAATATAAAAAATATATGCATGAATGTGTTTTTCTTTGTTAACAAAAATGGATGCAACAAGAATGGAGTCTTGAAAAAAATATACAAGCATACATAGATCATACACAACATGACCATAAAACCACATACACCCATGGATTTTTTTCTTTATTTTATTTCTTTTTTCAAATTAGAGAGCAATAAAATATTTCAAAGCTTTCATTCATTTGAAAAATAAAGCATGGAAACCAATAGATTCAACACATGAAAGGGGTACTTGATTAAATTAGGTTTCCAAAAAAAAAAACTCATTCATTGAATCCAAGCAAAATTCCTCAAGTAAAAATGTTTTTCTTTTCTTTCCCCATTGTTTGAGCCTATCACTGATGCTCCTAAAGGATTTCATTTTCAAGGTTCTCCATAGAGCACTTCTTGTCTTCCCAATTTCCCTTTATTCAATGAATAAGGTTTAAACAAATCAGCATATCCAAAGGGTTGAGTGTATATAATGGCATATAAAAATGGTTGGCAAGATAAGCAGGTTTAGGTTATACATGGAATCCATTGGGTGGTGTCATTGTCTCTCCTCTTAGAAACATTATGTAATATAATCTCTCTCCTAAAAAATCTATTAAGATGAGGAAGTGCTCAAGAAAGGAGGGTTTAAATATTTCTATTGACTCGAGGATCTTAACCCTAGCTAGAGCATTTTATGGATTCCATCTCCATGGATAGGATCAATCACTTAATCAATTTAATATTTGGATAAAATTCATCTAAGGCTTATGGTAAGGGTCCCTTCGATTCATATTTATGCCACCTTCACCCAAGTTTAAATGGAGGTTCAAGTGAATAAAACAAACCAATCTTCTAAGGTTCAAAAGTTCTTTTCATCTTAACAAGGGTCATTCCCACTTTACATGAAGTGACAATGCAAGGATACATTCAATCATTTCAAACCATATAAAAATCATGTTTCATGCCACCAAAATTAAGTACCATTTTTTTTTTAAGCGAAAACCCCCTTGCGGAGCCACCTTGGTCTGAGAGACCACGAACAGGGGGTTCTACATCGTCAAAGTCACCCGGGGGTCGCACACGACCCTGCGCGCACCAACATTATCAATTGGATTTTGGATACCCAATTCAGCTTTTTGGTAGGGTGGAGATTTGAACCTGGGACCTCCCTTGGAGGATTGCCCTCTCCTCTCCAACTCACCTACAACACCCGAGTCAAAATTAAGTACCATTAAATCATCACAAGCATAAGGAGATTGTTTCCAAAAGAGAATCACTCTAATTATCAATTCTAATGCAATTATCATAAATATTTGTAATGAAAAGCATATGCAATATGTCCAAGTGGTGTATTTGTGATGTTTCTTTCTACCATACCTCTATTCAACATCTATGACCTTCTCCCAAAAATTATAACCTCTCTCACATGATTAGGTTAAGGGTGATCCTATCAAACACCTAGATCAAAAAATAACATTTTGTCATTTTATTAAAAATATAAAATAATAACTACAATTGTATAATCACATTGGTAATGTTGTCTTATTAGCATCAAACAACATTTCAACGTCATATTAGAAGTTCCATCTTATTAAGCATTAAATGATAAGTCATTACTACCATATGTAATCAATGATCCATCATATACATAAATTCAAACACTATAAATGTTTTTACCAAACTAGGTCATTACATATTTTCCCAATTGAAAGAGTCGTATGTTTTAGATGGCTACTAATAGTAAAATATCAATACTAAAAATCACAATACTATCTAAGCATAAATGCATAGGAAGAGATTCTAAAAAATTTTAGCATCTTCCCAAGTGGCACTATCCTTGGTATGTTTATCCCACTAGATCTTAGACTAGGATATTCCTCTATTCTATAAGTGCAATTTGTGCATATTTAGTATATTAATTGGTTCAACTAGAACCACGCCTAATATAATATTGCTTTAGCAATTAAACATAAAGGACATTATAAATTTGAGAGATATGTGATTAGTGAAAGTACATATGCAACTCGGTTGACTACTTCTAGAAATCCATATGATACTACATATCTAGTGCAAGTCTAGATGATTTATCAAACTTAATTAAACTCTCATATGTTTTATCGTGAGAAACACTTTGTCATCAACTGTTAATTATTTGATAGAATATACTTCTATAAAATTTCTATCAAGGTATAACTTTAGTAACCACCATTGATGAAAGAAAGATCAATCTAATCCTATGTAACAATTTCTATATTTAAGTCTATCTTGGATTTAAGGTTGTTCTACCAAGAAGTTGATTCCTTAGTTAGCTAGTATGTATCCTAAAGTGCCTTGGTTTCCCAACAAAATCATAAATGTTCAAATATTTCATCATCTTAATAAGCCATGATGCAGCTCCGCCTCTAAGGTTGTTTTATTATATTTCAATGAAGCAATCCTTTTTAGATCCTTGGATAACTTGATTTCATATGAATATTCTCAGGTACTTGTCATGCTTCTTCAACACAAACATAATCCTATTCTACTTGAGTAGGCCTGTGGTCATTGCCTTGATATTCTGATCATTTAAGAGACTTTCTCTCTCAAAGGGAGGATTCATATCCTATTCATCCTCTTATGTTTGTTTCAGATGAACAATCTCATATTTCATTTAGTAGGGCTAAAATTTGATTTAGTTTATCTAATATGCTATCATTATGGCCTACACTAGTGGAATGATCAACATTCCATGTCCTAAACATTTTCCTAGAACACAAAAAAATTATGCAATTTATCACTAGTGATATTAATAGGCCCTAGCATTAAGGTTGGGATTTGATACGACATGTAACAAATTCCTTCCTTGGGATTCCCAAAAAAAGTATGATTTTTCATTACTAATAATAGAAATTTCACTTTATTGTTATCTACTTAATCCATATTTGTCTACTACACAAAATAGATAACATTAATCTTTAAACGAATCATTTTTTTTTTCAGGAGAACAATGGGTTGTACTCAGGTACCCCACACTTGACAAATCATAACTCTTTTCTTTAAAGCTTGAGAGTTTACAAATAGATTCAATTCTCATCTCAATTAAGTTGCTATAGCTAGATACCTACATCATTTTCCATAAAATATTTGAGTTCTTGATTTTTCATTTTTTGATTCTTCAGTTTCTATGTGAATACAAATATTCCAAAATTCAACATCATTCTTCTTGATATTTTTCTACAACAACCTTCACAAAACCAAAACTCCACCTCTATTGTCTATGCATTGCATCTTAGTAGAGTAATATTTTTGAAACATTGCACTATCATAGTCCGCTTTACAAAATCTGGATTGCTAGTTTCCTTCTTGTAACATAAGTGCAACCACAAAAATTGTAATAAATAGTTTATATTAAAATACATTAATGTTATAAAATAAATCAAATATTACCAATGGAAAATATTAAAGTAAATATTAATCATTATTTGATTCAGGGAGTCAACATTTTCTTGTTAGCTTCATTTAAACTTACTACTTCCTTTAGCCATGGAACAAAGAATTTAATGTTGTGATCCTCAATTAAAACCCCTCTATTGGCTACCCTATATGCACATTTGTTTCTTTCCCTTAACATATGTGTACACCTGATTTCTTTGAAATCCATAGCAAGGTCTTGTATTTCCACAATTATCTCTTGTATGTTCCATGGAGGCTTTGCTTTCCTCAAAATTGCATTTATTACTATTAGTTAATCACCTTCCATCCATACTCTATTCCATTTCATTTGTTTACATATTTTTAACCCTTCCAAAGTTGCCCAAGCTTCAACTTCATTATTTGTCTTAAATACACTATTGAAAGCATAATGAGAAAAAATATATCCTCTGTTATTTCTAGTTATTCCTCCTCCTATTGGTCCTAGATTTCCTTTAGATGCTCCATTAAAATTCAATTTGACCAACTCAACATATGGTGGTTTTAACTTTATATTCTTTGTCTTCTTTTTATTTCTCCTGTAACCAACATCATAATTCTCTTTTATGACTTGACTCTATCTATCAAGGCTCTTTGCTTCTAGATTAGGAATTCAGTGAGTTGATAGGGTTGGTTTAGACTCCTCTATGGCTAAACAAATATTCATTTTTATTACCTCTAAATGAATTTTATTTCCTATAAATATTATTCTATTTCTTTATAGTCATACAATCCAATGTATTATATCTTTTGATATATCCCAAATTGGTTAGAAAGCCTCACTTTTAAAGTTGCTTTAACCATTTTTCAATTCTACCATTCATCACCATGCATTTACCAAACATATTAAGAATCCATTGCCATAGTTTTCAGACTATTGAGTAGTGTCCCAAGAGATGGTCTATACTCTTCTCCTTTTTACAAAGAACACATTGTGAGGGGCCATGAAAACCCCTTTTCATAAGGTTATCCTAGGATAAAATTCTTCTATGAACTACTAGCCAAATAAACATTTTGACTTTAGGAATGCTTGGGCTATCCCAAATATATCTCCATATTCTTGTGATATTCCTATTTTTTGGTGCTTTACATTATATCCACTTCTTGTTGTGTATTATCCTGAGCTATTCAACTCCCAAATCAACTTATCCTCGACTTCCCTCGAAATAATAATTATTGTTATATTTTTGCTCAACTATCTCCTAGCATTAATGTCTTGTATACTTGTAAACAAATCTTATTTCCTTTTGCATTTTCCTTCATGATCCTTGTACATAATGTTTGAAATCCTATCACCTTATTTATCTTGAAGTAATCTCATCCATAATTTCAAAATTGGATCTAGATTGAGTGGTTTCTTATCACACCAAGTATCCTTCCAAATATAAATATTTTCTCCAGTTCCCACCACCCATATTAGACCTTTAATCACTAAATCAATTGATTTTTTAAAACCATTCCAAAGTGAAGAACCATTTATTAGTGATATTGCAGTAAATATTAAGCTTGGGTCATTGGGCTTAACTATTTACTTAGAAGAATTCTTGCCCATTGTCTTTGAATCTCTTTGTATAATCTCCAAATTACTTTCCCCCTAAAATCTAAGTTTGCATCCGTGAGAATTCTTAAACTAAGACTTCCCTTAGTTTTATCATCACACAAGTTGCTCCACTTTATGATGCAGGAGCATCCGGCAGCAACAGGGCAGTCTGGCATCGACCAAATTTTTTTTAAGTTTTTAGTCTTGGACAAGGCAGAGGTTGGTCGCGATATCGCGACGTCGCGATATCGCGACATAAAGCTGAAAAGAAGGTGGAGAAGCAGGGAGGTCGCGATATCGCGACGTCACGAAATCGCGACGTCACGAAATCACAACGTCGCGAAATCACGACATGAAACAGAAGTGAAGGCGAAGAAGTAGGGAGGTCGTGATATCGCGATGTCGCGATATCGTGACGTCATGAAATCGCGACAGTAGGGCAGCAGCGGAGGAAAGCAGTTGGGTTGTCACGATTTCGTGACATGTCGCGAAATCGTGACATAGGAGCACCAACCAAGAGGAAGCAGTGGGAATGTCACGATTTCATGACATGTTGCGAAATCGCGATCGTCACAAAATCGCAACAGAGAAGGGCAGGCGAGAGGAGGCCATTGGGAATGTCGCGATTTCGCGACATGTCACGAAATCGCGACAGATTCGAAATCGTGACGGTCGCAAAATCATGACTTGAAATCAGGAAAGGCAGCGGTGGAGGTAAAGGTCGCGATATCGTGACATGTCGCGATATCGCGACCCGAAGGCAAAGAAGGCAACGATGTAGAGAATACGTCGCGATATCGCGACATGTCGCGATATCGTGACTTGAAGGCAAGAAGGGCATAAATGAAGAGAAATGTCACGATATCGCGACCAAAAAGGAGAAGGGAGGGCAGGATAAAGGAGAGGTCACAAAATCGTGACACGTCGCGATTTCGTGACATACTATGTTTTCGGGGGCCGCGACAGAAGCGACAGAGGTCAGGCGACGGTTGCAGGGCAAGGACGACACGTGGCACCAAGGTGCAGTAAAGACGAACGAGAACCAAGAAGCGCGAGAAACAAAAAGGATGGGCGCGTAGAGTATCCTGACAGGAAGCGATAGTGACAGGGACCATGCGAAGTGGGGTCTTAAATCGGGTTGGTGGATCGATTTTTTGAAAGATGTTTTCAGAGGGTCGGGGCCTTTATAAAAACCCAGTTTAATGTATTAGATGGTGGTGGATCGGAGAACGCGCTGGGAGTGCGAGTTAGAGGAAACCAAGCTAAGCTCTGGTTCTTGTAAAGCCTACGGGTTGTTGATGTAGATTATTTTAGATTAATAGATGAATTTTTTTGGATTTGTGTGATTGCGTGTTCCCGTCCCCCCATCAAGTGGTATCAGAGCTAGTGATTTTGAGTGCGTAGCAGATTCACCGAACGTGAGGCAGTTGCACCAGGATCTGTGGTAGGGTTCTGAGAGAGAGAGAGAGTTAAGATCCTGGAGCGTGTTAGCAGATCGTCGACAGTGAGGCAGCTACACCAGGATCGATCAAAGCTTTGTAAGAAAAGCAAGGAAAGATGCCTCCATGAAGAAGCCGTGGCGGGGAGGAAGATATGGTGTCGGAGGAAGAGTTCTTGGCATTGCAGCGGTAATTTAAAGCCCTGCAAGAGGAGTGGCTCAGCATAAAATTGTGGGAGCAAGAAGAGCGGCACAGAAGGCGTGAAGAAAGACAAAAAAAGAGAGATGTTGGAGTGCATCAGAAGCTGAAGCTGAAAAATGTTGCATGCAAAGAAGAGTGCAGTAGTGCCAGGATCTGCCTAAAAGAAGGCAGAAAACTAATTGGCCAAGAAGAGGAGTGCAAGTAGGCTGCATAAGAGTGCAGCAGTGCCAGGATCTGTCCGATAGAAGACAAAAATTTATATGACCAGGAGAAGGAGTGTAAGTAGGCTGCAGATGAAGAAGCATGCAGCAGTGGGAGAATCTGTCTGGAGGAAGACAGAAGTTATGTGGGCCAGGAGAGGGAGTTGGAGCAGGCTGTTGAGGCAGAGAAATGTTTGGGGGTGTTGCAGGAGGCAACAACCAGACAACATAGAAGTGAAGGTCACTTCTCCACTAACCCCGGGTGTCTGATGCAGGAGCATCCGACAGCAACATGGCAGTCTGGCATCGACCAGAACTTTTCTAAGTTTTTAGTCTTAGACAAGGCAGAGGTTGGTCGCGATATCACGACGTCACGAAATCGTGACATAAAACTGAAAAGAAGGCGGATAAGCAGGGAGGTTGCAATATCGCGACATCGCGAAATCGCGACATGAAACGGAAGTGAAGGCGGAGAAGCAGGGAGGTCGCGATATCACAACAGCAGGGCAGCAGCGAAGGAAAGCAGTTGGGTTGTCACGATTTCGTGACATGTCGCAAAATCGCGACATAGGAGCACCAGCCAAGAGGAAGCAGTGGGATTGTCGTGATTTCGCGACATGTCGCAAAATCGTGACGGAGAAGGGCAGGCGAGAGGAGGCCGTTGGGAATGTCACGATTTCGCGACATGTCGCAAAATCATGACTTGAAATCAAGAAAGGCAGCGATGGAGGTAAAGGTCACGATATCGCGACCCGAAGGCAAAGAAGGCAGCGATGCAGAGAATACGTCGCGATATCACGACATGTCGCGATATCGCGACTTGAAGGCAAGAAGGTCAGAAATGAAGATAAATGTCGTGATATCACGACCAAAAAGGAGAAGGAAGGGTAGGATAAAGGAGAGGTCGCGAAATCATGACACGTCACGATTTTGTGACATACTGTGTTTTCGAGGGCCGTGACAGAAGCGGCAGAGGTCAGGCGACAGTTGCAGGGCAAGGACAACACGTGGCACCAAGGTGTAGTAAAGATGAACGAGAACCAAGAAGCGCGGGAAACAAAAAGGATGGGCGCACAGAGTATCCTGATAGGAAGCGGCGGTGACAGGGACCGTGCAGAGTGGGATCTTAAATCGGGTTGGTGGACCGATTTTTTGAAAGATTTTTTCAGAGGGTCGAGGCCTCTATAAAAACCCAGTTTAATGTATTAGATGGTGGTGGATCGGAGAACGCACTGGGAGTGCGAGTTAGAGGAAACCAAGCCGAGCGCTGGTTCTTGTAAAGCCTGCGGGCTGTTGATGTAGATTATTTCAGATTAATAGATGAAATTTTTTGGATTTGTGTGTTTGCGTTTTCCCGTCCCCCATAACTTTACCAAATGAAATTTCCTTTTATCATGTAATCTTGACCACAAAAATGACTGTATAATATAGATTTCTCTATCAATTTTGGCATAGTATGCAAGGACATATAATATGTTGAAATGACTTGTAAGAATGATTTAATTAGTTGCACTCTTCCTGCTAATGATAACCATCCACCTTTCCATGTCAATAGTTTATTATAAACTTTACTTCTTTGGATTCCATAATATTACTCTCATTCTCCCCTCAAATAAGGGCATCCCTAAATAAGTTGCTAGAAAATTTGCCCCCATTTGAAGTAACCTGCATATCCCTGCTTTGATTCTAGTCGAGGTGTTTAGGAAGTAAATTTTGAAATTTATCCTATTAATTTTTTGCCTTGGCACTCATTTGTATTCCTTAAGTAAGTTATTCCAAGCTCTGGCCTCATTTATCCTTGCCCTTCCAAAAGGGTTGTATCATTTACAAATTGTTGATGGGTGATGTTGTTGATGTTATTACTAGCCTTAAGTCTACTTATTAGCCCATCTTTGTTAGCCTTCTTCAAGTTCCTACCTAATACCTCTGCCATAATAATGAACATATTAGTGATAGAGGATATCCTTGTCTAAGACCTCTCTTGGCTTTAAAAGATTTTTTACAAACCCATTGACCAACACTAAATATGAAACTGTAGAGACACAAGATTTAATCCATTTGATTCATTTCTTCTCAAATCCAAAATTTTCTAATACTGCAAAAACAAATCCCATTTAACCCTATCATAGGCTTTAATCATATCAAGTTTTAATATTATTACTCTCTCTTTTCTTGAAGATATTGAATGTTAAACTTCATGAGCTACTATGATCCCATCTAGAATTTGTCTCCCTTTCAAAATCCGCCTTGCTCTTCCAAAATAAATTTGTTTAACAATGGTCTTAACTGATTTGCCATCACTTTGGAGATAGTCTTATATGCCATATTACATTGGCTTATGGGCCTAAATGAATCAAACAATTCAACATCCTTATTTTTTGGAATCGAGGTAGACATGTTGTATTTATGTTATAAGGTATGAATTGTTTTACCCTAGATTGTTCTACTACCACCAATAAAATATATTTCACTATATCCCAATTATATTGATAGAATTATGCAGAGAGCCCATTTGGACTTGGGGATTTATTCTTATTAAAAGAGAAAAGAGCTAAATGAACTTCTTCCAAAGTAATATGCTCCATTAGTTTCCTATTGTCTTCATTTGTTATAATTGAAGGCACTTCTTGTAGTAGTTTATCATTAAGAACTTCAAACTCCTTTGATCCTAGAATATTCTAGTAAAAAAACCTTACCTCCTTTCTAATTTCACTCTAGTCTTCAATACAAACCCCTTATACTAGTTTAAATTTGCTCATTTTGAATGTTTATCTTGTACTATTGCCATCCTATGAAAAAATTTGTATTTTTCACTCCTCCTTTTAACCAAGTCTGTCTCAATTGCATTCAAGACTGAAATCATTTAAGATATGGACGGTTTTTTTCCATCACCTTTATCTCTTTGAGAAATTAATATCCAAAATTTCTCTCCTTACTCAAATTATTATTATTTTTTTAAGCGAAAAACCCTTTGCGGGACCGCCTTGGTCTGAGAGACCACGAACAGGGGGTTCTACACCGTCAAAGTCACTCGGGAGTCGCACCCGACCCTACCCGCACCAACATTATCAATTGGATTTTGAATACCCAATTCAGATTTTTGGTAGGGTGGAGATTTGAACCTGGGACCTCCCTTGGAGGATTTCCCTCTCCTCTCCAACTCACCTACAACACCTAGGTTTACTCAAATTATTATGATATTCACTAAGCAACTCCCTTTCCTCTGATCTTGGATTATTTTTTTCGATTTAGTTAAGGGCTCGAGATTGGAACCATCAATCTCAAGTTGAAAAACACTTAGGAAAAACTAGTTGGTCTACTACCTCCACCCTTATTATTGTTAGAGTTAATATAATGTGCACTATGCCAATTTGACACTTGTCAGTTTCATTGACAAGTTTCATGTTCATCATATAGGCTTATGCCTATATATTGTAACCTTTTTATCAATAAAATAATCCCTTCAGTTTGTTCAGTCCTAACATTTGGTATCAGAGCTCCAGGCGGTCTCCTGAGCTTGTGAGCTTGAGGGGGGATTTCCCTCATGGAAATCCTCCCTCCCCCCATTTTTTTAAATTTTTTATCGAGGGAGTATGCTCTCCATCATTTTGATGGATCAAAAACCAGATGGTAAAAATTTTAAAGTTTGGGAAATATTTTTAATTTTTTTAGTTTTCCAAGTTTATTTGCAGATATGTTTCATTTGGGAGGATTCATGCAGTCCCCACGTCTCGGGTTCGATCCTGAGCCCTGGTGCAATGCAGCCTCAAGTCCTGGCTTGCTCTTGTCTTGGATGATGTGAAGAGAGCTGGGTCCATGATCGTGAGGAAGGTGAAGATAGGAGACGAAAGGTGCGGTTTCCATCAACGGGAGTGCAAGGGTTTCACGGCAGTCACGTCCGACACTCTTTGTTAGCATTTCACGGAGGGATTTGCTGGCCTGGTGGTCGAGAAGCGTCGTCGTCGTTAAGTTGCCCTGCCTTTCCTCATGGACTGGTGTTCGTCCGTCGCCTCGAATTTGAGCGCACGCGATGGATATGAATACATCAACTGGGGGTTATGGCATTCCTCATGCGCAAGCATAATTTATGGAGATATTTTCTTCGAACGGTGCTCCATGCTCGCCGAGTTCGACGCGAGCAAGATTTTCTTAACGTTAGTATTAAGTGGAGTTCCACTACAGCAGGGAGTGGAGGCACTGAAGCAACAAGCGGAGGAGATATCTGTTGGAGGCTCGTCAGCCCGTACACGATTCGATGCTCTTGGAACCATGGAGAGCCTTGGTGGACACGAGCATAGGCTACATTTATTACTGGCACCCTCAGACGAACATAACGTAGTACGAAAGGCCGATGGCGCAGCCTCCATTACAGCACTCGCATTATCCATTTTCGAAACCCTATGCTTTGCTCACTAATTACTCCTTGATCAGACTGAGATTTTCCCTCGAAGGTCTCGTGTTAAAAACCTGCCATCAAAAAAAAATTGGGTGAAAGGGTTTCCAGCGAGAAAGGTAAATTAATTGGGCGATACCAGAGAATTGGGGTCAATAGACTCCGACGACGAACAGGCGGATGAGTTTTTTTTATTTTTTTATTTTTTCTTCGGTGCAGGTGACACGGAAGAGCGTGGGGGTTCTGTTCCAGCTTAGTGTAATTCTGTTCTGTTCCGGGACGGTGGCGGAGGACGTGCTTCCTTTTTGGGTGAGATGATGAGGATTTGTACGAGGAGGTTCTGTAAAACAACATGATAAATGCACAAAATCACGATGATGCCGTGGTGTTTGTCGAGCTTAACGGCTTCCCATCTCTGCCACTGAGCACAACTTCCACATTCCGTCCGACGATCTCGCCCTTAATGGCATCAGTAAAAGCGTAACCTTCAGATCCGACGGCCATCATGACCAACACCTTCGATTCTGCTGTGGCGAGCGCACAGTGGTACCAAGGCCCAACATAATGCAAGAAATCTTGCATGTCACCGTTGATGCGTTCCTGATTGCGCATAATGAATTCCAGTAGTGTGCGGTACGACACCTCCTAGTCAAAGCAAAAGGGCCTCTCGTCTCGCAGTCGCAGTCGCCCACCCAGTGTTCGAGTCCCAGACCTCCCGCGCCTTCCATGGAAAGTTGGAGAACTACATGCAAGTTTGCGTGGGTAGTGCGCTCATCTTCCAGAGCAGAATGAGCTGGATGTGCAATGGTATTTTTTTTAAATAATCCAGAATTTGTCAGTTTCAATTCAATTGTTAGCATTAAAGGAGGCCATTATTTTTAATTTTGAAATGAGGGCTAGTGGGGCACTTTTTATGAGAAGTCAAAATATTTTTTAACGGGGGTATATGTTTTTCTTTGGAATGTGGGGTATTTTATTCCAAAAGGGGATAATTTATGAAATGGTTAGGAGCATTTGATTCGATTTGTATGGAGCTACTTTAATCATGAAGAGTCTTATTGGCCCGAAAATTGAGTCCGTCCTTTTATTCCGCCATAGTGCGATGCCAGGAATATGATATTCCTGAAGTTTATTTTGCTGCCTTAGATAGGCATGATGGTTTTTTTTTCACATGATGAAGGCCCCTTTGATGGTGGAATATAGGGGTATTTATAGTCGTTGGAAACGGTTTTTCGCGACGGACACAATGGTGGTGTCAAATTGTAATTTTGAGGCTGTTTTAGTTTAGTTTTTTTTAGCCTCAAAATTTTTCTACCTTGGAGTGCACTTTCGGTTGTACCCGACACTCCCAAGGTAATTTTATTTGTGATCCTTGTACCTAGTGACTATTTCTATACACTTGGCGAATGCAGCGGCTGGTTACCCATGCATTTCGGTGGGATGACTTGGTCACCATAAGGACACTTATACTAGGGACTATAGACAAAGACACCCTAGACTCTATCCGAGGTCTTTTCCGGATCTACTTCTGAAGACTACAGATGAAGACACTTCAGAAGATTCTCTTCTTTTCTTCTTCTCTCCTATTTGGATCTATGGCTCATTTTATTGTATTGAGTGCATTTTCGACAGAGACCGACACTCTTATATGGCTCGTTTTTCCTTTCATTAGGTGCATTTTCGACAGAGACCGACACCTTCTAGATTGAGTTCACCATGAGGAGGGATTTCATACTCATGGTGAATCTAGTTAGTGACCTACGAGTGGCAACATCCTCTAAAGATGACCTGTAGAGGCAACAGACCCATATGTGGCTGACCCTGAGGCACCCATGATGACCCTGAGGCACTTAGACGGCTGACCCAGTGGCAACAGACCCGTTGAAGTGGCTGACCCTGAGGCAACAGATCGAGATGTATACACAGTGGATCTAGCATTATTCATAGTTGGAGAGCCAAGCGCAAAGAGCACGAGCCTAGACCAAAAAAAAGAGGATGATAGGTTATTTTTTAGAGAAGTCAACATTAAGGGGGAATGTTACCTAATGTTGACTTGTTTTTTTCTTTAGTTAGGATAGTGCACATTAAGGGGGAATGTTAGAGTTAATGTAATGTGCACTATGCCAGTTTGACACTTGTCAGTTTCATTGACAAGTTTCATGTTCATCATATAGGCTTATGCCTATATATTGTAACCTTTTTATCAATAAAATAATCCCTTCAGTTTGTTCAGTCCTAACAATTATTGGGGTTTGAACTCGAGTCTCTTAGATGAAAACCCAAGGACTTACCACTACGGTATCTCTCATAGGTCCTCCGAGCTTGTATTATTATGATCAGCTTGTTGGAAATTTAAAAGTTTATCTTTAAGTTCTTCTTTCTTCTCAAAAATATCTCCAAAAGTGTTATTGTTTCATTCTTTTAATCTAGATGTCATTAATTTAATTTGTTTTGGAAGTGCATACATCTCATCATTTCATGAAATTTTTTGTGTTTGTGGTATCATATCAACAAATTGAGGATGGTCTTCCTGCATTTGCTCATATTTAATATGATGCTTTTTTTATTTTACTTACCACCATTTTAACTCTTATTGGTCAATGATTTGAACCAATCCTTATCAAGGTATTAATTTTAGCACAAGTCCCTTCATCTAGTCAATGATCTGAGAGAATGTACCTATCTAATTTTTTTACTATCAAGTTTTGACCTCTCATGTTGTTGGTCCATGTATAGTTGTCTTCTTAAATCAACCTCCCATAGATTATTATTTTGAATAAAATATGAGAAATCTCTCATACTTTGGGTTAATTTCCTAATTTTCTCAAAAATTTCATCCAACTTGGTTATGGCATTAAAATCTCCTATGATCATGAATCAAGTTTCTTGGTCTTTACTTCTCATAAAGGCTTCAATCCCATTCCATACTTCTAATATGCCTGAATGAATTGTAGGTCCATAGACATTGATAAGGATGAAATGAATATCTTTTGGAGAATATTACATTATTTGGTAGATGTTAATATACCCCCATGGTACATTTGTACATTTGTAAATATTAGATTAGGGTGTGAGTTATTAGATTATAGAGTGTGATTTATATTTCCCCTAAAGTATGTGTCAATATGTGAGAAGAGTCCAAGTGTCATGTAATAAAGTGTGCAAGTGTGTAGAAAGTCAAGAGTCGTGTGTAGGTGTCAAGTATACAAATGAAGATGTAAAGTTTTGAGACATGAGATGTTTATCATATATGAGGAATAGGAAAGGATGAATCTTTCGAATATGTGAGGACAACAATAATCAAAGTATTGAAAATTCACTTGTAAGGTTATATTGTGGAGACAAAGCTCCATGTATAGAAATGAAATATGAATTCAAGTCATGTATATTTGATCAATAATATTGTGAGTTTCTATATTGAAATATTGTTATTTCATGAATGTTATATTGATTCATTTTGGTCAGAGGTTTGTATGCTTCAATATTGTTATTGATTAAGATCTTAGATATTGGGACCTATGATTTAATATGGCTAAAAAGCCATCAGTGGTATCAAATTTACACTCTAACAAATTGTCAATTTGATGATTTGTGGAGAAAGCTTAAGAGAGTGAAGAAGAAAAAATAGAGTTGGTGGCTCAAATTAATTTGAATACTATTGATTACTAAAGGCGAGTTGAACAAAAATTTTAAGGAAAAATTTTATATTTGAATACAATTATTTGCTGGTTGATTGTGATATATATTTTTGAAAAGAAAATATTGAGTTTGCTATCATAAGCATTTTAAAAAAGTGATTTTGTGTGAGTTATTGACGTAAATGTCTTGGAAGGACGTCAATATTGTAAGCCTAGTGGGCACACACACAACAAAAAGATGAAATCCAATCATGAAATCCAAGCTTGGAGATCTAAAGGATGTCAATATCGTAGCCTGGTGGGAACACACAAAAAAAAAAAAAACTAGTTGTGAAAACCAAGATTGGTAAGCTCGAAGAGCAAACTTTGATAAATAAAGAGACTCGTGCATTGATAAGATTACTAAATATATAAAATAGTGCATATAGTTGAAGAGAGGTAATAGCCCTAAGTTGAACAAACAGAGCCAAAGAGAAGTGCTGAAAGCTCAAGGATCCAGAGGATAGAAGCCAAACAAAGACGTCAACTCGAAGCACCTGCAATTTAAAACAACTGAGAAAAGATTCATTTGGGTAATGCTTGAGGAGAATATTATGCGAGGAATCCAAGCATGGAGAAGAACCACCTATGAGTGACGAAGAACTCCCTCTGAGCGATGAAGAACTACCTATGAGCAACAAAGAGCTACTTATGAGTGAAAAAATACCACTTGAGAATGCAAGGAGCGTTTGAGAGTGAAATTCATATTGGAAAAGAACGTTTAGGTGGAATTAATTATGGTTGGTAACCATAGAATTTGAAAGCAAGTAAAGGTATACCAAAGTATAATGTCTCATAATTCGAGTTGGTGCAGAATAATTGCAAAGTGGTAGCGTAAATAAAGGTAATATAATTTTATACTTTAGCTCCTGATTTATTGGAGATATAAGGGTGAATTGAGATATTTCTTTATAAAAAATGTTTTAACTATTTGGAGTCATAAGGGCATAAGTTATTTTTGAATTGAAAGTGAAGTTGATATTTAAAAGTGAATTTGAAAAATTAGAGGGATAAGGATTTTTTTTTTGCTGAATAATAAGGGGTTGTACTCGGGTCCCCCACCCTTGAAAAATTACATCTCTCTTCTTTAGAGCTTGAGAGTTTACAAATATATACACTTCTCATCTCAATTGAGATGCTATAGCTAGAAACCTACATCATTTTACATAAAATATCTGAATTCTTGATTTTCATTTTATGGATCTTTTCAATTTTCTATATGAATACAATTAATCCATAATTTAGCATCTTTCTTGATATTTTCCTATAGCAACATTCACAATGCCAAAACTTCACCTCTACTATCTATGCCTTGCATCTTAGTAGAGTAATATTTCCAAAACATTGCACTATCATAGTCCTCTTTACCAAATATGGATTGCTAGTTTCCTTCCTGAAACACAAGTGCAACTACAAAAATTATAATAAATAGTCTAAATGAAAACACATTAATGTTACAAAATAAAACATATATACCAATGGAAAACATTAAATTAAATCTTAATCATTAATTGATTCAAGCAATCAACATTTTCTTGTCAGCTTCAATTAAAATTTCTACTTCCTCTAACCATAGAAAGGAGAAATTAACTCCACGATCCTCAATAAAAACCCCTCTATTGGCTAGCTTATCTGCACATTTGTTTCCTTCCCTTAATATATGTGTAAACCTGATTTCTTCAAACTCTTTAGCAAGATCTTAAATTTCCAAAATTACATATTGTATGTTCTATGGAGCCTTTGATTTCCTCATAATTGAATTTATTACCATGAGAGAATCCCCTTCTATCCATACTCTCTTCCATTTCATTTGTTGACATATTTTTAACCCTTCTAAAGCTGCCTAAGCTTCAGCTTCATTATTTGTCTTATCCACTACTGAAAGCATAATGGGATAAAATCTCTCCTCTATTATTTCTAATTATTCCTCCTCCTATTGGTCCTAGATTTCCTTTAGATGCTCCATCAAAATTCAATTTAACCCACTCCACATTTGGTGGTTTCTACTTTATATTCTTTGCCTTCTTTTTGCTTCTCTTGTACCCAACATCATAATTACATTTAATGACTTGAATCCATCTATCAAGGCTCTTTGCTTCCAAATTAGGGACTATGTGAGTTGATAGGGTTGGTTTAGACTCCTCTATGGCTAAATATATCTTATTTTTCATTACCTCTAAACTACTTTCCTTTCCTTTAAATATTATTCTATTCCTTTCTATCCATATAGTCCAAAGTATTGTATATTTTGATATATCCCATAATATTTGTTAAGCCTCACTTTTATAAGTGTTTTGCCATTGC
Organism: Wollemia nobilis; assembly: GCA_028583015.1. NCBI lineage: Eukaryota > Viridiplantae > Streptophyta > Pinopsida > Araucariales > Araucariaceae > Wollemia > Wollemia nobilis. Next base: position 1,014,901 of record JAQPPZ010002729.1, on the reverse strand, counting down.
TTTAACCAATCTTGAATTCTGCTATTCATCACCATGCATTTATCAAACATATTAAGAATCCATTGCCATAAATTCTAGACTATTGAGCAATGTCCCAAGAGATAGTCTATACTCTCCTCCTTATTACAAAAAACACATTGAGAGGGGTCATGAAAACCCCTTTTCATAAGGTTATTCCAAGGATAAACTTCTTCTATGACCTGCTAGCTAAACAAACATTTTGACTTTAGGAATGCTTAGACTATCCCAAATATCTCTCCATATTCTTGTGATATTATTATTTTGTTGGTGTTGTATATTATATCCACTTCTTGTTGTGTCTTCTCCTTATCTATTCAACTCCCAAATCAGTTTATCCTTGGCTCCCCTCAAAATAATCACAGTTGTTATCTTTCTATTGAATTGCCTCCTAACATCAATGTCTTGTATACTTGTAAAACAAACTTCTTTCCATTTGTATCTTCCTTTTCAATCCTTGTACAAAACATTTGAAACCCTATCACCATATTTGTATTGAAGCAATCTCATCCAAGGTTTCAAAATAGGATCTAAATTGAATGGTTTTTTATCACACCAAGCATCCATCCAAATAGAAATTGTTTCTCTAGTTCCCACCACCCATCCTAAACCTTTAATCATAATATCAATAGATTTTTTTAAACCATTCCAAAGAGTAGAACCATTTGGCAGAGAGAATGCAATAAATATTAAACTAAGGTCATTGGGATCAACATACTTAGAAGAATTCTTGCCCATTTTCTTTGACTCTCTTTGTACAATCTCCAGATTACTTTTCCCCTAAGAGCTAAGTTTGCATCTATAAGAACTCTTAAACCAAGACCTCCCATAGTTTTATCATCACACAACTTGCTCCATTTCACCAAAGGAAATTTCCTTTTATCATGTAAACTTGACCATAAAAATGATCACATAATATAGATTAAATTTTTTTCAACTGATTTTTGCATAGAATACAATGACATATAATATGTTGGAATGGCTTGTAAGACTGACTTAATTGATTGCACTCTTCCTTCTAACAATAACCATCTACCTTTCCAAGCTGGAAGTTTATTTTGAACTTTACTAATAACTGGATTCCATAAATCTATCCTCATTATCCCCTCAAATAAAGGCATCCCTAGATAATTTATTGGTAAATTTGCCTCCTCCATTTGAAGCAACCTATAAATTCTTGCTTTGATATTAGCAAGAGTGTTAAGGAAGTAAATTTTGGATTTAGTCCTATTAGCTTTTTGTCCTGAAGCTTTCCGTACTCTTTTAAAATGTTATTCAAAGTTTTGGCCTCATTAAGTTCACTTATAAGCCCATATTTGTAAGCTCTTTAAGTTCCTAATCAAAACCTTTACCATAATAAAGAACAAATAAGGAAATAGAGGATCTCCTTGTCTAAGGCCTCTCTTGGCTTTAAAAGATTATGTTACTAACCCATTGACCAACATTGAATAAGAAATTGTAGAAACACAAACTTTAATCCATCTAACCCATTTCTTTCCAAAATCAAACTTTTCTAAAATTGCAAAAAGAAAATCCCATTTAATCCTATCATAGGCTTTACTCATATCAAGTTTTAAGATCATTGTTTTCTCTTTTCTTGAAGCTACTGAATGTATAACTTTATGAGCTACTATGATCTCGCCCATAATTTGTCTCCCTTTCAAAAATCCTCCTTGCTCTTATGATATGATTTTAGGGATAAGGATTAACTTAATTGATCAAAATTTGATATTAAAATTTGCATTTGGGAGCTATAAGAAGAAAAATATATTGTTTGCTTAATTAAAGCTTGAAATTGATTATTTGAAAAAAGGAAATTTATAATTTGGGAGTTATAAGTAGATAATTGAATGTAAAAGGCGTTAGCTCAATCATTAGATTTCTCAACTTTGAAAGAGGAGACCGAGGTTCGACTCTTGCCAAGGATACATGCTTAAAATAGTCAACTTGATGTAATACCACTTTGTGGTGATGATATAATAGAATAGTTTTTTTTTAATGAGTAAATCATTGATTTATTGAAGAAATTTGATTCTTGATTGAAATTTAAAAAATTCAAGATTGAAAATAATTTGAAATTGTTGAATGAAGAAATTATTTAAGTTAAAATTTTGGGAGACAAGGCATTTCACATTAGAGGAATTGATTGATTGATTGAAGAAATTGTTTGTTTGAAAAAATTGTCTGATTATAAAATTAAATTTTGGAGAAATAAGGATTTCAACATCAAAGAAATTCATTATGGATGAAATTACTCAAAATATATCCTTAAAGGACAGTGAAGAAATGTTGAGAATACACAAAGCACGATAAAAAAGGTTGAAAAACAAAAGGATGCAAAAAATGAAAAAGTTATTGCAAACAATCTTCAAAGAAGCCAAAGACGAGCAATATGGAACTCTTGATAATTATCTAAGCACAAAACTGACAAAAGTGAGTGAATACTCTAAAAATGCCATATTAATACCTGTTGAAATAATAATAATAGTATATATGAGATTACTTTGATGAGAAAATGAAACTTAATAAAAATGAAAAATAATTAGTAAATATCAAGGATTTGAATGATGACAAGGATTGTGATAAACAATTAGTTGAAAAAGGTGAATCTTTATATCCTAAATCAGACAATAGGAGGAACGATAATGATGAAGGGTATGAGTCATACTATTGTGATGATTTATTGAGAATGTAATAGGAATACGAAAGAACACTGAGAAACAACAAAACATGATCAAGACCAAGACTGAGAAGAACAAAGCAAAGAATAAAAAGAAGAAGAAGAAAGCAAAGAGTTCAAAGAAAAAGTTGAAGACAAAGAAGAACAAAGCAAAGGATTGAAGGTAGTACATTGAAAACTATAGTCTTTAAAAACCAAATAATGTAATATAGGGGGTGTTGGAGAATATTACATTATTTGGTAGATGTTAATGTACCCCCATGGTACATTTGTAAATATTAGATTAGGGTGTGAGTTATTAGATTAGGGAGTGTGATTTATATTTCCCCTAAAATATGTGTCAATGTGTAAGAAGAGTCCAAGTGTCATGTAATAAAGTGTGCAAGTGTGTAGAGTGTGAGAGTGTGCAAGTGTCATGTAATAAAGTGTGTAAGTGTGTAGAAATTCAAGAGTCATGTGTGTAGGTTTCAAGTATACAAGTGAAGATGTAAAGTCAAGAGACATGAGAGGTTTGTCATATGTGAGGAATAGGAAAGGATGCATCTCCCGAATATGTGAGGAGAGCAATAGTTAAAGTATTTAAAGGTCACTTGTAAGGTTATATTATGGAGACAAAGCTCCATGTATAACAATGAAATTTGAATTCAAGTCTTGTATATTTGATCAATAATATTGTGAGTTTATATATTGAAATATTGTTATTTCATGAATGTTATATTGATTCATATTGGTCAGAGATTTGTATCCTTAAATATTGTTATTGATTAAGCTCCTAGATATTGGGACCTGTGATTTAATCTAGCTAAAAAGCCATCAATATCTGCAAAGTAGCATGTGACTAAATAGGCTATCCAATGCCTAGTTTTATGAATGATTACACGAGGTTCTAATAGGATTCCAACATGTTAGAATTCCCCCTACCACTCCTTCAGAATCCATAGCATCCCATTCACATCTCACCCATACCGCTTTCATGGTTTTAGAAACTTTTTTCTTTGACATTTTAGTTTTCTGGATACAAATAATATTATGCTTATTACTTAAACAAAGGTCCTTGATACACCTTTTCTTTGAGGGGGTATTGACATCCTTTATATTCCATGATATGGTAATCATTTCTCAATAGGGGCTACTGGCCCTGCCTGCAAATTACCAAGATCATTTTGTTGTTTGGTAAAGAGAAGTTCAACCAGCTAAGTTTATTTTCATTTCTATTTGTTTGTTGTTGCTTTCCTGGATCTCACTTGATAATTTAAGGGTTTCCTCTTTTTGCCTTGCTTATATCATGAGTAGGTATTATTATTCTATTCCTCAATATTTTTTCACAACTTCCTTTTTCATTAAAATTTTCCTATCTTGGCTTTGCTACATAAGTTTTTGACTTGTCCTTCTCATTTTTTGGTATTTCCTTATTAATGGTAGAGGAATTAACATCTAACGCTTCATTTTCTCTACCAGTTTTCTTCTCTTGAATGGTGCATGGTACTTCAAGAGAGTCTTCAAAATTTGATCAGACACATTCCTTAGGCTCATTGGAAATGTTCTTGTCTAAATCAAGATCATATTGAATAGATGATTCCTTATTAATATTCTAAACTTGTTGTATCGTGTCCTCTAAGCTCTGATATTCTTTTTCTTCATAGGCTAAAGCCTCAAAAGTATTGGTATTTCTTCCAATACCTTTCCTTATTGGTCTCCACTATTTATTCACTTTCATTTGTTTAGACCTTTTTTTTGGAAGTTGAAAACCATCCTCATCAATGTCCATTTGTAAGTTTCTCTTATGGTTTTCTACATATGTTTCTATTGGACTCTTCTTAGGGCATGATATCTCAATATACCCCGCCTCATGACATCATCTTGTTAGGGTAAAATAAGGTAGTGTATTGCATTACACTACGTGGGGTTATTACATTTACTTTTCTATGTAATTATGGAATTACCATGAGATATTTTCCTCATGGTTAAACTAGGTAAGTACCTAAATATCCTATGTTAGATATTTAGGTTAGTGTTATGGTTAGAACTCTCTACCTAGGTTAGTGGTTAGCATCACACAACTCCCTCCCTATTCTATTGTTAGAGGGTAGTTAGCGCTATATCCTACAAACTGTTAGTTAGTCTATTATTTAAGCATAGACTAAACTATAGCATATTTTAATTAATTTCATGATTATTTTGTGAACTTACCTTCGGGAACTACACATCTATATCTAAACACATGTTTTCATAATCTATGGTTTGGATCCACAACTTATCCCCATACTTAAGAATGATTGATTTTGGTTTAGGTTTACTTATTTCAATCAATGACCAATATGTGAGCATAAATAACCATGAATCCATCTTTTGTAGTTTATGAAATTTCAAGGAATTATATGAAATTGTTGCTTATTGCCTTTAAGGTATCCATTTCCCAAAATTCAATGGGCAACCCATACATCCTAATTTAGACTGGTACTAGGGATTGATTTACATTTTTAGGTGCAAAGCCTTCATACCAATGATTAAGGAAGAGTCTCGCTCTTCCCATAAATCAAGGGCCTCCTTTTATAATTCTATCTCTTTCCTCCCTGGAACAAAAGATGGTTAGGAATAAACCTTTGGGAAGAAATGATAGACTCACTCTTGGAGACTTCCAACTCCTATCACTTCATTTTGTCAAGGCCAAAGCCCCTGGCCAAGACCCAGTAAATTTACCAAAAAATGTTGTATCTTTAAGGAATGGGGATCACCTCTTTGTGAGGTCTCACTAACCTCTACGAATAGGGATGAATTTAAGGATTTAGCTATAAATCAGTCCATGGGAAGGAAACTATAACTCAAAATCTACTAAAATTTACTAGAATATCCTATAGTGATTATAATATTTGATTAAAAAACTATAATAATTTGCATTTAAAAATTCTAAGATAAAGAAGGGGAGAAGGAAATTTAGCTAAAAAATTATATGCCTAGACAGAATGTCTTGCCTCATTGATGCTCTATCCCTCCATTGCTCCTCCCATCATCTGAACCTTGGTTGACATATATTTACAATTTTTTTTTTCGCAACTTGAAAAATCGTTGACATATATTTACAATTTTGTTTATTTGCAACTTGAAAAATCATCACTGCCCTTGTTTCGGATGGCTGACTTCACAGGACCGTATCTCCCTCAATATTGCTTATAGTCCTTCATATGATCACTCATTTTAAAGCTCTTCAAATCTATACAATAGATTGGTCCAAGAATCATTTGAGTCAAATAACTTTTCATAAAGATATGACTCTTAAAAGATGAGATGTTTTTTAGAAAAGAATTGCCCTAACCCTACCTTAGTTTCAAATGACTATCTTCACATGGTCATATCTCCTTCAATACTGCTTGTATTCTTTCGAATAAGCTTTTTAAAATCTGCACAAAATGACACAATAATCGTTTCAATCAAACTACTCTACGCAAAAATATAACTATAAAATATTGTTTGTTTTTTAAAAAAATTTACCCTAACTCGACTCATTTTAAATGAATCAAATTTAATTATTTTAAAATTATTCATTTATACCAAAACATAAGTCATCATATCAAAAACTCCATAAAATTTAAACTAGCTTAGATATAAAGAATATATATCTAAAAACATCGAGAGTTATCAATCTCGAGGCGCCTATCTCATTTCTTGGGGGTGTGATCTTCAAGATAGGCGCCTCGGGATTGATAACTCTCGACGTTTTTAGATATATATCCTTTATATCTAAGCTAATTTATTAAACAGTTGCAACGGTTGGTTAGTCGGTTGTTTTAGTTTAAATATTTTAAATGTTTACAAAAATTGGTTAGTCGGTTGTTTTAGTTTAAATATTTTAAATATTTTTGTTAATGTCGGCTTTTTTAATAATTTTTTTTTTTTTTTTTACGGCGTGACATGTATGACCTCTTTGCCTCCCACCCCCCTGTCTGCCATTGTAGGAATGCCTCTCGGCCTAATAAACTAAGGTGAATAACATTAATATTCCAAAAACCAAGCAATTTTTCATTATATAATAATACTTATATATATTTATATATATATAAATAAACTATAATTTTTATAATTATCGGTGATGTGCCCCAAGTTCAATCCCCACGTTGGATGTTTATAAGAAGTATTACTTAATTTATATATATATATATAATTTTTATTTTATTTTATTTAGGTCAGTGTGAGAAATCCCTATGAGAGATGTTGAGGGCTAGGCATCTCCGTCCCAATCATGACTCTAATAAGGGTGGGTGTTGAGCTTATCAATCGAGCCAAACACAACCATATACACACCCCCCCTGTCACACACTCGCCCACGTCGCAGTTTGGTCCTTGGACCTCCTGAAGAAGAGCCAAAGCTTAGATCGTTGCGCTATCCCTTGAGGAAAAAACTTTTAGGATAGAAAGAAACCTTGAGAGCCGCTCTTAGGTGGCCGACAATGTCGTCCCATTAGGGTATACCACTATCTAGAGGAAAGCCACAAGAGATTTTTTATGTTCCCTTTCACATTGCAAAGGTTTGAACTGTGGATCTCCTATTCAACAGGTCAGTCTCGCCTTCTCCACTTGTGCTACAAAGGCAGACAAACTCTTAAGGTAGAGAGAAAATCTCGAAAGCTACTCAGGTGGCTGATAATGTCATCCCATCTAGGTATACCACTATTTAAAGAAAAGCCACAGGAGATTTTTTGTGTCTCCCATCACATCACAAAGGTTTGAACCGTGGACCTCCCATTCATTGGGGCTAGACTTGCCTTCTATTATTTTTTATTTATTTTTATTTTTTAATACATAAGAGGATCGATAACATCAGTAAATGTTGTCACTCTATTGTTTTTATTCATTTTTATTTTTTTAATACATGAGAGGATCGAGAACATCATTAAATGTCGTCACTATAAATTTTAGTCTTTCGGGTTAGACGAAATCAATTAGACCCCTACTCTTAGAGGGAATCGATAACATCACTAAATGTTGTCATTATAAATTCTAGTTTGTTGGATTAGATGAAATCAATCGAACACCGACCCTTCAGAGCGAAGTAGGGTAGCCAACTAAAAAACATTCGTCTGCTACTATTCAAAGTATCCCATTCTAGGTGCACTGTAGTTTAAATTTTTTCTTTTGTGAGTAAATACTTCTTATACACATCCGCCGTCGAGAACATCATTAAATGTCATCACTATAAATTTTAGTCTGTCAGGTTAGACGAAATCAATTGGACCCCTACCCTCAGAGGGAATCGATAACATCACTAAATGTTGTCATTATAAATTCTAGTTTGTTGGGTTAGATGAAATCAACCGAACATCGACCCTTCAGAGCGAAGTAAGGTAGCCAACTAACAAACATTCATCTGCTACTATTCAACGTATCCCATTCTAGGTGCATTGTAGTTTAATTTTTTTTTTGAGTAAATACTTCTTATACACATCCGCCGTGGGGATTGAACCTGGATCACATCTAATTTTTTTTTAGAGTAAATACTTCTTATACACATCCGTCGTGGGGATGTACCCGGATCACATCATCGATAATGCAAGTGGCATCCTTGTTGGTAGACCAGCACACATGGATTTAAATTTTAAACCTTTGAAAAAATAAAAACCCTAACCAATGCACTATCCTTATAATTTTAAATAAAATAGTCTCAAGGGGACAACATAACGTTCAGGTTTTGGCTCTTGTTTGGGAGGTCCAAGTTTCAATATAATCCTCTTTGGATGCCGAAAGAGGAAAATCAACAGTGGACCAGGACTTCAGAAGATGAGCATGGGGCTATCACGCAATATGGAGAAGAGTTGTTAAGCCTTTGCAGCATAAACAACTTGATTATTTGCAATGGGATGAACAAATGGAAAAATTCATGAAAGTATACATGCAAAACATATAAGGGATAAAGTGTAATAGACTATGTAATATGCTCACAAAATTACATACCAAAAATAGAGGAGCTAGAAGTGGAAGATTCTCCAGTGGAACTTAAGTCAGATCACAACCCAATTGTTATGAAACTTCGAATGCATGGAGACAAACCAAGGAAAATAGACTTGCAAGGCAATCAAAATAAATATCCTCACAAGGGAAACATTCTCTTAACAGATGAAAATCGATAAAATTTTAGAGCAGTATTAATTAACAAGTTATAGGAAAGGGAAGAACTACCTCACAGTAGCAGAGATTACAGTAAGAGTGAATGGTTAATGCATATTATCCAAGAAGCTTTAAACAAATGCAAGAGAGCTAAACCTAAAAAGAAAGAAAGAAATAGCTTCCCAACCAACCCATGGTTCGATGAAGATTGCAAAAAAACACGAAGATTACTAAAGGAACCAACGGGTAAAACAAGAGCAAACAGAAAAGCATATGAGAAACTGGTAAGGGAAAAAAAAGAAGAATACACTAGAACAAGGAGGAAATACGGGTAAAACAAGAGCAAACAGAAAAGCATATGAGAAACTGGTAAGGGAAAGAAGAAGAAGAATACACTAGAACAAGGAGGAAATAATTGATTTACTTAGGAAAACATGAACCAAAGAAATTTTGGAAGGAACTAAACGTGAAAAGTATGCAAACTGAAAATAAAATAACAGTTAATCAGTGGTTGGAGTATTCAAAACAATTGTATCAGCGTAGTAACCAGCAAGAGACACCTCGTACTATCATTGTCAAGAAATAACTTTTCACAAATGAAGACATTATTCAAGGGATAAAAAAGTTAGCAACTGGTAAAGCCCGTGATATAGACAATCTTCAGGCAGAGCATATAAAATGGGGGGTAGATATCCTGTCATCGCAGATCAAGAAATTTTCAATGAGGTCATACAAAATGGCTTCCCTACCAAGTGGACAACTAGTGTGACCATTCATTTGTTTAAAAGTGGATATGTAAATAATCCTTCAAACTATTGAACTATCATGATCAACCCTCTCTTTGAAAAGTTGTTTGGGAGTATGATAGAGCGTAGAATCAACATATGGGCAGAAGAACAGGGAAAGAGAGCAAAGGGGCAAGCAGGGTTTAGGCCCAAGCACTCAACTATTGATCACTATATCACGCTCAAACACATAGTGGAAAAAATATGGGACAAAAAAGAGGAGGCTTTTTGTTGTTTTGTAGACTTCAAAAAGGCATTTGACACAATGCCAAGGAAAAAATTATGGAGTAGAATGGAAGAGCTAGAGGTTCCAATTCACTACAAGGCAGCAGTCCACAGACTATATGAACATGTAAAGGAAAATTCAGAACACAGGCAGGGTTATCTGAATGTTTTGATAGTGACATAGGTGTATCTCCGACCTTATTTGGGCTGTACATTGACAAGTTAGAAAAATGGATAAACAAATTTGGGGGAGAGGGTGTGCACTTAGCTAAATATGTGGTAAAACTCCTCATGTATGAGGACGATGTAATTCTTGTGGCCAAAATAGCCAAAGATCTAGAAGATCACCTTTGAGCTCTAGAACTCTTTTGTGAGGAATTTGGGATGTAGGTGAACACGAGCAAAACAAAAATTATGATTTTTTCAACAAAAAAGAAGAAGCAACAACTCGAATTTCAATTTGCAGGAGAACCGCTTGAGGTAGTAGTAGAATACAAATACCTGGGCATAGACTTTCATGACAAACTTAATTGGAATACATGTAGGATGAAAATAACTCAAAGTGGTTGGAGAGCACTATATGCACTTCAAAACAGGTGTAGAAATGTCGAGTTGTGGGATTGGAAGACCACCAAGGTCTTATTTGGCCTACTTGTTACACCGATTTTGTTGTATGGTTGTGAGGTGTGGGCTAGTGGCACAACAAATACAAAATGGAGGCAAATAGAAAGGATTCAAAAATATTTAATCACAAAATTTTTCAAAATTAAGGCCACAACCCCTTATGAAATTATTATAGCTGAAACTGGAATGTTCCCTTTAAAAGCAATTGCTATGACCAAGTTGTTATGTTACTTGAAAAAAAACAGAAAACATGAAAAATAACATATGGCCTAGAGCAACTAGGGACGAAGAGTTGCATAGGCGGAAGAATACATGGATGAAACAAAATAAGAAATGGATGAAATGTTGGGAAATCAACATAAATGAATGCCCAAATGTCAACAAAGACATAAAAAATTATGTGAATGAAAAGTTTAGAAGTGAAATGTGGAAAAATGCAAGCAGGAAAAGACAATATTATATTGCAAAGTTTAACCCAACGTATGACCACAAGGAAAAAACATATATAGGTGCTGAAATCAAGTGGAAGGAAAAAATCCTCATTGCTCAAATAAGGACTAGCTCTAATAGGCTTAGATGTGCAACAGGGAGATTGACAACGCCCAAAGAACAATGGGAAGAAAGGATATACACTCTATGCAACACAGAGGCAGTAGAGACAGAGGAACACTTCATCTATAAATACTCGAGTTTTTCAAATGTTTGTGACAAATACAAAGAAACACTTGGGAACGAGTCTATGACAGAGTTATTTGAAGACAGTAAAATAAAAAAAGTTGGGGAATTGCTAACCCAAATCAAACACTTGGGAACGAGTCTATGACAGAGTTATTTGAAGACAATAAAATAAAAAAAGTTAGGGAATTGCTAACCCAAATCAGCAGGAGAAGGAACAACCTTCTCAAAGATATTAAAGATCATATGATATGACTTGAGCAATTGTATTTCCATATTTGAGGTCCCATAGACCATATTTGGGTCTCGCGGACGTAATTAAAATCTTTCATTTCAAGCCGCGACGTGGGTAAGTGTGTGAGGGGGTGGATGTGTGATTGTTGTTTGTTAAATTCCCTATTGATAAACATAACTACGACTTTAGGAGGAGTCATGGTTGGAAGCAACCTACCCAACTGTGTACCTTGGTTGTTGGATTTCTCACACTAACCAAATCAAAAAAAAATTAAATAAAATATATGAGAAGTATACATCTCCTAGTGTATGACTAAACAGCCACAACCGTTACCCAAAAAAAACAAGCGAAAATAAAGCAATATTTTTTAAAAGCTGAGGAAATTGAAAATTATATGCCAATGTCAAAACCCTAAATGTGTAGTCAACATGCGTTTCCCGGTCGATTCTCTTGATTCAAACCAGGGGAAAGCTTTTTCTGTAAAACATTCGTACCAACAAAACGAAAACAAAGCGTGCCACTAGCCCTTCATACTTATACCTGTGGTATTATAGCCGTTTTAGGTTCAAAGCTCCGAACTTGACCGTGCACTCCACTATATTCCAATAAAATCATCCTCCTGCAGGCAGGTTCGAAGGCTTAGTGGCGCTTGTCGAACAGTATAGACCAGCTCACAATGGCGGCGGCTGCATTCGGCGCTTCGGCTTCTTGTGATCTATCGAAGAGATCCACCATTGCCTCGCACCCGTTCAAAACCCTCGCAAAACCCTGGGGGAGTTCGGACGCGTTTGTCGCTACCCGCGTTTCAATACCGCGACGTCTGAGAGTTGAGAAACTCTTAAAGCATTGTCGGGCGGCGGCGACCGAAAGAGCTTCGGCGGCGGTGTCGCCTCCCCCTCGCAGCAGCAACACATTCAAGCACTGCTTCACCAAAAAGAGGGACGGCTTCATGTACTGTGAAGGCGTGAGGTTGCAGGACGTCCTCGACATGATGGAGCGGAGGCCTTTCTATCTTTACAGCAAAGCTCAGATCACCAGAAATTATCAGGCCTACGAGACCGCCCTGCAGGGCTTGGATTCCATTATTGGCTACGCGATTAAAGCCAATAATAATTTAAAAATCTTACAGCATTTGAGGAGTCTGGGGTCCGGAGCGGTTCTCGTGAGTGGAAATGAGCTAAGATTGGCTCTTAATGCAGGATTTGACCCTGCCAGGTCCGTTGTTTCTCGACATTTTTTTAATGCTTTAAATTACATATTTGCAGCCTTCATTTCTCCATGTTTTTTTTTTTTTTTAATGTTTTAAATTACATATTTTCAGTAGCTTAGCACGACAAACTCAGTCAACGCTTGCTATATCAGAGTGCCACTTCACTTTGTATTTCGCTATTCTTGGACGCTTGCGTGAGAATATTCTTCTTCTTTGTTAAATAAAGAGTATTTCGTTAGGGGAAAATACGATGGTCAAAATGGAGAAGACATAACTTGGCTTTGGGATTGCGCTTACTCGGCAAAGAAAGAATTGGAAATTAGTACATTTTAAAAGCTTTTTGTTTATCATTCCAAGAGATCTTAAGGATAGATTGAATATTCAATTGTCAGTAAAATCCAGTCATACGAGGAATTTCAGATAATTCAATCGAACAAAAGGTTTACTTTAAAAAACTTCAGCATTTTTCGTTATGAAATTCAGCAGGTCAGATTTAGTGCTCCTTCTTTACCTCTTCTCATTTAAAAGAATCAGGGTACAAAAGGCGAGAATACTCTGGTAATTTGGAATGGTAAATCCATTGATAGACATTAACATGAAAAAAAAAAGACGTTGTGAAAAATACTTCTCATCACAGGACCAATTTTTTTAATAGACATCAAAAAGAACACAAAAACATATATTAAATAAAGGAAGAACATCATTGAGATATCATTGAACTGAAATGTGCATCATTTATGTATTTAAAAAATATTATTATGTCTATATGTATGCCTACGCAGCATAGCCAGCTAACCTTAATTTAAGGAAAAATTGACTAGCAGAAAAGTAACAGTAAGGGCTTGGAGATGCTGGAGCTTCATGGATGCTTTATTGGTTTAACATTGAAACTCTAAAAAGATCAGGAATAACAATCCAATAAAATAGGTTGAAGACAGCTGCAAGCTTACTATAGCGGTAAGGGCTTTGGCCTTTTTGAAGACAGCTGCAAGCTTACTGTAGTGGGAAGGGCTTTGGCCTCTCTTTGAGAGGTCCAAGGTTCAAACCCCACTCAGTATGAAGGGACTGAGACCCCTCATAAAAAACCTGTAACCTATTAAGAAAAAAGTAGGTTGAAGACATAAAGGTTCATAAAAATAAAAAAATCCAATGTCACGCATCTTTGTATTTGGAACAAAGTTGAAGTGTATGCATAGAAGTCTTTACGTTGCACTACGTTAGGCACTGCAGATTTTGCCCTTTCAAATTTTGTGGTCATTGACTCATTACCATAAAAGAAGGCCTTGATGCAAAAGACACATGCAAAATGAGATTTCTTGAGCTCCAATTCTAAGACGTTGCTTCCACCAAGTGGCTGGAAGGTACTGAATCATCCATTGCTGGTTGAGTTTCATTTGTATGCCAAATCGGAGTGCGACCCATTCATTTGCCATCCATGACTTATAATTTAACATTCTTGTGTTGCAATTCCCTTGCCAATCTTTCCACCAATTTTTGGGTGCGGAAAGTTTATCAAGCATAATATTTTGAATTTAGTATAAGTTTCATTTGAAGAGAATAAATCAGGCATTCAGCTGAGCCAAAGCAATCAATCATGGCACCTTTGCAAAGGGGCACTTAATAGAAACCTGTTTCACAAGGTTTGGGTTTGGGTGTGTGTTTGAATTAGGCAAGATGAAATTTGGAACATTTTTTTTGAAATAAGTTATATATGGCTTTTATTGGGGGCCACTCCCATCATCAAACCATTACATTTGCTATTAGGTAAATAAGACCTTATCTAACTTCCTTTTCTATCAAAGATACCCTTCATCTTCCTCAAACTACTATGTTTCCTGTATCAACTCTTTGATATCATTTTCATTAAAAGATAAAATATCCCTTGACGAATTATTTTTGAAATATTGAAATTTGCCAAGTGATTGGCTAAATTGTCTACTACCCTATCAACTTCTTTATAGATTTGCAAACATTTCCAAGATAGTGCCTCCAACAATAGTTGATGGACATAAAAAATAATGTTATTGTTGATCTAATCCCCACATCAACTTTTCTTGACAACATTATTAAAAATTTGTGAATTCCCTCAATCGAAATATATCTCCCATCTTTTTTCAATTACATTCTTGATCCATGCAAAAAGTCAGACTAGAGTCAAGCTCAACAGGGTCTTCTTTCCCCGCTGATTTCGCCAAGCCCGTTCCCTTGGCTGTGGTTTCGCTAGATAGTAGATAGGGACAGTGGGAATCTCGTTAATCCATTCATGCGCGTCACTAATTAGATGACGAGGCATTTGGCTACCTTAAGAGAGTCATAGTTACTCCCGCCGTTTACCCGCGCTTGGTTGAATTTCTTCACTTTGACATTCAGAGCACTGGGCAGAAATCACATTGCGTTAGTATTTGTGGATACCGTCACAATGCTTTGTTTTAATTAAACAGTTGAATTCCCCTTGTCTGTACTAGTTTTGAGTTGACTAGTTGTTGCCTAGGGAAAGCCCCCTATGAGGGGGGCGCCTTGTGTCTGTTGCACAACCAACATGCAACAACCCGCCCTTGCCACACTAGCAACCTACCTTTGTCGCAATAGCAACTCAAGTAGACCATTGAAAACCGCTAAGTTTGGGGTGCAGACCCCTAGGCCCAGCCCTCAGAGCCAATCCTTTTCCCGAAGTTACGGATCCGCTTTGCCGACTTCCCTTACCTACATTTTTCTATTGACCAGAGGCTGTTCACCTTGGAGACCTGTTGTTGAGAAATGTAGCTCGGACAGGGACTTCTTGCACATGCTTCAGTATGAACATGCTAGAAGTGGTTCGAGACATTTCTAATTCTATTTTGAAATTCACTTAAGTGATTTTCTATTTTTAAGTTCACTTAAGTGATTTTATTTTGTAATTCACTTAAGTGATTCTATTTTGAAATTCACTTAAGTGATTTTCTATTTTTAAGTTCACTTAAGTGATTCTATTTTGTAATTCACTTAAGTGATTTTTTATTTTTAAGTTCACTTAAGTGATTCTATTTTGTAATTCACTTAAGTGATTCTATTTTGAAATTCACTTAGGTGATTTTCTATTTTTAACCTTACATCTCAAGATGAGATGAGATCTAATCTTAGGGTTAGAGAGATTAGGGTTACCTTTTTCAAAGAAAAAAGGAGAAGGTCAAGAGTTTTTTTTACACACAGAAAGAAGAGAAGGAGAACAAATTGCTGAAGGAAAAACTGCAAGCTTAGGAGGAGAAGACCAGAAAGGCAACAAGAGACCAGGGTGTCCTGCTGTAGCTGTAGCCTCCTTTATTTTGTAATATTTCAGGTTCAGAAATATATTTAACTTCCGCTGTTCACGCTGTTTATTTTTTCAGCCATCTGTGTGACTGTTGCATGTTTAATTAAATTAATTTCATATCTGATTTTATTTAGAAATATAGAGCAACAGTTATCTAGGGTTAGGAAAATTTACATGGTATCATAGCTAGGTTCTGTGATTGAGACCCTCAAGGGTTTACAACAGTAGATCACTGCTGGATATTAAAAAAAAAAAGCAGTTAGAGGGTTTCATATTTTTTGCTTGAAGGACTAAGCTTATGTCCAGGATAGTATTTTAAGTCATTCATATCAGATCTGAAAGTTTGTGCAGTAGATCTCAGATATGGCAACAACCAGCCTCAGATTTGAGGATAGATTGGAAGGTGCCTCAAATTTCTTGCCCTAGCAAGTTAGGGTAATGTTCTTTTTGGAAGAGAATGATCTCTGGGATATTGTCAAGGATGATGTGACTTTGCCTACAGATCTGCAACAATTGGTAGCTTACAAAAAGAAGGAAGTGAAGGCCAAGCGGATGATCTTGGATGCAGTGAAGGATCACCTGATTCCTCACATATCTGAGAAGACTAAGGCAAAAGGAGATGTTTGATGCCTTGGTTAGCCTCTACCAGAGCGAGAACATAAACAGGAAGATGATAGTGCTGAACAAACTCAGATCTATGGAGATGACCAGATCTGACACCGTTACCAATTACCTGTTGAAGATCACGCAGATCCGTGATCAACTGGCAGCAGTTGGGGAGAAGGTTGAAGACACAAAGTTGGTGAACGTGGCACTTAATGGTTTCTTAGCTTCATGGGAACCATTTGTCAAAGGCATCTGTGCTCGTGAGAACCTTCCCAACTTTGAGAAACTGTGGGATGATTTCATCCAGGAGGAGACTCGGATGGAGTCAAAGGCCAGCAAGAAAGGTGGTGACGATAACCTAGCTCTCTTTGGGCAAACCAAAAGAAGGGCAAAGGTAAAGGACCCAACAAGGGTAAGGTAAAGAATGAGGAGTCAACCTCACAATCAGGATAGGACTTGAGCAAGATCAAGTGCTTCATTTGTCATAAGCATGGCCATTATGCATCATAGTGTCCAGACAAGAAGGGCAAAGGTAAGCAGCAGCAGACGCAGGTAGTAGCCTCTGCAGAAACTCAGATGAGCGAGTTTGCTAACAAATTCGAGAAGGATTTCTCATTAGTCTCTTGCCTTTCTACCAACACGGTTCCAAGAAATGCTTGGTATATGGATAGTGGGGCATCTCGACACATGACATCAACCCGACAATGTTTTACCAGTCTACAAGAGCAGGACTCAGGGGTTCAGGTTGAGCTTGGTGATGATATATGATATCCAGTTTCAGGAATTGGTACCATTCCTTTTCGACTCCAGTCAGGGAACTCTTTAGACTTTGATGATGTTTTGTTTGTTCCAGGTCTCAAGAAGAACTTGCTTTCAGTTTCGGTTATGGAGGATAAGGGTTATGCAGTGGAGTTTGAGAAGCAACATGTCCTTATTAGACCAAAAGAATCTAGCCCGGAAACAACACAAGTGATAGGGGTTAGAGAAGGTAGTCTATACAGGTTGCAGGGTGAACCTGTTCGAGCCCTAGTTCATAGCAGTAATAGTTTGTGTGAGTTGTGGCACAAGAGGATGGGGCACCTGCATCATAGAGCGTTGCCTATTTTGAGGGAGATAGTCATAGGTCTTCAAGAGTTCAACATTGAGCAACAGGGAGTATGCAGAGGGTGCACGCTTGGCAAGCATGCCAAGGTTGTTTTCCCAAACAATGAGCATAGGTCTAAGGAGATACTAGATCTAGTACATTCGGATGTTTGTGGACCGATGTTAGTAGCATCAATTTCAGGTAGCATGTACTATGTTTCCTTTATTGATGATTTCTCTCGCAAGACATGGATCTACTTCTTAAAGACCAAGGATGAAGTCTTTAGCAGGTTTTAGGAGTTTAAATATCTAGTTGAGAACTAGACAAAGAAGAAGATCAAGGTCTTGAGACTAGACAATGGGGGTGAATATACCTCCAAGGAGTTTGATGGTTTTTGCAAGCAGGCAGGAATCAAGAGGAAGTTGACTGTTCCATACAACCCACAACAGAATGGGGTTGCAGAGCGAAAGAATCGATCCATCAAAGGGGCTGCTAGGGCCATGATTCATGACCAGGGCTTGTCGATGTTTCTTTGGGCAGAAGCATGCAACACAACAGTGTACATCCAGAACGGGTGTCCTCACAGGATCTTGGAGGACAAGACACTAGAGGAGGCATTCACTGGTGTGAAACCAGAGGTGAGTCATTTCCGCATCTTTGGATGTCCAGTTTATATCCATGTTCCGGTAGAGAAAAGGACCAAGTTGGAGCCCTCCAGTAGAAAGGGTTTATTTGTAGGTTACAGTGAGACTTCAAAATATTACAGTGTTTATATTCCAGAGAAGACAAAGACAGTATTGAGTAGGGATGTAAAGTTTGAGGAGGATGTTGCATCTAGGAAGTCCCATGAGCCTATTCCAGTGATAGAGAATGAGGAGCAGGACAAAGGTTGAGCCAGGGTCACCAAAGACACCAGTGGTTTCCAGTTTAGGACAACAACCTTCAGGTGAGGAGGAGGAGACATTAGCCCCTTCCTGTTATATCAGGAGACCTGGATGGCTTACACAGACATTGAGGGATGCTCATGAGTATGTTGACGCTCCTAGTAGCATGATTAGGGAGAGCAGACCTCCAAGGAAATTTTCAAACTACATGGCATTGATGATTAACATCATAAATTCAAAGCCTTCCAGTTTTCAGGAGGAAATAGACCAACAGGTTTGGCAGGATGCCATGGGGGAGGAGTACACCTCCATCATGAAGAATGATGTTTGGGACATAGTGCCTGTTGGTTACGAATCTGCCATGAGGAAATGATTTGTTGTTAATGCGCCCAGATTCGCCCACCAGATTGAAAGGCCGGAAGGAAGGAATGCCTTCCGAGCCAATCTCTGGAGAAGGCCGGCTCCTATGGGGGTTAAGATAAGAGTGCAGGAAAGAGATAAAAAGGTACAGATGGAGATAAAAGGGTACAGAAAGAGATAAAAGTGCAGAAAGAAATTCCAAATGTGATTGGAGTTGGGTGGGGGGAATAAGCAGCACGACAACGAATCAATCACCACTACTAACAACATTCATCTACAAACACACATCGAAACTACAGCTATTAGCGATCCCATGTATCCTCTATCTATGCATTCCAGGAATACCTGGCCATCAAATGCTTGGAGTCCAGAGTTCAGTACAACAGCAAGCAATGACACAAGAAACATGAGGCAGAAATGACAAGGAGAGGCAGCATGCAAGATAAAAGACAATAAGCAGAGCCAAGTATGTGTCTGTATTTGAGGCAAACGCACAGCTACAATTGTTCCCTAGCAGTATATTCCCCTTCCACCACCTACATTGAAAATGTGGTGGGTATTTATAGCCCCAGGTTCCCTCCAGATTACATTCATGGGCACAAAGTCCCAGACAAGACAGTAGCTGACACGAGCGGCTGAGGAGCTGCTGATGTTGACTTCTGTCGGGCCAGACTGTCCTTGTAGCATGGTGTCCCTGAAGGCGGTACAACTACGTGGCAGCGTGTTGGGTCAAGTCTTTGGTCAACAGGAACGCGGGTAGGTGCGGCAGGTGGCACTTCACATCGGCTTTAAATGTTGACAACTGGCGCCGGTAGTGTAGCCCATGCTCTGTCCTTGCGCGGTCAAGTCTTGGCTCGAGTCCCGAAGTTGGACACTTGTCGGATGCTGATGAATGACACGTGTCTGCCTTGAAAGGTAGTTTATCCAACTTTGCCCGGAATCTGAGCGTTGTCAGGTTGCGCAGGTAGAAAACAGCGCAGTTGGGGAGGCCTCCGTGCCTTAGTCGATTTCTGAGTTTGTTTTCCCAACTGCGCACCGGTCAGAGGGCGCACCCCGACTTCGCTGCGAAGTCGGGTTGCGCACCGGCACATTGCTGTCTTCTTTGCTGTTCGGACTGCGCACTAAGAGGCGGGCGCATCCCGACTTCACTGCGAAGTCGGGTTGCGCCCCAACACTTAGTCATTTTTCTGCTGCACTGCGTCCCTAGTGCGCCCAGGAAGAAGGGCGCACTCCGACTTCGCTGCGAAGTAGGGTTGCGCCCCAGCACTTAGTCAAATTTCGCTCATTTTCCTGTTCTGTCGCACTTCGCACTGTCCCTACTGCGCTCCAACTGGAGGGCGCACTCCGACTTCGCTGCGAAGTCGGGTTGCGCCCTGACACTTAGTCATTTTCAGGGAACACTTGCTGGAACTTTAAGAAACTGAAAACATGGCACCCCGTGCAAAATGTGGCAACAATGCCAAGACCAGAGGGGAAGTCAATTGTGAGTTCCAGGTGGCTCTACAAAATTAGGCATGCTGTAGATGGCAGCATCGAGAAGTTCAAGGCAAGGTTTGTGCCGAGAGGGTTCTCCCAGAAAGAGGGAGTGGATTATGAGGAGACTTTTGCTCCAGTCGCCAAATACACTTCCATTAGAGCAGTTATGTCTTTAGCCTTATCTATGGGATGGCGGATTCATCAAATGGATGTGAAGACAACTTTCCTTAATGGGATCATTGAGGAAGAAGTGTACATAGAGCAGCTTGAGGGCTTTGAGGTAAATGGGAAGGAGTCCGATGTTTGTAGGCTAAATAAAGCCTTATATGGACTCAAGCAGGTGCCGAGAGCATGGCATTCCAGGATAGATGGATACTTGTAGAATGTGGGCTTCGCCAAAAGTGATGCAGATCCTAATCTATATTTTGTTGGGACTGATCTACTCATTTTGGTGCTATATGTAGATGACTTGTTTCTTACAGGTGCAAAGAAGCTCATTGCAGGGTGCAAAGCAGATATGGCAGCTGAGTTTGAGATGAAGGACATTGGCATGATGCATTACTTCTTGGGTTTGGAGGTTTGGTAGAGACCAGGGGAGATATTCCTTGGGCAGGGTAAGTATGCAGTTGAGATCTTGAAGAGGTTTCAGATGGAGGATTGCAAACCTATGGCCACACCCATGATCACTAACTGACAGCTTCAGAGTCAGAATTGGTGGACCCTACGTTGTACAGGCAACTGATAGGATCCTTGATGTATTTGGTCAACACTCGACCAAATATATGTTTTGTCCATACCAAATATATGTTTTGCATTGGACACCTTGAGTCAGTTCATGGTGGAGCCAAGGCATGAGCATTGGGTAGCAGCAAAACATGTGCTCAGATACTTGAGGGGCACGATGGAGTATGGTCTAAGATATCTTGGAGTTGGTGAAGTGAGGTTGCAGGGGTATACAAACTCAGATTGGGCAAGCAATGTAGCAGATAGGAAGAGCACCTCAGGGTGTTGCTTTAGCTTGGGATCAAGCATGATATCCTAGTTCAGGAGGAAGCAGATTTTTGTGGCACTTAGCTCAACAGAGGCCTAAACATGGCAGCCAATATTGCTAGTTGTGAGGCCATCTGGCTTCGCAATTTGCTTAAAGTATTGATTGACAAGGATTTGGATCCCACGGTGATATACTGTGATAATCAGAGTAGTATCAAACTCTCTGAGAATCTAGTATTTCATGAAAAGTCCAAACACATAGACATCAAATATCACTTCATACGAGACAAGATTTAGAAGGGAGCCGTAAAGCTCTAGTATATTCCCACGAATTAGCAGGTAGATGATATTCTGACCAAGCCCTTAGTGAAAAGGAAGTTTGAAGCATTCAGAGACAAACTTGGATTGGTGCATAATTCCTTCCTCGCTAAGAGGGAGTGTTGAGAAATGTAGCTCGGATAGGAACTTCTTGCATAGGCTTTAGTATGAACGTGCTAGAAGTGGTTCAAGACATTTCTAATTCTATTTTGAAATTCACTTAAGTGATTTTCTATTTTTAAGTTCACTTAAGTGATTCTATTTTGTAATTCACTTAAGTGATTCTATTTTGAAATTCACTTTAGTGATTTTCTTTTTTTAACCTTACTTCTCAAGATGAGATGAGATCTAATCTTAGGGTTAGAGAGATTAGGGTTACCTTTTTCAAGGATAAAGGGAGAAGGTCAAGATTTGTTTTTACACACAAAAAGAACAGAAGGAGAACAGACTGCTGAAGGAAAAACTGCAAGCTTAGGAGGAGAAGAACAGTGAAATTGCTGGCTAGAAAGGCAGCAAGAGAGCAGGGTGTCCTTTTGTAGCTGTAGCCTCCTTTATTTTGTAATATTTTAGGTTCAGAAATATATTTAACTTCCGCTGTTCATGCTGTTTATTTTTCCAGCATCTGTGTTACTGTTGCATGTTTAAATAAATTAATTTCAGATCTGATTTTATTTAGAAATATAGAGCAGCAATTATCTAGGGTTAGGAAAATTTACACCTATGTGATATTTAGTATGAATGGGCGAGAACGATACTTGGTCCTCTAGATTTTCAAGGGTTGTTGAGGGCTCATCAAATATGACATGACATGTAGTGCTCTTCTGGTGATAGGACCCTATCTTTGTGTGAACCAATTTTAGGGTAGGCTGTTAAAAAGGAAATATAACTCTTCCCAGGGCCCCTGTTGATGTCTTCAAATTTCCTAATGTTGTTGTTTGCCACCATGTCTTGGCTTTGGAATATTAACCCGATTCCCTTTCGATGCTCGCGTGGAGTGCGCCCTTGAAACAGGGCTTCCCCATCTCTTAGGATCGACTAACCCATGTCCAAGTGCTGTTCACATGGAACCTTTCCCCACTTCAATCTTCAAAGTTCTCATTTGAATATTTGCTACTACCACCAAGATTTCCATTGAGGGCTTGTCTACTTGGGCTCATGCCTGAGGTTTCTCAATGACCCTTGTGTCCTCCTCAACGAAGCCTAGCACTTTTCCTCGATGGCGGAGTATAGGTCATGCACTTCAACTCCATCCATTTTCGAGGCTAGTTGATTTAATGAGTTGTTATACACTCCTTAGTGGTTTTCGACTCTTATGACCATTGTCATGTTGTCTCAAGTCTGTAGTTTGGCATCGTAACTTTGCTTTTGGTTCATCTCGCATAGACAATTCTTCTTACCAAAAGTGGCCCATTTGGAGCTCTTGATTATGTGGCACAACTCAATAGAGCAGCTATGCTGTCTTACCTATTTAATGTTTGAAAATGGGTTTAGGGTGTTACACCCATGATACCTCTAATCATTTGCTTTACTTGATTTGCTTTACTTGATAAAGCTTGCACAACCTAGCCTTTGCATAGTTGTCAGTTGAATTTCCATATGATCTTGAATAAGTGAGGAGAATTTTGCCTTCATTATTTTGGAAAAAACACCACCTCTGCTAGCTTTCTGTGGTTTTGCTTTGGAAGCACCATCAAAATTGATTTTGATGAACCCAACTTCTGGACATTTCTATTTTATCATAGATCAACACAAATCATTTTTGTTAGCTCCATTGTTGCAAATGATCCTTGCATGTATATTCAAATCTTGAAACCACGAGGCAAGCACCTCTTTATCTTGTAACCATGCTTGCATACATTTTGCAAGAGAGGGAAAAATACAATCCTAAACTTGGGTATGATTATGAGATTTGCTTTATAAATTCTTTTATTGCTTTCAAGCCGTAGATTCTAAAAAATAATAAGACCAATCCGCCATAGAGCATAATGCTTTAGTTTTGAAACAATGAATCCAACATTTTATCAACTCTTTCAATGTTGATGAAACTACCCAATGTATTTTTATTTTTTGAAAAGTGCCCCTAAATGGTGTAAGTAGAGGGACAATAAAAAAGTAAACAATATGATGTTTCTAGATTCTTCTTACATAAGGCACACCTAAAATGTCCATGATTAAATTTTTTTTGCTTGGGATTGCTAACCAAAGGAATGTTGAGGCCTTATGGAGGGCCTCAAGTGACCAAACATTCTTCCAAGGGAAATATTTGGGAGTAGGAAATTTTGATTGCTCTAAAGCCTTATATCCCAACTTGATTGAGTATCCACCATCTTTTGATAGATTCCAAACCAACTCATCCTCCTATGTAAGAATGGGCAAATGCAACTCTTGAAGCATAATTTGGAGCTCATCCACTATTTGTTTGAGGTCCTTTTGCTCAACCAGATACATGATCTAAAATTGTTGCTTATATCTATATAATTTTTCACCTTTGAATCTCCACTAGCTAACCTTGCTCGAGTTAGCATATGCATTTTTGGATCATAAATAAGAGGATAAGGCTTCAACCAAGCATTAGACCAAAAATTTGCAGGATTCCCCTCATTGACTGGCAACCTATTATCTTTCTTGATCAATTGCAAACTCTTTAATATGAAGTTCCATGTTGCCAAGCCCACCAGTTAGGGTTTGTTTTGTAAACAATTTTAATGCATCAACAAATGCCTCTATATTATTGAAGTAACATTTTGAAGCCACTCTTTCCTTAATCTTGGAATAATCTCCAATGAAGTTTTGCCCCTAAACTTATAAGCCTACACTTTTTCAAACCTTCTCCATCATTATTCTTTCCTTTGCACACTCTATCCCACTTACGAAGAGGAAACCTAAATTTTTCCTCACATCCTTTCTAAAGGAAATCTTCAAACTTAGATGCTATACCTGCTAACAATCTTGAAAGTGACATCATACATATAGAGAAACATCATACATATAGAGATAGATTGCAAAGTAGTCTCAATGAGTTGTAGCCTTTCAACCATGGTTAAGAACTTGGCTTTCGAATTTGCTAGAAAAGAATTTATTCGATCCAAAATTGAGTCCCAAAACTCTTTTTCTTTCATTTATGAGCCAAATGAATACCCTGATTTATTGATGACAAATTTCTAACTTTAAACCCTAAAATGCCCGTAATAATCCATTGTAAATCTAGGGTAGTGTTAACGAAAAAGAACATGGATTTTGTATTATTAACCCACAGTCCAACAACCTTCCCATAGCATGATAGTATTGATCTAAACTCCATGGCCTTGCTTATTAAGTGATGACCCAAAATAAATTGTACAATCATCAAATTGGAGATGAGATTCGAAGGGACCATTTGTTGCAATTTAAACACCTTTGATTGTTCCTTCCATTTTTGCCTTTGAGAAAGCTCTCCGCAACCCCTCAACATTAACAATGAAGGGGATAAGGAGATAGTGGGTCACTTGTGTGGAGTCCATGGCATGATTCAAAGTATCTTGTAGGGGACCCATTGATCAAAATAAAAGTATTTTGGAGGGCTATAACATCTAATCCATTCACACCAACACTGATCAAAACCAATTTTTTTGAAAATATCATGTAGAAAACTCCAACAAACTCATATGCTTTGTTCATGTCTAATTTTATAAGCATATCTCGTTTTTTTTATGAAATGAAAAGAACAGATGGCCTCCTCTACAATGATTATGCCATCAAGAATTTGTTTAAAACGAACAAAACCACCTTGTTCCCCCCATGATAACACAATCTAGATTTCTTTTCAGTCTATGTGCTATAACTTTTGAAATTATCTTATAAATCATACAAAGGCTTCTTTGATGAAAGTTTTCAAAATATTCCTACCTTTATCGGAAACCAATCCAATAAAGGTGGCATCAATCTCACTTATTATGGCCTTCTCTTTCCTAGCCTCTTTAAACACAACCAACATATCGCTCTTCAACAAATCCTAAATTTTGTGAAGGAAAATTGCAGGAAATCCATCGAGGCCATGTGCCTTATTAGGGCAGAAAGAGAAAGCTGCCTCCTATAGCTCCTTCATGGAGATCTTCCTCATCAAGCTTTCCTTATGTCTTTGTGTAATAATCTATGGAATATTCTGCAAAAGCTTACGTTGAACTTCCTTAACTTGACCAACTTCTAAAAGAGTATCTTTATAATAATTAATTGCTTCCTTTCTAATATCTTCTTCTTCTTCTTCAATACTTCTTCTGTTTGGAGTAGTGTTAGCTTTTGATAATGTATGATATGGGAGAAAGCAATCACAAGATGTAAGATATGCAGAAAAGTAAGATAATGGAATTCTGCAAGAATGCTGAAATATGCTATTAATGGAAAGTTACAAAAATAGTACAATGCAATGTAATGGAGGAAATGAACACTCCAGAACTCTAATGGAAACTACATTGTACCTACTCACTACTCCATAGTAATCTCTCTCTTATGCTCTTTTCTCTATTCACTATGGGGCCTATATATAAGAAGATAAGTTACTTGGCCCTTACTCTTCCTAACTACCTTTCCTATGACTCATGTACAAGTGGACTCCTTGTACATTTACATCATTGCACATTGACACTTGTGCATTTATTACTTCTTCCTCAAGTAACTACTTAACCTAAGATAAACCCCTAATCTAATAATGTACCCAAGGTGGTACATTGACATGTACCTAAATAATGTAATATACTCTAACACCCCCTGTATTACATTATTTGGGTATTGAAGACTTTAGTCTTCAATATGGATCTTCAATCTGGTACTGGAATTTGTAGTCTCCTTCTCTGCTTACTGTAATCTGTTCAAGTAAGTAGTTAGCATCTTCATACAAGGTAGAGAAAGTTGTTGTTGAGGGTTCTTCTATTTCTCCAATTTGAATATGTCCATCTGGTTCAGTCTTTGTGGTTTCTTTTCTATTTGTATCTTCTTTGCTATGTTCTCTCCTAGCATACCTTTTCTTCCTTTTCCTCCTTCTCCTACGATTCTACATTGATACTAGTGGAATCTTTATTTCATGATGAGTTAGTCTATCATCACAATAATATTGATTTGTATTGCTAGTTTGCTTCATGTGTTGAGCAAGTACAAAAATAATTAATGATAGATAAATCATCAAACATTCCTCTGATGTGAATATAACTATTTTTTGTGTATTCCACCATGCTCTGAAGAGGACTTCATGAAGATAACCAATTAATGTTGCAAAGGTGCCTTATTTTGCCTCTTTAAGGAATAAGGAGAATCTTTCTTTATCGCTAGTAGATAGATACTTGTATCCTTCAAGGGTATCTATTAAGTTTTGGGAGTAAAATTCCACTTCATGAAATAGTTCCTCATTGTTAAAAGCATTTCTTAATATTTCATCCATATTTCTTCTTGATTGCCCTTGAGGTAGTATTCCTTAGAGTTTTGGAGATGGATCCTTTGATGTAGTCTAACTTATGACTCCCTAGTTTAAGGTATACTATGAATTTGATAAATCCTTTCAAGCTTAGGTTTTGTAGAAACCTTTATCTCTCCTAAAAGGATTGAATATATGATCAAACTTGATAAATCCTATTATTATCAAGTTTTGTAGAATTCCTTATGTCTCCCTAGTAGAGTATATTATAGACTTGATAAATTGCTTTGATAGTAGTCTTTGATTTGAATCCTTGTCTCCTAATTTAGAATATGCAATAAGTTTGATAAAGTGCTTAGCTAGTGATTAATTCTCCTTTTGAGTTGATTTTGTAATGTTTTGTAAATGATAATAATCAACTCCTACTTTCCCTTATTTCTCCTAATGAGCTTATGCACTTATCAATTTTGAAGAAGTTATTTATGGTTGGATTTCTTTTGTCTCTTTAATGTGAGTATGAGATAAATGTGATTAATTAATTCCAACTCTATATGTAAGCAATAGATTTGCTTCTCTATTCAATAATTTAATTTTCTAAATTCCAAGTATTTATAGTTTGGTGTAGTATGCCTTATAACTCCCTACTTTGGAATATTTAGAAAATAATGATAATAATATTTGCAAATTGATATTTTAATTTATCAAGGTTGACAACCTTATATCTCCTACTTGGTTATTTGCAAATATTATAATATGTATGTGCACTTCAAATATTATACCTTGAAATATGAACTTGCTTTATAACTTACTAGTGCTTGGTTGATTTGTATTACTCCAATGCAATAGTAAATTTAATCTTTATATGGTTCACCTTATAACTCCTTTTAAACCTTAATAAAAAGCAAGTAATCAATTTGATATTACCTTTATAATGTTGCGCATGATATTCCTTGATCGTCGCTCCTCCAATGAATCTTTTGAACATTGTATTTGTTGGATGATGTTGAGCATTCAATGCTCCTCCTTTAATGGACGTCTCATCAAAGTTTTCAACCTCCTTGAATAGACTTTGACCTCGTTGCGTATCAATGCTTCGATGTTGTAACTGCATGCTTCTTCCTTCACGTTTGCGTATATTGAATCATCTTTGGAGCACCTTCCAATGTTGCCTATTAATAGTTTTATCCCTACATGGAATGTTGGGCATGTTACTATTCCTCCTTGATGCTTTTGACACTTGGTGCAATCATTACTTAGGCGTGTAGGTGGTGGACAACCATTGTAGTCTCCTTATGAGTGTTAATCTGTAATGCTTCTCCTTTAAAATGATTGCAATCTCTTCATCCTTCGAATGATGCTTCTTAACACTTCCAAGGTGAGCATTATTTCATCTTGAGTGTTACCTTACAGGATAGGTGTTAGAGAGAATAATAGGCACCTTAGTGTGACAAGTGGCACATCTTCTTTTGCATGTAGAGGTGTCTCCAACGTCCTTATAACCCTTATCTTGCCAATGAGTGCAAGTTGTTTCTAGTTTGTTCCAATGCTTTCAAATGCTTCTTCCTTCTTGCCAATGAGTGCAAGTTGTGCTATCCAAACGTTGTCTCCAGCTGTGATGATTCTAGGTGTTGCAATGGTGGTTCTATGGGACTCCAAGGGTGGATTTGGATGCTCCTTCTCGATGGATGATTCCTCCAAGCTAGATCTTGGGTATTGCACCTTTAACTCTACCTTATACCTTACCCTTTTATGCTTTTAATATGTTATCTTGAGCATTACCTTTGCAATGTGTAGTAGATGATAGCTAACGTAGATAAATGATAGCTTCTTTATGATATCCTGCTTGTGCTATGTAGTAGATAATGACTCCTTTGTGTGGATACCTTGTGCTTCAGGTTGCTTGTTGTGGATGCTCGATTTTATGGTTGATGGGGGTGTCTTTAGACACCGTAATGTGAGCCCTTTGTTGACTCTTTTACCTTGCTCGAATAGTGCCCTTCTATTGGCTGCTTTGTGATGAGTCTTGTTGGCATTGATGTGTCCTTGAGACACTCAAACTTTATCCTCTTTTGCTATGTAGGACAAGAGATTATGGTGCAAGGAACTAATGTAAATAGATTTACAATAGTTAAAATAGAATACCTTGGATTTGCACCTTTGTCTGAGATCTTCAAATCTCTTCTTGCAAGCTTTCTTTCTACTAATTTTGATGGCAGCTTCTTTGTACTATTCCTTTGTAGGCAAGGGATGATTCGATGTTGTCTTCTTTACTAGACAACTCTCTCCTTTGCTTGGTTAATCTAATAATGAATCCAAGCTAATAATCATGCAACTAATATGCCCTTAGAGTGGCTTAATCTTGCACTAATTTTCACTTTCACTAAAAATCCTTAGTGCACTTCTAATAAGCTTTAAGAGAAACTAATATAGTGCAACTGCAATCTCCTTATTACTCCTTAAAAGTAACTTGTAATATGCACTAATGATAACTCTTAAAGAATTCACAAATGCTCTATAATATCTACAATCTAATGTAGTCTTCTTTGTTGTAACTAGATAATAGGAAGATGATATTTTTCTTTCTTAAAATATATCCAACTCCTATTTTAATGTGCAGGTAATAACCTTAAAAATAATCTTTCTGCACTCTCTTGAAGACTATAATATGAGCCCTTCTCCTTGCAACTTTAATTCTAATGAGGTGCTTAATGAAGCTAAGTAATAATCTGAATATGAGTGTTCAAGTAATGAACCCTTTGCACCTAAGTTGCTTACCTTTAACGATATTTGAAGATGATGTAGATCTTGATGAATAGATTCACCAATTTGCTGTCTAGAATGGTAGTAAATCATAGCTATGAAACCTTCAGTATTTTGTTGTAGATTCAACAAACCCCTATCTCCAAAATGTACCTTCTTAGCTATGAAAGGCAATCTCCAAATCTCTTGGATTTGGTAGGCTTCTTCTATCTGTGTTCTCCTTCAACCTCCTTGTCAAATTCTGACTTCAAATAGGGCCTTCTTCTCAAGAATCTGAAAGTCTTGAGGTCTTCTCTAATCTCCTCCAAAATTTGACAAACTTACCAAATCCTTCTCCTTTGGGCTTGTTGTTGGATGGCGACAATTGTCCCAATTTCTTCACTATCAGGAGCTTCTCCTTGGTAGTGAATTTCTCCAATGAGTTCTTCTAGGAACTCCTTTAATGCTTCAACGAACTCTCAATAAGGCTCTCCAAACCTTTTCCTTGTTTCTCCTTGAGACCTCTCCAAGGTCTTCAATCTTGTAACTTCTCTGGTCTTCTCAATGAGACCTTTCCTTCAACCTTATACTGTGGAAGTGTTGGCAATGAGATCTCCCTCTCAGATCTCTGAAATCTGCTGCTTCAGGAATATGATTTTTGCTAGTCCTTCTCTATCTCTTCCAAAATTGGAAGTTCTTCAATGGGATCTCTTGTAGGTCTCTTCAACTTCTCAGGATGATTTCTTCTACTCCTTCAAGGTGAAGTCTTCAATCTTCAATGGAGATCACCAATCTCCTATCTTCACCTGGACTCTTCTCTAGAGTCTCTTCAATCTGCTACTTGTAGTTTTTCAATGGAGATCACCAACCTCCAATCTTCTCCTGGACTCTTCTCTGGAGTCTCTTCCTCAAATCTGGAACAAGGCTCCTATGGCATTTTCTTCTTCTGCACTATGCAGGTCTACAACAGGACTTCCCTTAGGTTCTTGGAATCTCCTCTTCTTCTGTTTGTTGCTTCTGGTGTTGGATTGATTATGAAGATGATATTCTTCCTAGCTCTTGGAAGCTTCCCAACTTTCTTCGAATCTCCTTTTTCCTGCAACAAAGTATTAGGACTGTAATGGAAGAAATTCTAAGTGATGAATCTTCACTAGTTGATTTGTCAATCTAGTGGAATGAATGTTGAGTCCTAGTCTTCACGAGTTTTTTGCAACTCTGTGGAAAGACTCTAGCCAAATGCAATCTCAAAAATTTTGGAACTAAGATTTGCTTCTCTCCTCTCAATCTCTCTTGTGGCTCTCCCTATTCCTATCTGATCTACCGTGGCTCTGATACCACTGTTAGCTTTTGATAATGTATGATATGGGAGAAAGCAATCACAAGATGTAAAATATGCAGAAAAGTAAGATAATGGAATTATGCAAGAATGCTGAAATATGCTATTAATGGAAAGTTGCAAAAATAGTACAATGCAATGTAATGGAGGAAATGAACACTCCAGAACTCTAATGGAAACTACATTGTACCTACTCACTACTCCATAGTAATCTCTCCTATGCTCTCTTTCTATTCACTATGGGGCCTATATATAAGAAGATAGGTTACTTGGCCCTTACTCTTCCTAACTACCTTTCCTATGACTCATGTACAAGTGGACTCCTTGTACATTTACATCATTGCACATTGACACTTGTGCATTTATTACTTCTTCCTCAAGTAACCTAAGATAAACTCCTAATCTAATAATGTACCCAAGGTGGTACATTGACATGTACCTAAATAATGTAATATACTCTAACAAGTAGAAATATTTTTGATTTGCCAAAAGACAAAATCTGTTTTAGTTGTAACATGGAAAACTATGGTATTTCAATCCCCTTCATTAAGCCATTTCTCTCTAGATTTTTGGGCCCAATATGATTCTTCCTTTTGTAACACATTATGATAATTAGAAAGTAATTGTTTTTCTTGCATTTAAGTATCTTAGTTCATTATGTTGATTTCTACTATCTCTTGTAAATTGTTGAGCTTGGATCTAATTTCGTGTTTTATTTTAAATATGTTACCAAAAGATTTGACATTCCAAATCTTCATTTACGCCTTTAGATATTTCATCTTTTGAACAAACATGTACATAAATGATCCTTTAAATCTTTTGTTCATCTCACTATAACATAACTGTTTGGAAGAAATCAGGGTCTTGAAGCCACATAGACTGAAATCGAAATGGTTTTGGATGACCATTATTGATTACACATTTCAAGAGAATGGACTTGTGATTTGATCCTGCTTGCAACAAAATATTGATTGCATACTTTGTTTGCAACCATGTATTATATAACAAAATACTGTCCAATCTTTTTGCTCTATGAGTTTACCCAATATGTTTGTTATCCCATATATATTGAAAGCTTGAAGGGATTAACATCCCAAAGGCCATTTGAATTGACAAAGGAAGTAAAATGATTGATTCAGACCATCTACAAGAACAACCCTTTTTTTTTGAAGGAGATAGAACTGTGTTGTAGTCACTTCCGAGAATCCATAGATCACAATTATGAATCATTATTGAATTTGAAATAAATAAACTGAGGTCCTTCCAATATCTATCATGAAGAGTAACTATAGTTGGAGCATATACATTTATTACTCCAAGTTTGATATTTTCCTTTTTCTTGCAAAAAAGACCAGCAACCCAATTACTTATTGCTTCTAGCAATTGTACCCCATGGGGGTAGGGTTTTACGCCATGCACCAATATGCTTCAAGAAAAATCCAATTTGGCGGTGATGGTGCGTCCATATTGAAGGGCATTGTTCCATATGACCTATGTTCTCCTAGACGTTAAAAACCACTTTCCTTTTCCTTTTCCCAATTGTGTTTGTTCCGTATTGTTGCAATCCCTCTTAAAGCTCCTATAGCATAAATTACTAGGCAATCCCCCATCTGCGAAATATTTTTGAATGCATCCTTACGATCCTTACTAGTTGTTTCTCTTTCTTTTATTAAAATAAATTTAGGACTATAACAACCTATTTATTCCTTGATATCAAATGACATTAGCTCAATTTGTTAAATTCCTCAACTTTCAAGGAGGCGACCTAGGTCTGAATCTTGCCAAGTGATACATGTGTAATTGCCAGATTATTATAATACCACTATGTGGTCATGATGTAGTATGTGTCGGGCCTTTTTCAATCCCATATAACCGGTTATTAATTATTTAAAAAAAACCTATTAATTCTCTCTACATCTTCTTTTTTAGGGGTCGTATTCATACCTCAAATATTTTAAGTTACCATCTTGATCATCACTTTTTATTCTTATTTGTTGACTTATCCCCACTTCATGTTAACACTTACAGTTTTTTTGTTTCCTATATGCCAAATTGATACCCCTCTAAGTTTCCTTTTCTCTTTATTCTTTTCTTTGAGGGTTTTCCTCTCCTTTTTCCATTTCCACCAACACTTTCATCCTCGTCAATCTCTTCCATTTTTCTAGATTGTTCATAATGTGACTTATCATCTATAGGTTTTTGTTACCCTAGAAAACTTGAAGTGCAAGAATAGCCTTGAAAACGCTTTCTCCTTTGTGCTTTCCTGGAAACCCTAAAATGAAAGGACCATTGTTTATAGGACTTACTTTCTTATGCTGCCCTAAGAACCCTAAATTGCAATGGATATCCTTCATACTTCTCTCTTTATTATGCTGCTCTTGAAACCCTTAAGTACAAGGCACACAACTTTATACTACTTTCATTTTTATTTCAAGGAGTTGATTTCTACTATTGGAGGAAAATGAAGACAATTTACTTGGATTAACCTTGACCTCTTCCACCTTTTTGTTTCAAAGTTTGTCTCCACATCTTCTTTTGCACCTGAACTTGCACATTGTAATTTTTCATCCCTTGCATCCTTCTTTGTTTCTTGAATCTTCTAATGGTTTCTCCTAGTGAACTTTGAAGGCTTGCGCCTTCTGATGAGGTAGAGGGTATTTCTTTGCTATTTTTTTGGGAGTGGAAAATCCTTGATCTAAGCCAGTTTCTACTACACTCATCTCTTTGCTTCATCTTGTAATTTGTCTCATGACCAGAATTTTCCTTCTCATTCTTTATCGTTTTCAATTCGCAATTTCTTATCATGTGTCCAAACTCATAACATGTTTGGTGTCAGAATGAAATCTTTTCATAACCCACTTGTTGATCCCATTCTTTTGATTCAGATTGAATCTTAATTGATTTTGGCAAAGGCTTTGAAATATTCATAACAACATATATTTGGCTATACACAACATTCTTTTGCTTTGTAATAATTGGTCCCTCCTCGATGAAATCCCTTTAGAGTATTACCAATTTTCTTCAAAACGTTCTTATTTATAGTTTTATATGGAAGTCCAAAATGCCTTTAACCCACATTGGAAGCCTTTTAATAGTTTGTAACTTTGTATCTCTACAGAAATTCTCACTCCATGGTCTTAAATACAGGCCAACAGTCCTTGTAAGTTTGCAACCCATGGGCCACATCCATTATTTTATGGCTGATTACCAAACAGGAGAAGATTATGATGAAAATCCTTTAGGAAGGAAAGTGATGGAGTAATTTGAATTCATTCCCCACTTCCATTTAATCTATCTTTGAATCTCTGAAAAACCTGACTACTATCTGTAGAACTTAATTTAACCCTCTGCTTTAAGGACCATTATATGATGCTCGATCATCTCATTCATGATAATGGCATATGGTGAAACATCTGCTTCTTGGATAGGGATTACCATAAATTCAGTCTTCCTCTTTTCCCCAACTAGGGCATCCTTATCCCACTTAGGGCTTCCATAAATGATTTCACTTCCTTCCTAGCTTTTCCTCATAAGAATCCTTCATTTTTTGAATTTGTCCAAATATCTGGAGCAAGAAGACGTGAGGCTTGCTTCTTGCTGGTATTTGTTCTTTGCTTGCGTTCAAATCGTCATGTTACAACAAGTGCTTTTGTCTTATATGTTGGTATGCCAAACAATGGAACATAATATGCTTCTCATCCTCAACTTCTTCTTGCTTAAATAGCAATAAAAGGCATAATTCTTGTTTAATATATTCCCATAAATTTGAAAGAAATTTGATTCAGGGGAAAATTTGAAATAAATTTTAGCATAAAGTTGGAGATTTATAAAAAATGCAGATATATTTGTAATTTCATGCAGTTAAAAAAAACCAACATGATGACTCAAACTAATTTGATGACAAATCTGAAAACACGTTTAATTTTTTTCGATATAAATCTATCAAAAACCATCATACACAAAGGCTTTAATAATTTGGCATAAAAAAGTTAAACAGCAAACTTGCAAATTAAAACTTCGCTGAATTAAAACTTATTTCTCAAAAGTCTCAACAGCAAACTTAAAATTCTAATTGTCTGAAGACTGAAACAAAGTTGATAAAAGCACATATTTCATTCTTTTTGTTTCACTTCTTACTGTTCCCATGCTACATCATCAAGTTTCATGTTCTTAAGGGCACATGGAGGTCTGATAGACTTGCGGTAATTGCTGTTATGTTCAGGTTCAATGTCTTCGTCATCTTGATCTTTCAAACCAAATGAAACAGGTTCAAATGATGGAGAATGTAATTTTTCAGAATCTTTGGTCACGTTGCTTGTCTCCAATATCAAGTTCCTTTGAATGTGAACAAAATCACCCAACCGTCTAGATTACGTCTTGTTTCTTTTTCCAGATGGAATGTGTTCAAATTTGCTCATGCTGCTATGTTTGACTATTGATTCAAACCTACCTAGCTTTTCCTCATAAGAATCCTTCATTTTTTGAATTTGTCCAAAGATCTGGAGCAAGAAGATGTGAGGCTTGCTTCTTGCTGGTATTTGTTCTTTGCTTGCGTTCAAATCATCATGTTACAATAAGTGCTTTTGTCTTATATGTTGGTATGCCAAACAATGGAACATAATATGCTTCTCATCCTCAACTTCTTCTTGCTTAAATAGCAATAAAAGGCGTAATTCTTGATGAATATATTCCCATAAATTTGAAAGAAATTTGATTCAGGGGAAAGTTTGAAATAAAGTTTAGCATAAAGTTGGAGATTTATAAAAAATGCAGATATATTTGTAATTTCATGGAGTTAAAAAAACCAACATGATGACTCAAACTAATTTGATGACAAATCTGAAAACACGTTTAATTATTTTTGATATAAATCTATCAAAAACCATCATACACAAAGGCTTTAATAATTTGGCATAAAAAAGTTAAACAGCAAACTTGCAAATAAAAACTTTGCTGAATTAAATCTTATGTCTCAAAAGTATCAACAGCAAACTTAAAATTCTAATTGTCTGAAGACTGAAACATAGTTGATAAAAGCACATATTTCATTCTTCTTGTTTCACTTCTTACTGTTCCCATGCTACATCATCAAGTTTCATGTTCTTAAGGGCACATGGAGGTCTGATAGACTTGCGGTAATTGCTGTTATGTTCAGGTTCAATGTCTTCATCATCTTGATCTTTCAAACCAAATGAAACAGGTTCAAATGATGGAGAATGTAATTTTTCAGAATCTTTGGTCACGTTGCTTGTCTTCAATCTCAAGTTCCTTCGATGTGAACAAGATCACCCAACCATCTAGATTACGTCTTGTTTCTTTTTCCAGATGGAATGTGTTCAAATTTGCTCATGCTGCTACGTTTGACTATTGATTCAAACCTACTTTGCAAACATTTCAACTACTGTGCCTTTGCTCGAAAGAAATCCCACCATACTCTTAGAAGAGTACTTGCTCTGTCCTCTTTGCTGCAGAAGTTCCAAATATACCTTCTTCTATTCTGTATGTCAAGAGTTGCCCTCTTACTTTCTTTGCAATAACTGGATCTAAATTCAATCTTTACAGGCTTCATAAAGGTCTCATTTTACTTCTTTGTCACTATTTTTCTTGAGCCCAAACAATTTTGGGTCTAAAGAGCATGCAATAAGATGCAAAGGATTATGAAGCATCTTCCATCTATAGTCAATTACGTTCTGTATATGCTTATAATCAATTTCATCACTATCAAATGCCTTTGTAATTGCTTCCTTGTAATGGTCCATATCTTCATAAATAAGAGACATAGAAGGTTTGTCACTATCAACTTTTTGAAGCATGTCAACAATTGGTTCACATAGCTTTAAATCTTTGGTGGAGCTTTTCTAATAAGTGGTTCCCAAAATTTTTGATTCCACTTTCTTGACTTTTGCCTTTTTACCATGTTGAAAGACGATCTTTCTCATCAGCACTGCAAACAACACTTCTCAATGCTCACTTTTCCTCAACATTCTTTTTTAAAGTGATGTAAAATGTGGCAAATCTTGTATCACAAGGCTTCACGAGTTCTCTAGACGAATGTTCTTTTGTATATACTCAATGTAAGGCAATGGTTAACGATGAAACTAGGTCATGGAGTGGCAAAAACTGCACGCAATTTGTACAATTGTCCATCACAACTTGGACCACATTTTCTTCTACAGCTTCATGTATAACTACTCTTAAAATTTTAAAATACATTCTGCTGTTTTTGTGACATTCACTCTGTCAATAACTTTTAGGAACATCGCACCTCGAGGAGATGAAACCTATATGTTGATTGAGGGCCTATGAGCCATGTTAGACTAGCCATAGCCGATAATGGTGCAAGCTGTTTGTAGCCCCTTTCCTTAAATATTGAAGAAGATTGGTCCTTAGTGACTCTGAACTAGGAAGCTTATACCTCTACAAAAATCAGCAGCCCTTTCAAATGCATTGATGAAATAGGGATTTCTAGTCATGTTGAATGAGTTTGCACATGTATAAAACAATTGGCCACTGCATCATAAATTTTTTTGTCTTTCCACAGGTTTCAAAGAAGTATTTAATGTTCCGGTTCCAATCGATCTTATGACAATAATAGAAGATGTTGAAACATGAACAAAAGGAGATCTAGAATCTCATCTTTAATATTACATCTCTTGCCTATTTGGTTTTTTTTGGCTTATTTTTAAATGTTGATTGTCTTTCTTAACATTTTTTTTTGTTTCAGGAAGACCTCTTTTACACCTATTCACACCACTTCCATGATCATTATTGATGGAAAGAAGGTGATCTATTGTTCTTGCAAAGGTACCCATAAATTTGTGCCCGTATATAGAGCAGAATAATTTATTTGGCTGCTTCTTTCGTACATCCTCCATGCCTCGACAGTAGATTTTGGCAGTGCCATTGTCATTGTGCAGAGCAATAATTTGATTTTCTAATTTGATTTTTAATTTAAAAACGTATTATTAATCCTAATGAAATGCAATATTATTTTAATATAATTATTTAAACAAATTCCTAAATAAAATATAAACATAAATTTTTGTTATTACTCCAAACTACACTTAAGGACCTAAAGCCCTAATTGTTAAAATTAAAACTAATAAAATGAAATTCAATTCCTTAAAATTTAAGAAAGATCAATTTAAAATTGGAAAATAAAAATAAAGAACTCTTGTAGGCTACAACTAAGCCTAAAACCCAAGGATTAAAGAAAAAACTAATATTAAAAAAAGAAAAAGAAAAAATCCTTCAAATAAGCTTAAAACCTAATGATTAAAGAGAGTCATAAAAGAAAAAGCCTTTACAACTGCATGACAAACCCTCTCTCGCGTCATGATTCACATGTAGGTTCAGGCCTTTATGCTTGAGGAACAAGACTCTACATAAACGCATCACATTTGCTGTTACTGAGCATAGATGCCTCAAATGACCACTTGCATAGCTCCTCTGCAATGGTCTCAAATTGTCTAGGGCTATCCACGTCTGTTAAAAATGTGTTGTCTATTGTCATTGACCTGTCTTTTATGCATAGCCTCTACTGTCTAGGTTCTCTGTTTACTGCCTTTCATAGAGCTGTTTACAACCATGAAGCCGTCTATGGCAATCTACAAACACACGCAATTGTCATTTTCTTTGGGAAAGGAAATATGCCTAAGAGAATGATTTAGGGTTTGTGTTTACGCATTACCTATCAAAGTGTGCAAGTTTGTGGGACGACAAAGTTTGCCTGTGTTTAATCTAGTTGACCTCAATGGCCATTGAAGATGTCATATCTGAATTAGAATATAATTGAATTTATTTGGGTTTATTTTGAATTTAATGTGTTTTTATTTGAGATGAAGGTGTTCACATTTTGACAAACTTTTTTGAAATTTTTTAATTGAATATGTTCGGGCATAGATGAATTGTCAACTGAATTTTCAAGGATGAAGTTCATCAAATCCTGTGACACAGTTTGAAACTACCATACTGATTTGTTATTAATTGAAAGCCCATTTCAAAATGAGTCACCCACACCCACATTCACTTGAGCTTGGGCTTGAGCGCTCCCAAGTCTTCTAAATATTGCATACAATGACTGTGCCTTCAACTTTTACAGGCATAGGGATGATAAGCAAGGGTTGACCCAAACCATTCCAAGCATTCTTGCTATAAGGGCTTCCCTAAATGATACAATAATGGACAAGTACTTTGTAAGCTTCATTGCCTTCTAGGGGATGAATCACCTATTTGGCATAATGTTCTGTACCCTTCCTATGAATAACAATGATTCCCATACAATTGTAGAATTGCAGAATGTAAGAAAGTAACTTAGCAACTATTTGAGAACCATTTTGCCACAGGAATTGACCAATAAAATTTCTCGTCATTTTGAAATTTATTGTAAGCAGTTGTAGAGAGTACTCAATAGGGAGGGTGAGATATGATATATTGCCAATGCTTTGCCACAAATATGTACGTGAATGACATAAGTCCACAAATCGAAGGGAATGCTTTGGAGGTTAAAGGGGATACCAAGAAATTTAAACATCTTCCCAGGCTTTATCCACATCCTACCAAACCTTTTTAGTTGTGCAAGAGTAGGGCAACAACTCTACTTGAAGTGATTTTTACGGTGGATGTTTGGAAGTTGGAATCCAAGGCTTTGCAAAAGGCGTCTAAGACTCTAACCATTGAAGGGCTTGAGAAACAAGCTCTTATTTTAAAAGGGTTAAAAAAGAGTCATCAACAAATGCTTGTTGACTAATTGATCTTATAAATTGTGCATGGCAATTCCATTAACAAAATGCTTCTTAGATTTGGTTGCAAGCCAATAGCCAAAGGCTTCTGCAAAATGAGCATAAGCGTAGGTGCAAAGGGAATCTGTATTGTATTGAAATAGAAATCTACAATTTTTAGTTCTAACACCATTAATGGTGAGGTAATCCAATGCATCAACAAAGAGGGTGTTAAGGAAATCATCATATTGGGGCCCGAATCCAAGGGCTTGTAGCATAGGTATTTTCAAAATACTCTTGATGAGCAAAACCTTCTGCTTTAAAGATTGAGCCTATTCCATTCACTTCCAAATAACAATAATGTTGTCAAGAACGTAGCGGCTTTTGATAAAGCCAGCTTGCTTATATTTCATGCCAAGTAAAAACATTGCACAGGCAAAAGAGCTAGGTTGGTGATCATTCTCTCATGATATGTCAAGCTCTGGGTCACCAACTTTAGGTAAGGATTTTATATTCCCTTGGTTAATTAGTTTCCCCAAATTTCGTTTTTGTAGGGACTTTTAATATACTTTTGAGTCAGTCAGCACACTAGTATTCCTTTGAGCTTTGTAAAATTCACAGGGCAAACCATCAACTTGTGAGGTTTTGTTGTTGGACATCAGAAAGAGCAGTTTGTAATTTGTCTAAAGAAAGAGTACTTTTACAAAAGAACTGTTGAGATTCTGAAAGCTTGCAAGGAACTATATGTAATGCCTAAGATTGCTTTGGGGTGTAATGACATGCTTGGAAAACCACTTTATAATGCTCAGTCAAAGACTCAGTGATAAGCACTACTAACAAATGTCAAACCATAGAACCATATTATGAAGCATATGTATTCACAGAAACAAGTTGAAACGAATCTACCAAGGGAAATAATTGCAGTAGAACTTGTGCAAGTAACAAAATTGAAATGTTGCCTGTTTAACCACTTGCAATTACACAGCAAGTAGAGAACACTGCAAATGAAGTAAAAATATGCATATACTTGTTGGAAATAAAAATCTACCTGAGGAATTGTGTCATTGATATATGCTAAATATCCGCTCTAGATGTCCCAAAATACTAATCATTGCTTTTAACTGAGTTGAAAGTTGAAACAATTCTGTCATTTACCACAGGAAATAATGGCAAAAGAACTTGTGCAAGTAACAAAATTGAAACCTTGTCACTACTTTCAATTATAGTGCAAGTAAAAAAATTAATAAATGAAATAAAAATATGCACATAATTGCTGGGAATAAAGATCTATCTAATAGGGGAAACGGGCCTTCCTCCCAGCAACCCCTTTGTATGTCTACCAGAACACCTTAAGTGAATTGCAACCATTCCACCATTTACCAAGGGAAGTAATTGCAAAACAATTTATGCTGGTAACAGAACTGAAATGTTGTCACTACTCGCAATTATAGTGTTCACAAAGAAATTAATAAATGAAATGAAAATATGCACCTAATTTCTGAAAATTAAAACCTATCTAACAGAGGAATTGTATTGTGATTTGTGTTATTGATGGGCCCTTTTCTCCCGGTAATTCCTCTTAGTGTCTACCAAAATAGTGATTTTATTCCTCTTGCCCAAAAATGGAAGGAAACCATCTTGGTATTACATGGAAGTAATAAGGAATTACAATGCTCTGCTAACCAATAATTTTCCAACCAACCTTCTCCTATTCTCTTTGAATACTTCATAGATCGAAGAATAGTAAATAGGCAGAATTCAGATACTAATTTGCTAACTAATCGCATCAGTATGTCCTTTTGTAGTTATTTACAATTGACGCCTTATGGATTACATAAATAAGACTTGCGATTATGTCTCTGAGCAGTATGAAAGGTAATTGACTTATTAATCACACGGACACAATCTCATAACATAATCACATAAAGCATAATAACTGTTTATGAAATCCTGAAATGCTGCTCTCATAATAGACATTAAGGAGACTCAATGGTTGAAGTTTTCAAAGAGAAAAAATGGAAAACCACTTACTCTTCAAGTACTCATGATGATCAAACATATAACGTTGGAGCAAATCATGAATGAATGGATTAAAAAATCATCCTTTGCAGCTTGAAACAAAGCTGAATACTCTTACTCGCAAAATAATCATCTGTTGGTCCAATCTTGAGAGTAATTCCATGAAACATGAAAAGAAACATTTTTCATGTATGTGCCTTCAAATATCTTGTTGCCTGGTCTTCAAAATCCAGAAAGCTCCCATTTTGGCTAGTTGTAATAATGATGAAAGTAAGGATGCATATATGTTTGGTTTGTTGCTGCTCATAGTGGCAGTGCATGTCCTGAAGCCTAACTTCCTTAATCATCGGAATGACCATCATAATAGAAGGTAGAGGCTTAGATTAGCATGCTAAATATATTAAGACACCATAACTGTACTAATTATCACAAATCAAGAACAGAAATAATAAAACTCAATATGAAAATAAACATGAAATTCATAGAGGTAAATATTGCAAGATAAGTTGATGCTTTAAAGTAGTGATAATGAGGGCATAATTATTGTAAACTAGGGGAGAAGTTCGTGGTCCTTGGTTCAGAAGATCACAACCCTACATAATAGTTGGAAATTGAAAACAATTTCACAAAATACGAAGATACTATTCAAAATCATATTGAGAACACTATCTCATGCCATAATTGGGGAAGAAAATGATGTGGAAATTTTGGCAATGTAGTCTTCATCTTTCACAATTTTTGGGAATGAGGGGGGTCGACTGTGAGCAGTTTTTATGATTTTGATATTCCCTAACGGCATGAAAGGCATGAAAATAACTCTTTACTGGCTATATCATCAAATTTCAATCAATGATGTTTGGTGCAGATTTTAGGACTCTCAGCATCATTCTGCAACTTTAATGTGATCCTTAAGAGCTATAACCTGAAACTAAAGCGCCTTATTAAATGGGAAATACTGTATTTGGGCAAAGACACAAACAAACTCTTCAGTAACAATGGCATGTGATCATTTATAAATGGAGGTTAGTTGTTTACCTTAGAACAACAAGGCTGTATGAGAGATGACATTTGCCTCACCACTCAAGCCAGTCCGTATCACTTATAGGTTTGGGAGCAAGTTTTCATATGTTGAATAACATGCAACACTCCTTGATGCTGCAAGTGGAATGTGTTAAGGTGAAAGTGCAAATGTGTGGGTCTTGGGCTTGTATGGCTGCCAAACCACCCAGAACTGAATGGAATGATGGCCAAACTGGACAACTTGAAAAACAAGATGCTCACCCCTATAAAAGCATGTTGCAAATGAAAAGAAATTCTATTCTATAAGCAAGGCCTTGTCAAGCCATTAAAAACAACATTATGCTTGTCATGCAGGTTTGACCATGTGAACCATTAAGAAGGGGGATCCTTTCACTGATGATGGTTAAGCCAAATAGGCTGGCTTGTTATACAAATAAAATCAGGCTTCTCTCTCCCTTGCACATCATTGTGTAGGCAAGACACCTTCATCTTTTCAATATCCAACCATATTTAAGTGTCCACAAAGGAGGCAATGCACATTTGGAAAATTGTGGCCCACCTATGGCCAAAAGGTTGCACTTTTGGTAGTGTCATTTGATGCATAAATAGCAAAGGAAAAGGAGGTGCAATTAAGGTGATATCGTTGCTGTGTCCTTCTAGATGCACTATAGCAAAATAGCAACCTTGTTGTCAAGTTGGACTGACAATGACCTGCAGCAACAAATCTGAGGTTTTGATTTCGTGCTGGTAAACGATTTCAAGTTCACCAAGCTTTTGCCAGGTTACCATTCTGTTATACTTATGATTTGGGTTTCTCAGGGCCATGCACATTCCAAGGGACTATGTTCATGAGGTGGTAGAATCGAGGTTCATTTCCTCCTTGAGAGCCTCTAAAGCTTCATAATTGTTTTGCAGAAAAATCTGTTGACTCTTTATCATAAAATCAGCTTAGACAAGGTGACACTCCTACTCTTCTTCTTGCAGCAAGAGTTACTGGGCCTACGACTGGATGGCTTCTGTCTGGATGTGG
This sequence comes from Wollemia nobilis, assembly GCA_028583015.1. Classification (NCBI taxonomy): domain Eukaryota; kingdom Viridiplantae; phylum Streptophyta; class Pinopsida; order Araucariales; family Araucariaceae; genus Wollemia; species Wollemia nobilis. The sequence goes on along the minus strand of JAQPPZ010002729.1, from coordinate 971,096 downwards.
GTTTTCTTCCTTGCATAGGCCTCAGAGCTGTGTTGAAGTGAATTCCTGAGCTAGTTGATTTGGAAGTTGTCTGAATTTTTTATTCTGCAATGGCTTTTGGACCAAAGGGTGACCATGGTACCTGAATTGCTGGGAGGGACCTTCGGCAGTTCTTTGATATCCTTGGCTGGCAGTTGACACTTTTTGCCAGAAACTGTAGGTCAACTGTCATCTTTGCTTGCTTCTACCATAGCTTTTTTAACTGGTTTGGAGTGACAAAGCCATAAGCAAATAATCCTTAATTTTATGCTGTATGATTTCATACCTAATACAAGCATTATGAAGATTAATATAAATAACTTTCTGGGCATACCTCCTAGATCCAATCTGAATATCTATGGTCCCTTTCAATTCCTGAACAAGGTCAATTTCAGTCAAAACCTGATTCTGCGGATTGGTAGAAAAAACTTATCATTCATAACAGGTAAACTGTCTGATGTGTTTGGTTAACTTATCTTAAGGTTGGTCAAATGAAAGCAAAAGGCTGGGACATTCAACTTAAACAAGGACCTTGAGCCAAGTACTTTTGGACACAACAAATAATGGGGGCTATGAAGAAAAACAAGCAACACATTTTTAAGAAATATTAAGCAACATAGTGTGGATTCCACTTGCTTATCTTGCATAACTCGCTTGAAAGAGCCTTGACAAGCATACTAAACACATTGCTATTCGATCAACAGTGGGATAATGGAACATCACATTCATTACAACATAAACATATTCATACATTCATACATTTGAGAGTCTCAAGGTGTAGTTGACATATATTAATTTCAGTTCTATTCATTATGAAAAGCAGCTTACAATTTCAATCATTATGAACTCAAGTAAATATTCCAATTGTTAGAGAAGAAAAACTATTCCAATCATTAGGAGTTCAAATAATCTTCCAATTGTTTGGAATGACCATTCCCATTATTAGGAATTCGAGGTTTATGAAATTACACCACTTGGAATCCATAACTGATTATCACTGATCCTATGGGCATTTACGACCATCTAAAGTTGTCCACACAGGTGCACCACATCTTACTGCCTTTCACATTCCTCAAATGCAAACATCTGCCTGTTTGAGATGCTGGAGTGTGATATTTAGTACACACCAAACCAGCTGTGCAGAAAGTAGTGAAGGATTCAGGATCCCTTTTGGAGACCCTTTAGCCAATCCCAACCCCCAACCTGTGTTTTGGGAAAGGTATAAAAACAAAACATGCATTGCTGTAACAAAAGTAAACTAGATCACTAGAGATAAACTTAGCAATAATAGAAATTGAAAGCATTCTAGGAATATGCCATCATCAGATCATAAGCACCATGATAACAAGCAGAAATAAATTTTACATCAGATTTGAAAAATAAGTTTTTCATCATGAGTTTTATAAATTTATGCCTTCTCAACTAAGGAAAAATATGCAAATCTTGAATCCTACTGAAGTTTAACATATTAATATACTATTTTACTTTATAACATGCATCCAAAGGGAATCTAAGAGTGTTTAAAGAATGGGATCAGAGGTAATTGGTAGTACACTTATGGCTTTATCCAATTGCATCTTTGCCTTTGCCAAAAAGTCTTTAGCCATTCAAGAGGAGGAATTCTATATTTAATTTTATGAGTTGGACATACAGTCTTGCTTACAATCATGATCTGTTGGATTCAGTGAAAGTTGCTATATTCATACATTGAGAGGTCCTCATATCAACTCGGTTCCAGTAAATAATCTTGGGTGATAGACATTTCACAAGTCCCCAGTTTTCCATGTATGGCCTATATCCATAATCGTCCAAAAATTCTCATCTTCATGTCAATTATGACTCAATTTTTCAAACATACAAATAATTCAGACACAAGAAGTTTGTCAATACTTTCACATTTCATAAAGAAGCTTCAAACTACTTAAGAAGCAAGTCAAGTATGCAATGTTCAAGCATTCATGCAAGTGTTTTGTTGATCCCTGTTTTCACAAACAATCCATATATTTCCGGCAAAAAAAGTTGTATGCAATTTTAAAAGAAACTGAAATGCATGAAATAAGAACTTATGAATTTTCTTCCTTAACAAAATTCTGAATTAGAGAGCACAAAATTAAAATTAATTTCAGACTCAGTCCTTTATTCTTTCATCAAGAAAAATTAACAACACTGTTGGATGCTTCACAAGCGCTCAAAATACAAAGAATACTTGCAACAAATCTGAGATTTTGTCTCAGCTTTCAAAAATTCCCACAAAATCAGAATAAAATCCTTTCATCAAATTTGAAATAGATTCAGATGTTTAGAAAGGATTTAAACAAGCATGCTTATTAAATTAAAATTCAGATCATTTCCCAAACTCAAACGGATCATTAATTTAACTAATGATCTTCTTGGTATTTGTTAGAATGAAAGCAAATGAAATCTGAAAGAAAACAAAGCACAAACACAAGAAATAAAGCTCTCTGACATTGATATAGTGGATTTTTCACACAACCACCATTAGTCTGTACGATGTCATATACAGATGCTGATCTCTACTTCATTGAAGATTCAAATGATCACATAGGATAAAATGCAGGAAGACTAATATAATTTGAATGCTTAGATTAACCGTAGCACAGAAAGAATCACTTCAGCTTCTGTATTGATATACAGAATGAATTTTAATAATGAAAACAAAGGAGAAGTTCTTAGATATTTGTTTTGGTTTAAACTAAATTTATGATTCATTGAAACTCCATATAGTTTGTGTAAAAGACACAGACTGAAGTGCTGCCATACAGCCAACCACAACGTAGTCCCGATGGCATGCATACATAACAAAAACGAAAAAGAGAAATCAAAGTTCTAGTCTTTGGCGTCTCACATGAACGCTGAACTTCAATTAATATCAGTTATGTTTGACTTATAATGGCCAACATTGGGCATGCAAGCTTTCTGCGGTTTGATGTCTTCTCCTTTCCAGCAAAATGTGCATAAGGACATTGGCAGATAGATTGAAACCTCTACTCCATAAGATAATTTCACTAGAGCAGGGAGGTTTTGTGGGAGGAAGGCATATTGTAGATGAGATAGTCCTGGCTCAAGAGGCTTTGCATTCTATGCAGGTGCAAAGCTCCCTGTCCATGTTTGTTTGATTGTACCTGCCCAAGGCATATGATAGAGTAGGTTGGAACTTTCTTCTCAGCATGTTGGATCAGTTTGGTTCTTCACAATACTGGATAGAGTGGTTTAGAGGTTGCATTTCTTTGGTCTCTTACTTAGTGCTTATCAATGGAAGCCCATCCCCTTTGTTTACAGCTTCTAGAGGCATTAGGCAAGGTGATCCTCTATTGCTTTACCTGTTTATTATACTGGCGAAATGTTTGGGACAAATTATTTCCAAGGGGAGAGCAAATAGATCTTTGCAGGGAATGACAATAGCATCTGGAGTGATGTCGATATCCCATCTACAGTTTGTAGATGACTCCACGTTGTTGGGGTGTGCATCTGTGAGAGATGCTTCCAGACTTAAAAAGATTATGAATCTTTTCTCCATAGCCACAGGACAATTGATTAATGAAGAGCTTTATCTTTTCCACTTTTAAAATAGAGAGCTTAGCCGCCCGATAATGCGCTATGGATGCATTTCAAAGATTAACTTTTTCCATTGCTTAGCCCATTAGGAAACCACGATTTTGGATGTCCTTCATTTTAGACAAGCCTCTCTTCCAATTACCTATTTAGGAGTCCCACTCAAAACCACAAGGCAAAAGGAGGAGTGGTCGTGGTTGATAAACAGAATAAAAAGAAAATTGGACAATTGGACTAATAGATGGCTTTCTTTGGGAGGCAGAATCACCTTGGTCAAATCAGTGATTCAATCCATCCATATATATGTCTACTCGGTCCTGGATATACCTAAAGTAGTATTGAGGGAGCTAGATAAAATAAACCACAGATTCCTATGGAGTGGAGCAAAAGCAGAGAGGAAGTGGGCACTAGTGAGATGGGATCAATTATGCCTCCCAAATAGAGGAGAGTTGGGATTCAGATCATCTATTAAAAATAACAAAGCATTGGCAGCCAAATTGTATTAGAGGTTACTCAAGTCTCCTAACGCACTTTGGGCTTGAAACTTGAGAGTCAAGTATGCTGAAAATAGGATGCCAATAGAATTTATTAAATACCCTCTACCCCATAGAGGTTCCCCAATCCTTGCGGTGTTGAGAACAAAAGCGATGATAAAGAAACAACTATTCTGGATCATCAACAATGGACAACAAGCCAACTTTTGGATTGATGCATGGGATGGACACCCCAACTTTTGGATTGATGCATGGGATGGACACCCTTCACTGACTCAACAGTTTTTGGGGTGGAAGCCACTTATGGAACAACTGCACAAAGAGTACTAAGTAAAGTGCCTCGGTATTATAGTAATATTGTGGGTAATGCTGAATTGGGAAGAAAGCGGATTCCAACCATAGAGTGGCCTATGGTAGCTTTGGAGGTGCAAAGAAAAGACATTAAGAAGGTTCTCCAAATGAGGGAACTTTTATGGTCTCAGGCAAAGGATTTGCTTGGGTGGGGTACCAACTCCACAAGGAATTATACAATGGCATTAGGTTACTCTTCTTTATGTTACACCATTGTTAATCCTCTCGTTGGTATTTTTACCCAGTTATGGCAATAACCAATTTGGTCTAAAGTGAGATTTTTCATATGGCTTCTGCTCCATAAGAGGGTCCTCATTGGTGATTGGCTGATGAAAAGAGGTTTTTGTGGTCCATACAAATGTGAAATGTGTTATGGGGAAGAAGAGACTATGAATCACCTATTCCTTTCCTGTCCCATAGCTATTAGACTATGGAAGATGTTAGCTGCCTTCCTCGGTCTTAGATTCTATAGTTTCACCTCATTTTGAATAGATCTGGCGTATTTGGCCTTGAACGGATGGTATGGATAGATCCATGAAGGAGATGGTAGGGGTTGGTACGACACTTTTATTGTGGAATTTGTGGAAAGAAAGGAATAATAGGATCTTTAAACACTCTTATTAGGACACTCATTACATATGGCAGAGGATCCTAGCTAATCTTAGAGAAACAATACAATATATAGTGAGACCTCCTCCAAACCCAAACCAAGGTTGGGAACATATTTTGCATAAGATGAGAATTACCTCGGATGATTGCAGGGACAAAGATAGTCAGGAAAATAAATTTTTGGTTTAGAGGGATGGTCTTTGGCAAGCCCCTCCAGATGGTATTGGGAAAATTAATATAGATGGTCTTTGCAGAGACTTTGGGCATCGTCTTGAACAACTTAGCGAAGGCTTATGGTATTCTTCGAGGTCTACAAGAGGCAGCCAAAGTTGGGTGGAATGTGATAAAGGTGGAATTGGATTCACAAATGTTTATCAATTGATTGAAGGACACCACAAGAATTGCATCCCTGGATTGGAGATTACAAAGAGTGTTGGAGAAGATAGGTAGTTTGCAAACCAGATTTACAACAGTTGAATATATCTATGCTCTATGTGAGCAAAACAAGGTTGCGGATGCAATGGCAAATTGTGCGTTGGACCGAGGAAATCTAACTTGCTATGGAAACCCACCTATATGGTGGGCGCAACAAATCAGGGAAGGTCTTTTCTCTATTTTACATCTTGATGCCAGTAACAGTGATGAGTGTACTTAATTCAAAATACAATTGCTTATTGCAAACGAAGTATTACGGTCAATCTTCTGTAAAATGGTGGTTAAAAGATATTGTATACTTAGAGGGGTAGGAGATGTAAATTAATCGATTTCTGTTATATAATAGAAAGTCTTTTTAACTAAAAATAAATGTGCATGAAGACAGTGAAAGCACAATTGGGGAAGCTACACAAATTAAATGCATGTTCTTCCCATATGTAGTTTTATTGCATGCGTAAATACACAATGCAAATTCAGATGCTAGATTTATAAGAATGCAAATCTAGGTTTTCTAGATATAGGTAATGTGAAAGATAAATTCTATTTTCACCATCTTGGGAAACACGATTTATCTTTGTTCGATTCAGCAAACATCAAGCAAATCCGATTGTAAATTGGAAGTCTATTCTATCTCAAAAAAGGTTTGCTCCAATTGCAATAGAACTTTCTAATAATTTTTTTAACTATCTTCTAAATAAAATCAAAAGAAGCTTACTTGTGAATAAAGTAAATAATCCAAATTGAAGAAGTTGGCAACACCTTCACGCTTTGTCAAAAGCAACATGCAATTCCAATTCTTTCTATTTTCCCTTTTAAATAAAAAAATAAGGAAAACTTGCATTCTTGAATGGCTACATTATAGAGGTGGAAGTTTATTTCATGCAATTCCAATTCTTTCAATCTTTTGTTTCCTTTTAAATTATTTTCTTGTTTTCCAATATGATGCATATTACATCAAGTGGCATGAACTCAACCGGTTAAATTCTTCGACGTTCAAGTAGGAGACCTAGGTTTGAATTATACCAAGAGATACATGCACAATTGCCAAGTTGTTGTAATATGACTATGTAGTCATGATGTAGTACATGTGGGGCCTGTTTCAATCCCATATAACCGATTTAAAAAAAATATGATGCATATTACAAGATCAAGTAGTTAGCCTATATAATAGGGTTTCTTCCCTTCCAAAGCAAAGTCTTGCACTAGTCCATAGATAACACATGCATCTTTCCCAAACTTGAACTAAGCCATATTACCCAATGGATTATTGCATATACATATGATGCAATTCCAATAAGATTCATAAAAATCTTTTGCTTGTTGAAATAAGTATTAATCTTCACTTGAGGTCACGAGACCTTGTATTGTGATCATAGTATCATTGCCTATGTGCTCACGAGCACCTCGTAAGATGACTTATTTGTATTATTATATTATTATCCAATGGTCAGTCTTAACACCTAACATTGGGTAACTTGTATCAAGGGTTGGTATTTATACCCTTATTTGTCCAACCATTTCTTCATTGTTTGGAGACTTCTTTTTTTTTTTGCTAGAGAATAAGGGGTTGTACTAGAAGCCCCCACCCTTGACAAATCACAACTCTCTCCTTTAGAGCTTGAGAGTTTACAAACAGATTCAATTTTTATCTCAATTGAGTTGCAATAGCTAGAAACCTACATCTTTTTTCATAAAAAGTCCGAATTCTTGATTTTCATTTTCTGGATCTTCTTCAATTTTCTTTGTAAATACAAATATTCCAGCATTCAACATCCTTCTTCTTGACATTTTCTTGTAGCAGCCTTCACAATACCAAAACTCCACCTCTATGTCTATGCATTGCATCTTAGTAGAGTAATACTTCCACAACTTTGCATTATCATAGTCCGCTTTACTAGATCTGGACTATTAGTTTCCTTCTTGAAGCATAAGTGCAACCACAAGAATTGTAATAAATAGTTTAGCAATCTCAAAAAGTTGAAAGTTCCAATCCATACTCTGCCCCATAATCCCACCAACAACCAACAACTCAATTAATCCATTCAGCCATGAATTCCATCCCATTGTAGTAAAACTCGGACTCGGCGAAGTCAACTCGGGGCTCGGACTCGGGACTCGGCAAAAAAACTTGACAAAACTCGGCAAAAAGAAAAAATGAAAAAAAAATACAAATTTTCATTGAAAAAATAAGCTTTTTCATGCATATTACTTATTAGTATCTTCTAACACACTTACTCAACATTCAACATTATACAAATAAGAAATTAACAAGAGAAATACATAAAATTTCAATAAATTTATTTTTAAAAATTAAATTTAAATTGAACATATTAAATTTTTATATAAAAACTTTATTTATTTTTTTATTAAAATAATTTTTTTAGACATCCAATGGTTACCGATTTCTAGTGTTTTACTCCACGGGTTAGGGTTTATAACTTTATAGAGACAACATCCAATGGTTACCGGTTTTTCTATGCATAAAAAAAAAACTCTTTAATCTATTTAAATCTTATATAATTAATTATATATGAATATTATAAACACGTTGAGAAGCCTATTATAAACAAAACAAAACGAAGAAAAGAGCTACTAAAAAACCCCAAGTGTCTAATGAATTGTTACTCTTTGACTTTGCCGTGTCATGTTGTTGCCAAATTTGAGCATAGTAACTATGGTTGAAGTACATAGGAGGCTGGAAGGAAAAAGAGCTAGGCAGTAGTGCAATTCATCATGAAAAATGAGACTTAGGAGTTAACTCAGTTACCTTGCTGTAAATATTCAATTGATTGCAAATGGAAATAACAGATGTAATATAAAGCTGAGAGCATTGTGATGCCTCCCTTTCTGGGGAGTGGCATTGGGGTCAAATGACCTTTGTTGTCATGAAGGGTTTGTGATTTAGCATTCAGGGCCATATATAAGATTTTGTATGATCGTGTGCACAACTTTGGATGCAAACAACTGAAAGAACGTGTGCACAGTTAAACTTAAGCATGGTATAACCGTCAGATCAAAGTCAAACCTGGTCTATGGAGTATGGACGCCCAAACGACCACCGTCACAATGCCCCCAGCTTTTTCTGCAACCTCCTTAGCTCTCGGAACAAATTTTCCAGTATTGGGACTCTGTGAGAGCAATGCGCCCACCGCCGATTCATGTTTCGGTAATATTTTTTAGTTCAGAAGGGGATGGACGAGTCACGAAATAGGAGTAAGCTTATAAACTTATAATACGTGGACTCCATAATAGTATAAAGCTTTAGCGTGCGAAGGGATTTTAAATTTTAAATTTTAATTTTTTCCTGGGCCAAAACTTATAAGTTATAATATGCGGAAATTTTAATTTTAATTTCTTCTTGGGCTGGCCGAGTCCCGACATCGGGACTCGGGAGTCTTGGACGAACGTGGACTCGACACAAACTTGCTCAAGTCCAGGAAAAAAAGAGTCCGAGCGGACTCGACGTGGCTGAGTCCACTCGGACTCGGACTTGGCCGAGTACTCGGGACTCGGGAAGAGTCTAACAGCAGAGGTCCATTCGTTATCATCTTCTTTTGCTTCAATATACAAAACTTTTGCTCACTTCTCGAAATCATTGTCCGCTTTACCAAATCTCGTCTGTTAGTTTCCTCCAATGCATTGATCTGTAAATGTTTCCCCAAAAACATTTTGTAGCCCTTTGGAACGTTATTTTGCATTTGTTCCTTTCAGATTTTTCTTGTCAGCTTCAGTTATACTTACTACTTCCTCTAACCATGGAGAAGAGAATTTAACTTCACGATCCTCTATTAAAACCCCTCTATTGACTAGCCTATTTGCAAATTTGTTCCCTTCCCTTAATGTATGTTTAAACCTAATTTCTTCAAACTTTGTAGCAAGGTCTTGTATTTCCACAATGATCTCTTGTATGTTCCATGGAGCCTTTGCTTTCCTCAAAATTGCATTTATTACTATTAGTGATTTGCCTTCCATCCATACTTTGTTCCATTTCATTTGTTTGCATATTTTAACCCTTCCAAAGCCGCCCAAGCTTCAACTTCATTATTTGTCTTAAATTCACTACTAAAAGCCTAATGTGACAAAACCTCACCCTATTATTTCTAATTATTCCTTCTCATCATGCTGGTCCTGGGTTTCCTTTAGATGCTCCATCAAAATTCAATTTGACCAACTCCACTTTTGGTGGTTTCCACTTTATATTCTTTGCCTTCCTTTTGTGTCTCCTATACCCAACATCATAATTCCATTTGATGATTTGACTCCATATATCAAGGTTCTCTACTTCAAGATTAGGAATTGGATGAGTTGATAGGGTTGGTTAGGCTTCTCCATGGCTAAACAAATCTTCCTTTTCATTATCTCTAAACTGCTTTCCTTTCCTTTAAATATTCTTCTGTTCCTTTCCAGCCATATAGTCCAAAGTATTGTATCTTTTGATGTATAACAAATTGTCTGTAACGCCTCACTTTTAAAAGTGCTGTGCCATTGCTTTAATCATTCTTCAATTCTGCCATTCATCACCATACAATTACCAAACATATTAAGAATCCATTGCCATAGTTCCCGACTATTGAGCAGTGTCCCAAGAGATGGTCTATACTCTCTTCCTTTTTATATAGAACACATTTTGAGGGCCCATGGAAACCCCTTTTCATTAGGTTATCCTAGGATTAAATTTTCCTATGAACTACTAACCATACACACATTTTGAGTTTTGGAATGTATGGGCTATCCCAAATATCTATCCATATTCTTGCAGTATTGTTTGGAGGCTTTTATTTTGTTTGTTAGTGAGTTTTTTTAAATTTTTTTAAAAGGCTTACATGGAATTGAAATGGGCCCCACCCATAATACATCATGACCACATAGTGGTATTACAACATTTTGACAATTATGCATATATCGCTTGACAAGATTTGAACCTGGGTCTCCTCTTTGAATGGTGAAGAATTTAACCAGTTGAGCTAATGCCATTTGATTTTGTTAGTGAGATTATTAGTGTCTAAGGGCACCTTTTATATTTGTGTTCTTTTGTGTGATATGCTATCTTTGCTGAGTAATGTGTTTGATTCTGTCCTTTCCTGAATATATATTACAAATTCCAACATTTCTTACCTATTTTAATGCTATGGGGTTCTCCCAGTATAATGCTTGATATCATACAAGTAGAAACTTAATACATCTTCATTCCTACCTATGTATATTTTCTAACTTCTCACCAAGTTAGCATAATCAATTTCACGTATACAAATTTGTAAGTCTAGAAACTTGAGTTCAAAACTTAATACATCTCTAAAATTTCTGTTAATCCTCAAAAATGAGGTCTTTCATGATCAAAACTATCCATGTGCAAAAGATTATTCAGTAATATGCAAGGTAAAAGGGAGTCAAAATTTGGGATGTGACATATAATAATTTCCTTAATGAAAAGTAGCCTTAGGAACCGGTTTTTTATCCTTAAGGCAAATACATCATCAATTTTAATGAGTTTATAAGACCAAATACACTCTAGGAAAATTGAACAGATACAAATCTAGGTTGGTTGTCAAAGTATTCTATTAACAAGAAGGAATTGACTACATTTGAAACTTTGCATTAGGGGCCAAGATAAACACTATTATTACTGTCCTATAGTTGGCCCCCAAATATGGATGAGAAATATGTCAAATGAATTTCAAGAGTGCCTTCCTAGGTGGTGACTTTCATGAAAAAATCTATATGGACCAACCACTCTAATTTCTTAAAGGAAGTGACCCATCACCAGTGTGCAAATTAAAGAAGTATCTTTATGGACTAAAGTAAGCCGGAGAATATTGATAGGTTCTTCAAGCAATTGTTTTGAGTAATGTGAATATGATCATGTTATAATGTTTACTTTCGAAGTGAAGTAGATCAGATTCTACAGTCGTCTTGTAGGTGGATGAGTTGATTGTCACTTGAAGTGACATCATGTTGCTTTGTGAGTTTGAGACAAAGATGAAGAATGCTTTTGAAATATGACTTCTATGCTTCTTCTTGGTTTTCCAAGTACGTCATTTTCATATTTCAGCCAAAATATGTCCTTGATCTCTTACGTAGGTTTAAGAAGGAAGATTGCAAATGATGCAAAAGTCCATATCAGTTTGGCATCAAACTTGACAGACTGTAATACTACCAAAATTGATACCACCCTGTACAGGCAACTTGTTAGCAGTCTTATTTATTCCTCTTAGAATCTGACTTGATATTGCTTTTGGCCATGTGGCTTCAAATTTATAAAGGATCGAAGGCAGGTTCATGTGCAATCTTTATAGAGAATTGTGCTATATAGCAAAGGGACCTATAACCTGGGTATCCCAAGGGAGCTACCTTGGAGTTCAAATACATCATCAATTTTAATGGGTTTATAAGACCAAATACACTCTAGAAGCTCAGTATGACTATGCACTCAATGCATTTGCAAAAGCTCTATGGATGCAAAGCTACACTAGCTTGGACTTTAATAGAGATGCAAAATGATAGCAAATCTACCTCGTGGTGCCTTTTCAGCCTTGAGAAGGGCCCATTATGTGATCTTGCAAGAAACAAAATGTAGTGGCGCTATCCACTACAGAAGCTAAGTATGACGATGCACTCAATGCATTTGCAAAAGCTCTATGGATGCAAAGCTTTCTTCATGAGTTTGGATTTGTGTAATGGAAATTAACCACCATTTTATGAGAGAATAAGAGTGCTATCGACCTGGCATACAATCATGATGCCTGTAGTAAGAAAAAAATATTGAAAATCCATTGCAACTATGTTCAAGAGGTGATTCAAAGGGGCATTGTTTCAAAAAAAAGAAGGGGGGAAGAAGGAAGTTTAGGAACGTTTTCATCACACCACTACAACAGGCTAAGTTCATCAAGCTTAGATCAACTCTTGGGTTGCATGCAGTTGACATTAAGAGGGGATGGAAGATAATGTAACCTTCCTATCCTGCTTTCACTTTGGTTCAAGTACTGTTTTGTTTAAGACTATTGTTTGGTGCCTCCTAACATTGTGTTATACCTGTGTTTGTGATGATCCTTGGCTTGCTTTCTATCTGTATTTCTAACATGCTGAATTTCAACAAAAATGAGTAGGCCTGAGTACCAGTGTGAGAGAATCTAAGAAATGAGTTACGTCTGGAAAGAGGCAACATTCCAGAAGTAGGAGTTGCATGTGAGAAAATAATAAACTATAAATAAAATGAGAGTCAGCTTCTCAAATAAAGAAGAGCTGGATGGCAGATCACTACATGGGGGAAAATAAAAATACAACATAAATCATGTACGTGCTGCAATGACCTACAAACCCAACTGTAGCTTCTAACACGAACTTACGAATATGAATGTCAGATAAACTATCCTAGTAGAAGTCATTAGAATTAAACATATTTTGTAAACTCCCAGATGTTGACTGCAAGGGGATGAAGCAAGATTTCTCTTTATGGATGTTAAGCACTGAGAACGTGGTCATTTCTGTCACTCTACAACACTCAACATAGAAAAGCAAAAATCTATTGCAAGGAAGGTGCAAAAGTTGGGAATGAAATGACTGCTGTGGTCACTTGCAAAGAGATCAGAAGAATAAATTTGCAATAAAGAGATGTCCACCTTACTGCAAGCCTTATTATGATGTTTTGTGCTTTCCCTGCCTCAGATCACAATTGAACATCCTTTCTTGAGCTTCCATCATTTTGTTCATCTCGTCCAAATTTCTATAAAGCATGATTGTGCACATTTTGTAACTGCCTTTGAAATAATGGCCTGGCAACAGTTACTTTCCTGAACATATATTGGTAATAAGGAGAATGAGTGGCATTGAAAACCCATGCTCTTAGCCATCAAAGCGCTACAACTGCATCCTTGGCATTTTCCAAGGGTTATGCATATGTCTATTATATTTTTGGGAAATTACCTTCACTGGAAGATGTACCAACTTGCATACTTGATCCTTTGATTATTTTCAGTGGATAGGATTGGATTTTCAGGTGAGTCAATGAAAACTACAGAATCAGGAGATGTTTGGCAGAGAAATTGAACATCTCAACTTCCTTAGCTCTCATAAGATGTTTAATAATTCTTCTCTCTCTAAGTGGATGTGTTTACATGTCTTTATGTGATTGTTGTTATACACATTGCTGTTTCATTTCTCAGAAGAACCACCTTTCTCCTACCTATATTACATCATTTTTGTCAGAAGTTAAAGCAGTGTTTGTAGTTTTATCAAAGTTACCATATCTGACATTCCTCCTGCCTAGACGTAGTTGTTTATGAGATACAAATATGTATATAATATGCTTTACATACTGTATCCAGACGTATCTGAATACATACCCATTTCTAGGCCATATCTAATATATTTAGATATGGCCTAAGACATGGCTGGAGTTATATCACAACATGAGATCAGAAAAAGAACATATGCTATTTTGACAAAACAGTTCTCAAAAGGAAAAAACAATGGAAAATTATTCTCGTAATGAAACTATTCTATTTATAACCTATACTTGTGCAAACTTTTTTTAATTATATATTTTTAAATTTAATATATAAAATACTTATCCTCTTTATAATATCATATCCAATTGTATCCATTTTCAAGGGTTCTTGAAAATTTGCAGCATCCATATCAATCACTGTATCCTTTTACATGCAACGCTGAGTTTTAGTGGTTTGTGGCTGCCTTATTAAATAATTGTTTGTCTATCTTTTTCTGTAATGCTCTTTGTATTTTGGGCTTGACCTGCATGTGAGCATTTCCCCTTTAAATGGAGAGTCAAAAATAGGTCCCAAAAGAAAAATACTAAAGGAAATCTAAAATATTAGAGAAAACAGAACGGGAGGAGAGGGTTGCCTCTTTGAATTGACAATTTCCTTTCTAGAAGGATTGCTAGTGTTTTCTGCTATATGTCTATTCTTCAAGCTGAAAACAAGACATTACCCCCTAAAACCTGTTTCTCAATCTGCTTTTGTTTTGCAGTATGGTGAGGGAAACACTATTTTATTTTGTGCTTATGTGTTTTGTTAGGGTTAGTCTTAGGACATGACGTTAGTGGATTAGATTATTCAGGATGAGCTGGCCCCTTTGATGCCATTATTTTTTAATGGAAAAGGGAGAAAAATGGAAAAAAACAAGAATGTACATTGCAACATACCCAGATTACAGGTAACAGCCCTTGAACCTATCTGGAAAGCCATCTATCTTTTGCTGCTAGCCTTAAGTATGATATTTCTTTTAGAAAAATTGTTTGTCCAGAGTACTTGGTTTGGATATCTTGTTTGTCGAGAGTACTTGGTTTGGATATCTTGGCCTTCTGTGTCAGTCCTAATGTATGTATATCTTCCCTTGAAGTGTTCTTTGCTATTGTTTTCTCTGTTATTTCCAGGCTATGTATTTTTTTTCTCTTTGATTCATTGTAAATTCTGCATTTAGTTGGTTGTTTGGAAATGCTGGCTGTGGTTGATACAGATTTTGTATTTGTCACTGCATTGATTTGTTAACCAAGTGAGCAAGGAGTAACAAAAGGAATTGGTAGCTGCTACGAATAATTATTGCAGTCTAGCATTTAGCTGGCTGTTTGACCTATGCCAACAAAATTTATTTTGTCATTGAACATCTGAAAGTTCTCTTGATTAATTTTCTGGTTTAATATGTTATGCATTTGGTTTTTGGACAAGCAGGTGCATATTTAATGGAAATGGGAAACTTCTGGAGGATCTTGTTTTGGCTGCGCAGGAAGGAGTCCTGGTGAATGTAGATAGTGAGTTTGATTTGGAGAATATTGTAGAGGCGGCAAGGATTTCAGGGAAGAAGGTCCAAGTACTGCTTCGCATCAATCCTGATGTGGATCCTCAGGTTAGCCAAAGTATCTCTGAGCAAAAGGATGTTACAGATAGATGCATTGGAAGCTAACTCTGGTTTATTTCTTGCTTCTCAGGTTCATCCCTATGTTGCAACTGGCAATAAAAATTCAAAGTTTGGCATCAGGAATGAAAAATTGCAATGGTTTTTAGATGCTGTTAAGGCACATTCAAATGAGTTGACTCTGGTTGGTGCACATTGCCATCTGGGATCAACAATTACCAAGGTAATCGGCCAACTGTTTTTTTTTTTTATATAAATTTGTTATATGGGATTGAAATGGGCCCCAACTGTATTGCATCATGACCACATAGTGGTATTACAACAGCTTGGCAGTTATGCATGTATCGCTTAACAATATTTGAACCTGAATCTCCTCCTTGCAAGTCAAGGAATTTATCCGGTTGAGCTAATGCCAATTGATAGTAATTGGCCAACTGTTATCCCCTTTGCTTATTTCTTTTAAATTAGTTATATGGGATTGAAACGGACCCTACCTGTATTATATCCTGACCACATAGTGGTATTACAACAGCTTGGCAATTATGCATATATCACTTGGCAAGATTCGAACCTGGGTCTCCTCCTTGAAAGTTGAGGAATTTAACTGGTTGAGCTCATGCCATTTGATTATCCCCTTTGCTTATCGTTAAGGGGGAGTGTAATATTTTGGCAAATAAACTGCCATTCTTTTACAGGTCTAACACATTTTCATGTCTTCATATTGTGATTCGTTTTGACTCTGGATGGAGAACTAAATGTTGCTTGGACATAATTTTTTATTAATGTGTTTTATATTGAGTATGTTATCTGGCCTTTAGATCTCTTTAGACATGAAAGAGCCTTTCAAAATAATCTTCTGGATAGACTCTATTTAAAAAAAGTGTCTTTAATCTTGCGTTTTGGTTATTAATGCCTTACGGGGCCCATTTTCTGATTATGTTGTTTCGGAAGTAAACTCCTGTATGGGATACAGAGTTATTTATAGGAGCTGTAATTGGTAATGTCTTGACGATAGGTAATGCAGTTTGACCTGAAACACTATTTCTCTCTCTTACTGCATAGTGTATTTAGAAAGTAGTGTCTTTAATTTTGCATTTTGGTTATTAATGCCTTTACAGGGCGCATTTTCTGATTATGTTGTTTCGGAAGTAAACTCTTGTATGGGACATGGAGTTATTTATATGAGCTGTAATTGGTAATGTCTTGATGATAGGTAATGCAGTTTGACCTGAAACAGTATTTCTCTCTCTTACTGCATAGTATATCTAGAAGGTTTGTTTTGAAAACAAATGTGGTCTGTGGAAACCTTAAGTCTTTAATGAGAAGGTGCATTAAGTGCAGCTAAGAGAAGCAACAAAAGGGAAGGGGGAAAAATCTTTCAACTCTGTTGAAATGTATATTTGTGAATTTTTAATACCATTTTGGGTATTTTTCAAAAAATAAAGATTTAAGATAGGTGCCACAAGCATATAGTTCCTTGAAATCCTTGTTCAGTCTTATGTCAAATTTGAATTGTGCAAGCAAATAAAAAACTATTGCAACTTCTTATTCAATCAATTGAGCGAAGAGAGATATTTTTTTAGAAAGGTTGATTGAGTTGTCTATTAGTTGTAACATACTCCTGTTAATGAAATCTTTAAGTTGTCTTTTAAATTCTAGTGCTATTGCTTTTACAGGGTAAACTAAGCAAATGGGATGTCAAAGATTTTTTCCACCATTCTTAATTTCTCATTGTTGTTAGTGTGACAATCATCATGGGAAGATCACCTCCAAGTTAAGCTTGACTGCTTATTGGGATTTTAGCTAGATAATAGATTTGACTACTATTAAATCTGAAACAAATTAACCTCCCTAAAGGGAGGTTGTACAAAACTCCAGAATGGGAGTTGCACTAGAAAATTGAAAGACAATTCATCTGAGGAGAAAAAAACCATGTACACTAACATCCCTCCTTAAGTTGGGGAGAAGGAAGGAGAGATTCCATGATATCTCCCCATTAAAAACTACTTCCTTCACTCCAATAGTGAAGAAAGAATAACAGCTGATGCCAAATAGAAGCAAAGCATGGCAGATGACGAAGCTGCAACGGTTGACAAAGCTGCATGCACAGGACAAAAAAGGTCAAATCAACAAAGTGTTCCCATCAAACAAGGTGTTAAAGCCATACATGGGGCAAGATCCATGTGATGGTTGTTGAAGCAAAGCAATGAAAGGTGCTCCAATGACAAAAATGGTGTGGGGTCCAGTACACTACCAGTGAGATGGGTATGTTTCAACCCAGAAGAGGGCTTGTTTCAACCCGAAAATGCTATAATAAGCATGTTAAATGTCACAGATCAAAATGTCAAAACATGCTTTAAAAAAAAGCATTAAGTTGTCAAAATCACCAACATAGTGGTGTTACTAGCCTGAGTTCTTAAAATATTAGAACATAATGAGTCTTGAAGTGTCCTTGTGATTGCCATTCCATCTCACCAGATTACATGGGTAGCCGGCCACTGCAACCACTGACTTGACTTGGCAGTGGTGCTGAATACAGGGTTCACCATTGATAAAAAGAGTTTCTTTTAATGAGCTGAATTTAAGTATAGCAGATGGAAGTACATGAAGAATATGCACCTCAAAAAATAATGATGCTAAAAAAGGTGTCCCTATGAAGAAATGGTTCCCTTGCAATCTTTTCAACAAGGTCTGCAAAAAATGAAAAAGGAAAATGTGCAAAATGAAGGATGAAATGGTGCTAAAATTGGAAAAAATGGCATCAAGCTGATGTGCTTGAAAATCTGAGCCCACTGGAAAAAACTGGGTTGAAAACAACCTCCATATGTATGATCAATACAGCAAAAGGTGTCACAGCCTGTCTTGATAAGAGACAATGTCCTATTGACAAACTCCCAGATCCAAACCGGACAGGTAAATTGCTGATTTAGCAATCAAACAGCAAGGATAATATGAGAAGTTTGACCTTCCACCAAACTGGTCACCCTCCACATTGGACCAGGAAGATGTTTGCATGATTAGAGCAGATTAGATCGACAAACATGGCAACAATGAATTCGAAAATAGTGGGCTTTCAACTGTCCCAAAAATGGATCAAGCAGATAGTTCAATAGTTACTGGTCCTTGTGCTTGTAAGACTGCTTCACCTTGTTGAAAGGTACTAAAATTCTTGATTTGTAGAGAATGTCATGTCTCAAACAAATTAATGATGGTAAAACACAATGAGTTGTAGATCACATTGAATACTGAATTAACAACATGCTAAATATATCATGTTGCGACGACATTGTAAAAGAAATGACCAAACATCTTTAAAACACTAGCAAGTGATACTGGCATTGAAAGCGGCATATATTTTAAGAATAACAAGACATTAAATGGAAAATTGAAAGTTACCTGTAAATTTACTTTTCTCCATATTTGTGCAGCCTTTTCCTTGAAATCTCAGTCCTCAACCATCAGAGAGAAGAAGGCCTTGAATGCCATGAAAAATTTGGTATGGCACATCCAGAAGAGAAATGAAAAGTCACTATCCACTAAATGTCTAAGTGAGAGATAAAGGTGAAGAACACGATGATATATCTGATATAAATAGCAATTTGTTAGTGCAGCGATGTCATGGAGCTAATACCTCTAACCAAAGGCGTATTGCGTGCCTTTGATCTGCTGCATCTTTCATTGTCACATCATTAGCATTGATGCATAGACAAAATAGCAACAATATATATGAAAGAGTGATTTCTATCTGGATATATATCTGATGCTACACAAAATCTTCCAAAATCAAAGAGATGATTCTACAACCTCCAAGAATTCCTGGTTTTGTTCCCCAGTAGATCCATTGTACCCAGTATTTCTACCCTTTTACTCTAGAGACTTCACAACATAAATACTTCATAGTGTTCGAAATCTATCATAGTGCCTTCAAACTGCAGAGATATCCGGGAGATCATGTACGAGGGCTATTTCATGCTAGCAAACATGGGCCATGTTGATGAGCTAGAAGTGCCCTGGTAACAAGTCAATTTTAGAAATCTGTTCACTGTGGGAGTGAGATAAGTTATCTTGTGCAGTTGGAATTTGTTCGTGGGTTCATCCAAATGCTGCCATGAGTTGGCAAACTAGAGCAACCTCTAGAACAATAGCCACACGACCTATGTAATGTCCCCCTTGGTTGGGACTCTAAAAACTGATGAAGCTCCAAGTGTGAATCCTGTGTGAATTCACCAAAAGAGAACTGGGGTTTCGTCCTCAGCCACACCGTTGGGGTTTCCGTCCCTTCGGAGAAGAAGTCTCAGCCACTGGCCTCAAACTCTAGAGAAAATAACTAAAATCCAGAATGACATGAAATGAGACCAAGCCACCAAATAAATAGACTCCTCCACAACAAACTCCCTTTGCATGCTCAATGTGGGATAAATCATGAAACATAACTCTTTTTTAAGTCCCACGTCCCCTTTTTTATAAAATAAGGTTTTAAACTATATAAAGTATTTAAATAATTTTACTTTATATAATTAAACCTTCGCACATTAAAAACTTGGCCTTTTGATTATCCGATCCACAAACTGAGGATAGATACGGACACCTATTTCGGTGAAGAATATCACTGCACCATCCGTTTTGCCCGAAACCCTAAAAACTTACTAAAAATAGTAATTCAAGGCTATGTCCATTCGATTCAACATCTGAGAGTGGATTCGAATACCCATTTCGCTCAATTATCCGCTCCCAAAACTCCAGTTAGGCTCCCTTGCAATCTGCCCTAGCCTACGGGAACCCGTGAGTAGGCTAAACCACTGTATCTAACTAACTGCTCAGAAAGGGGACATTACAGTCCGACCTTCCCAAAGATTGCTTGTCCTCAAGCAATGCTCATGAATATCCCAATCAACTGAAAATTCCTGGTTGTCGTCAATGAAAATTCCAGGATCCCAAACAAACCTGATGAATGTCCCATGACAGTGACACAACCACCAATTGCCACCACAAGAACTGACAAAGCTGGTAGCCCTTGTCATCCATCTGAATCTGCTAAAGCTGACAACTCTCTCAGACTCCGTCACTAAACTAAAAAATGATCCATCGTTGAAATCAAGTAGATTCCCAGGGTCCCAAACCAGTATCATGTTAGCATCACCATGCTGATGCTGCGTCACTCTGATCATAACTGTAGAGTCCATGTGCCTCGGCTGAACTAGCCTCACCAATAACTCGGTAATGAATCCATCATAACCATCCAAGTTGCAATCCCTGTGAGAACCGGAATTTGAAACATGAAAATTCCCCTGCCATGGCACCACTGTACAGTCGACATCTGTAATCTCTCCTGGATCCCATATCCATATTCTATCACCAATACTGCTCCTTGGGCCAACGAGTGTCTTCCACTCCCTCATAGACACTCCTAGATAACCAGGACCAATAGGGAATTTGACATTCCCACTACCTGAAGAATACCGCTGGGCTAACCTGCACATAGGTGGAATACTGTTTGGCCACAATTTCTTTCCTGCATAAAATCCACTGCTATCTCTGCAAAAATCCAATTTTCCTTCTGACGAAGGGGGTAACCCATAGCCAAGTGAAGTATGAAGTCTATCAAAACAGTCTTCCGGCTCACTACTATGCGTCATCAAAAACATGGTCCACTCATCTATAAGAGGGCTGAAATCAAAATGATGTACATACCTCACAATACCGTCCATATGAACTTCACCAACTAAAACCTTGTGAAGCTCTGAACAATCCTCTTTCTCTTTGAGTTCTTGGAAGGCCTTATCTACAAACTGTAAGGCTTGATCCCTGTCGGATAGCAACCTCAAATAATCAGATTTTATCACCTCTAATGCCTGCTTGATAGCCTGCAAATCGATAACAATAGCTCCAACTGTCAACTTCTTCTGTCTCTCCCCAAGCTGGGCTGCCTGAAAAAGGCACTCGACAAACTTGGTGTCCTATCCAAGTGAATTAATGTCTGAACAATCTGCTCCTCTGTGACCTGTAATTGGTCCTTCCAACCTTGCAATGGATTGGAATCAGCATCACACAACAAACTTTCAGATTTGCTATCCCACGCACAATGATCAAAATCAGCCTCCTTCACAATACTGCACTCCCCAATTACATGCTCCGAAGTTATGACAGACCTGTCCTCATCCTCGAATCAACAACTGCATGAATACTATCATTTGTTGCTGATTTGACAATATCAAAATCAGCATGCTCACCATCTTTTTGATGACCAATGCCTAATTCTCCATTCGTCGAAGCACGGGATGAATTAACTTCATCTTCATTATTTTTGTCCTTTTGTTCTTCCCTGCAAGTTTCTTGACTAGAAGGCATGATCATAATCTGATTTTTACTTCTCTCATCGACTAGGTCAGTCGCATGCTCAAGTGGAAATTCATCAACAATCGCATCTTCTTCTTAATCTGCCATAGTCTCCAACTCCTCGGAGAAATCACCATCCAACAGTCCGTTAATTCTTTCCATTTCGGTTTTCAGCGAAGAATCCTCTTCATTCGTAATCATTTCCTCATCAAATATGGGATCTACGGACACTTCATTATGAAAGATGCCATCATGCATTAATGAATTGATGATAGGAAAATCACAAGATTCATCATACCTTATATTAAAGATTTCACAATCCACACTAGATTGTTCTAAATACATATCCAAAACTGCTGTGTTGTCTTCCTCATCATCACCAACATCATTCTGGTTCCCTATTATGCATGATTCCTGATATGAAGCATCTTTCCCAAACTCTAAGATTTCAACTTTACTGCTGTCCTCTTCTGCACTTGGCTGCCTTAAGTCATTCTCTTTATAGTCTTCGCAATTGTGACCAATTGACCATTCCCTTTTGCAAGTGAAACATTGCCCTTCTCTCGTCAAGTGATTTTTGCTTCCGTGAGGAAGTCCTGTAACCTGCAGATCATTCGGTTTCCTTTCCTTTCCTGTTAACTGTTGTTTACCCTTGTCAATCTTCTTTGGGACAACAAACTCAACTTTATTAGCCGCAATATTAGCTGCAATTTTAGGATCTTGTAAAGTATTTTGTTCAACTCCAACTTTCTTCGGCAACTTTATGAATGAAAAATCAACCTTATCCTGAGGAAAAACTGAAGGTAGAGAAATTTGCATCATTGTGGTTAATTGACTGATGGATTTTTGTATCTCACTCCGAGTCCTATCCCAATCACGTTGTCTCCTAGACCAATCATTATAAGACTCCATGAATCTGAAATTTAATTAGGCTTCCACGAGTCGGCGGAATAGACTTGCTCTGATACCACTGTAATGTCCCCCTTGGTTGGGACTCTGAAAACTGATGAAGCTGCAAGTGTGAATCATGTGTGAATTCACCAACAGAGAACTGGGGTTTCGTCCAACTCCAAAAATCTGAGGGGTTTCGTCCTTAGCCACACCGTTGGGGTTTCCGTCTCTTCGGAGAAGAAGTCTCAGCCACTAGCCTCAAACTCTAGAGAAAATAACTAATATCCAGAATGACATGAAATGAGACCAAGCCACCGAATAAATAAACTCCTCCACAACAAACTCCCTTTGCACGCTCAATGTGGGATAAATCATGAAACATAACTGTTTTTTAAGTCCCACGTCCCATTTTTATAAAATAAGGTTTTTAATTATATAATTACTTTATATCATAGTTGAGAAAATCGGAATCGGGTAGTAAATCGGCTTGTTTAAAAATCGGCAAAGAATCGGAATCGGCAAAAAATCGGGAAAAAATCGGCAAAAAATCAGCATTTTTTTATTGAAAAAACCGAAGAAAATGTAAATTTTCATTGAAAAAAAAAGCTTTTTTCATGCATATCAGAATTTTTTGGGAAAAAATCGGCAAGATTGGCAAAAAATCGGCTAGCCTGTGAATCGGGAAAAAATCGGCAAAATCGGGATTTTTTGCAGATTTTCTCAACTATGCTTTATATAATTAAAAACCTTATTTTATTAAAAGGGGACGTGAGACTTAAAAAAGAGTTATGTTTCATGATTTATCCCACATTGAGCGTGCAAAGGGAGTTTGTTGTGGAGGAGTCTATTTATTCGGTGGCTTGGTCTCATTTCATGTCATTCTGGATTTTAGTTATTTTCTCTAGAGTTTGAGGCCAGTGGCTGAGACTTCTTCTCCGAAGGGACGAAAACCCCAACGGTGTGGCTGAGGACAAAACCCCTCAAATTTTTGGAGCTGGACGAAACCCCAGTTCTCTGTTGGTGAATTCACACAGGATTCACACTTGCAGCTTCATCAGTTTTCAGAGTCCCAACCAAGGGGGACATTACAGTGGTATCAGAGCAAGTCTATTCTGCCAGCCTGTGGAAGCCTAATTAAATTTCAGATTCATGGAGTCTTATAATGATTGGTCTAGGAGACAACGTGATTGGGATAGGACTTAGAGTGAGATACAAAAATCCATCAGTCAATTAAATTTTAGAAATCTGTTCACTATGGGAGTGAGATAAGTTATCTTGTGCAGCTGGAATTTGCTCGTGGGTTCATCCAAATGCTACCATGAGTTGGCAGACTGGAGCAACCTCTAGAACAATAGCCACACATTAGGAAGTCAACAAGATCAATGGCCTCATCGAAGCAGTGGAAGTTTTGCAGTTGAATAGGTCAACATTGGACTAGATCCATGAATAAGATAACCAAGAGCAATGCATCAACATGTGGAGTAGTGGGTCAGGCTATATGATTGTGAAGCGAAACTGATGGTTTTCAGTCACAGATGATAATGTCTGTCCCCTTTGATGATGGCAATGATCCCTGACAAGTTGTTCCTTGAGATTGGAAAAGATCAGAACGATCAAATTGGTCCTTGTGGCTCCCAGAATCCAAGTTTTCATCAGCTAGATTGGAACAGTTATATACTTTACACAGACTATGCTTATGCTTATAAATTGAGAAGAGGAGATTTAGTAAGCGGCATCAAATTTATGCATATAGAGAACAAAACTAGTTGATAGTAATTGTTTTATTATGGTATACTCAACAGTAAGTCCATTGCTCTAAATCTGTTACTTCTTAGGAATCATTCAGCATACCGT
The DNA here is from genome assembly GCA_028583015.1 of Wollemia nobilis. NCBI lineage: Eukaryota > Viridiplantae > Streptophyta > Pinopsida > Araucariales > Araucariaceae > Wollemia > Wollemia nobilis. The sequence goes on along the minus strand of JAQPPZ010002729.1, from coordinate 946,665 downwards.
CTTCTGTTTCCTACTTTCTGCTCCATGAGTTAAAGTTGCTCCACTTGTGGATGTTGGAATATATTCATTCCTTAGTTCTTTTATCAGTAGTTAACGTTTTAATAAGGGAGTGCTATTCTTTGAGCATTATGCAGATATTAGAAATCACATTTTGTATCATGTAGTTTTTTAATGTTGGAATATATTCATTCCTTAGTTCTTTTATCAGTAGTTAACGTTTTAATAAGGGAGTGCTATTCTTTGAGCATTATGCAGATATTAGATATCACATTTTGTATCATGTAGTTTTTTAATGAAATATCATGAAATTTTTTCCTATTTGACTATTATGTATTACCATCTAAATATCATAGAGTAGAAAGAATATTTTATTTTAGGAAGGTTTTCCTATTTGATTACTATATATTACCATATAAATATCATAGAGTAGAAAGAATATATAATTTAATAATAATCACATTGATATCATACAACATAATGGCAAGGGAAAATAATGTTTGTAACAATTATTTACCATGGTATGAAAGTCATTTCAAGAAAACGAAAATTCAGAGAAAGTTCTAAGCTTATAAATTTGAAGTCCTTTAAGTTTAGGTAGTCCAAAGAATCACAGATATGAGATTTGTAATGCAATATGGATTTCAAATTATGGACCATATTGCATCGTTGTATTTTTGTTTTGTAAAGAGAAAATCAATGATAATGTATTACTGCACTAGTTTTCAGTTCTGCTTAATGCATTTTATAATGCTTTGTCATTTGTAATCTTAATTTTTTTAATATTTCTATCTTTTGATTTTTTAATTTCTTATATTGTCATCCCCACCCTGTCACATTTTTGGCCAAAATTTAGGGATGTCTTCTAGCCATCCCCTTTTTTGCGTCCATGCATTTCCCATCCCCACCAAAGAGGTAACTCTGTATAACTTAGGTAATGATTCATTTATGATTGAGGGATCAAGAATGAATATTTTCACTCCATCTTTGGTACAGGGAATATTACCAGAAAAAGGATAAGAGGGAATGACATGTGGGTCAAGCACTAATACCTTGGGCTTCCGGAGAGGATCACTGCAACTAAGATTTAATACTGGTCAATCAGCAGTCAAATGGTCTAAGTAGTTTTTTGCTCTTTGAGAATAGTTCCTGTTTTAGGGTCTTTCAGAACATCTTAGACCAGAGAGCATGACCTTCCTAGCAAGTGAGAATGCACTTCATAATAAAGGAAGTATTTCTCATGGTGGCTGTAGTGTGATAGTTCGTCTTTCGAGAAAGCAAAGGAAGAGACTGAGAAGCATAGGAGAAATAGTCCCTCCCTACGTCTGATGCTCCTCAATCACAGCTCAGACACAGAAGGGGATTCAGTATTCAAGTGCAAAATATTTGCTAAGAGGTTAAGTCAATATCCAGATCTCCAATGTTCTTCAGCAGAGAGGTGCATGGTGGTGCAGTTTATAGTGATCCTTCCCTACGAGCTGTTTGTATGCGCCGGGCGCGCCGAGGGGGGTTGCAAGGGGGAACCGGCCAGGTTCCCTCCTGCCTGGGTGTTTGGGGGCTCTGCCCCCGACCCGAAATTTTGGCCGTCTGTACAACCATACTTTGGGAGAGGAAACAAACAGTTTTTTGGAGTCTTCCTTTGGGAGAGGAAACGAATAGTTTTTTGGAGTCTTCCTTTGGGAGAGGAAACAAATAGTTTTTTGGAGTCTTCCTTTGGGAGAGGAAACAAACAGTTTTTGGAGTCTTCCTTCTCCTCAAACAGTTTTTTTGAGTCTTCCTTTGGGAGAGGAAACAAAGAGGAAACAAACAGTTTTTGGAGTCTTCCTTCCCCTTTTCTATAGAAGGGGAATGACCCCTTGCACGTAACAGTTAGTGAATGTAAAAGTTTGCCGAAATCAATAAAATAATGAAGCTGCCATTGCCCTGTGGTTTTACCTGCACACTGCAGGGTTTCCATGTAAAAATCTGTGTTACTGTTTTGTTTCTGTGTTATTGTTTTGCTTGCTCGTAATATTTGTTTTTTCTAACAGTATTGAAGTTTCATAACATCCATTACAAAACAATCATAGAGAAAACTTCGAGCAAATTGTATTGAATAGAGTGAAACATAATTTAAAAAATTAGCAGTAATCTCATATAGGGATAACAAAAGTTAATCACTGTTTCATGAAGAGGGATGAGATATATGAAATCAACCTGCCATCATAACAATCACTTTGAATTGTGTATTTTGAGAAACAAGATGCCTTTAATCTCGGGTGTAATTGTTTCAGAAATGTTAAAAGTAGTCGATTTGACTTATTTGCTTAAACATTTTGTGTTTACTTCTAAGCATTCCATTTATCTCTGGAACTCTTTTTGCTGTTGAGTAATCAAATACACGAGTCAGGCATCATATCACTTGAATTTTCATGGGTTAATTCATTGTCTAAGTATAAAGCGATGGCTCTGAGGCGAAGCTTTTGACTACATTGGGATGGTATATATTCACAAAGAAAATTGTCTTATAGTTTATGCTCAAAATAGATCCTTTTTGCTTTTCAGATTATTTTCAACTTGTGCTTGAGATTAAAATCACATTTTAGTTGTTGTTTTAAGTGAGTTGTTTGTAAATTTACTTTGCTAATATATTTGTTCTGTAGCCAAGTATGCATTGTTTTGTCCTTATTGTAATTTTTGGATTTGTAGGTGGACATATTTAGGGATGCTGCAACTTTAATGATCCAGTATATTGACAAAATACGAGATCAAGGCTTTGAGATCAAGTACCTTAATATTGGAGGAGGTCTAGGCATCGACTACCATCATACTGGTGCAGTGCTTCCTTCGCCTATGGATCTTATTAATACTGTAAACTTCCTAAGCTTTCCTGATTTGTCTTAATTTTAAGTTGCACTCCATTTAAATTTTCCTTTGACAAAAATAGGGGAGCTACTAAAGTTTTAGTGTGTGGATTTGTCAAAGTTGCTATCAATTTTAAATAAACAAAATTAGTTTTCTCATGCTGCTTAAGTTTTGATGTGTGGCTTTATCACACAGCTATTTGAGATTCTCAATACACGTGTTTGTAAAGGATCTAATCACACTATTTTCTAATCACACTATTTTCTGTATGTATAGGTCAGAGACTTAGTGTTGTCTGGAAACCTTACTCTCATCATTGAACCTGGGAGATCTCTTGTTGCCAACTCTTGTGCTCTTGTAAATCGAGTAATTGGAGTCAAAACAAATGGCAACAAAAACTTCATTGTGGTCGATGGTAGCATGGCAGAGTTAATTCGTCCGAGCCTTTATGGAGCTTACCAAGTAAGTACTAATGTCTTGGTTGTATAGCAAACAGTGTCGCTTTTCTTTTCTTATATAGTTCTAATAAAAAGGATAATAATTTAAAAATTGAATAAATTTTAAATATAGCGTATGTTTTCTAAGCATGTGGTACCCATATTATACGGTTGGTGTATGACTAACTGCCATGGTTCTCTGTAACAGCACATTGAGCTAATTGCTCCACCGTTGCCAGATGCTGAAATTTCAACTTATGATATCGTTGGGCCTGTTTGTGAGTCTGCAGACTTTTTAGGAAAGGACAGGAAACTGCCAACTCCAGCAAAGGTGGTTACTAAAGACAGTAATGTTCATTTTTAAAAATTCATGAGAATAAAATATTATTCTGTTTGATGTTCAACCATTATATTGTTAATTATATTGTTTGAAGGCATATATAGGCAAAATAACTTTGAGTGTCATATCCTATTTCAGGGAGCAGGATTGGTGGTCCATGATGCGGGAGCTTATTGTATGAGCATGGCTTCGACTTACAACTTGAAAATGCGACCAGCAGAATATTGGGTAAGTTCATGTTTTGACAGATATTTTGTGTCACTAAACTGGAATGAATGTTACCTGTCTAGACGTTGAGAATACTGATTTTGCTTAGTAAGAGCTTCTTACAAATTTTCACAGGTTGATGAGGATGGATTGGTAAAAAAGATAAGACATGCTGAAACAATTGACGATCATCTACATTTCTTTGAAGGGCTATGAAAAGAAAATTTCTTCAATATTTTCTTTTTTCGAAGGAATCTCCATTCGCCATGAAGACGATCAGGATGTTTTTCATTGGCTTTTGAGATCCTATTCTGCTTTCTCCAGATGGATTTCAATATAACATTTGCGGCAGAATTTACTTTGATGTCAGATACTGGTCATTTGGTCAATCCCATTTTAGTCTACGACCTAAGGAGCCTGTGCATTGAAGCAATGAGTAATATTCTTTACGTTCATTTGGCATGTTGCGTTTCCAGGAATCTGCAGCACTTTGCTTCATCTGAGATTTTTATGACAATAAATATATGCAGTAACAAGTACATGTACATTTCATTACAAGGAAGACTGCACACAACCTATTGCTGTTGCATTCGCTTTTAGGTATTGTTTCTCTGGACCATGTTCTGTGGTAACTATGATATGTAGATTTCATTTTATGGAAAATTGCATTCAAGTTATTCTGTTGCGTTAGGTTGTAGGTATTGTTTCTCTGTACGCTGTTCTGCAGCGGATTGACAATGTTAGGGCCCTGATGAACTCCCTATGTAAGACATTGAGTAATCAGTGTTTTTCAAAGATGATCATAGAAGGTTTGGACTGGAGTTTAGCAGTGGGTAGAAGGTGAAAGTTTGCCCTGGAGTTCAAGATAATTGCAACGTGTATGTAGTCAAGTCCACTTAACATGTGACACCTGACATGTTGATTTAAATAATTCTAGACATTCAAATTAACTTGGGGTTATGTACAACTGGTTCATAATCATAAATAAACATTATTCAAAATATTATGTTCTAGAATTGTCCCTTAGTGTTTAGGTGGATTCAAGTAGAGACAAGTACATCAAGAACACATCATCAATCTGAATTATAGTAGATCAATATAAAAGGGACCAATCTTGAACCCTATTGTCAAAGCCATATCTAAGACAGATTCAGTAAGATTAAGTTGGTTGATATCCTTCCCTCTGATTTGATGTCTCATATATGTACATTTGTTCTTATACATACTACACAAGTTAAAAACGTTTACAAAAGAAATATAAGTAATATTTCTGTCTAGTTTGGACTTATTTCTTATTTTTGGAATTGTGATAGTAAGAATTATATAAGAACCATTGGAAATATCTTGGAAGATAATGATGATCTCTAAATCACCATTTGCTTGGATATCTCGAAATTACTTTTAGGTGATATTACCCAACCTTAAAGAATCATATACTTGTGAGTAATCAGTAAATTATGAAAATCTACCTTCAAAGGGTTGACCCTCAAGGTTTATGGGGACAAGGATTAGTGATAGATTAAACCAAGTTCAGACCACTTGAAACAGTGATAGCTTCTAAATGTATATATTGAATAATGATGAATTTATTATACTTCAGGAGGACAAGGAAGATAGATTGGATGAATCAGGGCATGGACGTTTCATTGAAGATCTAAAAGTGTCTATTGAAGATCTAGAAGATAATAAGAACCATAAAGTAGGCAAAAACACAACTTTTGCAATTGAAAGTAAACAATAGCTTGTAAATGGAGATTAAATAATCTGCGAAAAGAACATTAGAAATGAAGAAGTATGGGAATACAGAAACCTCCCGAGTAAAAAAATGTTTCAATTACATGAAAATTTTTTCGTCATGGATTTTAGTTGTGATATGTTTATAAAAATGACTGCCACTGTTTGGTATTCATATTCAGACAACATTTAATGAACTTTCAAATAGAATGAAATTGACGCAGTTCATGTTAACTAGTTTTCATAACTACAAATGAGAGCAACTTTTAATTTTTTTTTAATGGAGTACGGTGGAGTAACTTGTCCAACTTTCTTTATGTATCAAATTACCTCGTAAGAATACCTTCAAATTTTACTAAAAGGTTTGTGGGAAAACATTTCTCTTTGCTATAATATTTGCAAAGGGGATGTCCTGCATTTGTGATAATTGTGAGATGTGTTTGTGGGAAGAGTGCAAATACTGAGAAGATGTGTTTGTGGGAAGAGTGCAAATACTGAGAAGAAGCAGGAAGTGAGCCTTGCCTTAGAAATTTTGTTTTAAATCTTGGAAAAAATTGAAGTACAAGAAACTCTTATTATGAAAATTTAGGTACCCAAAGAAATTAAAAAAAACCCTATTTGGAAGCGAGGATTATTAGATTTAGCATTACTTTTCAGAATCAAATGAAATCAATGCATTACCTATACAAAGAAAGAAGATAATACATGATATGGAGGATGATTGTAGCCACCAAAATAATTGCACAGAAGGAAAGAATTGGATTCACATTGATGATCAAATGAATGGTCTCGTGGGGTATAAATACCTAAATTACAAGTGATCTTAGGTCAAGGCTAAGGACCAACTTCAAGGTTCATAAAATAAATATTACATCAAAACTCACCTCTACAAGGTGGACAAGGGCCTATTGGTCTATACAAGTTAATAGAAGTTATTACATTGCAAAAGGGTTTATCATGCTCTCAAGTGAAAATTAAATCATCACAAATATATTTAAACATCCTTCAGCTAAATGGAGGATATGAAGAAAGACCCTTATTAGCCATCCCCTTGAAGGGATACTCTTCTACCCCAATACATATTTGTAATTGCAAAAAAGGCACCTCAGGTGTTGACCTTGGTTAGGATACTAGCTACTTGCCTCATTAATGGCTCATAGACTAGATCAAGCATCCCATGGACATGAAGCCATCAAACATAATGCATCACCTCAGGTGCTGACCTTGGTTAGGATACTAGCTACTTGCCTCGTTAATGGCTCATAGACTAGATCAAGCATCCCATGGACATGAAGCCATCAAACATAATGCATCTTAGTTTGCAAATGAGAGATTGAATTACAGATAAACTTGATGGACCTGTAGTTATCATAATGACGAGTGAGTATAATCTACTAAGGGAGACTTAGCTAATCCATAATCATGAGCATCCATTAGAGGTGCTTGGCAACCTCATTGGTAGCACAATACTCAACTTCCATAGAAGACTAGGATATAATGGATTGTTGTCTACAACACCAAGAGACTAGTTCAAAGCCAAGATAAAAGATAAACTTGGTGGTAGAGCATCATTGGCCTAAATCTCTAGCCCAATTTGTATCAAAGAATCTTGTTGGTATTGGAGGTGCACCAAATGAAAAATGAATACTTGTTTGGTACATACCTTTGATGTACTCAAGAATTCATTTCGTTGTTGTTTAGTGACTCTTACGAGGTGATTGCATATACTTGGAATGGCAACAAATGCAATGTTTGATCAAGTGTAGATAAGATATAGAAGTCCCCCAACAAGTGATGGATACAGGGTGGCATCCACTAAAGGACTAATACAATATGCTCAAAGCTTCAAGCCAAAGCAGATTGAGGCTAACAAGCTTACACTCCATCCTAAATCGTTGCAAAAGATCCAAGACATACTTGGAATGAGAGATAGTGATCCCAAAGGGTGAGTGGTTGATCTTGATCCCCAAGAAGTAGTGGAGGCCCAAATTTGTCATCTCAAGTGTCACGAAATTGTGACTTCATATCCTAGATCAATGATGTTGAGTTTCGTATGATGAGAATATCCTCAACATACAATATAATCACCAAAATCTAACCATCTTGATGCTTGATGTAGACATCAGTCTTTGCCTTACAACACCTAAAGTCATAATAAATGAAAAGGTGACGAGTGTCATTAATGCTCTCACTTTAATCTTTTGTCAGACCAGGGCGACGTCCTAAGGCTATATGCGTTAGATGTCAAAGAATTGCGTCTTGGATATAAGGGTTCTAAACTAATCCTATGAAAGCTGGGAATCACAATGCCTTTGTAGCATTCATAAATAAAACTATACCAAATTTCACACTTGTTACTAAAATAAAGTTTGGTTTTAATTATAATTTGAGTGCAAAATTAAATCAAGCAACACCTCTTATTTAATTGAAAAGAACTAAGCTAACCCAAACTAAAATAAAACAAATTCATTGCTTGAAGAAAACATAATTCAATGCTGGAATGAAACTAGATTTAACATAAATCATATTGCAGAAATTATATGGAAATAACAACACACTTGCAGAAAAGAAAAGCAAATTACACTATGCACTTGTAGAAAAGGAAAACAAATTACACTATGTTGGAAATAGAAATTAACTAAAGCAAACTGAAAATGAAAGCAAACTCATCAACTTTGACTATGTTATCCCAACTGTTGAAATAAATGATAGAAAGAAAATTAATCATAAAAACCTGCAATTACACTAATGGTCCTTTCACTGTTCCAGAGTGGGTCCTTGGTTTGAGGTTTAGCAGGAGGAAGAAGAATTCAGCAAAAAAACTAGTATAAAAGGTCAAAGTCTCATATGCAAAAGAACTGAATAATTCAGACTTAAGACAACGCGCTGAGGGTCAAATTAGTGCATCTTTTTATTCAAACTTCCTTATTCTAACTATTGACTTTGCCTAATTAGCGTACAATATTATTTAAAGCTATGTGACTAACTATTCAATCTATTAACGAGGTTTATTTTAGGTAGTGAATTGTCTTCTACTTTAATACATAAGCCTGCGTATTAAATTTGATCAATCAGATTATAACAATAGATTAAGTTGGCTAAAACCTCTGTATTTTTGCACTCCCGTTGGTTGTTGGCTAGTTTGAAATAAATCTGAAACCTCTAGTGTGCTCCCCTAGCTTTGATCTACGTGCACCAAGGTCCTTATCATAATGCACTTGCAATTTATTTTGACGTGGAATAACAACTCCAGAATAGTCGGTAGGTCAACACCCATATTCATGCGCGTAATCACAAATTTGCGTCTATGTTATTGGTCAACATTAATTTCAAACATGACTCATAACCTTGTTTGAATGCTTCCAAGGCGAGTTGACCACTTAGTTTATCTTTTCTTCCCTTATGGGGATATTCTAGAGTGCTCCACGTCTTACTATTCCGATGCAGTACTCGTGCCTTGTTATTTTGATGCTTTGGCTATTCTAGTGCATAATTGGTGCCATATTATTGCTTAGGCATAGCAACATTAAAAAAAAAGCTTCGAAGAGGTGGTCCATCAAACACTTTAGGTTTAAGGATTTATTCACAAAGAATGAATTATTGTTACTTTATTCTATCTTTCAATAAGAATTAACCATGCAATTAGTCCTTAAAACACATAAAAACCAATTCAAAACAACTAAAGGAAACATCTTTTATTCACTATATTTAACATTTAATATCAACATAAATAACAATTAATACTTGGTAGGTACTATGTTATTTTAATAAAAAATGGACAAAAAATGGTTAGACTATTTGAAAAATAAGACAATTTTATAGTCTCATCACTCCTCCCCACATATTCTAATGCATGTCCTCATGAATTCTGCCTAGCCAATGCTGCATTCATAGCCAGTTCTTTATAAAGGTTGCTCTCGAATCTATTTTCTAGGGAATGGTATCCTTTGTTTTTTGTATCTCTGATAACCATTCTTGGAATTGATGTTCTGGCTGTGGCTTAATATCAAAATAGTATGGAACATGGATGAGCACAGTAGATGGCCAATACCGTAGGTCTATCCATTCATGTTGTAGTGCTCTAATTATCTCAATCATTGCAGTTACTCTTCAGGTTGGTTGGTGAAATAGGTTCCCAATTCCTCAAAGTGATAGACAACTCATCCCACCTCTGTCTATATGCAAACCCGACCTTATTAAAATTGTCTTTGTAGAAATTCTAAAATTTTACAAACATGCATTGACATGAATAAGATAACTTTATTTGATAGCTGCATTTCCCTTTAGAGAATAATGTGCACAAATAAGAGCCCTTGGGTTTGGCTGATAATGTCTTAGCAATAAACTAGGTCCTAATTCAGTTGACTTATACTGTTTACCTTTGCTACCACTTCAACTAATTACAAAGAGTAGAGGTGAATGCTCGTATTTGAACATCCTTAGTATATATATGAGGCAAAAATTGCAATTTGTGCGAAAGTACTATGCAATAAAATTCACATAATAAGTCATGTTCCATCGGACTATGCAATAATGCTTCAACAAAAGCTTGAGCAAAAATCAACTCATATGGGAGATTGGAGCAAATTATCATTACCTACCATCTATAATATTGTTCTCTTAGGAACCAACTGTAAATCCTGCCAGGTGCTCTGCATTCAACCACCTGTTTTGCAATGTGGTATAGATCCCTAACCTTAGCTTTGAGACTTGTTATCTCTTCACTCTGTTTTCTATTCAATTCTTCTAAAGCTGAGTGTTGCAAGGCACCCTTTTAAGTGATGGTATCACCTCATCCACCTTGAGATTGTCACATTATAGATGTCTAACGTGACCATTCCCTATGGAATGACAACAGTCGGATGAGGGATTGGAATCTTCGGGGGTTCAATTTTTGTTCCCCTTTCTGTTGATTGTCCAATGTCTACTGTCATTTGACCATAACTTCTGGCTCTGCCTCAAGCTGATCCGATGCATCTTGCCATTCTAATATTCTAAATATTGTGGCCCCTTGCTCCAGATATCCTTCTCGTTCATCTTGTTTTGGGGCTTGTTCTAGAGTGTCTTAACTTGGGACCTATTTTGGAGCATCTTGCCTTGGCACTTGTTTTGGAGCATCTTGTTCTAGCACCTGTTTTGGCGTATCCCTTGTCTATGTGGAGGTCTCTTCGACTTCCATAGGTGCTTTCCCTTCATGTCGTACAAAAATTCTTCTAGACCATCTAGCTCCAATCCTAAAATATTTTTGTTTGGAGTACCTTCATTCGAGCCGAATGGAGTTTGGCCCTATTTTTTGTTCTCATGATCATTGTTAAACTCCATAGCCAATCCTAGCAAAATATCTACTGCTTTTGCTTCAGGAATTGACCCAGAAGAGATATCCTTGCCTAATTTACTTTTTAGTTCATTCAATTCTTGCAATAATTGAAAGATGTACCTGTCTTTCTCTTGGATTATTATTTGAGGTTCTTGCAATTGCTTTTGCTAAGTCTTGATAATAACTCAGGCGTGTGTAGTAGTTAAATCATTTGGGACCTCGACATTAATTGAAGTCTATATTGAGTCATTGGTCGGTTTTGTAGGATGGAAATCACTCTGTTGTGGCTCTTTTGTTGCTATAAGAATATCAAGGATCCATGCCTCCTCATCAATAATTTCGATCTCCTTTGTTTTTGAGCACTAGATGATGCTAGTACTTGATCTAGAGCAGCTAAAATTTATCTCTGTCTTTGAATTCTCTTGAGGGGAGGTTGTTTTGGTGTAACTTGTTCTTCACAATGTTCTTCTGACGTCTCTTATTCCTCATCGTTAGAAATAATCTTAATTGATTTTACTACCTCCTTTTGTGCACCAATTTGTTTTGATGCTTGTTCTCGTGCACTAGACTGTTCAAGTGCTTCTGCTTGTGCACTAGATTATTCTGGTGCTTCATCGGGCTATTTTTTGAACTCTTCTAGCTATATCATGCAAAGCATGATGCAAATACAAGGGTAAGTTAAACCTCCATTTAGGGTTATGAATATCGTGGCTAATATGGGTTAAAATCTTGATATGATGCCTTAACAAAATAACAAATTGACCTTCATAGGTCACATACTTTATAACCCATATAACAACTTCATCCTATGGTTTCTTTAGGTTGGTTCATTTAATGCCTTTATAGAGCTTATTTTTAATCTCAAATTCAGGCTTAGGATTGCCCTTTACTTTGAAAGCATTAACAATGTCGAGGAGGGTGACTCTAAACCTTTTTGTTATTTGTTCTCTCTAAAAAGAAACTTCGCAAATTTGACTAAGGATCTCAAGGGAAACCTTAATTACTATTCCATCAATATTCACTCGGTAATTCCAAAGGGATTATGCAAATTGCCTTGCAAGCGCTTCCACATGACCTTTAAAATTCTACAAGAAATTCATCTAGTCGGCTTGTTGAAACACCATGACCACCTTGGGATATCTCTCTAACTCATCAAAGGTGTCTGGTTCAACCTTTCATTTTTGTCCCCTTATGATTCTACTTTTTTCTACATGCTTAGAATTACACCTTATTATCGAGAACACTACAATTATGTTTACAATTTCCATTGCTCATCCTTTTGCTAGCAAAAAGAACATGACAATTGATTATCAATGCACTCAAACGAGATATCGATTATTGTGCAATCATGTTTGGGAAGATGCCACATGCTCTGAAAGAGATGTCATCAAGCACATGCATCATTATGATAATATTTCGATGGATGATGGAGATTTTGTGCAATTTCGATGCATACATTAGGACAATTGGCAAATCGAGGATAACATGACATGAAAAATCATGCTTTTTCAACTGGGCAAGATTACGAAGTTGATTATAATCCACAATCAACTTTTTCCACACGTGCGATTAATGTGTCATTTTTCCATGTGGTTTAATTTCCATGGTTGTTGATTTTTGTGGCTTTGGTTGCATCACCTCATCCTCTAACATGCATCCTTGAGAATATCTGCTTGGTCATTTGTCCTATCAGCTGCCACTGAGGTTCCACTTAGGCCTTGCAATCATGCAGTCACATGGTCTTGAAATGATGTTGAACTGCATGCTATCCCAAGGTAATGAATGTGATTTATGGAATGTGCGATAATCATCGCAATTTTGATAGGGTCTGATAATTTACGGATGTCTGCCACCTTTCTATGTGCTTGATTTTCACTAGTTGTTTTTGCGTATGCTTTTTTTTTGTTTTTATACGAAAGCATGTACTTATTCTGGCACAAACAACTGATCTATTCCTATGCATTGGGACTATTATTTTGGAGAAAATTGCTAATTCTAGAGCAGTAATTTTCTTATTTAAGAGCAACTCATGATTGGATCCAACATAACCAAGGGTGTTCCAAAGTATCGTTTTGGCATATTATTTTGCCATTATATATAGATATGTAACATTAAAACCAAATAATAGTGAAGTCAAAGAAAAAATACCTTATTGTTAAAAATGTTCCATGCATATTTTGGACTCATTGCTTATTACATACTTAGGAGTCCTAAAATCTGAAAGGTACATAGATACAGTCGTTAGAATTTTACAAACACCAAAAATTTTTACAAGGCAAACAATCCAAAAACTGGTTTTCATGTAATCCTTAATTCAATAGCGCTTCAAGGAGGTTTTCACTATCTAATCATCATTTTTTTGAGAATATATGATCATTTGGAATCCATGGTAGAAGAGAAAACCTCTTTTACAACATATAAGTTTGACTATGAAAGAAAGTATTGAGCAAATTCCACCTTTCTTAGTAGCTTATGGTACAATCGTAAATGATTTCTATTTACCACCAATTTTCTCCTCAAATCATCAATAGGAGAAAGTCAAACAACTTCATTCTCGAATGCTTCTTTAATTTGGTATGGTCCTAGCCATTGAGTTTGTAGATTGCCAAGAAAATCAACATAACAAGAATCAAACAACAATACCTAATCACCTGGTTTGTCCTTGTTGCTCCTAATGTGACTATCATGCCACATTTGCTACTGCTATTGAATGATATTTGTTTGGTAAAGTACCTCCAATCAAACTTCATCCAATGTATCCAATTGTAGAATTCTCTCTTGTACCTATGATAACGTAATGCCCCCTTCCAGATATGTACGAAGTGTTAGTAATTCAAATTCAATTGGAAAAATATGCTTCTTACCATAAACCAATTCGTAATATGTGAATCCCATGGTGGATTTCCATGTAGTATTATACACCCATACGGCCTCTACCAACCTATTCATCTAATATTTTTTGTGAGAAGCCTTTGTTTTCATTAGAATATTCTCTTATTCTTTATTTGAGACTTCTACTTGACCATTTGCTTGGGGGTGATAAGGTGATGATTTCTTATGTTTGATTTTATAAAATTCAGTAAATGCTTCTATGACCTTGGATGTAAATTGGGATCCTTGGTTTGAAACGATAGAGCATGGAGCACCAAATCTTTGAAAAAATTGGGTATACAAAAAATTAGCTACTTTTTCTTCATGAGCATGTTTAAAAGCACACACTTAAACCCACTTTGTCACATAATCAGTGCACACTAGAATGTGTTGTTTTCTTTGAGAAGGTGGGTGAATGGGTCTAATAAAATCTAATCCTCATCTTTCAAATGGTTCTAAAAACACTTGAGGTTGTAAGGACATTTCATTTGTTGTAGTTGGTTTACCCATTCGTTGGCATGGATCACAATGTCGTTCGTATTTCTTTATATCTCAATAAAGTGATGGCCAATAATATTTTGCAACCAAAACTTTTTGAATGATGCACTTTATTGAACAATATCCTCCTATCGGTTCATCGTGACATATACGAAGGATATCATACACCCCATCTTGTTAAAAATATTGATGCAAAACATAATTGGGTCCACATTTAAATAATAGACCATTAATCCACTTAAATGATGAAATTTGTTTAATTAACTGTCATTTTTCCCTGTGAGTGAAATGAGAAGGAACCTTTCTTGTTGCCAGATAGTTGGTGATATCAACAAACCATGGTGATTGTAGTAAGATTGCAAATAATCATTCATTAGGAAAGGAATCCTCTACTGGCCCATATTTACCTGTTATATTCAGTCTTGACAAGAAGTTAGCTACTATATTAACTTTGCTAGGTTTATCGACTAAAGTTACGTCAAAATATTGTAGTAGAAATAACCATCGTATTATTCGTCTACTAACCACTGGTTTGTTCATGAGATATTTAATTGTAGCATGATCAATATGAAAAAAAAAAAAAGGTAATTTAGTGGTAAAATTTATTGATGGCATACACTACTACTAAGAATTCCTTTTCACTTGTATAATTTTTCTCTACTCTTGTCAAGTTTTTACTAATGTAGTAAAATGACATAATAATCTCCATTTTTTACTTGGCCCAAAGTTGCCCCAATTGCAATATTTGATGCATCATTTTGGATGTGAAATGCAAGTTTCCAATCTGAACCTCGTAACACAGATGGAGTGGTTAGTTTTTATTTAATGTGTCATGCAATTTGACACTTTCTCATCCATTTGAATTCAAAATATTTAGTTAATAAGATATACATGGGACTTGCGATTGTATTAAAGTTATTGATAAAACGATGACAAAAACTAATATGACCCAAAAAACATCTAACATCTATTTGTGTTTCAGGTGGAGGTAAGTAATTGATAATATCTATCTTCTTAGGATCTACTTGTATTCCTTTAGACGAGATATGGTGTCCAAGAACAATGCCTTCATCCATCATCATAAAACATTTCTCAAAATTTAGGGTCAAATTGTAGGTTTCACAATGGGTTAATACTTTATCAAGATTTTTTAGGGTTTCATCAAAAGTTTTGCCACATATTGTGAAATCATCCATGTAGATTTCAATGCAATTGTTGGTCAAGTTGGAGAAGATAACAAGGACAACGCGTTGGGAAGTTGCTGGGGCATTACAAAGTCCAAAAGGTAAAACTCAATAAGAAAACATTCCCCATGGGTAAGTAAAAATTGTTTTCTCTTGATATTTAGAAGCAACTTGAATTTGATTGTATCCACTAAATCCATCAATAAGACAAAAATACTTTTTCCCAGCGAGTGTATCTAACAATTGATATATAATTGACAATGGAAAGTAGTCCTTGCATGTGGCTTTATTTAATTCTCAATAATCAACACACACTTGCATCTTTCCATTTTTCTTTGGAACAATAACCAACGGAGAAACCATCGACTATCAAAAATAGGGTAAATGAATCCCATCTCTAATATTTTTCAATTTTATCTTTAATAATATCTCATAGAGTAGGATTCAATCTCCTTTGTGGTTGTCTTACACGTTTAACATCCTCAATATAAATACAATTATTACATATGTCTGGATGGTTTCCTATCATATCTTTGTATTCCCATGCAAAAACATTGGAATGTCAGCTTAACATATTAAATAAAATTTATTCCTGATCATTATACAACCAACTATTAATATTCAAAAAATTTCTTGGTTGTATTTCAATTTGTTTTGTACTAGGATATACTGAATTGATTCCTTCGAAGTTACTAACTAGATAATTGAGAAGGCAATGGTGTGGCAAAAGAGAATGGAATATTCTAGTCTCTTTATCAAAAGTAATTCTTGAAGGGATTAAATTTGATATAGGGTAATGAAAGGATGATAGAAGATGACGTTGCCATCCATGTGGTAGGTTAAAAGAGTTGTCTTGTATTGAAATGAGTAATAAATATTCAGGCTCTTGTTCTTCGTCGTTCCATGGTAATCAATGAACGATAACTAATTCATCTTCAAGTCTTGAGTTATATAATCTATTGAGTAAAATAATCTCATGCTTAGAGATAACTCTCTTTGATGGATCCAATTCACATGATCCTTTACAACTATGGTAGCCAAGGTTAAAATGTTATCTTCATTTTCCTCATTCGATTTAGGAAACCTTAAGTTATCAAAAAAGTTGATTAAAGGTTTTGTAGGAGGATATAAGGAAATTTTGTTGGAGTCAATTCCATTAGAAATGGTCATATCTCCTAACCTATAATCAATGGCAGTTTCTATAGCAAGCCAAGGTCTTCCCAAAATTATTGGGTAACCATTCGTAGTAGTTTGAGGTTGTAACACTAGAAAATTGGCTAGATATTCCCATGACAAAAATTGGTACAAAAATATTTTCTATTATTCACTTTGGTTTGGTGACTGAACGATCAACCATTTTCAATAATGTAGACATAGGATTTAGATTGATTGTAACTTTTGCATTGTATCCTTTGTCATAACATTAATAATTTCCCCCAGGTCATGCATAGCATTAAATATCTGAAGTGATCCTATGGTTACTGTGACTACCGGGTTTCTTGGATCTCCATACTTTGGTGGAATAAGTTTTCCTGCAAGGAGGTTCGTTAATTTTCCATCTATCTGTATGGTTTTGGGATGCATTTTCTTTTTTTCTTCTTTGGTTTTTGATACACATTTTTTGAATAGTCTTGTTATTTACGGGTACATCTTTAATAGCTTTCAGTAAAGTGATTGTAATATTTAAATGTTTTAACTCCTTTACCAAGTTAGATTTCGAAGAAGCTATTTTGGTTATTTCAAATTGTTCAATATCAAGCACTTTCTTCGATGAAGAGGAAGAGTTGTTTTGATGAGAAATTGTTTTCTTGTGGTTGTTGCTTAGGTGTAGGTGGTTCTTGTTTATTCTCATCAAGTCTTATTTCTACAATAATAGGTGGAGTAGGTTTTGAAATTATTTTTTCTAAATGTAATTGGATGTTGTTATAGTTAATGATATTAAGCATGGGTGTATCTTCTGATTCATCCATATAAGCATGGGCTGGATAAATAGTATTATTGGGATTAGCCACAGGTTGAGATAGAAGTGGATGTTGTTTTACCTATTATTGTTATTGTCATCCCTGAGAAAAATTATAATAAAGACCAAGTAACGATC
Organism: Wollemia nobilis; assembly: GCA_028583015.1. Taxonomy (NCBI): domain Eukaryota; kingdom Viridiplantae; phylum Streptophyta; class Pinopsida; order Araucariales; family Araucariaceae; genus Wollemia; species Wollemia nobilis. The sequence continues at coordinate 929,138 of JAQPPZ010002729.1, read as the reverse complement.
CTTGTTGTTTGTTTTGATACCAGTGTTGCCCTGGTACTATTGGGATTGTTGTACCCATTAGTGACCTTGCATTTGTGGAGGTAACCATGGTGGATTTTGTTGATTCCAATGTTGATTCATCCATCCAAGTTGAGACCATTCTTGAGATGATGCCCATGGTTGTTGATCCTAAGGTTGTTGAGGTGGTTTTGAAGTGGACCATGGCATGGACCAAGGATTGTTTCCCCAATTCATAGGAACTCGAGAAGCATTTTGGTATGGATATTGAGGAAAATTACCCCCTTGTCTTTGTCCTACAAAGTTAAGTTCTTCTATAGGTTGAGTTGCTTTTTTTATGATATTTTTTAATCTAGATAATAAATGACATTGATCCATAGGATGTCCCTTTTCACAACTACAACATATGGCAGATAAAAAAGTCTTATTCAAAGGACATTCATGAAGAGCATGCTTCTTCCTGCACTTTGGACAATAAATAACTAAAGGTTTAGTAGACCTGTTATTTGCATTCATTTAGTCCAATGTTGTATTAAGATGCATTAAAATATCAGTTTTTAGATTGACAAAATCTTCCATCAATTCTTTCAAGTTATTTCCATTGGTACCAGGTTTATGTATTCTTTGTCTTGCATGGAAATAATTCTTATAGAGTTCAATAATTTATTGAAATTTAAGTTTATTTATATCTCCTTTTTCCATAGATCCAATAATTCTCTTGATTCTTCCCACAATCCTCTCAAAAATATGGTTGTACTTAGTTTTGGGTCTACACCTCCACATCTCTTATGAACAAAGGCAAATATATCCAAATAATATTTCAAAGTTTCATCTTCCTCCCATTTCATCCTGAACAATTCGTCCTTATGATTATTTACTCTACAATATTCTTGATATTTTTCCAAGAACACTCTTTCCATTTCATCCCAGGTTCAGATCAAATAAGGTCCTAAACTCATAAACCATCGTAGTGCAAATTATTTTCGAGTGGAAGGAAATAATTTGAGTTTTTGATTATCATTTGTATAATTGTAAGTTTGACATACGACTTTAAAATCAAATAAAAATTGATCAGGATCCTCAGATATAACTCCCCTAAAATTTGGTAATACATAAGGTGAAATAAATTTCATGGGAGATATTTGGTTAGGATTTAATCAAATGGGATATTGGAAAATCATGGCAAGGGTGCTAGTTTCATAGGATGGAGCACATTACTAGCTCTTTTTGCATTGTCTTGTATTTCTCCCATTATATTTTCCCAAAAAAAATTATAAATCCTTTTAAATTGTCATGATGGTATAGATTTGTCAAGATTAGGTGGTGTTGAAGTAAATGTTTGTTCTCCTTGTAATTCTAACTCAGGGAATCCTACACTTCTTGAAGTTGATGATTGTGGTTCTTCTAAAATTCTAAAAATTTTAGGAATCACTGCTACAGGCAACTCAGATGTGGATATAGGTTCAACCTCTTATGGTGGATATCTTCTTATTATGGCTCGTGGGAAGTTTGCTTTAATGAATCTACCTCTTTTGTCTCTAAGTCTATTCATACATCCTATTTTTGAAAACTCCTATTCTAATGTCCTAATGTCTTAAACACAATTCTTGGCAATGCAACTATCTTTATGCAAAGTTGGTTGTTTTTTTATTTTTTTATTTTATGTATTAAAACTATCCTAGGAATTTTAATCTACATAACTTCACAAGAAAATATTTTACATTGAACGACTTATTTGTTCTCTAACAATGCTAATGCATTCCTAAACAATGACACCAACAAGTGACGAGTGTCATTAATGCTCTCATTTCAATATTTTATCAGAATAGGATGATGTCCTAAGGTTGAAAGCATTAGAGGTCTTAGAATTGCATCTTGGATATCAGAGTTCTAAACTAATCCTATGAAAACTGAGAATCATAATGTCTTTGCCGTGTTCATAAATAAAACTATACTAAATTTCACACTTGTTACTAAAATAAAACTTGGTTTTAATTATAATATGAATGCAAAAATAAATCAAGCAACAACACTTATTTAATTGAAAAGAACTAAGCTAACCCAAAATAAAATGAATAAATTCATTGCTTGAAAAATTACAATCCAATGCTGGAATAAAACTAGATTTAACAGAAATCATGTTGTAGAAATTAAATGGAAATAAAAACACACATGTGTAGAAAAGGAAAGCAAATTACACTATGTTGAAAATAAAAGTTAACTAAGGTAAACTGAAAAAGAAAGTAAACTCATCAACTTTGACTATGCTATCCCAATTGTTGAAATAAATAACAGTAAATTAATCATAAAAACTTGCAATTACACTAATGGTCCTTCCATTGTTCTAGACTGTTGGCCCTTGCTCCGAGGTTTAGTAGGAGGAAGAAGAATTCAATAGAAAACTAGTCTAAAAAGGTCAAATTTTCATATGCAAAAGAGCCAAATAATTCAGACTTACGATCGCATTGAAAGTCAAATTATTGCATCTTTTTATTCAAACTTCCTTATTCAAACTATTAACTTTACCCAATAGGTGTATAATATTATTTATAGGTGAATGTCTAACTATTCAACCTATTAACAAGGCTTACTTTAGGTAGTGACCTATTTTCTACTTTAATACATAATCCTGCATGTTAATTCTAACCAATCAGATTATAACAATAGAGTGATTTAGATAAGTCCTCCCTATTTCTGCACTCTTGTTGGTTGTTGAATAGTTTAAAATAAATTTGAAACAAATCTAAAACTCCAACATGCTCCCCCAACTCCGATCTACATGCATCAAGGTCCTTTTCATAATGCGATTGCATTTTATTCTAACACATAATAGCAAAAACTCTAGAATAGTCAGTAGGTCAACACTCATATTCATGCGCGTAATCACATATTCGTGTCTATGTTATTGGTCAACATTAATTTCAAACACATGACTCATAACATTGACTGAATTCTTCCATGGTGGGTTGACCACTTAGTTTATCTTTTCTTCCCATTCGTAAATATTTTGAAGTGCTCCATGTCCTACTATTTTTATGTCATACCCGTGCCTTGTTATTTTGGCACTTGGGCTATTCTAGTGCACAACTAGCATCAGATTATTGCTTAGGTATAACAATGTTAAAAAAAAGCTTTAGAGAGGTGGCCCGCAAAATACTTCAAGTTTAAGGATTTTTATCACAAGATTTTGTAAAATTATTAATACTTTATTCTATCTTTCATTAAGAATAAACCATGCAATTAGTCCTTAAAACACAAAAATCAATTCAAAATAGCTAAAGAAAATATCTTTCATTCACTATATTTAACATTTAATATCTACATAAATAATGATTAATACTTAGCAGGTACTATGTCAAGTACTATGTTATTTTAATAAAAATGGATAAAAAAGGGTTAGACTATTTGAAAAATAAGATAATTTTATAGTCTCATCAAAAGGAATGAATCCTCTCATACCAAGCCCAAGGAGCTTGCTTAAGACCATACAAGGAAATTTTTAGATGACAAACCCATGGAGTGGGCCCATTAAGCTCAAAACCAAATGGATGCCACATATAGATATTCTCCTAAATCTACCCATGGATAAAGACACTCTTCACATCCGTCTAATATACTTCCCACCCATAGGAAGCAATGATAGAGAGAATCATCCATATAAAGTCCATCTGTGCAACATGAGCAAAGGTCTCTAAGTAGTTAATACTTTCTTTCGAAGAGGAACCCTTACAACAAGGTATACCTTGTGCTCTCAACCTATCCATTAGATGTATACTTGGTCTTATAGACCCATTTGTAGCTTACCATATTCTTCTCTTTAGGAAAATTAATAAGCTCCCAAGTCTAGTTCTTCATTTGTTACACTAAATCAACATGACATCCTCCTATTCCAAACAATCCTTTGCCTGAGAGCAAGTGATAAGATCTTTACAATGATCCACCTTCAAGATAAAGCCTCAAGAGGAGAAATTTTGATGATACTTCTAAGATGCTATGGTTTGAGTATCCTGAATAAAATATTGGGCCCATTAGGGCATTAAATACTCTATGGAAGACTAAGGCATATCATGTATACGAGCATCATATAAACTAGAAACTAAAGAATCCAACACATGATCACTATCAAACTTGACATCTAATACTAATGCAAAATGCATGAGGATCAAGTTCATTAGAGGGTATCCATATTTGGAATAGTTATCAATGGAAATTCAAGAGTAGAATTGGACAAGATAGTAGTAGCCTTTGTAAGAGTTTCACTAATGGGATGAGTAGATAACATCACTAGACTGAAATAAACAAGAATATCCATAGGAGATGGGATAATAGGAATCTTAGGAGGAGGAAGAAAGTCCTCATGGAAAGAAGAATTTATTTCCAAGAAAGGGTGAAGAGGGCCTAGAGGGGTGGGTGGGATTACCTCATCAAAGATCACTTCTAATTGAATAATAATCTTGCTTAACAAGATCGTATAGTTGATAAGCCTTACTAGACTCAAAGTAACCCATAAAGATGCATTGACTCTTCTCATCAATATTTTTTTGCTTTTCTTTGAAAATATGCACCTATGCATTTGAAGCGAAGATGTTGAATTTGTAAATATCAGGTTCGTCTCTTGTCAACCTTTCAAGAGGTGTCATGCTTGGAATTGCTTGTATCAGGACTCTATTGATGGTACATACTTTACAAGTCATTTACTCTCCCCAAAACTTGGGTTCAATTTTCTTGGCATATAATATGCATTAGGCCATTTCTAAAATAACCCCCTTTTTTACTTCAACAACACCATTATGTGTTTGAGTATAGTATATGACCCTTTGAAAAGTAATCCCATCCTGAGCTAAGAAATTGATAAAAGCATGGCTAACAAACTCACCTCCAACACAACTAGAGACACTAGATTTTCCTAACAAATTTTTGTACAATAGCTTTGAAGAGTTTGAATTTCTTGAAGCCTTTTTCCTAGGTGTGAATAGTATAGATACATAAATATTAAAAAAAATTATCAATAAATGTGAGAAAGTACATATTACTAGAAAGAGAATGACAACCTAATGGTTCACAAATGTTATTATAAATAACCTCAAGTGGTTGTCAAGCACATTTGAATTTCCCTTCTAAATATTTTTGTTGATGTCTTCCCATAACACATCATAAAAGTCACTAGGAGGTGCTATGGAGGGAAGACCTTTAGCCATTTTAGGAAACTTATGTCTGAAGGATCCATAATTAAGGTGCCTAAGTCTATAATGACAACACTTATTGAATTCATCTATCTAAGCAACCATAACCACAAATCCTTATATGGAAGACGAAGATGGAGAGGGCAATGAAGAAGGTTGCTTTCCAAGTTTGTATATTTGATCCACTTTATCATAATATCATTAGGCAACTATATTGAAGTCATCATCCATGTCCTTGGTCATTCATCTATCTAGCCAAAATTCAACCTTTTTGTTAGTGTGAATGATGCGATAAATAAAAAGAAGATTAGTGTGAGTGAAACACCTCTTCTTGATAGATTTCTATTTATTTTTTAATTTTTTTGAGAGATTTTGAAAAGAGATATGGTAGCAACTACAAAATATTTTAGGAAAATGAAGGCTACAATAAGTGAATAAATGTAGGCAACAATTATAATGTGACGCCTTATCAAGCACCACAATAGTAATAAGTCCATGCATATTTTTCCATGACACATGTAAGATAATGTTTGGATGTACATAGTCTATAGTTTGATATTAGGTTATGTAGGATGTTGCATAGGGATGCACAAAATTGTTTTATTTGTAAAGTAAGGGACTTAATTTTTATTTTTATATACACAACTGCCTTGCCATCACTCAATTATGTATATGTATCCTTTAATTCCATTGTTGGTATCATTACTTATTGGTAGAAAATCAATGTTGGTTATATTGTGGATAGCAAATTATTGTGTTTATCATAAATTACTATGTTCTAGTATTGTAGACATTGCATTGTATGTTTATCTTTAGTAATACAATTACTTTATGTAATATCTATTTAAATACTTATGATTATTACATATAATATTAGAACTTACTTTGTGCATTTCCTATTGAAATATGTGTAATATGATCTTGTTTAGGCCAACACCAAAACTCTGATGAGAACCCCCATGCATCGAGTTATCACTTCTGATGCTAGTTGAACGTCGTTCAAATACATTTTGTATAGGAGGTTCAAGCTTGTTGTTCTATGTGTGGTTTGGAGCTTCGATTTTTGCCTTGACTATGTGTTGAGTGTGTCCTCTTCGTGTGTTAACCATGATATGTGAAATTATCTCGAATGTAAGTTTTAAAGAATACAAAGTAGATAAAGTGTTTATCTCATTTATTTTTTTTTGTGTATCGTAAAACTGTTTAGTGCATTTTGATTTGTTGAGTATATAGTCTAAATCTCATTGTGTTTTGCAAATGTTGATGATATTCTTAGATAGTTAAAGGTTTTCACCTATATATGTTAGTATCACAATGACACTGAGAGGGGGGGTGAATCAGTGTATCTCTTGTTACTTAAATCTTCAACTCTTAAAGCCGAAACAATGAAAACTTAAAACCAAATAAAGCAAATATAACAAGATAACATCACACAACATAAGATGTACCGAGGTTCATTGATTTGGATACTCCTCAAAATGACTGTTTGGACTCCCATACAAATCCAGCCTTTGCAAAGCACCAACTTTACAATCAATTTACCAGCACCCACTGGAAGGAGCACCAACCCCTGATTTATCTGCACCAACAGAAATGAGCACCAACCCCTGATTTATCTGCACCAACAGAAAGGAGCACCAACCCCTAATTTATCTGCACCAACAGAAAGGAGAACCAACCCCTGATTTATCTGCATCAACAAAAATGAGCACCAACCCCTCTACCAAGAATCCACTTGATTTTGATATTGATAATAAAATGACATATATGAATCTTCTCTTCTCACAAAAAAATGACCGTTATCTTAGCTCATTCTGTCAAATACTAAATTCTTTCTGGGTATTGTGAAGAACTCTGTCTATGACCTCCTCTCCAAATTTTATCCAAAACTAATAGCGTATGAGAAAGTTATGCCCAAAATACTAAAGTGACGTTTTTCACCTTTTTCCCAAAAACACAGATTTTCACTCTTTATTTTTCTCCACACACTCTTCTCACTTCACAAAATAAAATCCCCCAACTAAAATTCTCCAAGCAACACTCCTTTTATATCTATCTTTTCTCTTTGTAACTCCTTTTGTAACTTCCATATTCTCACATGCTACCTATCAATTGTAACTCCTTCTTTATGTAACTCCTTTATGACACAATATTCTCCTATGCCACTTGTCAATTGTAACTCCCTTTTTATATTTTCAACCTAGTCCATATTTTCTACAGTCACTGCTGGTCACATCTTACTTTCAACTGTTCAAATCTGGAGAAGACATTTCGTCAAACACTTCACGGCCAACTACAGTGCACCTTACTCAAACTCATACTTCGGGACCACGTGACAACTCAAACCAAAAACAAAAGATGATCTATTTGATGCCTTGAAGGTGTAACAACACTGAAACTGAAACTCTGGCGACTCTTCAAGGTCAAAACGGCCAACTAAAGGATTTTGCACAAGTGGCACAAATTGACATAAAAGAGACCTGTAACGTTTTTGCAAAAATCATAACTCTCACCTCGTAACTCGGTTTTCTCTGAAATTTGAAACGTAGAATCTTTACAACACTGAATATGTCCAAACCAAAACTCACTACCTAACTCCTTCCATGACTGTTCATTTTCTCCTTCTATGACTGTTCGTTTTCTCCTTCCCTTGTGCATGCATATGTTTTGGTTTCCAAAAAGGCTTTTCGTTTCTATTTTGTGGCCCTTCATTCCTTTTCTCCACATGGGCATGCGTCCGCTTCTTTCCATATGTAACGACCATCTTAAATGATTTCAAATCATTAAATGTTCCTTATGTAACGTTTTGTCTTATTCATTGAATTTTGTCCTTATGTGACAAATTACCTTATTCAATCTTCGATTTATTCCTTATAGGTCCACGTCACTATGCAGTCTTTAGTTTCACTATCTTGGTGTTCATCACTAATATTAGACGCACTGTCAACTACTCTGTTCCTTTGGCGAAAATGCAACATGTCGCGATATCGCGACACTTTTGTTTCTCTGCCTGCCTGGCCTTTTTGAGTCACGAAAATGTGACATGTCGTGATATCGCGACACTTTTGTTTCTCTGCCTGCCTGCCATTTTTGAGTCACGAAAATGCGACATGTCGCGATATCACGACACTTTTTCTCTCTTCTCTTTTGGTCGCGAAAATGCAACATGTCGCGATATCGCGACACTTTTTTTTTCTTTGCGGTGTTTTGCTCTTTTTTTTAATCTTTAGCATATGGGCCACTTCAGTCTTCTTGGAAAATATGTAAAAAGGTGGGTCCCAAATTTTGGGGTACGTTGTGGAGCAACCACAACATGACGATTTTTTCAACTTTGCACAAACAACCTGTAACAACTTCACCCAAACATCAAAAACATCCTCATAAGCATTTAACATCACTGTACATACTCTGAATAACCTCTGAATTCCTGTCCACTGCATCAACCGATATATCTGATTGTGTTGACAACAATGAAAATACTGTCGCTGCACCCTACTCAACAATATACTCACAGCGACAAACCCGGTAATGACATCTAGACTGTATATCCCACGAGATATGGAGATGAAATCCATAACTAGACAAGGAGCATAGGTACTACCATTTCTCACCCAACATACTGTGGTCAATAATACACCCCTCCAAAAAGGAATGCATGCTATTTTCCATGGATAGGACAGTTCTTGAATCAGCCTTGGCCATAAACGGGTCCTGATAGTATAATGTCAAACGAGCCAACCAAGTGGTAATAACTCCCACTGTTGGTCTTGATAAACGGGTTAGATGTGAATGCCCAATATCGTTGATGCTCACTTTGAATCATGGTGTGTGGGGTTCTTTTTAATTTTACATAAATGAAAGATGCATAAAAAAACATTCATGATTCTTTTCCTACATGCTTAGAAAATAATGATTTACTTTCAAAAATATGCAAGGCTAGATGCTCTTTACTTTTAGAGAATGCAAATACAAAATTAAAATGATACTGACCTTTGAATAGGCCCCAAACAAGAAAACACCACCACACTGTTTAAGACAATAGTTGCGGTTCTATATAGCGGGCAACAATCTCGGTTGCTAGACAGAAAAGTAGCTAAAAATCCTAGCTGCTAGAGACAACAACAACTAACAGAGCTGGCCACTGTTGCTAACAATGGATAGCAAAAAATAATATTTTTTCATGTATTTTCCCTTAAAGTTTTGCTATGTGGCCTAATTAAAGCCTAGAATGCAGAGAAAAACACAGAAAAATAAAAAATACATAAGAGGAAACCTACCTAGAAATCCTCATCTGATGAAGAGACATGTTGCTTACTATCTTGCCAGGTTTTTTATTAGCTGTTGTTGCTCAATACGGCTAGGATGCCAGCCATTGTTGTTAACCGCGGTTGAGATTGTGCACTGCTACTTTCAAACGCGACTAATACCTGCATAACAAAACATAGTAGATCAGCAAAAGTAGCAAAAACTTTAGGGTTTCCATCGTGATCACCACTGTAAAAGGCTTAAAAAGCGTATATCTATACTAATTGTAACATGATAATCAAATTGAAAGCAAAGAATATGTATAACCAAATTTACAATAAAGAATGCCTCCTTTGTATTAATCAATGGTGAAAATCAATTACATATCTGTCCCTCTTAGGGATACCAAATTGATACATGTATACAATTGTTTTGAAGCCCCTAAACGGGGGTGATATACTCTAAATGCTCTTTAGGTCTTCACCAACTTTGCATGAGGGCTTACTAGGATGCCTCCTTCTCTATTGTTAAGAGGGATGATCTTGAATAGCTTTGAGTCATTTGGAGGATCTGCCACCTACGTACAAGGAAACAACAAAGCACATCAAAGCATATGAAACCTCTCATGATGAGGTTATTATCCAAGAAAATGAATGAAACATAGCAAACATGTAAAGAAAATATGCATGTGTAAATATACACAAATATGCTTATAAGATTGATAAATAAGCACAAAGCATGGCTTACAACATGTAAAGGAACTCAGAAATACATGCAATCTAGCAAATTAAGCATAATGGAACTTAATCTATGAAAGCTTATGAAATAAAGCATGAATAACATAAATGAAGGTAAAGCTACCTATGAGACTGCTAATTAACCATGGAAATGCTTGAAATAAGACTAATCTATGCTAGATTAACCTAAATGCATACTAAGAAAACTAAATCTAAGGCTAAAACAGAGGATTAATCTCATCAAACCCTAGCCGTTGTTGACAACCACAACTAAGACTGTGGGCCACTGTTAACAACAACAACCATGGGAAAGATATTATTTCTCTTGAAATCAAGGTTGTAGATGCTCAAATATCGCATTGAATTGATGATCAAGGGTCGCCTGGGTGTCTCAACATTGATTTGCGGTTGAATTTGTATGAATTCATGGTGGATTAATGCGAATTGGCAAGCTTGCTCCTCAAGCTATTCAAAACTCCATTGGCATGGCAACAACCGTCATTCTCCAATTTGGCAGCACCTCACTACTCGAGGGTTGTGAAATTAGTCATCAAGCTAGCAGAGCTTCGTTGTAATGAATTTGGGATCTTAATTACCTCTTTGAGGGGTCTATAAATAGACTCCCCAAATCCTAATCTTGGCTTCTCAAGGAAGCCAAGATCAAGAGTTTGTTGCCTAAGCGGTTGGGAGGAATCCTTTGGAAGTTTCCTCACCCAAAATTTGCTCCAAATTCATTGTAAATTGTTTTTTGCAACTGATTTTACTCAACTATGTTAGCCCGAGTTTGTTACAGGGCTAGCCGCTGTTGCTTAATGTAGCTAGTATCCTAGCCATGGTTGTCAATCGTGGCTGAGATCTTAGCTGCTAATGTCATCAACGACTAAGGCTGAATAGGCCTAGACTACCTAAATGAGTGATTAGAATCATTGCTTAGCCTTGGAAAGGTCCAAGATCATTCATATGGTTTGCAAAGGTGCCTATATGAGTTGTTTCCTAAACATGGTGTGTTTTATGTCTACGGATGCATGAGGACATGCATCAGGATAAGTAGGGGGAATGATGAGACAATAAAATATCTCATTATTTCAGTGTTATGTCATATAAAAACTGCCCATTTTGCCTAAATACTATAGTTTAATGCCAAGTATGTTAATTGTTATTTATGTTAATGTTGATGTTAACATAGTAAATTGTGAAAAATGACATGTTTGGACAGGTTTTCTATAGTATTTTGTAATTATTTGCATATTTTCAGTACTAAATAAACTATAATAAAGCATAATGAAAAGCATAAGAAGTAGGATTTTGGTTATAATTCTAAAAATTTAACTTGTCATATTTTTGAAAATGTTTTCCACCCTTATTTTGGTATTTTAAGACAATTTGAAATCAAATTCTATATTCTATACAAAATTTGGAAAAAATTGTAGGTTAAAACTAAAAACTATAGGTTTCTCCGAAACATCAGGTTACCTAGCTATAGTTTTATGAAAAAGGTGTAGCGCTCCAAAACAAAGGTCAAAAATTATTTTCAATGCATATTGGATGAAAGGGAATCATATCGATACACCAAGGACTATCTAATCAATCAACAATTGAAAGATCTGCACAAATCAAACATTCAGCCACATGTTCTAGAGTAGTTTCAATATTTTTTGTATACACAAACCAAAATTAGTGTTTGGCCAATTTGAATATGCAAATGATGATTTGAAAGGTTAGGATTTGACATAAATATTCTCTAGGACTATTCCAAGGCATTCCACAACAAATGGATGAGTGAAAATAGGATAATCCATACATTTCAATATATTGTCCTAAAATTAGAAAAGTTAAATTTAACTACAGTTTTTCCTACATTGAAAACAACATTGGTTTGACTGATTTGAAGGAGGAAATGGTGGGCTGGTAGGTTGAAATTTGACACGAATACCCCTCAAGACTATTCTAAGAATTTTCACATCATTTGGAGGTGCAAAGATTAAAGAATCTATCTGATCCAGCTCATTACCTTAATTCTAGAAATGACAAATCATTTTACAAATTTTTCCTGCATTAAGACAACTATTTTGACTTGTTTCAAGGGTGAAGATGGCAAGATGGAGGGACCAGATTTGGCATGAATCTTCTTCAAAGCTATCTTAAGATATTCTATGATGATTAGAGGAGCAAAAATAACAACCCTCCATAACAACTCTCTATCCTAATTCTAGACAGTGTAGCCGTTGATTACAAGAATAACTGCAATAAAAAGGGGACAACAAATTGCTTTCTTTTCTTTCCCCTAATTGTAGGCAGAACAAGTCGAGTATCTGACTATAAATACTCCTTGTCTACCCCTTTGAAAATTTAGTAAGAAAAATAAGAAGAAACATATGCATTGGAAAAACATGTATTTGGTAAACTATCCTAAACTTGACCATTTCTATTTTTTGTATGCATTTGATTAACTTTGTAGGTTAACTTACTTTCTTCTACAACCTTCCACATTTCATTGAGCCTAGATCTTGGGCCCACTCTAAGGATCAGTGGAAGGTGTACTAACTTAGTTTTAGGTTCATTTTTTAGTGTTTTATTTTATGTTATTTATTTATAGCATTAAATCTGTTTGTTTTTCCCTATTGTTAGCTGTCTATTTCCCCAGTTTTTCCTTGTTTTTGAGTGTGTTATATCCTATTTTATTGTAGCCGGCTAAATTTTATGTTTTTTTAGTCTATTTCAACATTTGATTCTATTTTTCTTGCTTTAATTTTTGTTTTAGCTAGTTTTATTTTAGCATTTCATTTCTGCAATTTTAATTTTAGCAAATGTAGTTTAGTAACTTTCAATTTTAGCATTTTTAGTTTTTGCAAATTAGTTAGCTTTTATTTGTATGCAAGTGTGCAAATTAACATAGTTTCCTTTTCGTAAATATTTCCAACTTTCTTAGGATAATCTAGTGTCTTGATATCTGATTTGTAGTGTCATGACCCTCCCTAGCAGACTTTGTGACCTAGAAAACAATGTATTAATTTGATGGTGCTTTAATACTTGATTTTGTGCAATTAAGCAACTATGTGATGTTAGTTGATATGGAAGAACATGATACTGCTAACAAGTTACCAATGTGTAGAATCAGGTACACTCATAGGTGGAAGAAGTTGAGTCATCCACCAAAGGCGAGGGTACTTGATGATGGAGAAGTGATGATAAGGTAACTTGGAGGTAACATGGATGGATGTCTTCATATAGGCATGCATTATTGGTTAGGGATAATCGTCAATAGCTAGCCACATTGAGACTCAATTTAATAGCCTAGTAGCTATCGTAAATCCTCGGGCTGAGATAGGTGACTGAGTTGACGAAAAGACTCCCTTTTTGCTTGTGCATCTGCTTGTTTATCTTTTACTTCATCACTATCAGCATCTTGGTTTTTCTTTGAAAATGGTGCATAAATTTGATTGCCTTCTAAACCCCCTAAATGGCTATTAGCAAAGTATCTTACTAGCTATGCTAAGAAAAACATGTTTGTGATGAAGAAAAAATCTACATTAAATAATAATTGAGCTTTATTTAATTAGATAATAAAATCTATATTAAATAATAATTGAGCTTTATTTAATTAGATAATAATTTAAATAATAATTGAGCTTTATTTAATTAGATAATAAAATCTACATTAAATAATAATTGAGCTTTATTTAATTAGATAATAAAATATACATTAAATAATAATTGAACTTTATTTAATTGGATAATAAAATCTATGTGAAATAGTTGACGGAGCTTTATTTTAATAAATGGTAAAACCTACATTGAGTTATAGAAAGAGATTACCTAAATGAGAATTAAATCCTATTCAATTAAATAACAAAGTTTGCATAGGTTTTAATTCTAAGTAATGGTAGACTTTCATTACTAAGAAGTAAGATTTAATTCATAATTCTTTTAATAAAGAATCTAATCTAAGTAAGATAAGATCTTATTCTTTTGATGAAAATGGAGACTATGTGGATCCGATCTCAGATTATGGGAATAGTCTCCACAATACCATTAAAGAAGATCTCACCATAGATATGGTGGTTGTGAACACTTGCAATGGAGGCTTCTTATCATTGTTAGAAGGACAAGAACCTCTTAATGGTGAACTTCGAAGTGAGTTAACAATAATTTTAAAATCATTATATATTGCTTGGATATGAATGAGTTAAATGGAGGTTGGTAAGATCTATGATGGGTGGGAGAGCGCATCAAAAGACATGATGCCAAGCCTCCATCATTATAAGGAAGAAGAAAAAATAGGTTAGGGGTTGGTTGTTCTGGGATTCGATGCAAAAACCAAAGGAAGAAGAAGATGCAAAACATAGAGGGAGAGACGAACATAGATTCTAGAGAAGGAGGTGGATGTGAATCCTAGTCGTTGGATGGAAGAGATATCTCTGATACAACAATTCACAGTTTGCAAGGATAAATTTTGTTGGTGTGAAGATACTTACTCCTTGCTAGTTTAATCTCTAAGATACTCCCTTGCATCGAGTGTTTCGTCGATATGTCTTGAGTTTAAATGTTATTTTTATATTATCTCCTTATCTCGACTGTTGTTACCTCCTAGTTAAAATCCTATTGTAGACAGTGAGTCGTGGCTCTGGGCTTCCACTCTCCACTAACACCTTAGCTTAATTGTAGTGTGGTTAGTGTTGGCATCATGGTTAGCGCACTTCTAGTTGGGAACCGTATGGGTCTATCCAATCAGGTAGTGTTGTGCTACGACCCTTGATAGAGTACCCCTTGCTGTTTTCTCCCTACGTCAACCCCCAAGATGATAAGTTTGTGATTGCATCGATGTAGCTTTGCTGGTTGAAGCTGCCCATCCAATTGGTCGGGTTGTGTGGGTTATCTTTGTTCTTATGGGGACGTTGCTTCGATATCAAAGAATCATAGCAAAATTTTTGCTATCCTAATTGTGTTAAACCCTACCTACGTGAACTATTGTAAGAAGACTTGAGCACGAGTCAGAGAGAGAGCTTAGTAGGTTGGGATGGTGGTTTTAGCCCTACGATCCTAGCACCCTCCTTTAAATCTCTACCAACTTTACTTGTGGTGGCATTTTGCCTTATGTAGTGGTTTCACATTAGACTCGTAGGAAAGCGTAGTTCACAGGCACCTATGTCCTTTAAGTTCTTCCTATTGGTTGTTAGGGTTTACGAAATATTATCCAACTCTAAATTTTGAGGAGAGTGGTTGTTTCGTTAATCGATTGTGCTATGTAGAATTAATAAAACAAAAGAATCTTGAAGTTGTTTTTAACTTAACACCATGCTATTTGATTAATGGAAATAAAGAACTTTGGATTACTTTAATAACTAAATATTATATTGCTCTATTTAGTGAAAATAAAGTATGAATGATTAATTTTGTTATTTAGAGATATGGGGCTCTATTTAGTGAAAATAAAGTATGAATGATTATTTTTGTTATTTAGAGATATGGGGCTCTATTTAGTGAAGAAAGTATGAATGATTATTTTTATTATATAGAGATATGAGGCTCTATTTAGTGAAGATAAAGTATGAATGATTATTTTTGTTATTTAGATATGTGAGGCTCTATTTAGTGAAGATAAAGTATGAATGATTATTTTTGTATTTTAGAGATATGGGGCTTTATTTAGTGAAGATAAAGTATGAATGGTAGTTTTTGCTATTTAGAGATATGAGGCTCTATTTATGATTATTTTTGTTATTTAGAGATATGGGGATCTATTTAGTGAAAATAAAGTTGAAATGATTATTTTGTTATTTAGAGCTATGGGATTCTATTTAGTAAAGATAAAATGGAAATGGTTTATTAATAAATTAAAGTAGGGGACTTTGATTTATTAATGAAAGGAATGAAGGAACTCAATTATTTTATAGATTAAAGGTATGGGACTTTAATTTGTGGAATAAGGGTTGTAGAGAATTGCTATTTGAAATTAATTGAATAAGAGGTTGTTTGATTAATGAAAATAGAAATGATGTGATTCTATGAGTTGTTTGGAATGAATGATTAAAGTAAAACCTATGATCTAGATGCTTTAGTGGAAGACTCTCATTGGGTTATGAGAGGGGCAAATAAAAATGGAAGTTCTTATTAATACCAACTATGCATTAGATGGTTTTATGTTTGATTTCATTATATAGTTGCAATTTGGCAAGTAAATAGTAAATACATTTAGAGGTATGCCTATCCTGAACCATGAGTGTCATGATCCTCTACTATACTCAAATGATCGGTGGAAGCTAAGGAGAACCATGGATGCGGTTGGAGCCAATCTGTTGGTTTGATTTTAACTTCAAACATTTACTTATGCTTAAATAGATAGAAATTATGGGAAGATTTCCCTAATGAAATTGATGTAATGAATTGTTCTTTATGAGTATGAAAGATTTATCATACTTAATTCTAATAATTGATCAATAATATGTACTTTAAATTACTTATGTTTTGCGTTTAAATTCATTTCTATTAACATTTTCCTTCTTTAAATGTAGCTTCTTTCTAGTAACTTATGTATGTTTTTTGAACTATGTTTTTGTTAGATTTAGTATACATTCTTCCTTTCTTATTAAAACAACTCAAACCTAAGTATGGAGTCCTAGGGTGAACTTAGTGGTGACCTAAGGGAATTAAGACCCCCTTAGCATGAACATGGGTGACCTAAGGTAATTGAGACCCCCTTAGGGAGATTGGAACTAAGTTGTGGAAATACTACATTTGAGTTAAGATAGCACGTCGTGTAGATGAGATGGATAGCTTAACTCATAATACACATAGCATACCTACACATATTAATTTGTGTACGGTATGGAGACAAGCATATACCTTCAATTGATTGAAGGTTATAAGTTTAGCTCATGAAGTTTGATGGGAGAGATGAACATATTTGCAATAACACATAATACACCTACACAAATGGATTTGTGTAAGGATATTTTGTGAGGTATGGCTCTTCGGGAAAATTAGGGGATTTAAGCAATAGGTCAATTAAGAATTGTTTAGGGGTTTATGAATCCATTTCCTTAATAAAAAAATTCCTTTTATTTTTGTGTGTTCTCTTGTAGTTAAATTTGGGTCATTACATGTAGTTTTAAGTCTCTATCGTATATAGCCTTGGGACATTGCCTTAGATTTGACAAATGAATTAAATTATGAGAATTAACAACACTCATCAATCCTTCCATGAACCTTCTCCTCTTGAGGTCCTCTTCTTCATGCTTGGCTTCAACTAGCCCTTTGCCACTTCAATACTACTCTTCTCAGCTTCTTTACCTTTGTTCTTATTTCCTTCCTCTTAAGTTATTCCCATTAATTTGCCAATATGGACCCAAACTTCATCACAAAAAGAAGTACATATTATTAATTCAATGGCCTCCAAGACCTCATTCTTCTATTTTTTTTGAAGGAGCTTTACTTTCTTGATAATATTTATACAAATGTTCTACCATTTTAGTCAATATATTAATTTTTTTGGCCAATTCAAATTCATTAGCTTCATTGCAATCAAAAATTTGGATCTTATGAAAGATGACATTTTCTAAATCTAAAACACCCTTGCATTCCTCTAATGAAAGTCCCACTTGATCTAGTTTTTCATTCATTTCTTCTTCCCAAGATTTTGTATTTTTAATAAGATCATCCCAATCTATCCTCTTTTGAAAGATCATTAAAATTTTGATGAATTCCTTATAACAGTCTAATGTAGCACCATATTGAATAACAACTTGTTGCTTATGCACCTTCTCATAATGGCCTTTAAAGCTTTGAAATATGTGAAGTATTGAGGCTACTCTATTATCCACATGTTCCAAAATAATCTTCATACTTTCTATAGAAACAACAATGGTATTACTATCCTTGAAGGTTTGGGTCAATGCTTTCAACTCATTTTTTAGCCCTTGATACACTTGCATTTTATATTTTACAATAAATGCAGAGCCATCAAATTCTTTGACCACTATATTAGGCTTTGCTTTTTGGACTATTGTATTATATTCTTCTAGCTTCTTAATTTATACCTGTAATTCTTGTCTTTCTATCAATAGATCTTGATTACGTTTGTGCAAGATTCTATTGCCTATACTATTGTCTGGGCTGACATTTTGATTAGGGTTAATGGATCCTCTTTAATTTGTACAAGTGTATCCCCTATTTATTGATCCATTTGATCCAATCCCATCCCTATTGGTATGGTGTATGCCATTATTGTAGGTTAGACAGTTGTATTTTATGGTTCTAGCTCCGTTACTATGTATGGGAGATCCTCCCTTAGCCACTACTTCAAAAAAAAATTCATATAGAGGAACATAAGTCTTGAATTCATCTACTTTTATCAAAATGTAACTGGTTAGGATTTCTGAAGAAGACTCTCCAAGCTTGGATTTTTTATGCTTAGGGACCTTGGTGGGGCTTAGTAGTTTTATTTGATGATCCCTCAATAAGTTGGCTAGACCCCCAACGATCTAAATTCTATTTTGCACATATGGTGACAACTTGATATCCTTATTGTTGACGGTCAAAGACTTGGGAATAAATGTAGGCGAGTGCATGGCCAATTGGAGTTTGCTTTCATAAGACAATTCTATCTAAGAAGAGATTGGGATAATTTGTTGATATTGTGCAGAAGGAACCGGGTCAATTTACTTACCTGCACTAGAATCAAAAGTATCTTCAAGGGCATGCTTAGTGGTCTTGGGTATTTCTAACACAACTTTATCTAGAGAGGTTTGTTCGAATTTGATCTCCACTTGAGATAGTTCTTGTTGAGTATAGTAAAAAAGGGGTCTTGAAAATATTAGGGTAGCATCACCAAAATATTTGGCATATGTACTTCAACTGTATTAGTTGTGGTGAGTTATCCTCAACATGTTCAATTTGTGTGTTTACCCTTTGTTCAATTGGGTATTTACTCCATATGGACTCAATTGGTAATCTATCCTGTAGGGCACTTCTAATTTCATCCTCAAAAGAGTTTGGTCTATGTTTGACCATGACATGTGATTTCGTCTTCTCCATCAATAGCTAATAGTGACCTTCAGGGTCATATGGTCTCTAAGTGATTTTGAAGAAGCTGAATTCATCCATTTTCCACATAGCTTGTACCATGTTATAATAGCCCTTGTAAATATAATAACCCACCTTATACGGGATGTCAAGCCAAGCGATTTTCCCCTGTATTTTCATCAATCTCATTTTTGCTTCTATTATCTACTTAACTATTTCTAGAGTAGCTATAGTAGGCAAGCAAAATTTTGGCAGGGCCTTGCGAGGTAATTTTGAACCATAGATTCTTATGTAAGTGAAATCTTCAATGAGAAATTAATCACCTAGATGGCCTTCCTATAAAAATTTCATGCGGTCCATTGATGTAGTTTCAATTGATTACTGAAATACGTGATGAACTCTCTTTAGTTAATGTGAGTTGTTGATGAATGTTAGGTACCTGAGATATGTACTTAATATTGAATAATTTAATATTATATTGTATACTGGTATGAGCCATAAATTAATTATCAGGGAAAGCCACATATCAAATTAGAAATAGGTATGTCATAGAATCATATATGTAACTGTTGGAAAATATTATCATATGTAACTGCAAGGAATATTGTCATATCATTATTCACTTTGTAATTCATTAAAGCTGAACCACCACATGGGTGATCTTGAAACTCATGGAAGGTAAACCATAACACTTGTATAAAGAGAGATGTACCCCCATTGTAGAAGTTATCTATGAAGTATTCTTGTAGAGGTCTTGGCTCGTGGAGTTGGAGATCTTATGGAGTGGCTTACTTCCCAAAGGAACATTGTACAATGTTACCCTACCTCAAAGGTATAATCAATATCTATTTTATTGTGAGGAATTTAATGTGCAATTAATTTATTTGTGGATGTATGTTAAATATTTATGCAAATTGTTGAATGATTTATGGTTATAAGAAGAGAGGTTCACAACATTTGGTATTAGAGCAATGATTTGGGCAAAGTGGGTTTGTTTTTGCAAAGCTAGGGTACATTTTTTTAGAAAAACATCACATTTTATGAAGGCCATATTTTTTATTTCAGTAGTCATTTTTAGAAGGTGTTTGTACCATTGTCTAGATCTTTTTGAGTACTACAAAAATGATTGCTCATTTGTTAAATTTTGATCAGTATTGATAAATTTATGGCTGCTTGAAGTTAGGTTATTTATGTTGTTTTTTGTTCACGCGAATTTATTTTTTAAAATAAGAAAATTCGTATTAAATTGTTTAACTTTCATTTTCAAAATCTTTTTGCACAATGTAGATTATTCTTAGTATTGTAAAAATGACCGCTCACTTATGAAATTTTGATACATATTCAAAGAGTTACAGCTGTTTGAAGTTGGGCTGTTGAGGGTGTTTTTTAGTTGCACAATTTGTTTTCAAAAAGAAAAAATTTATATTAAATTTTTAGTAGTCATTTTTAGAATCGTTTTGCATCAGCATGTAGATTATTTTGAGTACTATAAAAAAAACTGCTCATTTGTGAAATTATGTTAAGTATTGAGAGAGTTATAGTTGTTTGAAGTTGGGTTGTTGAGGCTGTTTTTGGGTTATGCATTTTTTTTCAAAAAGAAAATTCGTATTAAATATTTTAGCAGTCATTTTCAGAATTTTTTTGCACTAGCATGCAGATTATTTTGAGTACTACAAAAATGACTATTCACTTGTTAAATTTTGATAAGTATTGAGGGAGTTACAACTATTGCAAGTTGGGTTTTTGGTGTTGTTTTTGGGGCTGCACTAAAAATTCATGCACAAAAAAAATCATAACTTTTCATCAGGGTAAGCAAATCAGTTGTTGTTTGTTTTGTTCTGAAGATAATTTAGAGATTTAAGTGTTTGAAGAGAGAAATAGATGAGATCTCAAAAATTTTAATATTTGAGAATTTACAGTTATTTCAAACCCTATCTGCTTTAAAATAAAAATAAAAGTAAAAATACAATAACAATAATAATAAAAAATCATGAAATTGTCAATAATCACTAGAGGGGATGATATTTATGCTAAGGAATGGTTTATGAAGTGGAAATATTTTTCTTCGAATATTTTAGTGAGAGAATGGAAAGTGAAGGATTACTTGGACGGGCATGCTTTTTTCTGGTATTTAAAATTTGCTCTTACTCATAAATACACATATACACATGAAGAATTTGAAGTTGCATTTTTAAGCAAATGGGCATCAAAAGAAAATAATACTAATGTGCAGGCTAAGGAAACTACACCTTGTGTGTCAGGGCCAAACAGTGGTAAAAAAGATTTGTTTGAATGCCAAAATTTTATTCTGTAAGTTTATGGTTGCATTAGAAATCAAAAAATTATTGTTTCCATTAGCCCTAGCAACAAATATAATTTTATCAATATGTATTTGACTAAGAGGTCGCAAGTTGAAGCAAAAAAAATCAAAGATATACAACTTCAGGGTCACAATATTCAAATTTTTGAAGATTTGAAAATCACCATGGATAAATACTGTAGATTAAAAATACAACGCCAAACAAAAGATAAAACCACAATAATGGAGTACAGAATAGTTGCACAAAACAAACGATTTCTATTAATCGATGGAGTTTAAAAACTCCTTTTTGAATACAACTGGGCCTGTAACCCTTTATTTGTGATACACAGTTACAAGTTATGCTAGGGTTCTCCGAAACCCTAGCTGGCACAAATGGTGGCGCTTCCGAAGAATGTATCTTCAATCCCAACAGAGTGAGTGGGCTTTGTTGTATCCCTTGCTTGGACCACTCCAGCTTAATCAGCTGCCATCAATAAACCGGATCTGTCGTCAAAAACCTGCACACATTAGCACTATCAAGAAGTTAGAAATTAATAAGAGGGCTCCACTGTGTGAGCCCTCGAAAACAATCTAAAACCCTAGAAAAATGAAATGCAGGAATTCAATAACAGATTAATACATAAAATATGAGTACTTGCTTTAAAACTAATCTATACCTCTTTTTCTGTTTAACGCGGCTAGACCAGGCGACACCTGGAAGTAATGTGGCTGTCAGATCGGCTGTAGAAGGCGCCCTGGTGCACTCGCTGAACGCCCGCGTGCTTCTGGATCTGGGTTACAGACGCCGGTCTGAGTCTGTGGCTATGGGTAAACGCCCGCGGGCACTTGGTAAACGCCCGTGGGCACTTGGTAAACGCCCGCGGGCACTTGCGACAAGAATGGGGGATTCTGCAGAATGCTGCAGAAGAGATGGCGACGAAAGCGACGACGGAAGCGGCGATGGATGCGGCGAAAGGGTAGCAGAAGAGAGATAGAGGAGATAGCAGTAGAAGAATTAGAATCAGAGATAGCGCATAGGAGATAGGAGAAAAAGACATAGGGTTTGAGCCATCAAAGTGACTCAATTTATAATCTACTCTTAGGGCACACTTTAGGGTTTTAACGACACTTTGAACGTGTGGCTAAGATTAAAGTGGATCCAAGGGTAGAGAATAAATCTGGGTTGTGAAATGGATTAAGATGGATGGACGGATGAGATTAAATGAAGGATGGACGGCTCAGATTAAATCATTTAAACTATTATTTAAATATATATTATTAAAATATTAAAATATTAAAATATTAAAATATATATATAAATATTAATTTAAATAAATTTGGGGATGAAAAATGGCGGGAAAGGTGAAATTGGGCCAAATAATGGCGGGAAAGTGTGGATTTGGGCCAAATAATGGCGGGAAGGTGGATGACCGACACGTGGCTGACAGGAAGGTATAGATGACTTGCAAGTGGCTGGATTTTGGTGTCTACAGATGCCCCTTTTTGAGCTGCTTTGTGTGAAGACACAATGCAACACAAAAACTTAGGACACCTGAAAAGCTAGATCAGACGCAACTCTCTCTCAAGACTAAAGCACAACTTTGAAGACCAAAGAATAAAAGAATATTTAAAATTTATCAGCTTACCCCCTCAATTGGCGAGCGAGAATGGTTCTCACGAGCCAATTGGAAGAAATTCGGAAGAAAATGAACCGTTTTTGCCCCAACGGTGAAAAAGGGGTTGGTGTATGAACCATCCGTTTATGTCCCAACGAAAAGGGGTTGTGTCACCTATTAAACCTATTTGGAGCCATGTTTATGTCCCAACGAAAAGGGGTTGGTGTACAAACCCGAAAAGAATATGATTGAAGACGATATGAGTGATGTGAAAGATGGACCGTTTTCTGCCCCAACGGTTAGAAAGGGATTTTTGCCAAATTATAAATTCCATGATCATGTAAGATGAATTCTACTATTAGGGAAGTTAGAAATTGATAACGGATGCCCCAACTCCCGTGGGTGAATCCATACTCGTTGATGAAATTGCCTTGTTGGCGCCATTGATATGCAGAGATGCAATATGAAAGAGTCCAAAACTTCAGAGATGCTCCTAGTGACAGTATGGATAATTCCTCGGGTCGGAACCAATCAACCTAGGTAGCCTTAATCTCTAGCAAGACTCAAAATAATGATGATATTGAAGATTGTCCACGTTTAAGGCCCCATGAACTAGGCCATCAATGACAACTGTTGAGCAAATTAATCTTGGTATGAGGTCACTTGAAAAGTAGGATACCCAAAATTGATTTCCAATTTTCAAACAGTGAAATAATTGATGATGATAAATGGTAAGTGTCCTTATGGTGGTTTAATCCTCTTACCGAATTGCATGGATGCAAATCGCTGCAATCGCCAAGGTGATAGAATATACCACTAGATACGAGGTTTACTTTAATTTAATTTGGCAAAAATATGCATGATGAAAGAAGAATGAATGAAATTGACGATAGAAGAATTGATGAATGTTGTTAATTTTGTGAAGGTTTTGAATTTTTTTAACCCAATTTGTAAATCAATGATGAATGATGCACTTTTTGAGCAAAATGACAAAATTTGTTTCCAAAACTCGTTGTAACCTTCACAAAATGTTTTATTATGATAAGAAGAATGGATGGATGCAATTTGATGAAATTTGGAGGAGGTAAGCTTCAATTTTGTAAGTTTTGTTCTTTTATTCAATACTGACACCAAACGCCGGTATGCATTTGGAGGTGGCAGAAACGCCCGCCGGTGTTTGAATGCATCATGAAATGCCCCACTACGTCTGAATGCGCCATGAAATGCCCCACTGCGTTTCAGGGTGCCAAAACCAGCTATTTAAACAGTTTCAACGAGAATTTCGCTCATTTGTGCGTTCGAGCTTGAGAGAAGTGCGTCTGAGGGAGTGGAATGAAGTGAAGTGAAGTGAAAGGTTGTGTGGGAGAGTGAAGCACGCGGGAGCTATGGCGGAGATGGGAGCGGACGCGCCAGTGTAGCCAGCTGAGGTATTTGTTTATTTAAGCAAGTACTTTTATTTGTTTTTTTTTTTTTTTTTTGAAAAAAAATTGTAACCAATTTTTGTTTTGTTGTTTTGCAGCTTAGGGTGTTAGAGGCACGACACCGATTCTCCCCTATCATTCCGGGGATGAGGAGGTCATTGTCCCAGGAAGACTGGGAGATATTGGAGGCAGTAGGGCTAGCGGAGGCAGCCCGGTTGGAGGTAGTTCGGGCAGATGAGGGGTACCTCTCGGCTTTGGCCGAGAGGTGGGATCCAGATCGGGGGACGTTCCAGCTCCCGACTGGAGAGATGACGGTGACGCTTGAGGATGTATATCGCATCCTCAAGGTGCCCATGGAGGGGGCACGGGTGGAGGTTGGACGAGATAGGGCCATGGAGATGGCCAAGTTGTTTGGGGATGACTGGAGGGAGATCCGGACGGAGAGCGGGGGGATTCCTTACTTGGCCATGTATACGGCCAAGGAGTTGGTAGCGGTGGAGGCTCTGATGATGTTCGTATTGGCCAACATTGTGGCCCCGAACAGCACCGGGTGCAGGTTTCCATGGAACTTGATGGGTGTAGTGAGCGAGATGCTCACTAATAGGGTAGTGTATGCCTGGGCGCCCGCTTTATTGGCGCAGGTGTACCGGGAGTTGTATGAGGTTCGGAGACGGGGCCGGAAGGGCCTAGGCTGCAGTTTGGTTCTCCAAGTCTGGGGTGGGAGCACTTCAGAGTGGCCCGACCGGAGGGGTTGCCATGTGCTTACTGGGACATGAGCCAGGCTTATGGTAGGAGATGGCTAGTGGCGGAGGAGAGACAGCCGAGCCACCCCGTGAGATCGGGGCAATGGTATAGGAGTTTATGGGCAGACTTGACAGATGCCCAAGTCATTTGGAGGCCCTGGCGGGAGGCAAGGTGGATCGGGGATGGAGAGCATCTGAGACGGGTGCGACAGGCTAGATGGGTAGTGGGTCGGGGCCACAGCGAGGCGGAGTACATACAGATGTCTCGAGTGCTCCGCCAGGTCGGATTGAGACAGGATGTCCCCGGTGAGCCAGTGCGCTACCGGAGGCACAGATCAGAGGGGGATTTGCCATGTGCCGAGCCGTGGAGGGAGGTGACAGAGGACGATGAGGACATGGAGATCCTCGACGTGGACGATGTCGGGGTGACAGTTGAGTATGCAGCATGGATGGCCGCAGAGCCGAGGTGGGAGCCACCATTGGTGGTTGTTGGAGCTGGAGAGGACGAGGGAACCGCAGAGGTTCCCAAGCGCAGGGAGGGTCCCCGCCTTCGATCTGACAGTCGAAGGCGAAAGGGGAAGATGGTGCGGCAGGCACCGGGGAGCGGAGATGACGAGGAGGATGATGGCGAGGGCCTAGGAGAGGCCGTAGGAGAGACTAGGGAGGTACCCCCTAGCGGGCACAAGGATGATCTGGCGCAGCTGCAGCAGCAGATAGCAGAGCGCGATGCTATGCTAGCTGTCCGGGATGAGAGGATAGCTCGGCTGGAGCAACAGGTTGTAGAGCGAGATGCCCTGATAGCTGTTCAGGAGGAGAGGATGGCCCAGATGTAGGCGGACTTGGATGGAGCGACTAGGGTGCCCCAGGATGACAGGGTGACGAGACTCCAGGCAGAGCTAGCGGAGCGGGAGCGACGACACGGGATAGACATATCTAGACTTAGGTCTAGGACTCGTTATATTGAGGCTCTGGAGGACACATTGTTTAGGCATCACATTGTGTTGCCTGATCCTCCATCCTCCTCTGTCTCTAGGCGTAGTGAGTCTAGGCACACCACTAGGTCTAGGGCTCCTACTAGGTCACAGGGATCCTCTTTTGATGGTTAGCTTAGTGCTTAGATGCACTCTTTATGAGCCTTGGTGCTCTATTGTATTTTGTAGCCTTTTGGCATTCACTGTACGTTTTGATCTTTATACATATATATACATGGCTTTTATTTTTAGTGTTTTACTTTCTTTTGTGTGAATGCCTATGTTTTTGTGATGCATGTTTTTATATGTTTTAATGCTTTTGATGCATATGTGATGGAATGGAATGCAAAGTTATAGATGATTAATGCGAGACTAAGTAAATGAAATATGCACTAAGAAGCACTCATACTTTTAGATAGTTAGATTTAGCCAACTGTTATCATAATTGTTTAATCAGGGGCACCGAACTTGGTAGCTTGTGAATGAATGACGTATGGAATGACATGAATATGGAAGAAGATATGGAGGTTGATATGAAAGAAAATATGGAGGAAGATTGTTTTACAAAGACTCAAACATGCTAGTGGTATCAAACAAACTTACTAATACTGCCTAATTCAACTAGGACCAAATGTGTGTGCATGTGAGTTCATTAACCAAATCCGAAGCATGGTAGTGACTCTAGGCAATCAAAAACCTGTGTGTGTGCAAGTGTGTTCATTAACCTCATCTTGCATAAATTAGGTAACCCTGTTATGGAGAAGACCCCAAAGCTAGTTTGTCCGTATGAGCATTCAGAGGTCTCTCTTTGAGGAGAGACATGTCGCCACGCAATGAGTATACTCCACTGCCAGTCAAGCGTCTATAGCCCCGATGAAGGTTAACTCCATAGTCCATGTTGTTTTTGACCTTTGTAAGCCTTGGGGATGACTACCTATCCGTCCTGATTGGACAAGTAGTACGATCCTTACAACTTATTTGGGATCAGTGGTGTGTGAAAAATGTTCATTTCCTTAGAGCTTTGGGGAATCGGATTCTCAACCGAAGTATGATGAGAATTTTACCCTATCCTTACTACTCTGTTTATATTTATATTTTGTAATTTCTTGTGATAGTGGTAAGAACCACTGTTTTATGGACTATGTTTGCATGATAGGACAAACGAGGATTACCCTGTTCACTTCGAGGCACAACCCAAGGATGGTGTTATCTCTCTTTGACACAAGATGTTTTTGTAGATTAAAAATACCACGCCAAACAAAAGATAAAACCACAATGACAGAGTACAGAATAGTTGCACAAAACAAACGATTTATATTAATCGATGGAGTTTAAAAACTCCTTTTTGAATACAACTGGGCCTGTAACCCTTTATTTGTGATACACAGTTACAAATTATGCTAGGGTTCTCTGAAACCCTAGCTGACACGAATGGTGGCGCTTTCGAAGAACGTATCTTCAATCCCAACAGAGTGAGTGGGCTTTGTCGTATCCCTTGCTTGGACCACTCCAGCTTAATCATTGCCATCAATAAACTGGATCTGTTATCAAAAACCTGCACACATTAACACTATCAAGGAGTTAGAAATTAATGAGAGGGCTCCATTGCGTGAGCCCTCAGGAACAATCTAAAACCTTATAAAATGGAATGTCTAAAATCAATAACAGATTAATACATAAAATATGGCTACTTGCTTTAAACTAATTTATACCTGTTCTCTGTTTACGCAGCTAGACCAGGCGACACACAGAAGTAATGTTGTTGTCGAATAGGCTCGGGAGGCGCCCTGGTGCACTCGTCGAACACCCGCATGCTTCTAGATCTGGATTACAGACATCGGTCTGAGTCTGTGGCTGTGGGTAAACGCCCGTGGGCACTTAGTAAACGCCCGTGGGCACTTGGTAAACGCCCGTGGGCACTTGGTGAAGGGTAAACGCCCGTGGGCACTTGCGACGGGAATGGGAGATTCTACAGAATGTTGGAGAAGGAATGGCGGCGAAAGCGGCGATGGAAACGGCGATAGATGCGGCGAAAAGGGTAGCAGAAGAGAGGAGATAGCCGTAGAAGAATTAGAATCAGAGATAGAAGTAGCAAAAGACATAGGCGAAGAAGATAGGGTTTGAGCCATCAAAGTGACTCGATTTATAATCCACTCTTAGGGCACACTTTAGGGTTTTAACGACACTTTGAACGTGTGGCTAAGATTAAAGCGGATCCAAGGGTAGAGAATAAATCTTGGTTGTGGAATGGATTAAGATGGATGGACGGATGAGATTAAATGAAGGATGGACGGCTCGAGATTAAATCACTTAAACTATTATTTAAATATATATATTAAAATATTAATATATAATATATATAAATATTAATTTAAATAAATTTGGGGATGAAAAATGGCGGGAAAGGTGAAATTGGGCCAAATAATGGCGGGAAGGTGGATGACCGACATGTGGCTGACAGGAAGGTATAGATGACTTGCAAGTGGCTGGATTTTGGTGTCTACGAGATGCCCCTTTTGAGTTGCTTTGTGTGAAGACACAATGCGGCACAAAAACTTAGGACACCTGAAAAGCTGGATCAGACGCAACTCTCTCTCAAGACTAAAGCACAACTTTGAAGACCAAAGAATAAAAGAATGTTTAAAATTTATCAGCTTACCCCCTCAATTGGCGAGCGAGAATGGTTCTCACAAGCCAATTGGAAGAAATTCGAAAGAAAATGAACCGTTTTTGCCCCAACGGTGAAAAAGGGGTTGGTGTATGAACCATCTGTTTATGTCCCAACAGAAAAGGGGTTGGTGTACAAACCAGAAAAGAATATGATTGAAGACGATATGAGTGATGTGAAAGATGAACCGTTTTACCCCAACGGTTATAAAGGGATTTTTGCCAAATTATAAATTCCATGATCATGTAAGATGAATTCTACTATTAGGAAAGTTAAAAATTGATAACGGATGCCCCAACTCCTATGGGTGAATCCATACTTGTTGATGAAATTGCCTTGTTGGCGCCATTGATATGGAGAGATGCAATATGAAAGAGTCCAGAACTTCGGAGATGCTCCTAGTGATCTGTATGGATAATTCCTCGGGTCGGAACCAATCAACCTAGGTAGCCTTAATCTCTAGCAAGACTCAAAATAATGATGATATTGAAGATTTGTCCACGTTTAAGGCCCCATGAACTAGGCCATCAATGACAACTGTTGAGCAAATTGATCTTGGTATGAGGTCACTTAAAAAGTAGGATACCCAGAATTGATTTCCAATTTTCAAGCGGTGAAATAATTGATGATGATAAATGGTAAGTGTCCTTATGGTGGTTTAATCCTCTTACCGAATTGCATGGATGCAAATCGTTGCAATCGCCAAGGTGATAGAATATACCACTAGATACGAGGTTTACTTTAATTTAATTTGGCAAAAATATGCATGATGAAAGAAGAATGAATGAAATTAACGATAGATCAGAAGAATTGATGAATGTGGTTAATTTTGTGAAGGTTTTGAACATTTTTAACCCAATTTGTAAATCAATGATGAATGATGCGCTTTTTGAGCAAAATGACAAAATTTGTTTCCAAAACTAGTTGTAACCTTCACAAAATGTTTTATTATGATAAGAAGAATGGATGGATGCAATTTGATGAAATTTGGAGGAGGTAAGCTTCAATTTTGTAAGTTTTGTTCTTTTATTCCAATACTGACATCAAACGCCGGTATGCATTTGGAGGTGGCAGAAACGCCCGTCGGTGTTTGAATGCATCATGAAACGCCCCACTGCGTTTCAGGGCGCCAAAACCAGCTATTTAAACAGTTTCAGCGAGAATTTCGCTCATTTGTGCGTTCAAGCTTGAGAGAAGTGCGTCTGAGGGAGTGAAATGAAGTGAAGTGAAGTGAAAGGTTGTGTAGGAGAGTGAAGCACGCGGGAGCTATGGCGGAGATGGGAGCGGACGCGCCAGTGCAGTCAGCTGAGGTATTTGTTTATTTAAGCAAGTGCTTTTATTTGTTTTTTTTTTTTTTTTTTTTCTTTTTTTTTTTTTTGAAACAAACTTGTAACCAATTTTTGTTTTGTTGTTTTGCAGCTTAGGGTGTTAGAGGCACGACACCGATTCTCCCCTATCATTCCGGGGATGAGGAGGTCATTGTCCCAGGAAGGCGGGAGACATTGGAAGCGGTAGGGCTAGCGGAGGCGGCCCGGTTGGAGGTAGTTCGGGCGGATGAGGGGTACCTCTCGGCTTTGGCCGAGAGGTGGGATCCGGATCGGGGGACGTTCCGGCTCCCAGCTGGAGAGATGACGGTGACGCTTGAGGATGTATACCGCATCCTCAAGGTGCCCGTGGAGGGGGCGGGTGGAGGTTGGACGAGATAGGGCCACGGAGATGGCCAAGTTGTTTGGGGATGAGTGGAGGGAGATCCGGACGGAGAGCGGGGGATTCCTTACTTGGCCATGTATACGGCCAAGGAGTTGGTAGCGGTGGAGGCTCCGATGATGTTCGTATTGGCCAACATTGTGGCCCCCGAACAGCATCGGGTGCGGTTTCCATGGAACCTAATGGGTGTAGTGAGCGAGATGCTCACTAATAGGGTAGTGTATGCCCGGGCGCCCGTTTTATTGGTGCAGGTGTACCGGGAGTTGTATGAGGTTCGAAGACGGGGCCGGAAGGGCCTAGGCTGCAGTTTGGTTCTCCAGTGTTGGGGCTGGGAGCACTTCAGAGTGGCTCGACCGGAGGGGTTGCCATGTGCTTACTGGGACATGAGCCAGGCTTATGGTAGGAGATGGCTAGTGGCGGAGGAGAGACAGTCGAGCCGCCCCGTGAGATCGGGGCAATGGTATAGGAGTTTATGGGCGGACTTGACAGATGCCCAAGTCATTTGGAGGCCCTGGCGGGAGGCACGGTGGATCGGTGATGGAGAGCATCTGAGGCGGGTGCGACAGGCTAGATGGGTAGTGGGTCGGGGCCACGGCGAGGCGGAGTACATACAGATGTCTTGAGTGCTTCGCCAGGTCGGATTGAGACGGGATGTCCCCGGTGAGCCGGTGCGCTACCGGAGGCACGGATCGGAGGGGATTTGCCGTGTGCCGAGCCATGGAGAGAGGCGAGAGAGGACGATGAGGACATGGAGATCCACGACGTGGACGACGTCGGGGTAACAGTGAGTATGCGGCATGGATGGCCGCGAGCCGAGGTGGGAGCCACCATTAGTGGCTGTTAGAGCTGGAGAGGACGAGGGAACCGTAGAGGTTCCCAAGCGCGAGGAGGGTCCCCGCCTTCGAGCTGACAGTCGAAGGTGAAAGGGGAAGATGGTGCGACAGGCACCGGGGAGCGGAGATGACGAGGAGGATGATGGCGAGGGCCTAGGAGAGGCCATTGGAGAGACTAGAGAGGTACCCCCTAGCGGGCACGAGGATGATGCGGAGTGCGGCGGCGAGATAGCGAGGCGTGATGCTATGCTAGCGGTCCGGGATGAGAGGATAGCTCGGCTGGAGCAACGGGTTGCGGAGCGGGATGCCACGATAGGCTGTTCGGGAGGGGAGGATGGCCCGGATGCGGGCGGACTTGGATGGAGCGACTAGGGTGCCCCGGGATGACGGGGTGACGAGACTCCGAGGCGAGCTAGCGGAGCGAGAGCGACGACACGGGATAGACATATCTAGACTTAGGTCTAGGACTCGTTATATTGAGGCTCTGGAGGACACATTGTTTAGGCATCACATTGTGTTGCACGATCCTCCATCCTCTTCTGTCTCTAGGCGTAGTGAGTCTAGGCACACCACTAGGTCTAGGGCTCCTACTAGGTCACAGGGGTCCTCTTTTGATGGTTAGCTTAGTGCTTAGATGCACTCTTTATGAGCCTTGGTGCTCTATTGTATTTTGTAGCCTTTTGGCATTCATTGTACGTTTTGATCTTTATACATATATATACATGGCTTTTATTTTTAGTGTTTTACTTTCTTTTGTGTGAATGCCTATGTTTTTGTGATGCATGTTTTTATATGTTTTAATGCATATGTGATGGAATGGAATGCAAAGTTATAGATGATTAATGCGAGACTAAGTAAATGAAATATGCACTAAGAAGCACTCATACTTTTAGATAGTTAGATTTAGCCAGCTGTTATCATAATTGTTTAATCAGGGGCACCGAACTTGGTGGCTTGTGAATGAATGACGTATGGAATGACATGAATATGGAAGAAGATATGGAGGTTGATATGGAAGAGAATATGGAAGACTGTTTTACAAAGACTCAAACATGCTAGTGGTATCAAACAAACTTACTAATACTTGCCTAATTCAACTAGGACCAAATGTGTGTGCATGTGAGTTCATTAACCAAATCCGAAGCATGGTAGTGACTCTAGGCAATCAAAAACTTGTGTGTGTGCAAGTGTGTTCATTAACCTCATCTTGCACAAATTAGGTAACACTGTTATGGAGAAGACCCCAAAGCTAGTTTGTCCGTATGAGCATTCAGAGGTCTCTCTTTGAGGAGAGACATGTCGCCACGCAATGAGTATACTCCACTGCCAGTCAAGCGTCTATAGCCCCGGTGAAGGTTAACTCCATAGTCCATGTTGTTTTTGACCTTTGTAAGCCTTGGGGATGACTACCTATCCGTCTGATTTGGACAAGTAGTACGATCCTTACAACTTATTTGGGATCGGTGGTGTGTGAAAAAATGTTCATTTCCTTCGAGCTTTGGGGAATCGGATTCTCAGCCGAAGTATGATGAGAATTTTACCCTATCCTTACTACTCTGTTTATATTTATATTTTGTTATTGCTTGTGATAGTGGTAAGAACCACTATTTTATGGACTATGTTTGCATGATAGGACAAACGAGGATTACCCTGTTCACTTCGAGGCACAACCCAAGGATGGTGTTATCTCTCTTTGACACAAGATGTTTTTAAGATGTGAAAATGTGATAGGTTCAAGACCGCTTTTGAAATCATTTCCCAATACTCAAGATTTTATTTAGTGTAATTTGTGATATGGCCCTAGAGAACTTTGACATGCATTTCGAAGTTTGCTTAAAACACTAGGAATGGGTGAGTGGTTGAAAACATTTTGGCAATGTAAATATGTGCAAATGGAAAATGGATGTACGAATGACAATTCGGTTTGATGGATTTTATGAAGGTGCCCCTGATTAAGGCAACATGACTTTTGCTTGACCAAATTTTATATCCAAAAGATAGAATGGTCTCTAACATGATATGCAACTATGGCTGAAAATGAAATGTTATGGTTTTCAATGAGATGTATGCACATGAAATGCAATGTTTTTGAATGAGATGTATGCAACTAACAATGAAATGCAAATTCTTTTTATTTTATTTGTTTTTTTTTTTTTTTTACAAGCCATGTATATATGTACATATAAAATTCAAACTATGCGTAGAATGCCCTCAAGTGTATAACATTAAGTGGTTCGGGTTCTTCCTCTCCCTCTAAAGCTGGCAAGTCTATAAGTTCCATTACCCACTCTTTCGGTGACCATATATGGACCTAACCAATTAGCCGCGAATTTATCTCGAAGATGCGGCAATGCATTGGTGTTTTGTTGATTCTCTTTAAGGACAAGATCCCCTACTTGAAATTCTCTTAGATGAACTTTGGCATTGTAAGCACGTTTCAATCGGTCTTGATAAACTCGCAAATGCTCTAAAGCATTGATTCGTTTTTCATCTATGAGTGTGAGTTGATCAAGACGTGCTTGTCTAGCAGTATCATCATCGATAAATTCCTGCAAAGAAATTCGCAAGGAAGGGATCTCGAGCTCAAGAGGCATGATTGCTTCGGCTCCATAGACCAAAGAAAATGGCGTTGCCCCAATGGGAGTTCTGATGCTTGTTATGTAAGCCCATAATGCCAAGGGGATTTGTGTATGCCAATCTTTATGATTTTCTTTAACAAGTTTCTTAAGAATAGCAATTATGGTCTTATTTGAAGCTTCAACTTGTCCATTGGCTTGTGGGTAGTAAGGAGTTGAGAAACTATGTTGGATATTATACTTTTCGCAAAGAGCTCGAACATCCTTATTCTTAAAAGACTTGCCGTTATCGGAAATGATTTTAGAGGGAATACCAAAACGACAAATGATATGGTGAAGTATAAACTCCACAATTCTAGGACCTGTCGTTCTTGGTTAGAGGAATAGCTTCAACCCACTTTGTGAAGTATTCGGTGGTTGTAATGATGAAAGTATGCTTTCCTGAAGAGGCGGGTGAAATCTTGCCAATTAAATCGAGACCCCATTGTGAGAAGGGCCAAAGGCTTTGGATGGGCTGTAAAGCTTGTGATGGTATATGGATTAAATTAGCGTGTTCTTGACACTTTTTACATTGTTTAACATATTTGCAACAATCTTGTTCCATAGTGGGCCAATAATACCCCATACGTAAAATACGCTTCGCAATGGCCATTCCACTAAAATGACCACCACAAGTACCATCATGGGCTTCAGCAATAGCTCTATGTGTTTCACCTGCTTCTAGACAGCGGAGGAGTACTCCATCATATCCACGTTTATACAACACATCCCCCAAAAGAACAAAACGAGCTGCCTTTTGCTTAAAGCAGCGGCGGGCAGTTCGAGACAAATCAGGTGGAAGTGTTCCAAACTTGAGGAAGGCTACTATCTCACTAGACCAAGGCTCATATGGATCCGAATGGATAAAGCAAACATCTTTTTCATCTTTAGACTCAGCACGGACAATTGCGGACTTAGAGATTGTGGAAATGATTAGGGGTTGTACCTCTCCAAGGGAGTCCTTTGGAATCAATGATCCAAGAGAGGCCATGGCATCCGCAAATCTATTAGTCGAGCGAGGCAAACTAGTGATCTCATACCAATCAAACTTAGAGAGCAACTTCATTGCTACATCATGATAAAGCTTAATGGTAGGTTCTTTGGCTTGGTATTCTCCTGTAATTTGTTTAACCACGAGTTGAGAATCCCCAAATATCCGAATACGCTTAATGCTCATAGCTATGGCTGATTGAAGACCTAAAATTAAGGCTTCATACTCTGCTGTATTATTGGTGCATTGGAAGTCTAGTTTGAATGATAAAGGGATGGGAATCCCTTGAGGTGTATGAAACACAACTCCGGCACCACGACCTTTCGCGCACTTAGAGCCATCAAAGAATAGCGTGATGTCAACATCTTCCTCCGGAATGATGTCCTCTTCTTGTTCAGTGATAGCAAATACCGAATCATCCGGGAGCTCAATAATCAAAGGATGATCACTAGGTAGTGGAGCTTCCGCAAGTTGATCGGCTATAACTTGACCTTTAACAGATTTTTGGCTAATGAATTCAAGATCGAATTCGGTAAGCAACATTATCCATTTAGCGGTACGAGTGTTATTATAAGTGCGAGACATCATATAACGCGAGAGGGTTTTCTCTAGCTATGACATATGTTGTATGGCTAAGCATATAATGACGAAGTTTCTTAGTGGCAAAAACCACTTGCTAAGCACAACTTTTCCACATAAGCATATCGGGTTTCATAGCTTACCAATGTTCGACTAATATAATAGATAGCTTGCTCACGATTTTGTTCATTCTTTTGTGCAAGCATTGTCCCTAAGGCAAAGTCCGTTCTTTGAGATATAAAGGTTGAAAGGGACCCCTGGACGAGGCGGAGCTAAGACTGGCGGAGATGCTAAGTACTGCTTGATGTCATCAAAGGCTTTACGACATTCATCTGTCCATGAAAATTGTACCCCCTTTTGTAGTAGGTGGCAAAATGGCCTACATTTATCAAGAAAGTTGTGCAATAAAGCGACGGATTGAATTAATCTTTCCTTGTAAACTACGCAACTCCTTCAAATTAGTTGGGGGACACATTTCCATAATGGCTTTGACCTTGTTTGGGTCCACCTCAATACCTCGTTTAGAGATAATAAAACCTAGGAGTTTGCATGAGGTAACACCAAAGACACATTTCTTAGGGTTCAACCTTACTTTATGCTCTAGAAGCCTATCAAAAACTTTTCCAATACATCAAAATGCTCTTGTCGAGTTTTAGATTTTGCCAATAAATCATCCACATAATCTTCGATAATCTTATGCATATAATCGTGGAAAATATAAGTCATGGCTCGTTGATAGGTTGCACCTGCGTTCTTAAGGCCAAAGGGCATCACCCTGTAACAAAAAGTTCCCCAAGGTGTGGTAAATGTTGTTTTGTGTTGATCTTCAGGGTTTATTCGAATATGGTTGTATCCTGAAAATCCATCCATGAACGAAAGCATTTCATGACCAGCGCAGGTATCGACAAGAGTATCAATGTTTGGAAGAGGAAAGTCATCCTTAGGACACGCTTTATTTAGATCTCGAAAATCGGTGCAAACACGTATCCCCCTGTTAGGCTTGCGAACGGGTACCATGTTAGAAAGCCACTCAGGATAATCAATCGGGACGACAAATTTAACATCCAAAAGTTTCTGAATCTCCGATTTAACTAGGAGGGCCACAGTAGGATGCATTTTCCTAAGTTTCTGTTTGACAGGTTTAGCATCTTTTTGTAAGGTGAGGTTATGGACAACCAAATTAGGGTCTAGGCCTGGCATGTCTTTGTAAGACCATGCAAATATCTCCTTCTTCCGCTTGAGTAGAGCAATCATTTGCTCTTGTTCCTCCGATGATAGACTTTTAGCCGGTTTCACAATTTGGGTGCCATCTTGGACTGTACTAAGGTCTACATCGATAGTTTCTTCAATAGACATGTGGGAACCTTCCTCAAGGCGATGGGGAGTAGGGATCGGATTTATGTCATCTAAAATGTCATCAAGCTCCTGTGCCTTGCTCTCATCTATGTCTGCTGGAAGACCTCGGCTTAGAAGATGAAGGTGAATGTGGAGGTGAAGGAGGAATGTAGTTGGCGGAAGCCCTTAACAATTCCTCGGAAAGGATGAACTACGAAATAGATGGAGGGGATGAAATCCGATCCATGTCAATCAAGCTTGGGTTGATCGGGATTGGCTTATCCGGATCATATGGATTATGGAGCGGGGTGAATAAGTCTTCAAAATTCATTGTCAACTTATGGAAGAAAGAATGGCGGAATGGAAGGGAAAACCGGTGAAGACCTCGGAAGACCTGAAGTGCAAAACAACATAGTTTTTCAGTTTTTTTTTTTTTTTTTTTTTTTTGTTTGAGTTTTTTTTTTTTTTTTTGGGTAGTGGTGAAAACCACTATTTTAGTATATACATATAATACGGGTTTGGATTATGGCTTATGGATGTGGCGGAGGGGTGGTTCACCTCGTTCTTGTGGAAGAAGCAAGCGAAAGATGGCCTCTTGGAGAGGGAACAATTGGAGATAAAACTCGTCTTGTTTAGTGAGGGGAACAATGGGCGCCGACTCTTCTTTAGATTCATCGCCATTTGACATGACGTCAAATTCTTCATAGACTTCATCTTCGGATTCGTCGGGGTGGAGGATTTCTTCTTTCGAATTAAGATTAATGCTTTGAAAAGCTCGTTCAAAAGAAGAAAGGGATGGAAGTGGTTGGTAGCCAGGACCAAAACGCTCGGTGGGTCTACGATATGGCATATCGATGCGTTCGGTTACCCCTTGCTCGTATCGACCTAGGCCAAATTGCTGCCAATTATGTCCGTGGAAATAGCGAGAGGGAAAACCCTCCATCCTTTCGATATTGGCGGGGACTGGATGCTTGGGTTCTAGTATGGTGGTAGGACTAGAAGATGACTCTATTCCCCCATATACAAAATTAATGGAATTTGGCATAGAACCCATGTTATAAACCGATCCAATGGATAAATGTTGGTCATGTGGACGACCAAAATCTTTAACTTTTTGCACATTGAACGGTGTGATGTGGACATCTTGGATGGCATACTCACCAATACCTGCATCGGTGAGATGGACCTTGACTTGGGAGGGAGATGGACTTGATGATGGAATAGAAGAATGTGGGATAGAAGAATTGGAAGGATTTGGTTGGGTTGATGCTTCACTGACTTGTGAAACATCGGTGGTGATGGTTGGGAAGATGGAGGAATAATAGGTGATGTTGAAGAAGGTGTAGAAGAAGGGGGTAATGATGTGGAAAGAGATGATTGGTCATGGCCACATGTGCATGTGGTCACCGATGAAGAAGAAGGAAGATTAGTTGATGAAGAAAGTGGTGAATGAGATGGAATAGCGGAAGAGGAAGATGGTTGCGATATGATGGGTGGCTCCTCGGGAATGGGAGCTTTAGAAGAAGATGGTATAGAAGAAATAGATGGGGTCAAGAAAAGATGAGTGGATGGC
The DNA here is from genome assembly GCA_028583015.1 of Wollemia nobilis. Classification (NCBI taxonomy): domain Eukaryota; kingdom Viridiplantae; phylum Streptophyta; class Pinopsida; order Araucariales; family Araucariaceae; genus Wollemia; species Wollemia nobilis. Next base: position 890,601 of record JAQPPZ010002729.1, on the reverse strand, counting down.
AACACAATCTCATAAGGATTTGAGACATAGTTGCAATGTTTGAAGGGTTACGTGTCGGCGGGTACACAATGAACCTGTCCCTCATATACATACTTTAGACATTGATGCAGTATAGAAGGGACACATCTCATCTCCCTAAGCCAAGGCCGTCCAAGCAATACATTGTATGCCATGGTCCCTTCCAAGATGTGAAACAAGGTATGCAAAGTTCGGGCCCCTACCTCAATGGGCAAGATAAGCGTGCCAACCGTGGAAGATAAAGCATCATTGAATGCTTTAAGGGTAAAAGTCGACTTTGTGATAAGGGATGGCGACAGCTTTAGATGACTCAACGCCGATGTTGTAATGATATTGATTGAGGAACCGGTGTCAATTAAGACTCTCTTGAATGGCTTGTTATCGATCTTGGCCATGATATGTAGTGGAGGATCTATACTTTATGTTGACATAGGTTTGATTTCAAAATCATAGAAAGTGATGGAGGGCTCCATGCATGTTTGAATACTCCCCACAAAGTTGTTGAAGGCATTAGTATCTTGAGTTTGAAGCTCGATTGATTTTAATATTTCCATTAATGCCTCTCTATGGGAGGGAGATTGTTGAATGAGGTCATAGATCGATAACTTGGCGAAGCCATTTTTAAAGCTGGTAGTTAACCGGCTACTCAATGACATGATGGGTCGTTGGCGTTGAGTAGAATGATTTAGCGGTTGTTGAGAAGTACTAGCACGTCGTTGGGTCACTTGTTACACGAGGTGGGTGGGGGTTTGTACAGGTGGGTGTGGTTCGGCCTGATTTGGTTGGTTCGCCCTTTGACCCCGGGTTACTACGTTAATAGTACCCACAAAACCTTGGTATTGTTGTACATGGTTGACTTGATTAGGAGGAGTTACCAGAGTTACTCCCCCTGAAGTTGTTGGAGCTTCCTCCCGATGTGGAAGGGGTGTTTGAAATATACCAAGATTTTGATTTTGTTGGGCTAAGGGGCTATCCAATTTAATGGCTCCAATCTCAATAAGATCTTGGATCACATGTTTGAAAGTTGTACAATTATTGATATCGTGCCCATTTTGCCTATGATAAGGACAAAATAGGTACTCCTTGTAATACTTCCCCCTTCTAGATGGGTCTAAAGGTTTAAACTCAGGTAAAGTTAACTGATTTGTGCTATATAACTTGTTGAATATGACCGCATATGGTTCATCTAAAGGTGTGAATTGTCGCTTGGGACGATTGTTTTGCCAAGGTCGAGTTTCCATGGTTGGCCCAGTATTGGGAGCTGGTTGAGTAGGGGCGGGTACCGCATGATAAGCAATTGGTTGCGGTTGACTTTGCATTACTTGTTGTTGTTGAGCCATTACGGGCTGGCTCGCCACCACTTGATTAACTTGGTTAACATTTGAGGTTTACTAGCTTTGTGCTTGTTTGTTTTGGCCATAATTATTATTTCGTTGTTGGCCCTTTTGTTGCCATTCTTTTCTACGGGGTTTTAAAACACCCTCTTGGACTTTAATGTCTTCTATGATACTTGCTTGGGCCAAAGCCTCTTCAATTGTTGTAATTGGAGTAACCAAGAGATAGGTTTTAGACAACTCTGGGTGAACATTTTGGTTAACTCCTCCATTGGTAGGGAGAATGGCAGTTTATTAATGATAGCCCTCCAACGGTTTCCAAAGTCATAAACGGTCTCATCGTCATGTTGCTTGAGCTTGTATAAGTCGGACAATGAGACTCTCTTTTGTACATTCAGGGAGAATCGTTCTAAAAATAGATTAATCAATTGCTCGTAAGCATAAATGCTATGGTGAGCTAAATGATTATACCATTGTACAACATCTCCTCCTAATGTATGAGGAAAAGTTCTGAGCATAAGAGCATCATTATTTTGGATTCTAAAGCAAGCATGCATGAATGAGCTCACATGTTCATGAGGATCCTCAGTTCCTCGAAATTTGTCAAACTTCGGTAATGTGAAATCAGTCGGATATGGTGGTGAAGGTACCGAAGGATGAATTGGTTGATTGATCAATGACCTTAGCGTAGGTTTCGACTAAATGAGCCCAGGCGCGTTAAGCATAAGGTTGTCAATCTGTTGTTGCATAGCATGGAGTCGAGAATCTTCATGAAAATTCTGACTCGTTTGATGATTATGATGATGTAATGGAAGAGTGGAAAATTGATGAGATGGGATGAAATTGCCTGGATTAGGCGGTGTAGAATGGACATGTTGTTGGTATGGATGATACCGAAAAGAAGGTGATTGGTTTGAATGATGAACTGGACTAGGTTGGGAGAAAGGTGGGGTAGGAATGGACACCACCGAAGATTGGGGTACCCAGGTGGGGCCTGAGCTAATAAAAGCTGGCTGGGTAGAAATTGGTTGGGGTGTAGGTTTTACTACGACAGGTGGTTGAGCATTTTGTTGCTGTTGTTGCAAAATCAATTTGTCGAGATACTCCTTAACCTTATTAATCTCTAACCCAAGGGAGGTGGGATGATTGGATGAAGGTGGAGGGCGAGGCTGCCATGGTAGTCACGGAGGCGCATAGCGGGGGCAATGAAGTTGGGAGGGGGTGCCATGGTAGTCGGGGAGCAGGAGCAATGAAGGTGGCTGAAGTAGGCGATACCTGGGAAGGAACAGTAGACTGTGTCCCAGGTAGGGTGAAACCATAAATGGTTTGGGAAGAAGAGGGTTGAAATTGGTTATGGTTGGAGGAGTTTCCACCAACTTCATAAAGAGAATTGGTGTACACCCGGGTACATGGGGGAGAAGGTGGTCGGGAAGACACTACATTTGTCTCCAAAGGAGAACAATTGAGCATCCGGGAAGATGTTGGAGATGAAGCCGGCTGAACAGATACCACATTAGCCTCAAAAAAAGGGTTAGTGTAGACCTGAGTGAAACCAGCGGGTATGGTTGATGCAATATCCTGCTGAAAAATAGAATCTTGCATAGGGGAATCTTGGATTGGCTCAAGGACATAACCGGTGCCATCTCTTAAGTGAGTTTGCACTTGGGCCATATCAATGTGGGTAATATGACGGGAATTGTCTTCCTCCATGGGCATGGCCATGTGATAGACGGTAGAAGGACGTGAAAGACCTACAAGGCGAACCTGCCTGAAATTCACTAGGATAAGTGGCTATGTTGGTGGTGGGGATGTTTTGTGAATTACCCATTTGATTATTTAGATTTAACATTTTAGATTGATTCCTTGTTAAAACCATGAAGCAATAAATCTAAACAAATTCAAAAAAAGAAGAATGCAAAACTAGAATGATAAATTTACACTACAAAAATTATCAGAAAACGAGTCACAACCTAGGTTTCAACCAATGTGTCTTACCTGCGGTTAATTAATTATTTTTTGATCTTAATCTGTAGTAAATTTTAAGTGTCCGGTTTATGAGTTTTGCATGTGATCTAATCTTGAATTATTCACAAAAAAAGGTAAAAACTATGGCTAGGAAAGGACAACGAGATTCTTACTGGTGATGAAATCCAGCAAGTTTGCTCGGGGGTGACCTATGGTGTCTAAGGCGAGAAGTTTAATGGATGGAGATGAATTCCACCGTCACTAAACTTCAAGCAATACAGGTGATGAAATCCGAGATATCAACTTTTTAAATGCAATATGAAAATGCAATGAATTTTTTTTTTTTTAATGTTTTAGTTATCTAATGTGTACATACAAGGCTATAAATCAAAAGTTCTAATGATCTAAGCAAGAGGCTACGAAAACATGTCATTTCCTCCGAAGAAGTGGAGTACACCGTTTAAAACCCCCTGCCTACCAATGATATCAGATATCAAAGGAGCAACCGGAAGGTTCGTCCACTTCTCTGCCTGGAATCACCCAATGGCAGGAGTACTATTGACATCCAATCAATAGTCCTACTTAGATAATTAAAACAAATAATTTATAGCTATTCTAATATGCAGCTAGGTATGCAAATTTTTTTTTTTTAAATGCAAGCAACAATCAATAATGCAATGCAAAGAAAAATGTAATTTAAAAATAACTGTTCTTTTCCCGATTACTTAGTTTTTGTTCATTTTAAAGTAATGATCTGAAAAAGAAACAAAATATGGCGAGAAAAACCAAAAAACGTAAAAAGTACAGCACTTACTTGGAAGCCTACGCTTTTTGTAAAACTGACTTCAAACGCCCACGGGAGTCTGCACAAGCTGAAACGCACCTCTGCGTTTCGTATTGGACTTCCAGACGCCCCTCTGCGTCTGCTGCGTTTTCTGCAAGCTCAAAACCCTAGTTCGCTGGAACAGCGAATTTCACGATTTTGGAACCTGCAAAATGAAACAGAAAACAAGAACAGATTAGTAAAGCAAGTATTTAAAAATATGAAACCCTAGGGGTCCCATAGTGATCGCCATTTGTAGATTAAAAATACCACGCCAAACAAAAGATAAAACCACAATAACGGAGTACAGAATAGTTGCACAAAACAAACGATTTATATTAATCGATGGAGTTTAAAAACTCCTTTTTGAATACAACTGGGCCTGTAACCCTTTATTTGTGATACACAGTTACAAATTATGCTAGGGTTCTCCGAAACCCTAGCTGACATGAATGGTGGCGCTTCCGAAGAACGTATCTTCAATCCCAACAGAGTGAGTGGGCTTTGTCGTATCCCTTGCTTGGACCACTCCAGCTTAATCAGTTGCCATCAATAAACTGGATCTGTCATCAAAAACCTGCACACATTAACACTATCAAGGAGTTAGAAATTAATGAGAGGGCTCCCTTGCGTGAGCCCTCGAAACAATCTAAAACCTTATAAAAATGGAATGCGAGAAATCAATAACAGATTAATACATAAAATACGGCTACTTGCTTTAAACTAATTTATACCCGTTCTCTGTTAACGTAGCTAGACCGGCGACACCTAGAAGTAATGTTGTTGTCAGAATAGGCTACGGAAGGCGCCCTGGTGCACTCGTCGAACGCCCGCGTGCTTCTGGATCTGGATTACAGACGTCGGTCTGAGTCTGTGGCTGAAGGTAAACGCCCGTGGGCACTTGTTAAACGCCCGTGGGCACTTGGTGAAGGGGTAAACGCCCGTGGGCACTTGCGACAGGAATGGGAGATTCTCGAGTGCTTTGCGAAGGAATGGCGGCGAGCGACGAAAGCGGCGATAGATGCGGCGAAAAGGGTAGCAGAAGAAAGGAGATAGCAGTAGAAGAATTAGAATCAGAGATAGAAGTAGCAAAAGACATAGGCGAAGAAGATAGGGTTTGAGCCATCAAAGTGACTCGATTTATAATCCACTCTTAGGGCACACTTTAGGGTTTTAACGACACTTTGAACGTGTGGCTAAGATTAAAGCGGATCCAAGGGTAGAGAATAAATCTTGGTTGTGGAATGGATTAAGATGGATGGACGGATGAGATTAAATGAAGGATGGACGGCTCAAATTAAATCACTTAAACTATTATTTAAATATATATATTAAAATATTAATATATATATATAAATATTAATTTAAATAAATTTGGGGATGAAAAATGGCGGGAAAGGTGAAATTGGGCCAAATAATGGCGGGAAGGTGGATGGCCAGACATGTGGCTGACAGGAAGGTATAGATGACTTGCAAGTGGCTGGATTTTGGTGTCTACGAGCTTTTAAGATGCTGAAAATGTGATAGGTTCAAGACCGCTTTTGAAATCATTGTCCCTATAGTCAAGATTTTATTTAGATGTAATTGGTGATAGGGCCCTAGAGGACTTTAACATGCATTTCGAAGTTTGCTTAAAACACTAGAAATGGTCGAGGTATTGAAAACATTTTGGCAATGTAAATATGTAGCAAATGGAAAATGGATGTACGAATGACAATTCGGTTTGATGGATTTTATGAAGGTGCCCTTGATTAAGGTCAACCTGACTTTTGCTCTGAAGCTACAAAATTTTATATCCAATAGATCAGAATGGTCTCTAACTTAGATATGCAACTATGGCTGATAATTGATAATGTTATGGTTTTCAATGAGATAGTATGGCACATTGAAAGATGCAATGTTTTTGAATGAGATGTATGCAACTAACAATGAAATGCAAATTCTTTTTATTTTATTTGTTTTTTTTTTTACAAGCCATGTATATATGTACATATAAAATTCAAACTATGCGTAAAATGCCCTCAAGTGTATAATATTAAGTGGTTCGGGTTCTTCCTCTCCCTCTAAACTGGCAAGTCTATAAGTTCCATGAGGGCCACAGTAGGATGCATTTTCCTAAGTTTCTGTTTGACAGGTTTAGCATCTTTTTGTAAGGTGATGTTATGGACAACCAAATTAGGGTCTAGGCCTGGCATGTCCTTGTAAGACCATGCAAATATCTCCTTCTTCCACTTGAGTAGAGCAATCATTTGCTCTTGTTCCTCTGATGATAGACTTTTAGCCAGTTTCACAATTTGGGTGCCATCTTGGTATGGACTAAGGTCTACATTGATATTTTATTTAATAGACATGTGGGAACCTTCCTCAAGCTGATGGGGAGTAGGGATCAGATTTATGTCATCTAAAATGTCATCAAGCTCCTGTGCCTTGCTCTCATCTATGTCTGCCTGGAAGACCTCTGGCTTAGAAGATGAAGGTGAATGTGGAGGTGAAGGAGGAATGTAGTTGGCGGAAGCCCTTAACAATTCCTCGGAAAGGATGAACTCTAAAATAGATGGAGGAGATGAAATCCGATCCATGTCAATCAGGCTTGGGTTGATCGGGATTGGCTTATCCGGATCATATGGATTATGGAGTGGGGTGAATAAGTCTTCAAAATTCATTGTCGACTTATGGAAGAAAGGATGGGCGGAATGGAAGGGAAAACCGGTGAAGACCTCGGAAGACCTGAAGTGCAAAACAACATAGTTTTTCGGTTTTTTTTTTTTTTTTATTTGAGTTTTTTTTTTTTTTTTTGTAGTGGTGAAAACCACTATTACACACATACATAAAGCAATAAAGTATTTTTTATATATTTTGATTTTTTTTTTGGGAATTTTTTGATTTTTTTTTTTTTGGTAGTGGTGAAAACCACTATTTTAGTATATACATATAATACAGGTTTGGATTATGGCTTATGGATGTGGCGGAGGGGGTGGTTCACCTCGTTCTTGTGGAAGAAGCAAGCGAAAGATGGCCTCTTGGAGAGGGAACAATTGGAGATAAAACTCGTCTTGTTCAATGAGGGTAACAATGGGCGCCGACTCTTCTTCAGATTCATCACCATTTGACATGACGTCAAATTCTTCATAGGCTTCATCTTCGGATTCATCGGGGTGGAGGATTTCTTCTTCTGAATTAAGATTAATGCTTTGAAAAGCTCATTCAAAAGAAGAAAGGGATGGAAGTGGTTGGTAGCCCAGACCAAAACGCTTAGTGGGTCTCTGGTATGGCATATCGATGCGTTCAGTTACCCCTTGCTCATATCGACCTAGGCCAAATTGCTGCCAATTATGTCTGTGGAAATAGCGAGAGGGAAAACCCTCCATCCTTTCGATATTGGCGGGAGCTGGATGCTTAGGTTCTAGTATGGTGGTAGGACTAGAAGATGACTCTATTCCCCCATATACAAAATTAATGGAATTTGGCATAGAACCCATGTTATAAACCGATCCAATGGATAAATGTTGGTCATGTGGATGACCAAAATCTTTAACTATTTGCACATTGAACGGTGTGATGTGGACATCTTGGATGGCATACTCACCAATACCTGCATCAGTGAGATGGACCTTGACTTGGGAGGGAGATGGACTAGATGATGGAATAGAAGAATGTGGGATAGAAGAATTGGAAGGATTTGGTTGGGTTGATGCTTCACTAACTTGTGAAACATCAGTTGTTGATGGTTGGGAAGATGGAGGAATAATAGGTGATGTTGAAGAAGGTGTAGAAGAAGGGGGTAATGACATGGAAAGAGATGATTGGTCATGGCCACATGTGCATGTGGTCACTGATGAAGAAGAAGGAAGATTAGGAGATGAAGAAAGTGGTGAATGAGATGGAATAGCGGAAGAGGAAGATGGTTGCGATATGATGGGTAGCTCCTCAGGAATGGGAGCTTTAGAAGAAGATGGTATAGAAGAAGTAGATGGGGTCAAGAAAAGATGAGTGGATGGCAACACAATCTCATAAGGATTTGAGACATAGTTGCAATGTTTGAAGGGTTCAATGTCGACGAGGTACACAATGAACTCGTCCCTCATATACATACTTTGAGACATTGATGCGATATAGAAGGGACACATCTCATCTCCCTAAGCCAAGGCCGTCCAAGCAATACATTGTATGCCATGGTCCCTTCCAAGATGTGAAACAAGGTATGCAAAGTTCGGGCCCCTACCTCAATGGGCAAGATAGCTGTGCCAACCGTGGAAGATAAAGCATCATTGAATGCTTTAAGAGTAAAAGTCGACTTTGTGATAAGGGATGGCGACGGCTCTAGATGACTCAACGCCGATGTTGTAATGATATTGATTGAGGAACCGGTGTCAATTAAGACTCTCTTGAATGGCTTGTTATCGATCTTGGCCATGATATGCAGTGGAGGATCTATACTTTCTGTTGACATAGGTTTGATTTCAAAATCATAGAAAGTGATGGAGGGCTCCATGCATGTTTGAATACTCCCCACAAAGTTGTTGAAGGCATTAGTATCTTGAGTTTGAAGCTCGATTGACTTTAATATTTCCATTAATGCCTCTCTATGCGGGGGAGATTGTTGAATGAGGTCATAGATCGATAACTTGGTAGAAGCCATTTTTAAACTGGTAGTTAACCGGCTACTCAATGACATGATGGGTCGTTGGCGTTGAGTAGAATGATTTAGCGGTTGTTGAGAAGTACTAGCACGTCGTTGGGTCATTGTTACCTGAGGTGGACTAGGGGTTTGTACAGGTGGCTGTGGTTCGGCTCTGATTTGTTTGGTTCGCCCTTTGACCCCGGGTTACTACGTTAATAGTACCCACAAAACCTTGGTATTGTTGTACATGGTTGACTTGATTAGGAGGAGTTACCTGAGTTACTCCCCCCGAAGTTGTTGGAGCTTCCTCCCGATGTGGAAGGGGTGTTTGAAATATACCAAGATTTTGATTTTGTTGGGCTAAGGGGCTATCCAATTTAATGGCTCCAATCTCAATAAGATCTTGGATCACATGTTTGAAATCTGTACAATTATTGATATCGTGCCCATTTTGCCTATGATAAGGACAAAATAGGTACTCCTTGTAATACTTCCCCCTTCTAGATGGGTCTAAAGGTTTAAACTCAGGTAAAGTTAATTGATTTGTGCTATATAACTTGTTGAATATGACCGCATATGGTTCATCTAAAGGTGTGAATTGTCGCTTGGGACGATTGTTTTGCCAAGGTCGAGTTTCCATGGTTGGCCCAGTATTGGGAGCTGGTTGAGTAGGGGCGGGTACCACATGATAAGCAATTGGTTGCGGTTGACTTTGCATTACTTGTTGTTGTTGAGCCATTACGGGCTGGCTCACCACCACTTGATTAACTTGGTTAACATTTGAGGCTGTATTAGCCTGTGCTTGTTTGTTTTGGCCATAATTATTATTTCGTTGTTGGCCCTTTTGTTGCCATTCTTTTCTACGGGGTTTTAAAACACCCTCTTGGACTTTAATGTCTTCTATGATACTTGCTTGGGCCAAAGCCTCTTCAAAAGTCCTGTATTGTTGTAATTGGAGTAACCAAGAGATAGGTTTTAGACAACTCAGGGTGAACATTTTGGTTAACTCCTCCATTGGTAGGGAGAATGGCAGTTTATTAATGATAGCCCTCCAACGGTTTCCAAAGTCATAAACAGTCTCATCATCATGTTGCTTGAGCTTGTATAAGTCAGACTAATGAGACTCTCTTTTGAACATTTAGGGAGAATCGTTCTAAAAACAAATTAATCAATTGCTCGTAAGCATAAATGCTATGGTGAGCTAAATGATTGTACCATTGTACAACATCTCCCCCTAATGTCTGAGGAAAAGTTATGAGCATAAGAGCGTCATTATTTTGGATTCTAAAGCAGGCATGCATGAATGAGCTCACATGTTCATGAGGATCCTCAGTTCCTCGAAATTTGTCAAACTTCGGTAATGTGAAATCAGTCGGATATGGCGGTGAAGGTACCAAAGGATGAATTGGTTGATTGATCAACGACCTTAGCGTAGGTTTCTGACTAAATGAGCCAGGAATGTTGAGCATAAGGTTGTCAATCTGTTGTTGTATAGCATGGAGTCGAGAATCTTCATGAAAATTTTGACTCGTTTGATGATTATGATGATGCAATGGAGGAGTGGAAAATTGATGAGATGGGATGAAATTGCCTGGATTAGGCGGTGTGGAATGGACAGGTTGTTGGTATGGATGATACCGGAAAGAAGGTGATTGGGGGCCACCATTGGTGGCTGGTGGATGATGAATTGGACTAGGTTGGGAGAAAGGTGGGGTAGGAATGGACACCACCGAAGATTGGGGTACCCAGGTGGGGCCTGAGCTAAGAAAAGTCGGCTGGGTAGAAATTGGTTGAGGTGTAGGATTTACTACGACAGGTGGTTGAGCATTTTGTTGTTGTTGTTGCGAAGACAACTTGTCGAGATACTCCCTAACCTTATTAATCTCTAACCCAAGGGAGGTGGGATGATTGGATGAAGGTGGAGGGCAGGCTGCCATGGTAGTCACAGAGGACTGCATAGCAGGGGCAATGAAGGTGGCTGAAGTAGGCGGTACCTGGGAAGAAACAGTAGACTGTGCCCCAGGTAGGGTGAAACCATAAATGGTTTGGGAAGAAGAGGGTTGAAATTGGTTATGGCTAGAAGAGTTTCCACCAACTTCATAAAGAGAATTGGTGTACACCCGGGTACATGGAGGAGAAGGTGGTCGGGAAGACACTACATTTGTCTCCAAAGGAGGACAATTGAGCATCTGGGAAGATGTTGGAGATGAAGCCGGTGAGCAGATACAACATTAGCCTCAAAAAAAGGGTTAGTGTAGACCTGAGTGAAACCAGCGGGTATGGTTGATGCAATATCCTGTCGAAAAATAGAATCTTGCATAGGGGAATCTTGGATTGGCTCAAGGACATAACGAGTGCCATCTCTTAAGTGAGTTTGCACTTGGGCCATATCAATGTGGGTAATATGACAGGAATTGTCTTCCTCCATGGGCATGGCCATGCGGTAGACGTCAGAAGGACGTGAAAGACCTGCAGGCGAACCTGCCTGAAATTCACTAGGATAAGTGGTCATGTTGGTGGTGGGGATGTTCTGTGAATTTCCCATTTGATTATTTAGATTTAACATTTTAGATTGATTCCTTGTTAAGACCATAGAGCAATAAATCTAAACAAATTCAGAAAAGAAGAATGCAAAACTAGAATGATAAATTTACACTACAAAAATTATCAGAAAACAGTCACAACCTAGGTTTCCACCAATGTGTCTTACCTTGCGGTTAATTAATTATTTTTCGATCTTAATCTGTAGTAAATTTTAAGTGTCCGGTTTATGAGTTTTGCATGTGATCTAATCTTGAATTATTCACAAAAAAGGTAAAAACTATGGCTAGGAAAGGACAACGAGATTCTTACTGGTGATGAAATCCAGCAAGTTTGCTCGGGGGTGACCTATGGTGTCTAAGGCAGAATTTTAATGGATGGAGATGAATTCCACCGTCACTAAACTTCAAGCAATACCTGGTGATGAAATCCAGATATCACTGTTTTAAATGCAATATGAAAATGCAATGAATTTTTTTTTTTTTTTAGTTATCTAATGTGTACATACAAGGCTATAAATCAAAAGTTCTAATGATCTAAGCAAGAGGCTACTGAAAACATGTCATTTCCTCTGAAGAAGTGGAGTACACCGTTTAAAACCCCCTGCCTACCAATGATATCGAGATATCAAAGGAGAAACCGGAAGGTTCGTCCACTTCTCTCGCTCGGAATCACCCAATGGCAGGAGTACTATTGACATCCAATCAATAGTCCTACTTAGATAATTAAAACAAATAATTCGTAGCTATTCTAATATGCAACTAGGTATGCAATTTTTTTTTTTTTAATGCAAGCAACAATCAATAATGCAATGCAAAGAAAAATGTAATTAAAAATAACTGTTCTTTTCCAGATTACTTAGTTTTTGTTCATTTTAAAGTAATGATCTGAAAAAGAAACAAAATATGGCAGAAAAACCAAAAACGTAAAAAGTACATCACTTACTTGGAAGCCTACGCTTTTATGTAAAACTAACTTCAAACGCCCACGGGAGTCTGCACAGGCTGAAACGCACCTCTGCGTTTCGTATTGGACTTCCAGACGCCCCTCTGCGTCTGCTGCGTTTCTGCAAACTCAGAAACCCTAGTTCGCTGGAACAGCAAATTTCATGATTTTAGAACCTGCAAAATAAAACAGAAAACAGGAACAGATTAGTAAAGCAAGTATTAAAAATATGAAACCCTAGGGGGTCCCACCGTGATCGCCATTTGTAGATTAAAAATACAACGCCAAACAAAAAATAAAACCACAATAATGGAGTACAGAATAGTTGCACAAAACAAACGATTTCTATTAATCGATGGAGTTTAAAAACTCCTTTTTGAATACAAGTGGGCCTCGTAACCCTTTATTCGTGATACACGATTACAAGTTATGCTAGGGTTCTCCGAAACCCTAGCTGGCACAAATGGTGGCGCTTCCGAAGAATGTATCTTCAATCCCAACAGAGTGAGTGGGCTTTGTTGTATCCCTTGCTTGGACCACTCCAGCTTAATCAGCTGCCATCAATAAACCGGATCTGCTGTCAAAAACCTGCACACATTAACACTATCAAGGAGTTAGAAATTAATAAGAGGGCTCCACTGTGTGAGCCCTCGAAAACAATCTAAAACCCTAGAAAAACGAAATGCAAGAATTCAATAACAGATTAATAAAGGAAAAGATAGTTACTTGCTTTAAAACTAATCTATACCTCTTTTTCTGTTTAACACGGCTAGACCAGGCGACACCTGGAAGTAATGTGGTCTGTCGGATCGGCTGCGAAGGCGCCCTAGTGCACTCGCTGAATGCCCGCGTGCTTCTGGATTAAGGTTTCAGACGCCGGTCTGAGTCTGTGGCTGTGGGTAAACGCCCGCGGGCACTTGGTAAACGCCCGTGGGAACTTGGTAAAGGGGTAAACGCCCGCGGGCACTTGCGACAAGAATGGGGGATTCTGCAGAATGTTGCAGAAGAGATGGCGGCGAAAGCAGCGACGAAAGCGGCGATGGATGCGACGAAAAGGTAGCAAAAGAGAGATAGAGGGGATCAGAAAAGGAGATAGAAGAAGTCCAGAAGATAGAAAAGATCCAGGATAGAAGTAGAAAAGATAGGGTTTGAGCCATCAAGGTGACTCAATTTATAATCTACTCTTAGGGCACACTTTAGGGTTTTAACGACACTTTGAACGTGTGGCTAAGATTAAAGTGGATCCAAGGGTAGAGAATAAATCTTGGTTGTGAAATGGATTAAGATGGATGGACGGATGAGATTAAATGAAGGATGGACGGCTCAGATTAAATCACTTAAACTATTATTTAAATATATATATTAAAATATTAAAAAATATATATATATATATATATATAAATATTAATTTAAATAAATTTGGGGATGAAAAATGGCGGGAAAGGTGAAATTGGGCCAAATAATGGCGGGAAAGTGTGGATTTGGGCCAAATAATGGCGGGAAAGATGGATGATTGACATGTGGCTAACAGGAAGGTATAGATGACTTGCAAGTGGCTGGATTTTGGTGTCTACAAATACGTTTTACATTTAGATTTTCATGCAGTTGAGATGAATGATGTAGATATTGTCCTTGGTTATCCTTGGTTGCATTATTTGGATACTATTAACATTAATGTGCAAAAGTAATTCATGAAGTTATGGTACAAGAAGAAGAAGATAACATTACAGGATATTTCTCAATGTAAGGACAAATAGGTAGCTATTGCAAGGGAACACAATGAAGAGCAAACAAAAGAACCTAAAATAGAATCTCAGGAGGAGGCAGTAGTAGAAATCAAGGAAGCAAAAGTAAGGGAAGAATCAATGGAAGGGCAAAAATAGTTTGAACATCGGGCTAAGGTTGGAGTATATCGCCATCCACACAACCATGAGAGGCACCAATCATGGAGACAGGGCTTGAGGCAGCATAAGAACAATGAGGGACATACAAGGAACCAAAGGAGCCAAAACTTTGGATATGCTACAAGTCATAGATACAAGCAGATATGGATGAAAAAAGATAAAATTTATGCTTTCAACGCATGGTATTGGCATCAATGATGACCACCACCAATCATAGTTCCACTCACATGGATGGATGATCGATATTGGTACCAGTATTCAACATGGCTCAGAAGATCATATTATTTAGCCGCTTCTAATGTTTCGAGGATGAAACATTTTGTAAAGGGGATGAAATGTTAGGTACCCAAGATAAGTACTTAATATTTAATAATTTAATATTGTATTGTATAATGGTATGAGCCATAAATTAATTATTAAGGAAAACCACATGTCAAATTATAAATAGGTATGTCATAGAATCATATATGTAACTATTGGGAAATATTGTCATATGTAACCGCAAGGAATATTGTCATATCATTATGCACTTTGTAACTCATGGAAGGTGAACCATCACACTCTTGTATAAAGAGAGATGTACCCCCATTGTAAAAGTTATCTATGATGTATTCTTGCTCGTAGAGCTAGAGATCTTGTGGAATGGCTTTCTTCCAAAAGGAGCATTGTATGGTGTTGCCCTATCTCAAGGGTATAATCAATCTCTATTTTATTAAGCAATTTATTGTGCAATTAATTTATTTGTGGATGCATGTTGAATATTTATGCAAATTGTTGAATGATTTATAGTTATGAGAAAAGAGGTTCACAATAATGAAAGCCTACAGATCAACACACACCATGGATTCAATCTCACAAGTTGTGCATGCTATGAATTATTGGTGGTTTTACTGGATTGCCAACACATGGATTATCGAGAGCCATAGATTTAGTTATGAGTCATGATTTGCCTTTGAATCATTCTAAGTCATTGAATTCATTTGGATTGATCTTCCTGAGGCATTGATTTTTCCTCATAGAGCTCCTAATTAATTCAACTACTAATCCTATCCATTGGAGTTTTCTATCAATGAACGTCAACCACAAATGCTTCAAGGAGGGTGAATTTTTAAGAGTAGACTATCAACAAACGAGATTGACCAATGATATGAGGGAAAATGCAGACCATAGATGATAAAGGAACCCATGTGAATTCTATGTAAGGATGTGCTAGACAAGACAAAGGGGTAGATTCATGATTGTACATGGAAGAATCTAGTAGACCACGAATGTAGAGATACTTGGTGTAACATTTCTATTGGACAAGAATATTTAAAGGGGATCTGGACGATCCAAGCAAACTATGTAAGGATTTTTTCATATAAAATATTGTAATGAATTGGATTAGGCTTATTAGAGACCAATAGACTAGTGGTTTTTTGGAAGTTCAAAATAGGGGTGTTGAATTTTACAAGATCCAACATTGGTTTTGACTAGGATAGGTACAAAAAACTAATTTGAATGCATTTGAGAACACCAGAATCTTAGGTTGACCATATTGACCTATGAAATTCTACATAAATGAGTTTAACCTATGAAACAACCACAAATAAAAACATACACATGCCTTTTGTTTTTGAAAATATTATACCTGTTTGGGCTTTTGAGCAAAGTGGTAGATTTTTAGGTGCTAGCCATTAACAAGAATTGAGAACTCTCTACCATCCAAGGTTTGCAATATGTATACTTTATCCAACTGTATGAGCAATATGATAGGGCCCAAGCCATTTAGGTTCTAATTTTCCTTTATTTCCAAGCTCATCATTTTTTGGATCCCATAAAGCACTATGTCACCATCCTAGAAATATTTTCCTTTAGCTTTCTTGTTGAAGTTTTGTGCAACTTTATGAACCTGCTCACTTATTCATAAAAGTGCATCCCTTATATCCTCTTGAAGTTCAACTATTTTATCAAATATCCTTTGAAGAGTATCTATATTTTCATGGTTTGGAAAAAGTAATAATAAAGCATGTCTTTCTAGTTGAGGAGGCGATATGGCATTTTCTCCATAGACAAGTTCATAAGGAGATTTACATGTACTCCTTTTAATGGAAATCTTGTCAGCCTAAAGAGCAAATTTTAATTCATAATTCCAACTTCTTTTGTTCTTTCCTAATACTCTCTTGATCTTGGTGATCAAATTCTTATTTGAGGACTTATTCATAAAAGTGCATCCCTTATATCCTCTTGAAGTTCAACTATTTTATCAAATATCCTTTGAAGAGTATCTATATTTTCATGGTTTGGAAAAAGTAATAATAAAGCATGTCTTTCTAGTTGAGGAGGCGATATGGCATTTTCTCCATAGACAAGTTCATAAGGAGATTTACATGTACTCCTTTTAATGGAAATCTTGTCAGCCTAAAGAGCAAATTTTAATTCATAATTCCAACTTCTTTTGTTCTTTCCTAATACTCTCTTGATCTTGGTGATCAAATTCTTATTTGAGGATTCTACCAAACCATTGCCTTGGGGATAGTAGTTAGCAAAATGAGAAAGCTCTATGCCATACTTTGCACAAAATTGGATCATTTCAAAAGAGGTAAAATAAGTACCATTATCAATAACTATTTTATTCAATAAAATTTATGACTACTTTTGTTGTTTATTTCTTAATAGGAGCAACTTCCACCCACTTAGTAAAGTAATTTGTAGTAGTTATTATCCACTTATGACCTCTAGAAGAATTTGGACCGATTTATTTGATAAGATCCAACCCCCATTGAGTAAAAGGAGCATCAACTACTACTGGCTTCAGGGGCATGGTAGACAAGTTTTTATTTATAGCAAAGATTTAATAGTTATGACAACTTCTTATGAATTGGTAAGCATCTTTGAACATGGAAGGCCAGTAGTAACCAACTCTCATAATTTTGTGAGTTTTAGATTTTAGTGAAAAATGGCCTCCATAAAATCCAAAATGATATTCTTCTTAAAGTTGAGGAAATTATTTCAAATACACATAGTAGTAGTACACCATTTGGATGCTTCTAATACAACATGCTTGGAAAGGATAGATTTTGAAGATGAAAGGTGATATCATAATCATTTTCAATCAAAGTTATTGGCCATTCTAACCTCATGCTATTCATAAAATATCACATTAGTACTCACGAGTTCTCCTCTATTTTTCATAAACTTTGCCAAACCCTGTCCCTTCACAATTTGAATTGCTTTGAATTCAACATCGTACTACAATAATTTGACCATACATCTGGCAAAGTTACTTGATGGTTTATGTTAGGTGAAAAATTCTAGATACCAATATATGGAATATAAGCCATGACCTTATTTAATGAGAGCATAAGGTTGCTTTTCTATCATTGTGTATTTTAATTGAATACCTTTCGAACCAACACTCATTAAGGCAATTGGTTTTTTATTCTTTTCTTAATACTTATGAGATAACACTATAGTAACAATATGTTCAAAGGTAAATGAAAAGATGTTGAAAGTTCTAGAGTAATTAGGATAAGTCAATAATGGAGCTTGAGTGACTGTCTCTTTGATATTTTGAAAAGCTTAGTTTTATTTTCAGTTCACTTTATTTCTCCCTGCTTCTTGATCATATCATTAATGGGATTAGAAATCTCGATAAAATCTAGAACAAATCTTCTAACAAAGTTGATTTTGCCCAAAAATGAGAGTACTCCTTTTAGATTCTTGGGAGGAGGGATTTTGGATATTGTTTCTACTCTTGGGAGATCAATCCTTATACCTTCCATAGAAACAATATGCCCAAGAAACTTGTCTTGTGTGGCTCCAAGTATACACTTATTTGGTTTGAGGGATATGACAAAATCTTTGCACCTATCAAACACTTTTGTCAAGTGGATGAAGTGATATTTAGGGGACTCAAAAAATACTATGATGTCATCAAGATAGACAACCACTATTTCAAACATCAAGCCTTTGAAAGAAAAATCCACAACCCTTTGAAAAATTTCCCCAATATTCATTAACCCAAAAGGCATTCTGAGATATTCAAATGTTACCCAAGGTGTTGTAAAAGTTGTTTTATACCTATCTTTGAGATCGACTAGAATCTGATTATAGCCTAAAAAATCATCCAACAAGGACATTCTAGATGCTCCAACAAATACTTGAAGTAATTGCTATATATTGGGTAATAGGTAGTTGTCCTTAAGAGAACTCTTATTTAGATTTCTAAAATTAGCAGAGTCTGATGTCACCATTCTTGTTTTTGATTGGGACTAAATTGGAAATCCAGGAAGAGAATATTACTTTCCTTTTTGCATGATTGGATGTAAAGTAGGATTGATTTTTCTTTGTTTTTTCCTAAAAAGTTTTGCTCCTTGAAGAGGAATAATATGAGTCATAACATCCGTATTAAAAAATCCTTAAATCATCATAGCACCAGATAAAAATATCCTTATTCTTCTTTAGGAAACTGATATATTATTATTTTTTACTTCTGATAAGGCTTTATTAACTTTCACAAACTTTGGCTCATCCTCTATCCCAATATTGATATCTTATGCTTCAAACTCTTGGAAGAGTGGTTTGTAAGCCCTATCAAAATCATCAAACAAGCTCTCTAAAGATACAAAACCTCTAGGGATTCTATTTATCTTTAGTTGTATGACTTTTATAGGTTCTCCAATAATATATTTTAATTTTTTCTCATCTTTTTCATCACATATAATATCAGAGAACTCATTTTGGAGAGTCATGAAATTATTAATGTGTATATCATCCTAAAAGACTTGTAGATATACAACATTATCTAGAACAGATTATCTTATAAACAAATATAGTTAGAAACCTATCCATAAACCAAGTGTCTATTTTTGGGGTATTTACTTTTGAAGAGTTCATAGCCAACAAATTTGCATTATGGTTTTCTGATCTGGAAATATATGGCAAATTAAAAGCCAAGAACTTATCAATTTCATCTTGTACAACCTACTTGTATTATTTTAATATGGTTTATTCAGTTTGATACTTGCATTTATTTATTGTATTATTAGTTTTGCATACCCAATTATTGTTAGGTAATTAATACATATTGGTAATTAAGTCCTAGTAATAAGGCTTAATAATCTGCAACATTATTGGTGCAAGAAAACTCAAGTTTTTATGGTATGCCAAGGTAATTTCCATTAACATCAGTCAACATCACCCTAACCCCCACTCCTGTGTATGATTTAGCACCATCAAAAGTTATAGTCTGTAATTTAGTAGTAAAAATCCTATCAGTTTTTGCATTAGATTCGAATTTTAATTTTGGGTCCATATATTTGGCATCACTACTTCAATCAAGAAAGGTGAATGCCAACAAAAGTATAGCCCCAATTCTCTCTCTTCAATAGAATTCATCACATTAACCATATTATCATTAGGCTCCCTCAATTCAATAAAATATTTATTAAAGGGTTCTCTCTTTAGGATGGTCTTTTCTTAACATTTCATTGGGATAGTGGCATATGACTAGTCT
The DNA here is from genome assembly GCA_028583015.1 of Wollemia nobilis. Classification (NCBI taxonomy): domain Eukaryota; kingdom Viridiplantae; phylum Streptophyta; class Pinopsida; order Araucariales; family Araucariaceae; genus Wollemia; species Wollemia nobilis. Next base: position 870,953 of record JAQPPZ010002729.1, on the reverse strand, counting down.
AGTTGAATTGTACCACCTAACTGTTTAGCCTAATTCCTATATAGTAAGATAGAAAAGAAGGGGTCTACATCTACTACTACAACATCCATTACCACACCTTTCTTTGAGTATTTTTCTAGATAGACAATCAACCCTATAATGATGCCAACACATGGTACTATTCTGTTATCCATTATAGGAATGAGAGGGTGTTCTTTTTGACAAGTCAAGCCTAATTGATTAGCTACTTTTTTAACATTATATTCATTGAATCACTATCAAGCATACAATTATAAATAATATATTGATTACCATATCCTGATGTATACCTTAAAGAGATATAAAATGGTTTTACTGATGATGGGGCTCTCGCAACATTATTATTTAGACCTATGGAGTTTTTTATTTGATCATATTTATATTAGGAGTTTTTCTTATATTAAGGTTTGAGTAGTTACTTCATGCAATGTAATAAATGCACAAGTGTTAGAATGTGCAATGATGTAAATGTGCATGTAGTCCACATGTACATGAGTCATATGTTAGGAAGATGAAGAGTCATGGGTAGATGAAAGGCCAAGGTTCATATATCTCTATATATAGGCCTTTGATAGAGAGGATGCAAGAGAGAAGCATATAGAATAGTAGAGCATAGTGACGATAAGAGAATGTAGATCATGCAAGAATTTTTGGAGTGTTTAAGACCTCCATTATATTACATTGTACTATTTTTGTGAGCTTTCATTAATGGCTATTTTATGAGTTCTTGCAAAAGTTTCTTACATAGTTTTCCTGTATACTATATTGTCATTATCATATAGTTAACATTGATTGCTCATTTTAGATCTTGTGGTTGCATTTCCTTTAATATATATCATCAAAATCTAACAATGGTATCAGAGCATAAGGTAGACTGATAAGAAATAGAGAGAGCCACAAGAGAGATTTAGAGGAGATTGAAAATCTCATTTTCAAAAATCTAGAAATTGCATTTGGCTAGAGTCTTTCCATAGAGTTACAAAAAAACTTGTGAAGACTAGGACTCAACATTGATTACACTAGATTGACAAATCAACTAGTGAAGTTTATTTTCTTTAGATTTAAATAAATTACTATTATCATTTTCTAATACTTTGTTGCAGAAAAGATGAGATTCAAAGAAATTTGAGAAGCTTCCTACAAGAGCTAGGAATAATATCTTATTTGGAATCAATCTAGTACTTGAAGTAACAAGTTGAAGATTGAAGATTTTGGATGCCTAAGAAAAATGTCCCATTGTAGGATTTGTAGATTAAAATTCCAAGTAAAAGATTGAGAAGAGAGGAATATGCCAAAGAAGCTACATTGAATAATGTAGATCAAGGAGGAGGTCCAAGAAAGAAGGCCCCATTGTAGATTGAATATTGAGGAGAACCAAGAAGGAGGTCCTCATAGAAATCTAAATATTGAAGACTTCAGAGTGAAGCAATTTGAAGAAAGCTAAGCACTTTATCAAGACCATAGTACATTCAAAACACTTTGGATATATAAGGGGTTCTACAAAACTTGAGAATAGAAAAATATTTTATCAAGTTTGATCATATACTTAAAACTAGGGAGATATAAGGAAGTCAACTTCAAATATTCTATCAAAATTGTTCTCAATTCTAAAGAGCTAAAAAAAATTCTATTTTTAAATTTTAACTATTAATTGGTCATATACTACAAGAATTAAAGGTTAGAATCTAGATTGGGAAACATAAGGAATATTACAATTTCTCAAGACAATGGATAAATTAACAAGAGGAACACATCACCACAAGATACACTATGAGAGGATTCAAGATCAAAATCCACCCAATATACCATATCAAAGATGCAAAATTACTTCAAGCACAAACAATTTCATAGGTCAAAATGAAAAGGATATTTGGTATATTTATTTTGGTGCAAGTCATCACATGATAGGAAATTTACAATGGTTTGATTGTCTTGAAGTCACTAACAATTTCAAGTTGAAAATTGCAGATGGGAAAACCTATCTTATACATGGATATGGGTGTGTAACACCTAGTAGAACATTTCCAAATTTCTTGCTACATGATGTAATGTATGTTCCTGGATTAACATCTAATCTTATTTTAGTAGTCAAGCTAATAGAAAGAAAATTGATTTTAGATACTTAACTAGAGTCAATATGTGTCTCATCATAAACCAAAATGAGATAGAAGCCACTAGATCAATCCACAAAGATATATATGCTCTAGATTCAATTGAGATTTCACATGATATTAATGTATTTCAAAATAGCACTAATGCATTTTTATAGGAACAAGTTGCAAAAAATGAAATACCTATATATATCATAAAAGTCGACAGAGAAATAAAAGATTCAGAATGAGAAATATGAGAGGACAACAAAACTATGGATTTCTTGGCCATCTACAAGAAGAAGAAGAACCTAATCGAGTTGAAGAACACTTGAAATATGAAGATCCATATTGAAGACTAAAGTCTTCAATAACTAAATAATGTAATACAGGGGGGTGTTGAAATATATTACATTATTTGGTACATGCCAATGTACCACCTTGGGTACATATTTAGATTAGGAGTTTGTCTTAGATTAAGGTTTGAGTAGTTACTTCATGCAATGTAATAAATGCACAAGTATTAAAATGTGCATGTAGTCCATATGTACATGAGTCATAGGTTAGGTAGATGAAGAGTCATGGGTAGATGAAATGCCAAGGGTTCAAATCTCTCTCTATATAGCCCTTTGATAGAGAGGATGCAAGAGATAAGCATATAGAATAATAGAGCATAGTGATGAGAAGAGAAGGTAGATACAATGTAGATCATGCAAGAATTTTTGGAGTGTTTAAGACCTCCATTATATTACATTGTACTATTTTTGTGAGCTTTCATTAATGGCTATTTTATGAGTCATTGCACAGGTTTCTCATATAGTTTTCCCACATATTATATTGTCATTATTGCATAGTTAACATTGCTTACCCATTTTAGATCTTGTGGTTGCAATTCCTTTAATATATATCATCAAAAGCTGACAAGAAAGAGTTGCTCCATCATTGAGAAATTAGGGATACAGTTGTCCTAAAGTCTATTAAACCACTGATGAGCATATTTTTCTAGATTTTGAAAGAATAGCCTAAGAACTACATCTTCCTTATCAACTTCAAGATAATCAATAGCATTCAAAAATATTTGATATGATCTTCACCAATAACAACAATATTACCTTCAAATATAGGCAAGAATTTACTGGCTTTACCATGGAGGGGGTTTAGATTTTGGGGCAATGCAAAAGTTTTATACCTATTATTTATCCATCTATTAACATTGGCATTGATATTAGGGGCTACCATATTTACTACTAGTTGATTAACAATAGGGGGTAATTGACTTGGACTTGAATTGGTACTGGAAACAGAAACAAAATGAATTGGAATGATAAGATTACTATGAGATTTGAAAAATACCTTTGGGTTTGGCACGAATAGCTACAATTATTTACCGCTTCTTCTTGTAGATGTCAGATCTAAGCTCTTTCTCATTTCTTGAAATTTAAATTTTGGATTTGATCAGAGTCGCTAACACAGGTGTGCAAGAAAGAACAGGATCCACTCAAGATGCTCCAGCCAAGATTGCTCAACTTAATATCTCTCAATTATCATAAAATTTTCTCTCTAGGGATTTAAAGGAATTGCGGTTTACTAAAAATGGTGGGAGATCCTAACGATAGACAAGACCCATGACCATTGATTTTTTAATTTGAAATTTTAAAATGGGAAAGACCCAAAAAATAAAAAAAAATAATATACGTCGTCTTCCTCAGCGATGGTGCCAAAAACTATTGGCTTATGTTGTCGCAAAAAAATTCAAGGATTTGAATTCTATGAGACATGAAACTTATGATTATAAGTCAGAATACAGATTCTTCGTTTCTCGACTATGCCTAAAACTGTTGGTTGACTATTTCCGCAATAAGAATTTCAAATGTCATGAGAAAGTACTTAGACCTCCCTAGCAACGACATCAAAAATTGTTAGGGAAAATTTTAGCATCCCTTATAGATTGTCATACCACTAAATGTTTCTAAATCCAATCAATATTGTGGACTCTGGTGGATTCACCTCTTTAACTTAGGACACATATTAATCGCTATAAAATTAAGTTAGATAAGGAAACCCTAATTTGAGCTATGCTTTAATCAATTATGCTCAACTAAATATTTAAAAGAAATGTAATTCATTAAATTTTTTACCAAGATTCACAATACCCATTAATTATACTCCTATCAGTAGATCGGTGCCTTATCCATTATCAATTATAGCAAGTATTTAAACAATTCAATGAGAGAAGAAAAAAGAAAGAAGAAATTGGGTCAATTATATCTATTCAAATTATGTAACATACATAACCAAAATTTACTAGTGAAATAATACACCATTCACACATTTAGATGATGTAATATGCAAATGTGAGATGCACACATAAATGAACAACCAAATTGCCCAAAGGAGGAATCAGGATTTGTGTTAATGATAAATATATTTACAAGGAGAAGTCTAGCTCAAATGGCCCAAAACTCTCTTAATGAATACAATTAGAATTCTCATTCAAAGAATGTTTAAAGAATATTTAAACTCTTCATTCCAATATGGTAGTAGAGTCTCCTTAATTTCAATCTAGCTATTGGAATTAATCTTAGCAAACTGAGTGCTTATTGAGAAAAACTTGCATAATAATGGGGAAGAATAAGAGGTGGAAAAAGGAGACTAGACACAAAGTGAATACAACTAACAGGACAAGGGTACTCAAGAATACCTTTGGAAAAATGGAAATGTAAAACTTGACGATTTATCTGGTTGATGCAACTTCTATTTATAATTTGAAGATGACCCATTTGATTGCAACTACCTCCATCTGATCTCTACATTTGGTTGCACATGTACCATTAATTCTTTTATGGCTTATAGTTGTCTTAAACTATCTTATCCTAAATTTTACACTTGGCTACTTTTCGATTTTAAGATTTTCTAGTGGGATACAACTGTGCTAAATTTGGACCTCACACTTGGTTGTATCCAAACTGTTAGATTTAATGTATCCTTCCCTGGCCCTTCTCCTCTTGAGGTCCTATTCTTCATGCTTGGCTTCAACTGGTTCTTTGACACTTCAATACTCCTCTTCTCAGCTTCTTTACATTTTTCCTTCTTTCCTTCCTCCTAAGTTATTCCCATTAATTTGTCAATTTGGACCTAGGCTTCATCACAAAAATGTAGAAAATATTATTAATTCAATGGCCTCCAATGCCTCATTCTTCTTATTTTCTAAATATTATTTACTTTCTTGACAAAATTTATACAAATAATCTACCATTTTAGTCAATATATTAATCTGTTTGGCTAGTTCAAATTTATTATCTTCATCGCAATCAAAACTTTGGATCTTATGAAAGATGAAGTTTTCAAAATCTAAAGTGCCCCTGCATTTCTCTAGTGACAGTCCCACTTGACCCAGTTTTTCATTCATATCTTCTTTCCAAGATTCTATCTTTTTAATAAATCATCCCAACCTAGCCTCTTTTAAAGGAACATTGAAATTTTGATGAATTCTTGATAGCAGTCCAAAGTTGTACCATATTGAATAACAACTTGTTGCTTATGCACCTTCTCATAGTGTCCTTTAAATATCTGAAAGATGTGAAGTATCAAGGCTACTCTGTTTTCCGCATATTCCAAAAGAATATTCATGCTTTCTACATAAATAAAAATGGTATTGCTATCCTTGAAGGTTGGGGTCAACACTTTCAGCTCACTTTGTAGCCCCTGATACACTTGCATTTTATATTTTCCAATAAATGCAAAGACATCAAAATATTTGACCACTTTCTTGGGCTCTACTTTCTAGATTGTTGCATTTTGTTCTTTCAACTCCTTAATTTGTGTCTGCAATTCCTATATTTTTGTTAGCAAATATTGATTACTTTTATGCAGGGATTCTACTGCCTATACTATTGTTTGGACTAATATTTTGATTAGGGCTAATGGATCCTCTTTAATTTGTATAAGTGTATCCCTTGTTTGTTGATCCATTCGAGTCGATCCCATCCTTGCTAGTATGGTGACTATCACTATTGTAGGTTGGAAAGTTATATTCTAAGTGTTTGGCTCTGTTACTATGTATGGTAAATCCTCCTCTTAGCCACTGCTTCAAGTTTTTTGTCATCTAGAAGATCATAAGTCCTAACTTCGTCTACCTTTATCAAAGTGTAACTATTTAGGCTTTTTGAAGAAGACTCTCCAGGCTCAGATTTTATATGCTTAGAGGACTTGGTAGGGCTTGGTAGTTTTATCTGATGATCTCTCAATAAGTTGGCTAGATACCTAGTGGCCTTAATTATCTTTTTCATATACAGTGATAACTTGATCTCCTTATTGTTGATGATCAAAGACTTGGAAATGAATGTAGGTTGGTGTAGGGCCAGCTGCAGTTTTATTTCATAAGATAATTCTATCCGAGAAGAGGTTAGGATAATTTTTTGAGTTTGTGCAGAAGGAACTGGGACAATTTTCTTACCTACACTAAAATCAAAAGTATATTTAGGGGTCTACTTAGTGGGCTTGGGAATTTCCAGCACAGCTTTATCTAGAGAGGTTTGCTCTACTCTGATCTCCACTTGAGTTGGTTCTTGGTTGAGTATAATCAAAAAGGGGTATTGAAAATATCAAGGTAGAACCACTGGAATATTTGGGACAACCACTTCAACTGTAATACTCCTCAACAATATTAGCTATAGTGGGTAGTCCCCAACATGTTCAATTTATGTGTTTACCGTTTGTTCAATGGGGTATTTACTCCATATGAACTCAATTGGTAATTTTTCCTTCACAACACTTCTAATTTCATCCTCAAAAGAGTGGTATATGTTTGACCATGACATGTGACTTCATCTTCTCCATCAGTAGTTGATAGTGACCTTCAGGATCATATGAACTGTAAGTGATTTCAGGGAAGCTGAATTCATCCATTTTCCACATAGTCTATAACATGCTCTGATAGCCCTTATAAATATAATGACCCACCTTGCACGAGAAGTCAATCCAAGTGATTTTTCCCTATCTCTTCATCAATCTCATTTTTGCTTCTTCTGTTATCTGTCTGACTATTTTTAGAGCAGTTATAATTGATGGGCAAAATTTTGTAAGTGAAATATTTAGTGAGAAATTAATCACCTGTATGGCCTTCCTACAAAAATTTCACTATTCCAAGGCCTAACTAACAAGAAGGTATCCGCAAAGGATTTGATGAACATGTGGCAAAAATTATTCAAATAATTGGGTATAACTTGATTTGTCTTAATGAATTCAAGGAAATCTATCTTGCATGTCAAGGGCGTGTATCCCTCCCCAAGACTTGATTCTTTGTGGAGTAAGGTGTCCTATGATGAGGTGAATCAATATTGAATAATAAGAAATGATGGGCATTTGATCTACATATTCTTTAATGGTTTTTTTAGTGTCATGAATTCTTCATGCATTTCATTGTAAATGAATTCTTTCCATTTGTGCATTGGGATAGAGCCCCTCCTATTACTTTGTAACAATATGCATAGGACTTCCCTACTAACCTGAGTCAAGTCCTCAACTCCCAGTGCAATATTTATCATGTCAACAAAGTTCATTGCCTATTTCTGCAACATGAATTTGTTTAGAGAAAAATCATAAGAAGCTACTTAGTCGTACCTAAATAGCTTTGTGTAGGTCGACATTTGTGTTATATGGTGCGACTGCTTGGCTATTAATTTCAAGTTGAGGGCTAACATTATGGGGTAGAGGCAAAAGATTCTTTTCAAAGATTCAACTATAATTTTGAAAGTTGCTCTACTATTGTTGTATTTGAAGGATTTGTTGTTGGGGTCATAGGCTACCATGAACTAGGATACCAGGTCAAAAGAATCATATACTTTTGGGCACATTATCTTATCCAAATTCAACTTCCACCAATGACCAAATGAAAAATATTCATTCTGAGTGCTATGGGTATTTTTGAACAATCTCTTTAACAATGTTGGGTGTCACTGATAGTTCTCTTGTCTTTGCAAATCTAAAAATGAATATTTGCTCAAGCTCCTATTTTTGCTTCGGAGTAAGCTTTTTATATGCACTAGAATTTTTCATAATTTGAATGACATCTTCAGTGAGCGATTTCCTAGGCATTGTTCTATAAGGCATAGCCTCCATCAACCTCTTGATATCAACTATAATTTATGAGGTCATGATGATTCTTAGTGAATTAAAACATAGTAACACTCTGTAATTCACATAGCAACTCTCTACAACTCACAAATTACTCTGCAATAACTTCTCTTTAAATTCTTCTACGAATTATAAATGTAGGTGGTAATTCATATACTGTGTAGATTTATTGTAGTTGGGATAACAATTTTGCATGCTTCAGTCATCAATGTTTCCAACTATGTCAATGTCTTCCACCACCCTTCAGCCACCACCTTGCTTACCATAATGGTTTAAATTTCTTGGTCCCCAATCTTAAACTATTGCTTACATGTATTGGAGGAAAATTACTTCGAACTATAGATCCTATTTGCCTAGTCAAATATCAGTCATTGAATATGACATGTTCATCTTTAGTTTGTGAGATTAAATATTATCTGTTAAAGCTATTCAAGGGAATCAATCTAGGCTATTAGAGTTTACATGTCTTTGGTTTTGTCATGTTGCTTTTATAAGGCATGGCATCATTTATCATTGAATCCTATTTGTTGGAAGTAATTTGAAGATCAATTGTGGCCATTGATGTACCTAGGAGAACATTAAGTTATGTACCAACCCTTTCATAGTTAACCCATAGATGGATCCCTGATGTTGCTTAGAATGGTATATTTGACTTGATCTGGTGCGCCAAAACTTCTTTGAGATTTGATCCCGATCGTAAAAAGTATATTGTTTTATTTTTTAAGATAGTCACAATAATGTCATTGAATCTTGATCGTCGATATCAACTCAATATGAGATCCTAGCCCTTCATACACCTTGTTAATTTTATGGTTTATCAGACAATTTGTCGTTTTATATTAGTTCAATCTAGATCGTATACGTGACCCCAAGGTTTGATTTTAGCTATTGAAGTACCTATCATTGAGTCGCATGTCATTTAAACCTAACCATTAATGTCAATCCAAAAAGTTATCTTCAACCGTTGGTACACATTAAGGTTAATTTCTTAAAATATTCAAGGCATGATCATTTACTATTGGTCGTTGAAGCCATCTGAGGATTAAATCAAAACCGTTAAAACATCTTGGAAAGTTGTCATCAATCAGAATTTTTTTTGTTATTTAAAATCGATTTAGCTCATCCATGAATACCTTGGTTTTAATCCTGGCCATTGAAGATTGGATTTGATAGATCAGGCCAATATAAAAGTATGCATGGAGGTTGTGTTTGTACTTGTATTTTACTTTTTGGCATGCAATCTTAATCATCTATTTATCTTGGGAGGTTAAATCTATACCATTAAATCATCTGATTTTATCTTCTGCTTAACATTCAGTCTTGTTGACTTATCTTGTCCCTGTAGGCTAATCTCCACTATTCACCCTATATCAAGCTTGAATTTGTACTGTTGGAGTTGTTGTAATGGATTCATTATGATGATTTGTATAAATTAATCACAACCATCAAATTGACTTGGGTAGATAAGTCCTAGCCATTTTCCTGTTCAATCCTGTCCATCCACACTTTTTAAAGATTCAATCTCTATCGTTGAAGGTATGCCTAACAGATTGAGTGCATCAAGTGTTTTACCCTTTTACACTTGGTATTTTATGAACTATTGAATGTTGGCAAAGGAAATCTTGTTCGTTATATGTGTCATAGAAATAATTGGTTAATACATAACAACTTACCGACTGGATCTTGATCCATTCACTTTGGCAAGTTGGTTATGTGGAAACAAATTCTTTATTGGACTTTAGGATGCACGATGAAAGGAATAATTTTAAAATGCAAAATACCGAACCAAGCCACAAGGATCAAGGGGTTGAAGCAACACCACATTAACCAAAATAGAGAGACTAAAAAATAGAAACAAGATAATGGAACCTAACACAAAAACTACAATATCATATCACATATCAAAATTGATTTGAGTACAATGGAGAAGTCTTGCTTAAATAGTAAAGGAATATCCACCATTGTCATAGGATCAATATCCACCATAAAAAAATGAAGGTGCGATATGATCCATGGAGAAAATACCTCAACCCTCCAAATATAATCAATAAGTGTAACTCCATAGGAATGCCAAATATCCCCATAATATCTAAATGGGATAAAAACAAATATCCACACATAAAGTGGGTGGGAAAAAAGAAACTAAACTAATATAAAAATAAATTACCTAGATGAGCATGATCTAGAGTCTAAAAACCTACTCTAAATCGTCACGAGGTCCATATTTTTCCCTTTGTAAATCTGGACCATTCATTATTAGGTCACAAATTGGGCGGTAGGATTTTATGTTGTTGTTTTTGCCCTAAATTGTAACTCTCTTTTTTTAAAAGGATTTCAAGTGGCGGCTAGGTAAGGTGTAATAGATAGGTAAGGTGTAATAGACGATGATAGAAGAAGAGAAGGTTACAACGAATGTGTTATAGGTTGTATCGCTTCATTTTTGCTGGATGGAATAAATAAAGACCTAGTTATTTTCTTCGTGGATTTAGCTCATATTGGGTGAACCACGTATATCTATGTCTCTATTGTATTGTATTTTTTTGTGTTATATTTTTGCATTTATATTATTGCTCGTGTTTTTATTTCTAACACTAACCTCAATGCAAGATGTAGAAGTAGAACACAAGGTGGCAAATGACTCCCTGGATGAAGTCATGTGATGAGTCACTCCAGAATCCAAAATACAATCCTCAAAAATAGTCTTAGATGATTTCCCAAAAGTATTCAAAGCCTTGCCCTTATCTTTTGAAGGAGTGAAGGTTAATTTTTTTATTCCTAAAGGCTTCCTCTAAGTCGTGTAACTTTTTTCAACACTTGTTGTTGAAATGACCATTGACTCCACAATATGAACAAGTAACATTTGACCTATTTTTTCTTTTGGATTGCTTAGGTTTATGATTGGACTCTTTTGAGGATGAATCTTTTTGATGTGACTCTTTGGGATTTTGATAAAATGAAGGAGAAGGGGAAGGATTAGGTTGGGACTTAGACTTGGACTTTCCCTTGCCTTTGGAAGTGGAAGTGGAGGATGCAACGAATGCCTTATGTGAGGAGGTGTAATGCTTAGAGTTAAGAAATTTGTATTCTTCCCTCAAAATATTGGCACAAAACTTTTGAAAAGTAGGCATTTTGTGATCAGAACCCATGGAATCCATATTGGAAAAAATGCAAAGGCAAACATATGGAATGGACCCATAAGTTTTGACAAGATCATGAAAATACATTCTTCATCTATTTTAGTTTTTCCACTACCCTTTAAAAGTGTGAGCAAGGATTGAAACTTAGTGAGAAAATCACCCATAGATGGAAAATCATTTGGATTGTGACCACTAAGTTCAACATCAAGATGTAAAACTCGTAAATTGTCCACTTGCCCAAATAACTTCTCAAGCTTCTTCCAAATTTGAAAAGGAGTGTCATAATCATTAAAGTGAAACAATAGATTGTCACTCACATGCATCCCAATTAATCCCTTACATTCATCCATCTTTCAATCATGAATAAACTTATGATACTCTTTTGTAACTTCAAGTAGCTCTTCTTGCATTAATCTTGATAACCCTTTATATTGAATAAGTTTCATCATGTGTGGCTTCCATATGTGATAATTATGTGAGTTAAGTGGCTCAAAATCCTCTAAACCCATTTTTCAATCACAAGAAATAAAATACAAGATCCATAGAGATGGTGTTCAAATCGACACCAAGACACCCCACCTAAAATATTTTTATTCAATGTTTCTAGAAATAATATCCTCCCAAAAATTAAATGCCTTTATAATTCAAGCGTTACAAAGAGTATATGATCAGATCTGATTTTTACAATCACTAAAATTTTGCAGATTTGTAAAAAAAAAAAAAATTAACTTCACAAAATAAATCTTTTACAAAGTTGTTTTCAAATATACAGAATTGCCAACAAAATACAATTTTTTTTGTTAAAAAATATATTTTTAGCAAACCTTGTCAGTAACTTAAATGCAGATTTGAGTTTAAATTTTGAAAAGAACTCAGGAGTGAAGAAGGTAGGTTGCAAATCTCAAAGAATTAGATCTGCAACAAGCAGCTTCAGATATTACAGAAAACCAAATAATTTATGGACTATGTGCAATAAAAACCAGCATACAGAAAAAAAATATGTATATGACAGTGGTCGCTGGCGTTTAGAAGTGATCAACGACAATTATGGATCGAAAACGATCAGGTGAACAGAGCCATCGATGATTCTACAACTATTAAAATAACCCACAAAAAAACCCTAAAAAATAAAACCTTTCTGATTAATCCTCGTGGTTAGAGAGGTCAACCAAGATGCAATGAAGGGCTAAAAAAGATATAGAAGCTCTTCACAAAACAATAAAAGAGAAAAAAGTTCAAATTTTCACTTTCTAGGGCTTAGAAACCTCCAATCTCAAACTGAAAAATCTTCAACATGATCCAACTACACGAACCTCAATAATGGATGTTTCCAATAGTCCTCAAAGCTCTGATACCATGAAAGGAATGATGGAAAAATGCAAAACACCAAACCAAGCCACAAGGATCAAGGGGTTGAAGCAACATCACATTAACCAAAATAGAGAGACTGAAAACATAACTAAGATAATGGAACCTAACACAAAAGCTGCAATATCATATCATATATCAGAATTGATTATAAGTACAATGGAGAAGCCTTGCTTAAATAGACAAGGAAGATCCACCACAATCACAAGATCAACAAAGAGATAAGGATCAATATCCATCGTACAAACAGGGAGGTGTGATATGATCCATGGAGAAAAGATCTCAACCCTCCAAATATAATCAATGAGTGTAACTCTCTAGGAATGCCAAATATCCCCATAATATCTAAATAAGATAAAAACAAATATCCACACATAAAGTGGGTGGGTAAAATAAACTAAACTAATATAAAAATAAAGTACCTAAGTAAGCATGAGCTAGAGTCTAAAAACCTACTGTAACACAAATTATTCTGAATTTGACTTGATATTCGTCATCTATTTATATTCTTGATTAACACAATCCATTGATGTAGTTTCTTGATCGCTGAAATGCATGATGATCACTCTTCAGTTGATGTGGGTTATTAATGAAAGTCTGCAGATCAACACAGACCATGGATTCAATCCTGTAAATCATGCATGCTATGAATTATTGATGGCTTTGTTGGATTTCCAACACATGGATTACCACGAGCCATAGATGTAGTTGCAGGTCATGACCTACCTTTGATTTGTTCTAAGTCATTGAATTCGTCTGGCTAGAACTTCTCGAGGCGTTGATTTTTCTCGAAGAGCTCTTGATTAATTCAATTGCTAATCTTATTCATTGGAGTTTTCTATCATTGAACCTCAACCATAAATGCTTTAAGCATGGTGACTTTTTAAGAGCATACTACCAACAAATGTGATTGATCGATGATAGAAGGAAAAATGCAAATTGTAGATGATAAAGGAACCTAAATGACTTCTATGTAAGGATGAACTAGACAAGACAAAGGGGTAGATTCATGATTGTACATGGAAGAATCTAGTGGACCATGAATGTAGAGATACTTGGTGTAACATTTTTATTGGACAATAATATTTAAAGGGAGATCTAGACAGGCCAATAAGACTATGTAAGGAATTTTACAGATAGAATATTGTAATGAATTGGATTAGGCTTATTAGAGACCAATAGACCAATAGATTATTTGGAAGTTTAAAATAGGGGTGCTGGATTTTACAAGATCCAACATGCTTGTAGTTCTTACTTCCACAAAAAACCTACAAAAATAGATAGAAACAAAAAAGTAGAGGGGTCTTCCTAAATCAATGGAGAGTTGTAGCTCCCTTTGTAACAACTTGAAAATCCTAACTAATCTAAGGGATTTTTGTTAAAACATAAATCCGAGAGGGATTTACACAACCTTTAACTAGCATATGTGTTACTACGAAGATATTTAAATTAATCTAATGTTTTTAAGTTAACAGTACTTGAACCAACATTCTCTTCTTGAAACTATTAAGGATACGCCCATATCTATACCATACACAAGTTTTGATTGTGTAGGTATACTACGCGTATTGCAAATAATGTATCAATCTCATCTCTGCAATGAGATAACTTATCTTCTTCAATCAGTTGAAGGAATACGCCCATCTCTATACCATACACAAGTTATGTCTATGTAGGTATACTACGTGTATGAAAATTAAGTTATCAATCTCATCTCCACGATGAGCTAACTTATTCCTTTCATAGATATCCAAGTTCATTTAAAAAATTGTTTTGTTTTGCAAGTCTATCTAGTTTGGTTTCTTTGAAAGGGATATTTAAATCAAAGTTACTCTAGGTTCCATTCTACGGGATCCCATAATCCCTTAAGTCTCTATGCTCTACTTCTAACACATAATCATAATGATCAGGAGACCAACTAAAAAGTTATCTATAGGAAGTATGGAAGGAGATCTGGGTAAAATCCTCGCTTTGGAGCAATCAACACTTGATAGAATAGAGTATGGAGGACAAATGGAGTAAGGTCTATATTTTTAAATTCTAGGAAAAATCCATGAAAGCTAGGTAAATGTGGATGGCTCCATGATGTGCATATTAGAAGGAGATTTTTGATGTTTTTTGAATTGTTCAAAATGGACAACTGAGGCCAAAGTTATGGCCAAATTACTAAACTCTAAAGTCCTAGAATGTATGGGTGCTTCGATGTTGCTCAAAACTACTTACAAGGGTATCTTTAAAAGGTCGCAACTTCTTTGTTATTGAGCCAAATTGGATGAAACTAGTATCATCTAGTTTCGAGGAGCATATTTCTAGATTGGTTTCTCATAAAATGGAGGTTAGCACATAAAGTTATGGTAGTTAGAAAAGAGTTTTTCATAATGATAGAAAATTAGTTGTAACTTCTAGAATTCAAGTGCTTTAGTGCTCCAAGTGGTACCGTTGGATAGGTAATTCAAATATTCTTCCAACGAGCACATATAGAGGTCAATCTAAGTAGTGTAGCAAAATTTATGTCCAAAATACATCTACAAGTATGTTACATACGAGTTTGCAAGTGAGTGAACAGTAAATACCAACACTCATTTAAGAAAAGGGGTTGGTTGTAAATACCAACACTCATTTAATAAAAGGGGTTAGTTATAAATACCAACACTCATTTAAGAAAATGGGTTGGTTATAAATAACAACACATTGTGAGGGTTTGATGGCTACACCTGCATTAGGAGAACTAAGAGGCAAAGGAGGAAAAGACAAGAGAAGAGATTTGGGAAAATAGGCTAAAGAATACAGATGGTTGAATATCAATAAGAATTTGTATCATTTTTAAATCCGAATAACAATCTATCCAATTTATTTGGGTTAGGGTTTTACCCATTTTGAGGTTTCCACACAAAAATCTGGTGTCCTCTTGCAATTTGTGATTGTGTGTGATTTCATTTCTGCAATATCTAAGTTTTAATTCTAATTAAATAAGTAGATCAAATATCTGGAAACATACAATCTAAAGCATAGATCCTTAGCATGGATACATTTAATTAATCTAAGTTGAAGGATTAAGCAAGATCTCTGATCTGTTTGAGAAAAGAGTCAAGATTTGGCTCCCTACGGATCACATAATCACATTTAGATATCCATTCTAGTCATCTAGCTGTGTTAAATTATTTAAGATATTTTAATATTTGTATCCTTAGAAGGATATGATTAAGTCTATCTACATAATTAAGAAACAAATAACATATACAATCTCATCAATAAGAATTCATATAAAGGATGGAATCCCTATTTAGTTTCCATTATCCTAACATGATAATTTACTCAATCATAACAACATTGATCCTTTATCAACAACAAGTAGAAGATATGTTCTATTTATCTAAGATTCATTAAATCCAAGATCACAAGAGAGAGATATATAACACATAACACATCATATACCTTTGAAAAAACCCTTACGCGAAAACCCAGCCTCAAACATCCCTTTTATTGCATAAATTTAGTTGTCTCTAATACAACTATACAAGGAATCCCATAATTCCTTTGTCAACATCATTACCAGTATACATACATAAGAACTCCATAACTCTTATGTTTCTTAAAACATGAATTGTTCTTTTAATCCACATTACATGGTCAACAAATGAACCCCATAATTCCCTCAAACGAATTCCACATTCATTCTTCTAAAGATGGTTTCTTCCTTCTAATAATTTAAAGGACTAACATCTTTCTAAAGATCCAATGTATCCATAAAATCAATACCAAATTCCATAAGAACCACTTCATTTCACCAGTTAAGAGCCCATACTCCTAATCAGTCATATACTTATCAAGCCACTTTATTTGAACAGTTATGAGCCCATACTCATAATCAATCAAACACTTATCCAAAACCACTTTCTTTGACCAATTAAGAGCCCATACTCCTAATCAACCAAATACTTATGAAACCTCTTTCTAATGTTAATGAAATACAATATCCACTATTATATTTCAACTTCATTCTAACTAATAATGAAATACAATATCCACTATTATATTTCATAAGAACTCCATTTAAAATGAAATACAATATCCACTATTATATTTTAAGTCTATTCCATTAAAATGAAACATAATATTCGTTACTATATTTCAACCTTATCCAAATCAAATGAAACATAATTATCCATCAATCACATTTTTACATTCTTAATTTCTTAAGTGAGATATATCGATTATTGACATGATTCTCTATCATTAATTTCAAATGAAATATACTCGTCACTAATATATTTCTCTATCATTAAAACCAAATCTAATATTTCAGATATAAGTTTATCCTTCAAACTCACTAAAAACAAATCTACTCTTTCAACATAAGTTTATCCTTCAAAACTTACTAAAAAAAATTTACTCTTTCAACACAAGTTTATCCCTCAAAACTTATTAAAACAAATCTACTCTTTCAACATAAGTTATTCTCTAAACTTATTCAAACAAATCTATTCTTCAATATAATTTTATCCTCTAAACTTATTAAAATAAAACTATTCTTCAATATAAGTTTATCCTCTAAACTTATTAAAATAAATCTATTCTTTCAACTTAAGTTTATCCTCTAAACTTTTTTTTTATAAATCTATTCTTCAAATATAAGTTTATCCTCTAATTTTTTTTTGAAATAAATATGTTCTTCAAATGTAAGTTTATTCTCTAAACTTTGTTAAAATAAATCTATTCTTCAACTATAAGTTTATCCTTCAAAACTTACTAAAACAAATCTACTCTTTCAACATAAGTTTATCCTCTAAACTTATTAAAATAAATCTATTCTTCAATATAAGTTTATCCTCTAAACTTATAAAAATAAATCTATTCTTCAATATAAGTTTATCCTCTAAAGTTATTAAAATAAATATATTCTTTCATTAAATCATTCTTTCAATAGAATAACATTTATTATTTTAATTAATGAAAACTCTATATTTCGTTAAATCATTCTTTCAATATAATAAAGTCTATTCCTTTAATTAATGAAAATTCTATCTTTCATTAAATTTTTCTTTCAATAGAAATAAAGTCTATTCCTTTCATCAATGAAAACTCTATCTTTCATTAAATCATTCTTTCAACATAATAAATTCTATTTTTAAATCAAATCTAATGGATTACAACCAATCGAAATAACTGATTCCCCATTAAATAAATCAAGGCTAAAAAAAATGGAGGATTTTAATTTGGCCCAAACAATCAAGCGCATAACCAACCATGGGTAGCGCTCCATGTGGTAGGAAGGTAAAACAACAAGTCAAAAAAATGGAGGATTTTAATTTGGCCCAAACAATCAAGCGCATAACCAACCATGGGTAGCGCTCCATGTGGTAGGAAGGTAAGACAACAAGTCAAAAAAATGGAGGATTTTAATTTGGCCCAAACAATCAAGCGCATAACCAACCATGGGTAGCGCTCCATGTGGTAGGAAGGTAAGACAACAAGTCAACGAACATGGTCAGATGGTGGAAACAACCACATGTTATCAACAAATAACAAGGCAGTAAAACAAATGAGGTCGGTCATGCATCAGGTAAGTGTCATTCAACCGGACCCCTGACCACATCCTGTGATTGATAAAATAGGGGAGGATAATCCTTTTTAGTATGCGTTGGCCCCCACACATGTCCCATGTGGGATAAATATGTGGGGCGACCAAAGCGACCCTCCCTTGCCCGTGCCTCCCTGGGCGTAGAGATGTCGTGTCACGACGTCGCTTGGGTGGCGGGGTGGAAATAATTTAGACACTCCCTAAGTTAAACGTTAGGGATATGTAGATCTATGGCAGTGGCGAAACAAATCGCATAACAAAAGATAAATTGAACCCATCGGGTGGTGGAAACATGCACAACAACATGCTTCGATGATTTACAGACATAACTAATATTATTTAACATGCCTAACCTTAAAAAGGGAGGAATGACAATGTTAAAATAAACTTTAATACTTCTTCAACACAAATAAAAACATCTTTATCAAAAAGAGAGTCGATAAAACACGATAAAACACAGAGAGACGGGATGATTTAAACGCATCAAAAACTTAGGCACCAAATAGGGTGAATCACCCGATTAAACCATCCCATTACTGACATAAAACAACCAAATGCCTTATCCTAAAAGGAAAAGCAAAGGCCTAAGAATATAGTTTTTCCTAAGCTGATTAAAACCTTAAAACTTAAATTCATTCAAGTATTAAAATGAGAATACAGTCACAATGAATTCTTTTAAATATAAGGAGAAAAAATAAATTTCATCCAAAGCCAAGGTAAGAAATCTTCCAACTTGAAGCTCCTGTAAGGCTAGTTTTTTGCCAAAGCTTTTTCCTGATGGTCTCCAAAACTCCTAAATCTTCATCCCCCTTCCTCATATTTTTGCAAGCTCCCTATATATGGATTTTTCCTTTCTATTTGGCATAGAAAAAGGGTAAGAAGAAAATCGTTCTTACCATTATAAAAATAAAATTTCACCCACCAATATTAATTGCACAACTACTAAAATTGAAGTCCCGTCCTCTCAAGGTGGCTAAAGCAAGATATTTAAAAATATAATATTATTCTTTTTAAAGAAATCTCTTGTCATAATTTGGTCCACAATAAAGTAACTTTCGAATTATATTTCCACAATAGAGGATATAATTCTAATTAATTAATTCAAACAAAGGATATTAATACTAATTAATTAATTTAATAAATTAAAATAAATTCAGACAAAGGATATTAATACTAATTAATTAATATAATCAATTAAATTAATCATAACTAAGTATTAATCATCCTTGATCAATATGTAGTCCAACATGTAAAAATTTTGATCATGACATATCATGACACCCTTTATTAGCATCAAAATTCTATTTAGTAAAGTGATATGAGATAAAGTTATAGATTAGAATGTCGGCTATCTGCACAAAGATAGACACCCAATTTTGAAACACCCAATTTTGAGAACATCATCATCTCTTTGTAGACACCCAACTCCCTTGACTGGTTAGTAGAATTTATAGTAATGTAAGTTAATCCTTGATATTTTGGAGATACCAATTATAGAATTTGAGACATCCTTTAGTTTTGCGTATCTCCAAAAAATATCAAGGATCCCAAGGTAGTAACCAAGTTATTATAAATATAGAAGCATCAACCATTGTAGAATTACGTCCCTTTCAAGCACCAATTGTTATATAAGCATCTACTACTCCAAAACTAATTGCTAACAGAAAACAACACATTGATGAATACCCTGTTATTGAGAAAATTATTATTGTTGGGCACACAACTAAAGGAACAAAACCTTGATGTTGCCCTTTGGGATTAGTTAGCAAAAGAATACTATTTTTTTTATATGAGGATATGCAACTTCTTAAAGTCAAGGGGAATGTTGGGTTGCTTGTATGTCACTTTTAATTAGCATAAAACCTATTAAATTGTCTTTTTGAATGTTTTTTATCCATATTTATACGTATTTACTATATTTGATCATAAACTATATTTTTTTGCTTAAAAGACATTTTACTACTAATATTAGAAGTTTTTCATTTTTTGGGAACCATTTGAATAACTACTTGGATGGTTGTGCTTGTGGTGAAGGTCATTGTGTTTCTATTACAAGATGTTCTAAACCTTATTATAAAATATTTTGTTGTAGAATTGACTCACGGTAGCTACAGAAGGTTTACATGGATGGAGTTAGTATAGACCAATAAGCAACAGCTAGCACTTGTTGATTTCACCATGTAGTTGTGCATGCAAAAAAGGAAACATAATATCTTACTTGCTTCCAATTAACATGGGCAATCTAGGCACAAAATTAGGAACAACCACATAATGATCCAAAACAAAATATCCAGTGACAAGTCAGGCATAAAGGTAGTAATCAACAACATATCCATTTGATTTCCAACTAGCAGTAGACAACAAATTTGAAAAATAAGTTACCATTGGTTGTATTTTAGATGATGACAATCCTTGATTATTACTTTATTTGTAAGCCAAACAGGGCAAATGCCATAACCACAAAGCATTATACCATGTTGTAATTTATTTGTGCAAGCAACGTTGTTTGCCATCATGTTGAATTGTTGTAACGGTCTAAGATGCCATGGACATATATAAACCTGCACTCTATGCACATGGAAGAATTATTAGAGATAGATACAATCAGAAGAAAGTTTTTTTTTTTTAACTTTTATTCATAATAATAAAAATCAATTTTGAATAGTCTAATATTTGTCACATTTTCAAGGAGGAGGTCTAAACCTTACTCATCGAGTAAGGGCCACTTTGTGCTAAGTGCCAAAATTTTCCCCAAATTTCATTTATTTTCATGTTGCATTCCATGATTATTGGTTGTCAATTATTGTGTATGTTTTTCATTCTTTTGTAGCTTTATTACTTATTTTGTATTCTATAGCACTATAATTTGTTGGTTACCTTTTCTATAACACTATACTCTCTAATTTATTAATTTTATGTTTAATGCAATTTAATTTTGCAGTGCTGGTAGTTTATGTTAAATTAAATTTCTGGTTTTGTCATTTTATGCTTTAATTCACTTCAATAGTCTAGGTCAATCATGTTTTAACAACCACTCAGTTATAACAAGTGTCATCTATTTTGCTCCTAAGCAAATAACTCAGAGGTTAACTTATCTTTGTTTTATTCCTGGAATTAGAATTTAGGTTTCAACTTGCAATTGTAGCTTAGTTTTCCTTTTTGTAAATTTAATTTAGTTTTCTATTATACAAGCATAATTAGCTTACTTTTTGCAACGTAGTTTAGCTTCTATTTTAGTATATTTATTTCAACAAACATAGTATAACGTCAATTCTTGTCATCCATTTTAGCAAGCACAAACATAGATTTTATTTCAATTCATTTTATTTTTGTAGGCATAATTTAGGTTTACTTTTAGTATTTTTCAATTTCGTAATATAGTTCAATTTCTTTTTGTAGCAATGGGACTAAATGATAAGTTTCACCTTTTGTAGCAAACTGCTTTGAACAAGTAGTTAGTTTTCATTTTTTAGCATAGTGTTCATTCCTTATTAGTTTACCTTTGAATACTTTACACTCCAAGACTATAAATATAGATCCATCAAAACTCTCATTAAAACTCTTCAAAATTAACACTTGACTACTTAGAAGCAAATTGGACCTCTCTTGGGTGTGTGTGCATATATTTTGTCAACAATGTGTAAAAGCCTATGACTCTAGATTGATGACAAATAAAGTGGAACTATAAAATCAATTCATCCAAAAAGGAGATATTTTTCCAAAAAAGAGCAATTCATCCAAAAAGAAGGGATTTTCCAAAAAGGAGATCCATCAAAGTAGTGAATCATCATTTTTCAAATCGATAAATTGACACTTTTGCTCGAATAGGATATGATCAACGTGAAATTCAAGGAGAGCAACATTTTGCTTTTGTATGGTATGTAAGAGGAGTGAAAAGCATACTAAATAATATTAGAGGCATATTGGAGGAATGTAGAGTTTGGAGGTGCATCATTTTTCTAAAGATACCCCTAAATTAGTGATTTTACTAGAGGTAGAAATTATTTACCTTAGGCAACTTGTAGGTAAATAATTTGATATAAATAGGTCTTTTGGGCTCCATTAAAATCATATTTTGGTCATTTGAAAAAATCATAGATGCACTTTGTGGACTCCACATTATATTCTTAAACTCATTTTGGAATAATAGAAAGATTGTGCATGATATTTTCTTTTCAATTATGGCATTGCCATTTTGATCTATGGAATGCATAATGATTGTAGCAATGCCCTTTTAGTTTTTATTAGTCATTTCTTTCTATTATTTTTTATTTCATACGTATTGGAGCACACTTATGTTTATTTATTTCTTCTTATGTGTTAAGTAATCACACACTAATCTTGCTATGGATCACAAATTTATCTTTTTTTCTTGCATTTATTTCCATCTCTCATACCCCTATCTTTCAAAATTTGCTTGTTTACATTTATATTAGATTAGAATAACATGATTAGTGGGGATCCAACCTAAATTTAGAGGTCGAAAGGGATATCATTTTCCTTCCAATTGTTGAAACGAAAGTATGGGCCTAATTAGAGGTAAACTGTTTTGCAATTTAATAGTATCAAATGTGTGTGGGTGTTTAATATGTTGGTGGTACATTGAGTAAAAGTGAAAAATGGTGGTTTTAGATAATGGTTTAGATTAGTGGTTTCTTTTCCCCTAATTTATGGATCATGCATTTTAGAATGGAAGTCCTCTAAGAGAAATTTTTCTTTTTTTTAATGGAAAAGCACTAGAAGATAAGAGCAATTCTATTGTCTATTTTTAATACATATATATTTGTAAGTTCTTTTGTTAGAATATCTTTTTTAGTATCATGCTTAGAAATTTAAATTTTGTCTAGACTTGTACATAAAATCTTTTATCTATTCTTTTTGTAACAGACACTTGCATGAGATTTACATGGTTTAGCCACTTGGTTTTGTAGATCAAAAGCATCCTAATTTTTGCAAGTTGACAAATTCATTTTATAGACTTAAATAGGCTCCAAGAGTCAAGAATGAAAAGATAGATAAATATTTTTGAGAGCAAGCATTTCAAAATTGCAAAGCAAATTTTAGTTTTATTTGATGAGAGCTTAAGGTGACATCATTCTTGTTGCTGATTTCGTGAATGATTTACTCACTAATTGTACTAATATACAACTCATCAATGTTTTAATCAAATCTATAACATACATATGATATGAGTGACTTGGGTTAGCTAAATTATTTTCTTAATTTGCAGGTTGAATTCATGATGGATTGTTTCTTTCATAGTCAAAATATGCATTCAATATCCTAAAAGTTTAGAATTATTGAATACAAATCTACTTCTACTTCATTTCAGTTCACAATCAAGCTTGTTAAATATTGTATCTCCAAAAAAAGATAGTTGTCATCTTATATAGGCAACTTGTTGGCAACCCGGCTTACTTGAAATGTATTAGAACAAATACTTATTTTACAATTAATTTGGTATTTAGAATGATGCAAGAGCTCAAAGAAGGTCATTGGTTAGCCACAAAAATATTTTTTCTATATACTCATGAAACAACTCACTATGGCATCAACTTGACCTCTAAGAAGTTGATTTATAATATTTTTCTAATGATGACCATATAATTGACATATTCATCAAGAGAATGAAAAGCTAGAGTTTTGAAATTGTATGAATTGCTTGGAATGATGGAGGTAAACATCATGAGTGCATGCTAGCATAATGTCCCGCTTTTTTTAATTTCCTCTAACCAAACTTAAAAGGAAAATATTAGTAAATTGTGAGATTGTTTAAAGTTATTTCAAAAATAGAACTTTCCAAATTTTAGAATAAACAAGAAAATAATTAGGATAATGACTCCCTCTTTTTTTAATTCCCTCTAACCAATCTTAAAGGAAAAATGTTAGTAAAATGTAAGACTATCTAAAACTATTCTTGCGAGAAATAGAACTTTCTAGATATTAGAATAAACTAAAAACTTTCAGATTTTAGAAAATTTTATTCAAGATGTAATTTACAACTATAAAAGGAACATTGATAAGATAAGAAGAATCAATCTAATTGGAGGTTAGAGTTGGATTTAAAAAAAATATAGGGATTATATTTCTCATTTCTTGATACAAATCAATTAAATAATGTAAACTTTCAATATTTGAAACTTATAAGACTTGATTCTCATAATATAATTGATCTTTCCTATAGAACAATTAAATGAAAAGAGATTATTGTCACTATTATGCACCTAGTTCCTCTAAACTAAAATTAAACTATGTGTAGTTACTTAAATTTATTTTTTTCCACTTAAATTTATCGTCATAATCCATATATTAACATCTTTTAGGGTTACCATCACACTTGTATATATTTATTTGTTACCCAAAAATAATATAAATAATATTTAAAAAAACCACCAAACATTTTCATTAAAACATTTAACCAGTTAATATAATGATGCAAGATGCAAGTCTAACCACATATTCCATAATTGAAATTTTATTCTACATTAATATCTATAAAATTTCACATTAATACTTATCTATAATTTCTTTAAATTTTGTTTAATTTATTTTTATTAACCAAGGAAATGAAAATAAACTTCATTTATAAACCATTTTCATAAAAAAGTTGTCAAACTTAGAAGATGGTAAGTGTATTATTTTCTAAGGACTTTTTTTTAACACATGCAGGTCGTATATAATGTAGACTAGTCACCACAATAGAAATACACAATTTTCAAGAAAACAAAAAAAAATCTTACGCATATAGAAGCTTTAGTTATACATCCAGGGATCCAAGTCTATCCCTTCTTAGAGAAGAGCAGATAAGAGAAGACTAGGTGTTACTACTAAGAGGTGTTGACAGTGGTAAGGCGATCCAAGTCTATCCCTTCTTAGAGAAGAGCAGATAAGAGAAGACTAGGTGTTACTACTAAGAGGTGTTGACAGTGGTAAGGCTGCCTGGCAGTTGATTTCCTTTTTCCTTAAAAGGATTTTTTAAGCAAAGAAAAAATTATAAATTCAAATGACACAACCTTTTATATATATTATCCCTTTAAGACAGTAATGGAGACAATAATGGTCCGGATTAGAATTTCGAGTTCACTTTTTTACAAAGTTTTTTTTGTTTTTAGATATAGAATGGAGTGGTTTTTAGATATAGAATGAATAGATTATTGGTAATAAGAAGAGCATACCATTTTATTATTGTTGACCTATTATGAATAGATAACTTATTAATCAGACCAATAACCTCCTAACATGCACTCAAAAAAAATTGGTGCTTCACTAAAAGATTTAGAAGAGAACTTCTAGAAAGTTACAAAAAGCATTAAAAGGGCCATGGTAGTTCTAAATCGGAAGCTAATCTATGTGGGGCTTGGCATTGTACACAGTCCACGTGAAAGTTGCTACATTCGGATGATGATGTATCTTGAAACCGCTTAAATCCAATTCATCCCTTAAACAAAAAAAGTATTACTCTGTGATTCACGTGCCAAATTCATTTACCAAATATTTAATAAAAGGCTGCCACCTAAAATTCAAGGCAAGGAATCAGAAAGTCTGTTCGCTTTTTATTCCTTTCTGATCTCGCTCAATTCTTTTGATTTAGAACAAAGGAGTGCTAAAATTTTAAGTCATTTCAACTGCTTTTTCAGAGGTGGAAGGAGCTGGCATCCGATGCAGAAGGTGCACAACATCAACTGGTCGGACCCCTCACCAACTAAATATATTAGAGGCCGGTCCCATGCCGATGGAACCAGATGGAGGAATAGCTGTAAAGAAGCTTTATGGGAATCCAGAATTGGAGCTCATTGGCATTACAGCCCCCTCAAATCCTGCAACGAAAAGTTGTAAAGCGAATAATTCTAAGCATAAGATCATCTACTTAACGTACCCAGAATATCCGTGGGATCGCAATGGATGAAGCTCGTAAATCACCCGAAGCTCGCGCGGTTAAGTATGGCACGGACGAAGTTGTTCTCAACATCAGGGGAACCCGCAGCGCATCAAGCGCCGGTGGCGAAGGTGATGGTCGTGATCACTGCAAGGGGAAAGAGGAAGGGGAAGAAGAGGAAGGTGGCGGATTCGATCCCCCGACCAAGGCAATCGTGGTGCGGGAGCTGACTCTATCGGACGTGGCGGGGATTCGTGGCGACGACGAAGACAACGATGGGGTACGTAAGAGAGAGGAGGAAGAGGTAAGCAACGTACAGCAGGAGATTCGAACGCCGAGCCGAGTTCCGACGCTGTCCAGATCATTGTTCTCGAAGCCAAAGTCGCGCTTCGTGGAGACGCGCCCGCTGAGCCCCCTCAACATCGACGTCATCCAAGAGCCCATGAGAGGCGGTGCAGGAACAACGGGCTCTACCATACTGACGCCACGATCGGCAGGAGGCGCCGGGGAGGTTGAAGAAGACGACGATCCCGACCCTTTCAAGGTCGATGACCTCCCAAAGTACAGGTCTGAATATTGTTAATCAGATAAATTTGGCTAATTATATAACCATGATTTTTGTTTTCAAATATTAATCACCTACCAGTAAACCTGGCGCTACGAAGGATACTGTTTAGTACCCAGAGCATCTCTTTATTCCTGTTAACTACACCAAAAAAAATTATATAAATTTCATTCAACATTATTCTTAAAATGCTTTTCCCAAGTTCGTACCTTTACTCCTTTAGAGGTACTAATAGTAAAAATGTATTTTTTTTAAATAATTGAAAGTTTTAAATAATATTATTAATAGACCAGATATAAAATATATATAATTTTTTAAAAGTAATTAAAAGATTTTAATAATATTATTATTATTTTTAAAAATATATTATTGTTCTACTATTAATAGAACAGGGTATTAGAGATTTTGAAGTATAATAGTAATGATGTTATCTGGTCATTTCTCAGGGTAGTCAGTTTCAGAAAGACTACAATTTATGATGGCTAGCTGTTTTTCTAATGTCTAGAAAGAGGGAAATTTTGTTAATAGGACTGATTAAAAGGGGTTTTATTATTCTAATATCAAACATTATTAAAAAAATTTACAAAATCATTTTCTAAATTCAAAATGTCTATATTATAAGCTGTTATCTGCCATGGAATCTCTTCTTTGAAGCTGAGGAATATGCTATTCTCCTCTTCGAATTAACTTAGCTTATAATGTTGTTGATGTATGATCCTTTGAACCATTTTTAAAATAAGGAATGGACATGGTGTAGCCATTCCTCATTAGTTCGGATTAATTCATTTCATTCATTTTCGATGGAACTTTGCTACAGCATGTGATCTTTAATTTTGATTGGGGAAGATTCACTTTATGTTTTACAGTTGTGAGAAAATTCTTGAACTTAACAGGAAATCTAAGATTGGTGTGAGGGTGCTTTTGGAATGGATTGCTTTCGTGGTGCTCACAGCCACCTTGGTTTGCACTCTGACATTGGCTCCTCTGGAGCGCCGGATGATGTGGGGGCTGGAGCTCTGGAAGTGGTTGTTAATGATTTTGGTTATCTTCTGTGGAAGGTTGGTTTCGGGCTGGGTGATCAGCATTCTAGTGATTTTTATCGAGAGAAATTTCATTCTGAGGAAAAGGGTTCTGTACTTTGTATATGGGCTCCGAAAGAGCGCGCAGAATTGTCTCTGGCTTGGCCTCGTCATTCTTGCTTGGAGTCTTATGTTCGATCCCCGGGTAGAGCGTTCTACCAAGAATCACAAGGCATTGTCTTATGTGACTAGGGTACTGGCTTCTTTCTTGGTAGCCGCGATCATATGGCTGCTCAAGATTCTGCTAGTGAAGGTCATGGCTTCCACATTTCATGTGAACACCTTCTTTGACAGGATACAGGAGTCTATCTTCCACCAGTATGTGCTGGAGACACTGTCAGGGCCTCCCATTATGGAGATTCAGCAGAGCCTGACTGATGAAAGAAAGTCACCCAACAGGTCCCCTAAGGGGAAGATGCCAGAGGTGAGCAGGGTATTCTTTATGCCATTCTTTGCAATTGATTTTGCACATGTTTCAAAATAAGAATTATAAATTACATAATTTTCGGAATGCATAAATTTTAATAAGTATCAATTGCAATTTCTTTCAATTCCTTCTTTTTATTTTTTTGAGGATTGACATAGAAAGATTTGTCAACTACTTCTACTCGTTGAAAAAAAACACCTGTCCCTTGAAATTTTCCCATAGGTAAGCTTTAGGAGTGTAGGTATTAGCCAGAGGAAAGGTGGTGGGGGAAAGGGAGACGAGAAAACCCCCAGTGTCATCGATGTAGATCAGCTGCACAAGATGAACCCCAAGAACGTTTCTGCATGGAACATGAAGAGGCTGATCAAGGTGATCAGGCACTCTGGCATTTCTACCATTTCGCACACAATAGATGATTCTGTAAGCAGGCATGAACATCAACCTGACAAAGAGATTACAAGTGAAGTGGAAGCAGCAGCTGCAGCAAAAAGCGTTTTCAAAAATGTTGCTAAGCCAGGAGCTAAGTTAAGATCCGTCCTAGTGTTGTTCTTTTATAGATTTGTTATGAAACATTAGTTTCCTTCTGAGGGATTCCATATCTTGCAGGTATATAGAAGAGGAGGATCTTCTGAGGTTCTTGAAGAAGAGTGAGGTGGCTTCAATCTTCCCTCAGTTTGAAGGAGCTATGGATAGCGGCAAGATTAGGAAATCAGCACTAAAGAACTGGGTGGTAGGCCTTTTTTCTTTTTTCTTTTTTGGGGCCTCTGTTGCCTTTTTCTATTTAAAAGTCCGGGATTGTCATAATGTTCATCAGGCCTAGGAAGCTCAAATTCAAAACACATAAAGCTCTGGTTGGAAGCTTATTGGCATTTTGTTTGACATCTTTTATCATTTGTAAACATGCCTTGGTCTTGGTCGTCAGGTGAATGTTTATCTGGAAAGGAAGTCACTGGCCCATTCTTTAACTGATACTAAGACTGCTGTTAGGCAGCTCCACCAAATTGTCAATGGAGTAGTCATCATTGTCATAACAGTTGTGGTTCTTCTTGTGATGGGCATTGCCACAACCCATGTTATCATACTGGTATCATCTCAGCTGGTACTGGCAGGTTTCATCTTTGGGAACACCTGCAAAACAATCTTTGAAGCAATTGTGTTTGTATTCATCATGCATCCCTTTGATGTTGGTGATCGATGTGTTGTGGATGGTGTTCAGGTAAAGCAATAAAAGCAGGAAAATCTTCTCCTCTTTTTCCTTGCATTTTGTTCATCATCTCAAATTAATATTAGAATTTTGCTTCTTGTGCCATTCTCATTTCTTGTCCACCAGACTTGCAATATATTCTCTTTGTATGTGAGAAAGTATGTAAATAATTGTATCTATCAAAAATTATTTTGCAATGCCCTGGTTTGAGTGTCATGCTAGCCAAAGCAATTGATAACATGTAGCCCAGAAATATAATACAACTTTTATAAAGCAATTATTGCTTGAATGTCACGAACAAGTACATTTTGTTTCCTTGCAGATGATTGTCGAAGAAATGAATATTCTTACCACAGTTTTCTTGCAGCCCAACAATGAGAAAGTATACTATCCCAACTCAGCATTATCCACAAAACCAATTAGCAATTTTTACCGCAGTCCAGATATGGGTGATACTGTGGAGTTCACTGTGGATGTTTCTACCCCAGTGGAAAAGATTGGTTCACTCAAGGAGAGAATAACAAAGTAACTTCTCTTCTATTTCTGGTTTATGAGTGTCCATTCAGCACTGATCGGTTTCTCAATAATTGATGCAATTTCAACTTTTTATTTAGTTACATTTTTTTTAAATAGGTACAAAAAGCACCTTGATTTCTGAGGAAGTTCTTGCAACTTTAAGCAAAAGCATGATGACAACTATTATTTTGCATTTTTCTTGGCAGATATCTTGAGAGCAAGCCGCAGCACTGGCATCCTAAATATAGTGTAGTTGTGAAAGAGATTGAGAAAATGAATGACATGAAAATGGCCTTGAATATTCTGCACACAATGAACCATCAGAACATCTCCGAAATGTCAAATCGAAGATCTGAACTTGTATTGGAGATGAAGAAAATCTTTGAGGAGTTGGATATCAAGTATCATTTATTACCTCAGGAAGTTCATGTTAAATTTGTTGGCTCTTTGGTAAATCAAATTCCTTTGCAACGCTGATGTATGAAATTTTGCAAAGCTAATCTCTTGTAACCCTATACATCCCAAATTCATTTTGTAGCCTGGCAGACGGATGTTAGTTTGTATGGTTGAATTATTCAATATACTCGAACATCCAGCACAATGCCATTGCATATGCTTTTCAGTTACTTCCCAGTGCATCCTAAGGTAAGCTAGGTGTGGCAGCAGCACCTCAACATTGTATGTGTGTTTACGTTTCCTGAGAAAAGGTAAGCATATTATAGTTTTTCTCTGTTGTTTCAAGACCTATAATTAACAACATTTGTCTCATTTGTTGCTGAAACATTAAATCAGATGTTTCCTTCCGTCTGTAGAGTGATCAACACTAGTTCTTCATTGTTTAGGAATTGCAAGTACGAGCCAATTATTACATGTTTTCCTTCAACTAATGAGACATCTGTTGTACAACATTTCATTTATTGCTTAATTTTCTCTGTCTATTTTTCTCTTTAACGTGTTGATTCCATTTTTTTTTAATATTAACCTCAATTTTGAATTCAGATATGTAGCATTACCAGAAAATTTTATGTTTAATTCTTAGATGTAAAATCTGCCTTACCAGGTGAACTCTCAAATTAAAAGCTTGAATTCTCGCTGTACAGAATGGGTTAATCCACAATAAAGCACCTCATTTAATGTGTTCCTAACTCATTGAAAGGAAAAATACAGGTGCCAAGCTTGAAGATTTAAATATATCGACATATCAGATGTCCAAAACTTTTAATCATTCTCTTTTTTAAAAAAATTAGAAAGCAGTTAAGCAAGGACTAAAATAACAAAGAAAGAGAAAATGTGATTTTTTTTGGCTTAAGATCACTCAGTTTAGTACATTTAGTGAAGGCTTTCCAAGGCCAACATTTAATTTATCACCTTGTGTTGCTCCTTTTCTTTTTAGTCAACCTATTGTGCTTAACTTCCTTCAAATGCTTAACGTCGTTTAATCCTTCGAGAAGGTGAGGGTTTTGAAAATTCAAAGGACGGCTTTTCTTTGAATGATTACTGTTATAAAGAAATTTCGTTCCACTTATATTTAGTTAGTACCTGTTCACCAAGTATTAGACAGGATGGAAAGGAATATGTCAGCCTGTAGAAAAGAACAAGCATATCCATATGGAATGGAAAGAATACTTCGCGAATTTGATTTTATGGCTTAATTTATTCCAGGATTCCACTGCATGCAGATTAATCAACAATGACTAGCAGTGATTCTGATTTTGATCGGTGTTGATTTTCTCGTCTGTCCTGTTCACGCACCCTCTATGCGTGTGGGGACGCAGCACATCAAATCGCAACACCACAGCGCATGTGTAATTTCAATATACAATATTGTATATATTTAAAATATTTGTAATCTCAACAGGATCCTCTGTATCTCCTTTGCCTTCATTCTGTTTAGCAGCATAGATATTAAAATAGTATTTTTTTACTATTTTAATAGGTTGCATGGGATTGAAAATGGCATACCTTTATTATATGATGATTGCATGGTGGTATTAAAACAAGTTTGGTAATTTTGCATGTATCCTTTGGCAAAATTTGGACCACAAAGAATAAAAACAGGCTTACTGCATATATTCCTTGGCAAGATTTGAATCTTGGACTCCTTAAAAATTAAACAATCTAACTTCATATTTTTAAGGTTTACTT
The DNA here is from genome assembly GCA_028583015.1 of Wollemia nobilis. NCBI lineage: Eukaryota > Viridiplantae > Streptophyta > Pinopsida > Araucariales > Araucariaceae > Wollemia > Wollemia nobilis. The sequence goes on along the minus strand of JAQPPZ010002729.1, from coordinate 838,812 downwards.
AAATGGCAATATAATTGAGGACATATGTCTCTGCAAAGTTGCCTCTGTACTCATAAAAAAAAAAAAAGTGGCCTCTGTGCATGTAATTGCTGTAGGTGTTTTTTTTATAGAGAATGAAGGCACAAACTAACAGACTCAGAAATCTTCCTCATCATAAAGGAGAGAGTGCACATCACACTAGGCATTTGAAGGAAGTTAAGCACAACCTAAAATAAAAAATGCATGATAAATCTGGCCTGCACAAGTATTATGAACAATGACCTATCCTATCGTCTAATAATCACAGTGAATTTATAAAACAATAAAAGCCTAACACCATATTTCAAATGTCAAAAGAAAAACTATGTCTATGTCAATTAACAAGATTTCTTTGTCGAAATGTATCGTTACATACCTAAATTAAACTGCAGACAACTAAAACATGTAAATAAATGCAGATGGTTGGTACAAAGATAATAACACTCAGAAACAAACGCCTCTAGATAGATTTAAGCTCAATATTATTATTGTTTATTTTGGCTTCTGCGTTCTTTCGAATCGAAGTTGAGTGAAATCTACTCATCAAAGCACAATATTTCTACGAATAAGTGAAATAGAGTTCCATGTTCATAGTACATACCTCTCTATTTGGTAAAATAAACCCTCCCGGGCAAATTTTATCCCACAATCTGACAAGATTAAATCAACTTCTGCGTGAAGTAGATGGAGTCTTCCAAACGATTTCCTTTCATTGGCTAGTCTATCTCTCTTCGACAGAGTGTGATGCATCTCCACCTACGACAAGCAGAAAGGAAAAAATGTCATTTAAAACGTGAAAAATAGTAAAAAATAAAAATAAATAATATATATATATATATACATACACACTTGTTGGGCGGGTGGGTGTATATATATATATATATTAGTGGATCAAATTCGTAAATAATCGACATAGGGATATTGGTATGACCCCGTGGGCTCGGATCGCGAGGAAAGTGTCCAGGTTCCAGCACCGAAGGGATGGCTTCATACGAACTTTTATTTTTCTAAATTAATTATTTTCTTTTAGATTAATTAAATATTTTTAATTTATTTCTTTACTAAATATGTTTTTCATCAATTTTTAATTTAATTTTTTTTATTTTATTTTATTTTTTTTTTTTTTTTATGAAAGACCATTTTTATTATAAAAATAAAAATCCTTTACAGCGAAAAAAAGAGTGGGTGGAGAAAAAATCATACCTTTGATGACACTAACTTATCCTAATAGCGGGTAAAGAAAAACAAATTGCACAAAACGGGCACCATGGTCATCAACACCAAACTAGAAACAATCTACAACCAGAAAGGCCTTAAGGAAGGGAGCCTTTGGCAGACAAAGCATTATCCATTGAAGTGGGTGGTTCCCCGCATCCATCAAAGCACTCCTCACCCCAACCTGAAGCGTGAGTAATGGGAGAAGAAGGACGAGACCAGCTAGAAAGATGTTTGTGGTTGCCCGAGGTCCCTCATCCATCATTAGGCACAGACGCAGATTGTTGTGTGAACACAAACGTAAAATGCTGAGAGATACGGATCTGACTGTTGTAGCGTGCCCCCACAATCACGAGATCTGCTCCGAGGAGGCTGACGACGTGTAAGATCTGGGCGCTGGCACGAGCGAGATCGAGTTGGGTGAGGAGGCGAACGATCAGGGGCCTCCCTACTGACGACACATGGGGTGTCGCCCTAATATTTCAGCAAAGCCTGCAAATGGTCCAATTCCATAGCCACCTTTTTAGCCTGGTCACAAATCTGAAACCACACATCATGAAAAACTTCGAGTTTGTCAGCAAACGAAAAATCCTAAGATAGATCAACTTGCTTGAAAATAATTTTGTTTCTAGATTTCCAAATGTGAAACAGAAGGTTGACTCTGAAGATTTGCCACACCTCCCTCAACGGGAGAGAAAATTGAATGAAATCAGCCAGAAGGACATGATGCCATGAAAGTTGCAGAAGCATAAATATAGCAAAGAAAGAACCCACCCAACTCCAAGCGAGACTAGCACGTCTACAAACCCAAAAAAGATGCATACAAGACTCTGGTTCTTGATAAAATGGGCATCGGGGCTCAAGCACCCCCATATAAGAAAGTCTGTTGTCAAGGGATAAACCTTGACACAGTAAGTTCCAGGCAAAAAAAGTTTTCTTTGGCTCCAGATAAGATGCCCAAGTTGAGTGAAATCTGGTTTTCCACCTAGAGGGTGTTGAGATAAGGTCCCATTTGACATTGATCTTGGGCACCATGTGGGCAGTTGGCGTAAGCCACTCATAACCCTGTCTGGCTTTGTAGCTGAGCAAGGAAGTGCTCTTATACCAGGCTCAATCTTTCCACCAGGGTTTTTGGGATCTGACACCTAATTTCTGCCATAAGAAGAAGGGTGTATGGTCAAGAACAGCATCATACGTAGCCTTGGCAGTGCTAGTCAAGCAGAACATTCTTTTAAAATAATTCCAAGGAATCCAATCTCTATTTTTCCTAAAGTAGAAATATGCAAGGGCGGCAATGCCCCGCTTAAGAAATTTTTGGGCATGGACCCTGGGAACTTGGGCCAATGACTTACCCTGAAGCTTGAAGACAGGGGACCACCAAACATTGAGAAGATTGATGGAGAGGCCTTTATGTGAACAGACCCCCTTCCAAACAATTCATGGGTTTAATTGTTGCCAAGCCTTCTATATGCTTTTGATGACAAATGAGCCAGGGATTTTAATGAAAATTGGGGCCATCACCAAAGAGGGCAAATTTATTCTTGCCCAAGCTCGACGGTTGAGCGTAAGCCCAACCGAGATGCAATGTCTGAGAAGGACTTTCTATGATTCATGTCCTTTGAGAGCTCGCACAATCCATTTAGCACATAGGGCTAACCCTAGACATTTACAGTCCCGTAAAATCATACCCCCTGCTTGTCATGGGAGACAACAAATATCCCAAGCCACTCTGTGAAAGCCCTTTCACTCAGAGCCACTAGACCACAGAAAATCCTGCAGCAATTTTTCAAGATGTTTGTAACAAGCCTGGGAAGGGACCCAACAAGACGAATAATAAACATGCGTGGAAGCCAACACTTTCGAGCAAATTTGGAATTTTCCAGCAAGAGACAACTTCTTAGCATTCCAATATTCCAGCTTGCTTTCCACTTTGTTGATGACATAAGACCATAATTGGGACAGAGAGCCTTGAAAGGCAAAAGGAATGCCCAGGAATTTGAAGATTTCTCTAGGCTGAATCCAACTCCACTGCACATGCTAAAGCCATTGGAGAAGAGGCCACAGGGATTGTATGTAACAGGATGTTTTCCTCCATTGAATATTAGACCCGGAGGCTTTGCAAAAAATATCAAGACAAGAAAAAGCTTCAGAAAGGGATTGTTCATCCTCGTTTAGAGTGAGGAAGGAATCATCAACAAAGTGGTCGTTAATGAGTTGACCAACATTCCCGGAAGGGAAATGCCCCAAAGAAGCCCAAGAGAGGTACGGTTGGCCAAAAGATAACCAAAGGCTTCTGCTGCTAAAATAAATAATGATGGGGCCAAAGGACATCCCTGCCTTACTGACCTATGCAAACCAATAGCATCATTTTGAAACTTGTTGAGAGAAAGCACAACTGATGCATCTTGAAAAAGCAGTTTGACAGAAGAAATAAAGTGAGGACCAAAGCCAAGAGGTTCCAGCATGGAAAGAATGAAAACCCACTCAATTCGATCATAAGCCTTTTCAAAGTCAAACTTGAGGAAGAGGGCCTATTGAGTGGGCCTACGAGCCCACTCAATCCCTTCCCAAATAGCGAGAACGTTGTCCAAAATATAACGATTCTGAATAAATCCAGTTTGCTCAGCCCTCACAATAGAGGGAAGTAAGGGCCTAATCCGCAAAGCAAGCGCTTTGGCAATGATCTTGTAATTGACATTAAGCAAAGTTATTGGCCTCCAATTTATGATGATTTATGGATCCCCTAACTTTGGGATAAACTTGATATTGACCTTATTGATAATAGCACCTAAGAAGCCAGTCTGTAGGGCTTCCAAATACACTTTATGCAAGTCAGTACCAACAAACTCCCAGCAAGTTTTATAAAATTCGTAGGGGAAGCCATCAAGGCCTAGGGCCTTAGCGTCTGCCATTTGAAACAAGGCATTCGCAAGATCCTTCATTGATAAGGGGCGTTCATAATCATTCCGTTGCATTGGGGAGAGGCAAGTTGGGATAACCTCTTTGCAACATTGGAGGGCTAGTTCTCTTTCAGGGGTGTATGACTGAGCAACAAAAACATGAGTATAATGTTGTGTAAATTCAGTTGCTATCTCAGGAAAAGAGGTGGTGTGAACCCCATTAACCAATAAAGCTTTGAATTGAGTGGAGTGTCGAGGAGGCCGGAGCCTCTAAAAAAATTATTTAGAAATGTGATCACCCACTTTGAGCCAATACAACCTGGCTTTAATATGAGCCCCTCTGGCCTCATACACTTCAGCCACTTTGAGCTCATGCCAGAGTTGAGCGACATGGGCTTGAATGAAGGAATCAAATGGGGAAGCCTCAATACGGAAGGAGGCTTGCGCAAGCTCATTACGCAGAGCAATATTAGAGCGACGACGTAGCTGCGCCACCTTCTTCCCCAGGCTTTTGAGTAGAGCAATGGTTCAAAAAATGGCATCATTCCACCACTCAATCCATCATGAATCTCCATTGGATCTGGGGACAATGTTCCATATCCTTTGGATGTGAAAAACAGTGGTATCATATTGCAAGAAAGAAGTGTTAAGAAAAAACTACACATGAATAGGCCATTGATGGGTGGAGAAAACATGAACAAAGAAAATTGTGGGGGAATGATCGGACGAGACCATACCAGGAATGGTTTCAACAAAGGGACTGAAGAGAGCCGATGAGAAAAAGAAAACTCGTGTTGGTCCGACAACATAGCCCTATCTAACCTTTTTAAAACTCTTGCGGGGCCTGACTGAAAATTAGACCACATGAACCACAAATGCTCGGGAAACTAACCCGTAGAGAAACAAACATTGGGATTGAAGACCCCCAGTTTATTTTTCATAAAATACCATGTCTTTCGCTCTTCTGAGGCCCACCTATTTGGGATCTGGCCCACTTTATCATAAACCTTCTCGATCATATTGAAATCACCACACATCAGCCAGACCGCGACAAGTAAGGACAAAGCACACCATCTCCACAGGACACATCTATCTTGGACCTCATTAGAGGTATAGATATTAATAATCCTAAAGGAAAGACCTCAAAATTCGAGCAAAATCCAAACCACGTGATGAGAGGGATCAAAACCCCATGTGACAAAATTGCTCACCCACCTATTATTAAGCAACATGATAGTACCTCCACTGCCTTGATTGTGATTGGTGGTATACATCTGACTTCCATGCCATAACATAGAACAAGCAGATTGCAAATTGAAACTTGCCACTTTGACTTCTTGTAAAAACACAAAATTTGGACAACCGTAGAGACTAGAACAGGTAGTGAGTTTATCCCAAATCATGTAACGTCGAACTGGGTCTGTCAACCCACACACATACCAAGATAGAAACAACATTAAAAAGAGCCGAGTTGCATACCCCCACTGGCCTCAGTTGCATTATCCAACAACAAGTGGTAGGAGTTATTCCTGAAGGCTTCCATGGTGGTGGAAGAGAAAGAAGTTTATCGTCACTTATCCATATAAGCAATTCGATCACCTCATGGGGGGCTACGGGACTATCGTCCTAAGCTCTAAGAGAAACTTCCTCCAGCCATTGCCTCGTCCAGAGAACCCAAGGGCATAGTGGACCAAAACCCTTCGTTGTGGTCTACAGACTCTACGATCTATGGAGGAGAGTGGACAGGGGTCAACTCCATAACTGACTACTGCATGGGAGGCTTAGGCGCTAGGGCCTAAGCATACATTTCCACTGTGTGCCCCACATGAGTAAGCTTACCACATTTCCATTTCTTGTGCAAAACCTCAGTCCACTCACCATATTTTGAAGGAGGGTGCGGGGTGGTGGGAGAGAAAACAACACCAGCTGTTGGGGTAGACGCCTTGGCCTTGAATTTTTCAGCCATCAAGGGGTAATCCTTAATGCGGTGGGAGGCTGACTGGTAGTGGTAGCATGTGTTAGGGAGGTTGATATACACCACCCGTTGATGAATACGGGTAGAACCAACCTGAATGTCAATATACTCCTTCACTTTTTTAGCCAGGTTAACCTTGACACGCATTCTCCTGTTAGGATGGATCGACATGAACCGAGAGGGTTCATCATAGACAAATTCATCGAGGATGGACACCAATTTTTTTAGAAAGGGCCAGCATGCAATGGGGAGGTCTGGGAGTTCTACCCAAACAGACATGACCAGGAAAATAGAATTAGAAACTGTAAAATCTTGGCTCCACGGTTGAAAAATGAGCAGTGAACTATTAATGTAACTAGGATCCTTATTGAGGACCTTCTGGGCTTGGTCGGGACTACCAAAATGAAAATGGAAAAAACCCTTGGAGATATTTTGGACATGGTCGACTTGAATCCCATACGAACGCCAATATTGCTCAATCCAGTTCTTAAGGACATGCTCAGGGGGAATCCAACCCAAAAAATACCCTATAAGAGTATTGTTTTCAAATTAGAACACGCCTGATTGAATTCATGTAGAGGAATCATAAAATCAGGTTTAGAATTACCTTGTGGTACACCTTGGAAACAAATTTCCTGGGCCGTTTGTTCACCTCCGGAGCCATTCCTCTCGCCACCAGCTTCAGACGAAGACGGGGGAGGAGAAGCGACATAATAACACCCACGAAGCAAGTGCAACACGGAGGTCGGCACAAGCTCCCAGAGAATGAACGAAAACTTCCAGAAATCCTAGGACAACACACATACTGACATGCAGGGATTCATAGAGAGCATCCGAGCATTTTCATCGCTTGATAGTTATCTATACTATTGAGGTCCATCTAATCTTTAGATAAAGGACATGTATCATTGTTATTTTTTTATAAACATTTGATGTCAAGGAGGAGTTTAGTTGAGACCTATAGTTAACACAAAATTTTCTAATATATGTCTTAGCAAAATACTTTATTAAGAAGATAAAGGCTTTGGTAGGAGGTAGTATCTTGGAAATGTGAGCATATTTATAGAGAAGGAAACTAGGTTAACTCCATTGTCAAAGATATTGTTTCATGTATATTCAAATCCTATAACCAAGAGGCTTGTATTATTTTCTATAGTTGAGGCTTTCCATGATGAGCACCACATCTCTAAACATTATATAGAAAAGACAACATAATTTTCATATTAGACATAAATTTGAGATTTGTTTTTAAAAATTCTATTATTCCTTTCAAGCCATAAATTCCAACAAATGATGGTAGAATACATCCTCCACAAAATGCATAATATTTTATCTTTGAAACAACTAATCCAACAACTCATTAACTCTTTCAATGTTGATGGATCTACCCAATATGTTCTCATATTTTTTAACAACCCCAAACAATGTAAAGGTACTATGAAGAAGTAAATGATCTAATTTTTTGATATCCTTCTTACACGAGGCACAGTTAAAATGTCCATGATCTTCTCTTCTTTATAAACTCTTACCTACTAGAATCTTGCTTTTGGTTACAAACCAAAGGAATTTTGAGGCCTTAGGGAGAGCCTCAAGTGACCAAACACTCTTCTAAGGGAAATGATCGAGAGTAGGAATTTCTAATTGCACTAAATTCTTATATCCCAACTTGATTGAATACCCACCATATTTTGATAGATTCAAAACCAGCTCATCCTTCCACATAAAAATAAGCTAGTAGAAATCTTGAAGCATATTTTGAATCTCATTTGCTATTTGATTGAGGTATTTTTTTTCAACCAAGTTGCTAATAGAATTCCATGATATCGACTCAATTGTTGCTCATAGTAATATAATTTTTTTATATTTGGGCATTATTGATATATGAAAATGTGCACCAATGAGATTATAGTTCAACATTAAAAAATGAATTTAACCTTTTAGCCTCTATATTAGATTCAACTCCCCACTACTCTGGCTAGTTTAAACTAATCTAAGCAAACAAAATAAATGTGAGGGAAAAGGGATACAAAGATATAAAATAAATATAATCAAACAAATGAAGTCAACTGACCATAGCAAGATTAATGTGATCCAATGGGAATATTTAGAAGTGATGAAATAACTCAAGTGTGATCAACTCCATGAATAATCTACAATAATAAAGTAAAAGTACTAATTCAATATGGGAGTATTAAGCCACAAACATCAGACCAAAAAAGAAGAGGTCAAAGGACATAATTTATCCATAAAAATCATGTATAATCTCTCTATTAGCTATAGTTTAATATCAATGTATAATCCTTTACTAGAATGAGTAGCTCCAATATTCCTAAATATAGCCAAAGGATCTTTACAAATGATATCTTAACTCTTATTTATAACAAAAGTTTAACATATCTTTTGAATAAGGTAAAATAATTCTACTCCTAGTAAATTCCTAATTTGGTAGAGATTTTAGCAAAATTGATGGTTAGTCAACTAAAATTGCCTCTAAGCCTATTTTACATGATTTTAGCAACTCCAATTCCTCCACTAGCATCACTTGGAAATAAAAGTATGACTAGAAAGTTTGTTTCCTCAAATATCTCTCTCAAATTATGTTCCTGACTCCATGTTCACTGATTTAGTGGATGTTCGGTGAATCGCTTATGTGTAGGTGATTTGCTTACTTATGGGTTATTGAGAAGACTTGTCTAACAAATCATTGGATCCTAGACTAGTTTAATTTTGCAAATGAATTACGCTTGCCATGCCTTAGTCAAATTTTGAAACAATATCTCATTCTCCCCCTTTTTTGAAAGTTACATTTTAGTCTCTATTTTATAGTGGTATCATTGTAAATTTTGCATCTATTTTTGTCCATATGGTTGTTGTTACTGTTGGAATGCAATGGTAGTAGTTAGACTGCTATATTTTTAGCAACTCATAGGGACATCAAACTTGAATAGTGAGAGATCCTATATGATGTCTTATTCTTGGGTGCAAACTCTTTGAATTGGCTTATATTATAAATGTATAAAATAATTTAAGATCTAATTTGATGTCAATAATGTTAGCTATGTCTTCCATTCAACACTAAAAGGAATCCTTATATTATTCATCATGGTTATATCTGACACCAAGTCCTCATATTAATCTCTTAAAATGTCATCCCTTTCGATTTATTATTTTCTATACCATCTCTAACAATCCTTCCAATTTGGAGATTTATCTGAAAAGTCTAGTGCCTCACCATTAGTTGACATATTTATCTTAGCTTTCTCCTCTTCAATGATTGTGTCCATTTGCTCATACATGAGAAGTTGCCCTTAATTATAGAATATTTTAGGTGATCCATCATCTAGCAATTTCTATACTTCCTTATCCATATCCTCTATAGATGTATTAAGGGCATTGAAGGTGGCTTTCATCCTTCCAGTTTCCTTTGTTTGTTAAGCATATTCTTTAATTGAACAATCATCACTATCTTATCAGTCATGCTTAACTATTTTCTCTAGTCACTAGATGCCATATAAATTCATGGTAGCACTTTAGCATATCTAACCCTAGGTGCCTACTCATCTTTTGCTTATTTGATTTCTAATAAAGTCTACTCAATCAATATCTCATACACCTTGAAGTACATGAAATATACTCTTATTCATATTATATAAGCATATATTTGATCCCATAAGGACTTTATTTGATCTAACACTAAGATCTTGACCTCCATGTTCTTCATCTTATTTTCTAGTTACTTGTTTATCTTCTTTAGGGTGGCTATCTCTCCATATTTCTTATTTTCTTGGCTCTACATGTTGGCCTTAAACCAATTTAGTTGAATTTGGTTTTCTTACTTTTCTATTTCATATTATTGCTTCAACTACTTCTTTTTCTATATAAGTTGTCCCTTAATTACATCTATTTCTAGTGTCACTTGCCTTTCAGATTCCTCTTTCTCTATTACCTACTTCCTTAAGTTGTTCTTTACTTTACTACCTCCAATTCCTATATAACTAAGATATTTATATTTTATTTTCTTTAAAAATGTTTGTGGTTGATTTAGGGTTTGTGTGTTACTCTAATCTTATCCCTTGCATATTTCCACTTCTCTAGTTTCATATATGTGTATGTGTGTGTGTGATGGCCATTACTTGGTGTAGTTGTTCTATCATTTGTGTAATATAGAGTGAGGTAGCTCTAGAGAGATCCAAAGTAGACAATCTAGTGAAAATCAGATGATGTAAAAGTTGGTCTAGTTGATCTAGTTATATTGTTTCAACAATGAATAATTTATCTCCTTTTAAATGGAATTGGAGGACTACAAAAGTGGTAGATGAGGAGGTCTACATACTAGCAATATTATTGTTAATTTATCCCTTGGATTCTTGCATCATACTAGTTACTTCTTTTTCACTCTTCTTTCTTAGACTCTTTGTGATCTTCCATAAAAAAAATTTGTTGGCATCTAGAGTCACTAGTCTCTTTGGAATAATTTGAACTATTCCAAGGTTTCTTTGAACTATTGGAGGGGAAAGTGTCATTGCAACTATGTTGATCTACTAAGAAATATTGACTAGATCACTAGTTAGGTGAGGGAACATGGATAAATATGTAGACTTAGTCATGATAGATGACATAAGGGCTTGAGACACTATGTGGGGAAATATCATGGAGGTCACAATATGGTAAATTTATGGAGGTACAAATATGGCATAGTGGATATTGGTGATGGCAATAATGATGCCCTAATATAAAATTTTGAGATTCTATTGATGGTGTCAAAATTATATATGTAAGTATTGATTATGGGATGGGTGCATTAGAATTAGGAGGAGGAACATAAGGATATTTATGAGAATAAATAGGATGGGAAGAAATAATAGTGATAGGAATGGAGGAAAAAAGGAGTGGAAATAAAATAAAAGTGGTTGTGGGGGAGATGGTCGAAGAAAATTGTGCCTTTGGAACAACATATTTTATTTTTGATGCTCCCTTGGTGAGAAAACTTTTTTCTTTTTCAATGATATTATCTTTATGTTTATTTTTCATTTATATCTCTTCATGTTCTCCTTCTTTCCTTTGAGTCATTAATGGCCACATGTCTCCACCTTTCTCTTTCTTCACCACTTATGGTTTCTGGGAATGAGTTGTATTCATAAAATTCCATGTTGACTATTATTTTATTATTGCATGGTTAGCAATGTCTATCCTATAATATACCTTCCATTAGACTATGGACTCATAAGAATAAATTTTCCTACCCAATAATGGTATGAATATTGGGTCCCAACATGCTATCGTCATCCTTCTAGGTTGGATCCTCATCTTATCCACAATAGTATCCTTACCAATAGATTGGTCTATATAGAACTTAGGCAAATTTCAAAATTTTCTAAATTTTCATATTGAAAATACTTATTTTTGGAGAGACCTTTGATCAATCCTAGAAAGAAATGGATGAAAAGAAATAGGAATTCAAGTGTCCCTTGCAAGATTTTTGCACAAGCAAGATAGATATTTTTTCATTCTTTAAAATTTAATAGAAACCAATGAAGGGGAAAATTTTATAAAATCTCATTATTTCATTAAGTGGAAAATAATTCCATTAATAGTCTTAGGAGAATATCTATCTTTCCTTCTGATGCCAATGTTCTAAATCAGGATCTTCCAACATCTATTTAAACATAGCAAGTTAGATAACATCAATGGTGCATAAAGAGGGTCTCTGTCAAGGGGTAATATCAATTTAAAGCTTCATGGATACACTTTAGAAAACAATATACTCCCTCATCAAAATAATGTGTAGGTCCATAAGAAGATGCCAAATTTTGAGTAGCTAAAACAATATTTTCTTTCTAATATCTTTTGATCTAAGGTTTGATGCCAAAAATCTTGAAAATGATTCTCCTCTTTATACAAAAAGTAGTTGGGAGCATGGGTGGGTGCTAGAAATTTTGTAAATTTTATGGATTTTTTGAATTTATACAAAGATAGATTCTAATGTTGGCAATTGGTTTAGATCCTTGTGTTTGTATAACTAACTAATGGATCTTACTTAGTAGTGGTTTTCCCTTCTATTATTGTTCTCTAACAAATCCATTATCATCCTTAAAATCATCAAATTATTAGAATGCAAGTCTTTCCTGACTTTACTTTTCAAAATTATAGGTAACTGCCTCTTTTTTAAAATCATGACCTCTGTACTGCTCAATGTGGTTCTTTCACCTAAAATAACCTAAATACATTTAAGAGCGATCAGAAAATATTTTCTATTTATTGAATGGTGTCCTCTTCTAGTATTTATTCTTTAGAGAAGTAAATTACTTCTATAAAAGAGGGCTACCATGTGAACTCTTTAAATCTTATAGATTTTTTCCCTTTATATTTTTGTTTGATTTTTGCTTTCATTATTTTTGTAGACTCTAGTATAAATACCTCATATTTTGGTTGTTAACTTACCTCTATACCTTTCATAGGTTCTTCTTCTATGAGGAAACCAAATACCTCACAATCCTCTATAAGATTTGATTCCTTATTTGATAAAGGATTAAATGATTCAAAATATTTCACAAGCTCAGACACTTTAGAATCCTTGCTTTTGGTATCAAGTCTTGTCTCAATTTGAGAAAAACATATATGTTGATGAGAGGGTAGAGGATTTCTCACAAGTACTACTAATTCATCATAATGAGAGCTTTCACTTTTCTTTTGATATTCTTATTGTGGCTAAGGGAAATTTAACTTTAAGTAGAGACTTCTCCAAAGGAGTTGTTGATCCATCAAAATGGGAATTGGACATGACAATACCTTGGGTAGGAATTTAGCATTCATCAATTCCAAGTACTTTAGGTTTTTCATAGGCTTGTGCTTCATGTGGTACTCTAGGAATATGATAGCTCTCTTATTTGAGCTCATAATATTATACCACATCCATACCCAACTGACAAGATAACTCCTTAAGTGTTGAAAGTAGGTATTTGAACAAGTTAGGATTTTGTTCAAATTACAATGTAACCACTTGCTTGAGTTTTTATTCCCTAGTTTCTTCTTTCTAAGAAGTGGAAAAATATATGATTGATCATATGGCAGTGATTTTTGTACCATTTAATAGTTTTGCATGTTTTATTGGTTCTGAGGAACCGATTGATATTATAAAATTGTTTAATTTTGATTGACGTTTGAATTTTGTAAAACTTGTTGTTGACCTTGGGTAAGCTATGGATACCAAGAAAACTACTAGTTTTGAGTTTTATCTTACCCTTGTAGAATTTTCTATTTATAGGTTTACATATCATGATATGGGACATTTGACAATGGAGTAATCTATGACAAAGGAAGGTATTAGAATTATTGAATAGTTGTTGGAGACATAGTTGGATAGTTTTGTTGAGTAACAACCACTAATTTTTTTGTTGAATCAATTGAGGTGACAAAGGTGCTTGTTTATATTGTATATTTTTGTCATACTATCCTTGTTCATACAACATTTGATACATAGGTTGTTCTATCAGGCAATATTTTACTTATTTTTTTTTTTGAAAAATTGAAAAACTTGTATTAATACAAAAGGCAATTACACAAGGGAGAAAACTCATCCCAACCAGCAGGAGAGAACTAGACAACAAGCGGAGAGCACAAAGGCAACGCAAACCCCCACAGAGCACAGAAGACAACAAGGCGCGAAAATGCGACATGTCGCGAAATCGTGACATGTCGCGAAATCGCGGCAATCAACCCCGTCGCGGCCGCAGCAGCGCCATCAGTCACGAAAACGTGACATGTCGCGATATCGCGACATGTCGTGATATCGCGACAGACAAAGCCCTCCACGTCCGCTCGCCAAAAAAGTCATGAAATCGTGACAGCAACTCCCTCCAACGGTCTATCATCCCAGGCATCGCGAAATCGCGACAAGAACTCCAGGAAGCATCAAATCTCCAAAAGGGTCGCGAAATCGCGACCTCCGAAGCGCCCAGCCAACAAAAGTGTCACGATATCGCGACATATTCTCATCTTGACTCCCAGTCCGCAAAAGTGTCGCGATATCGCGATAATTTTTACCAAAGTCATGAGTGTGCCAAAAGTGTCGCGAAATCGCAATGAATTTTCCTTTCAGTTCCCAATCTTCAAAACTGTCGCGATATCGCGACAAGTTATCCTCATTGCAACTTGTCTTCAAAATTGTCGCGATATCACGACAATTAATCCAGATGACGCCAGTGTGCCCCAACTATCGCGATATCGCGACGATTTTACCATGCAGCTTTCGATCGACAGAAATGTCATGGAATCGCGATGAAATGTGCCCTTTGCTCAAGTTCACCAAAAAAGTCACGATATCGCGATGATAATCCTCATTGCAGCCAGTCTTCAAAATTGTCACGATATCACGACAAGAAATCCAGATGACGCCAGTGTGCCCCAACTGTCGCGATATCACGACAATTTTACCATGCAGCTTCCAATCGACAAAAATGTTGCGATATCGCGATGAAATTTGCCATTTACTCAAGTTTACAAAAAATTTCGCGATATCGCGATGATAATCCTCCTTATCATCCCTGCGCCAAAAACGTCGTGATTTCACGACATTTCACGATTTCGTGACATGTTCCTTTCTAAGGCTGAGAAGGCAAAACCTGTCGCGATATCGTGACAACTTCCAACAAGAGGCCACGACGCCGCTACATGTCGTGAAATCGTGACAAAAACCTTCCTTAGCAGCAAAAACTTTGCACATTATCATAGGTAGCATTCAAGGCCTTGCCGAATCCCAGCATCCTCCACAGGCATTTCACTATGCATCTGCACTCCAACTTCCTTCTCAGCACCTATCTTAGCAAGGAAATCGGCCGCCTTGTTGAAATCCCTACTCACATATATGGGAACCACATCATCTAATTCTTTCCAGAGATCCTTTATCTAAGAGACAAGACTCCACAACCTCCAGGCTTGCAAATCAAAGTTCCTCATGCAATCGAGAGTGCCCACCAGAATTTGGGAGTCGGACTCAAGAATTATCTTTCTATGGCCCTGCTTGACAGCCCAGATAGAAGCAAATTTAATAGCCAAGGCCTCCGCTTCATTGTTTGTGGCATGACCCAGACCGTGCAATTCCCAGTAAAGCACGGACCCACCATGATCACGGCACACAACTCCAGTACCAGCACTACCCGGATTTCTTTTTGCAACTCCATCAGTATTGATTTTGATCCAGCCTGCTGGGGGAGGGTGCCATCTATCCTGAGCCTGTATTTCAAGAGCAACAACTCCATCAAGCAGTGGCACAGAAACAGACTGATGTTCCTCCTCAACGTAGATGGCAACTGTTTCCACCACTTTACTCCATATAACCTGCCATATTCCATCAAGTGAAGAGAATGTTTCACAAAAAATGCGGGCATTTCTCTCCAGCCACACTTGCCACCAAATAAAAAGAAAGCCCAGCTCCCATCCAATTCGGAGAGCTTTGGATTTAAATCTGCCTCTCTTCCATCGGTTCCAAATATTGGTCCGAGTCACCTCACTGTTGGCTTGAATTTTGAAGTGGGAAAACCAACGCATCCAAATCTGCCGTGAGAAGGGGCATTCAAACATCAAATGATCAGCAGTTTCCTCATGCTTGCGGCATAAAACACACTGAGAAGGACCGATGATGCCTCTGTGTCTAATATTGTCAAAGGTGAGAATTCCATTGTGCATAAGTTGCCAGGCAAAAAATTCACCTTCGGCCAACCCTTGGGGTGCCATATCTTCTTCCAAACATGGACCGAGAAAGAGTGTGGGAGGGGCTCTGGAAGAATCTGGTTAAATCCCTCCTTCACAGTGTAAACCCCAAGGTTCCCAAAGCCCCAGGCAAGTTCATCCTCTTCATCCCGCCCCGTAAGAAACCTGGCTTTCAAATTTTTTTCTAATATTGGTGCCAGCTCCGGTGGGATTGGAATTGGCCACTCTTCCAACCTCTTGAACTTTTTGAACTTGTACTCCCCAATGTGGCTGGTATTGAAATAACTCTCAATATGAATCCAGCCCTTGTCTTCTATGGCTGATTTAATGGGTTACAATTCTGGAAACACAACAATGATGGGAGGGTGCTGATCCCAGGAGTCAGTCCAGAAACGGGCTTTCTCCCCTCTCCCCACTTTCCAAAACAATTGATCTTTGATAACTTGAGCTCCCAGCTTGAGATTCTGCCAAACTACGGATCCATTACCCTCCAAAGGCAAACGTCCAAGATCATTGGGGTGAGCATGGCCAAGGTATTTTCTAGAAATAATTCTGCTAAAGAGGGATGTTGGCTGGGAAATCCACCTCCAGTACAATTTACCAGCCAAAGCTTGATTATTAAGCTTGGAGCTTCTCAGTCCCAGCCCTCATTTATCCTTGGGCTGGGTGACCTTATCCCATCCAACCAAGGCCCATTTCTTCTTCCCTTTTGCACCCTCCCATAAAAAGCTTCTGGCCATTTTGTCAAGCTCTTTCCATATAGAATGTGGGGCAGCCAGGATGGAGAATTTATATATTGGCATTGCCTGAATAACTGATTGAACGTAAGTTAGTCGGCCTCCATAGCTTAACCATTTATGAGACCAATGATTCATTTTCTCTTTGATGCCATCCAAAAGATCCTTCCAGATATCAATTTTCAATTTTTTGAAATGCAGTGGAACCCCCAAGTAAACAACAGGTAGAGAAGTCCTAGTAAATCCTAGGATCTCAGTAACTCTTTCCTGTAACCTTCGGTCAAGATTGAAGAAGACCACTTTGGATTTTGTATCATTAATGACTTGATTTGAGGCCCGAAGGTAGATGTTTAAAGTATCTCTAATTCCTCTTGCTTCCCTGAGGCTGGCCACTCCAACCAATCCTGTGTCATCCACAAACTGTAAGTGGGTCAAAACTTCTATCCCCACTTTAATACCTGTTATCACACCTAGCTGTCGTCTTCTCAGGAAGAGTCTGCCTAATCCTTCTGCTAAGATGAGGAAGAGGTAAGGAGAGCAAGGGTCCCCTTGACGAAGAACTCGAGAGGCTCCAAAAGGAGTCGAGGGGAGCCCATTGATTAGAACATAGAAAGAAGGTGTGGAGATACAGCTCATGACCCAGTCAATCTAGTCCTGAGAGAAGCCAAAGGTAGCCATCATCTTTGCTAGGAAGCCCCACTCCACCCGGTCATAAGCCTTAGACATATCCAAATTTATGAACATTCCTTTGTTGCCTGAAGTTTGCATTGTATGGATTGCCTCCTGAGCAAGGACCACTTCATCCAAGATCTGTCTTCCTTCAACAAAACCCCCTTGCTCAGAGGAAATTATTTTATGGAGAAAAGGTTTTAGCCGTTCAGCCATAATCTTCGTGATTATCAATATTTTACTTATTACTAAGCATATTCAATCATTTATTTTGTTTTTACAATATATTATTATGGATATTTTAGGAATTAAAGTTAGAAAAATTCCATCAACATATTTGGGTATTCCTTTCTCTGATAAAGGAAAAAAGAAGGAACTTTGGGACTCAATTTTTGATAGAACATTTTTTTTTGGCTAACTAGAAAGGTAAGCTCTTAACCATTGCTAGAAGGCTACAACTCACAAATACTATTGTAATCTATTCCTATATATGACATCACTTTTGAGATTTCCAACAAGTACAACATCCAAATTTGATAAAATTCAAAGATATTTTTTTGAAAAGGATTGTTGGGATTCATAATATTTTATAGAAATGAACAAAAGCAATTCATCCACTCAAATTTTATATACAATGCATAAAAAATGATGAAAGAGAGAAAGATATAGTGGGCACCCCTAGGCACAATAATAATAACTATATTATTTGTAGATAAGAATAACAACACTCTAATGATCAAATGATAGAGTGGTGGGGTTATTTCTACCAATACCAAAATCTGAAATAACATCAATAATTTTAACTTAAACCAACATACCAAAAGAAATTTAGGTTAATTACAAGTTATAAGGTGAGTTTAACCTTGACAAGGTTAATCATGGCCCATAGGGATTACACAATAAAATATTACAACAAATTGAATACTTTACACAATTAATGCCCTCAGGCCTATCCAATATTAATCATACAATGTTGACCTTGGCCATGAATAAAATTACACTATTAACACCCCCTCATAATCTAAACTAAGGGGCTAAGGAGAGAAAACACTATCAATAATAATATCTCCCCCCATAATGGATGCTCCAGTGGGCCTTTGCACTTGAGGTAAAATCGTCTAAATCCCCCTCATCATCTAAAATTTATTGCTATAGAAATGCTTCTTAAACAAGAGTATCCCTAGGCTAGACCATAGTCATCACTAACACTATTAGATACTCATGTACATATCAAAAAAAATACTTCTGCTAAGACTTCAAGTGAAAAATAAAAGTCAAGATCATCATAACCTCTAAATATAAGTTGCTTAAATATTCCATAGTGACATAAGGTATGGATCAAAGGTATAACTTATCCTTCTATAGTATACAAATACTTCCACTTGCTCTCAGGCCACCTATTTTCCATCAACAAAAAAGGCTTTACATGAGCCTACTTAAAATAATAATTATAACAAACTTCCAGGAGTACTTAGACAAAAAATAAAATAAGAAATAGGTCATGAATGATTAGATCTTCATGAATAAGATGAATCAATCATCAAAATAAGGAAGAGTGATTGACTAAATAACATCCTAAATCATTTTTTTGTATGCCTTTAAAAGACTCAAATTTGCTACAACTAACACAAATCCAATTGCATCTCCTAAAGAAGTGGACCAAATATTTTGATTGCATAGAATATGGTAAATTCACCCTTTCAAGATAGTGCAATAGGGTTTAAGGATTATTCCACATAATTTATCCCCTAACATTAGAACATGTTTGTAAACTAATGTGACCAATGCATAGAGCATGATAAATTGTATGATTTGAAAAAATAGGCTCAAAATGCTTTTGTATGTAAAAGTGATGACATCTGAAATATTTTTCCTAATAATCCTTAAAATATGAAAAATTAACTTTACAAACCTTAG
Organism: Wollemia nobilis; assembly: GCA_028583015.1. Taxonomy (NCBI): domain Eukaryota; kingdom Viridiplantae; phylum Streptophyta; class Pinopsida; order Araucariales; family Araucariaceae; genus Wollemia; species Wollemia nobilis. Next base: position 819,673 of record JAQPPZ010002729.1, on the reverse strand, counting down.
GAAAATTATATCTAGTCCCATCTTGTCATGTGTTGCATGCTCATTTGTGTGATAACCATTTATTTTCTCCACATAGGTTCCACTAACACATTGTAAACCTAACACTTCTTTCCATTTGATTGGTTGATAGAATATAAGTATAAAAAAGAGATTATGCAGTCCTAGCATTGCCATGAGTGTTTCAATGTTAGTAAAACATCCATGTCATCAATTACACAACATAGACATATTTAAGAAGAATTGAACTTGGGTTTGTCATATACTAGGACTATTGTGCTAACCAACCCTCCAATATTTGTATTAAGGATAAAAATGCATGTCCCTTCAAAAATGGTAACTATCTCCTTAGCCCATAGGTAGAAAAAATATGGAGTCAAGATCCTAATATACCACTCCTAACATCCTCGAGCTAGCCACCACAGGAATCCATACAAATATATTAAGATCACCCCTGCCTGCTTGAAGACAAACATTCTCCACAATAGACAAGACTTACTTTTTACAAAATGGAAGGGTGTCAGTTTTGAAACCGTGACCTCCTTCCCATGATCTACAAAAAAAAAATTTCTTTATTGGATCACTGGCACAACCCATCTATTGAATATATTTGAAGTATAGGTTTTATATTTTGAGGATAGACAATACAAAAAAAAGCCTTTGATTCAAATTCATGACCAACTCCTCCAAGAAAATTAGGTGCAATAACATAGCCATGTTAGAACCCCGTTCCATTGAATCATTGAGTGTGCCTTCTCCATTAAGAAGGCCAATATACCTGATAAAATATGAAGACATAAAAATGATGTGCAAATCACATGAATTTGAATTTAAATAGTTCATACACAATTTTAAATTTGAAACAATTTGTATGCATGGGAAATTAGATTTCATAGGTTTGATATAGAATCATCCTTGGAAACAATGAAGTAGATCAAATTCTACATATATAAAATATATTTATTTGTGATGATAATAAATAAAATGAAGAAGGCAAGTACTCTCTGAGGTAGATGGAAGAGCTAACAAAATATTTTGAAGGAGGTTTATTTTTGGCTTCTTATGTCAAACAAGCTTATGAGGTCTTGAGGAAAAATTGTCCTAAATGTTGGAAGAAGTGTTAGAATCTCGAGGCTTACTTTCTACATGATGAAGCAAAACTACTCCATACTTGCTCTAATACCATGTTAGAATTCATAATATTTTCTATAAGAAAATAGAAGCAATACTAAAGCTCAAATCTTATATAGAAAGCATAAGAAAGGATGAAAGAGAGAAAGATGTAGTAGGCACCTATATCCACTATATATAATCACTATATTATCCATAGATAAGAATCACAACACTACGATTATTAAATTATGGAGTGGTGGGGGTATATATACAAATATCGAAACTCCAAACTATATAAATAAGTTTAACTTAATATGACATACTAAAAGGGGTTTAGATTAATTACAAGTTATAAGGTGGGTTTAATCTTAACAAGGTTAACCACAACCCATAGTGCTTACATAATAAAATTTAAATACATTATATAATAAATGTGCTTAGGCCTATCTATCATTACATCATATAATGTTGACCTCAGCCATGAATCAGATTATACTTTCAACAAGAATTAGAGAAAATTTAGATTTTGTCTTTGTAATTGGGATATGGTTTACAAAGTAAAGAATTGTAGAGGTAGACTTATGGAATTACAAACTTTGAGTTTGACATTTTGGTTTAAATTTGGCTAGAGATTATTTAAATATCAAGGAAAGAATTTGAAAAATATGTTACTTAAATTATATATAGGTTCTCTTGATGTAATAAAGTTATTTATAAAATGAAACCAACCTAAAGGTCTTTCAACATGGAACTTCAAATAAAATAGTTTACAATTGATCATGAAATATATTAGATGGTAAATCAATGAGTGGGACTCTACAAAATTTTGGACCAATAATTGATTTAATACTTATCATCTTATTTCTAATTTAGAATGACAACTATTGGCTCGAGCATGTCTAACTTGTAAAGGTCTAAAGATCAAAGATTATATTAATGTGAGCGACAACTATAGGTCATGGATTTCTAATAATAATTTAGTTGAAGGAGAGGAACTTAAACAAATAGTACATGAGCTTCAAAAGATGCTTTAAGAGTTATGTTTTCTTATTTTTATGCAAAAGGATGTGTTAGTTTAGAATCTATCAAAAGAAGGTGGATGCTCAATCAAGTTGGGATATAAGGATTTAGAGCAATCAAAATTTCCTACGCCAATGATTTCCATTGGAAAAATATTTGATTATTGAAGGCCCTTTTTAAGGCCTCAATATTCCTTTAGTTAGAAATCCAATGCAAGATTATTATAAGAGAGACTCTGCAAAGAAGAGGACATCATAGACTTTTCAGATATGCCTTGTGTGAGAAGCATTTAGAAACATCAAGTTGTTTACTTCTTCATTGTCCCTTTGCCTATATAATTTGGGGTTGCTTTTTCAAAAATATAAGAATATATTTGATAGCTTCATTAGCATTAAAAGAGTTGATGAAATATTGGATTAATAATTTAAAAGATAAATCATTATGCATTCCATGAAGGATTGATCCTATCATTATATTTTGGAATTTATGGCTTGAGAGGAATATTAGAATTTTTAAAACTAAATCTCAAAATCATGCCCAATTTTACAATCATAGTACTACCTCTCTTGTAGAATTTTTACAGGCATGTTGTTCATCATGTGAAGTCTCAATTGTAAAAAGAGAGTTAATAGACTCTTTGTTCCAAGGTTTAAATATACATGGAAGGTGTAATTATGGAGTCAATACAAATAATTTTCTTTGATTTATAATAAAATAGAAATATCCAAAAATGGGTTTATAAAAATTAATGTTGATGATACTTCCCAAGGAAATCCAAGAAAAGATGGCAGAGTGGTGTTTTTCAAAATAATGAAGGCAAAATTTTCCTCGCTTAGAATTATATGGAACTTTAACTAACAACTATGTAGAGGCTAGTGCACTTATTATATCGATCAAAATTACAATTAAAAAGGATGGAAATATATTTCAATTTAGATGGATTCATAAATTAAAATTAAATCTATTAACAAAAATATGTGTGGGGATTGTATAGAATATAACATTATTGCTCATGTTTATCAACTATAGTTGGAGACAATATCTTGGAAATGTGAGCATATCTATAGAGAAATAAAATAGGCAACGTATAATCTAGCTAATCATGGTGTTGATCTTTGTATTGTAAAATTTTAAATTTTAGAAGGCAATTGTCTAAGTAAGATTTTATATCTTAATAAAAATGATGTCAAGGAGGTCTTAATTCAAACTTAAAATATTTGAAGGATTTTGGGAGATGCGACGAAGATGGAAGAATTAGTGAATGAAGACAAAGCAACAACAACAGTGAATGGTAATAGCAACCCTAACACCGACGAACCCAGAGGAAGCGACAGAGTCAACATCGATCAAGACAATAAAGACATGGACACTTCTAATGGTGACGATGGTGGAGCTAGTATTGTCATCTTGGGCATTTCAGAAAAAGGCTGTTTGAGTCACAACATAAAGGAAGGAACTGGTCCCACGTAGACCAAATGGGAGAAAATATGTTTGATGTAAGAGGAAGACTCTGGACCAACCACTCTGACTACCACCGGATCCTGCTACCATGGATTGAAATCTAGCTCAAAGGTGCAGATCAATGGAACACCATTTTCAAAAGATGCTTGAGATTCTTTGGATAAAAAAACAACATCAAGAATGATGGGTGGATCAACAGATCATGTTCGGTCCTATGCAGACATGGTCAATCAAAACTCGTTTTTGAACACAAAGACCATGATCGAATTGCTTTCCTCCAATGGTAACCTTGATATCCCTTGTGAAATCATATCCAGTGTTATTGATCGCAACTCCAACTCTTTTATTGGTAAATTCCTTGGATCATGGCCTGACATGGAGTATATCCGCAAATGGGCCACTACCTCTTGGTGCCCTGTAGATCCATGGAACTAGTAGCGCTCCCCAGAGGTTTCTGAAAGGAATGATAATTAGATCATTCCAAGTTGCAAGGATCTCAAGTGTTAATAGAAACACCACATTCAACCAAAACAAGAATTTGAAAGCAAATTGACAACATAAGCTTACAAATAGATATGCAAACAAGAGAGCAACAATATCATATATTAGATATGAAAATGGAGCACAGAGTACAATGAAGGTACCTTGCTTATATAGGCAAGGATGATCAACCATAGTTGTAGGATCAAGCTAAGGATAAATATCCACCGTACAAAAGGAATATGTGATATGGTCCATAGATATGTAACCGCTATGGGAGAAAGAATATCAACCCTCCAAATGTCACCCCTAGGAATAGTCAAACCTAAAAATATCCCCATAATATCTAAGAAAAAAATATGTAACATCTCATAATATCTAAATAAGATAAATGAAATATCCACACATAAGTGGGTGGGGAAAATACATGGAATAACTAAATAAAAAGGAAATAAATAACCTAGGTGAACATGAGATAAGGTAAACAACCTACTCTAAAATTTTCTTCCTAATCCTTTTTAACAACCCTGCATACTCTCGGTGGATTCTCATAGGAGGGCCTTGGTTCTTCAGATGAAGAGATCTTTTCCTCTAAAAATAGGGCATGGATTTCAACCCATCAAACCAGAATATCAAATTTTCTCCAATTTGGATCTGTCTCTCTAGCCTTATATTCCAATTCTAGCATGAAGATATCCTTTGTGGCATTACAAGAAGCATCAAGGAGCTAATTACTTTTAATCCGTCAACCAGATCCGGGACCCACATGACCCAAGCTCGCATGTGCATAAATTGTAATCTGGATGCATTCCTTCCATATTCTATCAACCTCATTTCTAAGATCTATTATTTTTCTCAAACTATTGAATACGAAAACAAACTTGCATTTTGCAGCCTTTATTCCAAGCAAGGTCACTTAACCTCTCAATGCCCTTCCAAACCTTCTATCGTTGCTCCCTGCAAGATCCACCGTCCCCCTAAATTTGGTTGCCCTTCCTTATCTAAATCAAACTCCATATTTGTTGTTAATCCCTCCTCTTTTTTCATGGACCTTCATAAGAATGGGGAACAATTTATGCTTCCTTACACGGGTTCCTAGCCAAGTCATGATCTCTTCCCAACCTGCAGCCCACCGATCCTAGTTTCTAACCACTTATCCCCTCTCTCCACTACCGAACCTTCCTCTGATCCAACTGAACCTATCTTCAATCACCCTTTGCACCATCCACCTTCTCCACCCTCCCTATTAAGCCCCTTACCTCTCCCAATAGTCTTCCCCCATCCCCTAGATCTCCTCCCACCTGTTCCCAAAAGAAATCAGCTACTAATGTGGGTTCCAAGAAGAAGTGAGGTCATCCTTCAGCTCAGGACATTAGGAATAAGGAAGCATCAGATAAAATTTCAAATGGCACTCAACTCACCCTCAAAGGGTCATCCAGGCTCTTGGAGTCTTAGGATCAAAACATAACCAAAATTTCCCTCCTCGTAAGAGAGAAGTGAACATCTTCAAGAATTTACAAATGAAGGTCCTCTCATGGAATGTGAGAGGACTCAATGGATGAAACAAGCAATGCTTAGTTAAGTCCATGAGCAGAGAACATTGACCCATGATTCTTTTACTACAAGAAACCAAGTTTGATCCTCAGAGTGTTTCTTGCATTTCTAAATACATTTGGAAGGACTCTAAGTTCTCTTCCAGTCTAGCCAATGGAGTTTCAAGGGATTTTTGTGCCTGTGGAACCCATCCAAAGTTGATAGAATAGTACTATCAACATATAAGAGTTATATAAATATTTTTTTTTGGTAAGTAGTAGTTTGATTATCAGGGTTTTAACTGGGTCCCAGTCCCAGATATACAAAAACCCTTGCCAGGGTGGTGGATATTGATATTGCAGAAACCTTGTAATGGTAAATAGAAGCCAAAGGCCTAGCAGAATCCCTCTCAGGGGATAAGCATGACAACAGTCCCACGCAGGGGATTAAGACCTTAACATCTACGACCGAATAGCCCACGCAGGGGCATTCCTTTCTAGCATAAAACCCTACCCAAAAATGGTGACAGAGCCCCAAGGGCTTTCCAAAAAACAAAAACTTGAAGTAATAAAAAAGGACCAACATAACAAAAACAAGCCAGGGAAACCGAAAGGGAATCCCTAAGGGTCGACCTCTGCGGGGTTCTCCTTCGCGTCCGTAGTGAGCTCCTCCAAGAAGCGCTTCATAGCCTCGATGGTACTTTCGAACGCAGAAATGAAACATTTAATAAACATTCTTGTCATGCGCTTTGATGTTTCAGGGGCGGGGTCCGAGTCCCCGCTGTTATCATCAGGGACATTAACAGGGGAGTTCTGGCTTGACTCCGTTTTGATCTTCTTGGTCCTCGATGATCTACGGATCACAGGAACATCCTCAATTATGGTTCTGCGCTTTCCCAACGCCGCCTTCTTGGAGGATGGGGTGGGCTTAGAAGGGGTAGACTGCTTGGGGGGGTCTTCTTGGATTCAGGGGTTTGATACTCAGGATCCGTCTCACTGACCAAGGGCTCGCTGGAAAATGAGTGAGTTGGCGAAGACGCAGGGGGGAACGGGAGGGCTGGATTGGAGGGGAGTGGCTGCCAAGGGAGGATTGGCGGCAACATGGCGGAAGAGAACAACGAAAAGGCCCTGGTGGGTGGGAGGGGAGTGTTTCTTGCGAGCGACAAAAACCGATAAGCGGACGGAGCGATGGAGGAAAGCGGGAATGTTCATGGGCTTGTAACCACAGAAGTGGTTGACAAGAGCCAGATGGAAGCTGGACATCGGCTTAGCGGGATCGTCAGAGGCCAAATACTGGATCAGGGGAATAGCGACAACGGACCAAGGGGAGGGAAGGGAGGTGCGTTCAAGAGAAACACCTATCCATTTGAACTCTTGGTAGTTGGGGAACCCCTCCAGCTCGGGCTCCCAACTGTGCTTGTCACGGCGGACGCGGCGACCAGACAGGGGAAGGCCAGACACCTCAGCCATCAACTCGGGGGTAACCTTGAAACGAACACTACGGATTACGACAAAGCCATTCTTCCACGTCTGGACGAAGTCAGCAAAAATATCAGCTTCGGGGCCCTAGAATTTACTCAGGAAGGGCTTCAGATTAAAGGTGTCGATAAAGGGTTTCGCCAGAGGGTCGAGCTGGAGGGAGCTAGGTTCGATGTATGCCATAGTGCCAGGAGGAAAGGACAAGGGAAGAGATAGCGACCAGGGCAAAGGGTGACGAACGATAAAAGGAAGGACAAGGGGACTGTTTAAAAAGGCCAGCAAGGGACGATTAAGCATGCCGATCCGATCGAGGAGGGGACAGGTGGACAAAGGCCAGGTAGGGTGGGGATTGGTGATAGTTCTTGGGCCTGAGTCGGTACGGGGAAACGGGGATATCCAGAGCCGCTTGGATTCGATGAGGATGGGCAGGGAAGCGGATTGGACAGGGGCACCGAGGGTGGCGTTGGGGCATCGCAAACCGTATTGGGGAGCGTAATTGAGGAGACCAATCATCCACATGGGAAATTGATGACTGGCGGTGCCAGCAAGGATGCCAATCGTGAGCCAACGGTGAAGGAGGAGCTTGCTGGAGAAGATACTCCTAGGAACAACTGCAAACCTGGAAAAGAAACACATTGGTTAGCGAGGAGGGGGTGACACGAACCTGCCTTGCCTGTCAGCATCTGCTACGTGGGAGACACCCGACGGATTAGAATTGTGCCACACCATCAACGGAGATTGAATAAGACCCATGTTGGCAAGCTGGTCAGCGAGTTTGTTTGCTTCATGAAATACGTGGAAAACTGCCACCTGGCATTGCTGACCAATGATAACTTTGCTTTCCCGGATCAGCGAGCTAATGTTCCAAGGGGGATTTTTATCAGTTTTGATGTAATGGATGATGTTCAGAGAATCCCCCTCGATGTGAAGATGGATACGAGAGTCTTTGATCAGGTTCAAACTACGCCAGAGAGCCCAAGCTTCAACAAAATTATTTGTCTAGTGATCGAGGTTCTCAGCAAAGGCGAGAATGATCATCCCTTTGTGGTCTCGGATGACCCCACCAGCTCCTGATAGTCCCGGGTTCCCTTTGGATGCCCCATCAAAATTTAGCTTTAAAAAACCTGCGGGAGGGGGATTCCAAAGGGCCAACCATCTGGGATGGGGAATGGGGTGAGGGCGGTCGGGGATAGGGATGTTGAGGGATTGGAAAATCTCCCCTTCAACCTTGCCAATCGGGGACTTAGACCAAGGGAGTAATTGGAGGTTTTCAGAGGCATAGGCGATGGCTTTGGTGGTCGTAGATATGGCATCGTTAGAAAGGGTGGAAAACACTCTGCGATTGCGCTCTAGCCAAATCTACCAAATAAGGTGGTGGAGGCAGATCCTCCAAAGAAAGGCAGCATTGGGATTCTAAAAAGGGGTAGGCCATTGGATAAAGAGATCCCGGAGAGTGCGGGGTTGGGCCCACTGGATTTGGAATAGGGATAGCAAGTGGTTAAAACTCCCTTGGGTGAACTCACAATGTAAAAAGAGGTGGTTGACCGATTCCCCATTAGACAGGCAAAGATGACATCTATTAGGGATAGGGATGCCTCTTTTCATCAAGTTGTCAGTGGTGAGCACTTTGTTTTGAACAACAGTCCAGGAGAAAAACCCAACCTTAGGGACTAGGCACTTGATCCAAACCGACCCAAACGGGAAGGCAAAAACTTGGTGGTTCAACAGGAGAGAATGAGCCGACTTGACTGAGAAAACCCCGTTGTCTGTCCCTGACCAAACCGAAGAATCTGGAGTGGTTGCAGTAGGAATAATGGTGGTTCTGAGAAGCCGGGACAAGGAAGCGCCCGCTTGGGTTATCTGGGCACTAGCACTGCCAATGGGGATTTGCTTCCATTCCCGCTGATCATTGAAATAATCCCTGACTCTGCTGCCCCATCTACGCTCAAGAAAGGATTTGAGAGCAGACATACCTGGGATAACTATGAGGGGCTGGTCGTTCAACCAAACGTCATCCCAAAACTTGATCTCGAAGCCACTGCCAAGTTGCCAATGGGATCCTTTAGTGATAAGAGGTCTGGATTGACTTACCGCCTTCCGAAAGCAGATCCAGAGGAAGGGAGGTATTCATTCATGAAGGACGATCGAGGGAAGTATTTGCTCTTGACAATCGCCACCCATTCTGATTTGACATTGGTGTAGAGTTTCCACGCCTGCTTGGCGAGGAGGGCAAGGTTCATATTGGAAGACCTTCTCAAACCTAGGCCCCCTTGGGATTTAGGTTGACAAACTCTGTCCCAGTTAACAAGGTGGATTCTACTTTTTTCTTCAGGACCTGACCACAGGAAATTTTTTTGGATTTGCTCAATCTTGGCATGAACAGACGCTGGGGCTCTGAAGACAGACATGAAGTAGACTGGAATGCTTTGGAGGACCGCCATAGTGAGGGTAGCCTTAGCTGCCTGGGATAGGAGGGCACCCTTCCAGCCTGCAAGTTTGCGTTTGAACCTTTCGATGACATTATCCCACATGGACTCTTTCGGGCTCTTGATGAAAAGAGGAAGGCCCATGTAAGAGGTGGGTAAGCTCGAGATTCTGCACTGTAGGATACGGGTGATCTTGCGTTGTCTGCTATCCGGAGTGTTAAGGAAGAAACACTCACTTTTGGTGTAATTGATTTCTTGGCCTGTTGCTCTGGCATAGGTGTCAAGGATAGATTTGATGGACTTAGCTTGGATGACTGATGCTGAAGAAGCGGTAATGGTATCATCAACGAACTGCTGGTGAGAAAGGGGGGGCATGGTGGATGAAGCTTTGATCCCTTTCACATGCCCAGAAGCACAGGCAGACTTGAAAGCTCTTCCCAGGGATTCTGCCAGGATGATGAAGAGGAAAGGGGATAGGGGGTCACCCTGCCTTATGCCTTTATGAGTCGAGAAATAACCTACAGCTGAACCATTAACGAGCACAGAGAACCATGGCATCGAGATACAACCTTTGATGAGCTTGATCCATTCTCTATGAAACCCAAACTTGGCAAGGACTTTCAGAAGGAAATCCCTGTTGACTCTGTCAAAAGCTTTGCTGATATCCAGCTTAAGAAACATGGCTGCCTTGCGGTTGCAGTGAGTAGAATGGAGAGTTTCATGAAGGGATATGATGTTGTCAATGATAGATCTGCCTTCCACGGAGCTGCCTTGACAAGGATCGATGATAGCAGGGAGAATCTTCTTTAGCCTCAGGGCTAGGGATTTGGTTAAGATCTTGTAGATAATGTTACAGAGACTAATAGGCCTGAAATCCACCATAGTCTTGCAGGGGTGGGTTTTGGGGATCAGAGCAATGAAAGTTGAGTTAGTCCCTTTTGGAATGGACTTAGTCGATTGGAGCTCGATGATGGCTTTGCAAATGTCTTCCTTCATAATGTCCCAAAAGGTTTGAAAAAATTGAGGGGGAAAGCCATCTGGACCAGGGGCCTTGTCAGCTTGCATGGAGAAGAGAGCAGTCTCGATCTCTTTCGGAGAGAGGGTCTGAATCAGGGTAGCATTCATCTCTGGAGTAACCATGGGGGGAATGTTCTAAAGAAGGGATTCCTGGGCTGCCAAGTGGGAGGGAGAGGGATTTCCCATCATATTACTGAAGTAAGCAGACGCTTCTGATCTGATCTCAAAAATGTCTTGGGAAACAGAGCCATCAGATAAGGTGAGTTCTCTAATTTTGCTGGAGCTACGGTTTCGCATCGTGGAAGCATGAAAAAATCTGGTATTGGCATCCCCATATTTGAGCCAGAGGGCTCAGGATTTTTGCCGCCAGAAGGTTTCTTCTCTAGCCAATATGTTGTGATACTCAGACAACAGCTGACTCTCCTCATTCCTCAGCTGAGGAGTCCATTGGTCGTGATGGATTTGCTCCTCCAAAGTCTTAAGTTTATCAATAATGAGCTGCTTGTTCTCAAAGATGTTTCCAAAAACTTCCCTGTTCCAAATTTTGATGTTTTCTTTCACTGATTTGAGTTTACGGGAAACTCGGTCAATGGCAGATCCTGAACATGGAAGATTCCACCACTCAAAAATTCATTGTTTGAGGTCTGGGTGGTGAATCCACATGTTTTCAAACCTGAAAGGGGTTTTGAAGGACGGGGCCTTGTTGGATTCTAGGAGGAGGGGTGAATGGTCAGACCCAATTCTGGGGAGGGATGTGAGGAGAGTATCGCCAAAGAGAGGGATTGCTTGCTGAGATAAGAAAAATCGGTCCAACTTGACTTGAATGTGATCTTGCCCTGCTCTTTTGTTGCTCCAAGTAAAATGACAGCCTCTGATCTGAATGTCCATAAGCTCATTACTCGACACAAAATCCTGGAAATCAGTTATGCTTTTGGAGGGAGTGGATAAGCCACCTCATTTGTCGAAAGCAAACAGAGGAGAGTTAAAATCCCCAGCTAACATCCACGGGAGGGCAAAAAAAGCAGTCTTGAGAAGGGACAAGGAAACCCACAACTGGCGCCTTTCCAGGGGATTGTTGGGGGCATAGATATTGGAGAGGACCCATGTGAACTGGTTGGTCTTGCAATGGAAAACCATGTTAAGGGTTCTGTTGGTGAAGGATACCACCCTTCCCTCAACTTGGAGAGGATCCCAAAGGCAAAGAAGGCCCCCAACCGATCCCTCTACGGGGGAGGAAGCCCACTGGCAGTCTTTCCAGACTGATTTGATGATGTTCGGGGTTCTCGCTGCATCAGCTTTGGTTTCTTGTAACATGATGATGGTGGGTTTGGAATCCTTTCTGATGGTTCTGACCAGTCTCTGCTTGCCTGAGCTGTTAAGCCCTCTGATGTTCCAAGAGAGGATCTTCATTTGGATACTTTGGAAGGTTTCTTACCGCCCTTGGTGGGTACGGGAGGGGGTTTGGGATTCTTGGGATCGTCCAAGGGCTGGCCGAATAGATCAGGGAAGAGGGTTGTTTGAACCCCATTTGCGACTTGATTCTCAGTGTCTTTCTTAAGCTGGTCGGACATAGACGGTCTGCCTCTCTTTTTGTCACCTCCTGTATCCACTGGCCCTTTCTTACTTCTGGTGATGATGGAGCTGGAATCCGAGCGGTTGCAGAAAGGGCTGGACGCCTCCTCAAGGGAGTCAAAAACTGACTTGGTTGGAGACAGAGGTTCGGCTAAAGAAGTGGTGGGAAAGCCCTCCTCGAGGGGAAGGGGGGAAAGGGATTTAGGAGAGGTGGGAGAGAGCGGAGAGGTGGGAGGGGTTGGGGAGAGTGGTGCGACCGGAGAGGGGCCGGGTAGGGAAAGGGAGGGGAGGGGAGGGAGTGGAGGCAAGGGGGAAGGAGAAGGGGGGGAAACGGACTCGGGAAAGAGGACATCATCATCAACACCAGAGAGAGGACCAAACTTGTTGGGAAAGGCAAAAAGTGAACATACCTGGTTGGAACTTGACGGAGCTTGGTGGGGGAAGGATTTGTGGAAGGGGACTTGTTTCCCTTTGTCAATTTTCCCTCGAAAAGGGCCACCAATAGCCTTGGGTCCCGGGTGGGTGACCGGACGCTGAGCAAGGGAGAGCTGGGGTCGAGGAACCTCTTTGGAAGCTTTCAACGAAGGGCATTGGGATCTGAGGTGTCCCTGAGCCTGGCATTCGATGCAGAACGCCGGTTTATTCTCATACTCAATAGCTTGGCACCACTGGAAGTCCCCATAGATGAGATTGATGCGAGTGGGAAGCTGGGATGCCAGGTTCATAGACACGCAGATTCTGGCAAAGGCCATTCTGGATCGGGCTTTTGTTGTCGGGTCAAAGGCAACCAGGTCTCCGATGTATCCTCCGATCCCCCGAAGGATGTCTTCATGAAAAAACTGGATTGGCAGGTCCGAAAGACGAACCCAAATGGGGGCGACATTGATGTCCTGAGTTTGGGGGTTGAAACCCTGTTCCCATTTCTTAAGGAATAGACTTTTCCTGCCAAAGAACCACGGTCCTCCGGTGAGGATTCTTGCATAATCATTCTGGTTGTTCAACTGAATTAGAAAGAAACCCCTGGAAAGTGCAACTAGCTGAAAACTTCCCTCTGTTCGCCATTTGAAACTGGCCCATCTTCTGATAGACTCCATGTTAGGTCGGCCTCCAACGAATTTCCCAACCAGGGACAGGGATTCGAGGGAAATTTTTGGAGCCATGCGAGAAATCGGGATAACCATATTTTCCCCGGAGGTGACCAGGGGGGAAGGGAAACCACTTCAGATGGTTTGGGAGAAGGGGATCCCGATACCATCGCGCTGAACGATAGACCGACCGAGGGAGGGGATTTGGAAGGGGGAAAGGGGGGAATGAAACCTTCCACCCAAGGTCTCTGCGTCCCACCCGGATCCGGATCGGGGGCATCGGGATCATCCGTGAGATCGACAGGGATCTCGCCTGGTTCCAAATCCCCGGGGAGGGTTTGGGAAACCCTGCCAGGGAAAGCCAGGGCAGCTACGGTCGAAGTTGACGCTGATGCTGTGGGAACCATTGCAGAGGGAGCCGTTGCTGTTGAAGCCATCCCTATTATCACAATGGCTAGTAATTTGATTCCACTAGAATTTTTTAGAGTTATATAAATATCTTGTTCTTCAACAAAGAGGATGGTTTTCGTTGGGTCTTGTCCAACATTTATGCTCCTAACTCTCCCTCCATAAGGATTTTGCTATGGAACTCTCCCATATAGCTAAGGGAAGTCTTCTACTCAGAATCCTAGATGTTGGTTGGAGACTTCAACTCCCCTCTCTTCCCCACAGACAAGAAAGGAGGGTCCCAAATCATTGAAGGTTCCTACAAGCACTTTGCAAACTTTGTTGACAAAAATGAATTGATGGATATCAGTCTTAGAGTATAAAAATACACTTGGAGAAATTGCAAGAAAGGATATCAATTGATTTAGGTTCACCTTGATAGTCTCCTCATTTCCACTGCCATCCCCAAATTTGGTGATGCCATCATGCGCTCTTTGCCCATGATTGGCTTCGACTATAATCCCCTATTGTTGGACAGTTATCTCTAGGCTTCTACTTTTAAATATCCCTTTAGATTTGAATCCATGTAGCTCCAAGATTCGAACCTTAAATCCCTGATTTCTCAATAGTGGACTTGACCCTTTCACGGATCCATAGTCTCCCAAGTGAGCAAAAAATTGAGACATGTGAAATACAAACTAAAATTGTGGAATAAGGAGGTCTTCAAAAATATCTTCGACAAAAACAACAAATACAGTCCCATATCTGAAATATCAAACTCTCAATGCAACATGGAGAAACTGAACCCACTCTCCAGGACTCAGAAAATATCCTCCTCTCAGATTTCCACAACATCCTCAAAATCGAAGAAGTCTTTTGGAAACAAAATTCTAGGATCACTTGGTTGAAATAAGGTAATTCAAACACAAAGTTATTCCATGCCATAGCTATGAGACATAGAGGCAACAACATAATCAAGGAGTTAGTCTAGCAGGATGGCAAGGTAATCACAAATATCTCAGAAATAATAACAAATGCAATCAATTTCTTTGAGGAACTGCTTGGTCCCACTCCATACTGTGACCACCGAACCTCTAAGGACCTCCTTTGAAACATCCCTAGGTTAGTAACTACAAATATAAACAAAATTTTAATCAAAATCCTCTCTTCTAAATAAATTCAGACTGTTGTTTTCTCCATGTAAGGTGGGAAGGCACCTAGCCTAGATGGGTTCCCCCCATATTTTTCCAATATTTTTTGGACATAGTGGGCCCAGATGTGGTCTCTGCTATCTAACAGATGCAAAGAGATAAGTTTATACCATGGGACATCAATTCCACCTTTTTAGCTGTCATTTCCAAAGTAAACTAGGCTTGTATCCTCTATGACTTTCACCCCAAAAGCCTTTGCAATGTCCTCTACAAAATCCTCACCAAAGCCCTGACAACTAGAGTCAAACCCATTCTTCCCTGCATCATAGCTTTGAACCAGGGAAGCTCCATCTAAGGGAGACAGATCACTGATAGCATTATCACCATCCACGAAATCATCCATTGCATATCCTCAAGTTGTAAGGTTGGCCTTCTTCTAAAACTTGACATGAATAAAGCCTTTGATAGAGTCTCCTAGGATTTCCTATTCTCGGTTCTCCTCATATTCAGTTTCCATCCTGACTGGATTGCTCTTGTTAAGGAATGCATCACTTCTACAAAATTTTTTGTCTTGGTGAATGGTTCCCCAATAGGCTATTTCAAAATTTTCAAAGATCTTAGACAAGGAGCTCCCCTCTCCCCATTTTTATTCATAATTTTTGTTGAATATCTAGGCAGATCTCTCATCCATACCTGCTTCGAGGGGATAATTTCTGGCATCAAATGTTAAGTACCCAATATAAGTATTTAATATTATATTATTGTAATGTTGGGGTACCTAGAAATAGATATTTGGGGATATATTATTATATTGTATAAGGGTTGGCATGGGCCACACATAACCCAAGATTGATTGTATTATAATATTATATTATATTATATTATAATATTATATTATATTAATAGTGGGCTCCCCAAAGTAGAATTAGAAGATGGGTATATAAAGAAGAGATATTGGTCATTGTAATCATCATGAAGAGAATTATATTGTAGAAGTCTTGGCTCGTGGAGTTGAAGATCTTGTGGAGTGGCTTCCTTCCAAAAGGAGTATTGTATGGTGTTGCCCTACCTCAAGGGTTTGCTTATGTTTTGAATACATTGCAGTAATTTCCATATTTGTCTTGTTTTACATTATGTGGATCATTCATTGTGGTTGTTATGCAATATATCTACAATTTGTTAATGATTTATGTGGTTGAGAAAAGGAGGTTCTTAACAAGTGGTATCAGAGCGGCGATTTGGGCAAAGTGGGTTTGTTTTTGCAGAGCTAGGGCACGTTTCTCAGGAGCAATGATTTGGGAAAAGTGGGGATTTTTTTGTGGAATTGCAGAATTAGGGTTTTTTCTGGAAAAACATCTCATCTTTCAGGAGCTATATCTCTGTGAAAGTTTATCCGATTTAGACGATTCTTGGATCAGTTCGTGCAGAATTTGAAGAGCTTTAAAATGAGTGGTCATATGAAGGAATCCAAGCAGTATTGAGGGAGATACGACCTTTTGAAGTCAGTCATCCGGAACAAGGGCAATGACGAATTTTCAAATCGTGAATTTTTTGGAAGACAAAATTTAGTTCGGGTAAGCAAATCAGTTGCAATTTATTTTTTTGGAAGAAAAATTGCAGATCTAGTTGTTTGTGTGGAATTTTAGCTTCAAATCAGTGGGGAGATATAATTTTCATAAAACCCTAGTTTGCATTAGGGCATTAACTATGGAACTACAAAATATTTTTGAAGGAAATGTTATTGATGTGAGAGAGTGGTTGAAAATAGTAAAATCTCAACATGGTGAAGTCATGTTACGTTGTTGCTTTAAGAGTTTTTTTGGGGGGAAGTCTTGCAATGGGTAGAAAGCTTTATTAGGGATAATCCCTTGTGCACTTGGAGTGAAATAGAACCAACATTCTTGAGTAAATGGGAACATATTCAATTACAAAGAAAGTTAGATGTTTGCAAGAGAGATATTGAGGGAAGGAATAAAAATATAGATAGCTTGATGGATGTCATCAAAGACCTTGAAAAGAAACTACAGGGAATTCAAAATGAGTGAAATGAAATGAAAGGAGAATGGGAAGTTTTCAAGAAACAGAATGAAGACTATGAAAAAGAAATAAAATTACTCAAGAAGGAGAAAGAGAAAAATATTAAGGAAGACAGTGAGAAGAATGAAGCCACATATTTGGATATTCAAAAGCAAGAGAAGGATCAAAAGGGTTTACATTCATCTAAAAATTCTATTTTATAGGTTCATGGAAGCATTCAAAAGGAACAGGTTATTATTTCCATTGACCCTAGTAGCAGATATAATTTTATTAATATTGCTTTGGCTAAGAGGTTGCAGGTTCAAGCAACAAAAATTAAGGACACACAGCTGAAGGGTGAGCATGTTCAGATTTTTGAAGATTTGAAGATCACCATGGATAAATATGTTTTACATTCAAATTTTCATGCTATTGAGATGAATGATGAGGATATTATTCTTGGTTATCCTTGGTTAGATTCTTTGGGTACTGTTAACATTAATGTGCAAAAGAAGTTTATGAAGTTATGGTACAGAAAAAAGAAGATAACATTACAGGATATTTCTCAGCTTCAGGAGCAAGGATCCAAGGAAAAACAAGAAGTGGTTGCAGAGGAACAACTTGAAGATCAAATAGAAGAACCTGAAATAGAATCCAAAAAGGCAGCAGCAACAGAGTCCATGGAAGAAGCAACAACAATTGAGTCCATGGAAATAATAGTAGCTGAGTCAAAGAAAACTTTGATAGAAGAGCACAAGGACACACCAAACAAAGGGAACATGAAAGAACAATGTGTAGAAGATTTTAAAATAGTGGAGCCAAATGTTGAGGAGTCAAAGAAGGTAGAACATCAAGTTAAGGTGACACCATATCGCCATCCACACCACCATGAGCAACAACAATATTGGAGGCATGGCTCAAGGCAGCAATATTATGGTTCTACATGGAATCAGAAGGGCATCAAGTATGGCAGTGTTTGGAAGAGAAAGCATAGTGATCCTGGTTTTCAGAATGGTTCATCAACATCAAGGAACAAGTGGACCCATCATTCAAATTATCAAAATACAGTAGCAGAAGCATGGAGCCAACGAAGCAGATTTGGATACTCAAGTGGTAAAATGGCATACCAACATCAACGTGTTTCACTAGGATGGATGGATGATCGAGATTGGTACCAGTTGCTAACATTGCTTGGCAAATCATATTATCTTGTTTCTTCATATGTTTCGAGGATGAAACATTTGTAAGGGGGATGGAATGTTAAGTACCCAATATAAGTATTTAATATTATATTATTGTAATGTTGGGGTACCTAGAAATAGATATTTGGGGATATATTATTATATTGTATAAGGGTTGGCATGGGCCACACATAACCCAAGATTGATTGTATTATAATATTATATTATATTATAATATAATATTATATTAATAGTGGGCTCCCCAAAGTAGAATTAGAAGATGGGTATATAAAGAAGAGATATTGGTCATTGTAATCATCATGAAGAGAATTATATTGTAGAAGTCTTGGCTCGTGGAGTTGAAGATCTTGTGGAGTGGCTTCCTTCCAAAAGGAGTATTGTATGGTGTTGCCCTACCTCAAGGGTTTGCTTATGTTTTGAATACATTGCAGTAATTTCCATATTTGTCTTGTTTTACATTATGTGGATCATTCATTGTGGTTGTTATGCAATATATCTGCAATTTGTTAATGATTTATGTGGTTGAGAAAAGGAGGTTCTTAAAAACCATCCACAAAATCATCCATTCCATTTCCTCAAGTGGTAAGGTTGGCCTTCTTCTAAAACTTGACATGAATAAAGCCTTTGATAGAGTCTCCTGGGATTTCCTATTCTCGGTCCTTCTCAGATTCGGTTTCCATCCTGACTGGATTGCTCTTGTTAAGGAATGCATCACTTCTACTAATTTTTTTGTCTTGGTGAATGGTTCCCCAGTAGGCTATTTCAAAAATTTCAAAGGTCTTAGACAAGGAGACCCCCTCTCCCCCTTTTTATTCATCATTGTTGCTGAAGCTCTAGGGAGAGCTCTCAACCATGCCTACTTCGAGGGGACAATTTTTGGCATCAAACCTGCTTCTTCTCTCCAGGCCATCTCTCACCAATAGTTTGTTGATGACACCATTTTAGCCACCTCTACATCGGTTCCCCAAGCTCAACACATCAAATCCATCTTGCTTTCCTTTGAGGTTGTTGCTGGTCAAAAGGTGAATTTCAACAAAAGCAAAATCTACTTTATCAATACTCCTGCGAGACGTCAAGCCCGTATTGTTGCCATCCTAGATTGCTCCATTGCTTCTTTCCCTGCCACCTATTTAGGGTTCCCTCTCTTTGAAGGCCATTCCAAAAAATCTTTATGGAACCCTATCATTGAGCGTATCCAAAAAAATTGGTCGATTGGAAAGGGAGCCTCCTCAGTCAAGCAGGCAAAGCCACTTTAGTCAAGGCCACTCTGCAAAGCATCCTTGTCTTCTTCCTTTCTATCTTCCAGATCCCTATTGATATGTGCAATCACATTGAGCAACTCCAAAGGAATTTCTTATGGTCAGGATCAGAGAACAAGCAGCGGATTCACCTGGTAGCATGGAATCAGGTTTGTTCCAGGAAAGAGCATGGTGGCATTGGACTCCAGAAAGGTCCGTAACATGAATCTTGCGCTCATAGCCAAGCAAGGTTGGTGAATTCTCACCAATGAAGACTCTCTTTGGGTCTCCATCATCAAATCTAAATACCTATGGCATAATCAAAACTTTTTGGATGACCTCGCTCCCATCCGTGGATCTGCTGTCTGGAACTCCATCCTCAAAACTAAGCAAATCCTTCAAAAGGGTATCCGGTGGAAGTTGGGTAATGGTGCCAGGATCAAATTCTGGGAAGACCTCTGGCTAGGCAATAGTCCGCTTCATGAGTGTGAGAATCTCTTATGCCTCAAACCAGTGATTGATGCCCTGTTTGGTTCTAAGGTATGCAATTTTTTCCTTCCCAATAGTCGCTCTTGGAAATATTTACCTGTTGACATCCTCAATGATGAGCAGAAGCAAGCCTCTGTTGACCTTTCAAACTTACTGTGCCTTTGTGTCATTCCTTCCTCTCCTGTGGAAGACTCCATCCTCTAGGCTCCCAACTCCAATGGTCTCTTCTCCGTCAAGTCTACCTATGCCCTCACTGAGAACCCTGGCCCTCCCTGGTTCCCTTCCAAGCTCATCTGGAAACCCCATCTTAACCCTAAGGTAAATTTTTTCCTCTGGCTTGTCGTCCAAGATAGGATCCTCACCATCCCGAACCTCCATCGCCGTGGCTTTTCTCTTCCCAACCGTTGTTATCTCTGCCACATGGACTGCAATTCTACCCAGCACATCTTTTTATCTTGCCCTTTCTCCCAATCCATTCGCTCATCCCTGTTCTCCTCTATTGGCATCTCCTGGGTCCCGCCTACCCTATTAAGTGATCTTTGTGTCCAGTGGCCTAACCCTTTCAGAGGCCATCGCCTGAAGACTTTTTGGTCTTTCTACCTTCCCCACCTCCTGTGGGAGATCTGGTGGGAACGTAATGCTCGTGCTTTCAAGGACTCCATTCATAATGAGAAGTATGTTCTATCCAAAATCATTGTTGCAGTTGTTGAGAATGTGTCCATCACTCATGATGATGACAATCCTAAGCCAAGATCTGAAGCTCTTCTAGCCTCTTCCCTCAGGATCCCCAATGGCATTCACATTCATGTCCCTCCCAGGACTGATCACTTCCTTGTCAAGTGGACCCCTCCCCCCTCAGGGTTCCTCAAGCTGAACTTTGATGGTGTGGCCAAAGGAAATCCTGGGGCAGATGGGGCAGATGGGGCAGGTGGCATCGTCAGGGACCATTCAAGAAGCATCATCTTGGCCTATGCTGAGAACTTGGGCCACAATTCTAGCCACTTCGTCGAGGCTAGAGCTCTTTATCAGGGTGTTGTTCTTCTCCATAGTTTGCAGGCCTCTAATGTTCTAGTGGAAGGGGACTTCAAGAACATCATCAACTACCTGACAACTGGAACTCTTCTTGCTTCGTGGAACATCTCCAACATGATCACTCAAATCAAACATCTAATGCTTTCTTTCTCGAACATAAGGATGAATCACATTTATAGGGAAGGAAATCGGGTCGCTGACCACTTAGAAAATATGGGCATCTCTGAACATAGTCTCACTGTGTGGAGAGAATCCTTCCCCTAGTCCCTTATTGATATCAATGTCGCTGAAATCAACAAATAGTGAATCTTGGTGTGTCGGGATCAGAAACCAGCTTTTACCTCATTGGTTCCAAGCTCATTTTCATCTCAACTTTTTGATTGGTCATTTTTTGCACAGCACGGTAGGTTATTCCTATTGCCTCCGACTGGGCACTTTCTTGAGTGGTCAACTCTTACACAATAAGGCGTCTCATATACACTGCATCCAGCTGGACCCTTTCCCTCATCGATAGGTCAAAGGGGCCCTATCCCTAGATAACTATCTACCCGCACCACCAATGAAATCTCCAGTGGGCTTATTCATCACATGTTCAATAAGTGGATTCTCACGTGTAGTGGCTTCTACGAGAATGACATCACAACTTTTTCCAAGATGTGGCCAAATCCAATTCTCAACAAAGTGGGCCCTTGGAATTACACCATGCCAGTTTTTTCTCCGTCTGTGTTCGAAGTGTGTGCCCAGACTCTTGACATTAACGGTAAGTTTTTCATCCTCATCATTGGGACTCTAAGCCAGATTTTGAGTAATCATTTTTTGGCCATGTCGTATGATTCCCATTCCACTAGCTTCGATTTGGTCACCACTCCAGTTTCGAGGATCTTTGGGTTTCCTATTTTGTTTCTTGTCTTCGACCAAAGCACATTGACTTATCACCACTCAAATTTAACCTTTGTGAGTTGGTTCGTGTGCATTTCCAGTCAGGTGCCCCTGTCGAGTATCCTTTGTCAGAAGGATTTCCTTGATTCTAGCAGTCCCTTGGCCCTCGTTATCGTTAACCATTTCGAGCACCTTTGCCACGTGCCCCTGTCCAACAAGGATGGTTATCTCCATCATCGAAATCTAACCTGGAATGCCCCATTCATCGACCTTGGTGTCATCCACACCCATCTCCATCTATTCCATACCCTTGTTTGGCGTACCTTTTCACCCATGCCTTTGGTTTTTCGCTTGATTTGGATGATGTGGGCCACGAGTCACCCCATGTTTCGATGCCTTCTAGGTCCTTCCACTAGCCTCATTACCACCCTCGCATTTCTGTTAGCTTTTCATCTTCACCACCTTTCCTTCCCTGAGCCTCTTTCCCCTACTCTGCGTAAGTCTCCTACCATGGCTAAAATCGAACCATCCTCCCTTCAGCTTACCCCTTTGGTCGAAGACATTTTTAGAGACCATGGCCTCCTCAATTTTTTGCAGTTGTTTAATGGAAATGAATCGGACCTATCGTTGGACTTCGTTCGCACGTGGAATGGAGGACATGTTGTCCTCAGAGGCCTGGGATTCACTATCATGATGGATTTGTTGGCCAAAATCATTGGCCTCCCCAATGATGGAGAAATTATCAACCGTGAGAAGCATTCTCTCCAAGGGGAATTGGCCCTCTTCAGGGATAGAGGAGAGTCCTTGGGCAAGGAGAAAGGGGGCATTGTGAGAGAGATATTACCAAAGCCATGGGACACTATCATGATCACTATTCTTTAGTACTTCACCCTCGATAGCCCTGGTGCAATTTTGAGAAGCTTTCATCTGGATTTTTTGAACCACCTCCGAGGGAAAAAAATGATCAACATTCTTGAGTACATGTTCAGGTCAGTGGAAAGGTCAGTCCTGAATGTCAAAAGGGGAATTTCTTCATCTCCCCTTCATCAGGGCCTCCACCTTGTCCTCTTCAACCACGTTGTTGCTGAGTAAAATCGTAGAGCTATTGGCCCTGTCGGCCCTGCTCTCATAGTCGGTGGTCCTACTAACATTGGTGGGGAAGCCGGGGGAGACATTCTAGTGTCTCCTCCTCCCAACTGTACTCTAGGGGCCTATGACTAGAGCAGAGGATACCCCCGGTTCTCAGAAGTCTGAGCCCCGGTGCTACCCCCTTCGAGCCAAGGTGGGTTGCAGCAAACGTAAAGCTCCTCTGATCATCGACAAAGTCTGACGATTCTTATCATTCCAAGTCAAGAAGGATAATCCGACCAAAATATTTATCCCCACCGAGGGTACTTCTGCTCAAGCACCGATGTTGTTCTCACGGGTAACCAATTACCCCAATCTCTCGAATCGTGGGCATCTCCAAGAAATTCAAGATCTCCTCAAGGCTCTCGGGTGGGCGGCTAAGACAATTTCTTCTCTCTTGGTTCAGGTGGATGCCCTCCTGGAGGAATATAAGGACCAATACGAAATCCTCGAGGAGTTCAAAAACTTGGTGGGAGTAGGCACCGTAGATAACGGCCAAGGGTCGAACAATGCAAATGCCTAATCGGGCATCTTGGGTTGGGGTTTGCTTCGGGAAGGTCTAGTCTTTGTTGTTTTTGCCCCTGCGTGGGTATTCCTTCTGTTTTGTTGGTTTTTGCCCTTACGTGGGCTTGTTCATGTTTTTGTATTTTGTCTTGTTATGGATCTCCTAAGGTGTGTTAGGCTTCTCCTGGGCTCTCAGCCAAGGTTGGTGCTCCTATTCCTTTTTGCCTCTATGGAGCTTTTTGTAATGGTTTTCTTTTTGTAAAAGGTTACGGGATCCTTTCAAAACCCCTTTTACCAATAAAAAAATGATGTCAAGGAGATAATTACATAAACATAGCAATTTAAGAAATTTGAAAAAATAAAAATAAAAAATATCTTTGACAAAATAAAAGTTAGATATAGTTTAATTGGCCTGACAACAAATGTAATATTTTGTTATTTTTATGGGGGTGGCCTTCAATAGAAGCCACATAGCTTATTAAAAAATTTGAAAAATATTTTTCTGAACATAATTATTTTTAGTAAAATTATGTCATCAATTATTACTAATGATTAAATAAGTAATTATAACTCTTTATTTTAACTCGATATGGAAGAAATATTGAGGACGAAGAAGATATAAGGAAGGAAGCAATTAATTATTTCAATTTTTTTTTGTCAAATTCTAAGATGAGGAGGCATAAGAAAAACTTTTGCAAAATATCCCATCAATTATCACTCAGGGACAAAATGAAATCTTGATGAAGAATATATCTATGGAGGAGCTCCATGAAGAGATTTTCTCTTTCCATCCTAGCAAGGCACTTGGTCTTGATGGATTTGTTATAATTTTATTTCAAAAAAATTGGGATTTATTGAAAAGTGCTATGTTAGTTGTGGTTGAAGAGACCCAAAAAATTAAGTATATAATAAGTGATATCAATGCTACTTTTACTACCTTGGTTCCCAAGAAAGACAACACAAAATATTTTGATAATTTTCATCCAATAAGCCTTTGTAATATGATTTATAAAATCATTTCAAAAATTATGTCAAACAGGTAGAATGGCATTCTAGGGTGTCTTATATCAGAGGAACAAGGTGGCTTTGTTCATGGAAAACAAAGTTTGATGGTATAATTATTGCTCAAGAGGCCATACATTCTCTTTATTCCATGAAAAACTAGGTATGCTTTTGAAATTAGATATGAACAAAGCATATGACAGGGTTTCTTGGAATTTTTGTTTAGATTTGATTATAGTTGGTGTAAGTGAATTAAATCCTATTATAGCACTGCAAAAAAAATTATTTTGATCAATGGTTCTCCGAGTAGTTACTTCAAGTCATATTGTGGACTTCATCAAGGTGATCCAGTTTCTCCTTATATATTCATTATTCTAGTGAAAACATTAGGGAGAGCCTTTTCAAAGGCAAAAATGGAAGGAAAAATCAAGGGTATTCAAGTTGCAAAAAATGGTCCCTCCAAATATCATCTCAAATTTGTTGATGATACTTTTCTTTTGGGCCATCCCCTAGTCAGTGAGGCCATGGAGTTTAAATTAATATTATCATTCTATGAGAAGGCTACTAGACTGTTGGTAAATACTACAAAATCCAATATTTTTTCATTAATATTGCCCTATATTTACAACAAGTTATTGTGAATATTTTTTAGTTTAGAATTGAAAAAAATCCATCAACCTACTTGAGTATTCCTTTACCTGATAAAGGAAATAAAAAATATCTTTGGATCTCTTTTTTGGATAGAATGAAACCTTGCTTGGTAGGTTGAAAATGTAAGTTCTTAACCATAATAGGAAGGCTACAACACATAAAGACTACATTACAATCCATTCCTATTCATATGATGTCACTTTAAAGACTGCCAAGAGGTATAGCATCATAATTTGATAAAATTCAAAGAGACTTTCTATGGACATATTGTGAGGAAAAATTTAGGTTTCCTCTTTGTAAGTGGGATAGGGTTTGTAATGGAAAGAATATTGGAGGAGTAGGATTGCGGAATTGTAGACTTATAAATTTAGAATCAAGAGCAACGCTTGGGTGGGGATTATTCAAAGATCAAGGAAAGAATTGGGTAAAAATATTACTTCAAAAGTATATAGGTTCTATTGATGTAATGAAATTATTTAGGAAAAGAACTCTACCCAAAGGATCGTCAACATGGAACTTCATATCAGAGAGTTTGCAATTGATAAAGAAACATATTAGATGGTTAGTCAATGAGGGGAGTTATACAAATTTTTGGTTTGATGCTTGGTTGAAGCCTTATCCTCTTATCTCTGACTCAAAATGACAATCATTGGCTCAAGCATGCCTAGCATGTAAAGGTCCAAAGGTCAAATACTATATTATTATGAGCAACAACTCTAGATCATGGATTTATTTTAGTAATCAGGTTGAAGAAGAGGAACTCAAACAAATTGCAAATGAACTTTAAAAGATGCTTCAAGAGATTTATTTATCGATTTTTACATGAAAGGATGAGTTGGTTTGGAATTTATCAAAGGATGGTGGATACTTGGTCAATTTGGGATATGAGAATTTAGAACAATCAAAATTTACTTCTCCCAAAGATTTTCCTTGGAAGAATGTTTGGTAATTAGAGGTTGTCCCTAAGGCCTCAACATTCCTTTAGTTAGTAGTTCAAAGTAAGATTCTTACAGAAGAGAGTCTAAAAAGAAGAGGATATTATGGATCCTTCATATATGCCTTATGTGAGAAGGGTTTAGAAACATCAAACCATTTACTTCTTCATTGTCTATTTGCTCATAATTTTTGAGGTTATTTTTTAAAATATGAAATTATATTGGGTAGCTCCATCAACATTGAAAGAGTTGATAAAATATTGGATTAATTATTTTAAATCTAAAGCACTATGTATTCTTTGGAGGATTGACCCTGCCACTATTTATGGAAATTTATGGCTTGAAAGGAATAACAAATTTTTTAAAAATAAATTTCAAAATCATGCCCAAGATTGGAATCATATTATTGCCTCTCTTGCAAAATATCTATAAATACGATGCTCATCATGGGAAGTCTCAATTGCATAAAAAGAGGTGCTAATAACCTATATATAGGATTTGAACATATGTGAAAGAATAATCTGTGACAATGGATTTAAAACAAAGGATCTACTTTGATCTATGGTAACACGAGATTGTCTAGAAATTAGGTTTATCAAAACTAATTTTGATGGTGCTTCTAAAGGAAATCCAGGAAAAGCTGGTGGAGGTGGTGTTTTTAGAAATAGTGAAGACAAAATTCTCCTCACTTATTCAGAATCATATGGAACTTCAACTAACAACTATGCAGAGGCTAGGGCACTTCTTACAAGGATTAAAATTACAGTAGAAAATGGATGGAAATATATTTCAATTGAGGAGGAATCACAAATTACCATCAATGTTATTAACAAAAATGTATGTGAAGACAACTGTGTAGCAGATAAACTAGCAAATTTCGGTGTTGATCTTCATCCTAGTAAAATTCAAATTTTAGAAGGCAACTGACCAAGTGAGATTTTATCTCCTAATCAAAATTGATGTCAAGGAGTAGATTGTGGAAACATAGCACTTTGAGGAAGTTGAAGAATATATTTAAGAGAAAAATATTTTAGTATGAGCTAATAAGGATGAGCATAATTATAGAGAAGGAAATTGGGTAGCAGATAAATTAGCAAATTGCGGTGTTGATCTTCATCCTAGTGAAATTCAAATTCTAGAAGGCAACTGGCCAAGTGAGATTTTATCTCCTAATCAAAATGATGTCAAGGAGTAGATTGTGGAAACATAGCACTTCGGGGAAGTTGAAGAATATATTTAAGAGAAAAATATTTTAGTATTTTTATCGGAGTGGCCCCCAATAGAAGCCACATATAAATTATTAAAAAAATTATAACTCTTTATTTAAAAAATAAATAAATATTTATAATATATTTTTAGTAAAACGATACGTTGTTGCTAATTTTTTTCGATTGGTTATATGAGATTGAAACAGGGCCCACCCATATTACATCATCACCACATAGTGGTATTACAAAAAATATTAGATATTATCCATGTATCCCTTGGCAAGATTCAAACCTTGGTCTCCTCCTTGAATGTTGAGGAATCTAACAAGTTGAGCTAATGCCATTTGATAGTAATGCAATATGTTAAAAATAAATAAAATGTGTATATAATTTTTTATTAATTTAATCAAATATAAAAATAAGAAAGTAAAAATACTTTAAGACCTCACCCTAAACAAAATATTTATGTTTTAAAAGATACAAAGGATGAGGAATAATTTAAGTAGAAAATTGTAAAACAAAGAATGACAAAAGAGGTCAAGTTTATTCATTTCCTCCAGTAATATATATTTTTCATCTTACAATAAAAATGAAATGAATAGTTTATCCTTTACACTTTAGGGTTTTAAAGGTAGCATAGAAATGACTATGGAGAATATCCATGATAATTTAGGATTTTCAATGCAACATGATAAAGTCATTACTATATATGATCATCCTTACACTTTAGAATTTTTAGGAAAACATAAAGAAAAAGTGTTTTTTAGGATATTCCTTACATTTTAAATTCTTTGGGTCCATTATGAACAATATGTAAAAATCAAAGAAATAGATGAGGATGAAGGTGCTGGTAGGAATAGAAAAAGGAGAAAAATATCCTTAAAGCAAGAGCAAAGAGATAAATAAAGAGGGATATTAACATGGGAAAATAAAAATAAATACCACAAATATTAATAACAAGTGGGGCTAAACCCTCAAATAGCATTAGCTTAACTGGCTATAATATTTAAGTTTTAAAGAGGAGACCCAGGTTTGAATCTTGCCAAGTGATACATGGATAATTACCCAAATGTTGTAATACCACTATGTGGTCACAATGTAATACATATGAGACGCTTTTCAATCCCATATCACCAATTTAAAAAGCAAGTGGGACTAAGCCCACAAATAAAAATAAAAAAATTGATGATGGTAATGGTATCTTTGAACATTAGGGATATGAATGACCCCTAAAAAAGTTATTTGGAAATGAATATGTTGTTATAGTCTTAGTTTATTTTAATACAAGAAACAAAAATTAGTAGTGAGAAATGTAAGGATACATTAAAAAATATTTGGAAGGTGGGGGATTGTCTAGAAATTTCTGACATAGGATATTCAAGAGGTATTAGAACAATTGAGGACCAATATAAATGAATGGAAAATTGTTAGAATAAAATGTAACTAGGTTCTTAGTCTTTTCTTTGCAATAAAGAGGAAATATCAAAGTTGGAAATATAAATGTATATGAACAACTATAGTTACTCTCCATGATAGATGTTGGAATGACCTTAGTTTATTTATGGCAATTAACTAATGGTTCATGGTTGTGTTCTATGGTATTAGGACCCTGTCCTTTCACAACCATCATTATGTAATTGTCTAGCATTAATGTACGTTACCCTTAAGAACCTAGTGCATCTGGGACATTATGATGTAACCTTCACTTTTATTATTACCAAGAATTAATTATAATGTAATTGTTACTTTTATTTTAGAGTTACTAGCTTAGGTCCCCTCTTGCAAGTGGACTGACCTTTGGGCATTAGGGTTAGGGTAACTAAGATTCTATATAAGGGTATGGATGGAAGTATAATGTATCTCATTTATCAATTTGTATCAAATATTTTCTTCTAAGGAGGTTGCGCCCTTGAATAGGCATGAAATATCTATTTCTCTTGAGTAATATAAGTTTGTTGTATTTTTGATCAATTATTTTCTTAAGCACTTATGTTATTTCATTTTTTAATTTCCATTAATTCCTACACTATATTTTTTGTTGGAGAACAAGGGGTTGTATTCGAGTCCCCCACCCTTGAAAAATCACAACTATATTTTTTAGAGCATGATATTTTACAAACAGATTCATGTTGGCAATTTTGGGTACTTTGGGTACATTGCCTTTGCTCAAGTATATAAGTTGTCATTGATGTCAAGAAGCTTTTGAAGGAATTTGATTTGATGTCAAATAATTTGTTTTGATGAAGGTTACGACATGACAGTTTCAAAAGTCTTTTGCAAACCCCAAGCTGACAGGTTCGAGAGAAAGAGCTCACAGTGAAAAAGTGTCGCGATATCGCGACATGTCGGGTTTTCGTGACCCGAAGAAAAGAAAAGCGCTAAGGAGAAAAAGTGTCGCGATATCGCGACATGTCGGGTTTTCGTGACCCGAAGAACAGAAAAGAGCTAAGGAGGAAAAGTGTCGCGATATCGCGACATGTCGCATTTTCGCGACTTAAGTAGGAGAGAGAAAGCAAGTTAGAAAAGTGTCGCGATATCGCGACATGTCGCATTTTCGTGACTTAAGCAGGAGAGAGAAAGCAAGTTAGAAAAGTGTCACGATATCACGACATGTCACAATTTCATGACTCAAAGAGCAAAGAAAACGTACGAAAGCTGAAAGCGTCACGATTTCATGATAGGTTGCAAAGAAAACGTATGAAAAGTTGATAGCGTCACGATTTCACGACGGGTTACAAGGAAAGCGTACGAAAGTTGAAAGCGTCACGATTTCACGATGGGTTGCAAAGAATGCGTACGGATGCAGAAAGTGTCACGATTTTGCGACAAGTGAAAAGAAAGTAGAGAAGCGAAGTGTCACGATTTGATAAAAGCTGAAAGGAGGTCTTCTATAGGAGAAGTGTCACGATTTCATGACAAAAGCAGAGAGGAAGGCTATGAAGATAGAAGTGTCACGATATCATGACTAAAGTGAAGATGAAGTCTACAGAGGCAGAAGTGTCGCGATATCATGACAAAAGCCAAAAGAAAGTGTACGGTTGCAAAGGTGTCATGATATCGCGACATGTTGTAGTTTCACGGCAAAAGCTACAGAAGAGTTATAGAGGCAGTTGAAGCCGACAAAGTTAAATGTGAGCCGACGAAGATTAGGGTTTGCAGCCGATGAAGTTTAGGGTTGTGCAACCGACTAAAGATCAGGGTTACAACCGACTAAGATTAAGGTTTTGATCTTGAAAGTGTTATTATAAAAGGTAGGCTATTTTGAAGAGTTGGTGGTGTTGTTGGTGGTGACGTTCGTAGATAGAGCGCAGAGTGAGAAGTTCGATCGTCGAGAGCAGAGTGCAAAATTCGATCGAAGTGTGCAGAGTGAGCGAAGAGTCATGGTGAATTGTTCTAAGTGCCGCTGTGATTGCGTAGATAGTGCAAAGGTTGAAGTTCGACCAAGTGCGGCTGTGAGTGTGCAGAAAGAGCAGAGGGCGTAGAGAGCACAAAGGGCAAAGACGAACGTGGAGTGCTATTGTATGAGGACAGAGGTGCACTGGTTCTTTGAGAAGAACCTGAGGACAGATTTGGCAAGTCTTTGAGAAGGCTTGTGTGCAGAGGATTGATTTGTTCAAGTGTTGGACAGATCTGACAGACAGAGGAAGACTTGTACTAGACCGACCGACTGTGTTTGGTACAGGTTGTTGAGCTACTGTGGACGTGATCATAGAAGGCGGAGGTCTCTTAGGCTAAGCATTGAGGACAGGAGGTCTTCGGTGGAAAGGAGTTCCACGTGCTGGCAAGAGGTAGAGGCGGTTGATCTTTGGAGGGATCATTTCCAGAGCAGATGGGAAGGTATCTCCTTTGAGCAGAGGCTCATAAATTCTGATTGGGGGAAGGTATCTCCTTTGGGCCGAGGCTCATAAACATTGTAATTGGGAAGGATTCCCAAAGAACTTTGAGATAACTTTTAGAGAAAAGTTTTGTGGACGTAGCCCGGCCATTCTGGGTGAACCACGTTAAAATTGGTGTCACTTTGTGGATGATATTGTGCATTGCTTTGATATTGCTTTGGGTATATTGCTTTACTGTTTTGAAGTATAAAGGAAAAAGTAAAAAGAGGTCTTATACTGTTCACCCCCCTCTCAGTATAAGCTTGTGTTCTTCAATTGGTATCAGAGCGAGTGCCTTCGGAAAGTTTAACAGCTTGAAGGAAAAGCTAGTAAAGAACACAATGGATCATTCAAGTAGCAATGCAACACCTATTCTTGATGGGTCAGATTTTGGTCTTTGGAGTGCAAGGATGAAGGTTCATCTAATGGCACTTGGTAATGAGGTATGGGAAGTGATTGAAGATGAGTACACTATTCCTGTACATGGTCCTAATACTAAAGAAGAAAGGCTCCTACATCACAGCAATTCAAAAGCAATGAATGCAATCCTGAAAGGCTTACAGAAAGCAGATCTCACCAAAGTGATTCACTGCAAGACAGCTAGTGAAATGTGGAAACAGATTGAAGGTGGTTCATACAGGTGATACAAATGTCTGAAAGGCCAAGTTGAGACACTTCAAAGGTATGTTTGAACAACTCCAGATGAATGATGATGAAAATATTAGTGACTACATGCTTCGTATGGATGAGGTTGTTAACTCCATGAAAGACTTAGGTCTTGAGCTTGCTGAAAATGATGTTTGTGATAAGATTTTAAGATCTCTTCCTAATAGATTTAGTGAAAATATTTCTGCTATTGAGGAAGCTAAAGATTTGGATAAGTTGAAAAAGGATGAGCTCCATAGTATACTTGCAGCATTTGAGTTGAGAACTCAAGTGAAGGTTGATGTCAAGAAAGAGGCAACTTTCAAGGCTACCAAGAAATCCAAGGGTAAACAACTTCAAGATAGTGATGAGTCTTCTAGTGATGAAGAGGCATATTACAACAAGAAAGGCAAGTTCTCTAGAAAGCACAAAAGCGTGAAAAATATAAGATGTTTCAATTGTGGAAAGTTTGGTCATTATGCTACTTGACTGTACTATTCCCAAGAATGAAAGTGATGAAGATAAACAGGATTCTATGAGCAAGGTTTCTGAAAAGCATAAGCATCACAGAAAGAACAAATATGAGCACAACAATCAAGGAAAGAGGTATTCTCACAAGCACAAGAAGAGTTTCTATCTAGACAAAGCAAGTAAGTGTTCTAGTAGTGATAGTGAAAGTTCTTCAAGTGATAATGAAAATGAGATGTTGTTCATATCGAGAAAAAGAGGAAGAACCGAAACATAGATTCATTATCATGAAATGTCTTAGATGTGGAAATTTTGGTCACCTTGAGGATGATTGTACAAATAATGATTTGGTTTCCAGTATGTATGAGGATGCTTCAGAAAACTATAAGGAAGATGCTTGTATGGTTTTTGAAAAAGGTAGCACCTCTAGTGATAAGAAATCTGAAAAAGGGTTTGATGATTCAGAAAGCAAACAAATAAAGGATCTTGAAAGTGAACTTATTAATGCTCTTAGTGCTTTGAAAAAGGAAAGAAAGAAGAATGCTAGACTCAAGGATAAGTTAGATGAATGTTGTATGGAGAGAGATGATCTTATAGAAAATCTTGATTTCTCTATAGCTAAGACACAAGAACTCAAGGATGAGTTAGAGTCTAAGGTTCTTGAGTATAGTGAGTTAGAACAGAAAATGGCTTCTTTGAAAGAGGAAACTAAAGAGTACAAGGATAAGCTTTACGGGTTTCAAGATAGCTCCAAAAAGGTTAAGTCACTCATCAAAGGTCAAAGAAAGACAACAGATAAAACAGGCCTTGGTTTTGTTAAGCCACACAAGGAACAAGTTGGAGAGTCTAGTAAGAGACTCCAAAAGGAAGAGAGTTCTTATGAGGAAAGTATTTCAGATCATGAGTCCTTGAATGATAGATGCACAGAAACAGAAAAACAGAATTCAGAATGAGAAGAAGAAGTTTTCAGGACCCAAGAGGTCAAATAAAGGAAAGTTTCAAGGCGAGATGTTTTGCTTGTCATAAGTTTGGTCACATGGCTTCACATTGCATGGCTCAAGTAAAGAAGGTAAACGACAATTTCAGAAGTGCTAGTTTCTTTCAAGGGTATTGCTACTCTTGTCAACAGTTTGGGCACAAGGCAGTTTATTGCAAGGCACATAACAGGAACAGGTTTGGTCAGAACAGGTTTGGCCAGAACAGGTTTGGTCAAAACAGGTTTGGTCAGAACAAGTTTGGCCAGAACAGGTTTGGTCAGAACAGGTTTGGTCAGAACTGGTGGATTCAAAGATCAGGTTTACCTCAGAGAAACAACATCGTCAAGTGTTTCAAGTGCAACAATGAAGGTCACACAATCAGATAATGTAGAGCTGAAATTCTAGAATACAGGAACAGGAACAGTGGCATGATCGGGTCCAAGGATCAAGGCATGGACAAGAACAGGGATGAGAACAAGAACAAGAACAGTGACAGGAACAGGAATATGGACAAAGAGTTCAAGAGAAGGCCCGACAAGGAAGTTATAGACGCTGATGATGATCAGTGCCTAATGGGAGTTTTACTCCCACCCCAAAATTAATCACCTCATCAGGAGGTGGGGGAGGGACTAAGCTAAGAGGCTCATTCTTAGTCCCGAGCCCCAACGGTGACCCTTTGCCATTGATGACAAAGGGGGAGAGATATGAGTAAGGGGGAGAGCTTCAAAGTGAAGAGGAAAGCTTCAAGTCAGGGGGAGCAAAACTTCAAAGGAAGATTCTAAGTTGTTAGCACAGTTGGTTTCAGTTTTGGCTCTTGAGAAGTGTTTTCAGTAAAGGTTTGCCATCAATGACAAAGGGGGAGATTGTTGGCAATTTTGGGTACTTTGGGTACATTGCCTTTGCTCAAGTATATAAGTTGTCATTGATGTCAAGAAGCTTTTGAAGGAATTTGATTTGATGTCAAATAATTTGTTTTGATGAAGGTTACGGCATGACAGTTTCAAAAGTCTTTTGCAAACCCCAAGCTGACAGGTTCGAGAGAAAGAGCTCACAGTGAAAAAGTGTCACGATATCGCGACATGTCGGGTTTTCGTGACCCGAAGAAAAGAAAAGCGCTAAGGAGAAAAAGTGTCGCGATATCGCGACATGTCGAGTTTTCATGACCCGAAGAACAGAAAAGAGCTAAGGAGGAAAAGTGTCACGATATCGCGACATGTCGCATTTTCGCGACTTAAGCAGGAGAGAGAAAGCAAGTTAGAAAAGTGTCACGATATCGCGACATGTCGCATTTTCGCGACTTAAGTAGGAGAGAGAAAGCAAGTTAGAAAAGTGTCGCGATATCACGACATGTCACAATTTCGTGACTCAAAGAGCAAAGAAAACGTACGAAAGCTGAAAGCGTCACGATTTCATGATAGGTTGCAAAGAAAACGTACGAAAAGTTGATAGCGTCGCGATTTCACGACGGGTTACAAGGAAAGCGTACGAAAGCTGAAAGCGTCACGATTTCGTGATGGGTTGCAAAGAATGCGTACGGATGCAAAAAGTGTCACGATTTCGTGACAGGAAAAGAAAGCAGAGAAGAAGTGTCACGATTTCATGACAAAAGGAAAGGAGGTCTTCTATAGGAGAAGTGTCACGATTTCGTGACAAAAGCAGAGAGGAAGGCTATGAAGACAGAAGTGTCACGATATCATGACAGAAGTGAAGTTGAAGTCTGCAGAGGCAGAAGTGTCGCGATATCATGACAAAAGCCAAAAGAAAGTGTACGGTTGCAAAGGTGTCACGATATCGCGACATGTTGTAGTTTCACGGCAAAAGCTACGAGAAGAGTTACAGAGGCAGTTGAAGCCGACAAAGTTAAATGTGAGCCGACGAAGATTAGGGTTTGTAGCCAACGAAGTTTAGGGTTGTGCAACCGACTAAAGATCAGGGTTACAACCGACTAAGATTAAGGTTTTGATCTTGAAAGTGTTATTATAAAAGGCAGGCTATTTTGAAGAGTTGGAGGTGTTGTTGGTGGTGACGTTCGTAGATAGAGCGCAGAGTGAGAAGTTCGATCATCGAGAGCAGAGTGCAAAATTCGATCGAAGTGTGCAGAGTGAGCGAAGAGTCATGGTGAATTGTTCTAAGTGCCACTGTGATTGCGTAGATAGTGCAAAGGTTGAAGTTCGACCAAGTGCGGCTGTGAGTGTGCAGAAAGAGCAGAGGGCGTAGAGAGCACAAAGGGCAAAGACGAACGTGGAGTGCTGCTGTATGAGGATAGAGGTGCACTGGTTCTTTGAGAAGAACCTGAGGACAGATTTGGCAAGTCTTTGAGAAGGCTTGTGTGCAGAGGATTGATTTGTTCAAGTGTTGGACAGATCTGACAGATAGAGGAAGACTTGTACTAGACCGATTGACTGTGTTTGGTACAGGTTGTTGAGCTGTTGTGGACGTGATCATAGAAGGCAGAGGTCTCTTAGGCTAAGCATTGAGGATAGGAGGTCTTCGGTGGAAAGGAGTTCCACGTGCTGGCAAGAGGTAGAGGCAGTTGATCTTCTGAGGGATCATTTCTAGAGCAGAGGGGAAGGTATCTCCTTTGAGCGAGAGGCTCATAAATTCTGATTGGGGGAAGGTATCTCCTTTGGGCCGAGGCTCATAAACATTGTAATTGGGAAGGATTCCCAAAGAACTTTGAGATAACTTTTAGAGAAAAGTTTTGTGGACGTAGCCCGACCATTCCGGGTGAACCACGTTAAAATTGGTGTCACTTTGTGGATGATATTGTGCATTGCTTTGATATTGCTTTGGGTATATTGCTTTACTGTTTTGAAGTATAAAGGAAAAAGTAAAAAGAGGTCTTATACTGTTCACCCCCCACCATCTCAGGATAAGCTTGTGTTCTTCAATTCATTCTCATCTCAATTGAGTTTCTATAGCTAGAAACCTACATCTTTTGACATAAAATGTATGAATTCTTGATTTTTATTTTTTTGAACTTTTTAATTTTTGTGTGAATACAAATATTCTAGAGTTCAACATCCTTCTTGACATTTTCCTACAACATCCTTCACAATACCAAAACTCCACCTCTACTATGTGTGCATTTCATATTAGTAGAGTAATATTTCCAAAACATCTCACTATCATAGCCCACTTTATTAGATTTAGACTACTAGTTTCCTTCCTAAAGCACAAGTGCAAACACACAAATTGTAATAAATGGTATATATATATATATATATATATATATATATATATATATATATTTAAGCGAAAAAACCCTTGCAGAGCCGCCTTGGTCTGAGAGACCACGAACAGGGGTTTCTACACCGTCAAAGTCACCCGCGGGTCGCACTCGACCCTGCCCGCACCAACATTATCAATTGGATTTTAGATACCCAATTCAGCTTTTTGGTAGGGTGGAGATTTGAACCTGGGACCTCCCTTGGAGGATTGCCCTCTCCTCTCCAACTCACCTACAACACCTGGGTAAAACTAATTTATAGTGGAAAACACCCCTTTCGAGGTGCCACTTTCAACAGGTTGGGCATAGGAGGGATGAAGCCTTATCGGCCTCTATCAGCACATAGGACATTCCTAACTATACCATATATCTACAGGATGGAGACAAGGGGAATGGAACCTGAGTCGGCCTCTACCAGCATCCAGGGTATTTACCACTGCACCACAACAAGCAGATTAATAAATGGTATATATGAAAGCACATTAATATTATAAAATAAAGTAGATATTACCAATGGAAAACATTAAAATAAATCTTAATCATTATTTGATTCAGGCAATCAACATTTTCTTGTCAACTTCAGCTAAACTTACTACTTCCTCTAACCAAGGAAAAGAGAATTTAACTTCATGATCCTCAATTAAAACCCCTCTATTGGCTAGCCTATCTACACATTTGTTTCCTTCCCTTAATGTGTGTATAAACTTGATTTCTTCAAACTCTATAGCAAGATATTTAATTTCCATAATTATCTCTTGTATGTTCCATGGAGCCTTTGCTTTTCTCAAAATCACTTTTATAACTATGAGTGAATCACCTTCCATTCATACTTTGTTCCATTTAATTTTTTTGAATATTTTTAACCCTTCCAAAGCCGCCCAAGCTTCAACTTCCATATTTGTCTTAAATCCACTATTGAAAGCGTAATGAGACAAAATCTCTCTTATTTTTAATTATTCATCATCCTCTTGTTGGTCCTAGGTTTCCTTTAAATGCTCCATAAAAATTCAATTTGACCAACTCCACGTCTAGTGGTTTCCACTTTATATTCTTTGCTTTCTTTTTTTTTATACTATCCCCAACATTATAAATCCATTTTATGACTTGAATCCATCTATCAAGGCTATCTGATTCCAAATTAGAGATTGGGTAAGTTGATAGGGTTGGTTTAGACTCCTCTATGGCTAAACAAATATTTCTTTTCATTAATTCTAAATTTTTTTTTTTCATTTAAATATTATTCTATTACTTTCTAGCCAAATAGTCCAAAGTATTGTATCTTTTGATATATCCTATATTATCTATAAAGCATCACTCTTAAAGTGCTCTATCATTGCTTTAACCATTCCTCAGTTTCTACCATTCATCACCATGCATTTACCAAATATATCCATTGCCATAGTTTCCAAACTATTGAGCAGTGTCCCAAGATATGGTCTATACTCTCCTCCATTTTATAAAGAACACGTTTTGAGGGGCCATGAAAACCCCTTTTTATAAGCTTATCCCAAGATAAAATTCTTCTATGACCTACTAGCCAAAGAAACATTTTGACTTTCTATCCCAAAAATCTCTCCATATTTTTGTTATATTTTATTTTGATGGTGCTTTATATTATATCCACTTCTTGTTGTGTATTTGGATAAGCTATTCAACTCCTAAATAAACTTATCCTTGGCTCCGTTCGAAATAACCATTGTTGTTATCTTTCTATTCAACTACCTCCTACCATCAATGTCTTATATACTTGTAAAAATTTCATCTTTCTATTTGTATATTCCTTCCTAATCCTTGTACAAAATATTTGAAACCCTATCACCATATTTATCTTGAAGTAATATCATCCATGGTTTCAAAATTGGAGCTAGATTGAATGGATTTTTATCACACAAAGTATCCATCCAAATAGAAATTTTTTCTTCAATTCCCACCACCCATATTAAACCTTTAATCAGTAGATCAACAAAAAAAATTAAACTATTTCATAGTGCAAAACCATTTGGTAGAGAGAATGTAGTAAATATTAATCTTGGGTCATTGGGCTCAACATACTTAAAAGAATTCTTGCCCATTGTCTTTGACTATATTTGTACAATCTCCATTTAATTTTCCCCTAAGAGCTAAGTTCACATCTGTAATAACTCTTAAAATAAGACCTCCCCTAGTTTTATCATCGTACATCTTGCTCCATTTCACCAAAGCAAATTTCTTTTTATCATGTAATCTTGACCACAAAAAAGACTATATAATATAGATTAAACTTTTTCTATCAATTTTGGCATAGTATACAAGGACATATAATATGTTGGAATGACCTATAAGACTGATTTAATTAGTTGCACTCTTCTTGCTAACGATAACCATCTACCTTTCCATGTTGGTACTTTATTTTGAAATTTAATTATAACTGGATTCCATAATTAAATCCTCATTCTACCCTCAAATAAAGGCATCCCTACATAAGTTGTTGGTAATTTTCCTCCATTTGAAGTAACTTGCATAATTTTAGTTGGGATGTTTAGGAAGTAGATTTTGGATTTTGACCAATTAACTTTATGCCCTAATTGTCTTTCGTATTCCTTATATAAGCTTTTTTTTTGGTAAGTTGGAAATATTATTTATAAGGGTTTTGACTGGGTCCCTACCCCAGATGTACAGAAACTTGACGTAGACGGGAATTCTTCATAACTACAAAATCCCTTTCTAGAAAGGATGGACCCACTAAAATTTTATCATTCCCGCGCAGGGGACCATCAACCAAAAAATCCCTTGTAGGGGATATTAGAGCCGGTAGAGTCAGACTGCAAGCCCACGCAGGGCTGAAAGAAATAGACAAAGCATTCATGGACCAAGGCAAAGCCTTTACTAACCAAATGACAAAAAATCCCAAACCATAAAAACCCATAGAGTCAAAAACCCACTTGCTGCCACCTGAATAGGGAATTCTGGACACCTGCAAAAAATTACAGTTTTGAAGTATATCAGGGATCGATTTCCAATACCTCCTCGCCTACATGCTCAATTTTTTGCTGGAGGGCCTATTTCAGAGCCGAGCTCGCACTTTCAAACGCTATGATGAAGCTTCACAGGAACATTCTTGTCAACCGATTTGAAATGCCAGAGGTCAGAGCCGAATCCCCACTGAGGTCGTCACCCTCCATGGGAGTGGGGGAATTTTGGCTTGACTCAGCCTTGGGTTTCTTGGTGTGGGACGATCATCAAACATGCGAGGAAGCCTCTGTAGTTCTCACCCTACGCTTGCCCATCGGAGTCCTTTTGCCAGTCGAAGGAGCAGGACTGGACGATGAGGCAAAGGTGATGGAAGGGGAAGGAGCAGCTTTGGGAGGGGAGGCGAAGGGCTTGGCTGGGGAAGCAAAAGGCTTGGGAGGGGAAATAAAGGGATTGGCCAAAGCAGAGGGCTTGGCTAGAGAGGCAACAACACCAGGGATGGTGGCAAAGTCAGTGGGAACCTCTTCACTGTTGAAGGGACTGGACAGAGAGTGGGCAGGGCTTTGGGGGGGAGGACAAGGGGGGTTCGACTGCAAGGGGGTCGCTACAATGGGGGGGTTGGATGTGACATGGTAGAAGATAATAGCGAAAAGACCCTGGTGGGTGGGAGGGGTGGATTTTTTATGGGCAGCATCCATAGAAAGGTGAATGGAGCAATGAAGAAACCCTAGGATGTTCATGGGCTTGTAACCTCTGATGTGGTTGACTAAAGCAAGGTGAAAATTGGCCATGGGTTTGTTGGGGTCATCACAGGCAAAATATTGCATGATAGGGATAGCAATAGTGGGGAAAGGATTAGGGAGGGTCTCTTTTATCAGGGCTACCCCATCCCATAGGAAACTCTGGTAGTTTGGGAACCCCTCCAACTTTGGTTCCCAACAGTGCTTGTCACGGTGGACCAGTCGACCCGATAGGGCCAGAGCCACAATATCTTCAATAAGCTGAGAAGTAACTTTGAATAAAATTTTCCTCACACAGACATGGCCATTCGACCATGTGCGAACAAAATCCACAGTAATGTCTTCCTCGACTCTGCAGAACTTGGATAGCAGGGTCATGAGCCTGCAACCTTGCAGATAAGCAGTGGAAAAAGATTCAAGCTGGAGAGTGCTTGGTTCGATGAAGGCCATGGTGGAGGGGTTTGGATAGGAGGCAAAATGTGGTGGAGGGGGGTTAGAAATTTGCCAGAGTAACAGCTTGTGGGGGATGTTGAAGAACAGTCGATGACCATGGATAAAAAGGATGAGGAAAGCAAAAGGGTCATGTTGAGGAGAGTGGAAGAAGGATAGGTGGATGACCAATTGCCAATCTAAGGATGACAAGGGTTAGGAGTGGATATTGGGATGATATTCACACAGGTGATGATGATGATATGGGTAGGCGAAGCAGACGTGGGCGAGGGAGGGAGAGCAAGCGAGGGAGCAGCCAAAATCTCTGTGGCAGGATTTAATGAAAAGCATTGGGATGTAGTAAGAGTGGATAGAAATTCTCACTCCTTATAATGATTAGGATGGGTGTCAACAAGTCAACCAATAATGATGTGGCATCGCGCCACACTCCGCAGGGAAAACCGACAAAGGAAGACTTGGAGAATCACTTGCATGACATTGGAAACAAATATTATTGGTTAGCATGGAAAAACCTTAGATGACTTGCCACTTGATTTAGAAAGTGCTAGCTGGAGAACATCTGGCAGGGGAGAATCATGCCACACCATTAATGGCATCTGGACAATGCCCAAGTTGGCAAGCCTATCAGTGAGCTCGTTTGCTTCCCTATACACATGGTTGGCTTCCACCTAGATGTGCTGACTCAACAATTCCTTGCATTCCTGGATCAAGGGCTTGATGTTCCATGAGGGATTCTTGTTAGAAGTGATGTAGCCAATGATGTTTAGAGAATCCCCTTCGATGTGGATTTTAAGGTGAGTGTTTTTTATCAGATAGAGGCCTCACCACAGTGCCCAAGCCTCAGCCACATTGTTGGTTTGGTGGTTAAGGTTCTCAACGAAATCCAAGACAATATCCCCAAGGTTAGAGGCCTTTAATAAGTTTTTTGATTAGAGAGGAAAACATGGGATTTTGAAAGGATCCTTAACCTTTTACAATGATACACATAATAGAAATAAAAATAGTAAGTGAATCAAGAGGATAACAACCCCAAGGTATAGGGGGATACAAAAAAAATCCACAAATAGGCAGAAGGAAGAAGAGACCTTCAACAAAAAGCAAGAGGGAGCACATTATCAACCAGGAACCAAAAGAGTCCAGAATTTAAAACCAGAACACACTAAGTTAAAAAGGTAGGAAAATCCTTCATCCAAATTTGAAGAGAATTTTGATTGACCCCCTGGTTGACCAACAAGTCAACTTCCTTATTTTCTTCTCTAAAGGTGTGCCTGAATTCAACACCTTCCAAATTCTCAATGCAACGATAAATATTTTCTATTAAATTTGTAATGGACCAGTGGGGGGAATGATTTCCTTTAGCAATATTAATGACATAAAGAGAGTCACCTTCAATCACCATCTTCTTTTCATTCAGCTTTTCCAGGAGCATGACCCCTTGATAAAGCACCCAAGCATAAGCAAAAAAAATAGACTGAACACCTAAGAAGTCAGCAAAGGCCAAAGGAATAACCCTTTGTCAATATTAATGATTCCTCCAACCCCTACAATACCTAGGTTACCCTTAGTCACCCCATAAAAGTTAAATTTTATCCAAACCTTAGGAGGAGGTTGTCACTTGACAAGATCTCTAGGATTGGGGGTGGGCAGACTACAAATACCTTCCAGATTTAGGATACCTAGCTGTCTGGTAAGCTTACCTTCGCTATGGGACCATTTATCATCTTTGATAGGGATTATGGAAACATTTTCTTTTAAGAAATTGAAAATTTTAGCTTCCACATGCAAGGGATCCTTTTTAACATTCCTAAAGGCTTTGTTGTTTCTTTCATTCCATATACCCCAAAGAAAATGAGGCAAACAAAAGACCAGCAAAAAAAATTGTAGTTAGTGTGATAAACCCTATGACCGACACATAGGGCTAAGCAATTTCCTTCCAAACATAATACCTCGTAATATCGGGAGCTACACTTGTCAATAGGGGAATAACACACAGCCATTTGGGTATCAACATGTGGGCATAGGGGGAATGGAGCCTTTTCGACCTCTACCAACACATAGGACATTCCCAACTACACCTTGTATCTATAGGGTGGACACAAGGAGAATGGAACCTGGGTCGACCTCTATCAACACCTAAAACTTTTACCAACTGTGCTACACAAGCAAATATAAATTTTTTGTGGTTAGTGTGATAAACCCCTACGACCAACACATAGGACTGAGTAGTCCTCTCCCAACCATGACCCCTCGTAAGGCCAAGAGCTACACCTATCAATAGGGGAATAACACATAGCCATTTAGCTATTAATAAGGCAGGCACAGAGGGAATGTAGCCTTATCGACCTCTACTAGCATATAGGACATTCCTAGATACACCTTGTATCTGTAGGGTAGACACAGGAGGAATGGAACCTTGGTCGGCCTCTACCAGCACCCAAGACTTTCACCTTTGGCATCATTTATCCTTGCCCTCCAAAAAGGATTGTATCTAGGGTTATGCGTAAGAGGTTGAACCTAAAATGTATTTATAAAAATTGGGTAAATAATTTTCAAAATCCATGAGAATAGTGTCCAAAATCATGTAGAAGACATGGTGAATTTCCTTTTTTTCCATCAAAAAATATAAAAATGTGGTGAATTTATAATAATATTTGAAATAGTATAATGGGTGGCATAATTAGGGTCACATTCTTAGGACATAGCAATAGAAAGTCTCCTTCCTCATGATTCGAACTGAGATCATGGAAACAATAACAACATACCATTAGAATTTTCTCGCAAATACACCAACAAAAAATTTAAGGATAGATGAATAAAAGCAACAATATTTTTTTAAAATATAATTTCGAAAAGATAACCTAGTGCTTAATAATAATATTTTATATATTTACTTGCATGAATTGATTTAAAATTTTATTTTTTGGATAAATCATCATAAATAATACAAATTATGCATCAATATAACTTATGGAGCAGTAGCAGAATTTTATAATAATTAATAATAAAAATCTTTCATACTTGCTTTACACTCAAATTCATCCACACAATTTATATCAAGCAAATTTGTATGTGTCAGGTTTCTTGATACACGTTGTTGTGGCTTTTGGATTTCAATATCAAAATACTAAATTTGGTTGTGAGAAGTTTTTTTATTATTATTTAGATTATTTTCTAGTAATTGAGATCCAGATTGAAAATACAACTATTGATATTATCATAGATTATTAAGCGAGTGTATTTCATTAATGCATTAATAATAGGGCTTTCAAATTTATTTTTTGTTTGTGGAAAACACCCCAATTGGGATGCCACTTTTGGGTAAGTCCCAAGGAGGCAGGGGTATCTATTCCACCAAAAATACCTAGGGCTCGCACCTAGCCTGCCCCCTTTGGCACACTCAAAGAGCATGCCTAAAACAACAAAAACACAAACAAACAAACAAACACAAAAAATATAAAAACAACAAAAAACACAAAAAAAAACAAAAAACAACAAAAAACACAAAAATAACAAAAAAAAACAAAAAAACAACAA
This sequence comes from Wollemia nobilis, assembly GCA_028583015.1. Classification (NCBI taxonomy): domain Eukaryota; kingdom Viridiplantae; phylum Streptophyta; class Pinopsida; order Araucariales; family Araucariaceae; genus Wollemia; species Wollemia nobilis. The sequence goes on along the minus strand of JAQPPZ010002729.1, from coordinate 775,802 downwards.
AAAACATACAAAAAAACAAAAACACAAAACAAAAAAAATATAAAAACATAAAAAAAACCAAAAAAAACACAAAAAATAAAATAGAACAAAAATAATACAAAACAACACACATAGAAAAACTAAAAAGAAGGAAAAAATAATAAACAACTTTGGCCTTTCTAGGCCAAAAGGCTATTCATGCAAGATTCAATAGAGGAAACATAAGAATGATCAATCTGAGCAAGGGAACTAAAATACCCTGACTAAACCAAAGAGAAGCAAAAACAAAGTAAAAAGGAACTAGGTACCTCTAGTACTAGAGCCATCTAGAGAAAGGATAGAAAGAAGAGCTTCCCTTATTTGTGAATCCCACCATCTGGGAGGGTGGTCATAGTAAGTAAGATCACCTTTGTCCAATGCCCAATTAGCTAAAGCATCAACACTCCTGTTCTGTTCTCTGACCACATGATTGTATTCAACTTTCAAAAATCCCATCTGGATTAATTGAATCTTCTCAACAATTATTTTTATTCTCCAATCAACCTTATGATTCTTAGGAGTCTTCAATAGATTAATCATGACTTGAGAGTCAAATTCAACCAACACCTTTTTCCATCTGACCTTAGCAGCCTCTCGAAGGCCTCTAAGGATACCATACCCCTCAACAAGGTTATTGGAAAGGATACCCAAATTCTTAGCAAAAGTGAAAACTAGGGAACCATCTGAAAGTCTACCAATTCCTCTTACACTAGCTTTTCCAGGGTTCCCCCTAGAGGCTCCATCGGTATTGACTTTTCCAAAATCCTTAGGAGGAGGCTACCAATTCCTTGTTCTATCCATATTTTGATTACTCACATTCCCTTTAAGTTGGTTGCCCTTAAAAGAGTTAATCTTCAATATTTGCATCACTTGATCCCATCTTTGGTGGGAGTTCTAGGGGTGTTTAAGGAGTTGTTGGACTGATTCAACTAAGTTGGCAATGGTATTTTTCCAGATATAGTGAATGTCCTTCCTTTCTTGATTGAAAATCTAGTTGTTTCTTTCCTTCCAGATATTCCAAGGTAGAATGGTAGAACCCATCCAAACTAGTTACCTAATAAAATGATCAACACCCTCCTGATTAGGCCAATCCCTCCAAAGTTGTTCAAAAGTAAAAAAATTGGACCACTGTAAGCCAAGTAAGATGGTCATTCTCCTCCATAGCTCAGAGGCTAAGGTACACTCAATAAAAATATGGTTGAGAGTTTCCACATTCTCTCCACACATTTCGCATCTAAATGGGCCATGAAAACCATGTTTCATAAGTTGCTCACCATAAGCACCGCATGCAATAAAAGCCATGTAAAGAACCTCACCTTAGGCTAGATATTTTGAGCCCACAACTGAGTAAATATATCATATGATTGGTTGGGATTATTATGGCATAAGGTCAAATAACCTTGAGCAATTGAATACTCACCCTTAGTAGTGTTGTTCCATCCAAAATAATCTTTATCATGGGACCAAGAGAGATATCATATGAAGGATGCTTTGGATATCTTTTCTTTGCCTTTCTAGCATTTGAATAGGCTAGTCCTCAATAGGGATCCAATATCTACCAACCTCTGAATTACCAGTATGGTATCGATAGTAATTAGCAACCTTTATCCAGTTAGCTCGATGAAGCTCCTCCATCCAAGGCCTCCAATCAAGAAACTGAGTTATCAAAGGTTGGTGACCATCCCAAGAATCTATCCAAAAATTTACCTGTTGACCATTATGAATGATCCAAAATAACTTTTGCTTAATCAAATCCTCACTAGTATTAAGAACTACTAAAATGGGAGAACCTTTGGTAGGCAATTGATAGTGAACAAGGTCTTCAGGACTTTTGTTCTCAACATATTTAGCATGAAGATTCTTGGCCCAAAGAGCATTGGGGTTATGCAAAATCCTCCAATATAGTTTAGCAACTAAAGCCTTATTGTTATTAATAGCATATTAGAATCCTAACCCCCCTTCATTCTTGGGAAGGCATAAAGTATCCCATTTCACCAAGGCCCATTTTCTTTTCTCCTTAGTACCACTCTAGAGGAACCGATGATTGATTTGATCTAATTCTCGAAGAACTACCTTTGGGATATTCAACACAGTAGAAACATAAATAGGTATAGCTTGAAGGACTAATTTTACCAAGGTAATTCTACCCCCAAATGAAAGCCACCTATTGGTCCACTTTCCAATTTTCTTCTTAACTCTATCCAACAACCAATTCTAATATTTTTTTATCTTTGAATATTGATAGGAATGCCTAAATAAGTGATCGAAAGGGAGGTCTTCTTATATCTTAATTTATCCAAGACCATGGATTCCTGTCTGGGAGAGCAATGAAAGAAAATGACTTTAGATTTATCTTCATTGATCAATTGCCTAGTAGCATTAGAAAAATAGCTAATGATTTGCTTAATTTTAGAAGCTTCCTTAATTGTAGCTTTACCTAATAGAGTAGAGTCATCAAAAAATTGAAGATGAGAAATAGGCCTAGCTCCATGAGCAATGGTAACTCCCTCAAGGGTTCTATTTTCTCTATTTTTGGTTATAGTCCTGCCCAAGCATTCAACAAGAATGATGAATAAATAAGGGGAGAGAGGGTCACCTTGCCTAATACCTCTAGAAGTAGGGAACAACTGAGAAGGCCTACCATTGATAAGAATAGAGTAGGACATCAAAGAGATACATCCCATAATCTAATCCATCCAATCTTGAGAGAAGCCAAATTGCCTTAAAACTTTGATAAGGAAGTGCCAATCCACTCTATCATAAGCTTTAGATAAGTCTAAATGAATGAACATAGATGGATATTTTTGCATTTCCATGGAATGGATGGCTTCTTGAGCAAGAACTATCTCATCCACTATTTGATGCCCTTCCACATAACCCCCTTGTTTAGGGGAAATAATCTTATGCAAAAGAGGCTTCAACCTTTCTACCATGATCTTTGTAATGATTTTGAGAAGAACATTACATAAAGCTATAGGTCTAAAAGTTGAGATATGATCTACCTCTTGAGATTTTGGGACAAGAGCTATATAAGTTTTATTGATAACCTTCAAAATTTCTTTGGCTTTCCTGGCTTCTTCCACCACCTCTAATAAATCAACATGAAGGATATCCCAAAACTCTTGATAGAACTCAATGGGAAAACCATCAAGACCTAGGGTTTTTCCTTTTTGCATTTTAAAAACCACCTATTGAAGCTCATTGATAGTAACTAGAGTAGTCAAAATAGAGTTCTCCTCAGAAGTGATAAGAGTAGGGATCACTTGAAGAATATTCTATTGAGAAGTCGAGTCAAGAGGTGCAACAACAAATATATTGGAAAAGTAATTGACAACAATAGAGTTCATGCCATCCCAAGTGTAGACAACATCTCCAGAATCAGATTTTAAGGAAGAAATAAAGTTGTGAGATCTTCGAGCTAGAAGAGATTTGTGGAAGAAATTTGTGTTTCGATCTCCTTCTTTGAGCCATTGGATCCTAGATTTTTGCTTCCATAAGAGTTCTTTTTTTCCCATTCCTCTAACTGAGTTGTGAGTCTAATTTCATCTGTACTTCTACTCTCTGTGAGGCCATCTAAATGGATTTTCTTATTCAAATTTTCAAGTTGAGCAATAACTTCATGTTTTTTTGTCGGACATCTCCAAACTCCTTCCAGTTCCAAATCTTGATTTTGGATTTAATGTATTGCAACCTTTTGGCAAAACAAAACATCTTAGTCCCATACCTTGGTTTACCTTCCTTCCACCATTGTTGCACTCGGGGTCTGAAGGAACTATCTCTAAGCCACATTAACTAAAATCAAAAAGGTGAGAAACTCACATTGGTTTTCCAAATTTCCACCATGACTGGCCAGTGATCCGAACCAACATTGTTAAGAGTCTTCACCTTAGGAATGTGACCATGGATTAAGAAATTGTCAGAGAACAAGAACCTATCCAATCTCTCCATGATACAAGCTAAGCCTTACCTTCTGTTAGACCAAGTCATAAGGCCATTATCTGGTTGGATGTCCACAAGATGAAGGTTTACAATATATTCACTCATGAGGTCAGTGCTTTTATCCAAATTTCTATTTCCCCCCATTTTCTCATCTAGAGAGAGGATGGTATTGAAATCTCCTCCGATCAAGATCCAAGCTTCAAGAAAATGAGAGATAATATAAGTTATATCCTTCCATTATCTTCTCTTTTCCTCCAAAGTAGTCGAAGCATAAATAATTATGCAAAGCATAATTTGGTTAGAATGTCTACTTTGAATAGCTATAGCCAAAAGACCCCAGCTACCAACCATATGGTGAATAACTACCTCTTTTGGGTCCCAAAGGCAAGCAATGCCACTAAAAGTCCCCTAGGAACTGAGGGAAGCAACTTTTCTAGTTGGCCAGATTTTACTAGCAATTGAATCCATTTCCTCTATTGACATCTTCGTTTCTTGAAGGAAAACAAGATGTGGATGGTTTGTCTGAATCATTCTTCTAATTTCATTTTGTTTTGAAAGACTCCCTTTGAGTCCTCTAATATTCCAAGTGATGATCTTCATTAATACCAGGGCTAAAAAAATTGGTAAGGGCATTAATATTACCTTCCTCTACAAGATTTTCACCTTCTTTTACCATATGATGTTGATTGGTCTTGCGACCTACCTTTTGGTTGGAATCCATATTTAGTTTTTTTCCTTGTTTCTTGACTTACCCCAATTGAATCTGGGATGGCTTCTAACCTCGAAGAATGCATGTACAAAGCCAAAGTGTTACTGGAAGGTTCAATAGAGTCTATCTTGGGACTTGTATTATTTGAAGTCTCAACATTTAAAATATTGTTTTTCTTGTGTATATTTCCTCCCTTTTTTCCTGTTGAAAACCTTTAATTTGTTGGTTTGTCTCTAAGTCCTTCCCTGCATCTTTAAATTGTGTTTCTAAGATTTTTGTCTCCATTATTTCCTCTTCCTCACCTGGGACATCATTTGTGGAAATAATTTCAAACATATTAGTTGATAACTTTGATTGATCCTTCATAACTAGTTTTTTTTAGTGTTCTTCTTCTTAGGCATTTGGAAACCTGCTAAGTTTGTATCCTCTTTCTTTTGATCTAGAATTTTATTTGGGTAGACACTAGCCAAATGACCATATTCATGGTAAATTCTACAATGAAAAGGAATGTTCTCATAGTCCACCACTTGCTCCCAAGTGTCCTCCCCAAATTGTAATGAGATATTTTTAGGTAGGGGTTTGTCAAAATCCATTAAAACACAAATTCGAGCATAAATAATATGTTCAAATTTTTTAGTACAATCAATAATCATCATAAAAGTTCCCAAAGAGTTTCCAATTGAAGAAAAAATAGTTAAATTCTAGAATTCAATTGGGAGGCCAAAGAGTCTAACCCACATAGGACCTATAGAAGGCATCTCTTCTTTGGCTTTAAATTTAGTATGCCAAGGCTTCATGAAAAGCCTCACCCTTCCAAAGAACTAAGGACCCCCTTGAAATATTTTCTCTCTATCTTCATTATTAGCAAATAAAATAAGAAAATAACCATTTGGATAAATAGATATTTGTAACTCACCTTTTGTTTTCTAGTTTTTTGTAGCCCAAACTTTGAAAGCAGATAGGCTCGAATGAAAACCCAAGAAATGATAAATTAGTCCTCTTTTTTTCAGATCTTCTATGCTAGTCTGAATGATGCCCATATCTAGCTTAACAATCAGAGTTCCATCAGCTGCCCTAAGACATCCCAACTCAGTTTTCCTAGGATCAATCTTAGGCATTCTCAGAGGTTTACGGGAAACCCTAAGATTAATGTTAGCATTAGGTTGAGGTTGTCCACCATGGAGGGCATCCCTAAAATTTATTTTTGGGGCCGAGTCTTTGAAATCCTTGCCCTTGAAAGGGGTTTCCATAGTGGATTTGTTTTGGGGGTGCTCCTTAGCACCGGATTCGCTTGAGATCTGAACCATTTTTTGATCAGCTGCTTGAAACTTGTTTTGAGATCTCTTTAATCCATGCCTTGGATGTCGAGAAAAGGTATGATTTTCACTTTTGTTTTGTGCAGCAAATTGGAAGTCATTGTCAATCAAGTTCGCAGCATGAAGATCTATTGAAAGATATATTTCTAACCCATCTTGGGTCCCCTGCAACATATCCCGCTAAAATCTTGAGCAAAAACCACAAAAATATTGGTCGCTAGGGCTCGAAGGCCCCGAAAAACAACCTCTGGAGCCGCTTGCACTCAACACAGATGAAACCCTCACATAGTCGCTCGCTTTCAAAAACCCTCTCACCATCCAAAAATAATTTTCACCAAGATTTCAAATATATTTGCATTTATAATGTTCCATTTGAATAGAACAAGAATGAAACTTCCTTCCATATAAAATCTAGCAAATCCCAACCATCAAATAATATTTAGAATGACTGAAAAGGAGTAATGTAGCTGGAAACTACGCTATATATTCCTTTAGTAATTTTCATGATATTGCAGTGTTCCTTTCAACTTTCAACTACTCAAATGAATCATTAACTACCTTTCTTGTCTGCTTATGTTTTATATACTACATGTTTTAAGGTATAAGCAAAACGCTCTAGAATTTCAATAGGCCTACTCAAGATGATGTTTAAATTCATAATTATTAAAGTATCCACACCTCAAATTTAAAGTAGTGCATCCACTACAAATTTAAAGGAAATAATAAGAATTTTAAATTATTTTTTTAACAAGTTTATTTACACTTTACCCTAGTTTGTATTGAGGTATTTAGAAAGAGAATCTAAGACCTTAACCATTATCATGTCCCACAAAAACTAAATAAATTCTTAACTTGCTATCATTTTAATTTGAACTAAGAATGTAAAAATATTCTAAAATATATAACAATTTTAATAATTATAAAATGATAAATAATGAAACTCATCAAAATAAAGCTACTATGAAGCATAATAGTAAACTAGGAGATTAGTTTCTCCTTGCTCAAGTTGATTGTTCAATCAATTTAAACTAAAACTCAAATAAAATTTTATACATTGTAGGTTTATTTTATTTTAGTTTTAGTTTAAATTGATATTGATCACTTGTTTCTCCTATATTGACATTGAATTAGAATTTACACAAACTATATAGTGATAATAAATAAATATTTTCATTGTCATTGTATTTTAATGATAAATGCAAGCACCTAAACTCTATGAAGAAGTTACATGAGTGTAGAAAACTTCACTTTGAAGTGAATGATGAATATAAATAATTAAGTTTAATGTCTTGTAATCTAAAATTAAAAATTGCTAGTTGATTGGAAAACAAGGCACCAAAGGGATCAAAACACACCATAGGAATATATTGATTGTATTTAGCCACAAATTCCTAAATGATGAAATTAAAAACAAATGTATAAGCATATCATGCCTCCCATCCTAATTTAATTATTTAGTAGAGAAAAATATTAAATTAAAAATATGTAGACATTGTTCATTTAAAATACAATTCCATATTGAAATAGTAGAGCTATGAGGCAAAGGTTCTTTCTTTGAACCATAAATCATTACAGGTTGGATGTACTAGAATGAAAATTATATAGATAAATAGAAAGGCTAATAAGATAATTAAATTTAGAATTCACAATGGTTTCTTTTTATAACCATAAACATGATTATTACGGTGAATAGTATACCCATCCTCTATTGACACATTTTACATTTGTAAGATTGTTTGTTCAATAAACTAATTTTTATCTATAACATTTCATAACATGAATTAAAAGAGCAACATAAAATTTAGGTATATGAGACATACAACATGACATAAGTACAAGTGCACAACTATCTCAAGACTTATTAGAACATTTTATAAATTTTAAAAAATAAATAACTCTTATTTAAATAAAAAGAAAGAAAAATAGTTGTACATATTATATGAAAAGAGAAATAACTATGTACACATCATATAAACAAGATTAGATATCTAATTTTCCTAATTCTATTACAAATCGTGATAGTCTTCATTTGTAGATATTTGTTTAAGATCAAGAATTTATTCCTAATGAACAACATTACAAGAAAATCAATGAATACAATCTCCTCACTATTATCAACCTAATATTAAATTCAACTCTCACTAATCCCTTGCTCTTCAACCCACACTGCTCTTAGATTTTGTTTAGTATTTGACTAGGTCATCATTTTGTTTAGTATTTTCCTAGGTCTTCATGTTATATGTAGACATTCAATTAAACCCTATACATATTTTATAATATTAGGCCTAGTGTATTGTCTATTTACATAAGAGGTTTGAAAGTGATTTAGCAAATTTACAACTTAGGGCAATATCTTATTCCAAGTGTCTTTATAAATGTAAATATAAAATAAAATATTAACATCTTTAAAGGATGTTTTTTATATACCATAATTTAATTTGATGTTTTTGGTTATTTAATTAAAAATATTTAATAGTAAAATATATTACCTTAGTTTTTTTAACTACATTATATCTTTTAAAAATTATTTATTTAATGTTTGAACATCATAAAATTTTAAATTATAATATATATAAAAATAAGACAATGATTTGCACTATTGATAATATAAACTTATAAAAACTATTATTTCAAACTCTAAAATGTAGAAAGACTAATGGATGAATTTAAATAATATTTAACCCTAAATATATAATGTTTTAAGAATGAATAATGCATTCAAAATAAATATTAATAACAAACAAATATTTTCAACAAGATTTGATGAAATTCATATGCATAAATAAGATAGTCAATATAATTTCGTACAAACATAATATAAAAATAAAAATTTCATCAAAGTTCAACAATATTTGTTATAATTGAAAATTTAATCCATATCACATGCTATTCACATAGACTCTTATACAAAACAATGCCATCTAAAAACTGAAAAATATTTTCTTAATTTTTAAAATTCTAATATATATAATGATTTGTACTATTGTTAATATAACCTTATAAAAGTAATTATTTCAAAATCTAAAATAATGGATGAATTTAAATAATATTAAACCTAAAATATATAATGTTTTAAGAATGAATAATGCATTTAAAATCTATATAAATAACAAACAAATATTTTCAAGATTTTTTAGGTTTTCAAGAAGTGGTTTCTACGATGCTTTGGCGGTGGCTCTGACCACCTCGGTACTGAGTAGCCACCACCTTGGTGGTCCTGTCTCTATTAAATGTCCTCTGGGCACACAACGACTTTGACCCCTATCGAAGCTCTTGAATTTAACAATGATGCAATGCAAGGAGCCGAGGAAATTCGTCCCGAAGGTGTTTCACGAGGTAACACTTATGTCCCTGATGTTGTCATTCCATTAGAGGATTTCAACAAGTCTTGTAGATGGCTAGAGGAGCATACTCTTATTGGATATTTTTTGGGATGTATTCCCAATGAATCGATAATTCGCAACTAGACTCAGCATTATTGGAATACGTATGGTATTGAGGTCGAAGGAATCTAGAATTTGACAAAAGGGTTTTTCTTGTTTCGTTTCCCTGACTTTGTGCATGCTCAAGCTATGTTGGACCATGGTCCTTGGTATGTCCGTAATTCCCTGCTAGTTTTCCAACCCTGGACCCAGGATTTCTTCGTCGAGGATGGTGCTTCCCTTGAGGTCCTTGTTTGGGTCAAACTTCTCGGTCTGTCGGCTGCCCTTTGGCATTTCTTGGAAACCATTGTTGCTCCATTAGGCCCCTTTGTCTGCATTGAGCATCCAAAATTCTTTGGTGTTCGCCCCTACTGAAGAGTGTATGAAAATTGATTTGTCCAAATACCTTAAGGACCAACTCACCATGAACATTGGTGAAACCTCATTTGTTCAGAAGCTAGTCCATATTAACATGTTGAACACCTGTTATCGCTGTCAGTTAGTAGCTCACAAAATTAAAGACTGCCCCTTAATGGGGAGGCATTTCAAGAATAACAAGGTTGCAGTTAACGTTCCAAACCCTGCGCCTGTGATGTCATCTCAGGCAACTCAAGGAGCTCAAGGAAAATGGAATAATGGTTCCTAGGAGTCTTGGATCATTGTTTCCAAGAAAAATTGCCCAGTTAAGCCATTTGTTAAGCCGACAAGGCAGGTGCATGGTCTTCCGTTGCATGCACAAAAAAAGTTGGACATGCAAATAGTAGTCCCAGAGAACCTCCAAGGACCTTCCGCTTCAATGGAGAATAGTGTGCTTAAACAGAAACTCCATGAGGTTGCAAGAGTGAGGTCTCGTAGTCCCACCTGTGACCCTACAGCGTAAAATCAAGACAAACAGCCGCTCACCATGTTTCTAGATGGTAATCATGATCGATTCCTCTCCAATCGCTACTCTTCACTTGGGGAGATAGGTGCTTCTAAGGATATCGACAAAGATATGTATCTGGATTATGATCAATGATTTTTTGTCCTGGAATATCAAAGGGCTGACGAACCCAGTCCACAAATATTTTGTCCGAAGTGAGATTGAAATTATTTCTCGCTAATACGACAGGTTTGATATCCTTTGTTTAAAAGAAGTCACAAATTTTTATTTTAATTTATAGTGTGCTTGTTCATTTATTTGGCATGGTAGCTAGTTTTTTTCCACTAATTATTCTTTAGGATGAGGAGGAGTTGTCACCCTCGTGGAACCTTCCTAGCAGTCTCATCTGGTCACATGGGGGTGGATCCCTCCAATCAGGCCGTGTGGACCCTTTTTGAGATTGATGGACATTCCTTCAAAATTGTCAATGTTTACACCTCCAATCATACCCTCGAGAGATGTGCTCTGTGGTGGTGGTTGGATTTGTCGTTACCGCCAACATTCTGGCTGCTTTGTGGTGACTTCAATATGATTGAGAAAACTAATGATAAATTTGGCCGACTCCCTATGCGGTGGTGCGTTGGGGAAAGAGAAACCTGGTTTTTTATGAAGAATAAATTGGTTCTGGTGGACCCCAATGCTTGTTCTTCTTCCAAGAATTTTTAGAACTCGCTTTGGTTTACTTGGTCCAATTTTTAAAGTGGAGATGATAGAATTTTGAAAATACTTGACATAGCAATTCTTACTGATCATTTCGGATTTAGTTTTTAGAATATTATATAGTTCTCCCCTCTGGTGATGGTAATTCCATGCACCACTATGTCAGATCATGTGCCCATTATCTTCAACATTTCCTCCAACCAGTAGTCGATCAAAAAGTTCCACTCACAGTTTTTTATGAATATTTCTTTCTTGCAACATCCGACCTCGAAAGCACATATTATTTGAGCTTATAACCTAGTTCCTTTCCCTACCGAGACCACAGGTTTGATTGAATGGTGGAGTGGTGCCATTGCTCGCACAACTACCATTCTCAGAGCTCTTGGAATCAAGCTTGCTCAACTACGTGAGCAGTTCAACTTGGCTCTGAAGAATGAACTTGCCAAAGCTTCAGTTTGTCTTGATGCCTCCCCCCTAAGTATCTCTCTGCAATAGCATGTTGCAGCTCTTAGGCATGAGCTTAAAAAGTCTAAGCTTTATGAGGATAGAGGTGTCCAAATTAGAGCTCGAATGCATTGGTTGAAATTTGGAGGTAAGGTCTCAAAAAAAATCTTTCAATGCCTTCGATCGCCCAGACAAGCGGTTCAATTCAAAGTCATTATGCACAATGGTGACCAGCTTATAGAGTTATCTGGCATTGCCAAAGTGTTTATTAACCACTACCAGCAAGTTTTTATTGCTCGACCTCTCTCTCCTTAGAGACAACAATCTATTGATGAATTTTGCTTGGTTGTGCCAGAGAAACTATCAAACTCATAGAAAGATGAGTGTGAAAGACCTCTTTCTTTAGAGGACTCAGTTGATTCTTTGTCCTACATGGCTAACAATAAATCACTAGGGCTGGATGATTTTCCTTGTGAATTCTATAAAGCATTATCTATGTGTCTATTAATAAGTCGTGGCTACTAGCTCCTTAGGCTCTATTATTAATAAAGACAACATCAAGTTCATCCCCAAACCTAGAGATCCTGAGGTTATCACAAATTGAATATCTATTACGTTGTTGAATGTAAGCTACAAAATTATTTCTAAGGCCCTTGCTCTTTGGCTTCGAGATTTGCTTCCTCTCATTGTGAGACCTGAGCAAATAGGGTTTATTCATAATAGGTATATTCTTGATAATGTCATTAAAGTCTGGGAAGGCATGGAATGGGCTAGGGAGTCTCAATAAGAGGCCCTATTTATCAAACTTGACTTTGAGAAAGCATATGATAGAATTGAATGGAATTTCATTCTATCAATGCTTAAAGCCCTTGGGTTTGGTCCTTGCTTTGTTAATTATGTGCAAATGTTGTTCAAACATGCCTCTGCGGTCCTCACACTGAATGGAGTTCAATCTAAGAGTATAGGCCTTTTTTGGTCAGTAATACAGGGGTGTCCTCTTACCCCCTCTCTTTATGAGCTTTTTGTTGAAGCTTTTGGTTATCTTCTTACCAACAAAGCTTCACAAGGGCTTGTTAAAGGAATATCTCTCCCAAGAAATAAAGGGCAACTCATCAATGGTCATTTTGCTGATGATTCATTCTTAACCATCCTTGAAGATAGGCAATCCGTTACACAGGCTATTTTTTTCTTGGATTCTTTTTGCATGGCTTCTGGTTCCAGCATTCAGTGGAGGAAAATGTCGTGTTATAGATAATCCTCCAGACCTATGCCAAGTTGGCTTGAGCATTATCAGTGGAAATATATTCAACTAGGGGAGATTTTTAACTTTTTGGGCATCCCCTTTGCATTCCAAAGAACTCCCTCTCAGCTCTGGGAATATGTTGTGCAAAAAGTGGAGCAAAAACTCAATTACTGGGTCACCAAAAAGCTTTCCCTCGCAGGAAAATTCCAAATTTGCTCCAAAGTTCTTGCCACTATGCATGTTTATTATTCTTCTTGTTGGGTTCCCTCTCAAACTTGTTATAAGAAGTTATAAAATCTTCTTCGAGATTTCCTTTGGATTAATTCTTCTCAAAAGAATTGCTTTCACAGAGTTGCATGGGAATTTTGTTGTCTCCCTAAGAGCTCAGGAGATATGGGGTTGTTAAACTACCATCGCCAAGGTCTAGCTATGAGCGCTAAGTGGATTATACGAGCTCATAAAGGCTCTTAAGCTTGAAAAGTTCTAATTCGACATTGTGTTGCTATAGGGTTACCATTTGGAAAAAAAATTTGGAAGGGAATGGATTTGTCATCCCTCCTTGTGGCCCTTGTTCCTATTAAAACCTATGGGTCATTCATGATTCAGAGTATTTTGTGGGCCTGGGAGGCTATAAATCCTTGGCTATTTTGAATATCTTGTGGTCCCCTGCTATTTAGTTTCAAGTTCAACCACTAGCCAAGGTGCAATGGATTCATGCCAAAAAAATCTATAAGAAGGGAGTTGTGTCCATTTTTAGATTTTTTTTGCAGACAGAGCAAAGGTTGGATCCCATGGGAACTTTTTAAGCAGAGGTATGCCTTAAAGCCTGAAGATAAAGACACTTATGATACTGTCACCAGTTGTACTCCATTTTCCCTCTGGCCGAAGCTTGGACAGGTTGTCCAACGACCTTGGTGGAAAGAATGGAAATGGTTTAAAAATGTGCCTCTGTTCAACTATGTGACTAAGCTCGACTATAGTTGGCTTTCGCCTAATCTACCAATGGTACCAAAGCTCAATGAGTGTTGGGATATTTTCTCCTCCAAATCTAGATGGCGTGCAAGATTTCAGATTATGTGGGCCAGTTATATTGATCCCAAGCAGGCTTTCTTTACCTGGAGTATGTTATTTCATGGTCTCTCATTGGGCCAAAGGCTCCGACACTTGGGGGTTGATAATCCCACATGTCCTTTCTGTTGGGAGAATGAGTCCACCATTCATCTTTTTTGGGATTGCAAAAAAACTAAAATGGCATGGGGGTAGATGGAATCTTTTTTCAGGTCGTTCTTGTCTTATCCTCTATCGTGGCTTCATAATTTGTTGGGAAATCCCCTTGATTTTTCTTAGTCTTTGTTAGAGTTTTGGAACATATTTCGAATTAACATTTTGTTTCACCTTTGGAAATCTAGAAATGAGATAGTTTTTACAGATAAAACTCCCTCTGTAATTTTTTCTCTTTCAGATAAGCTTATGGTCTTCCATGATGCTTGGTTAGATTCAAGTTCAAGTCTGTCAAAGTAGCAATGGAGATCAAGCACTTGCAGGAGCTAATTGATTACTAGGGTAATGCCCTGTGTGCTATAAGCATAGTTCCCCTAGATCCTAAATAGAGAAACTGTTCCAGGTCTTGGCATCACCATCGCCCACCCCCAAAGAGGCAGGATCGATCAACCTCTAAGGCTCATGCTTAGCCGCTTGGAAGGAGCAGGCCTTGGTCACCAGCCCTAACATTTCTCAGCAGTCTAATGCATGGGGAGCTCACCCACATTCTCCTCATCAAAGTGATACTTGGAGGTTCCACCCACCCTCTCCAAGCCAATATGATGGTAAGAACGATGGCAATGATGCGGGCTGTAACAGCTGGAGCACGGGTATTGATGATGGTTCAAATGTGAATATAGGATGGATTTTTCCCACTCAACCTGTAGTTAATAAGGTTTATGACACGCATCCATGTCCATTCTGGAGCACTTCACCTCCCAGTAAGGTCTGGCACCACACTAACGAAGCCTAGGTGATAGATTCTCTAGCTAAGGGGGTGCAGAATGATTAAGGGATGTTGTTTTGATTCGCTCTCTATTTTTTATTAATGTGTTTTGATTTAATGCTTTAGGCATTCCCGCCAGTTGGTGGTTGTTTAGTGATGGTACTTTGAACTTTGTCTTGGTTGTTATGTAGTCGATTGATTTGCATATGGGACGTGACGTGTCCGTCCGCCCACCCTTTTGTATGATTAGCCCTTTATTCTTAATATAGTGCCTTTTCATTCAAAAATAATAATAAATATAATATATATATATATATACTAAAACTTCCCTCTCAAGCTGAGGCAGTTTTGAGAAAATGGTAAGTGCCGGTGTATGCCCTCCCAAACTAAGGGCCCTTAAATAGAGTCCTCGAAATGGTAAGTGCCCCGCTCAAGGAACCCTCCCATCCCAAAATGGTAAGTGCCCCTCTCAAACTTACCTTTAACCCAAGTTACCTTTCTTTCACGATTTCTTTCAAGACACCTTTCAAAACTTTCAAAACTAAAAAGTCAAAACGAAAACACCCAAGACTCTCCATAGTCTCCCCGTATAACCATTCTTGCTATCATAGAAAAACGATATCCTATGATAGAGCTCGGAATAGAACTATCTCAACTTTGCCAATCTGACCCTTCCCTATTGCATGACATCTGGATGAGTGGATCTTCAGCTGGGGGATTCGGATCACCCCAATTGGTTGTTTCCTTACTTCACAACTCGCCATAAGTAACCTTCGAACGATACTTGGCCTGGAAGAGTTACCTCGTGTACAAAATACTCAGTTAAGTTTTGGGCCTCAAAATCCACTCATCCAGATGTCATGCAATAGGGAAGGGTCAGATTGGCAAAGTTGAGATAGTTCTATTCCGAGCTCTATCATAGGATATCGTTTTTCTATGATAGCAAGAATGGTTATACGGGGAGACTATGGAGAGTCTTGGGTGTTTTCGTTTTGACTTTTTAGTTTTGAAAGTTTTGAAAGGTGTCTTGAAAGAAATCGTGAAAGAAAGGTAACTTGGGTTAAAGGTCAGTTTGATAGGGGCACTTACCATTTTGGGATGGGAGGGTTCCTTGAGCGTGGCACTTACCATTTCGAGGACTCTATTTAAGGGCCCTTAGTTTGGGAGGGCATACACCGGCACTTACCATTTTCTCAAAACTGCCTCAGCTTGAGAGGGAAGTTTTAGAGGGAAAGGCATACACCGGCGAAGACTTTCCTCTCTGTATACGTCTTTATTCTGTACATGATGGGTTTAATAAATATATGGGGCGATACCGCTTTTCTCTCCCCTTGATAGTAATAGGGCATTCTAAACCAAGACTTTTGTTAATAGGAGAGTCTGATCTCCTCATCTATGCCATTAGTAGTAATGGGGGATTCTAAAATAAGACTTTTGTTATAGTATAGGTCTCTAAACACCCCCCTTTACCTCTTATGGATCATTTGAACGGAGGGAGGTGTGATACCAATCCACTCGTCAGAATTTTGTATATGACCTTACTCGAGAGGAAAGCTCTCCTACTAATTAAGGTGCATAAATGCCTGGGGAGATAGAGGCTCTCTATCTATAATCCAAAAATCCAACTTCATCTAGCCCTCTATTTTAAAAGGGCGCCCCCTCTATTTTAAAAGGGTCATCCCTTAAAGTTTAAAGCTCTCCAACCCGGTTTAAAGAGTTATTTTAAAAGGTCGATCTCCTTTAATAGCCATACTTGGCACCCTCCCCCGGCTTTATCGGTAAGCGAGTGAGTACATAAAGTATCTCCTTACCCGAGTATTGCTTTATATATATATATATATATATTCAACAAGATTTGATAAAATTCACATCATAGATAAGACAATCAATAATATTCGTAAAAATATATTCTAAAAATAAAAATCTAAGTTCAATAATATTTGTTATAATAATTAGAAATTTAACCTATATCATATGCTACTCATATAAACTCTTGAAAATACCAAATATTTTCAACAGTTGATGGGATTATTAAAAATACCAAATATTTTCAATAGTTGATGGAATTATCTTGTACAACTGAAGAACTCATCCATATACAAAACAATGTATATGTGAAAATATTTTCTCACTTTTTAAAATTCTAAAAATTATATTAATAAAAGATAATTATTTGTACTATTGTTAATATAAACTTATAAAAGCTATTATTTCAAACTCTAAAATGTAGAAAGACTAAGATTCTCAAGTTGGATTCTATTTCCACTGATATGTTTAAGGACAAAAAAGGTCTCATTGATTTCTTCAAGATGTTCTACGGAGTTGATGAGGAGGTTACCAAAGCCTTCATGACTACTTGGGACAAAGGCATCGTTACCATCCATGACGTCCAGTTCCATATTTCCTTGGAGCTACTGGCGGACCTGACGGGACAAGATCTGGACGGAAAGGTGATCAGAAGAAATAAGCACAACTTGGAGGCAGAGCTGACGCACTTTGAAAAGAATTCACCCATCCACAAGAGGGTCAAAAAAGGTTTGTTTCGTCACCACCTGTCAACGCCCTGGAAAGAAATTTTAAAACCTATCATGCAATATCTTACTTCTGATAACCCTGAGTCCCAACTCTGTTGTTACCATTTAGTCTTTGTAAATCATTTTTAGGATTCCAAAATGATGAACATTCCTGTTGTCTTATTTTGGTCCATGGACTATACTATTACCTCCACTCGTTCTAAGAAAGAAGAGGCTAAACCCTGTCATCAAGGTCTTTTTAAAGTCCTGTACAAGTTCCTCCTTCTGAATTTCCCAAAAGGTAATATCTCTACCCCTGAGTCTGAGGAAGAAAACTCTTCCTCAACCCCAAGTCTGAAAGCTACCAGATCTAAAATAAAATACAAGAATGATAAATCCCTTTCTGAGTTCACTGCTAGAAAAAAGGTCAAATTTGAAATGACCCCTGTCCGTAGTTCCCAAAGGCTGAAACACAAAGAAATTGCCAAAACTCCTTTATCCACTTCTGTTAAAACTCTGAAGGAAATGTCCAACTCTCCTGACCTTGTCGAAAGGTACCTACACAAATTGGTTGTCCATGCAACATCTGCCACCATTGACCATCTTGAGACTACTCACTTGGCCATCGGGAAGGCGATTTCAACACTCAAAGAACAATGCCATGCACTAAGTCTTTTGTTCTTCTGTGATAATTTTGAAAACGTTCCAGTTATGTCAGGTGTTGAGGTATCCTTAGATACCAATATTGACGTCAAAGATGTTGTCAATGATGAAGATATTATGGAGATTTCTAAGGAAGCTTGCACCACTGTTCAAAAGGACAACACTAAGGAAGTTCCAAAAATGGATGCGAAAGATACCATCTTGGAAGGTGTCACTTCGTCTCTCATGCAGATGGACCTCCCCCTCAATGATTGACTTCTCCTCTAGCTTCGGGTTCCTGCATGGCGAAGGATTGTTCCTTTTTGGGCTCTGCTAGTTTTTTGCCTGTTTCTCTTTGTTCCTTTTTGTTAGAGGTTGCAACCTTGTCTCTGATGGCTTTCACCTGCTTCTTTTTGTTCCTTTTAGTTTGAGGATGTAGCTCTTGGTTCTTGCAAGAAGCTCTGTGTTTCCCTTTCCTTTATGTTCCTTTGTTGTACAAGGCGTTGGGGTGCCTTTCAAATGCCCCATTTTCAATAAAATTAATTTACCAAAAAAAAATTAAATAATATTTAACCCTAAATATATAATGATTTAAGAATGAAAAATGTATTCAAAATAAATATTAATAACAAATCTAAAATGTAGAAATACTAATGAATGAATTTAAATAATATTTAATCCTAAATATATAATGATTTAACAATGAATAATGTATTCAAAATAAAAATTAATAATAAATCTAAAATGTAGAAAGACTAATGGATGAATTTAAATAATATTTAACTTTAAATATATAATGTTTTAAGAATGAATAATGCATTCAAAATAAATATTAATAACAAATCTAAAATATAGAAAGACTAATGGATGAATTTAAATAATATTTAACCTTAAATATAATGTTTTAAGAATGAATAATACATTCAAAATAAATATTAATAACAAATCTAAAATGTAGAAAGACTAATGGATGAATATTTAACCCAAAATATATAATATTTTAATAATGAATAATGCATTCAAAATAAATATTAATAATAAATAAATGTTTTCATCAAGATTTGATTTGATAACATTCACAGCATAGACAATTAATAAAATTCACAACAATATATTCTAAAGATAAAAATTACATCTAAGTTCAACAATTGAAAATTTAACACATATCACGAGTATGCTACTCACATAGACTCTTAGAAATACCAAATATTTTTAACAGCTAATGAAACAATGTTACTAAGAAACAAAGGCATGTTGAGAGGGTCACAATTCTATTTAGAATTGTAGATGATGACCTAACCTTTCTACAGTAGGAAGAAAATAAATAAGGAATGGGAAAAGGTGATGGCAGCAAGGAATGAAGGGATATGGGCATATTTAAGAAATGTAAATGCGTACATCACATCTAAACAAACCCAAAACAAATAAGGAGTATGGCCCGCCCCAAAACATCTTACAATGGTAAGTTGGAACTATAGAGGTTACCCTTGGAGAAGAGGACCCGGCTTAGGACCCATTGCTAGAGATAGAGATATAATCATTCTCACAAAAAAAAACATGAGCACGATGGATGTAAAACTCTAGACTTTGTGGGATACAAGAAAATATCAATATGGAATAAAGTAGTAAAAAATGGCAAGGTGTAAGGGGTATTATGATTTTAATAAAAGAGGAGTGGGATAGGGTCATTAAAATTGAAAAACAAGATGAAAACAAATAGTACATTCGGATAAAGATCCTAGAAAATAAGTCAGTTATTAGCATAGCATCATGTTATTTTGCTCCCAAGAATTCTAAATTCTATAAGAAACGTGACCTTAACAAAGAAGACCCATACTCCTCCCTAAAAAGAGACGTTTTAACATACAATAAGTTGGGGAATATTATATTAATTGGAGGCTTCAATTCAAGGAAAAAAAATAAGCGATCTAACATTCTAGTAGGTAATGAAGATATTGAGATTAATCCTATTTGGATGCCAGAAGAGGAAAATCAGCAGTGGACCAAGACTTCAGAATATGAGTATGGGGCTATCACATAATATGGAGAAGAGTTGTTAGGTCTTTGCAACATACACAACTTGGTTATTTGCAATGGGATAAAAAGTTGAAATAAATCAGGAAAGTGTACATGCAAAACATATAAGGGATAAAGTGTAATAGACTATGTAATATGCTCACAAAATTGCATACCAAAAATAGAGAAGCTAGGAGTGGAAAATTCCCCAGTGGAACTTAAGTTAGATCACAAACCAATTGTTATGAAACTTTAAAAGCAAGTAGATAAGCCAAGGGAAAAACACATGCAAGGCAACCAAAACAAACTTCCCCACAAGGAAAACATTCTCTTAACAGAATAAAATCGATAAAGTTTCAAGGCAGCATTGAATAACAAGTTATACGAAAGGGAAATAAAGGGACTACCTCACAGTAACAAATATTATAATAAAAATGAATGGTTAATGCACGTTATCCAAGAAGCTCTAAACAAATACAAGAGAGCTAAACCTAGAAAGAAAGAAAGAAATAGCTTCCCAACCAACCCGTGGTTTGATGAAGATTACAAGGAAGCACGAATATTACTAAAGGAACCAATGGGTAAAACAATAGCAAATAAAAAAGTATATGAGAAATTAGTAAGGGCAAAAAAAGAAGAATACACTAGAACAATGAGGAAAGAACTAATTTACTTAGGGAAGCATGAACCAAAGAAATTTTGGAAGGAACTAAGTCTGAAAAAGATGCAAACTAAAAATAACATAATAACTAGTCAATGGGTGGAGTATTAAAAATAATTGTATGAGCGTAGTAACAAGCAGGAGACACCCCTACTATCATTGTCAAGAAAAAAAAATCACAAATGAATACATTATTCAAGGGATAAAAAAGTTAGCAACTAGTAAAGCCCATGACATAGACAATCTTTAGGCAGAGCATATAAAATTGGGGGTATATATTCTTGCACCGCAAATCAAAGATATTTTCAATGAGGTCATACAAAATGGCTTCCCTACAGAATGGGCAACTAGATTGACCATTCCTTTGTTTATAAGTGGAGATGTAAATAATACCTTAAACTATCGAACTATCATGATCAACCCTCTCTTTGCAAAGCTATTTGGGAGTATGATAGAGCGTAATATCAACAAATGGGTGAAATAAATGGGTTTTACGTCCAAGCACTCAACTATTGATCATTGTATCACGCTTAGACACATAGTGGAAAAAATATGGGATAAAAAAGAGGAGGTTTTTTGTTGTTTTATAGACCTCAAAAAGGCATTTAACACATTGCCAAGGAAAAAAATATGGAACGAAATGGAAGAGCTAGAGGTTCCAATTCATTATAGGGCAGTAGTTCACAAATTATATGAGCATGTAAAGACTAGAATAAAAACACAGGAAGGGTTATCTAAATGTTTTAGGAGTGGCATAGGTGTCAAACAAGGTTATCCTCTATCTCCAACATCATTTGGGTTGTAAATTGACAAGTTAGAAGAATGGATAAACAAATTTGGGGGAGAGGATGTGCACTTAGCCAAATATGTGGTAAAACTCCTCATGTGTGTAGATGATGTAATTCTTGTGGTCGAAATAGCTAAAGATCTAGAAGATCACCTTCGGGCTCTAGAACTCTTTTGTAAGGAAGTTGGGATGTAGGTGAACACAAGCAAAATAAAAATCATGATTTTTTCAGCAAAAAAGAAGCATCTCAAATTTTAGTTTGTAGGAGAACCTCTTGAGGTAGTGGTAGAATACAAATACCTAGACATAGAGTTTCATGACAAGCTCAATTGAAATACATGTAGGATGAAAAGAACTCTAAGTGGTTGGCGAGCGCTATATGTACTTCAAAATCAGTGTAGGAATGTCGAATTGTGGGATTGGAATACCACCAAGGTCTTATTTGGTCTACTTGTCACACCAATTATGTTGTATGGTTGTGAGGTGTGGGACAGTGGCACGATAAATACAAATTGAAGGTAAAGAGAAAGGATTCAAAAATGTCTAATTATAAATTTTCCTAGAATTAAGGCCACGGTCCCTTATGAAATTGTTCTAGGTGAAACTAGAATATTCCCTTTAGAGGTAATTGCTATGACCAAGTTATTATGTTACTTGAAAAAAACAAAAAATGTGAAAAACAATAGATGGCTTTGGGTAATTAGGTACAAAGAGCTGCATAGGAAGAAGAACACATAGATGAAACAAAATCATAAATGGATGAAACGTTGGAAAATCAACATAAATGAATGCCCAAATTTCAATAAAGATATAAAAACTATGTGAACGATAAGTTTAGAAGTGGAATGTGGAAAAATGCAATCAAGAAAAGACAAGGTTATATTGCAAAGTTTAACCCAATGTATGACCACAAGGAAAAATCATATATAGGCATTGAAATCAAGAGGAGGTAAAAAACACTCATTGCTTAGATAAGGACTAGCTCTCATTGGCTTAGATGTGAAATAGGGAGATGGACAACACCCAAGGAACAATGGGAAGAAATGTGATGTACTTTATGCAACACAAGGGCAATAGAGACATAGGAACATTTCATCTATGAATGCCCGAGTTTTTCGGACATCCGTGGCAAATACAAAGAAACACTTGGAAAAGGGTCTATGATAGAGTTATTGAAGACAGTAAAATTTAAAAATTTGGAAAGTTTCTAACCCAAATCAGCAAGAGAAGGAACAACCTTCTCAAGGATAATAATGGTCATATAATTTGAATAATCGTGCTTCCATATTTGGGGGTCCCATAGGCCATGTTTGGGTCTTATGGACGTAATTAAAATATTTTATTTCATTCATTTCATTTCTTGTACAATCGTAGAACTCAGCCAAAAATAAAACAATGTCATCTAAAAACTGAAACTTGGCCTGGCGCGCACTCAGTGGAGTCAGGAAACAACCTACTACCTTTACCCCAAACAAGCTTTGCCTCCAAGGTTTGAACCTAGGTTTCCTATTGGTAAGGGCTAGAACTTACCAATCCACCCAGCCTTAGGACTAATATAAATTGTTATGGATGATTATTAAATATCATTACTTTATTAAGAACTTTTAGGTTAGGATTGAAATTTCATGACGGTATATATATTACATAGGGGAGTTGGTTACAATCATACTATTTTTAGTAACTAACAAACGTAGGGTTCAAACCACAGGGGCTATTCCCAACAAGCCTATTCCATCTTGTTGTTGTTAACCCGAGGTGAGAGGGAGACCATCAATCACTCAAGATTCATACCATCATCATCGGTTTGGCACGCACTTAGATGATTCAGAGCAGACTATTACCTTTGCAAATTGGTACCCCCAAGGTTTGAACTCAGATCTCTTCTTGGTAAGTGCATGGCCAGACAAGTAATTACCAATCCACCTAGCCCTTGAAAGCTTTGTGATGGCATTTAAATCCAGTCTCATGGAAAATTGAAATATGAAGCTGATGTAATGTCACAATTTTTGAGTTTTATATCCACTTTTCTCATCATTTGGGCAAAGAATGTGGATAGTTAAACTTGGTAAAAAATTAACTCAAATTTTTGAGTTTTACAACCATTTTATGAACTCTTTCAATGTTGATGGAGCTATACAATATAATTTCATATTTTTTTAAAAATAACCCCAAATGGTGTGAGCAAATGAACAATGAAGAAGTAAATGGTTTGATGTTTTTAAATGCTTCTCACACAAGGCACATCTAAAGCGTCAACATGATATCATTTTTTCAATTGGTTATATAAGATTGAAACGGGCTCCACTCGTATTACATCATCACTACATAGTGGTATTATAACAAAGCTTGGATATTATCCATGTATCGCTTGGCAAGACTCGAACCTTGGTCTCCCCCTTGAATGTTGATAAATTTAACCGGTTGAGCTAATGCCACTTGATTGACATGATATCATTTTCATCATCAACACTTTATATTTTTATTAGTGGGTTTAGCCCCGCTTCTTGTTAACACCTGCGATATTTTTATTTGGCTTCCCAAATCAATATCCTTTTGAGTTTCTTTTTCTCTTTCTTCCTACTTTGATGGCCTTCCTCTCCTTCCATCTCACCAACACTCTCATCTTCATCAATATTTTCTATTTTTTCATATTGTTCATAATTAGGCTTAGCTTCTACCGATTTATGTTGCCCTAAAGAATCAAAAGTGCAAGGAATAGCCTCATTAACATTTTATTCTTTATGTTGCCCTGAAAACTCTAAACTGCATAGATGGTCCTCCATAGTCATTACTTTCTTATGTTGGTCTGGAAACCCTAAATTTCCTTGGATATCCTCCATAATATTTTCTTTATTGTACTGCTCTTAAAACCCTAAAGTGCAAGGAATACACTCCATACTACTTTCATTTTTATAGTAAGGAGAAGATTTTATGTTACTTGAGGAAAATAAAGGTGATTTACCTAGATTAAGTTTAACCTCCTTCACCTCATTTGCTTTAAAATTTGCCTTCCCCTTTTCCTTTGCATATTTAGCTCCTATATTTGAACTTGTGCATTGTACTTTCTCATCCCTCATATCATTTTTTTCTTCTAATGGTTGATTCGAGTGAACTGAAATGGCCTTTGTCATTTGATGATGTAGAGAGGTTTTTCTTGCCACTTTCTTAGGAGTGGAAAATCCTTGATTTGACCTAGCTTATCCTATTATATGATCTCTTTGTTTCAAATGTTAGGCTATAGTTGTATAGCATAGTTTTTTATTTCATTATTTTCTATTCACACGTAATGGTTTATCTATCTACTAGATGCCATGGTGTTATAATAGTTTATTGAGTGCCTAAGTTAGACTATGCTTAGATTAGATGATCAAATATTTTTTGTTTGATTATTTATAGTTTCATTTTGTTACAAGTTATTTTAAGTCTCATTCATTTGTGTAAAACCATCATTTCTGAATGAAATAGTTGATTGTTTTACTACATTAGTATCATATCGTTTGGTCTATAGCTTTTGAATTAATTTCAGTCCCTGCAACCATTTGGTGTGTGCTCATATTAACGAGCCTGCAACTGGATAGAGGAGGCATCGCATTCGCAGTTGATGAACACATTGAAGGTGTCATCCTAATACTATGATCAGTCTCAGTGAAAATAAATTATTGTTAAAAAAAGCCAAAGAGGCCTTATACGTTGTCCCTATTTGGAAGTTTTCCCAATTTCTTTGAGAATAGAAAAAATTAAAATAAAAAATAAAAAGGGTACAAAGGCCCGTTTGGCCTCCCCCACAGCACTCAAGCTGTAGCTAGTCGCAGCCACATAGTTAAAGGCCATACTCCAACCAGAGCACGTCACACCACAACGCAGGTTGCTTAGCAGTTTGGCTACCAATGCATAGCTACGCAGTTGCACAACCTGCAACCCACCGTGAACAAATCAAAAGGCCACAGCTCTCGCAGATCCATGACCAGGATAGGCTATGCAGTCATAGATAGCATAGGTTGTAGCCCTATCCTCGCTGCTCACCCAGATCGCTCGGAGGAAAATCAACATCACACAAGCTAAAAAAAAATTATCGAAGGTCCAATTGCCTTCTTCGATCGTAGCTTAGGCCAGATCTACCAGATTGGAGCACTTGATCGTAGATTTAAAAAAAATCTTGTAGACCTCCTCCCTACCAACAGTGACGTGCAGACGAAATTTGCATAGTAGCAGAGCAGCGTCGACCAGATGCAAAAAATAAAAAATAAAAAATAAACTCTTAGGTTTATTTCAACTCCCCGACCAATCATAGTTCTCAACGTTCCATTCAGCCTGCAAGCGCCACGTGGCTAGGGTTGAGAGGGTTTGGCATGCGCGGAGTTGACTGTTTAAATATAACATTGGTTTTTATAATACTCGACAAGTTGGTAAGCCCATTCGGTTTGCCCAAGGGAGATATGGCCTTTGTATTGGCAAAGCTCAAATATCGATGGTGGTTTTTTAACAAAGGCATGTTTTTTTGTTGTTTGCTATTTTGGGAATAATCCCACATTCATCGTGGGACGGCGAGGGGAGCATATATATATAAACTCGATAAGTTGTTCACAAAGAGGTCCCGTAAGGGCGGAAGGTTATAGCCTCATTGACCGCGCATGCACGTTAGGTTCAAGGACCTTGTTAATTGCCTCAAAATTTGTGCCCGTTGATGCCCGTACCCTACCTCAAAATATGTGCCCTCGATTGTCGTGTCGGTCGGTGGCACTTGAATGAGATAGAGTTTTCGAGGTACATAACCAATTATTTTTACAAATAATTTATTTATTTTGCATGGTGCGTTTAATTTTTTTATTAATTAATTAAACAATTTATTTTTTATTAATTAATTGATTGATTATTTAATTTACAATTAATTAATTAATTTAATTAGTTATTTGATTAAATTAATTGATTTAATTAAAATTTTCATGCAAAATTAAAAAAAAAAAAGTTACAACAAAGGGTTATTATCATTTTGCAAATTAAAACTTAGACAAATAATTTTTTCATTAATTAATTAAATAATTTATTATTTATTAATTAATTGATTGATTAGTTAATTTACAATTAATTAGTTATTTGATTAAATGAATTGATTTAATTAAAATTTTCATGCAAAATTAAAAAAGAAAAGTTACAACAAAGGGTTATTATCATTTTGCAAATTAAAACTCAGACAAATCAAATCATTTAATGCTTGAACTCAGACAAAACAAGCATTAAGACAAATCAAATTATTTGACAAAAGTTACTTGAACTGATTTTTTGCAAACATTGAGACAAAACAAATTCTCAAGAGGGCTACAAAATTGGCACAAAACCTTGTTATTTTGCAAAACAAAAACACAAAGGGAGAACACCACAAAATTTTGTTGTTTTTTGGCAAAAAAATCAAAACAAGGGCAAAAGAAGTAAATATTATTTTGTAAATCAAAACTATTGCAAAAATTTTGTAAAAGGTGCAATTTCATTTGAATCTGACACCTCATTGGCATTATAAAAGGTGCATTTTTGGTGGAATCTGATACCTAAAAACATAAATTTGTGGGCATGATACAAATTGTATGATGCATTTAATTCTTTATTTTATGTATTAACATATTTGTGTTCTTGCAGCAATAAGACCCCAAATTTATACCTATTTTTGTGTAATTTATTGCACAAAGCAACGTTCGGTATTTAGGGTGTCTTTGGTCCACACTTACAGGTGATGCTATTGTGCTTTGGGCTACTGTATCTAATGCCTAATATAGCTACAATGACGTCTAAGCTATTATTCTCTATAAATCATCAAGGAGAAATAAGAAAAGCCAATTTGTTTGATATTCACTCCATTATTACCCCATTCACTTCTATTGCTTGGTTTAAAATCCTCCAACTAAAAATTCTTCCAAGTATTTAAGGGACTTAATGCCCTATGTATGCAAAAGATTTTTTAAGCAGGTGTCAAAGATAGAGTGAATCCCTTTCAGTACCACTTTCGTAGTATAAAGAAAGGAGGATCATTTGGTGTTATAAGGAACCCTCACAATGGCCATTGCTAAAGCATACTTGTCAGATTCACAGCTTCTCAAAGGTCCAAATTTTTCTCCATGGAAAATAAAGTCGAGAGCAATATTACAGGTTGAAAATATGTGGGATGTTGTGACTATAAAATTCAAGCATCCCACTATAGTAGATGATAAATAAGAAGTATATGATGAAGCTGATGTGATAGCACTAATGATCATAATTCTTCTCACTGCTGATTAAGTTCAACCACACATTTGTAAAAATGATCATGCAAAAGATGCATGGGATAAACTGTGCACAATATATGAGAGAAGGAATCAAGCCACGATCCTTAACCTTCAATCCCAACTTCACACTCTTAGCATGAAAAATAGAGAAAGTGTCAAAGTGTTTCTTTGCAAACTAGGAGCTAAGATGTATGCAATAGGTGAGAAAGTAGAAGATAAGCTCTTAACCTTAATAATTTTGAGAGCTTTACCAGATTCTTTTGGAATGTTGGTCACTTCCCTTCAAGTGTCTAATAGACCTCACTTTTGAAGATTTGGTTAATTTTCTTCAACAACACAAAGCAGATAAAAACCAAAGATATGAAGTGTCCAACAATACATTGTTTTCTAAGAAATTTGGAAATAAGAAAAATCAGACTACTTAGCAGGAAAGCAACACCAAGTACCCTTTGAATTGAGCTCTTCAAGAGCGAAAAGACCATTGGAGTTGATACACACTGATTTGTGCAGACCAATGCCAAACAGTTATGGTGAAAATAAGTACTTTTAGTTGTTTGTTGATGACTACTCACGAAAGATGTGGGTTTTCTTTCTATAACTGATCATATTTTTAGCAATTTAAGAAGCTTGTTTAGAAAGAATATGGATTTTCAATCAAGGTCCTCCACTCAAATTGAAAGGGAGAATTTACCTCCAATCATTTTTCAAAATATCTCACTAAACATGGGATAAAAAGATAGCTTACTACTGCCTATACCCTTCAAAAAAATGGAGTTGCTGAAAGGAGGAATCGTTTCATCATGAGATGGTTTGATGTATGCTCACAGGTGCACATCTTGGGCAATAATATTGGGTAGAAGTTGTGACTACTACAATGTATCTCTTGAATCGAGCACCAACAAAATCTCTTCACACTATAAGAAGCATGGAGTGTAATAAAACCCTCCATTTCTCATCTAATAATATTTGGGTGCAAAGCCTTTATGCACATTCCAAAGAAGAAAAGACATAAGTTAGATGAGAAAACTTTACAAAATATCTTTCTTGGTTATAATGAAGAATCCAAGGGGTATCGATTGATTAACTCTAAAACCAATAAGATTCATATAAGTCGAGATGTGGTATTCGACGGAGCTCCCAAGTTGGATAGAATAGAAACTAGCAAAGACACATCTCATGCTATATAACTATATTTTAAGGAGTCTAAGGCAAGTACTCCCCCAAAATAGAATAAAACTCCAAAATGGTATACTAGCACTATGAGAGACGTAAAATTGGATGCACCACCTAATCTCACTTCATATCAGCCACGTACTTGAAGTATGTCTCATCAAGAAAGAGAAGAAGCTGAAGATGCAAATGATGAAGAAGAAGAAGAAGAAGAAGAAGATAGGAGTGAATCATAAGACTACAGTTGTAAATTATGAACCAAATTCAGTGCAAGAAGCCCTTAGTGTTCCTCAATGGAAGGTAGCTATGGATGCTAAAAATATGTCTCTTATGAAGAATAAAACATGGGAGTTAGTTGATCTACCTACTAGTAAGAAACCCATTGGTTGCAAATGGGTATACAAAGTCAAGTATAAGGCATATGGAACTATTGATAAGCATAAATCTCGCCTTGTTGCAAAGGGCTATGCTAAAAAATAAGGTATAGACTATGAAGAGATATTTGCACCAACTGCAAAAATAACTACCATTCGTGTACTCTATGCAATGGCAACACAGTTCGGATGGAAGCTTCATCAGATGGATGTGAAGAGTGCTTTCTTAAATGGTGATTTAAAATAAGAAGTGTACATGAATCAACCTGAAGGATTTTTTGTACAAGGACAAAAAAAAAAATTACAAACTGATTAAGTCCTTGTATGGGTTGAAACAAGCTTCGAGAGCTTGGTACATAAAGATTGATAATCACCTTTAGAAGCATGGATTTAAGAGAAGTCCATCATATGACAATCTCTATTTCAAGAAAGTTGGTTCTGAAATAGTGATCCTTGTGCTCTATGTAGATTATTTGATCATCATTGGCAGTTCAAAAGAGATGATTGCAGCAGTGAAGGGTGACTTGAAAAATTCA
This sequence comes from Wollemia nobilis, assembly GCA_028583015.1. Taxonomy (NCBI): domain Eukaryota; kingdom Viridiplantae; phylum Streptophyta; class Pinopsida; order Araucariales; family Araucariaceae; genus Wollemia; species Wollemia nobilis. The sequence goes on along the minus strand of JAQPPZ010002729.1, from coordinate 746,189 downwards.
TTTGAAATGATAGATCTAGGACTTCTCCATTATTATCTTGTCTTGGAAGTTGTGCATAAAAAGAACCACATCAAGGTTACACAACTAAAGTATGCCAAGGTATAAATTAAAAAATATCTAATGATAGATTGTAATCCCAAAGCAACTCCAATGGAAACTAGGTTACAATTGTCTCGATATGACAACTCTCCTTAGGTAGATGGAACTCTCTATCGATAGTTGATTGGAAGTCTCATATATTTGATGAATACCAGATCGGATATCAGCTTTATTGTAAGCTATCTTTCGAGGTTCATGCAAGAACCTAAGGTTAGTCATTGGAAGGCAGTAAAGTGAGTTCTTCACTATGTCCGTGGCACACCAAATATGGCCTGGATTACAAGAAGAATGATAATTTCTTGCAAGGATACACGGACTCAGATTATGTTGGATCTATAGATGATAGAAAATCAATTTCAGGATACATATTTCATTTTAGATCTAGTCATCTCTTGGAATAAGAAGAAGTAGCAAGTTGTTGCACTTTCATCAACATAGGCAGAATATCACACAACAGAGGAGCAGTGTGTGAAACGATATGGTTACATCACATTATTTCAAGTATGGATCTTCTAAATAATATTCCAATACACTTGAATTGTGATAACCAGTTATCCATGAACGAACAAAGCATATTGACACTCAATGTCACTTTATTCGAGATGAAGTTCCAAAGCATAATATTTAGCTCTAGTACATTCCCATCGATGAACATGTTGCAAACATTTTCACTAAGGCACTTGCATGTGTCAAATTTGAGTTGTTTTGCAACTCTCTATGTACATAAAATAATGTAATAAGGGGGGATGTTAGGCTATAGTTGTATAGCATAGTTTGTTTTCTATTCACATGTAATGGCTTATCTACTAGATGCCATCATGTTGTAATAGTTGGTTAAGTGCCTAAGTTAGACTATGCTTAGATTAGATGATCGAATATTTTATGTTTGATTATTTATAGTTTCATTTTATTACAGGATTTTCTGAGCCTGATTCATTTGTATAAAACCATCATTTCTGAATGAAATAGTTGATCATTTTAATACATCAAATTGAAGCCACCCTCATACCCAAAATTTTCCATCTCTTCCTCCATCATTTTCACTTTGCAATCTCTTTCCATGTGCTTGGTTTCATGACATTTGTGACATCTAAATGCAATATTTTCATAATACATTTGTTGATCCCATTCTCTTAATTTAGATTTAATCCTAATCGACTACGGTAAAGGTTTTAAAATATCCATGGCAACACATATTTTATTTTATACAACATGCCTTCTCTCCGTAGTAGTTGGTCTCTCTTGGATGAATTTATATAGAGTATTACCAATATCCTTTAAAACCTCTTTATTGATGAGTTGATAAGGAAGTCCAAAAACCCTAATCCATACCAAAAGCCTTTTAATAGTTTTAGCATATACAAAAAAATTCTCACTCCAACATCTTAAATATAATGCATCTTTACCCCTAAACTATGGGCCTCCGTCCATTATTTTATCCCTTATTTCTAAACTATAGAAAATAATAAGGAAAAATCCTTTAAAAGAAAATTCATGGAGTAATTTGAATTCAATCCCCACTTCCACTTGATCCAATTTTGAATCTCAAAAAAGTCAGACTAATAACCATGAAACTTACATATTAACCCTCTAGTTTTACGAACCAATATATCATGCTCAATCATATCATCCTTGATAATCACTTATGATGTAGTATCTACTACCTAGTGAGGGTTTGTCATAGATTTGCTCTTCCTCTTATTGCTAGTTATGGCATCCATACTTCCAACTAGGTCATTCTTACTTTTAGTAAGGACTTTCAAAAATGATTTTCTTTCCATGTTACTTGGATTTTCTTCAATTGAATCCTTTAAATTCTCCTAAGATATGGAACAAGAAGTGGTACTTGTTCCTTGATTGCACTTTGCTTTCCACTTAATGGTTCTTTTTCACACTTCCTCATCACTCCTGATTCATTCTCTCACTCACTTCTAGCTGCACTCACTCCTGGCTCATGCTCGTACTCACTTCCAACTGCTTTCACTCCTAACTCGTGCATGCACTCACTTTCAATTGCACTCATTCTTGGCTTGCACTCGTACTCGCTTTCAACTACACTCACTTTTAGCAACACTTGATTTTGGCAACACTCAATCCTAGATCATGCTCACTCTCACTTTCAACTACGCTCATTCCTAGCTTAATTTTACACTTGCTTCTGATTGCACTCATTCTCCACCTTTTATTTTATTTTATTTTTATTTGAATAATAATATTAATATTTATAAATTTTATATGTATATTAAGAGCCTTCAAAAATTAATGAGTTGGAAGCTTACTGCAGGGGTAAGGGCTTTGGCCTCTCTTTGAGAGGTTCAAGGTTCAAACCCCACTCGGTATGAGGGAACCGGGACCCCTCATAAAAACTTGTGTAAACTCATTGAAAAAAAGAGCCTTCAAAACTCCAAAAAGAAGTCCAAGGTTCAAATTTGAAAAGGGGTAGAGTTCTACACCATAATTTGGATAAACATATACTAGATAAAAAATGTTATACATGTATTCCTTGGTAAGATTCTAGTCCAACTTTCCCCCTTGAAAGTCATAATAGATTACCTTCATGCTATTTAATTAATTTTAACTTTAATTATAATATTCAAATAATAAATATTTAGATAGAAAGAAAAAAGGGGCTTAGTAACTTTAAAAATTTCGTCTAAGGTTTGAATCAAAAAATAGTATAACTCTACTTTTGTTATAAAGGATAGTTCAATAAACATACATTGTAAAAAGCTAAAAGGTAAAGTAGTTTTTAAAGTCCATGAAAGCATAGGCCATATGAGATGATCCTCGGAGAAGATGTTGTTTAACTAATATATGTTTATCCAACCAACTTTGGTTATCGAAGTATGATGTACAACTCTACCCTTCTAGATTTAAATTTTGAACCTTCTATTTAGAGTTACCCAATATATGTTTATCCAACCAAACTCTAATTACCAAAATATGGTGTACAACTATACCCTTTGTTATGGTACCTAGAAATATATGGGGATATGATATTATATTGTATAAGGGTTGGCATGGTTCATACATATACCAAGGTTGATTATATTGCAATATTATAGCAAACCTTTCAATATGAAAGGGCAATTACAATGAGGTCTTAATCCATTTTAAAACAATTAAACATAGCTAACATGAGAGGACAATCATGGTGAGGTCTTACTCCATTTTAAAAATAGTTAAACAAAGCTAACATTGAACAACCATTATTCAGGTGGCTTTGTAGAGTTCCATAATGAAATTAGATGTCATAGGGCCATAAGGTAAGGATAGGTGATATCAGGCAAATGTATAAAACTAAGCCACAAGATAAGAATAGATGATATCAGGCAATAATTAAAACAAGACAACATAAGCCAAAACTGAATTTGAAACTTTAAATGATCCGCAAGCTTTACTTAGTTATTCCCAAAAATTGGGTACAAAACTAATTTGGTTCTCGTATTTCTTCAACTTAGCAATTCTTTCGATTGGCCAATAATGTATTTTCTCACTCCCCCTTTTCCTCCTCACTCCTCTCTTTTTTTTTTCTTCCTTCCCCCAGGATCGTATTTCCTTTTCTCCTGTATAGAATTTTTAAGGGAACTCTTTTAAACAGCTGGTCTCACATGCAATCAATCATTTTTCCTCTTCCTAACTTTCCTCTTCGACAAGTTTTTCTATAGTTGCTTCGTTATTCAACAACTCATGCGATAATATTAACTTTAATTTATTAAATTATGTTTAATTATTTATTAAAAATTTTTTAATTATTTTTTTAAATTTAAATTTACTTAATTATTTAATGAAATTTGTTTAATTATTTATTTAAACTAAAATTTATTTATTTTATTTATTTAAATTAAAATTTATTTAATTATTTATTTATTATATATTTTTAATATTTATTTATTCCTAAATGAATCTTTCTATTAACTCAAACCAAAGCAATTCCTATGCAAATAAAAACATTCAACAACATTTGTAATAAGTCTATATGAATGCATCTATTTAAGAGCTTTATCTTCCCTTAGGCCATTGGTAAATATTTCACTACCGGGGCTATATTTGCCCTTGAACTATTGGTGACTATTTCACCATCATCATTTCCCATTTTTGGACGATCCTGTACCTACAATACAAAGATCCATCAATAATACCTTGTCCAAAGCATTAAAACATATATTAACAATTTGATTAAAAATATTTATAATAGAAACCAAAAGGTCCATTATGAGGAGGATCGTGATTATCTCCCTCGCTAAACTAAACACAATCCCTTGTGTTTTTTTAATATATATATATATATATATACAATTTATTCAAATAAAAAAGGAAAATGTTCTTTCATGATATTTACATCCTCCCAAGTGGCATTTTTCACTGAGTATTGGTCCCATTGGACCTTACATTTTTCTATATTTTTCTCTTAACTTTTTTGTCTAAAAGGCTATTATTCGAGTTAGACAAACTTCAATGGCCTAAGGATCTACCATCTGCAAATTGGACACATTCCAAACATGATACGGATCAACAACATATTTCTTAAGTAAGGATATGTGAAAGGTGTCATGGATCTTTGACAAATTGGGTGGTAGGGCAAGTCTATAGACCATAGAACTAATTTTATTGATAATTTCAAAGGGGCCAAAAAAATTGGGATCATATTTTATGGATTTAATGGAGCTTTTATAGGGTCTCGTCCTTAAGAAGACTTTATCTCCTACAAATAATTCTCTTGGTGATATTTTTAAGTTTGCATAGCTCTTCTATCAATCAATGGCTTCTTTTAGCCTTTGACGAATCATCATCAATTGTTCCTCCATCTCCTTAACAGTGTTTGGTCTAATCATTACTTGATCTTCTAGATATCCCATGATAGAGGAGTTCTGCATTTTTTCCCATACATGGCTTCAAATGAAGTCATTCCCAAGGATTCATGATGGCTATTATTGTAGGTAAATTCTACCAAATATGGATAATCCTCCCATTTGATCTTATGGTCCATACAATACATGTTTAGCATATCTTCAAGGGCCTAATTAAATATTTTTGTTTGGCCATCTATTTCTAGATTATATGTAGAACTAATATTCAAATTTGTACACAAATCCCGATGCAAGGCTTACCAAAATTTAGATGTAAATATGGAATCTTTGTCTAAAATAATTATCTCAATAAATCCATGAAGTCATACTAATAGTTGAGGTATTATTCTTTTAGCTTGATATAGTTTGATAAACCTACTTGCTAGAATGCTTATCAATTTCTAAAAACTAAACAATATTCAAAAAGTATACTCAATAATATGCTTGCCATTGTACGGAAAAATGGTATGTTTTAAATTGCAAATATAAAATAAAACCATGATTTTACCTTCCAATTAATTAATATTTAAGAATATGAATCAGGGTTATGCATAAGGGGTTGGACTCAAAATGTACTTGTAAAAAAATGGTGAATCCTAATCAAAATCAAGGTGAATCATGGAGAATCCTAAGAAAATCAAATCGAGCATATTCATACCAAAATTTGGGGTATTTGAAGCCCTAAAATGTAAGGTTATATTTGGGACCATTTTTGACCTATTAAATCATCTTATAACTTCATAAAAAAACCACCATTATATTAAGCTTGAAAAGATCTTTCCAACGAGTACAAATATGCCTATGGCTGGATATATATTATTGCGAATTGACCCGAAGAAAAAATTGGTCCTGAAAAATTTTAGGCGAATGGGCTGACGTCGAGGGTCCTCATATTCGCCAATTTCCAATTTTGAAAATCCTAATATTCACCCAATTTGTGAATATTCACCACTGTGCATAACCCTGATATGAATATAACTTAAAATTCACCTAATTTTTATTTTTAAAGCATAATAGACTTACCGGTGTACACACGAAAATAATTTAAAACTCACCCACGTATCTGGCTTACTTACCAATACGTCAACACATATTTAACATAATAAATTATCAATGTTGATTGTTCTCTTTTAAAAAATAAGTATTTATTCTTCTATAAAGAAGATGAGGCGGACAATCAACATAGATGACTGGGCGAACTAAAAAAGAGAACTAAAATTTATAGTATTGACTGGCTCTGATTTGGTAAAGAATATAATTCTAAATCGAACAGCAAATAGAAGTATAATAGCACAACATGACTTAAAAAATAATTGATGTTTATTAGGTTTATTGGGTTATTATTATTTATTTAAGATTGGGTTGTTACTATTGTATATTATTAACTAATTTTATTTTAAGTTATATTCATATTTTTAAGGGTCCTCATAAAAGCTCTATTAAATCCACCAAATTGGATCCCAAATTTGTTGGTCCCTTCAAAATTATCAATAAAATTAGAGCTATGGCCTATAGACTTGCCATGCCACCCATTTTGTCAAAGATCCATGACACCTTCCACATATCTCTGCTTAGGAAATATGTTGTTGACCCATCTCATGTTTGGAATGTGTCCAATTTGCAGATGGCAAATCCTTAGGCCATTGAAGTTCTCCCAACTCAGATAATAGTCTTTCAGAAAAAAATAAGTTAAGAAAAATAATTATAGAATGATATAAGGTCCAATGGGACCAATACTTAGTGAAAAATACCACTTGGGAGGATGTAAATATCATGAAAGAACAATTTCCTTTTTTATTTGAATAAACTGTATATATATATATTAAAAAACACAAGGGATTGTGTTTAGTTTAATGGGGGAGAATGTCACGACCCTACCCAAAATGGACCTTTTAGTTGCTATTATAAATGTTTTTAATCAAATTGTTAATATATGCTTTAATGCTTTGGACAAGGTACTGTTGATGGATTTTTGTATTGCAGGTACAAGATCATCCGAAAATAGAAAATGATGACGATGAAGTATTCACCAATAGTCCAAGGGCAGATATAGCCTTGGTAGTGAAATGTTCACCAATGGCCCAAGGAAAGATAAAACTCTCAAATAGATGCATTCATATAGACTTATTGCAAATGTTGGTTTATGCTTTTCTTTGCATAGGAATTGCTTTGGTTTGAGTTAATAGAAGATTCATATGGGAATAAATAAATAGTAAAACGTATAATAAATAAATTTTAATATAAATAAATAATTAAACAAATTTCATTAAATAATTAAGTAAATTTAAATTTAAATAAATAATTAAACAAATTTTAATAAATAATTAAACATATTTAATAAATTAAAGTTAAGATTATCACATGAATTGTTGAATAATGAAGCAACTGTAGAAAAAGTTCGATAGGCCACCTGGCAAAGTTAGGAAGAGGAAAAATGGTCGATTACATATGAGACCAATTGTTTAGAAGAGTTTCCTTTAAAATTCTATAAAGGAGAATCAAAAACACGATTCTAAGGGAATGAAGAAAAAAAAAAAAGAGGAGTAAGGAGGAAGACCAGGAGTGATAAAATACATGATTGGCCAATTGAAAGAATTGCTAGGCTGAAGAAAGAAAAGAACCAAGTCAGTTATGTACTCAATTTTTGGGAATAACTAAATAAAGCTTGTGGATTGCTTAAAGTTTAAAATTTATTTTTGGCTTCTATTGCCTTGTTTTAATTATTGATTGATATCGTCTATTCTCACCCTATGGCTTAGTTTTAGACGTTTGCCTGATATAATCTATCCTTACCTTATGGTCTTAGGACATCTGATTTCATTATGGGATTCTACAAAGCCACCTGAATAATGGTTGTTTAATATTAGCTTTGTTTAACTGTTTTTAATTGGAGTAAGACCTCACCATAATTGTCCTTTCATGTTAGCTATTTTTAACAATTTTAAAATAGAATAAGACCTCATTGTGATTGTCCTTTCATATTGAAAGGTCTGGGATGTTTTTTCATACAGTTGATTATGCAACACTCGTCGATTGAATTAAAAACATCCAATATTCTTTTAATCATGTCATGTTATTATACTTATATTTGTTGTTCGAATTTAGAACCATATCTTACCAAATCAAAACCAGTCAATACTATAAATTGTAGCTTTATTTTGAGTTCGCTCAGTTATTTGTGTTGACTGTCTTCCTTATCTTCTTTATGGAAGAATAAATACCTGGGTTTTAAAATAAAACAGTCCACATTGATAATGTATTATGTTAAATATGTGTTGATGAATTAGTAGGCAGGCCAGATACGTGGGTGAGTTCTTAAATTGTTTTTGTATGTACACCGATAAGTCTACTATGCTCTAAAAAATTGGGTGAATTATAAGTTATATTGGTATTCACGTAATGATAGGCATTATTTAATTGGAAGGTAAACTTATTATTTTTTTATATTTGCATTTCAAAACATACCATTTATCCATACAATGGCAGATGAATTATTGAGTATACTTTCAAAATATTTATCAATTTTTAAAAATTGATAAGCATTCTAGCAAGTAGGTTTATCAAACTATATCAAGCTATCTCCTCTTGGGCCATCTGATCCCATATTCATCAACATTTGGGCATAGTATGGGCAAAAAAGTGGGTGCAGTTTTCCAGAGCTAGCTAGGATGCTGCCAAAGGATTTATGAAAGTTTGTGCTCGTAGCTATGTTTGTGTCTTTTGTAAACAATGTATCGTCCTGTGTAAGATTGAAAATTTATTATTAAAATTTGTAAAGTGCTCCAGGCCATAAGTTAAGCCTTACAATAGTAGATGAATAAGTTTCATTTTTATTTTGAAAAAGCAAGAAAGAATAGCAAGCCTAATATTTATTTATTTATTTATTTATTGGATCAAAATAACTAAACGTTCAATGAATATATGAATCCTTTATAGTGCATATTTTCAGAATTTATATATGAATAGGTATATATATATATATATATATATACATATATATATATGTATATATATATACATATATATATATGTATATATATATATATGTATATATATATATATATATATATATATATATATATATATATATATATTTATAGTATATATATGTATGTATGTATGTATGTATGTATGTATGTATGTATTAGAATTGAATAAATAAATAAAAGGGTTATAAAGTACATTTTGAATATAAGATATTATGGTTGGGCTTCTTCTATATAGTTTTCTTTATTAGAAAAATTCATTAAATTAAATAAAATGATTGCTCTTGTTATGTAGTTTTCTTTATTAGAAATTCAGAAAACAAATAAAAATGTTTATAAGAGATAATGTTCGTTCCATATTGTTCTTTGCGACAAGGTTATTGGAAAGGATACCCAAATTCTCAACAAAAGTGAAAACTAGGGAACCATTTGAAAGTCTACCAATTCCTCTTGCACTAGCTTTTCCAGGGTTCCCCCTAGAGGCTCCATCGATATTGACTTTTCCAAAATTCTTAGGAGGAGGCTACCAATTCCTTGTTCTATCCATATTTCGATTACTCACATTCCCTTTAAGTTGGTTGCCCTTAAAAGAGTTAATATTCAATCTTTGCATCACTTGATCCCATCTTTGGTGGGATTTCTAGGGGTTTTTAAAGAGTTGTTGGACTAATTCAACTAAGTTGGCAATGGTTTTTTGCCAGATATAGTGAGTGTCCTTCCTTTCTTGATTGAAAATACAATTTTTCCTTTCTTTCCAAATATTCCAAGGTAGGATGGTCGAACCCATCCAAACTAGCTACCTAATAAAGTGATCAACACCCTCCTGATTAGGCCAATCCCTATAAAGTTGTTCAAAAGTAAAAAATGGACCATTGTAATCCAAGTAAGATGGCCATTCTCCTCCATAGCTCAAATTCTAAGGTACACTCAATAAAAATATGGTTGAGAGTTTCCACATTCTCTCCACACATTCACATCTAAACAGGCCATGGAAACCATGTTTCATAAGTTGCTCACCAGTAAGCACCCTATGATGTAATAAAAGCCATGTAAAGAACCTCACCTTAGACTAGAGCTTTTAAACCCATAACTCAGTAAATATATCATATGACTGGTTGGGATTATTATGGTATAAGGTCAAATAACCTTGAGCAACTAAATACTCACCCTTAGTAGTGTTGTTCCATCCAAAATGGTCTTTATCATGGGACCAAGAGAGAGATCTCATATGAAGGATGCTTTGAATGTTTTTCTTTGCCTTTCTATAATTTGAATAGGCTAGTCCTCAATAGGGATCCAATATCTACCAACCTATGAATTACCATTATGGTACCGATAATAATTAGCAACCTTTATACAGTTAGCTCAATGAAGCTCCTCCATCCAAGGCCTCCAATCAGGAAATTGAGTTATCAAAGGTTGGTGACCATCCCAAGAATCTATCCAAAAATTTACCTGTTGACCATTATGAATGATCCAAAACTTAATCGAATCCTCATCAGTCTTAAGAATTGTTAAAATAAGAGAATCTTTGGTAGGCAATTGATAGCTAACAAGGTCTTCAGGACTTTTGTTCTCAGCATATTTAGCATGAATATTCTTGGCCTAAAGAGCATTGGGGTTATGCAAAATTTGCCAATATAGTTTAGCAGCTAAAGCCTTGTTGTTATTAATAACATATCGAAAACCTAACCCCCCTTCATTCTTGGGAAGGCATAAAGTATCCCATTTCACCAAGGCCCATTTTCTTTTCTCCTTAGTACCACTCTAGAGGAATCAATGATTGATTTGATCTAATTCTTGAAGAACAACCTTTGGGATATTCAACACAACAAAAACATAAATAGGTATAGCTTGAAGGACTGATTTTACCAAGGTAATTCTACCCCCAAATGAAAGCCACATATTGGTCCACTTTCCAATTTTCTTCTTAACTCTATCCAACAACCAATTCCATCCTTTTTTTATCTTTGAATATTGAGAGGAATACCTAAATAAGTGATTGGAAGGGAGGTCTTCTTATATCTTAACTTATCCAATACCATGGATTCCTATCTAGGAGAGCAGTGAAAGAAAATAATTTTAAATTTGTCTTCATTGATCAATTGTCTGGTAACATTAGAAAAATAGTTGATGATTTTCTTAATTTTAGAAGCTTCCTTATCTATAGCTTTACCTAGTAGAGTTGAGTCATCAAAAAATTGAAGATGAGAAATAGTCTCGGCTCCATGAGCGATGGTAACTCCCTCAAAGGGTTTTATTTTCTCTATTTTTGTTATAGTCTTGCCCAAACATTCAACAATAATTATTTATAAATAAGGGGAGAGGAAGTCACCTTGCCTAATACCTCTAGAAGTAGGGAATAGTTGAGAAGGTCGTCCATTGATAAGAACAGAGTAGGACATCAAAGAAATACATCCCATAATCCAATCCATCCAATCCTAAGAGAAGCCAAATTGCCTTAAAACTTTGGCAAGGAAGTGTCAATCCATTTTGTCATAAGCTTTAGATAAGTCTAAATGAATTAACATAGATGAATATTTTTGTATTTCCATGTAATGGATGGCTTCCTGAGAAAGAACTATCTCATCCACTATTTGATGCCCTTCCACATAATCCCCTTGTTTAGGATAAATAATCATATGCAAAAGAGGCTTTAGCTTTTCTTCCATGATCTTTGTAATGATTTTGATAAGAACATTACATAAAGATATAGATCTAAAAGTTGAGATATGATCTACCTCTTGAGTTTTTGGGACAAGAGTTATATAAGTTTAATTTATAACCTTAAAAATTTCTTTGGCTTTCCTAGCTTCTTCCACCACCTCTAATAAATTAGCATGAAGGATATCCCAAAACTCTTGATAGAACTCAATAGGAAAACCATCAAGACCTAGGGTTTTTCCTTTTTATATTTTAAAAACCACCTGTTGAAGCTCATTGATAGTAACTGGAGCAATTAAAACATAGTTCTCCTCAGAATTGATAAGAGTAGGGATGGCTTGAAGAATATTTTATTGAGAAGTTGAGTCAACAGGTGCAATAGAAAAAATATTGGAAAAGTAATTGACAACGACAAATTTCATGCCATCCCAAGTGTAGACAACATCTCTAGAATCAGATTTCAAGGAAGAAATAAAGTTGTGATATCTTCAAGCTAGAAGAGATTTGTGGAAGAAATCTGTGTTTCAATCTCCTTCTTTGAGCCATTGGATCCTAGATTTTTGCTTCCATAAGAGTTCTTCTATTTTTTCCCATTCCTCTAACTGAGTAGTGAGTCTAATTTCATCTGTACTTCTACTGTTTGTGAGACCATCTAAATGGATTTTCTTATTGAAATTTTCAAGTTGAGCAATGACTTCATTTTTTTGCTGAACATTTCCAAATTTCTTCTAGTTCCATATCTTGATTTTGGATTTAATGTATTGCAACCTTTTGGCAAAACAAAACACCTTAGTCCCATACCTTGGTTTACCTTCCTTCCACTATTACTACACACATGGTCTGAAGGAACTGTCTCTAAGCCACATTAATTGAAATAAAAAATGTGAGAAACTCACATTGGTTTTCCAAATTTCCACCATGACTGGCCAGTGATCCGAACTAGCATTGTTAAGAGTCTTCACCTTAGTAATGTGACCATGGATTAATAAATTTTCATAGAACAAGAACCTATCCAATATCTCCATAATACAAGCTAATTCTTACCTTCTGTTAGACCAATTCATAAGACCATTATCTGGTTGGATGTTCACAAGATGAAGGTTTACAATATATTCACTCATGAGGTCAGTGCTTTTATTCAAATTTCTATTTTCCCCCATTTTCTCATCCAAAGAGAGGATGGTATTGAAATATCCTTCGATCAAGATCCAAGCTTCAAGAAAATAAGATATAATATAAGTTATATCCTTCCATTGTCTTCTCTTTTTCTCCAAAGTAGTCGAAGCATAAATAGTTATGCAAAGCATAATTTGGTTAGAATATCTACTTTGAATAGCTATAGCAAAAATACCCTAGCCGCAAACTATAAGGTGAATATGAACCTCTTTTGGGTCCCAAAGGTAAGCAATGCCACCAGAAGTCCCTTGGGAACTGAGGGAAGCAACTTTTCCAGCTAGCCAAATTTTACTAGCAATTGAATTCATTTCCTCTATTGAAATATTTGTTCCCTGAAGGAAAAAAAGATGTGGATGGTTTATCTAAATCATTCTTCTACTTTTGTTTTGTTTTGAAAGACTCCTTTTGATTCCTCTAATATTCCAAGTGATAATCTTCATTAATACTAGGGCTAAAAAAATTGGTAAGGGCAATAATTTTATCTTCCTCTACAAGCTTTTCACGTTCTTTTACCATATGATGTTGATTGGTCTTGTGACTTACCTTTTGATTGGAATCCATCTTTAATTTTTCTTTTCTCTATTTCTTGACTTACCCCAATTGAATCTGAGATGGCTTATAACCTCGAAGATTGCATTTATAAAGCCAAAGTGTTACTAGAAGGTTCAACATAGTCTATCTTAGGACTTGTATTATATGAAGTCTCGACATTTAAAAGATTACTTTTTTGTGTATATTTTCTCCATTTTTTTCTTGTTGAAAACCTTTAATTTGTTAGTTTATCTCTAAGTCTTTCCCTCCATATTTAAATTGTGTTTCTAAGATTTTTTTCTTCATTATTTCCTCTTCCTCACCTGGGACATCATTTGTAGAAAGAGTTTTAAACATATTAGCTGATAACTTCGATTGATTCTTCATAATTGGTTTTTATTAGTGTTCTTCTTAGGCATTTGGAAACCTGCTAAGTATGTATCCTCTTTCTTTTGATCTATAATTTTATTAGGGCAGACACTAGACAAATGACCATATTCATGGAAAATTCGGCAATGAAAATGAATGTTCTCATTGTCCACCACTTGCTCCCAAGTGTCCTCCCCATATTGTAATGAGATTTTTTCAGGTAGGGTTTATAAAAATCCATTAAAACACAAATCTGAGTATAAATAATATGTTTAAATTTTTTAGTACAATCAGCAGTCATCATATAAGTTCCCAAAGAGTTTCCAATTGAAGAAAAAATATTTGAATTCCAAAATTCAATTGGGAGGTCAAAAAGTCTAACCCACACAGGACCTGTAGAAGGCATCTCTTCTTTGACTTTAAATGTAGTATGCCAAGGCTTCATGAAAATCCCTACCCTTATAAATAAAAATGGACCCCCTTGAAATATTTTCTCTCTATCTTCATTATTAGCAAATAAAAAAAAAATAACAATTTGGATAAATAGAGATTTTTAACTCACCTTTTGTTTTCCAATTTTTTGCAACCTAAACTTTGAAAGCAGATAGGCTCGAACGAAAACCCAAGAAATGGCAAATTAGTTCTCTTTTTTTCCAAATCTTCTATGCTAGTTTTAATGATGCCCATTTATAGCTTAATAATTGGAGTTCCATCAACTTCCCTAAGACATCTCGACTCAATTTTTCTAGGATCAATATTAGGTATTTCAAAGGTTTATGGGAAATCCTAAGATTAATGTTAGCATTAGGTTGAGGTTGTCCACCACAGAGGGCATATCTTAAATTCATTTTTGGGCTAAGTCTTAGAAATCCTTACCCTTGAAAGGGGTTTCCATAGTGGATTTATTTTGGGGATGCTCCTTAGCACCAGATTCACTTGAGATCTAGACCATGTTTTGATCAACTGCTTGAAACTTGTTTTGAGATCTCTTTAATCCATGTCGTGGACGCCAAGAAAAGGTATGATTATTACTTTTGTTTTGTGTAGTAAATTGGAATCCATTATCAATTAAGTTCACAACATGTATATTTTTTGAAAGATATATTTCTAACCCATCTTGGTCCCCTGTAACATATCCAGCTAAAATCCTGAGCAAAAACCATAAAAATATTGACCCCTAGGGCCTAAAGGCCCCAAAAAACAACCTTTGGAGCTGCTTTCACTCAATACAGATGAAATCCTTGCACAGTCACTCACTTTTCAAGATCCCTCACTTCTTATTGACATCATACTCTTTATGTTTATAAATTAAGTTATTTTCTTTATATTTTAAGTGGAACTGTATAAGCACGCTTTCTTCCCCATCCTTAACATGTTATCTTTTATGTGGAACCCTGAGTTTAATTAATCTCATTTGTTGCCAAGATAACAAGTAAGATTATATAGTATAAATGCTTTAGTGCTTAGTTGATGACCACATCCCTAGATTAATGTCTAGCTCCATGGAAACAACTAAGGTTATATCATTCCCTTGGCACTAATCATGGTCTCTCTTGAAAAAATTACAAATAATGTGGTGGATTATCCCATACAAAACCACAATGGAATCTACCATAGAGTCTTAATTATCCCACCAAGATTCACTATTCAATAATTTCATACAATAAACCACTACTAACTGCTTGCACAATGGCCTAGATGGACGTCCCATGCCACCCATCCTTAGTGGCCATTCTCAAAACACGGTTACATGCATGTAATACAACCAGTATTGGATGTTTTATTTATTTGTTTTATCACCTTCCTCATGATCCAACCATTTTAGGTAACTTGGCTTAAAGGTTAGGATTACCTTCACGTAATACAACATATATACCAGTGATTTCATTATCTCAATGCTCATCTTCACATTTAGATAAATTTGGTAGATGGGTTAATATTTTAGGTGTGACTTCTATCCTATTCTATATTGTGAGGTCTTCTTTTGCTTTGTACACTTAATCAAATTAATATTTCTATTATCAAGCATCTAATTTATCACTCTGTGTAAATATAAATTAGTGAAGATAAGAATTATTTCCATTATTATCTTCACCATTAAAAGCAGTGTAAATTTTCTAAAATATACAAAGCTCACTAATACCAAGATATTATTTATTCATTCAGTAAAGAATCAAAATACCTTAAATAAAACAATTAATAATCATTATTTTAATACTTAAGCTAATTTATACCTCAAAATATTTATAAATGCCTTAAAAATTTCTATGATAAAGTGTTTTGTTTTGAGGAAATTCAAAGAAAGGCAAAGGTTCCTTTCGGTAAATGAAAGTAGATGAGCTTATTCAAAAAACAAATTTACTAAGACTAAAGGTAAAATTTTAAATTCTATTTGGCACACAATAAAAGATATTCTTAAATAATTGAACGTTCATATAGTCTAAAAGTCGTAATTGTATAACTTCATTATTCAAAAGTTAACAATCAAATAACATAATAAAAAAATATCATACACTATTTTCAACAATAAGTTCTTCTACTAGGAGGTAGGTAGTTGACTACTCCTCTTAGACAAAACATATACCATAAGGAGACTTGGAAATTTCATAGATCCTTAAGAGAGGTTTATTAGGCTATGCAATTCCACTTAAAATATAAAGAAAATAACTTAATCTATAAACATAAATAAAACGAACAACACTTTTAATTTAAATATTTGAATTTCAAATTCCAACATAGGCTCATAGTTTGAAAAAATAAAACCTAGGTTAAAACTTAATTTGATATGCTACTTTTGCAAGAAGACTTGATTGTCTAGGAACCTTAAGTTGATTTGGTCAAATAGGTATTGCACGCTGTTTTGGCTTATCAATTAAGGGATAAAATTGTAGAGGGAATAGCTTATTTTCAAAAATAAACAACATGGCATAGCTTTTATCATGATCAGGAAGAAATGGAAGACCTTGCATCTACAGTCAAATTATTCCAAGGATAAATGGAACAACTTATATCTATAGTTAAGTTGTTAGCAGAGAAATGGAGCAACAACAAAAGATAATGGAAGAAATTGTTGATTAAAAACCTGTAGGTAAAAAGAGTAAGGGAAATTTGAGAATAAGATCTACAAACAAAGGAATTAAGAACAAAAATAATCTGAAACTCTTCCTTCAAAAAATAAGTGGGTCAAATCATAAAGTGGGTACTTGGTGAAAACAAGGAAGAAAAATCTCAAGCACCAAAAATAGGTTGCTACATCTATGGAGGGCCACATTATGCTAATAAATGTTCTCTAAGAATAGACCAAAGGAAAGCATTAGAAAAACAACCTCATCAAAATTATGTGACAACTAGAAATTCAAATCTAGATGGACAAGTCACAACTAGAAATTCAAATCTAGATGGACAAGCCACCTCTATGCTTTTGAAAGGTAAATTGCTTAGTAAAAATGTAAATAGTGTTATGGATAGTTTTATTTCTCATTAATATTATCAGGGATATGTCAAAAAGATCTAGATTTTTGACAATTGGGTGGAAGGTAGAATTTGGGTTTGGACAAACCAATTCAATTAACCAGTGTCTATTTGATGCCTGCATATTCCTACCTAATGGAAAAACTAATTGGCATTGGTATGTAACCCCCTTGCATGCTTTTGATATAATCCTTGGAATGGATTGGCTAAAATCCCATGGAGTCCTTATTGATTTACAAGAGAGGTGGATGGAATTTACTGATGAGTCTAATTAGCAAATAAAAAAGTCCACTATGATTGAGGTCTCTTTCGACCACATTTGTTATCCACATTATAGCTTAAGAAGGCAATGAAAAGGGTAGAACAATATTATTTGTGAAAATAAAGGATGGATGCTTAAGACTATGTATTGACTATAGAATGCATGATAAATTAATTATCAAAAATAGATACTCCTTACCAAGGACTGACGATCTATTTGATTAGTTGAAAGGAGCTACTATTTTCTCAAAAATTGATCTCAGATCTGGATACCATTAATTAAGAATATGAGAAGAGGACACTCATGAGACTACCTTTAGAACAAGATATGGGTATTATGAATTCACAATCCTACCTTTTGGGTTAACGAACACTCCAGCTACCTTTATGGATCTGATGAATAATGTCTTTTGAGAACAACTAGACCACTTTGTATTCTTAGATGACAATTTGATTTACTCATGAACCAAAGAGGAGCATGATTGACACATGAGGATTGTGCTAGAAATAATTGAAAGAATCAGCTATGGGAAGCTAAGTGTAAATTTTGCACTCCACAAGTATAATATATAGGGCATGTTATATTTGTTGATGGAAATTTTGTTGACCCTAAAAAGGTTAAAGCAAATGGCCTACGCCTACCAATGTTTTTGAAGTCCCTAGTTTCATGGGAATGGTAGGATATTATAGGTATTTTATGAGGAACTTCTCAAATATTGGAAAGGAAAAATTTTCAAATAGACAGAACAAGTGTGAAGAAGCTTTCAATATTTTAAAGGAAAGGTTGACAACCACTTCGGTTCTGAAAATACCTAATCCATCAAAAAAAATTACAGTATGTACTGATGTTTCCATTAAAGGATTGGGATGAGTGCTAACTCGGAATGAGGCAATCATAGCCTATGAATATTGAAAGCTCAAAAAGCATGAGCATAATTATGCCACTCATGACTTAGAGTTGGCAGTTGTTGTTCATACACTCAAAATTTGAAGGCATTATTTGTTGGGAAAACCCTTTGAGCTAAAAACAGACCATTAGAGTCTAAGATATATCTTCACCCAACCTCTTTGGTAGGGTACCTAGGAATAGATATTTGGGGATATTTATTATATTGTATAAGGGTTGGCATGGGCCACACATAACCCAAGGTTGATTGTATTATAATATTATATTATATTATAATATTATATTATATTAGTAGTAGGCTCCCCAAAGTAGAATAAAAATATGGATATATAAAGAAGAGATATTTGTCATTGTAATCATCATGGATATGAATATTTTGTAATCGTCTTTGCCCATGAAGTGGCTTATGGGAATTTGCCCTCCTTGAGTGGATCTCTCATCTTGGGAGATCTTGTGGAGTTATTCCTTCCTTAAGGATTATTATTGGTATTTCTCTACCTTAAGGGTATTATCTATCTCTCTCTCATTTATGGATTGTTATTGTGGATAATTATTTATGGATGAATGATTTGATATTTTTGTATATTGGTGAATGATTTATGTTAATGATAATAAACTTCTACAATAAGTGGTATTAGAGCAACGATTTTGGCATGGTGGAGATTTTTGTGTGAAATTGCAGAATTGGGGTAATTGTTTTTGGAAAAAACATCTCATCTTTCAGGAGCTATATCTCTACGAAATTGTATCCAATTCAGGTGATTCTTGGATCATTTTGTGCAGAATTTGAAGAGCTTTAAAATGAGTGGTCATACAAAGGAATTTGCATAGATATTTTGAATTTAGTCATCTGGAACAAGGATAGTGATGAATTTTATATATTTTTTCTAGAAAAACGTCTCATATTTCAGGAATCATATCTTTGCGAAAGTTTATCTAATTTAGACGATTCTTGGATTAGATTATGCAGAATATGAAGAGCTTTAAAATGAGTGGTCATACAAAGGAATCTAAGTAGTATTGAGGGAGATACAACCTTTTGAAGTCAACCATCTAGAACAAGGGCAGTGACGAATTTTCAATTCGTAATTTTTTTGTAAGACAAAATTTGTTTCGTTTGGGTAAGAAAATCAGTTGCAATTTATTTTGTTTGGAAGAAAAATTGCAGATCTAGTTGTCTCTATGAAATTTTAGCTTCAACTTAGTGGGAAGATTTTTATTTCCATAAAACCCTAGTTTGCATTAGGGCATGATATATATTATCAAAAAACCCTAGTTTGCATTAGGGCATCACTATGGAACTCCAAATATTTTTTGGAGAAGATGATATTGATGTTAGGGATTGGTGGTAAAATTTTAAATCCTTGTATCATCGTTATCCTCTTTGGAAATGTATGCTTTTGTGTTGTCTTAGAGGAGAAGCTTTTCTTTGGTATTGTAAAATTCCTCGTGCCCATCAAGATGAACTAACTTGGGAAACAATGGAGCATGCATTCTTGAGTAGATGGGACCCATATAAAAAGATAGCTAGTCTAAATGTCACCATCAAGAGATATGAAGAAGAAATAAATATGCTTCAAAAAGAATAAAATGAAATAAAAAGAGAGCTAGCAAATTTCAAAGAAGTGGTAGAAGATAAAAAGATGTTAGTATGCAAACAAAGGAAATCATACCTTTGGTAGAAGATAAATTAAAAAATGGATAAATAAATTTGTTTGAATATAAAAATTATATTTTGCAGGTTCATGGAAGCATTCAAAAAGAACATGTTATTATTTCCATTGACCCTAGTAGCAGATATAATTTTATTAATATTTCCTTGGATAAGAGGTTGCAAGTTCAAGCAACAAAAATTAAGGGCACACATCTTAAGGGTGATAATGTTCAGATTTTTGAATATTTGAAGATCACCATGGATAAATATGTTTTACATTCATATTTTCATGCTATTCAAATGGATAATGAGGATATTGTTCTTGGTTATCCTTGGTTAGATTCTTTCGGTATTGTTAACATTAATATGCAAAAGAAGTTTATGAAGTTATGGTATAGGAAAAATAAGATAACGTTGCAGGATATTTCTCAGCTTAAGGAGCAAGGATCCAAGGAAAATCAAGAAGTGGTTGTAGAGAAACAAATTGAAGAACTAAAAACATAATCCAAGAAGGCAGTAGCAACAACAGATTCCATGGAAGAAGTAGCAACAATGGAGTCCATGGAAATAACAATAATAGAGTCCAAGGAAGCTTTTATAGAAGAGCACAAGGACACACCAAATAAATATAACATGAAAGAACAATGTGTAGAAGAATTTAAAACAATGGAGCCAAATATTGGGAAGTCAAAGAAGATAGAACATCAAGTTAAGGTTGCACCATATCGCCATCCACACCACCATGAGCGGCAACGTTCTTGTAGGCATGGATCAAGGCAACAATATTATGATTCCACATGGAAGGGCACAAACTATGGTAGAGTTTGGTAGAGAAAGCATAGTGATCCTAGTTTTCAGAGTAGTTCATCAACATCAAGGAACAAGTGGACCCATCATTCAAGCTATCAAAATATAGCAACAAAAGCGTGGAGCCAACGAAGCAGATTTGGATACTCAAGTAATAAATTGGCATACCAACATCAACGAATTTCACTTGGATGGATGGATTATCAATATTGATATCAGTTGCTAACATTCTTAGCAAATTATATTATCTTATTTCTTCACATGTTTCGAGGACAAAACATTTGTAAGGAGGGTGGCATGGTAGGGTACCTAGGAATAGATATTTTGGGATATATTATTATATTGTATAAGGGTTGGCATGGGCCACACATAACCCAAGGTTGATTATATTATTATATTATATTATATTATAATATAATATTATATTAGTAGTAGGCTCCCCAAAGTAGAATGAGAAGATGGATATATAAAGAAGAGATATTTGTCATTGTAATCATCATGGAGATGAATCTTATGTAATCATATTTGCCCATGAAGTGGCTTATGGGACTTTGCCCTCCTTGAGTGGATCTCTCATCTTGGGAGATATTTTGGAGTTATTCCTTCCTTAAGTATTATTATTGGTGTTTCCCTACCTTAAGGGTATTATCTATCTCTCTCTCATTTGTGGATTGTTATTGTGGATAATTATTTGTGGATGAATGATTTGATTTTTTTTTGTGAGTAATACTTCTTATACACATCCACCATGGGGATTGAACCCGGGTCACATCACCGATAATTCAAGTAGTATCCTTGTCGGTAGACCACACTCACGGGGATATTTATACTGCTTATACTTTTTGATATTTATGTATATTTGTGAATGATTTATGTTAATGATAATAAAGTTCTGCAACACTCTTCTAAATGTCAGACAATGTTGATGGATGGAATTCCTAGTAGAATATGACTTTGGAATTGAATACATTAAGGGTAAAGAAAATAAGTTAGTCGATGCCTTGAGTAGAAGAAGGCACATAACTACAATGTCCAAATGTCAGGTAGACTTGTTTGACAAGATTAAAGAACAACAATAGAGGGATGGTTATTGTATTCAATGCCGAGAATGGGTTGAGCTAGAACCTGATAAGGGCAAGGATTTTGCTTATAAGAATGGCTTGTTATATTTCAGGGATAGGTTGGTTATTCCAAAGTCAGGTGGGTTAAGAAATATTTTGTTACAAGAATCCCATTGCACTCCTTATTCTGCACACTTGGGAGGGGTGAAAATGCAAGCAAGTATGAAAAAAAGGTTTTTATTGACCAATAATGAAAATAGATATTAATAGTCTTGTAGCAAGATATCTAGAATGCCAAAAAGTAAAAGTTGAACATTTACATCCAACTGAAAATATTTATCCTCATGAAATCCCAACACAAAAATGGCAAGTCATCTCCATGGATTTTATTGTTGGTCTACCTAAAACCAGATTTCAACATGATGCCATACTAGTGGTAGTAGACAAATTGACTAAGATAGCACACTTCATACTTGGTAACATTAAGGATGATGCACCTACCATTGCTAATAAATTTGCTAGAGAGATAGTTCGGCTTCATGGATTTCCTAAGATAATTATTTCAAACAAAGATTCTAGATTCACATCAAAATTTTGGCAAGCTTTGCATCGGGCTCTGGGTATGAAATTAAATATTAGTTCTACATATCATCCAAAAATAGATGGCCAAACTGAAAGAGTTAATTAGGTCCTTGAGGATATGCTACGCATATATTGTATGGACCATAAGACCAAATGGGAGGATTATCTCCATTTGGTAGAATTTACCTACAATAATAGCCATCATGCATCCTTGGGAATGGCTCCATTTGAGGCCTTGTATGGGAGAAAATGCATAACTCCTCTATCATGGGATAATCCGGAAGATCAAGTAATGATCGGACCAGACACTATTAAGTATATGGAAGAACAATTGACGATGATTCGTTATAGGCTAAAAGAAGTCATTCATCGATAGAAGAGCTATGTAGACTTAAAAAGATCATCGAGAGAATTTTTTTGGGAGACATAGTCTTCTTAAGGGTGATACTTCATAAAAGCTCTATTAAATCGACCAAATTGGATCTCATATTTGTTGGCCCCTTTAAAATTATCAGTAAAATTAGTCCTATGGCTTATAGACTTGCCTTTCCACCCAGTTTGTCAAATATCCATGACACCTTCCACATATCCCTCCTTAGGAAATATGTTGTTGACCTGTCTCATGTTTCGAATGTGTCCAATTTGCAGATGGCAGATCCTCAAGCATCCATCGACATTGTCTTGCATTTAGAAGAGGTTGAGTGAAGATATATCTTAAACTCTTATGGTATTTTTTAGCTCAAAGGGTTTTTCGAACAAATAATACCTCCAAATTTTGAGTGCATGAATAACAACTGCTAGCTCTAAGTCATGAGTGGCATGATTTTCTCATGCTTTTTGAGATTTCGAGATTCATGGGCTATGATTACCTCATTATGAGTTAGCACTCCTCCCAATCCTTTAATGGAAGCATCGGTACATACTATAAAATTTTTCAGTGGATTAGGTATTTTAAGAACAAAAACGGTTGTCAGCATTTCTTTTAAAATATTGAAAGTTTCTTTATACTTGTTTTATCCATTTGAACACTTTTTATTTTTAATATTTAAGAATTTGCTCACAAAATACCTATAATATCCTACCATTCCCATGAATCTATGGACTTCAAAAACATTGGTGGGCGTAGACCAATTGCTTTAAGTTTTTTAAGGTCAATGATAATTCCATTAGCAAATATAACATGCCCTAGATATTACACTTGTGGAGTGTAAAATTTGTACTTAGATAGCTTCCCATAGCTGATTCTTTCAATTATTTCTACCACAATTCTCATGTGTTGATCATTCTCCTCTTTGGTTTGTGAGTAAATCAAATTGTCATCTAGGAATACAAAGTGGTACAGTTGTTCTCAAAAGATATTGTTCATAAGATTCATAAAGGCAGCTCGAGCATTCGTTAACCCAAAAGGTAGGACTATGAATTTATAATGCCCATATCTTGTTCTAAAGGTAGTCTTGTGAGTATCCTCTTCTCGGATCCTTAATTAATGTATCCAAATTTGAGATCAATTTTTGAAAAAATAGTGGCTCCTTTCAACTAATCAAATAGATCGTCAGTCCTTAGTAAGGAGTATCTATTTTTGATAGTTACTTTATTAAGCATTCTATAACCAATACATAGTCTTAAGGATCCATCCTTCATTTTCATAGATAATATTGTTCTACCTCTTTTCATTGCCTTCTTAAGCTATAATACGAATAACAAAAGTGGTCAAAAAGGACATCGATCATAGTGTAATTTTATTTGCTGATGAGACTCATCAGTAAATTCCATCCACCTCTCTTGGAAATAAATAAGTGTTCCACGGGCTTTTAGCCAATCCATTCCAAGGATGATATCAAAAGCATGCAAGGGGAATACATACAAATGTCATTCAGTTATGCCATTAGGTAGGAATATGTGGATATCAAACAAACATCAGTTAATTGAATAGGTTTGTCCACACCTATATTCTACCTTCCACCCAATTGTCAAAAATCTAGATCTTGTCAACATATCCCTAATAATATTAATGAGAAATAAAACTATCTATAATACTATTTACATTTTACTAAGAAAATTACCTTTCAAAATCATAGAGGTGGCTTGTCCATATAGATTTGAATTTCCAATTGCCACATAATTTTGATGAGGTTTTTTTTATGCTTTCATTTGGTCTATTCTTAGAGAACATTTATTAGCATAATGTGACCCTCAATAGATGTAGCAACATATTTTTGGTACTTGAGATTTTCCTTCCTTGTTTTCACCAACACCCACTTTATGATCTAACACGCTTATCTTTTAAAGGAAGAGTTTCATATTATATTTGTTCTTAATTCCTTTGTTTATAGATATTATTATTAGCTTTCCCTTCCTATTTTTGCCTCTGGATTTTTGATCAACAAGTGCTTCCATTATATTTTGTTGCTGCTCCATTTTCTCTACTAGCAACTTAATTATAGATATAAGTTGTTCCATCTATCCTTGGAATAATTTGACTATAGATGCAAGGTCATCCATTTCTTCCTAACCATGACAAGAGCTATGTCAAGTTTTGATTTTCAAAAAGAAGTTATTCCCTCTAGGATTTTATCCTTTAATTGATTAGCCAAAACAACATGCAAACCTGTTTGACCAAATCAACTTAAGGTTCCTAGACAATTAAGTCTTCTTGCAAAAGTAGCATATCAAGTTAAGGTTTAACTTAGGTTTTCTTTCTCAAAAGCATTGAGTCCTATGACCTAGGCTAAGATAATGAAATCAGCCGGTATTGGATATTTGATTTCTTTAGTTGATCACCTCCCTCGTGATCCAACCATTTTAGGTAACTTGGCTTAAAGGTTAGGATTACCTTCACGTAATCCAATGTATATGAGTGATTTCATTATCTGGTCTCTCATCTTCATATTTAGATAAATTTGGTAGATGGGTTAATATTTTAGGTGTGACTTCTATCCTATTCTATCATGTGAGGTCTTCTTTTGCTTTGTACACTTAATCAAATTAATATTTCTATTATCAAGCATCTAATTTATCACTATGGGTAAATATGAATTATTGAAGATAGGAATTATTTCCATTATTATCTTCACTGCTAAAATCAATGTAAATTTTCTAAAAGATACAAACTCACTAATTCTAGGAGATTATTTATTCATTCAATACAGAATCAAAATTCCTTAAATAAAATAATCAATAATCATTATTTTAATATTTAATTTATACTTTGAATGATTTATAAATGCATTAACAATTTCTATGATAAAGTGTTTTGTTTTGAGGAAAGTCAAAGAAAGGCAAAGGTTCCTTTCAGTAAACGAAAGTAGATGAGCTTATTCGAAAAACACATTTACTAAGACTAAAGGTAAAATTTTAAATTATATTTAGCACACAACAAAATATTCTTAAATAATTGAATGTTCATATAGTCTAAAAGCCATAATCGTATAACTTCATTATTCAAAAGTTAAAAATTGAATAACATAATAAAAATAATATCATACACTATTTTTAACAATAAGTTCTACTGGGATGTAGGTCGCTGAATACTCCTCTTAGACAAAACATATACCATAAGGAGACTTGGAAATTCATAGACCCTCAAGAGAGATTTATTAAGCTTATGCAATTCCACTTAAAATGTAAAGAAAATAATTTAATCTATAAACATAAATAAAACGGACAACACTTTTCATTAAAACATTTAAATTTTAAATTCCAACATAGGCATCCGGAGAGGAACTTTATAGAAAAAGAATTAGTTTAACATTTTAGTATAGAATATAAAGAAAAGATTTTAGCAATTGAATTATTTGTCACAAAGAACGATATGGAACGAACATTATCCCTTATAAACGTTTTTATTTGTTTTCTTGAATTTCTAATAAAGAAAACTACATAATAAGAGCAATCCTTTCATTTAATTTCATGAATTTTTCTAATAAAGAAAACTATATAGAAGAAGCCCAACCATAATATCATTTATTCAAAATATACTTTATAACCCTTTTTTTATTCTATATATATATATATATATATATATATATATATATATATATATATATATATATATATACTTTATAAGGATTGCTAATCCTGCTTGCTTTTTCAAAGCTGAAAATGAAACTTATTCCACTATATTGTAAGGTATAACTTATGGCCTAGAGCACTTTACAAATTTTAATAATAAAGTTTCAATCTTACACAAGACGATACAAGATATTGTTTACAAAGGACGTAGACATAACTACGAGCATGGACTTTTCATAAATCCTTTGGCAACATCCTAGCTAGCTCTAGAAAATTGCACCCACTTTTTTTCCCATACTACACCCGAATGATGATGGATATAGGATAAAATGGCCCAAGGGGATATAGCTTGATATAGTTTGATAAACCTACTTGCTAGAATGTCTATCAATTTTTTAAAAATTTAACAATATTTTGAAAGTATACTCAATAATACGTTTGCCATTGTGCGGACAAATGGTATATTTTGAAATGAAAATAAAAAAAAAACAATAATTTTACCTTCCAATTAAATAATACCTATCATTACGTGAATACGAATATAAATTAAAATTCACCCAATTTTTTAGAGCATAGTAGACTTGCTAGTGTACACACAAAAACAATTTAAAAACTAATAGTTTTTGAAGCTTGATACTTAATGTAAATCACCACATAATCGAATATAAAGTTGCAATATAAAGAACTCAAAAATGATAATAAATCACATAAGTATAGCTCAAAAATACTCACAAAATAATCACTTGGAAATTCTCACAAAAATACTGAAAATGATATAGAATAAAGATCTACTAATGCATGTTATGTGCAATACATTTTTGATACCAATTACAATGTTTTATCAAAATATATATTAGTATGTAACTCTTCATATGGATTACTCTTGAACTTCACTCTTCTTTGAAATTCTTCACTTTCCTATTCTAAGGCACATGTGCACTCTTACATAATGGACACTTGTGCACATCCACACTTATAACACTTGCACACTCAATTACATGACACTTGTGCATTTCCTGCACATTATTACATTAAATGAAATATAAACTCACACTCTTATCTAAGAAACACACTTGATATAATATTGTACCAAAGTGGTACGAAAGCATATAAGAAATAATGTAATATTCTTCAACAAAAACTCACCCACATATCTAGATTCCCGACCAATATGTCAACACATATTTAACATAATACATTATCAATGTGGGTTATTTTCTTATAAAACTTAGGTATTTATTCTTTCATAAAGAAGAAGAGGAGGACAATTAGCATAGATGACTGAGCGAGCTAAAAAAGAGAGATAAAATTTATAGTATTGATTGGTTCTGATTTGGTAAGAATATGGTTTTAAATCCGAACAACAAATAGAATTATAATAGCACAATATTATTAAAATAATATTGGATGTTTTCAATTCATTTGATGAGTGTCGCATAATCAACCATATATAAAAAAAATCCCAAAAATTTCAATATGAAAGGGCAAACACAATGAGGTCTTACTCCATTTTAAAACAGTTAAATAGAGCTAACATGAAAGGACAATCACGGTGAGGTCTTGCCCCAATTTAAAAATAGTTAAATAGAGCTAACATTAAGCAACCATTATTCAGGTGGCTTTGTAGAGTCCCATAATGAAATTAGATTTCCTAAGGCCATAAGGTAAGGATAGATGATATCAGGCAAACATATAAAACTAAGCCATCAGGTAAGAATAGATGATATCAAGCAATAATTAAAACAAGGTATTAGAAGCTAAAATTGAATTTTAAACTTTTAAGCGATTTGCAAGCTTTATTTAGTTATTCCTAAAAATTGAGTACATAACTAACCTCGTTCTCATCTTTCTTCAACCTAGTAATTATTTTGATTGGCCAATCATGTCTTCCTCCTTACTCCTATTTTTTTTTCTTCCTTCCCTCGAAATCGTGTTTTCTATTCTCCTTTATATAATTTTTAAGGGAACTATTCTAAATAGTTGGTCTCACATGCAATCAATCGATTTTCCTCTTCCTAACTTTGCCAAGGTGTCCATTGAACGTTTTCTACAGTTGCTTCATTATTCAGTAATTCATGTGATAATATTAACTTGAATTTATTAAACTGTTTAATTATTTATTTATATTTAAATTTACTTAAATATTAAATGAAATTTGTTTAATTATTTTTTTAAATGATTGAAAAATCCTTGATGTTATTTTATTTAAAAATGCATGAATAGGGAGGAGCGACTATGGTTTCGGTGAATGAATCGTGCGACAAAATATAGACCACGAACATAGAGAAACCGCGCACGGGAGAAGATAGTCGCACCGCTCCAAAAGGGTTTCCCACCTCACATACAGCGGTAAGGCCCACTGGAAGTACACCTGCGGCTACCCGTGGTAGCTCTCATATTGACATTGAGAGGGGAAAAGAACCCCCCGATAAACCAGGCAACTCAAAGAACAATTGAGACCAATTTTCCTATGCAGAATGCCTGTAGCATAACAACAAACCTCCCTCGAAGGGTTCGGAGGGTTTCGTCTTACAAGGATTTGATATTTTGTGTCCCTCAAGCCTTATGGAGGACTTTGTGTCTCATGATTCCTACTCCTTAGTGGGGAAATTCGTAAGAGGATATCCAAACATGGACGCAATCCGATGATGGATGAATTCCAAATGGAAAATCTTGGGAAACATGGTCTTGTCTGCCATGACCAGAGGCTTCTTCATGATATAGTTGAATACCCAAGAGGACGCAAAATGCATTCTTTTCGGAGGCCCTTGGTTCTTCGAAAGACAAAGCCTATTCTTGAAAAAGTAGGAACCAAGTTTCGACCTCGAATCTCAAAATATCAACTGTGTCCTGATATGGGTATGTCTCCCCAATCTCCCCATGCATTTTTTCTATGAGAATGCTCTTCGTGGTCTGGCAAGGGCTTTCGGTGACCTAGTGGTCATTGATCCCGCCACTTGTGCCAGAACAAGGCTAACCCAGGCCCGTATCTGCATCAATGTAAATCTAGAGGTACAAATTCTAGACCATCTCAATCTAATTTACAAAGACTTCATGCGGAGATAGCCAGTGATCTTCGATAACAAGCTGATGTTCTATCCAGAATGTGAATCCTAGGGATATCTTCCAACCCAATACCCGAAGCGCAGTCGCTCTAATGCCAATTACCAATCGATCAAATGCCAGTAGTCCAACGTCAACCAAATAATAACCCATAGCAAATGGTAAA
This sequence comes from Wollemia nobilis, assembly GCA_028583015.1. Classification (NCBI taxonomy): domain Eukaryota; kingdom Viridiplantae; phylum Streptophyta; class Pinopsida; order Araucariales; family Araucariaceae; genus Wollemia; species Wollemia nobilis. The sequence goes on along the minus strand of JAQPPZ010002729.1, from coordinate 716,531 downwards.
TAAAAAATGACACACAGTAGACCCGACCACCTCCAGATCAAACCATCCACCAGGCAAGTACCTCTATTACCATTGCTAATCAATTCGGTTTACTCAATGATTTTGAAACCAATGAGGAAATTAAGGATGGTGAAATCCCTAGCTTCTCACCCCCGACCCCCAATGCTTCCGCCCAGCCTTGCCCCAACACCAAACTCCCCCAGGAAAGCCCTTGCCCCCACCCCCAAGGCCAAAACCCTAAAACCAGTAAAAGCCCTAAAAGCCCTACACCTAAACCCCCTCGGTCGCCTGCATCCCCAACCCCATATTCCCCCTATGAAGGAGCTACTCTCCCTACTTCCCCATCTATCTCCATCACCACCAAATCCAATAGTGATGAGGACACCCCATAATCCCCTAACCAGTGGAGCCCCAAACAAACATGCAGTTTCAAAAAATCCCAAATCGATGTTGGTGTTAACAGAAAGAAAGGTAGGCCGACTGGCATAGAGAAATGAAATAGAGATACAACCAAGGACATTGCCAATGGGACACAAAAAACCCTATTCCAAGAAATCAAAAATATGGCTAAGGAAGAAAATTGAAGATCCAAACCCCCTACGCAACAAGGCAAAGGGGGCAAAAAACTTGCTAAAAGTTCCAAATGAAAGTCCTCTCCTGGAACGCGAGAGGACTTAATGGGGCATCCAAGCAAAGACTGGTTATCGCCATGAAGAAAGAACATAACCCCACAATCTTCTTCATTCAGGAAACCAAATTAGATGACCAGATTTCTCCTAGAATTACCAAAATCATCTGGAAAAACTATGATTTTGTTTATTCCCCAGCCTTTGGGACTGCAGGAGGGTTACTGTGTCTTTGGAACCCCTCCAAAGTCGAAGGTTGACTTATTTCAGGCCAAGACAGGTTGTCCAACATTTTGTTCCATGATCCCAGCTCCTAGACTTCTTGGATAATGTCAAATGTATACGCCCTCAACACTGCTTAGGGAAGATTGACATTGTGGAACACTCTCACTGATGAGCATCAGAAATGCTCATATTTTGTATACATTTTCTTGATTATTATGCGGTTGTATAATAAGGATTGCATATGTTTATGAATGATTATATAATTATTTGATGAAATTATGCGTGTTATCTAATTCATGTGTTTTTAGTGTGTTTTTGTGGAATTGTAGTTGATTTAGTCAGATTTGGATCAGTCGAGGTCTTTTCATGGACCTGGCACTTTGTTTCTTTCGGAATCAACGCAGAGAAGGTAGGCGCCTTCGGGGACGTAAGTAGGCGCCTTCCTCTTCCAGGAAGGCACCAAGGAAAGACAAGCACCTTCCTCTCCCAGGAAGGCACCAATAGAAGGCCAGCGCCTTCCTCTTCCAGGAAGGCACCAAAGGAAAATAAGCGCCTTCCTCTCATAAGGAAGGCATCGATAGGAAGGTGCCACTAGAAGGCAAGCGCCTTCCTCTCATAAGGAAGGTATCGATAAGAAGGTGCCACTAGAAGGCAAGCGCCTTCCTCTCATAGGAAGGTGCCAATAGAAGATAAGCGCCTTCCTCTTCCAGGAAGGCGCCAATGGCAGTAAGGCACCTTCCGCATAGAGAAGGCACCCGACATACTTAGGCACCTTCCTCATAGGGAAGGCACCCTTGTTCTTCGCTCATTGACCAGACAAGCATGACGTGGACAACAGAGACTGGTGCAGTTCCAACTCTACGTCATGTAGAGTTAAATTGGGGATCGCACCGATGTATGAGAATGTCCTACCAATGCCAGGTGAAGCACAAACCAATCAGTGAACATGCCACCATTAGAAATGAATGCCAGTTTTAGCAGACGTCGATCACATTTACTAGACTGTCTTAGTTTAGTCTGGAATGAATCGACTGTTATAACTTCTTTGTAATAGAAGATCTACGGGTGTGCTATATAAACACATGCAGACCTCTCTGAGGATATATAGAATATTTTGATAGTAAATGTAGAGAGATATACAGAAGAAGCATTGTAATACTTTGATAATTATAATATAGTTATAAGAGTTTCTAAGTGCGTGTTCAGCTAGGAGGAAGCTACTGGAGCTTGGGCCCACTCCAAGCCAGTATTTCTTCCCCTATTTTTCCTATGTTTTCTAGATTAGTTTACCACTTTTATAAGATTGTTTATCGCATTGTTATTTCTAGTATTGCAATAGGTTTATTTCTAGGAATGCGTGAATATTTCCTTTCTGTAGATTTAATTGTTTTTACGTAAATTATTGAGGAGTGTATGAATGATTGATGACCGTTTGAAACACCCCCAATAGTAGAACTAGCGGACTCATCTCAAGTGGTATTGTAAGCAATCTTGTTCAAGACCCTTCGCAAGTTTACGAAGCTCCCTGGGTTGATAAATTAAATGCATGGGCATGTGACAAAAGTAGGAAAGAAGTTAACCTTGTTTGGCCCGCAACATTTTGGCACCATTGTCGGGGAAGCATCTCAACTAGATTATTTACAATACCTGGAAACCTTCCATCTGACCTTGTATGAGTTCTTCGAGAAGAAGAGGACCTGATGGTCGGTTTATAAAAACCAATCCACCAGAACTTGAGTCAGCCAAACATTCTAAATTTGAATTAGACTCACCCGACCCACCACCAGCAATCCATTGGAGTGAGGATCCACACTTTGTGCAAAGTGCCTCCTCATCCCATCAACTTGGGGAAGAACGAATCATCATAAATCCCCTATTTAATAGGACACCCTTAGAGGAAGCCCTATTGTGGAAAGTTGTAGAAGATCGGACGATAACACCAGACAACCTTAGAGCCTTGACTCAGAAAGTCTTAAATGATCGTAAGGCCATAAATACTGCATTAGAGACCGCATTTCCTAAAAAAATGGCTGACAATGAAGAAGTCTCATCTCGGCTTTAGTTTCTCGATTGATGAAGGAGTAGGAGATACCAAAATGAAAAACATATCCCCTGCTCACCTTCCGACCTTCAGAGGATACCCAACTGAGGACCCTGACCTATTTTTATTTAAGTTTGATGTCTTATGCAGGTCTGTGGACTACAAATCTGATACGTAGAAGCTGAAACTCTTTCCTTCCACATTGGATGATGCAGCTCTACGGTGGTTCATCGGTCTGGGAGACAAACACATTGCCACTTGGGATCAAATGAAGAAGCTCTTTTTAGAGCAATACCAAGATTTTGGGAGAGCAAGAGACTCCAGAGAAGAGGTCCTGAGCATGACGCAGAAAGAATATGAGTCTCTCAAGGAATACTAGGAGAGATTCAACTTCAATCTTCAATGATCTCCTCACATGAAACTATCTGATAAGTCCCTCAAAAGCATATTTTTGAGAGGACTTACCAATGAATCACTGGAGGCTCTTAACATGATTTCTGGAGGTGATGTCTACCAACACGCTATGGAAGACATCCGACAACTATGCCGAAACTACTCAAGAAGGAGAGGCAAGACCACTTCTAGAACCATGAAAGTGACTGCTTCAGTCATGAAGATAGAAATAGGTAACATGCTGGAAGATTTAAAGAGCGAAATGCTCTCATCTCTAGCATTGCATATGGATACGCTATTGTTAGAGAAAAATAAGCAAGAAAATGAAGCAACATTGGCTTATTTCTATCCAAAATATAGAGGGAAGCATGCAAAGAATGCATGCCCAGAGAACAAAGTCAGAGTATGCATAGTTTGTAGGTTGAACCATAAAACTTGATTGTGCCCACAACTGCCTAGTAATCAGGAGGATGTTGAAAGCATGGATGCCTATTTCATAGGCAATCGAAAGAGTTGGCCACAACCCCTTATGGGGAATATGCCAACCAAAATGTCATCATATGGGGGAGGACCATACATGCCCCAAGGCCCACCTCAACCACCTAACATGGGGTGGTGGGGGCCATCACCCTGGTCCAATGCACCCCCAACAGACATTCTCGAACCAGCAACCATGGATGCCATATCCATATCCTGGGCAGTAGTGGAGAGGCCACACTACATGGAATCAGGCTCCATAGAATGTAGCACCAGCTCACCCCCAATAGAATTTATCGACATTTCCAATAGTGAGACCTGCGTAGCTACCCGCACAACCGATGACAAATCCTAATAATAGGGTGAACCAACCAACATACAACATGGAGGGTGAGATGTATCCGATGTACCATATTCAGCTTAGGTCTGGTAGACAGCTAGGAGTAGGAATGCCTCCACTGGTAGAAGAGGAGGAAGAGGTAGGAGAAACACCTCTTGTAGAAGAGGTGATAGAAGAAACACCTGAGAGAGCAAAGGCTCCATTTCCCAACCGACTACAAGAATAGAGGAAAGTAACGCAACCGGAGTTCGATATCTTGTCTAGCTTGAAGAACCTCACCATGACAATTCCATTATTTCAAGCCATCCGAGATGTTTCGATATATACCAAGGCGATAAGAGAGATGTGTCTAAGGAAGCCAGGATGAAGAGCAACCTAGACTATCAATGTCATGGGTAAACTAGCAGATTTGATGATGGGCAAAATGTGCCATCCTAAGTATGCAAACCTGGGTAGCCCGATGCTGACTATAAAAATTGAGGGACATTCCTTGTCCAATACGTTGGTCGATCTCGGAGCAGCCATCAACGTAATGCCTCAGGAGACCATGCAGAGGCTACAACTCATGAACCTGAAACCCACTATGATAGTGTTGCAGTTGGCCGATCGATCGACCATGGCACCGAAAGGAATGTTGGAAGACGTAATAGTGATAGTCAATGCATGGGAATACCCAACCAACTTTTTAGTCTTGCAATCTAAAACTAGGCTAGGCGGTTACCCACTCATCTTGGGAAGGCCATGGCTGGCAATAGCTGACGCTTACATCAGCTATCGAGATGGGTTGATGACCATCTTCGATGGATGAAATGTTAAAAGGTTGACTATTTCACCCCCAATGTAGTCCGTCGACTCATTAGGAGAACCCATGTTGATCGAGCATGAAAATCCTGAGCTATCCATGATCCAATCGATGATGACGTTGGATGAGTTGGTAGAAGAAGATGAAGATGGTGCTATTGTGGAGTTCCTCCATGGGGAGTCCTCCATATCCGCACCTGGATCACCATTGGTTGGTGCCCAAGATCACCACGTTCAGTAGATACACGTCGGGCTAGGAAGAACATTGAATGTCAGCAGTGGGTTGACTCCCACACAATTGATGAAAGTAGAAGAGCTCCTGGTTAGACACCAATAGGCATTTGCATGGGATTACTCAGATATGAAGGGTATCAGCCCAGAGATCTGTACCCATCGTATATACCTAGATGATCAAGCAACTCCAAGCAGGCAACCACAGAGAAGAATGAATCCGACAATGAAAGACATTGTCAAGGAAGAATTGCAAAAACTCTTGACTGCTCGATTCATCTATCCAATTTTTGATAATGAGTGGGTATCACCGTTAGTGGTAGTCCCTAAAAAGAATGGGAAATGGTGAATCTATGTGGACTACAGAGCGTTAAACAAAGCGACCAAGAAGGACCACTTCCCGCTCCCGTTCATTGATCAAGTCTTGGATACACTCTCGGGAGGAAGTATTTCTCCTTCCTGGATGGATTCAGTGGATACAACCTAGATCCAGATAGGAGAAGAGGATCAGGATAAGACAACGTTCACCTACCCATGGGGAACGTTTGCCTATCGGGTATTACCTTTCGGATTATGCAACGCACCTGCCACCTTTCAAAGGGTGGTGCTTAGCATATTTTTAGACATGATGGGAGACGCGGTCGAAGTATACATGGATGACTTCACCGTCTATGGAGAAACCTTTGATGAAGCAATGATGAACTTGGAAAGAGTGCTCGAAAGAAGCAAGGAAAACAATTTGTCCCTGAGCAACGAGAAATGCTTTATGATGATGCAAGAAGGCATCGTACTGGGACACCACCTCTCCGTAGAAGGAATAAAGGTTGATAAAAGAAAAATTGAGGTCATCAGAGACCTACCCAACCCTAGAATGTAGAGAGAGGTGAGGAGTTTTCTTGGATCAGTCGGGTACTACCGATGATTTATCATCGAATTCAACAAAATTGCAAAACCATTGCACACTCTATTATCTAAGGATGTGGAGTTCAATTGGATGGAAGACTGCGAAGAAGCATTTCAGTTGCTTAAAGAGAAACTGATATCCACACCGATTTTAAGAGGACCAAATTGGGCCATACCATTCCATATCTACTGTGATGCATCCAACAATGCGATTGGAGCAGTCCTCGGATAGAAGGATGGCGAAGAATTTTATGCCATCTACTATGTCAACAAAAACTTGGTAGGAGCCGAGCTCAACTACACGGTGACGGAGAAGGAGTTCCTTGCAGTTGTGCATGCCATAAACAAATTCTGCCATTATATCATCGGGTATAAGGTATTTTTCCACATGGACCATGCGGCTATCAGATACTTGATGAGCAAGCCGGCCATTGGTGGAAGAATTATCAGGTGGCTCTTGTTACTGTAGGAATTCGACATCACAATAGTCGACAAACTAGGCAAAGACAATGTCGTAGCAGATTTTCTATCCAGATTGATATCGATAGACCATACAGTAGTGGAAGACCAATTTTTGGATGAACATTTGTTCACCATTAGTGAGAAAATCCCATGGTACGTAGATATAGCCAATTACTTGGCCACCGAAAGAACCTCACCTGCTCTCTCTTTCTGAGAAAAGTAGGTGGTCATAGAGAAAAGTGCATCATTCCTATGGATTGATGGCCTCCTATTCAAAATAGGATGTGACCAGATTATAAGGAGATGCATAGCAGAACAGGAGTTCTCAGAAGTACTCAAAGCATGTCATGATGAACCATGCGGAGGACACTTTGTAGGGAAATGAACTACCTACAAAATCCTACAGGTTGGGTACTTTTGGCCCACTCTGTTCAAGGATGCGGCTGCGTACGCCAGCAAGTGCGATGAATGCCAAAGAATGGGTAGACCAACCCATCGAGATGAAATGCCCCTCCAACCTCAGGTACACCTGGAACCCTTCGATAAGTGGGGCATGGACTTCGTGGGACCAATTAATCCACCTTCAATAGGGAGGAGGTTTATTTTGGTCTGTATAGATTACGTCACCAAATGGGTTGAAGTTCAAGCGTTGAGAGATTCAAAAGAAAGAACAATCATCGATTTCTTATTTGCCCACATTTTTACATGATTTGGGGTCCCTAGAGAGATAACAATAGACCAAGGGCCTCAATTTACCTCCAAGTTGATCAAGGAGCTGATGGAGCAATACAGAGTTTGGCACAATAAAACTACACCCTACCATCCACAGGCAAATGGGCAAGTGGAAGTGACGAACAGAGAAATAGAGAACATCCTGATGAAGACCATGCAGCAACACAAAAAATATTGGGCTACACGGTTGTCGGAGGCAGTCTGGGCATATAATACCACGTGGAAATCCACCACAAGCTTCACACCCTTCCAACTGGTCTATGGGAAGAGTGCGATGATGCCCATTGAATTTGAAATCAAGACATTGAGGATAGCTTTAGAATTGAACTTGAGCTTGGATGACGCTCAAAAAGAAAGGATTCGACAGCTAGATCAGCTGGACGAAATCTGAATGGACGCTTTGCAGAGAATGAAAATCATACAAAAGCAAAGAAAGTGGTGGCATGATCACCACATTAAACTAAAGCAGTTCCAAGAAGGAGAATGGGTGTTGTTGTACGATTCTCGGTTCCAGGAAAGAAAAGGTAAATTAATGCAAATATGGATGGGACCGTATGAGGTGGTAGAGCTCATCAAGAATGGGGTAGTGCACGTTAGAACAATTGATGATAGCAACACCATGTTAATGGTCAATGGCCACCGACTGCGCCCCTATAACACATCTAAAACCTTATAGGTGGAATCCAGAATAGACATGGGGGAGACCCCATCTTGTTAGATCTAGACCAAACTCTTAATAGGAAAAATGGTGGGCATGGAGGTGCTCACCAAAATTAGTTAATTTAGTTTTTTTCTTACGGTGTGTTTTGTAGGGATGACGCCCGCATGCAAGCTGTAGGCATCCTAATCCAGGGCCTAATAGGCATGGAATGCATCTAACTACCTTTATTTTTCTTTCTTTTCATTTGCTTTTTGTAGGTGGAGGACCTGACAACATGAGGAATAGGTATCTAGGAAACCAGGCCTGATTCGGCTCAACATTCCGACATCGACACTCGTAGGTAGAAGCTGAGGCAACGTGAAGCGAGACTGAGAAGGCTTGATCACCCTTTCCCAGTCAATCACAACATGATTGCCAAGAATAAAGTGCCTTCCACATCAAGAAGGCATAAAAGAAGGTGCCTTCCTTATAAAGAAGGCACCCAACCAGAAGAAGGCACCTTCCTTATAAAGAAGGCACCTAGCCAGAAGAAGGTGCCTTCCTTATAAAGAAGGCCCCAAAAGAAGGCACCTTTCGTATGAAGAAGGTGCCCCATTAGAAGAAGGCGCCTTCCTTATAAAGAAGGCACATAGCCACTAAGAAGGTGCCTTCCTTATAAAGAAGGTGCACACAAAAAAAATAGATAGGCGCCTTCCACATTAGGAAGGCGCATACAATCGAGGTGCCTTCCACCCCAGGAAGGCGTAGGTATACAGAGGTGCCTTCCACCCTAGGAAGGCATAGGTATTCAATAGTGCCTTCCACATCAGGAAGGCGCACCCATTCAGAAGCACCTTTCGTAGCAGGAAGGCGCCATCATCAAAAGGGTGCCTTCCACCATCGAAAGGCACATCCAATCAGAGATGCCTTCCACCATCGAAAGGCGCATCCATTCAAAGAGCACCGACAACATCGAGAAGGCACCATATAAGCGCCTTCCACATTGGGAAGGCACCACATAAGCACCTTCCACATTAGGAAGGTACCAAAGAGCACCTTCCGCATACAACCAACACTTAAGTCTCACGGATGCCTCGATCAGAATGAAATCACCACATGAACGAGCGACATCAGATTACCATACCCCTCCCCCATGTCACAAATCAGTGAATCAATGCTCTTCATGATGCATGAAACACCAAATAAGGTACGCGCATACTAACTCAAATATTTATATAATTATTCATAAATTATGCAGTACCAAAAAAATATTGTCATCATAAAAATCATATACCCCCATGGTCGAAACCACGTGCCAATGATATGGCTCGAAAGGTGTACCCTAGAATTAAATGCTAAGGTTAGGCACCTTCCCTATAAGAAGGTACCTTCCTGAAGAAGTAAGGACAAAAAAAAGAAGCGCAGTAGTAAGGGAAGGCGCCATGGGAGGAAGGTCGAAGAATCATGCGGTGAAAAAGAATGAGCCGAGTGATACGAAAGGAATCAGGGGGACGGTAAAAACATAGTTCGAGGCCGAGGGATGGTTCGAATACTGTACCCTGGTCAGTTAGGGCTAGGATATGGAGGCAGCCAAGGAATTCATTGCCTCCTTGAGGGGCGACGTAGCTCAGGTGCGAGGGGTAGAAATTTTGGTCACCCCCGAATACATCTCGTAGGCGACTGGATTGCCCCTCACAGGTGAATGCATATACAAAGGTGGACTACTAAAGCCGTACGTCGAAGTGCTACTGCTAGGAGAAAATGTGTAGATAGATAAGGAAGGGCTACCCAAAAGTAGCCTTCCCATGAATCTATGGAAGATATTCGAGCAGGTTGCTCGATTCTTTACATGCACCGGGAAGTATACCCATTTGCACACTAACCATGTGCAGTTTTTGAATCACCTGGTGCATGGAAGGAAGTTGAACATGCCCTTCTACCTAGAAAATGCCCTGAAGGAAGAAGCGGCTAGGTACTATAAGGGAGCACCATCCACCTTGGCCCACCATGGGCTGATATCAGCACTGGTCCACCATGCAGAAGCGCAGAGGTAGAACCCCGATGTAGAGGGAGATGGCGGCCAAGAAAGGCAACAGGATGCTATTGCTAAAATAGGGCAAGAAGAGGGAAGCCCTACAGAGGAGATGGCAAGTATCGAGCAATTGGCATTGCCCTATTTCATGGAAGAAAGAGGGCATTCACCAGTGTCCGAATGCATAGAGGAAAGAGGGCATTCCCTAGTGCCCGAGTATGAAGAGGAAGGAGCACCGCTTATTAGCAATGAGGCTGAGTTTCGACCGCTAGAACTAGTCCCTAGGAGGAAATGCCTGTGGTGACTCCTCCTCTTGGTAGAAGAAGAATAGAATGACTTGAAAGTCGACGTTGCAGCCCAAACCCTCTGAGAATTGACAAACTAGAGCCCACAAGATGTAGGGACTTCCGGGAGCAATGATCAGGTCGACGCAGCCTTGGAGGAAGCGTTGGAGTGGCAAACCAATTGCTGGATGGCCCAAAAAATTTTGGAGGATTACTAGAATGAGCATAGAGGGGAATTGGAAGAATGAGAAAGATGAATCACCCAGCTCGAGTAGCTGGTCTAGAGTTGTAGGAGGAGAACCAACTACTCCAGGATAGGGGAATAGAAATAAGGGATGCATCGACCCAAACTGACTGGGCAAAAGAGGTCTCGATGAATTCTCCCACATCTGTAGAATGAGTATTCTCTTTGAGAGAATTTTGATCGGATGCTCGATAGAGCAGCCCGAAGGTAGGGGAGAATTCCTCTATTTTTGGGAGTGAAGGGGAAAGAAGTCCCACAACACCCCCTGTCATCGACTTGAGTGATACAGAGTAGGACGAGGGCCAATAGTAGCAGATAAGACCAGGGGATAAGGAAGAACTCCCCGAACCTAAGGAAGAAAGAGAAGAACCTGAGGGGTCGACATAGGATAGATAGGGGGTGAAGAAGCACCCCTAGGGATGTCAGCACAGGTCCCCTAGAGTGAAGAGAATGCTCCAGGGACCGTAGAGCAGGTCCCTCGGAGTGAGAAGATATCCGCTAGGGAGAAAGGGAAAACCCCTGTTCGAGCTATCACATTTTCTATAGAGGCCAAAGGAAAAGGGCCTAGGATGGCTCGAAAGAAGGTGAAGGTGACCTTCATCGAGCCAGAAGAAGATGAGTGGGATATGCAGCCATTCGTAGAGAGGCAAAAATAGTTCGAACGACTGCTCAAAGAGATGACAACAGCTAAGGAGACTAGGAAGGCAACCTCGAGGATGCAGGGGGACTCTGGTATCTACGTCAATCCGATAGAGGACAGCCAGTTCTAGGAGATTTATGGGTCATCCCGGGGATGACCCTCCAAGATAAGAAGGTATTTTGAATGATGGGGGGTATATGGCCCCGAATTGGAAGCCGCTGCCATTGCAAAGGAGAACGCAGGGCTTACTCCTGAAGCAGCCCGATTGTACAAAGCCCAAGTAGTTCATCTCAAGAGGGATAATTTAGATATCCCTCTTGCAATGGTCAGACCTCCGGACGCTGACCTATGGCAAGTTGTAGAAGCTGCATTTTAGGAGCAGAGATGACGCTGGCTAGATCACCTCCGATAGCGGCTAGGATGAGGAAAGCAAATCCGACAGCAGCACCCATAGCCCCACATAGAAAAAGAGGAGCCACACCTCCAGATGCCAATGCGTAGAAGAGGCAGACACGGGCCGTAGGTACAGTCGGATCCACCAAGAAATGACAATGATGAGGGGTCAACAGGGCTACCTATAGTTTTGATGCCACGAGGGCATGGCATATGTTAGGCATGGGGGGATGATGAGCATCATAAATGCTCATATTTTGTATACATTTTCTTGATTATTATGCGGTTGTATAATAAGGATTGCATATGTTTATGAATGATTATATAATTATTTGATGAAATTATGCATGTTATCTAATTCATGTGTTTTCAGTGTGTTTTTGTGGAATTGTAGTTGATTTAGTCATATTTGGATCAGTCGAGGTCTTTTCATGGACCTGGCACTTTGTTTCTTTCGGAATCAATGTAGAGAAGGTAGGCGCCTTCCTCTTCCAGGAAGGCGCCAAGCGTAAGTAGGCGCCTTCCTCTTCCAGGAAGGCACCAAGGAAAGACAAGCGCCTTCCTCTCCTAGGAAGGCGCCAATAGAAGGCCAGCGCCTTCCTCTTCTAGGAAGGCGCCAAAGGAAAATAAGTGCCTTCCTCTCATAAGGAAGGCACCACTAGAAGGCAAGCGCCTTCCTCTCATAAGGAAGGCATCGATAGGAAGGCGCCACTAGAAGGCAAGCGCCTTCCTCTCACAGGAAGGCACCAATAGAAGATAAGCGCCTTCCTCTTCCAGGAAGGCACCAATGGTAGTAAGGCACCTTCTGCATAGAGAAGGCACCCGACATACTTAGGCACCTTCCTCATAGGGAAGGCACCCCTGTTCTTCACCCGTTGACCAGACAAGCACGACGTGGACAACAGAGACTGGTGCAGTTCCAACTCTACGTCATGTAGAGTTAAATTGGGGATCGCACCGATGTATGAGAATGTCCTACCAATGCCAGGTGAAGCACAAACCAATCAGTGAACACGCCACCATTAGAAATGAATGCCAATTTTAGCAGACGTCGATCACATTTACCAGATTGTCTTAGTTTAGTCTGGAATGAATCGACTGTTATAACTTCTTTGTAATAGAAGATCTCATGGGTGTGCTATATAAACACACGTAGACCTCTCTGAGGATATATAGAATATTTTGATAGTAAATGTAGAGAGATATACAGAAGAAGCATTGTAATACTTTGATAATTATAATACAGTTCTAAGAGTTTCTAAGTGCGTGTTCAGCTGGGAGGAAGCTGCTGGAGCCTGGGCCCACTCCAAGCCAGTATTTCTTCCCCTATTTTTCTTGTGTTTTCTAGATTAGTTTACCGCTTTTATAAGATTGTTTATCGCATTGTTATTTCTAGTATTGCAATAGGTTTATTTCCAGGAATGCGTGAATATTTCCTTTCTGTAGATTTAATTGTTTTTACGTAAATTATTGAGGAGTGTATGAATGATTGACGACCGTTTGAAACACCCCCCAATAGTAGAACTAGCGGACTCATCTCAAGTGGTATTGTAAGCAATCTTGTTCAAGACCCTTCGCAAGTTTACGAAGCTCCCTGGGTTGATAAATTAAATGCACGGGCATGTGACAAAAGTAGGAAAGAAGTTAACCTTGTTTGGCCCGCAACACTCACCTAGTTGAGGCAGACGTTCATCAACATCCCTTGGGTTCTAGCAGGGGACTTTAAATCCCCCCTACACTTTTTTGACAAGAAGGGAGGGAATACGGTTACTCCCAGGGATACAAGTGATTTAAGATAGTTTGTGGACACCAATGCCCTCATGGATGTCCCACTACAGGGAACCCGCTACACCTGGAGCAATAGATGGATGGGAAATAACCTTATTTAGGAGCACCTTGACAAGATTTTTCTATCCCAAGAAGCCCTTCCCATCTTCAGTGATGCCAACCTACGGCCCCTCCTGAAGATAGGGTTTGATAATAGCCCGCTTCTCTTTGAAACAGCTAGCAAACCCTAGTTCAAGACCCCATTCCATTTTGATTCAATGTGGACTCATCACCCGAATCTCAGAAATAGGCTAGTAGAATGGTGGGAAACCGATTTCCCTAGGTCAATGTCCATCAGATTTATACAGAAACTCAGGTGGGTCAAGGAAAACCTCAAAGTGTGGAACAAGGAAACCTTTGGGAACATCTTTGAAGCCAAGAAGAACATCAAGACCATATTAGAACAAATCAAAGATAGATTTCAGAAAGGGCAGGGGGACGACAACCTCAAGACTGAAGAAAGGGTGTTGCTCTCCGAGTACCACAACACCCTAGGTAAGGAGGAAACCTTCTGGCACCAAAAGTCCCATCAACTCTGGCTCAAGGAAGGTGATTCCAACTCTAAGTACTTCCACATCTCCACCCTCATACATAAGGGAAACAATAGAATCAAAGGCCTCACTAAGCAGGATGGGACCTTTACTTCTGACATCCACCAGATCAGGGACGAAGTTTATTTCCATTTCAAATATCTCCTTACTTCCCCTCCCTCTTCCTCCCCCTTGGCCATGGAGTCCCTCCTGGAGAACATCCCCAAAACCATCATAGCCAAAACCAACAAATACCTCCTCAGTCCCCTCACTCACAAGGAAATCCACCAAGCCCTTTTTTCCATGAAGGCAGATAAAGCTCTCGGGCCTGATGGCTTTCCTCCAAGGTTCTTCCAAACCTTTTGGGATATTGTGGGTCCTGAACTATGCCTCGCCATCTCTGAAATGCAAAATTCTTGCTCCATTCCCAAGGATATTAACTCCACCTTCCTGGCTCTAATTCCCAAGGGAACTAACTCTCAGTCCCTTGCAGACTACCGCCCCATCATCTTGTGTATATTCATTTACAAAGTGATGTCCAAAGCCCTAGCTAATAGACTCACCGAGATTCTCCCCACCATCATCGACCAGAGCCAGGGAAGCACTGTCAAGGGACGAAATATCTTGGATGGGGTCATCACCATCCACGAGATGATTCACTCTGCCCACAATTCCAACTCTGCCGCCTTCTTCTTAAAGCTTGACATGAACAAAGCCTTTGATAGGGTTAACCGGGAATTCCTTTCCAAAATTCTCCTCAAGTATGGTTTTCATGAGTCTTGGGTAAATCTAATTTTAAACTGTATTTCCTCCTCTTTGTTCTCGATGCTTGTGAACGGGTCTGTATCCGGCTACAACCCTAGCACCAAGGGGCTCAAACAAGGAGACTCTCTCTCCCTCATTCTTTTTATAACTTTGGATGACAATTTAAGCAGAACCATCAAAAACACTTGCCACAAAAATATGATTTATGGCATCAGGGCAGCATCTGGTCTTCCCCCATCACGCACCAACAATTCATGGATGATACCCTACTGGCTACTAAAGCGTCAGTCTTCGAAGCTAAAATCATCAAAACCATCCTCAACCTGTATGAGGAGGCAGTAGGGTAGAATATCAACTACACCAAAAGTAAACTCTACTTCATCAACACCCCTAGCAGACGATAGACCAAGATTGCAGGTATTTTGGGGTGCACCATTACGGATTTCCCAACCACCTATCTAGGCCTCCCCATGTTCAAAGGAAGACCCCTTAAAAACATGTGGAACAATGTCATAGAGAAAATCCACAAAAAGCTGGAGGGATGGAAAAGGGCCCTCCTTTCCAGTGCAGGCAAAGCAACCCTGGTCAAATCAGTCCTCCAAAGTATACCTACCTACTTCTTATCGGTGTTCAGAATTCCTGTAGCAGTGGGAGAAGCCATTGAAAAAGTGCAAAAATAATTCCTATGGGCTGGGAATGATAGTCAAAAAAGTTCCACCTGATGGCTTGGGAAAAAGTGTGCTCCCCTAAGGACGGGGGTCTGGGAATGTGTCGCATTAACATCACAAACTAGACCCTCTTAGCCAAGAAGGCTTGGAAAGTGGTCACAGATGCCAAAGTGGAGTGGGTGTCGATTGTCAAAAGAAAATATTTACAACACTCCTTTTTGGATATGGAAACCCCCCGTAATGGATCCCACTTTTGGAAATCCATCAGCCTCACCAAACAGTTGATCAAGCAGGGTTCTTAGTGGCAATTGGGAGATGGCAAAACCATTGACTTCTGGAAAGATGTGTGGGCCAGAAAGGACCCCCTCATCAATGATGCCAATATTGCACCGATCAAACACCTCACTGATAGAAAGTATGGTAAACATGTCGCTGACTTCATCATGACTGGCCAAGGCACCCGTCAATGGAAAAATATCAAGTTTAGAATTTGGAATGACACCATCAGCAAAGGTCTAGCCATTTTGATGGACATTTTTAAAGCTAACTTCATTCCCCAGACCCTGAAGGAGGATGAGCGAGTTTGGAAGAATTCCAGTGATGGAGGATTCACTATCAAAATTGCCTCACAGATGTTGGAAAACAATCCCAGAAGCCCCAACAAAGATAACTCCCAGACCCTAGCTAGAAGAATATGGCTCAAGGCCCTAATCCCAAAGGTGGCACATTTTTGTTGGCTTGCTGCACACAACAGAATTCTCACTACTGATAACTTAATCCGTAGAGGGGTGATGGTCTCCAATAGGTGTTATCTCTGCACCCAGGCATGGTAATCCATCCAGCATATTTTTTTGGACTGCCCCTTCGCCAGGGAGGTGTTCTCTAATTTAGCCAACAAATTCCAGGTTTGTTGGACATGCCCCAAGGTAGTAATGGACATGTTCATCCAATGGCCAGAAACTTTTAAGAACCCAAGACTCAGGTTCTTATGGAGTTCCATGCTCCACCATGCGGCCTGGAAGATATGGCTAGAATGAAATAATTGCATCTTCACGGAAGGCAATAATCACCCAAAAGTTGTAGTCAACAGAGCTTTGTCCTTGGCCATCAAAAATAGTAGTCTCATCCCTTGTGGCGAGATACCTACCTATGGGCTAGAAGGCAAACTCTTCACTTCCCTTAGGATTCCCACTGATGTCTACAAATTCCAAAACTCCAAGCCACGATAACTTGGTCCCCCCTCCTCAGGGATGGCTCAAAGCCAACTTTGATGGGGCCTCCAAAGGAAACCCAGGGCGAGCTGGAGCAGGCAGAGTCATCAGGGATCATACAAGATATATCATCAAGGCCTTCTCATAAAACTTGGGGATTCAAACCAACAACTACGCAGAAGCTAGAGCTCTATGGAGGAGTATCGAGGAAAGCAAAGCCCTTCCCAAGCCAGTCATTTTTTAAGGAGATTCTGTTGTGATCATTGGTCACATTACAAATAACATGGCTGGGGGGAAGAACATACAGAACGTCATCCAGGACTATCAAATTTTTCTCAACAACAATCCTCAGAATCAGATCAACCATGTATATAGGGAAGCCAACAAAGTGGCTGATATTTTAGCCAACATAGCAGTCAACCAACCAACCATGATCATCTGGGAAGAAGACTTCCCCCAAGAAGTCACCACCCAAGCCAATCATGATGCGGGAAAGTGAACCATCTGGTAGCTCGTGCTACCTTCACGCAGGTATTTTTTCAATACCCAGGAGTGTAGTGCGCCGCTTCACTTATCACAACAAGAACCCATGACAGCGCAAAGCAAGAAATTAACAAGGATTCCCAGTAAACTGGGAAAAAGGTGCTCGGGCAACAGGGTTGTGTGGTTTTTAGTTTTTAGTTACTGTGTTGGTCCAGTTCCTTCAACTTCGAAGGGCTTAGGTCTAGTCAGGATCGTAATGTATTTGGCTGGTTTTGTTACTTTTTGGTTTGTCTGCTGCCAAATTTGGCTTCAGTTGTCACATTCTACGACTTATGTAACAGGGACAGGACCCTTTAACCTGTAAAGCAATAAGACTTTTTTCTACTTACTAAAAAAAATGCATGAATATATACAAGGAGTTGAGAGTCTCATGTGGAGATGATATGGTCAACAATAGAGCACATTTAATTTGGAATATAAGATAGCCAACAATAATATATTCCCTAGCTAATTTAAGTTTAACAAATAAACTAAATTAAGCTAAATACTAACTTAGGTGCCAACTAAGATTATCTAGAAACTAGATAATATGTGAGGGTGGAAGCTCACATGAATTATTAGCAAAACCTAGGAACTAAATGAAATAATAAACTAACCCTAGGTCTAATAATATGCCCTCATCATACCTCCCCACTTAAGAAGCATTGGACTCCAATGCTTTTACAAGGAAGTGGGAGAGATCCAATGTAGTGCCTCAAAATACAATCCTCAAACGTGAAGAAGAGAGACCCCTATGGAAAGTTTTGCTCAAAAATAGGGAGCATACAATCACATCAAAGCTTTTCTCAATCACAAAGAGCAAACAATGGTTGAAGACTATTCTCAAGAGTAGACAATCACCCCAATAGAATGGAGTAGGGACTACCACTCCTTCAAAGGGGGTACCCATAAGCAAACAAGGCTAAAAGGACCATGGTAGTAATATCTTTAATGGTCTTTTCAAAATGTTGTATGTTGGAACAAAGAGGACAAAGGCACAATTTCTTGCAAGCAAGGAGCAAGATAAAGGCTTGAACTAGAGGAATGCCTTCAAAAAGTCACAATGGTGACTTGAACTCCTATTGACGGAGTATAAAAAT
The DNA here is from genome assembly GCA_028583015.1 of Wollemia nobilis. Lineage (NCBI taxonomy): Eukaryota > Viridiplantae > Streptophyta > Pinopsida > Araucariales > Araucariaceae > Wollemia > Wollemia nobilis. Next base: position 698,444 of record JAQPPZ010002729.1, on the reverse strand, counting down.
ACCCAAGTGGAATATAGTGGGCATAAAACATAAGGATAGAGTGTTGGGTGCCACCGAACTTGTGCTCCATTAAAATCCAAAAAAGTTGCAAAATCCCAAATGGGAGTACTTTACTCCTCAAATATCCATAATTGTAAGTGGATACAAATGCTTTTAAAAGCATGCTTCAAAAGGTCACAATGGTGACTTCATATCCTACTGAGGGAGTAAGAATACCCAAATGGGAGATAGTGGATGTAAACAAGAGGATGGAGTGTCGGGTACCACCGAGTTGCACTCCAATACAAATCCACAAAAAATGTTTCAAATCCCAAATGGGAGGAGTAATGTAACTCCTCAAATATCTCATGGATCTTATTACAACATCCACAATTACAAGTGGATAAATATGCTTACAAGCATACAAGAATTAAGGGACCTTAAAGCTAGTGGAAGAATAAATCAATTACTTGCAAAATAATTAATTAAAAGGTGCTCAAATATAAAAATAAATAATTAATTTGATTAATTGCCAAAAATTAATCAACTAAGGTGGTGTTGGCAAAAATGAATGACATCCAACTGTCAGGTCAGTTCACAACACCCAGGCACCACATGGCATGATCAAAGACATCGATCTCATTCAATATCAATAGCAAACTCCTTGTGTGGGCCAACGCATCAATCATGCCAGCAAGCTTCATAAAAAGGTGGTCAAACATACCAAAAAATGGTGATATAACATGTGATAAGCACTAGACGAATCAATAGAGGAACGAGCCACCAATTTTTAGTTGTAGCAACTGGCTATTTGTACTTTGCCTCTATGGGATAATTAAATATTGGTGATTCTATCTAGCCCACAAATGTGGGATATTGTAGATATTTCCTTTGTGTCCATAATATCTTTCAATGTCCCAAATGCAAAGCTCTTAAATAACATGGTCCCCTATAAGTCACGTGTCATGATCCCATTGTGTGTGGTTGGATATGGTGTCGTATTAATTACCAACATACACTAATGGTTAGAACAATAATTGTTCTCTCTTGAAAGGGAAAATTGATCCCCCAAGGTTCGGGTGATAGGGTATGTTATTGTCAAATCTTAAATCGAAATAATAAAAGGGAAGGAAGATGGGTAACTCGGAGGTTACATATAACTATTAAAAGGGTGAGTATCGAATTATTATTTAACATAGGTAATTCAATTGCTCTATTAATTATCAAAGATTGCTTCAAAGAAATCAAGAAAGAGCAATATTATAGGCTTGCTACCTTAAAATTATCAATATGTCACATACATTGCATCATTATCATAAATATTATAGCACATAGCAATGTCTACTCTAAAAATTTAAAATATAACATATAAAATGAGTTTTAGAGATCAAAATTCAATTAAACTACTCCTATTCTAAGCTAGTTTCAAAGAAAATTCAAAAGTAAAAGGTTAATTAAGAAAGAAAGAAAACAAGCCATTGCATTCATGAAACCTTAAATTGAATTTGTTGAAGTAGCAATTTTGAATCAAACTAGCTCTGACTCGACCAACCTTTGCACAATCTGAGATCAAAGTGGTGCCATCTTCAAAGGGAAAAGAAACAATACACTAGAATAGACTCAAATGCAACCACCATCAACATGCACAAATTACACCAAGAATTCCAGTATATTGTATTGATAAGATGTTCAATCATTACATTCTTAGACTTGCTAGCATCATGTGATTACGAGAGTAATTCTCCAAGTACAATGATAAGGTTTAGATATCCACCAACTATAAAAGAAAGAAAATTTTAAAAATACCTATCACTACAGTGGAATCCAACCCTTGGAAATGGGGTCTCAATGGTTATCTATAGCCTTATAATTTCAAATTTTTAGTTCTTTACAGTTGTATTCTGGTGGTTTACATTTGGATTTCAATTGTTTATAGTTGGACAGATGAACTATCTCCTGGATGATGTGTCAATTTGTGGTTCTTCTTGGTCTGGATCTTCAATTTTAGCCATTGATTCTTTTAACCGCTTTGGTAGTAGCTTCTCTTTGAAGCTAATTGAGTTGATTTGTCATGCACCAGCTGGTCTTAATCATGTCTAGGTTCAATGAATTTTCTCTTTGCTTCTTTTCATCCTTTTTGTCTTCGACTTTCGTTGTTCTTTGGTTTTATCCCCTGTAAATAAATAAAAAAAAGCAATAACCAATTTAAATTTAAATTTGGTTGAAAAATATTCAAAAAAATATGGTCGCTTTCATTATACTACTTTTTTATTTTCATTTATTTATTTATTTGTTCATTGTTATTATTGTTACTAAGGTTGGTGATTATTAAATTTTATTAATTGATTTTCTAAGGTTTAATCTCTTTTAATTTTAGCTTTGAATTATTAGGTTTAACATTAGCATTTCGTTTTAATTTTAATGCCAAAATATTAAATCAAATGCTAAGGTCATTCCTTAAGGTCCAAAGTCTTTTTGTTTAATTCCACGCTAATTGTCTTCGTTGTTAATTTTACAGCAAAAGTATTAAATTTAACATTAAAAATCCATTTTAATTTTTAATGCCAAAGTATTAAATCCAATACTAAGGTTTTTGTATTTTATTAAGGCCCCAAAGATTAGGGTTAGGTTTAGTAGCTAAATATTCATTTTTCTTTTGATTTCATGACCTAAATATTAAATTTTAATGTTAAGGTTTTCTACCTTAAATGTTCAAAATATTAAATTTAATATTGAGGGGCCAAAGTTTAATGTCGCAGTAAAATAAAATTTATTCGAATGAATTTAATGCCACCTAAGGTTCTTTTCAAAAATATATGAAGGCTCTAATTGGTTAATAATATCGACAATGCGTAATAGGACGAAGACGATAAGTGGACGATGAGGATTTATGAAAATGAGCAACCCATATTTGGGTGGGTGAATCAATGGCTTAGAATGAGGTGGATGAACTCAAGCACCCTCTTCCTATTGGCAGAAAATGAACAGCCCAGATTTGGGCGGGTGAATCAATGGATTAGAATAAGGCAAATGAATTCAAGTACCCTCTTCCTATTGGTAAAAAATGAACGGCCAAGATTTGGGTGGGCAAATCAATGGCTCAGAATGAGGCAGATAAATTCAAGCACCCTCTTCCTATTGGCACAAAATGAACAACATATATTTGGGCAGACAAACTCAAGTGCTCATACCCGATTAGTTGATTGAATGTACAATTAGGATTTTAATGGAGAAATTGGAGCACTGGCTACTCAAGTTTTATTAATTGCTACTTTAATTCTCATTCAATAAATCTGATCTATTAATATTTTATTAAATTATAGGTGGAAGATTTTTTTAGTAATTCCTAAGGAATGTGGTCTAATTTTAATTGAAAATTCATTGGGAATTATAACCTTCAAAGAAACCATTTTATAATCGAAATATTATATTTAATGCATTATATTCCTGCTATCCACTAAGGTCAAAAAAGTATTATCTTAATTAATCAAATACCCATCTAAATGTTTTCTTCCACATGAGTATGTGGCTCATATTGCAACGCATAAACTATAGTGAAGGCCTTCGATTGGTCAAAGAAATGAATGGCGCATAACACTTTGGAGTAAAATGGAGCGCACGAATCCAATTGGAGGAAAAATGAGTGGAGTTGAATGAATCTGAGAAGTTGGAGCAGTGGAATTTCATTAGTGGATGAATGGGCAATTAGGATTGAGTCAGAGAAAAGAGATCAAACAAAGCAGATTGGAGTGGATGAACTCAAGCGCTTGGATTTTATTGGTCTAGAATTATTTATCCCCTTTCGTTCAATTTCATTCAACATCCAAAACATTAAATCCAACATTAAAGCTCTCATAATATTATTTTAATTAATTAAAGTACCTAAGATATAATGTTAAAATTTATTTGAATTAATTAGATTGTTGCCTAAGGTTCAATTAAAATACCCAATATTAGGGTTATTTTAATTAATCGAATCCATTGTTCGCCGAAGGGTTTTGCTCTCCTGGTGCAAATATTTCCCCTCTTTCAAATAAATTTAATACTTAGGTCTAAAACTTCACACCCAAAATATTAGATGTAATTAAAATCTTTACCTAAGTTTTCTTTATATAAAATGGATTGTTTAGATTATATCATGGAAATCGGATGAAGCAGAATGAATAGGGTGAATATAAGGGATGGCTTCCTATTGGAGTGTATGAATATAAGTGATGCCATCTGATTGGAGCGAATGAATATGAGCGATTACTTCCCATTGGAGTAGATGAATATGAGCATTGTAGCATTGGCCATTGATTAAGTCTATGTTGAGCGCTCTATCGTGTTAGAGTATATTACATTATTAGGTACATGTCAATGTACCACCTTGGATACATAACTAGAGTAGGAGTTTACTTTAGAGTAACGTTAAGTAGTTACTTCAAGCAATGTAATAAATGCACAAGTGTTAATGTGCAATGATGTAAATGTACAAGAAGTCCACTTGTACATGAGTCATAGGAAAGGTAGATGAAAATTCATAGCTAGAGTAAGGTTCAAGGAACATATCTTGCTATATATATGCCTCATAGAGAGTGAAATGAGGGAAGCAGAGGATATATTGGGTGTGGTAGAGAATATAGAGAGTGCATAGCATATATTAGTAGTGAAATACAATGTTGCTCTTTAAAACAGTTTATGGAGTGTTCATGTCCTCTATTATACTACATTGTACTATTTTTGTGAGCTTTCATTAATGGCATATTTTTGAGTTATTGTAAAAATTTATCTTATACTTTTCCTGCATATTATAGTGCCATTATCATATAGTTATCATAGTTTACTTATTTTACATCTTGTGGTTGCATTTCCTTTATTATATACCCATCAAAAGCTAACAATGGTATCAAAGCCACGATAGATCGATAGGATCTAGTAAGAGAGCCACAAGAGAGATTGAGAGGAGATTAGAAATATCATTTTCATAATTTCTAAAAATTACATTGGCTAGAATCTTTCCATAAAGTTGCAGGAAAACTCATGAAGACTAGGAATCAACATTAATTCCACTAGATTGATAAATCAACTAGTGAATATTGATTATCTATAGATTTAGATTTTCTTCCATTATAATCCTAATACTTTGTTGTAGGAAAAGGAGATTAAAAGAAAGTTGAGAATCTTCCTACATAGATCTAGGAAGAATATCTTCTTTGAAATCAATCCAGTACCAGAAGCAACAAACAGAAGATCAAAGATTTGGAGGCCTAAAGAAAAGGTTCCATTGCTAGATATTGTAAACCTATAGAGTGTAGAAGAATAAAATACCATAGGATTCTTATTGTAGATTTGAGGAAGAAGAGAATCAAGGAAAAGAGTCTTGAGGATATTGGAGATTAGAGATATCCATTGAAAAATTGAAGAGAAGACCCATAGAAGGTACCATTCCAAAAGTAGTAGAATTCAGAGATCTAAGAAGGAGATCTCATTGTAAAACTTCCACAATAGAAAAATTGAAGAAAATGTCTCATTGAGAAGACCAGATAAGCTACAAGTTAAAGACCCTAGAGAAGAGGTCTTAAGGAAGGTTGATAGGATAAATAAGGAGAAGGCTTGGAGAGCCTCATTGAAGGAGATTCGAAGAAGGCCATTGAAGGAGTTCCTAGGAGAACTCATTGGAAAAATCTACCACCAAGGAGAATTTCTTGATAGTGAAGAACTTGGGACAATTTTCACCATCTGAAAACAAGCCGAAGGAAGAAGGATTTGGTAAGAAGCTTGCCAAATTTTGGAGGATATTGGTGAAGACCTCAAGACTTTTAGATTCTTGAGAAGAAGACCTAGATTAAAGTCAAAGTTTGACAAGGAGAAATAATCTAGATATTACTACCAAACCTGAGAGGTTTGAGGATTACCTTTAAAGACTAGAAAGCTCATTCGAAGAAAGGAGATATGTTGGTTTCTACAACAAAAAACTGAACGGTTCTTAAAGGAAAATATCAACTACGATTTGGATTTCCCTACAAAATTTTTGATATTCAAGGACAACAGTTTAGTGGAGAGATTGATTGCTTTGCAATCTAAAAATTTTAGATTTAAGGATAGCAATAAAGCAGCAATTTGAGCAGCATCAATAGTTGCTAAGTTTGAGATTTCCAAGATACATCCTGAAGGAGTTTTAAAGTCACCTACTACAGATTTAGGGTAACAAGTTAGAGGGTTTTAAATTTGTAAATAGGTGATTTAGAGAACTATTTAAGATAGTCAAAATAGTTGCAATTTCATCCAGTAAAAGGTAGAAATAAGGTGAATCTAATCACATTGTAATATATCATATTTAGAGATCTTAAAGGTAAGCAACTTAGGTGCAAAGGGTTCATTATTTGAACACTTATGCTTAGTTTGTTACTTAGTCTCATTAAGCACATTATTAGAGTTTAAAAGTTGCAAGGATAAGGGTTTTTATTAAAGTCTTCAAGGAAGTGCAAAATATAGTTTCTTTTAAGGTTTATACCTGCACATTAAAATAAGAGTTAGATTTCGAAAGAAATGAAAATATCATCTTCCTATTTTCTAGTTGGAGCAAAGAAGACATTACTCTTAAAATAAAGTTGCAGAGATTATAGTGCATTTAAGAGTTATTATTAGTGCATCTTACAAGTTACTTTGAAGGAGAAATAAGGTAAAATTACTATTGCACTATTCTAGTTATTCTTAAGTGCATTAAGTTGAAGTTATCATTAGTGCATTATACTAGTTACCCTTAAGGTTTTAAAGTGCATTAAGAGTTTATCAAGAAGGAATTTTTAGTGCACAAAATAGGGTAAGAGTAAAGTTTCTAAAGACACTATTGAGCACATGAAACCTATAGCATTCTATGGCAAGTAAAAGCCACCAAAAGAGCAATAGAACCTCCAAAGATTGGAGAAGAGAACCACCTCATCAAAGAAGCGAGAAAGCTTCAAAACAGACCATAAAATTCTCAAGTCTTTGGTAGATTTATTTACATCATCACACCTTATTCTACATAGGAAATCAAGGATAGAAACTAGAGTGTCTAAAGACACTATTACAGCAGGCCTACTACAATCTATCAAGGGTTGAATCATCAAATTGAAGGAGAAATAGAAAGGAGATATCATAGCCCTTATTTCAATTATCGAGTGGGTATTTTCCAAAGTCTAAATAGAAAGCTCTTGCAAGTAAGAGGTAGAGTTGTTCAAGTGCTCAATATCCTTCCATTAGAGGTATCAAAAGACACCCAACTCAGTGCCAACGCAACCAAATTCAGCATCTACGAAGTGCACAAGGAACAAAGCTGCATTGATTCAAGATTACTACGTAAGATAACACCATTACAAGGAGTGCAAGTAAGAAAGAGGATAACACAAAGACTACTTAACATACATGGCCAAAATCAAAGTGCAAGGAGAGGATTACCATCGAAGGTTACCCAAGCATACATAGGAAGAGCTTGGATGAATCATCCACGTTGAAGCCAACTACCATCCAATGTAGCAAGCTCCATCGCCACCAAGAAGGAGCCACCATTGAAGAGGAAGAAGCACCTTATGTTGAAGAGAAAGAATGAGTTGGATGCATGCTATAAAAGGCTTGATACAACTTGTAATAGAATTGAAAAGGCATCAAGGGAATAAGATATATTTTAGTAACTTGAGTGCATGCAAAAGAGCACCTACATTTATCGTAAAGGAGTAAGGCATCTTGTGCCACTTGGCACACAATAAAGAAGAGGTAGGAATTGTTCTAACACTTGCAAGATACATCAACGAGCACTCAAGAGGATTAATGCCCACATTATTACCTCAACACCCATAAAAGAAGCATCTTCAATGCTCAATATCTTACCTAACATATTTTAGACCTGTATCACGTGGAGTTACATCTTGTAGGGTTAATAATAGGGTACCACCACCTAATGATAGGCATTGAGCAACATAAAAGTATCACTTGATACTTGGTTTAAGGAGTGCATATTAATAGATACCATTGGAAAGACTACATAGAGAGGAAGCACATATCTAGTGAGACTTGAGCGTAGTAGTCAAAGTGCATTAAGAGGAGCAAGATGCATCCTAGAATAGCATCATTCGAACGAAGAGCATTAAATACTCATGTAGAAGATGCAAAAATTCTAGTGCTCATAGTTTACACATCGACGTCAAGCCCAACACCAATCAACACACATAATTTAAAGGTATATTTGCACTAAACATTTGCTTTCATTAAAGTATAAAAGGAGGTATAAGGTAGCTTATATATCTAAGGTTAAAGTTATATTGCATTGGAGTATTTATAACCTTAGAAAGGAAATCAATTAAATCAAAGAGTGCATAACCTTAATAATTAGGTTAAGAAGCATTATATCAAATATTTACAAATAATTAAGTAGGAGAAATAAGGGTTTCTATCTTAGATAATTAATATTATTTTCTAAAATTCCAAAATAGGGAGATATAAGGAGTGCTACATCAAACTTTAATTTATTGGAATTTAGAAAATTGAACTATTGAAAATTTAAGGATAGAGAAGCAAAATTATTTCTTGCTTAAAAAGAGTTGGAACTTATTGCTTATACTTGTCTCATAGTCACATTAAATGGATTAAAGAAATCCAACCATAGAGAACTTCATCAAATTAAGAAGTGCATAGTTCAATAGGGAGAAATAAGGTGAAATAGGAGTTGATTATTATCATTCCCAAAATATTACAAAATCAACTCAAAAGGTAAAGCACTTTATCAAATTTATAGCATATACTAATCACTTGGGAGACATAAGGTATTCTACAAAACTCTTAAATTTCTTAGGGAGTCAAAAGGAATACTACCTAGCAAAATTACAAGTGCATACTTCTTAAAGACTTGAAAGTTAGTAGGTTGATCATAAACTTAAACTAGGGAGATACAAGGATGTTTACTCCAAATAACACATTAAATAATGCAGTTATAAAAGGAGTAAGAAAAATACCAATATGGCTTAGAGATACACTTGAAAGCATGATTGATAAATAAAAGAATTCAATAGATAAGGAAGATACAAATGGAAGAGAATAATCAATAGGATTTAAAAATATCTCTAAAGACTCACCAACTAATAGTTTGGCAAAAGTAGATTCTTTAGGAACATCTTCTAATGAGATAGTAAAGGGAATTGATGATAACTATATTAATGAGGAAATTGAAGATCATATTCAAAAGGTAGAAAAGAATATTGATAAAAAATATCTCATATAGATTTATGAAAGAAGTAAAGATAGAATAGCTTCAATTGTACACACATGGTTTAACTATTTCATCAAGGAAATAGATAAACATGATATTCCTAAACCAGATAACAAAGAAGTTGGGATATCTTTACTATGTACTTATTGCAGTAAATTTGGTCATGAAAAGGTAAATTGTTGGAGTTTCCATCCATGTAAATATTACGGAGGAAAATCTCATTCATACTACTTTTGTTACTACAAAGACAACTACTATACAAAATTTGAGGAGAGACTAATATTCATATTATATTGTTTCTTCCAAATTCTTATTTCAAAAGCATTCACTAACAATGACCTCAAGCTTGACATTTTTGAATATCAAGGAAATAGGCGATACAGGAAACCGAGGAACTAAAAAGGAAGCATTTTTTATCCACTTATGACTTGCTAGATTATGAGATCACTAGTTCATCAAGTATACCTAGAAGACTACAGGGTCAAAGACTCTTCCAAATACCTTGAAAAAATAAAAAATAATAGGTCAAAGACAACATGAAGAAAAAAGTAGAAGAAGAAGAAGAACCAGACCAAGTTAAAGATTATTTAAAATATGAAGATCCATATTGAAGACTAAAGTCTTCAATACCCAAATAATGTAATACAAGGGGTGTTAGAGTATATTATATTATTGGGTACATGTCAATGTACCACCTTGGATACATAATTAGAGTAGGAGTTTACTTTAGAGTAAAGTTAAGTAGTTACTTCAAGCAATGTAATAAATGCACAAGTATTAATGTGCAATGATGTAAATGTACAAGGAGTCCACTTGTACATGAGTCATAGAAAAAGTAGATGAAGAGTCATAGGTAGAGTAAGGGCCAAGGAACATATCTTCCTATATATAGGCCTCATAGAGAGTGAAATGAGAGTAGTAGAGGATATAGTGAGTGTGGTAGAGAATATAGAGAGTGCATAGTATAGATTAGTAGTGGAGTACAATGTAGCTCTTTAAAATAGTTTATGGAGTGTTCATGTCCTCCATTATACTACATTGTACTATTTTCATGAGCTTTCATTAATGGTATATTTCTTAGTTATTGCAAAATTTTATCTTATAGTTTTCTTACATATTATAGTGCCATTATCATATAGTTATCATAGCTTACTTATTTTACATCTTGTGGTTGCATTTGCTTTATTATATGCCCATAAAAGGCTAACATATTGTAGGTCATTTGCTTGATAGTTGCATGCATGTTAAGCTCTTAGTGGCTTATGGAGTCCTTTTTTAGACCTTAGTCCTTAGTAAACCTTAATATTGAAGGGGAAGGAAGGCTTGTAGATGAAGGAGTGAGCTCATAATCAAACCGTAGTGCAAAAATAATATAAAATTTTGAAGTTTCCAAAATTTTATAAAACTTTCCACATCTCTAGTTCAGCTAAATGGGTATCTAGAACATCTAGAAAATTAGTTGTGAATAAAAATATGTGGTCATTTGAAGTTTGTGGACTATCATGGGGAAAATAATATGGCTGAATGGTATTTTCATTGGGACTCCTAAAGTATTGAGGTCATGCATATAAATTTGGTATTGCTGTGAAGATAATTTCAAAATCTTTCTATAAGGCTTTGAATCATGTAAAATGGAGCTTTGTAGAAGAAGTTATGGTCATTTTAGGTTTACAAATATTAATATGATGAAATTTAGAAAACCTAAATATAACAACTTCAAAATAAAGGTTTGAGGTGTAGACCAATTGGTGCAATGAAACCCCGTAATGGGGATGGACATCCAGGGTTCAAATCTTAAGCCTTGTCGGACTGAACGCTTGTCCCTTTCCTAGTGCTTTGAGCAACGTAAAATATTTAAAATGATTGTGGCATGGTGGTTATAGGGGTGGACTGTTTGAAGTACTGTATGGCAACTTTTTGAGGCAGATAGCACAGAATACTATGGCAGCCATAAAAGACAGACAACATGCCCAAATTATCATGGTGGCTACCGATTCTACCATGTAAAACAATAAAAAATACAAATTCAAAATAGGATTCTCCAAGCTCTAAATAATTGTAATTCAATGTGATCAAGCTTTTAAAAAAAAGAGTTTATGTAAACACCTTTGCTAAAATATTTGATGCAAGCTAGTTTAAAAAACTTTATTAAATGCAAACAAATGTAAAACATGGGTACCCACAAATTTAAAATTGGTGTAAAAAAAATGAAAAAATTTCAAGTGGGTCCCCAATTGGGGTGAGTTGTGCAATGGCAACAACAAATGATGACTTTGCTAGAAAATGCTCTTGAGCATTTTGGATAAAGAACCCAACTTGAAATAAGTGAAATTTTAACTAATGAAATGCAAATCACTTGGTAATATTCTAAGAAAATGGGGTTAAACAAATTTTATTTAAAATTAATACTCCATTTTGCTCCAGCTTAGTGTGTGCTTGTGCATATTCATTTCTATTCTTAGATCCATCAGAATTTCATCACTTAGTTTGAAGTTAGGCTATTAAAGGTATCACTCATAAAAATTATTTACCTTTGCATTGCTCCACTATCGATCAAGCATTTATAGCTCTGGTGGAGATGACCTTGATCCCTTATAGACATTGCTCTACTTCTAGCCAGGCATCTATAGCCTCGATAGAGGTTATCCGAATCACCCAAGCACTTTAGTTTATTGCATTATTAATATTTTCCTTCTTGATTAAGAAGTATTTTGATCAATTGCAAATATTGAATGTGCTTTTGGGTTAGGGATCTATAAGGCTAAAAGTAGAGTGTATATATTTTCACCTAATCATCAAACCAAGATGATTTCATCCTTATGACCTAAGAATTATTTTAATGTTGTTAATAAATGTGAAGCTTTAGCATCATGTTACACTATTTCTAGTTTCATTTGTTTTAGCCCCATAATCAAAGAATAAAACCAAATAATTTGATTCACTAATCATCAGCTTCACCTAATTTCAAAGTAAGTAGTTCATCCTCAATTAATTGAATACATTTCCCTTTAGAGGAACCAAGAGTCAATTGCAATTGCATGAACATGCCACAATTAGAGGAGAAAAATGTAGATGGGAACTAAAACCATAAAACAAAAGAAAACTCACAACAAAGAAATCTACCTAATCAAATAAGAACCAAGAAAAAGAAAACCAAAATAAAACAAAATCAAATAGAAAGCATTTTAACAGAACAAAACTACAAATCTGAGAAAAATAAATAAAAACTAAAGAAGCAAGAATAAACTATAGTACATGACCTTTTTTCTTTTTTTAATTACTTCAAGGATGAAAGTAATGCTTTAGGAACTACCCATTGACTGGTAGAGGGATATCTTCTCCACTCAGATTCTTCAGTCTAAAGGTATTCTCACCCAGAATTTTTGATATTTGATAGGGACCTAACCAAAGATTATCAAACTTATCATGGTCTCCTTTCTTTTCATGTGCTTTATCCCATAATAATACTAAGTCAGCAATTTTGAAGGCTTTGATTTTGTCTCTTTTATCAAACCATATTTTAACTATCATTTGGTGTTTTCTAAAGTGTTGAAGGGCATCCTCTCTCTTCTCATCTAAATTCATCAGATTTGTTAGCCTTGCTTCTATCTTATCATCAACTTCTAAGTAATCTTTCATGAACTGTAATGTCAACAATTTCAAATTGGTGGGAAAGATAGGATCTTGGCCATATACCAAATGATAGGGTGATGTACCTATTGAAGATTTTATTCTAGTCTTGTCTGCCCATAAGGCATACTTAAGTTTATTGTGCCAATCTCTAGGATTTATTTCTAAGATTTTCTTGATTATTGTCAATAAGCTTTTATTGGTAGACTCAGCTAAACCATTCCCTTGTGGATAATAGTTAGAAGAAAATTTTAAAGTCACTTTGTTATCATAAACCCATTCTACGAACTAAAGTGAGGTAAAAGTTAAACCATTATCACAAACTAAAGAGTAAGGTATTCCAAATCTAGTGATAATGTGTTCTTCAAGGAACTTAATTACAACTTTTGTAGTACAGTTCTTAGTGGCTTGAGCTTTTGTCTAGTGAGTGCAATAATCTGTTGTAGTCAAAATGTATTTATGACTAGCTGAAGAATTGGGATTTATGACTCCTACAAAGTCTAATCCCCATTGGGCAAAAGGATAAGCCTCAAATACTAGCTATAAAGGCATTGAAGCATTTCTTTCTCTATTAGCAACAACTTGGCAAGTATGACATGATCTAACATGGGCATGGGCATCCTTAAAAATATGAGGCCAGTAGTATCCAGCTCTCAATATTTGATGTGCAGTGGCATTGGCTGAACCATGTCCAGTTCCATATTTGCCATGAAATTCATTAAGGACTTGAGTAGCTTCATCTTTATTTAAGCACCTGAGATAGATTCCTTCATGGTTTCTTCTATACATAATACCTACTTTGATCATGAAGTTAGCACTCTTTAGACGTAATGCTCTTCTTTGAGTAGCATTGAAATGATTTGGACATTTTTTATTCAATAAGTAGTACACAATATCTTGGTACCATTCATCACTTGTGATGTTATCCATAGAATATTGTTGGCAAAGGATTTGAGGATCTATTTCAGCTAAATTTTTACTTAACCCTTGACCTCTGACTATTTTCATAGGCTAGATCTCTAAATCAAATTCTTGTAAGGTTGTCATCCATTTACCTCTTCTTTCTCCTAATTCATTTTGCATTAGCATGGTTTTGATAGTTGGGTCTAGCATAATTGCAAATATTCTACTATGTAAAATATAATGCCTAAATTTCTTCACTACCTTTACTAAAGCATATGCCTATTTATCTATAATTGTATATTTTAGTTGGGCATATTTTAATGGGGAGCTCATAAAGGCTATTGGATTTTCTTCATTATTTTCATTCTTTTGTGTTAGGACACTAGCAGTTGAATGTTCAGAAGCAAATGAATAGATGTAAAATGGTTATGTGTAATCAGGACTCACTAAAACTAGAGCATTGGATATAGCATCTTTAATTCCTTGAAAGGCTGCTTGGGCTTCAAAAGTCCAAGTAATATCAACATCTTTCTTGAGCATATCATTCAATGATCTGACTATCTCTACAAATCCTGAGATGAATTTTCTAACAAAATTAATCTTTCCAAAGAATGATCTGAGTTCTTTCTTACTACCTAGGAGAGGAATTTTTTGTATTGCCTCTACTCTTTCAGGGTCAATTGAAATACCATATTTAGAAATAACATGACCTAAAAGTTTTCCTTCAATTACTCCAAAAATGCACTTCTTAGGATTCAATGAGATATCATGTTCTCTACATTTTTGGAATACTTTTCTTAAATCATTAACATGATTAGCATGTTTATTTGAAAATATAGGAATATCATCAACATAGATGACTATGCACTTGCCAATTAGGTCTCTAAAAGCATAATCCATTGCTCTTTGAAAAGTAGCACCTGCATTAATCAATCCAAAGGGCATTCTCCTATAAGCAAAGGTGCCCCACTTAGTGGTAAATGTAGTCTTCATTCTATCCTTAGGATCTATCATAATCTGGTTATATCTAGAATATCCATCTAAGAAAGACATCATTTTAGATCCATTTACCATTTGTAAAATGTGATCTATAGAAGGCAAAGGATAATTATCTTTTTGAGAAGCCTTATTAAGATTCCTAAAGTCAATACATAGGCGAATTTCTCTAGTTTTCTTATGGATAGGTACTATATTAGCTACCCATGTGGAATGCCTAATGGGAAAGATAATACATGCATCTAAGAGATTTTGAACTTCCTTCTGAATAAGGGGTTCTAACAATGGATTAACATGTCTTTGTTTCTGCCTAAATGGCTTTGTTTTTTGTTTCAAAGGGATAGTATGAGTTATAATTTTTTGATTATATATTTTTAGATCTTCATAGCTCCAAGCTATGACATATTTATAATCTTTAAGATCTTGTATAATTCCTTCTCTTTCCTGACTAGTGCAAGCTTTTCCTATTAAAACATTCTGAGGATTTTCACTAGTCCCTATATTTATTGTATCATATGCTTTATCTTGAAATAAAGATTTTCTACATTCATTACTTTTATAGTCTATATCAAATAGTTTTTCAAGAGAAACCATACCTTTGGGAATTGTATTGATTTTTAGTGTTACCTCATTGTTTGCATCAACTTCATCTAGGATTCTATCATCTTCATCTATGACCTGGTTTTCAAAAATTCCAGAATTAGTCATAAAATCTTGCATATGTTTATCATTTTCAAACACTTGAAAATTATGTATGTTATCTGGAATGGATGGGCAGGCTACTAATTCTATGAAAATATTCTTAATCCTTTTGTTATCCATGGGTTTTAGTGTACTTGCTACCACTACTAAGGAATCTACAATTCTATTGCTCCTTTTGGAGATTAGTTTAATGTTAAAAGCATGGAATTCATTAATTAAATCTCTTACTCTATTTCTATAATGGATTAACCTTTTATCATGGCAAGCATATTGAATTCTCACTTGTTTAACCACCAACTTAGAATCTCCTAGCACTTTTAAGCATTTAATATTCTTTTTTAGGGCTAATTGCAGTCCATATATTAATGCTTCATATTCTACAATATTGCAGGTACAAGGAAATTGTAATCTATATGCTGCTAGACAAGATTTTCCTTTGGGACTAATTAGCTCAACACCTGCTCCACTACCTTGCCTAGACTTGGATCCATCAAACTTAAGAGTCCAAACTAGATTTTCATCTTTACTTTGCTTACTTGGTGATATCTCAATTTCAGACTTATCTATGATTTGTTTGGTTTCAAGAGTGTAAACTCCTAATTCTGATTCATTATAGAGAACTTCATTGGTCTTATTATAATTTGTAATGAGCTCTTTAAGTCTAGGTTCTCTTTCTATTCTAATCTGGTTTGCAACTCCTCGCCAAGGCAACCACATGTGAGAGAAATCAGTGGCCATATATCCATTCAAATTTCTAGACCAGTCTCTACTTAACAACATTCCATATCCATCTGGGATATCTACTACTTGAATGTCTATGTACTATTGAATTCTGGGTTCTGATGCTAATTGTATATGAATATTTTTGAGCACACCAACCACATTTACTTCTGTTTTATCTAATTGCACTACCACTCTGTTAGAAGGGGTAGGTTTCAAACCTAACTTTTGACAAACAACATGTGGCATGACGTTACCTAAGGCTCCTGAGTCAACAAGACAATTGTGCAAATTCTTACCTACAATTCTAATAGTCAAGAGGAAAGGAGGGGCTTCCCCTTTGTCTTTCCGTGATACAAATTGGGCATCCATGGTTTTCTTGGATTCAATTTTTTTTATCACTAAATGCTTTAATTAACAGTTCTTGTTGATCAGTTAGTTGGGCAACTTCAAACAAAGATATGTTTGCTTTTGTTTTCTTCAAGTCTTCTACAATATTATATGCATGTTTATCCTATTCTAAACCTTTGTGTGGTTGTGGTGGGACATTAGCCTTAGGTGGATTGGGATTATTGTTGGCTTGTGTATCAGGAGGAATAATGGTACTATTTGGTGGAGTAGAAGTGAAAGGATCTTTGCCTTTGCTTCTAAGAATATAATTGTGATTTCCTTTCTTGAAATACCTGTAGGCTTGTACCTCTTCTAAAGATTCATCGTATATTTCTTCATCTCCTTCTAATGATTCAAAAGAATCTATTGTTAGAGTATATTACATCATTTGGGTTATGTAAATGTACCACCTTTGGTACATAACTAGAGTAGAAGTTTACTTTAGAGTAAAGTTAGTTGATTACCTCAAGTATTGTAATAAATACACAAGTGTCTATGTGCAAGTTGTAAATGTGCATGTAGTCCACATGTACATGAGTCTTAGGTAGATTAAAGGCCAAAGAACTTATATTCCTATATAAAGGTCTCATAGCATAGATATACAGAGTGAGATAGAGATATAGATAGAGAGTGTATTATAGTTTAGTAGGATGGTACAATGTAGTCTTTTCATATCCATTCATGGAGTGTTCATGTCCTCCATTATATAGCATTGTACTATTTTCATCAATTTCATTAATGGTGTACTACTGAGTTATTTTTAGATGTTCATTTCATTATTTTCCTACATATTATTGTGTCATTATTTTATAGTTATTTCATATTAGTTATCCTACATCTTGTGGTTATTCTTCCTGTAATACCATCCCATCAAAAGCTAACATTGGTATCAGAGCACACGGTAGATTAGATAGGAATTAGGGAGAGCCACAAAGAGAGACTGAGAGAAATTCAGAAATCTTAATTCCAATTTTTTTTAGATTACATTTAGCTAGAGTCTTTCCACAGGGTTGTAGAAAAACTCGTGAAGACTGGGACTTAGTGTGGATTCCACTAGATTGATAAATCAACTAGTAAAGATTCGATAGCTCTAGATTTAAGAAGTTTCTCCCTTTACATTCCTAATACTTTGTTGCAAAAAAGGAGATTTGAAGTGAGTTGGGAAGCTTCCTATAAAAGAGCTAGGAAGAATATCTTCTTCAGAAAAAATCCAGCACCAGAAGCAACAATTGAAAGAACGAAGATTTGGAGGCCTAAGGAAAAGGTCCCATTACTAGATATTGCAAACCTACGAAGTACAAAAGGAGAAAAGGCCATAGGAGCCTTGTGAAAAATTCAAGGGAGAAAAGAAGACTCCAGTGAAGAGTCCTAGTGAAGATAGGAGATTGGTGATCTCCAGTGCAGATTGAAGACTTCACCTTGAAGAAGTTGTAGAGACCCTTATAAGATCTAGTTACAAAACTTTAGACACAATCAGCATGGATGAAATACACATCAAGGAGGATAGTCTAATGTTTCCAATGTTTGAGTGGAAGCATATCTGAGAGCATGTTGAATCGAGGTGCATTAAAGGCCCTTGTAAGAGGACGTTTGCTAGACCTGTTGTAAACCGACGAAGAGATATGGCGGAGATCAAGGAGGTTGAAGTCAAGTATAGTGACCATCGATCTTATTAAGGTATTTTATATGGTTTAATTATTTTGCTTTCATAAGGAGTAATAAGGGATAGCATAAGGTTGAAATCAATATTATCATTTGCATATGCAAAATCAACCTTAATAAATTGAAAGCATATAAAGGAATTCATAGTATTTCAAATCATTTAGTTGAAATACTTTAATATTTACAATTAAACACCATAGGAGAAATAAGGGTTACTACTTGGGAGATAATATTATTGCAAATATTATCATTATCATTAATTTTTAATATTCCAAGTTTGGGAGTTATAAGATATACTACACCAAACATATACTATTGGACTATTAACCTATTAGGGGATGTAAAAGGAAGTTTATTATCTAATTAAAGTAGTTGGAACTATTTACTTACACTTATCTCATACTTATCCTAAAGAGACAAAAGAAATCCAACCATAGAGAACTTCAAATTGATAAGTGCATATTTCATTAGGAGAGATAAGGTAAAATAGAAGTTGATTATTGATTTACAAAATATTATAAAATCAACTCAAAGATGAACTATTACTTACTAAGCAATTTATCTAAACTTATGAAATAATCAAATCACTAGGGAGACATAAGGAATCCATCAAGAATCATCATGACAACAAATAAATTCATTCTTACAGAATCTCAACTACTTAAAGGTCCAAATTACTCCTCATGGAAAAACAAAGTGAGGGTAATTTTAATAGTTGAGAAGCTTTGGGAGATAGTCAAAGGAATAACTACTAAACCTAATTTAGGTGATACAAAGATCCAAAATTTTGAAGAGAGTGATGAAAATCATTAATGATAATAACTTTTGTCATCACATATGAAATACAACCTTACATAAGTTCAGCAGGAACATCTACAGAAGCTTGGAAAACCCTAGAGAAAATATTTGAAGGGAAAAATAAAGCTACTATCCTAAATCCTCAAAATCAATTACATTCCCTGAAAATGAACAGTGGAGAAAGTATAGAACTATTCCTAAGGAAGGTAGCAAACATTAAAGGAAAATTATTAACCTTAGGAAAAAAGGTTGAAGATAAATTCCTTGTTCAAGTAACTATGAGAGCACTTCCAGATAGCTACAAGTATCTAGTTACATCCTTATAGGTTCTGAGTAAAGATACATTGTTTGATGAGTTAATTAACATTCTTCAATAATATTAGGTAGAAATCATAGTGAAATATGAAATGACTAATACTGCATTGGTTTCAAAATATACTCCACAAGGAAACAGAGACTCTTCTTCAAAATGACGAAGACCTTGGAATAACAAATATTATCATGTATGCAAGAGAAAAGGTCATAGTACTAATTATTGTAGATTCAATTCGAGAAATCAAAATTAAGTAAATTAGACGAACTATGGAAGCCAACCAAACAAATAATTCTAACCAAGACAATATCAAGCTCAAAATAATCCTCATCAGCAATAGACTCAGCAACCATACAATTATCCTCAATTGGAATATCAAGGAGGAAATCATAAGGGACACTTAACTCAAAGGATTCAAGAAATTGAAGTATTAGAAGATCCTACAGATATTCATGAATTCAAAGCTCTCACAACAAAGATAACTTTTTATGAAGACACCAACTACTTGCTTGAACATGACACAGACAGTAGAGAAGGAGAGCCGATATCCTAGTACCAGACAGATGATCCTTATTGAATACTGAAGTCTTCAGTACCCAAATAATGTAATACAGGGGTGTTAGAGTATATTGCATCATTTGGATTATGTAAATGTACCACCTTTGGTACATAATTAGAGTAGGAGTTTACTTTAGAGTAAAGTTAGTTGATTATCTCAAGTATCGTAATAAATGCACAAGTGTATATGTGCAAGTTGTAAATGTGCATGTAGTTCACATATACATGAGTCTTAGGTAGAGTAAGGGCCAAGGAACCTATCTTCCTATATAAATGCCTCATATTATAGATATATAGAGTGATATAGAGATATAGACAGAGAGTGTGTTATAGTTTAGTAGGATGATACAATGTAATCTTTTCATATCCATTCATGGAGTGTTCATGTCCTTCATTGTATAGCATTGTACTATTTTGATCACTTTCATTAATGGAATATTATTGAGTTATTTGTAGATGTTCATTTCATTATTTTCTTGCATATTATTGTGCCATTAGTTCATAGTTATCTCAGATTAGTTATCTTGCATCTTGTGATTGTTCTTCTTGTAATATTGACCCACCAAACGCTAACATCTACTACTAAGGTTGTTCTATTACTAGTGTTGGCCTGATTTGTATTATCTTTATTAGGTATTATCTCCGTATTTTCCATTTCTTTCTGAAGTATATCTAAATTTGTTTTGAACTCGGGATAGTCATTTTCACTATGTTGTGTAGTGGAATGCACTCTACACCAATTATTTAAGGTTAAATCTAAAATATTGACTATAGTATTAGGCTTATTTTTATTGGAAATGGGATTTTTTACCCCTCCATTATTTGGATGTGTATTCCATTGACTGTGGACTCTCTAGAAAATGAAGTTCCTATTCTGAGGTAAATTTTTGGGAGGAGGGTTTTGAGGTACCTACTTCTGCAGTTGAACCATATCATTGCTTAGCTTTTGGACTAACCTTTATAGATTATCTAACTAGAAATTAGAATTATTGTTTTATCCTATAGTACTTTGATTTGTTTCTTTATTTTTAGGTGTAGTGGGATTCAAGAAAGCAGGCATATTTTGATTTTGAGTAGTATTTAGAAATATTGGGATATTTTGATTAGGATTAACATTAAAAAATACTGGTATATTTTGAGTAGGGGTAGTGTTCAAAAATGCAGGTGTAGTCCACACATTAGTTTCAACATTCTTATGATCAATGAATCGGTTATCTAAGTACGTTGGAGTGGTAGGATTATATGGCTGATTAAAATTGGCATATGGCAAAGTATTTAGCATCAACAGTTTTTGTAAAAGAGCTTGATTAATCATGGAAACTTGGTTGAATACACCTGGTTTTCCTAGTGAAGGTAATTGACCAATTCCAAATCCTTGAGGCATTAACTATTGTTCTAAAATTAAGGCTTCACTATATGCCATATGTAGAGTGGTTATCTGAGGTGATATCCCTACAAACATGGATGTAAGAGGATCTAAAGTTCTAAAATACATCTATATGGCTACATCAACGTTAAGTGTGTAAGGTGGAGTCAACCTATTATACAGCTTGTGGAATATGATATTGAATAGCCTTAGAGGTTCACTAGGCTCTTTTCTGGTTGCTGTAAACTAATGATATATGGTAGTAGGGTCTATAAGCATTCTAAATTGGTTGATGAATGTTGTTTCAAGCTCAACCAAAGAAGTGATGGAATTTGTAGGTAGACTAATGTACTAGTCATACGCTAGTTCATCCAAGGTGAGAGGAAACATTTTATAGGCAACGTCTTCATGTTCAACTTGTAGTTGAATTAGAGCATCCTTTTAAGCTTGTACTTGCTCTTCATCTATTATAGGTCTACCATGTTTGTACCTAGGCAAATACCTTTTAGTATTCTTAGGCATGTCATGGGATAGTCCAGGTATATTGAGTGGACTACTACCACCTAACCATAGTGCAAATGTTACCATTTGTGTACTTAATGGAGTGACAAATGGATCAATATATGGTGTGAAGGGAGGTATTAATGGGAGAAAGAGTACTTGACTAACCTTTACTTTATTTGGGTCTTCTATGGGAGAAAGACTGTGAAATTCAATATCACTTTCAAAGGCATTAGACTTGGTGATAAAAAAACCCAGGTTCTACTTTTAACAATCAAGCAGTATGATATAAATGGATGTATAACAATGAGAATTCAATAATTTTAGAATTCAAGAAATCAAGAATTTAATCCTAGACTTAAACAATTTGTAAGAATTAAACCATAAGTGTTGGGCTATAAAGTTGTTGAACTCTACTATAATAATGAATCAATGATTTTAGGCCCTCCTAATGCCATTTCCTATTATGTGTTGAGGGCTTAGAGGACTTATAAAATTAGCAATTAATGACTTAAAGTTACAATGAATCAAACTGTTCATGCCCTCCTTCTAATGCTATTTCCTATTGCACATTGAGGGCTCATATGACTTAGAAAATTAATAATTAATGGCTTAATATAATAATGAATAAAATTGTTCAGGCCTTGAAATAACAATGAATCTAATGGTTCATGCTAAAATAATAATGAATCAAATTGTTCATGCCCTCCTTCTAGCGCCATTTCCTGTTGAGTGATGCATCTGCCCAATTGCCAACATACACTAACGATAAGAACAACAATTATTATCTTTGAAATGGAACATTAATTCCCCAAGATTTGGGTGATAGGATATGTTATCGTCAAATCTTAAATTGAGAGAATAAAAGGGAATGTAGATGGATAACTCAAATATTACATATAACTATTACAAGGGCAAGTACCAATTCATAATTAATCATAAGTCTAATTCATTCGCTCTGTTAATTATCAAATATTGCTTCAAATAAATCAAGAAAAAGCAATATTCTAGGCTTGCTACCTTAAAATTATCAATATATCACGTACATTGCATCATTATCATAAATATTATAGCACATAGCAATGTATACTCTAAAACTTCTTAAATATAACATATAAAATGAGTTTCAAATATCGAAATTCAATTAATCTACTCATATTTATTAAGCTAGTTTCAAAGAAAATTTAAAAGTAAAGAGTTAAAGCAAGAAATAAAACAAGCCATTACATTCTTGAGCCTTGTAGAGGGGGAAAATTGCCCTACCGCGTACAATTCCCAAACAAAAGGTTGGATCCGCAAGGAGAGAACCTTTTGTGGGGTGAACCATGGGGGTATGTTGTACTCTACACTCGGTGCTAGGGGGATGGGTTCACCAGGAATGGTTTAAGGACTCGCTCCAAGTCCTCAGGATATTCAGGAATGTTTGATGTATTCAGTTTTAAGAAAAACACCTAAGTTTGGCCTTTCTAGTTCTAAACTAGGAAAGATAAAGGACAATGCAAAAATAATAATAATAGAAAATAGAATGCAAGCATACAAGAGCTAACCTAATATGATTCTTTATTTTGAATGCTCACTAACCTAGGGTTTATTTCAGAAAACCTTTAAAGCATAAACATACAAAATAAATGCACATAAATTATCCCTAGATGCAAACTAAATGCTTTTCACTTTCAGATGCCTAAGAATCAATAATTAGATCAGATCTTCAACCAATAAAATGATTAGAGCACTTATCTAGACTGGTGGTTGATTTAGCTTTTTTGCCTCTTGTCCAATGATATCAAAAATACTTGTTTCTGCAAAATAACTCATAAAACACTTGAAAATGGGATTAGCATTAGGGGGCCTACTTAGGCCATTGTGTAACAGTCCTCGAAGGCACAACAGTCAAGCCCCCTAGGTCCTTTTAGATGACCTTTTAAAACAAAAGCAAAAATTGACCTTTGGATGATTAATCATAAAATAAAAATGCAGTAATAGAAAATAGAAAATAGAATGCAGCAGTATGATCTAGATGCAAAATGGAATGCAATAGTGAAAACAGAATCTTGAAATTGCCCCTGGTGTGCTCTCGGGAAAAGTCACGCCTCGCTTGGAGCGGGCACGATAATGCAACAACAAAGTCATGCCCTATCTGGATGGGGCACGATTTCACTTATGCGAACTGGTTTACCCTAATATGGGCAAGCGAAGTTGCACCTCACTAATATCGAGTGTGATATCATTGTAGATTAATGAATGTCAAAAACTAAGTAATCAAACCCTGATGGATGTCGTAGAAGTAGGTAGAGAAAATTGAAGTATCCAAGCGGGCACTCTATCTCTCTGAACCACACCATGAATCCACCAAGTCACATAGCAATCCAATCCAATCCATGCAATAGAAGATCAAATCTAAAATTCACACTTTGGGGTTAGCTTGTAGTAGAAGAAAGCAAAGGAAGAAGAGTGAGCTATCATAAAAATTTTGAGCTTAATCAATAATCATAATTTCACATTAAGATCACATATAACTTATGTCTATCTTAAACAAGAACATCCTTCCTTTTATAGATGAAATTGGAGGGAAAAATGTGGGCAAAATAAACCCAAAGCCGATGCTAAAACATGTTGGGAGGGTTTAGACCTAGGTTTAAGTGGGCCAAAAATAATAAAATAAAAATTAAATTAAAAACAAAGTCACGCCCCATGATGATGGAGCACGAGATCGCTTCGATGAAGTCGCACCCGACCATGATGGAGCACGATTTCGCCAAAGGCACTAAAACAGGTAAGGTTGAGGGAGGAGAGGCCTATCCTTGCCTTAGGCAAGGGTTAGGGACCTCTTAGGGGTTCTAAGGAAGATTACCCACTAAAAGTGGGTCAATTTTTTGTGTCTACATTTTGCCCCCTCTTTGATGCATTTAAGGCCAAGTAAATGCATCAAAGAAATATGTAGACTCCTATGGGCAAGAACACACACAAGAAGGTGACAAACACAAAGAAGGGGTGGCCAGGTTTGGACAAAGGAGTGGTGCAAAAAGGAGTATCACAACGGACATCCTAGACTCTTGCACACTAAATGAGGTATTATCTCCACTAATACCTCTATGGCTAGGGTGCCCCCTCGAGTTTCGAAAGGAAAGGAACGTCCTTAAGAAACTCGAAAAAGGTAAAGAGAAAGAAAGCAAAAGGTAAACACATAGAAAAACAAAACAAAGTGAAACAAAGCAAAATTTATTGGGTACAACATGAATCTAATGCAACTAGCATGAAATGCATGGAAGAAAATGAGGGAAAGAAGGGAGAGGAAGAAGAGAGGAAGAAGAGTGGAAATAGAAAACTATGAAGTGGAAAAATAAGAAGAAGACAAAGATAAAACTCCAAAGGTCAACCATCTAAAATCGAGAAGGAAGCTAGATCAGAACCCTGACTAGAGGGTGTTATGCTCAAAATATGGTCCATGTATGGAGTGAAGAACCCTCTATGGGTGTAGTACTCACTAAATATGGACCAATAAGTGAAGTGTATAGTGTAACCCGCTATGGGTGGTTGCTCACTAGTAACTATTGTGGGGTGATTACCCGCTAGGATGTATGTTGAGGCCTACTGTCAATGGCCAAGGAGTTGATCTTATAATGGGGTGTTGAGCCCATTGATTCAAAGAGAGACATAACTTGATAGGGGTGTTATAGTGTATGTTGATGTAAAATGATGTATGTAATGTATATGCTAGTACTACTTGAGAAGGTGTATGCGTATGTATGTATGGACCAATCAATATGAGCATAACACGATGTGAGTGTGTGCATGTGCTAGAAGAAATAAGAGGAAGAAAATGAGGAGCAAAGAATTGTGCGTGTGTACCCCTAGCTTGAAGTTTCAACTAGTGAAAATTCAAGAGGGAGGAAATGTGTAATCAAAGAAGAGAAGAATGTATATCCTTATCTGAACAAAGAAGACAAAGGAGAAAGAAGAATCATGCAAAAAGACAAGGACATACCAAAAGAGGATTGCATTCCTTGACTTGGAGGAGGAATGATGATCATTGTAAAACTTTCAAAGTCAAGGAATACAAGAAGAAGAGAGAAGAGAAGAAAGAGCAAAGGAAGCAAAGAAGAGAAGAAGGGATGAAAATGCATGGGCCCTAGGTTGGGGCTTCGCTAGGCATCATAACCCTAGTGAAAGTGCAATGCATGTGAGCTATGACCTAACTAGGTATCATCACATGCCATTGTCATGAATCCCTAGAAGCTATATGAACAAGCAATCATGAGCAAGCAATGATGCAAATATGACAAGCAATATGCAAGAATAGAATGACAGGCAATCATGCATAATATGATAGACAAGCGTGCAGAATATGTCAGGCAAACATGCAACATGATCTAACTAAATGCATATGCAATATGAAAAATGGGTCAAGCATAATATCTTTTTAAATGCATTATATTCATTGGTTCTTTAAGTTCTTTACCATCCATAGAAGCCAACTTATAAGCACCTGAACCAAACTTAGTTGTTATGACAAAGGGCCCTAACCAGTTGGGCTGAAACTTACCTCGAAGATCAACACGAGCATTAGTGTTCTTTTGGTTTTCTTTGAGGACAAGGTCCCCAACCTCAAAAGAATGATTATAAACATTCTTAGAGTAAGATCATTAGAGCCTATCTTGATAGGCTCACAAATTCTCTAAGGCATGAATACACTTCTCATCCAATAACTCCAATTGGTGCAAATGATCTGCATGATACTCATCATTGACCTCAACATCTTGCAACAAGATGCACAAAGAAGGAACTTCTAACTCAAAAGGAAACACTACCTCAGACCCATATACCAAGACATATGGTGAGGCCCCTATGGGAGTATGCATGCTAGTACGATAGGCCCACAAGGTAGGATAAAGTTGAGTATGCCAATCATGATCGATCTTATTAACCAACTTCTTCAAAATCTTGATCAAGGATTTGTTGGATGCTTCGACTTACCCATTACCTTGAGGGTAATAAGGGGTTGACCATCTGTGCTGAATCTTGTACTTAGCACAAAGATTACAGAGTATCATTGTTAGAAATAATCATCAAAGGAATCCCAAACCTACAAAGAATCTGGTTGAAGATGAACTTAGAAACCTGAGTCCCAATCACCATAGCTAGAGGTATGGCTTCAACCCATTTAGTGAAATACTCAGTCATAGTAATGATAAACTTGTGACCATCAGATGACATTAGGTTAACCTTCCCGATAATGTCCAATCCCCACATGGAGAATGGCCAAGGGGAAGATATTACCTAAAGGTCTTGAGAAGGAGCATGAATAAGATGATCATGGCATTGACACTTGTCATAATATTGAACATAATCACATGCATATTTCTCCATGGAAGGCCAATAATACCCCATCCGAAGGAGCTTTTTGGCAATAGAATTACCACTAAAATGGCCTCCACATGAACCTTCATGAGCATCACTAAGAGCAATTTGGGCTTCATCAGAGTTAAGGCATCATAAGAGGATACCTTCAAAAGAATGTCGATATAAAGTATTGCCAATTATAACAAATCGACATGCTCTTTTATGCAATAGCTTACGCTGATTGCGATCTAAACCATCAGGCATCGAGCCATCTTTAAGAAAATTAAATATGTCATTATACCATGGTTCAGATGGGGAATCTTCGATGGTAAAACACTCTAGGGGATCCAAACAAGAACTCAAAGATGCAAGTTCCTAGAGTTGTCGAATGATAATCGAAGCTTGATCATCTTCTAACTCCAAAGGGAACAAGGATGCAGTAGCAGCCATGGCATCCGCATGGCGGTTTGAGGATCTAGGGATAGACTCTATGGTTACCTACTCAAAAGAAGATAACAACTTGGTAACAATCTCCTTATAGGGTTTAAGATTATCATCTCGAGTCTGATAAATATCGTTGATCTGATTAACCACAAGTTGAGAGTCACCAAAGACCGAAAGGACCTTAACTTGCAAAGCTAAGGCTGCTCTAAGACCAAGGATCAAAGCTTCATATTCTGTAGTATTATTTGTGCAAGAAAAATGAAGTTTGAAGGACAAAGGGATGAGCTATTTTTGTGGTGTAACTAGAATGACTCCAGCTCCAACACCCTTCATGCATCGGGCTCCATCAAAAAATAAATTCCAAGACTCAGACTCTTCAATTTCAACATTGAAGCACTCATCGAGAAACTCAACAACTATAGGATGGGTAGCTTCTAGGGGAGCGGAGGCTAACTGATCAACAATCACCTGACCCTTGATAGCCTTCTGACCTATGAAAGTCAGATCAAACTCACTAAGGGCCAACACCCACTTAGCAGCTCGACCTAAAAGGTGGGGCTTAGACATCAAATAGTGCAAAGGATCAAACTTTGCAATCACCAATGTCTTATGGTTGAGCATGTAGTGTCTTAAATTCTGAGAAGCAAACACTATGATAAGGCAAAGCTTCTCTAAGGGAGTGTACCTAGTTTCATAGCTGACCAAAGTTCTACTAATATAGTAGATAGCTCTCTCTTTGTTTTCATCATCATGTTGAGCTAGCATGGCTCCCAAAGCATGAGCGGTGGTTGCTATGTAAAGCAATAAATGCCTACCAGGCATAGGGGGAACTAAAATAGGTGGGGAGGTGAGATATCTTTTGAGGTCATCAAAATATTTTTGACACTCAAAATCCCATTAAAAAACTACATCCTTCTTAAGGAGTCGAAGGAAAGGCTGACACTTATCGGCTAACTGGGCAATGAACCGATGAATAGACTACAACTTACCTTGCAGACTACGTAGCTCGATCAGGGTGCGAGGAGGAGGTATATCAATGATAGCTGCTACCTTAGCAGGGTCCACTTCAATGCCTCACCTAGACACTATGAAACCTAACAACTTGCCAGATGTGACCCCGAACACACACTTAGCGGGTTTAAGATGAACCTTGTATTGTCAAAGCCTTTCAAATATTCATCTTAAGTCATGGACATGATCCTTTCATTCTAAGGAATGAGCCAAAAGGTCATCCACATAGTCCTGGAGAATATCATGCATCATGTCATGGAAAATATAAGTCATGGCCCATTGATAGGTAGCTCCTACATTCTTAAGGCCAAAAGGCATGACCTTCCAGTAGAAGGTACCCCATGGAGTAGTGAATGTTGTCTTGGCTTGATCCTCAGGAGCAATCATAATCTGATTGTAACCTGAGAAACCATCCATGAGCGAAAGCATTCCACATTTGGTAGTGAAATCTACAATCTGGTCTATGTTGGGCAAGGGAAAATCATCCTTGGGACATGCTAAGTTAATGTCTCAAAATTTGGTACATACTCTGATTGTTCCTTCCTTCTTAGCTATAGGAACGATATTGGAGATCCAATCAGAATAGTCGATGGCTTTTATAAAACTGATGTCAAGGAGTTTTTGGAGCTCCTCCTTGATTGAAAGGGTGACCTTCGGATGCATCTTTCAAAGTTTCTACTTAATAGGCTTAGCATTAGGCTTAACTACCAAATGATGCATGACAAGGGAGGGATCAAGCCCTGGCATGTCGGCATATGACCAAGCAAAAATATCCTGATATTCTTTCAATAAATTGGTCAATTGCTCCTGCTCATCCATGGTCAAGGCTTTGCCTAACTTAAGGATTCTAGGGGCTTCCTCAGAACCTATGTTCACATCTATGGTCTCCTCAATAAGAATGGATAAATCATCCTCAAGAGGAGGTGGGGCAGGAATCACTCCTAATTGCTCAAGGTCCTCGGGAGACATAGAACCAAAGTCCACTTGAGAACTAGAAGACTCAACCTGCGTTGCGCAAGGGATAGACCCATTAAAGCTGATGTCATTCTGAGATAAAGCCTCATCTATAACATGCAACTCTAGGGTTAAGACCTTAGGAGAGGGTGGACCCTCATCCTTAACACTCCATTCTAAACCTTGATGAGATTCATCAAAGAGAAGATCTAAACAAGAAGAGTCATCTTGATCCTGTGATGAAATATTTGTAGAAGAATTTTTAGAGGAAGATTGTGATGAATTGATTTGGGCTAGATCTTCTGGTGAGAAAAATTCAAATGGATGAGGATCTCCCATGATAGAAATGATTTGGTTTTCAAATTCAAATTTTACACATTGGTGAAAAGTAGAAGGGATAACCTTCATTGCATGAATCCAAGGTCATCCAAGAAGAAGATTAAAAGATGCAGGACAAGACACCACATAAAACATTGTTTTCAAAATTTTGGGTCCAACCCTAAGAGGGAGTAATATAGTGCCACAAGCTTCTTGAGAATCATTGCTGAAAGTTCTAATGATGTCATTAGATGCAATCAAATCTTCCTTCTTCAATCCAAATTTCTGAAAGAAATGATGTGTACAAACATTAAGTGAAGAACCATTATCAATCATAACCCTTTTGATGAGAGTGTCCCCAATGTAAGTAGTGATGTATAGAGAAGAATCTTCCTGTACTCCTAAGGAAGCCATATCATTATCTAAAAATGTGAGATGAGGCTTCCGAAGGGAACTTATAACCTTTGTCATATCACTAGGAGAAATATCCGGAGGTACTGGTTGTTGCTTCAAAATATTTATCATAGCTTCTTTATGGGCTTGAGAATTCTGTAGAAGTTCTAAGAGTGGAATCTTCGTTGAATCATCCATATTCTGTACAAGTTTTCCTGGAGTAGTTGTTATCATTCCAACCATGTTGTTATCATACTGATGTGGTACATTTTTATAGGACACTTGGTTGGTTTATCTTGTTCTATTCTGATTCTGTTGGTTGTTGGAAGATTGAAAACTACTAGTGTCAATGCGACCAACATCAATTAAATCTTGAACCACATGTTTCAACCTTTTACAAGAATTAGTCCAATGTCCTTCTACTCTATGATATGCACAATGTTGATCTGCTTTATACCAATGAGTTGTAGTATCTGGTTGTCTTATGGGAGGTAATTCTATTGCCTTAGCATCCAATAGTTGTTTCAAAACTGCTTCCATAGGGATATTAAGTCTTGTGAAATTCCTTTGAGGAGGTTTCTGAAGTACAATATTTTGTAGGTTGTTAGTGACATTGTTAACAGGCCTACTATCACTATTGCCTCCTATATGCTTATTCTTATGTTGAGACTTAATTGACTTATCTTCTTTAACCTTAAGTTGACCTCTTCTAATGAGAGCTTGTTCCACTTTTCTTGCTAACTCAATTGCTTGATCTAAAGATGTGATAGTAGTAGTTTCTAGAGCATAAGATAATTGTTCTTGTAAATTACCAATGAATATATCAAGCATATATTTCTGAGACACAGGTTGTCTTAATCGGCCAACTAAACTTCTCCAATGAGCTAAAAATTCTAAAAATCTTTCTTCTTTACTTTGTTTTAAATCATATAGATCTCTCATAGTCACTTCCTTTTCAATGTAAGCACTAAACTGATGAACAAACATCTCTGCAGTCTTCTCAAAACTCTTCAAAGAATAGTTGGGCAATCGATAATACCATTCTAATGCCACTCCAGCAAGACTCTTTGGAAATATTTTCAATAAGAGCATATCATCATAAATAAGATCATGACAAGCTATCCTGAATCCTCTTAAATGCTCTATTGGATCTTCAGTCCCTTTATAGATTGGTAAAATTGGCATAGGAAAATGCTTAGGATAAGGTCTAGCAGCAACAATAGGATCCAATGGTTGACTACACATTTCTTTATAACTGTATGTAAACCCTGAAGGTTGAATCATATCCATCCTTGAAACCAATTGATTCACTATACTTGCCAAATTCTGCATTTCTGGATTACTATGTATGTTTCCCATATTCCCTTGACTTAGGTTGGACATGTGAAGGTTGTTGTTATATGTGGTGCCTTGTGAGAATGGAATATTAACTTGTGGTGGAATAGAGGAAATAGTGTTGACATTAGAAGATGAAGGAGGAAATTGAAAATAATTTTGGGTGCCATTACTAGTTGGAGGAACTGGTGGATTCCATCCAATGTTGGTGGTCATAGTAGTGGCATAAGTAGGTTGACAAGTTTGATTACCATGATTCAAAGGTTCACTCAAAGGATTTTCTTGAGGTGGGATATCCTTTTCAAGTAATGCTTCTTCCTCTAAGGCCATATCCAAAGCATGCTTATGATACTTATAAAAAGTCCATATATGATCAAAATATTTAAAGATGATATTCCCATTGGAATCTTGGATAGGATCAAGATGATTATCAACCTCTTCTTCTAGGTTATGATTTTCTCTATCAATTTGATCATTCTCATGAAAAATCTCATCAAACCTAAGGAGTCTTCATCCTTCCCCAAGGTCAGAAGCCATTGAGAAAAGGAGTAAGACAAGAAGAACTAAGACCAAAAGGAACCTATGCACTTATACACAAATGAATTATCTTTTTAAATATTTGGCACATAATTTAATGATCTTGCTTATTGTTTGAAAGAAAAGGAGGTGTTCACATCGGGTTCACCAAAGATGTAGAGGGGGAAAACTGCCCTACCATATACAATTCCCAAACAAAAGGTTGGATCCACAAGGAGAGAACCTTTTGTGGGGTGAACCATGAGGGTATGTTGTGCTCTACACTCGGTGCTAGGGGGATGGGTTCACCAGGAATGGTTTAAGGACTCACTCCAAGTCCTCAGGATATTCAGGAATGTTTGATGTATTCAGTTTTAAGAAAAACACCTAAGTTTGGCCTTTCTAGTTCTAAACTAGGAAAGATAAAGGACAATGCAAAATATAATAGTAGAAAATAGAATGCAAGCATACAAGAGCTAACCTAATATGATTCTTTATTTTGAATGCTCACTAACCTAGGGTTTATTCCAGAAAACCTTTAAAGCAGAAACATACAAAATAAATGCACATAAATTATCCCTAGATGCAAACTAAATGCTTTTCACTTTTAGATGCCTAAGAATCAATAATTAGATCAGATCTTCAACCAATAAAATGATTAGAGCACTTATCTAGACTGGTGGTTGATTTAGCTTTTTCTTGCCTCTTGTCCAATGATATCAAAAATACCTGTTTCTACAAGATAACTCATAAAACACTTGAAAATGGGATTAGCATTAGGGGGCCTACTTAGGCCATTGTGTAATAGTCCTCGGAGGTGCAACAGTCAAGCCCCCTAGGTCCTTTTAGATGACCTTTTAAAACAAAAGCAAAAATTGACCTTTGGATGATTAATCATAAAATAAAAATGCAGTAATAAAAAATAGAAAATAAAATGCAGTAGTATGATCTAGATGCAAAATGGAATGCAATAGTGAAAATAGAATCTTGAAATTTCCCTCGGTGTGCTCTTGGGAAAAGTCATGCCTCGCCTGGAGTGAGCATGATAACGCAGTAGCAAAGTCACGCCCTACTTGGATGGGGCACGATCTCACTTCTATGGACTGGTTTACCCTAATCTGGGCAAGCGAAGT
Organism: Wollemia nobilis; assembly: GCA_028583015.1. Classification (NCBI taxonomy): domain Eukaryota; kingdom Viridiplantae; phylum Streptophyta; class Pinopsida; order Araucariales; family Araucariaceae; genus Wollemia; species Wollemia nobilis. The sequence continues at coordinate 665,256 of JAQPPZ010002729.1, read as the reverse complement.
CATGCCTCACTAATTTCGGGTACGATATCACTGCAGATTAATGAAAAATAAAAAGTGAATGTAGGAAGCAAAATAAATGCCAAAAACTAAGTAAGCAAACCTTGATGGACGTCGTAGAAGTAGGCAAAGAAAATTGAAGTATCCAAGTGGGCACTCTATCTCTCTGAACCACACCACGAATCCACCAAGTCACACAACAATCCAATCCAATCCATGCAATAGAAGATCAAATCCAAAATTCACACTTTGGGGTTAGCTTGTAGTAGAAGAAAGCAAAGGAAGAAGAGTGAGCTATCATAAAATTTTTGAGCTTAATCAATAATCAAAATTTCGCATTAAGATCGCATATCACTTGTATCTATCTTAAGCAAGAACATCCTTCCTTTTATAGATGAAAGCGAAGGGAAAAATATGGGCAAAATAAACCCAAATCTGATGCCAAAACATGTTGGGAGGGTTTAGACCTAGGTTTAAGTGGGCCAAAAGAATAAAAATAAAAATTAAATTAAAAATAGCGAAGTCGTGCCCCGTGATGACGGTGCATGAGATCGCTTCGGTGAAGTCGTGCCCGGCCATGACGGAGCGCGATTTCACCAAAGGCACTAAAACAAGCAAGGCTAAGGGAGGAGAGGCCTATCCTTGCCTTAGGCAAGGGTTAGGGACCTCTTAGGGGTTCTAAGGAAGATTACCCACTGAAAGTGGGTCAATTTTCCATGTCTACAAGCCTTAAACTAAAATTGTTGAAGTAGCAATTCTGAATCAAACCAGCTCTCACTCGACTAGCCTTTGAATAATTTGAAATCAATGTGGTGCCACCTTCAAAGGGAAAAGAAATAATACACTAGAATAGACTTAAATGCAACCATCATTAGCATGCACATATTACACCAAGAATTCCAATATATTGTATTGATAAGATGTTTACATTTTCATACTTGCTAGCATCATATGATTACAAGAGTATCTCTCCAAGTATAATGACAAGGTTTAGATATCCACCAACTACAAAAGAAGAAAATTCTAAAAATACCTATCACTACAGTGGAATTCGACCCTTAGAAATGGGGTCTGAGTGGCTATTTATAACCTTACAATTTCAAAGTTTTAGTGCTTTACAATTGTATTCTAGTGGTTTACAATTGGATTTCAATGGTTTACAATTGGACGAATGAACTATCTCCTAGATGATGTGTCAATTTATGGTTCTTCTTGGTCTAGATCTTCAGTTTTAGCCATTGATTCTTTTAACTGCTTTGGTAGCATATCTTTGAAGCTAAGTGAGTTGAGTTGTCATGCACCACCTGGTCTAAATCATGTCCAGGTTTAATGAATTTTCTCTCTACTTCTTTTCATCCTCTTTCTCTTCGGATTTCGTTGTTCTTTGGTTCTATTACCTATAAATCACAAAAGAAAAGCAATAATGAATTTAAATTTAAACTTGGTAGAAAAATATTCAAAAAAATATGGTCACTTTCATTATACTGTTTTTTTTATTTTCATTTATTTATTTATTTGCTCATTATTATTATTGTTGTTACCAAGGTTGGTGATTATTAAATTTTATTAATTGATTTTCTAAGGTTTAATCTCTTTTAATTTTAGCTTTGAATTATTAGGTTTAACATTAACATTTTGTTTTAATTTTAATGCCAAAATATTAAATTAAATGTTAAGGTCATTCCTTATTGTCCAAAGTCTTCATTTAATTTCATGTTAAATGACTTTGCTATTTTTTTATTTTGCTTGATAAAAAGGGGTTGTACTCGAGTCCCCTACCCTTAACAAATTACATCTCTTTTCTTTAGAGATTGAGAGTTTACAAATAGATACACTTCTCATCTCAATTGAGATGCTATAGTTAGAAACCTACATCATTTTATATAAAATATCTGAATTCTTGATTTTCATTTTCTGGATCTTTTCAAATCTCTGTATGAATACAATTACTCTAGAATTTAGCATCTTTCTTGACATTTTCCTATAGCATCCTTCACAATGCCAAAACTTCACCTCTACTATCTATGCCTTACATCTTAGTAGAGTAATATTTCCAAAACATCGCACTAACATAGTCCTCTTTACCAAATCTGGATCGCTAGTTTCCTTCCTGAAGCACAAGTGCAACCACAAAAATTATAATAAATACTCTAAATGAACACACATTATTGTTACAAAATAAAATAGATATTAACAATGGAAAATATTAAAGTAAATATTAATCATTAATTGATTTAGGCAATCAACAATTTTGTCAGCTTCAACTAAACTTTCTACTTCCTCTAACCATGGAAAGGAGATGTTAACTTCACGATCCTCAATCAAAACCCCTCTATTGGCTAGCTTCTGCACATTTGTTTCCTTTCCTTAATATATGTGTAAACCTGATTTCTTCTTACTCTTTAGCAAGATCACGAATTTCCACAATTATCTCTTGTATGTTCCATGGAGCCTTTGCTTTCCTCAAAATTGCATTTATTACTATGAGAGAATCACCTTCCATCCAAAATCTATTCCATTTCATTTGTTTACATATTTTTAACCCTTCTAAAGTTGCCCAAGCTTCAGCTTCATTATTTGTCTTAAATCCACAATTGAAAGCATAATGAGACAAAATATCTCCTCTATTATTTCTAATTATTGCTCCTCCTGCTACTAGTCCAGGGTTTTCTTTAGATGCTCCATAAAAATTTGATTTAACCCACTCCACATCTAGTGGTTTCCACTTTATATAATGTATTCGCTATTAATTTTAGGGTCAAAGTATTAAATTTAACATTAAAATTTTATTTTAATTTTTAATGTCAAAGTATTAAATCCAATACTAAGGTTTTCGTTATTTATTAAGGCCCCTAATATTAGCGTTAGGTTTTCATGGCTAAATATTCATTTTTACTTTTGGTTCCATGACCTAAATATTAAATTTAAATATTAAGGTTTTATGCCTTAAATGTTTGAAACATTAAATTTAATACCCAGGGCCCACGGCTTTTGGGGCAGACAACGTAGAATACTTTGGCGGCCATAAAAGCTGGACAACCTTCCCAAATTCGTGGAGGCTACCGATTCCACCATGTGAATTCAAAAAACATATAAATAAAAATACCCAGGGCCCAAAGTTTAATGTTGCAATAAAATGAAATTTATTCAAACGAATTTAATGCCACCTAAGGTTCTTTTCAAAAATATATGAAGGCTCTAATTGGTTAAGAATATTGATAACATGAAATGGGGTAGAGAGGATAAGCGAACAACGAGGATTTATGAAAATGAACGGCCCAAATTTGGGTGGGTGAATCAACGACTCAGAATGAGGCAGATGAACTCAAGCGCCCTCTTCCTATTGGCGAAAAATGAACGGTCCAAATTTGGATGGGTGCATCAACAGCTCATAATGAGGCGAATGAATTCAAGCGCCCTCCTCCTATTGACGATAAATGAACGACCTAGATTTGGGTGGATGAATCAAAGGCTTAGAATGAGGTGGATTAATTCGAGTGCCCTCTTCCTACTGATAAAAAATGATTTGGTCAGACAAACTCAAGCACTCGTACCTGATTGGTTGATTGAATGTACTATTAAGATTTTAGTAGAGAAATTGGAGCGCAACATCCCAATTTTCTATTCAAGATTTATTAATTACTACTTTAATTCTCATTCAATAAATCTAGGCTATTAATATTTTATTAAATTGTACTTGGTGGAAGATTTTTTTTGATAATTTCTAAGGAATGTGCCCTAATTTTAATTGAAAATTTATTGGGAATTATAACCTTCAAAGAAGCCATTTTATAACCATACTATTAGGTTTAATGCATTATATTCCCGCTATCCACTAAGGTTGAAAAATTATTATCTTAATTAATTAAATACCGATCTAAAGGTATTCTTCCAAATGAGTATGTGGCTCAAATTGCAATGCATGAACTATAGCGAAGGCCTTCGATTTGTTGAAGAAATGAATGGTGTGAATGCTTCAAAGGAAATTGGAGGGCATAAATATAATTGGAGGAAAAATGAGTGGAGCAAAATGAATCTGGGAAGTTGGAGCAGTGGAATTTCATTGACTGACAAATAGGCAATCAGGATTGAGTCGGAGGAAAGAGATCAAACGAAGCGGGTTGGAGAGGATGAACACAAGTGCTTGGATTTTATTTGCTGAGAATTATTTATCCCTTTTCATTCAATTTCATTCAACATCCAAAACATTAAATCCGATGTTAATGCTCTCATGATATTATTTTAATTAACTAAAGTGCCCAAGGTCTAATGTTAATTTTTTTTTCGAGTTAATTAGATCATTTCCTAAGGTTCAATTAAAATACCCAATATTAGGCTTATTTTAATTAATGGAGTCCATTGTCTGCATAAGGGTTTTTCTCTCGTGGTGCAAATATTTCCCTTCTTTCAAACAACGTTAATACTTAGGTCCAAAATTTTTTAACTTCACGCTTGAAATATTAGATGTAATTAAAATTTTTACCTAAGTTTCCTTTATATAAAATGGGTGATTTAGATTATGTTAGGGATATCAGACGGATCAAAATGAATCAGGTGAATATGAGTGATGACTTCCTATTAGAGCGGATGAATATAAGTGATGACATCCAATTGGAGTGGATGAATATGAGCGATGAATTCTCATTGGAGTAGATGAATATAATCATTGTAGTGTTGGCCATTGATTAAGTCTATGTTGAGCGCTCTATCGTAGGTTGTTTATCTGCCCAATAGTTGCATGCTTCTTAAGCTCTTAAGGGTGGATGGATTCCTTTTTTAGATCGTAGTCCTTATTTTCCAAACCTTAATACTGAAAGAGATGGGAGACCTGTAGACGAAGTGAGCTTAGAACTAAACCATAGGGCAAAAATAGGATAAAATTTTGAAGTTTTCATAATTTTATGAAACTTTCCACATCTCTAATTCAGCCAAATGGGTATCTAGAACATTTGGAAATTTTATTGTGAATAAAAAGATATGGCCATTTGAAGTTCGTGGACTATCACAGGAAAAATAATATGGTTGAATGGTTTTTTTTGAATTCCTAAAGTATTGAGGTTGTGCATATAAATTTGGTATCATTGCAAAGATAATTTCAAAACCTTTCTATCAAGATTTGAATCACATCAAACAAAGCTTTGTAGCAGAAGTTATGATTATTTTAGGTTTACAAATATTAATATGATGAAATTCAGAAAACCTAAATATAACAACTTCAAAATAGGATTCTCCAAGGTCTAAATAATTGTAATTCATTGTGATCAAGGTTTTAAAGAAAATAGTTGATGTAAACACCTTTGCTAAAATATTTAATGCAAGCTAGTTTAAAAAAACTTTATTCAATGCAAACAAATATAAGGCATGGGTGTCGATGAATTTAAAATTGGTGCAAAAAAAAATCAAGTGGATTCTCAATTGGGGTGAGTTGTGTAATGGCAACATGTCCCAAACGCAAAGCTCTTAAAGCACATGGTCCCATATAAGTCATGTATCACGATCCCATCACGTGTGGTTGGAGATGGCATCAGACTAAGGTGCCAATATTCCTTGGTTTTGTCAACATCGAGTTTGGAGCTTTTAGAGATGCATCTAGTATTAAGAATTTCACCCAAAACACAGGTGTCATGAGGGGTGACAATAATTTTAGTTTTAACCAGCATAGAATGTCTAGAATACGGGATTGTACTATAGTTTCCATAGCCCTCAAACATGAAATCTTCTGACCAACTAAAATCACTGCTTTCTTAAACCACCAGAAATGGCACAACGATCCCTTAGATCCAAAAAAAAGGGATATGGAACAACCCCCAAGGATAGTTTGATCTAACCCAGATTGTTGATGTAGCATAAAAACACCCGTGATGACGCCTTGGGAGCAAATATGGTGCCAAGTATGTTGAACTCCATGCTTCAACAATCGATTGACTATTTTAAAACGATCAACGCTCAAGTTTTCCTGTTGTGGAGGCTTCCATGGTACCGCCCACATATTTGGGACGTTAAGGAAATGCAGATATCAAAACAATCATAACGAGATTTATTGCTTCATATAGGTTAACATAGACCACTGGAATGATCTAGCCAATAATCAAGTCATTGTAAAGATACCCCCCTATGGTCCTTTATTGGACAGTCGTGCACCCCACTAGAGCCCCACGTACCTTTTGCTACTGGTAGCGCTCGACTAGATTGTGTATGAATACGAAAGAGTTGTAAAGAGGGAGAGGGAATTTCACAGATAGATACCCTTTGCTTTTATACCAATGCAAAGGATTGAAAAATCCTTGATGTTATTTTATTGAAAAATGCATGAATATATACAAGAAGTTGAGCATCTCATGTGGAGATGAGATAGCCAACAATAGGGCACATATGATTTGGAAGATAAGACAACCAACAATAATATATTCCCTAGCTAATTTAAGTTTAACAAATAAACTAAATTAAGCTAAAAACTAACATAGGTGCCAACTAAGATTATTTAGAAACTAGATAATACATGAGGGTGGAAGCTCACTTGAATTATTAGCAAAACCTAGGAACTAAATGAAATAGAAAAATAACCTTAGGTCTAATAAGATGCCCTCATCAATTTATTATTTATTTAGGACATCTAATTTCATTATGGGAATCTACAAAGCCACCTAAATAATGGTTTTTTTTTTTTTTAAGCGAAAAACCCCTTGCAGAGCCGCCTTGGTCTGAGAGACCACGAATAGGGGGTTCTACACCATTAAAGTCACTCGGGAGTCGCACCCGACCCTGCCCGCACCAACATTATCAATTGGATTTTGGATACCCAATTCAGCTTTTTGGTAGGGTGGATATTTGAACCTGGGACCTCCCTTGGAGGATTGCCCTCTCCTCTCCAACTCACCTACAACACCTGGGTGTAAATAATGGTTATTTAATGTAAGCTTGTTTAACTATTTTTAAATTGGAGTAAGACCTCACCATAATTGCCCTTTCATGTTAGCTTTGTTTAACTATTTTAAAATGGAGTAAGACCTTATTGTGATTGCCCTTTCATATTGAAAGGTCTGGAATGTTTTTTTTATATGGTTGATTATGCGGCACTCATCGACTGAATTAAAAACATCCAATATTTTTTTAATCATGTTGTGTTATTATACTTCTATTTGTTGTTCGAATTTAGAACCATATTCTTACCAAATCAGAACCAAACAATACTATAAATTTTAGCTCTATTTTTTAGTTCACTGAGTCATCTATGTTGACGGTATGCCTCGTCTTCTTTATGGAAGAATAAATACATGAGTTTTAAAAGAAAATAGTCTACATTGATAATGTATTATGTTAAATCTGAGTTGATGTATTGGTAGGCAATTTGGATACGTGGGTGAGTTCTTAAATTGTTTTTGTGTGTACACCGACAAGTCTACTATGCTCTTAAAAATTATGTGAATTTTAAGTTATATTTGTATTTAAATAATGATAGGCATTATTTAATTGGAAGGCAAACTTATTATTTTTATATTTGCATTTCAAAACATACCAATTGTTCGCACAATGGTAGGTATATTAGTGAGTATACTTTCAAAATATTGTTTAGTTTTTAAAAATTTATAGGCATTCTAGAAAGTAGGTTAATTAAACTATATCAAGCTATCTCCCCTTGGGCCATCTGATCCCATATTCATCATCATTCGAGTGCAGTATTTATATTATTATATTATATTATATTAGTAGTTGGCTTTCCAAAGTAGAATTAGAATATGGGTATATAAAGAAGGGTTATTGTCATTGTAATCATCATGGAGATCAATTATATGTGATCATATTTCCCATGAAGTGGCTTATGGGACTTTGCCCTCTCTAAGTGGTGCTCTCATATTAGGAGATCTTGTGGAGTTATTCCTTTCTTAACGAGTATTATTGGTGTTGCCCTACCTTAAGGGTATTATCTATGTTTATCTCATTTTGTAGATTATTATTGTGGATAATTATTTGTAGATGAATGATTTATGTTAATGAAAATAAATTTTCGTAACACCCTTGGTGGACCTCCTATTAAAAGGTTACCAAAGTATGGTGTACAACTCTACTAGTGAACCTTCTATTAAGAGTTCCAAAGTCTCACCATAAATAACATCCCTATTTAAAAACTACTTTACCTTTAAAATCTTCCATCATTTTTTTAATTAAAACATTATTCTATATGCAATGTCATTTAATTAAGAACAAAAAAACATTAAGGGAAGTATCATGGCCTACTTCGACTAACATTATTAACATTTCACATTGCTCCATTAATTACCTAGAGAAAAAGGGGTTGTACTTGGGTCCCTCACCCTTAATAAACCATAACTCTCTCCTTTAGAGCTTGATAGTTTACAAAAAAATTCAATTCTCGTATCAATTGAGTTGTTATAGCAAGATACCTACATCTTTTTCATAAAAAGTTTGAATTCATGATTTTCATTTTTTGGATCTTCTTCATCTTTGTAAATACAAATATTCTAAAATTCAGCATCCTTCTTCTTAACATTTTTCTAGAGTAGCCTTCATGATACCAAAACTCCACCTATACTATCTACGCATTGCATCTTAGTAGAGTAATATTTCCTAAACTTCACACTATCATCGTCCACTTTACCAGATTTGGACTACTAGTTTCCTTCTTGAAGCACAAGTGTAACCACAAGAATTGTAATAAATAGTTCTTATGAAAATACATTATTGTTATAAAGTACATCAAATATTACTAATGGAAAATATTAAAGTATATCATAATTATTATTTGATTTAGACAATCAATATTTTCTTGTCAACTTCAACAAAACTTGCTACTTCCTCTAACCATGGAAAAGAGAATTTAACTTTGCGATCCCCTATTGCCTAGCCTATCTCCACATTTACGTATGTGTAAACTTGATTTCTTCAAACTTTGTTGTTGGCAATTTTGGGTACATTGGGTACATTGCCTTTGCTCAAGTGTTGATGTTGTCATTGATGTCAAGAAGCGGAAAGGTTTTTTGTGAAAACCAAGGCAGACAAAATAAAAGGTTTTATTTAAAACCATGGACAACAGATTTGAAATGGGTTTTTCTTAAAACCCAAGCCGGCTCTTCGTTTCGTTGAAAAAGGTGCCCCGGTGATGAAGATATTTAATTTTAAATATCTAGTTTAAATTTTATTTATTTAAAATTTAAATTAATATTTTAAAATTAAATTAAAGTATTTTCCGACGTGTTTGGAAATGCCGACATGTTTGGTAATGCATCGAAGTGCATATATAATGGGGCTAATAAATTCATTTCAGTGTGTGTGTGAATCGATATAAATCGGAGTGCATTTCGTTTTCGTCTTTGTAGCGAAGGAAGATGTCAAGCATTGACGGCGAAGGAGAAATCTCTACGAGAGTTAGTGTGGGATGGAGGCGACGTCGCGGAAGGGTGTAGTCATCAAAGTTGAAAAGGAATGTCCTGCTGGAACTCTTCGACGAAGGCAGTGAGACGTCAAGCTAGAAGTCAAACAGAAGAAGAAGCACCGTCGCAAAGTTTTGATTGCAGATCATCGAAAGGAGGTAACGCCATGCAACAATCCATCAGCAAGACTGAAGGAGTGAACGTTGAGTTAGCAGGTTCAACAAAACATAGAAGTCGTGGTTGCTGAAGTTGGAACAGTTTCACGCAGTGTGCTAGGGTTTCCACACGAACGACATAGCTTTGTATGCTGGACTGATGTAGTTGTGTTGATCTAGATGACACAAGGCTTGCGATGATTGCAGTTGGATACCATAGTTTGGACATACTAACTACAGGAGTGCAGGTAGACCTCTACGATTGCGCTACTCCAGCAGATAGGTATACACGTGGCAGCGGGATGCTATAGTCGTGATAGTGAAAAGGGCAGCAAGGCAATTGGTCAAAAACCGCGTGGAGGTGAATCATTGTAACTTGTTCAAGAAAGTTTTCAACGCTAAAGGAAAACATTCAAACAAAGAACAAAAGGACAAAAACGTAAGGAATTATTTTGCTTTCATAAGCTTTACTATGTATGTTTTAAAAGGAGTAATAAGGGAGTTATAAGGTTATGAAATGTTGTGATTTATTTTATTTTATGGTACAAGTGGTTTTAGGAGAGATAAGGAAGTTGTGCAATTAAAGGCTTTGGTAATGATGATTGAAAAATGGAGTAATGTTGATTATTTTGTGATCTACTAACCTTTGTGAAGATTGGCAAAAGAACTTTGTGATTGTGGCAGATTTCCAAAGGGGTTCCTTCACTTCAATAAGGTATGGGCACATTCTTCTTATGAGTATGATTGGTGTATGTTTTCCTGAAATAAGATTGGAGAGAAAAGGTATTCAACTAGGTTTCCTTTGGTTGGGTGTAAGTCCTAGTTTTTGGTTTTTTGAAGACTACTTATGCATTGTTATCCTTGATGAGAATTTTGGTGAATGCATAATTCTGGTTTGAGGTAGTGGAAGCATTGGGCACTAGAATTTATGTTTGTAAGTCTTGTTACTTGCATTGAGATGATGAAAACCCTTAGATGGTTGTTTTGATAGTGATGGATAAGTTGCTTCCATAGTGGTTGTGTTGATGACGTTAGTGCTTTACTTGATACATGATATTGGGCTTACTCCATTGAGTTAATTTGAACAAGTTATTCTTTGCATTTGGTGATATTGTGTTGGTGGATGTTTTGTTCAAATATCTTTGGAGTGAAAAGGATTTCTACTTGTTTCCTTTTCTAGTTGTGATTGGTTGAATACTTCAAGGTTAATGTTGAGTTGAATGATGTTGGTTAAACTTTGTCTTTGAGCATTGTTGTTGAAGCCCTAATTGGTTGAGAAAATATATTGGTTGTTGGAAAGAACATGAGTATCATTGTTATATGACATATTGCATGGTTGGCAATTGTTGGGTTGAGTTTCATGTTCTTGAGAAAAGCATACTACATCTATCTTATTCTGTTGAGATTGAGATTGAGTTGAGATTGAGATTGGGAGTTAAGTATAGAACATATTGAGTCTCTAACAATTCTCTTTATGCTTCTATGAGGTTGATGAATCACATTGGGTCTCTAACAATTCTCTTTGTGGGTTCATGCCAAGCAAGTTTTTCTTGATGAACTTGTGAGCAGGTTTTGGACAGGTTCCATTGGGGACTTGTGAGCAAATTTGGACAGGTCCTAGCAGAGGACTTGTGAAGCTGAGTTTGATAGTTCTATCATAGAACTTGAGGATAGAGGTGCATTGGTTCTATGAGAAGAACCTGAGGACAGATTTATGCTAGACTGGACTGTGTTTGGTGCAGATCAAAGATAGAGGACGAGGACATTTGTGCTAGACCGAAGGATTGTGTTTAGTGCAAATTCGAGGACCATCTTTGAAGTGATAGAGTTGAGGACAGAGGTCTCCAGCCAGAGCAGGGAAGACAGGTGTCTTCTATGGATAGAGTTCCATTTTCTAAGGGCAGCGGAGGCAGAGGTCTTCTAGAGGATCACCAGCCAGAGCAAAGGTAGGGGAAGGTATCTCCTTTGAGCAGAGGCTCATAAATTTAGATTGGGGGAAGGTTTCTCCTTTGAGCCGAGGCTCATAAACATTGTAATTGGGAAGGTTTCCCAAAGAACTTTGAGATAACTTTTAGAGAAAAGTTTTGTGGATGAATCACATCAAAATTGTTGTGTCACTTTGTGGATGATCTTGTGCATTGTTTTGATATTGCTTTGAATATATTGCTTTGTTGTTTTGAAGTATAAAGGAAAAGTTAAAAGAGGTCTTATACTGTTCACCCCCCCTCTCAGTATAAGCTTGTGTTCTTCAATTGGTATCAGAGCCGGTTCCTTCGGAAAGGTTTAACAGCTTGAAGGAAAAGCTAGTAAAGAACACAATGGATCATTCAAGTGGCAATGCAAGCACCTATTCTTGATGGGTCGATTTTGGTCTTTGGAGTGCAAGAATGAAGGTTCATCTAATGGCACTTGGGAATGAGGTTTGGGAAGTAATTGAAGATGAGTACACTATTCCTGAACATGGTCTTAATACTAAATAAGAGAGACTTCTACATCACAGCAATTCAAAAGCAATGAATACAATATTGAAAGGCTTACAAAAAGTAGATCTCACCAAAGTGATTCACTGCAAGACAGCTAGTGAAATGTGGAATCAGTTGAAGGTGGTTCATACAGGTGATACAAACGTCAGAAAGGCCAAGTTGAGACACTTCAAAGGTATGTTTGAACAACTCAAGATGAATGATGATGAAAATATTAGTGACTACATGCTTCGTATGGATGAAGTTGTTAATTCCATGAAAGACTTAGGTCTTGAGCTTGCTGAAAATGATGTTTGTGATAAGATTTTAAGATCTCTTCCTAATAGATTTAGTGAAAATATTTCTGCTATTGAGGAAGCTAAAGATTTGGATAAGTTGAAAAAAGATGAGCTCCATAGTATACTTGCAGCATTTGAGTTAAGAACTCAAGTGAAGGTTGATGTCAAGAAGGAGGAAGCTTTCAAGGCTACCAAGAATTCCAAAGGTAAACAGCTTCAAGAGAGTGATGAGTCTTCTGGTGATGAAGAGGCATATTACAACAAGAAAGGCAAGTTCTCTAGAAAGCACAAAAATATGAAAAACGTAAGATGTTTCAATTGTGGAAAGTTTGGTCATTATGCTACTAATTGTACTGTTGCCAAGGATGAAAGTGATGAAGATAAACAAGATTGTAAGAGCAAGGATTCTGAAAGGCATAGGCATCAAAGGAAGAACAAATATGAGCACAGCAATAAAGGAAAGAGGTATTCTCACAAACACAAGAAGAGCTTCTACCTAGACAAAGCAAGTAAGTGTTCTAGTAGTGATAATGAAAGTTCTTCAAGTGATAATGAAAATGAGATGTTGTTCATATCAAAAAAAGAGGAAGAACCAAAACATAGATTCATTATCATGAAATGTCTTAGATGTGGAAATTTTGGTCACCTTGAGGATGATTGCACAAATAATGAATTGGTTGTTAGTATGTATGAGGATGCTTCAGAAAATGATAAGGAAGATGCATGTATGGTTTTTGAAAAGGGTAGCACCTCTAGTGATAAGAAATCTGAAAAAGGCCTTGATAATTCAAAGTGCAATCAAATAGAGGATCTTGAAAGTGATCTTACTAATGCTCTTAGTGGTTTGAAAAAGGAAAGAAAGAAGAATTCTAGACTCAAGGATAAGTTAGATGAATGTTGTATGGAGAGAGATGAACTTATAGAAAGTCTTGATGTCTCTATGGCTAAGGCACAAGAACTCAAGAATGAGTTAGATTCTAAGGTGCGTGAGTATAGTGAATTAGAACAGAAAATGGCTTCGTTGAAAGAGAAAAATAAAGAGTACAAGGATAAGTTGTACAGGTTTCAAGAAAGCTCCAAAAATTTTAAGTCACTCATCAAAGGTCAAATAAAGACAACAGATAAAACAGGCCTTGGTTTTGTTAAGCCACACAAGGAACAAGTTGGAGAGTCTAGTAAGAGACTCCAAAAGGAAGAGAGTTCTAATGAGGAAAGTATTTCAGAAAAGGAGTCCTCGAATGATAGATGCACAGAAATAGAAAATAGAATTCAGAATGAGAAGAAGAAGTTTTCAGGACCCAAGAGGTCAAATAAAGGAAAGTTTCAAGGCAGATGTTTTGCTTGTCACAAGTTTGGTCACATGGCTTCACATTGCATGGCTCAAGTGAAGGAGGTAAATGACAGTTTCAGAAGTGCTAGTTGATTTCAAGGGTATTGCTACTCTTGTCAATAGTTTGGGCACAAGGCAGTTTATTGCAAGGCAAATAATAGGAACAAGTTTGGCCAGAATAGGTTTGGTCAGAACAGTTTTGGCTAGAACAGGTTTGGTCAGAACAGGTTTGGTCAAAACTGGTGGATTCAAAGATCAAGTTTACCTCAGAGAAACAACATCGTCAAGTGTTTCAAGTGCAACAATGAAGGTCACACAATCAGACAGTGTAGATCTGAACCCTTGTATTTCCACTATGATCTCTTATATGTTCCATGGAACCTTTGCTTTTCTCAAAATTGTATTTATTACTATTAGTGAATCGCCTTCCATCCATACTCTATTCCATTTCATTTGTTTGCATATTTTTAACCCTTCTAAAGCCACCCAAGCTTTAGTTTCATTATTTGTCTTAAAACAACTATTGAAAGCATAATGTGATAAAATCTCACCCCTATTATTCCTAATTATTCCTCCTCCTATTGGTCTTGGATTTCCATTAGGTGCTCCATCAAAATTTAACTTGACCAACTCCACTTTTGGTGGTTTCCACTTTATATTCTTTACCTTATTTTTGTTTCTCCTATACCCAACATCATATTTCTATAATGGCTTGACTCCATCTATCAAGGTTCTCTACTTCAAGATTAGAGATTGAGTGAGTTGATGGGGTTAGTTTAGACTCCCATGTGGTTAAACAAATCTTCCTTTTCATCACCTCTAAATTGTTTTCCTTTCCTTTAAATAATATCCTATTCCTTTTCAACCATACAGTCCAAATTATTGTATCTTTTGATGTATCCAATAATTTTTGTAACGCCTCGCTTGTATAAGTGCTTTGTCATTGCTTTAACCATTCTTCAATTTTTTCATTCATCACCATGCATTTACCAAACATATTAAGAATCCATTGCCATAGTTCCCAAACTATTGAGTAGTGTCCCAAGAGATGGTCTATACTCTCCTCATTTTTACATAGAAAAAATTATGAGAGGACATGAAAACCCTTTTTCATTAGGTTATCCCAAGATAAAATTTTCTTGTGACCTACTAGCCATACAAAAATTTTGATTTTAAAAATGCTCAGGCTATTCCAAATATATCTCCATATTATTTTGGTATTCCTATTTTTTTGGTGCTTTACATTATATATAATTCTTGTTATGTATTATCCTAAGTTGTTCAACTTCCAAATCAGCTTATTGTTGGCTCCCCTAAGATTAATAATCATTGTTGTTATCTTTTTGCTCAATTGCATCCTAGAAACAATGTTTGGTATACTTGTAAAAATATTCTTTCCATCATCCCCGTGAGTGTGGTCTATTGACAAGGACACTACTTGCATTATCGGTGATGTGACCCGGGTTCAATCCCCATGGTGGATGTGTATAAGAAATATTACTCAAAAAAAATACATTCTTTCCATCTATATCTTTCTTCTCGATCCTTGTACATAATTTTTGAAACCCTATCACCATATTTATCTTGAAGTAATTTCATCCACGGTTTCAAAATTGGATCTATGACTGAGTGGTCTTTTATCACACCAAGTATCTTTCTAAATATAATTTTTTTCTCTAGTTCCCACCACCCATCTTAGACCTTTAATCACTAGATCAAATGAATGGTTTAAGAAAATCAATTGATCTTTGTTCTCAACAAAAGAAGATGAGGACATATTTTTGAGCATGCTTTATAAGGTATGAGATATTTTTTACCTTCAAAGTTTATTGAAATTTTAGACACCAAAACCTAGCCACTTGTCCTCCACCTATGCTTTCTCGTCATTTCCACCCTTTATTTACATATATTTATATATATTTATTTTATAAATATTTAAATATTAATATTTTATATATTATATTTTATATATAATTAATAAATATATATTTATATAAGTGAATTAATCCCAACCATCCGATTTCACTTAATCTTATTCATTCATCCACATAAATCCATGCCACACACCAGATGTAATCTCCACCCTCCATCACATTTTAATATTGATGGCACAATTAGTGTCATCAAGACCCTAATGTGCCCTAGGTGAGATTATAAGTAGAAGTCATTTTTATGGCTCAATCCCTAAGTAATTTCATGAAGTGTTTGCCACTGAGTTCCCTAGAGCATCCGAGCACTCTCATCTTCCAAACTTGCCTGCCACAACCCTCGCATCCATCGTCACCTTTCTCGCTCAACCAAATATTCTTCTACAGACTTTCCCCTCAACCATTGAATGCCTTCGAGCACTTCCTATCGTTCTTGAGCACCTCTAGGTGCTTCCTTCTCTGTTGCCAAGTGCCTTTGGGTGCCCTCCACCATTCTTGAGTGCTCGCGGGCATTTCCTGTAGCCGCCAAGCACTTGTGGGCATTTTACGCCAAAGTTTTGAAGTCCCCCTAGCCTCCGAGCGCTACTAGGGCATCTTCGCACTAGTCCACTGCAATAGAGTTCATCATACCAGAAGACATCAAACAAGTAAGGTAAATCTTTTATTTGGTATTTCATTACATGTATTTTTAGTTTTGTTCATGTTATTTATAGCAGATAGCTAGGGTTTTTGTATTGATTGTAGAGGACCTCACGTTGTGGAGCCCTCATAATTTCTACTAACCTATTTGCCATTTTCTTGTGTACAAATTTAGAAGTGTTACATTAGCATTATGCAGCTGCATAATCTGGAGTGGCCCCACATTGGATAATCAGAAGCCCACTCACTTCTGTTGGGAGCAAGAACGTGTTTTGAAGACACCACCAACGTTGTTGTTCTAGGGTTTCTGATAACCCTAGCCATTGTAAAATTTGTATCAAAGAATTCAAGAATTCTTATTGTAACAATGGAATTTTGAGGCTCCCCCATTAATAAAAATCATTCATTGTGCAATACTGTTCTTTGAGTTCTACTTTATATCTTGTTATTTGGTGTTGCATTTTTGTCTCTTCAAATGGCGATCATGGTGGGACCCACTAAGGGTTTATTTTCTGATTTGCTTTGCTAATTTATTTGTTATTTTTTTGTCATCTTGCAGGATTTTCAAAAGTACCGATTTTGTAGTTTTTGATGGATCTAGGGTTTCTTGGAAATTTGCAGAAGGTTGTAGAAGGTGCGCGAATGCCTAGCGGTGCTCGAGGGCTATCTAGAAATACCAAAGGATGTTTTATAGAGTTGGAGCAGAAGCGTAGGCTATTTTGTAAGTCTACAGCTAAAACCCTAGCTTTTTTGTTTATGTATTTTGGTAATCTTACATTTTTTTAGATTTTTAAGCTAAAAAGAACATCATTAATTAATTTGGAAAAAAATTCATATTAGCTTGCATCTTAGGTTTCAGTTTAGTCATTTGCATCCATCCACACTTTCTATTTGAAGTTTATGGTTTCTGTTGTATTCACGAACTAAAAAATAATACATTTTAATTTCATGTGAATTGAAATTTTGCATGATTAGTTTGCATTATAGGGTTAGGGATTCCTATTTTTGTAGGTCTAAGTAGGAACATTATTCATATTCCAAAAGTATCCATGTACTTGGATGATTTCATACGAAGGAGTAGACGAATCCCCTAGCTGTCTAGAGCGGGTTTTAAGCGGTGTAATCTACATACTTTGGAAAAATTGGTATTGTGAGTAGTGGCTTATAATTTAGACTATCGAAAGTAGTTATATTTCTAACATTGTATGAACACAATAGCAAATTAGAAATTTTAAAAAGAATCACACACTGCATGCTTCACATTTAATAGTAGTGGCTAGATTTTATCACAAGCCATTGCTTGAGATTTGGTGATGGTGGCTTTCATCTCCATCCACCAATCTCACCCTTAGAAACCTTAGGTTACCCCTAAGCAAACGTGTTGGACTTCATCACTAGCAAGAATCTCGTTGCCCCAATTTAGCCATAGTTTTTAGCTTTTTTAAATTAATTCAAATTAGCACATTTGAAACACACAAGATCAAAACCTAAGAAAATGAATTCAAATTAAAAAGAGATAATCAATGAATGAGGTAAGACACACGTGTTAAACAAACTTAGCATTGATTGTTTATTTTTCTTGTGAAATTTAAATTTTGTGTTTCATTTTACTGCATAATCTGTATTTTGATTTATTTGCTTTATGGTATTAACTAGAAAACTAAAGAAATCATTAAATCAATATAATTCAATGGAATATTCATCCACATTCCCCACCATTTTTGTGGTAGAATCCCTAAATTTGACAATTCATTTGTAGGTCCCTCACATTCCTTGACATCCACAACCTTTCATATGGCTATGCCCCAAGGAGAGTCAACTTCACCAACCACTGACCACCACATTATCCACATAGATATGGCACGAGTATAAGATCTCATGAAGTCTTCTAACTATGTCTTAGAGTTAGTCCCTAACTCACCTAGATAGGATCCTACTTTACAACAAAAACTTGTTTATTCCCAACCACCATCTAACTTTACCCAGGTGTATACTAACCCTCTTTTTGAGGCATCAGTTGCACCTTCCTCTCATATGTCCGTTCTCCAACCCTCATATGCTCGTAGCACTTCATACACATCCACATATACTAACCCCTTGTATGAAGTACATGTAAATGATACTTCATAAGTTTTAGCCTCACAAGTTACCATACCAAGTGCAACTTGTCCCCCAGCCACATCCTTTGTACCATCTACTTTTGTGTCCTATACTTCTAATAGAGATATTAATGAAGCATGGGAACACTTGAACAAATTGCTTAGACAACATCAAAATGCTCAATAGCAAGTACAAGTGAACCCTAAGCCTTTACCAACCTCTACTCAAACCGTCCTCATCAACCAGGGTCCATCATGGACACCACAATCTTCTATGGTTTCTATACTTGTTCCTCCACCAATTCATACCACTACCCATCCTATTCCCATTGGCCAACCTAGCCATAACCCTCATGCATCATCCCCATTCTAAAATTCTCCATATTTTCATCACCAATCTTCCATTCATCAATTTCCATCAAATTTGCCTAGTCATAATCACCAATATCATCATCATTTGGTCACCTTATAGCATATTTCCACCCCACCTCAAAATCATCAGGTAATTCAGGGCTTCCACATTCCTTAAGAAGACCCTCGAATTAAGCTCCAAAAATAGATAGATCAATTGATACAATATACTCCTGGTTTGACAAATCAGAAGCCAACTTTACGCCAATTGATCAATCAACCCATTCATCCTTCGATACCATCACCGCCATATCTGATGGATTTCATGGTGCCTAAGTTTGAAAAATTCAAGGGAATTGAGGATCCCAAAGAGCATGTGAGCACGTTTATACATGCCTATTTTATAATTCAAAATGACAATGCTCTAATGATCAAAAATTCCCCAAACATTAGAAGGAGATGCCATAGAGTAGTATAATCAATTGTCCAGTTATAGTATTTATACTTTTAAGCAATTGGTTGATCAATTATTTGAGCATTTTATCCTAAATGTTAAAAATAATATCTCATTGTTTGATGTATATGCTTTAAGACAACATGATGATGAGTCTATCTATGATTATGGAAACCGTTGGAGGATTGTCATTACTAAGTTGCCATTCACTTTACCAATGGATGAGCTAGTCAAATTATTCACCAAGAGTTGTCTAAAACCTATCTCTTGGATGCTTCAACTAAAAACTTATCGTTCATTTGAAGAAGCTTTAGCTTAGGCTAGTGTCATTGAGGAAATCAAAATCCAAAAAGGCATACTTAAGCCTAAGAAAAAGGAATGGCAAAAAAAGGACCAATATAAAAGCAACTATTCTAGCCAATCAAAATCCACACAGGCTACCCTAGCCAGTCATCCTAATCATGTTAATCAAGTGGTCATGATCCAGTCGATAATAGCTCAACAACAACCAATGCAACAGTCACCGCAATAATTGCTTATCATGCGGTACCCTTGGCAACTCAAGCCATGCAAATCATTATGCCAGTTGTAGAAAATTGTCCCTAGCGACAGTCTATCCGACAAAATCACCAATATACACCCTTAACCGAGTCATATGCTTTCCTTTTTTCAAATTTGTATGACACAAACAAACTTGCTTTACCTAAACTTAGACCAGATGATCCTGCTAAACGTGGAAAACATTATCAAGAACATTTATTTTGTCCTTACGATAGGCAAAATGGGTATGACATTAACAATTGCCATACATTTAAATATATAGTGCAAGACCTTATTGACTTGGGGGTAATCAAGCTTGACAACCCCCTTGCTCAACAAAACCAAAACCTTGGTATTTTTCAAACACCGGTTCCTTTTCATGAGGAAGTGCAACCAAATATAAGAGGGGCTAACACCAAAAATCCTCCTAATCAAGTCAATCACGTCCAACAATACTAAAAGTTTATGGGGGCCATCCATGTGGTCACTAGAGGTCAAAGAAATAAGCAACAATATGTAAGGCAACCACCTCAAGCATGTCACAACCTCCCACATCGCCACCTATTCAAATTTTCCTCAATCCTTCATCACCCATCCATATCCCTAGCCAACCAAATTCTCAAAATCCACCTATCAATCATCCACCATGACCAGTCATCTCATTGAGTAGTCGATTAACCACAAGTCTAAAGATGGCTTCAGCAAAATTGTCAATATACGAGTTAATCCAACAATCTCCCCCACATCGTGAGGCATTAATGGATATTCTCAAATCCATTGAACTACAATCTCAAGATTCTAATGCCTTCAACAACTTTATAGGGAGAATTCAAACATGCATGGAGCCTTCCATCACATTCTATAACTTTGAGATTAATCCAATCTCATCAGACTCAATAGATCCTCCATTGCATATCATGGCTCTAATTGACAAGAAGCATTTTAAAAGAGTGTTAACTTATACTGGTTCCTCCATCGATATCATCACCACATCCGCCCTTCATCATTTGAATCTTCCTCCATCTCATATAACCAAGTCATCATTCACCTTAAAAGCATTCAACGATGCTTTGTATTCCACAGTTGGCACTATTGTTTTGCCCATTGAAGTAGGGGTCAAAACATTGCACACCATGTTTCATATATTGGAAGGATCCATGGCATACAATGTACTCCTTGGAAGACCTTGGATGAGGGAAATGAGATGTGTTCCTTCAATACTACACCAATGTTTGAAATACGTTCATGAAGGACAAGTACATTGCATACTAGCAGACATTGAGCCGTTTAAGTATTGCAATTTCATCTCAAATCCATATAATTCCATGCTTCCTTCCACACACCTTTTCATTTCTGCATCAGCCAATCCATCTACCACTTTGACAAATTCCTCATCAAAAGTTTCCATTCATGAGGATCTTCCTATCACCGATCCCCATCAAGCTCCCATACCCCCATCATGTTCATCATCGACTACATGCACATGTGGTCACAATCAATCCACATCATCAACATCCTTGCCTTACACATCATCATCATTCATTTAGTAACCTGCTTAATCCAATCCATCCCCTTCACCTAATATTTCACAAGTCAAGTTGATGGATTGTGAGACACCTTCACCATCACCATACCCCGAGCCATCATCCAACCATGGTCCTTCCATCCCTTCCCAAGTTGAGGTTCACCTCACTAATCTTGGTATTGGTGAATATGCGATCCAATACATCACCGGCATGCCCCTCACCATTCCTAATTCTAAGGATTTCGATTGCCCATGCAACCCACCTTTATCCATAGAAGCAGTATATAACATGGGTTTAGATCCAAATAGCATAAATTTTGTGTATGGTGGGATTGATTCTTCATCAAATCTATCTCCACTAGAAGAACCCAAGGAACCAGCACTTGCCAACATTCTAAACATGATAGGATTTCTATCTCACTATTTTCATATAGTTAATTGGCAAGTTCATGGCCTAGGATTGCATGAATAGGAAGTGCTTCAGCCTATTGATGTTCCATATCAATAAGTGCACGACCGTTCAGGCCTAGGTTACCACCCACTTTCCATGACCTCTTATATAGAACAAGCCTTCCAAAGTCTTAATCTAAATTCATGAGAAGCCCTTCATCTCAATGATTCTGATGATGAAATCCATGAAGAATTTGAACTTATATCGATATTTTTTTATGAATCTGAAGAAGAATCGAAGCCCATAATTCCCCATACAAAAAAATATGAGTTTTATCTCAACATGTTCCCATCAATGAGCCCATATTTCGCTTGCTTCTTCCACAAGAGCGATTTGCTCCTACCGGTGAACCACTACCCCCACTTCATTAAGCCATTTCATAAGCCAACCTTGTAACATATGTGCATAACACAAAAATAGTGGTTTTCACCACTACCAAAAGAAAAATCAAAAAATCAAAAATCAAACAAAATCAAGTTTTCTTTTTAGCATTGCATATCATTTAGTTAAAATGCATTGATTTTTGTTGCTTGCAGAAAGCGAATGTAGAAGGACGGTGTACCAGACCAGTGGTGCAAACAAAATTTGATACAAGTGCTAAGTCCTACGAATGCGAGAAGCAATGCATGAAGGAAATGATGCATAAACGAGATGTTAGCAAACAAAGAAAAGTGGGGCATCTTTTATTAATGTTGTTTTTTATCCAGTTACAATACTTCTCCCCCTCTGGGGCTTAGAACGTTTGATACAGTTCGTTACATCAATGGATGGTACGCTTCCAGTGTCTTTCGCATGCCCACATTCGAAATGGGTGGGCCAAATGTTGCCACCGCTTGTGTCTATGTGTTCTTTGTTCCTTCTTGCCCCTCTTATCTTCCTAGTGGTGAGATCCTGTGCACAAAAAAAATAGCAAACAGTTAATAGCATGTGCGGATAGAAGGAAACATGCAATCCCCAAGGCCTCCGGCTAGTGAATACATAAAATAGCAAAACGATGGTCAAAACATGTCATAATGAATTCAAACTTTTATAGAAGCATCAAGACATCATCAGGGACACATTGCAAAAATAACAGTTAGGAAATCATGCATGGATTTCTAATCGCTCCGGGGTGGGACGCTGGGGACTGTCACAAAACATGCAAAGGTGACCTTGCAAATGTCCTGTCCAGAGGCCTCCAAAATTCTTGCAAACTTGGGGTTAGAAAAAAAGGGCATTTTGAGATTACCCAGAAGGTCATATTTGGCATATTATGCCCATATCATCCTGTATCCGAAGGAACTCCTTGTAGGTTAGTACATGCATAAAAATGATAAAAACAAGATCAAAACAGGTTAGAATGCAATAAAATTTGAATAGCAACATAAGTAAATCAGATACAACATAATGCAAAAATAACAGTAGAGAAATCAAGCATAGATTTCTAATCGCTTCGGGGTGGGGCGATTAGGACTACAACAGTGCGGGGGGCACCCGGGGGCAGGATGCCCACCGTTTGGGGCTTGGTTTTGACACCAATCCAAGTGGGATGGGTTCAAAAATTCCTAGGGGGTTGTGTCAACGAATTTGGTGTGGGATTGTGGCCGATTGCTCAGGTTTTGGGTCTGAAATGCGTTCCTAGTGTCCACCCGATAACCTCTCTTTCGAAAGAGAAATTAGGGATGTAGGAAGCACAAAGAGGAATGGGGGTATAATTTGGTAGCACTCCGTTGCTCCAAATTCTCCAGCTCTTTTTTTTTTGGATGAGGAGGCTCACCATTTTATAGACCTGAGGGTCTCCTTTGAATGCGCATGCAAGGGTGCCACTTGGCTCACCATGCCTTTCTTGGGGGAGAGAAGATTCCTCCCTGATTTAGAGCCTCCATGATCAGGGCATGCTTGACTGAAGTCTCTCTCAGATTTGAAACCGTTCCTCTCAATTGCATGCCTTGAAGGCAAAGTTGGGTGGCGGATCTGGGCTACCATTTGTCAAGGCTTGACCTTTTGCTAGTCAAACCTGCTATTCGTCCCACCCTAGAGCGATTACTGCTAATCATCCCGGGGTGGGGCGAATAGGATTCTAATCATCCCATGGTGGGACGAATAGGGAGCAAAGTGCTTAAAAGGTGCTAAATTGACCTCTGACCTTCCAAAACTAATTTTGGAGTGGTTAGGACCACTGTTTAACCTCTAGATGCTGCCCTAGGGGGTGTGTATGTCGATTCGATCAATGCTTGTAGTCACCTAATCAGATTGATGTTGTTTTGGTGTCTACAGATGCCCCTTTTTGGGATGCGTTGTGTGTGCCGCAGTGCTGAGCAAAAATAGATGACCAAAGCACTCAATGATTAGGGTTTCTCAGTAACCTAACCAAATTTTGATGCCCCAAGTATGGAGAGGACATGCATTCTTGAATCCTTGCTTCTGACGAGCTAAGGAGCTTAACTCAAGTGTAACCTTTTTCAGTGAGGTGTACTTGATCTTAGACATTGTTCAGTCATGAATAGGCAAAGGGTGCAATATTTTGTCTAAGGAACCTTGTCTTCATGCTTCCAGAATGCCAAGTGTTTTTTTAGCTTGTGATTATTGCTTTTTTGTTGCCCCAAGCAAGAGCCTGATTGTCTTTGTTAATGATTCTTTGAATGCATGTCATTTCCTTGATTGGGTGTGTATTTGTTGATTGGTGACTAAGTGTGACTACCCCCTAAAGCGACGAATCGATGAGGGAATGACCAGCAATGAGAAAAGCAATGAGTTGCTTGACCCAAGATGACGTTTGTAAGGGTGCCTTCAGTTGTTTTCATTGAACGCTCATTACAGTTTTCCAACAATCGAACCTATTTTTGGTGGGTTTTGATCCTTTTTTGGATGCCTATTGGGGTAAAAATTATCGAAAATCCTCCTTCCCATGGAGCGGTCCGACTATGCTAGCCTTCTTAGGGAGTAGGATAGTGAGTATTTGTGACCCCAATGACGGTTTTTCATGCCATGAATGTCAGGTGCAAAGGCACATTTGTTCGGCAGGTTTATTGTTGTTTTTGGTGTATTTTTTGGATGTAGTTTTTGTTGCTTTATTTCTTGCTCTGTAATCGTCCTAGGGTGGGATGAGTTCTAACTAGAGCGCTCCTCCCAGGATGGAACAATTATAAGCCTAATAGCCTATATAAGGACCAAAACTAGGTTTGGGCTCATTTGCAACAATTTTTTCTTGGTGACTTGGAGCAGTGAGGAGGAGTGTGAGTTTGCGTAGCAGAACGCTGCCAAAATTTTACGGACACCATGAGTGTGAGAACCGTATCTTCGAGTGGAGGAGCTAAGGCGAGACCGGTATGATGTTCCTTCTCCTTGCCTGTTATTCATTTTTTTTTTTTTTTAAACTTACATATAAATGTTTGTTTGTGGTATTTTATTTTTATTCGTATATCAAGTTGAAAACCTAATATATGATTTGTTTTTATTATTTTTTTGTTTTGTTTTGCGTTAATATTAAGGTTGAAACCCTAATATTAATTTTTATATTTTTATATTGTTTTTTTATTTTGTTCCCATTAAGGCTGAAACCTTAGGACGATTTTTTGTTTTATTTTGTTGACTATTTGTAGATTAAGGTCAAAACCCTAATACATGACTGTTATCTGTACTTTGTTTGTTATTGTGTTTAGGTTTAAAACCCAACACGTTTGTCATTTTATTTTGTAGTTTTTGTTCATGTTAAATTCGAAACCCTAGTAGGATTTTTTGTTTATTTTTATTTTTGTTCACCTTAAGGCTAAAACTTTAGTATGATTTTTTTGTTTTGTTTTGTTTTTGTTTTTGTACAATTATTTTTATGTCTGTTGTCGTTGCTATACAATTTGTTGTTAATGTTTCTGTACTTTTACTTGTACTTTTTTTTTCTATACTTTTTATGTTGTACTTTTGTTGTACAATTGTTTTCCTATACTTTGTTGTTCTTCTGTACAGTTTTATTGTAATGTTTTTGTTTATATTAAGTATGTACTTAATATCTTTTGATTTTTATTGTTTTTCAGGTTGTGAAGAGTCGGTACCGCCAGTCGACTATTTTATCTGATGCCCGGGATGCCTTGACAGTTGGGTATTGGGAGTCGCTTGATGCCCTTGGGCTCAAACACATGACGCGTTTGGAGCCTATGGTGGGGGATCGGGCATATTTGACTACCCTGATCAATCTATGGGATCCCCGCATCAACACTTTTCATATTCCAACAAGGGAGATGACTGTGACGTTGGAGGATGTGTATCAGATTCTATGAATTCTAATATATGGACTGCCTATCCGGATGACCCACCGGGACCAACGAACAACAGTACTAACACGATGTTTTGGTTGGGCAAGGGAGAGGGGGGTGGAGAGGGCTATAGAGAGGGCAGAGGCTGATTGCTAGATAGGCGGTATTCTGGTGCTGTGGTGGCTGGAGAAGGGTGTATTAGGGGTGAGGCATACTTTGCTCATGGTCATCATTTCCAATATGCTTCTTTCAGACTCCTCAGGTGCGAGGTTCCCTTAGAACCTGCTTGAGTTTGTTTTCACATTGGTGGAGTGTCCTACCTCAGCTCCACTGATTATGATATGGGGTCAGACGTTGTTGGCACAGCTGTACGACGAGTTGTACGAGGTCCACTATCAAAAGAAGAAGGGGATCGGGTGTAGCTATCTCTTGCAGTGTTGGGGGTGGTAGCACATAGCTATGGAGCGACCGCAGGGTTTGCCTTGGACCACCTGAGGTGAGATGGTGGATTGGAAGATTGGATATGCCAATTTATGGCGTCGATCAAAGGAGCATGGACAGAGTCGATGGTGGGTAGGTGACGTAGGGCACTATACTGATGCCTTCTCTCATCTAATGCCAGGGCAAGTGTTATGGCGGTCATACCAAGACTGTCCAGCCTGGCTTGAGGCTGGAGAGTGGCTCCGGTGTGTGCGTAGGGGTAGATGGCTGATTGGGCGACATGGGACAGAGCAGGAGTACTTTCCATACGTCTGGGTGATGCGACAGTTTGGGGTGCACTAGGGATTGCCTGGTGATCCCTTGATCTATCAACGTCGCGATGACGAGAGGACCCTAGTCTGGCCTATCATTGAGTCATTGGATGAGGGGTCTGATGCAGTTATTGATGTACCCGATGTGGACGATGTCGAGGTAACTGCAGAGTATGACCAGTGGTAGACTATGTGGCGATGGCGGGGTGAGGGGCCTCTAGGAGGCACGGATACAACAGCAACAGGAGGTGGGGATGCAGAGGCATTGGGGGAGGGTTGGGGGGCTTCTCTAGATGATGTTGACATGGTGGAGGTTGATGACTGCACTAGCAATGGAGATGATTTGGGGGTTCCAGAGCAGTAGGATGTATAGGATGTCCCAGAGCAGTGGGTGCCAGAGCAGTAGGCCATCCTAGAGGTGCCCATGTCGTAGGCTGTCTCAGGGGATGTGGAGGTTGGGCTTCATGCTGAGATAGCATGATTGGAGGGTCTCCTATGGAGACGATACGAGGAGCATAGAGATGCTTTGGTGGAGATAACGCAGGAGAGGGATCTCCTGCAGCCTCAGTTGGCACAACGGGATAGTTCATTGGTTGTGTATCATCGACAAGATCTAGAGTGGGTTCGATATTGGGTAGAGTTAGAGATGGAGGTTGGTCATCTCGGTGGACAGTTACCTGTGCTTGATAGAGGTGGTTTGTTGCATCGTACGGGAGGCAGTGAGACTAAGCAGTCTGCGTCATCTCGTCGCAGGCAACTAGGTGAGGGTAGTGTTGGTGGGCAAGATGCGAGGGCTGGCAACAGCCACCCTGAGAGGTCCCATAGGACCCATACTACTGGGGGTAGTTCCAGTGGCATCGATCCTGCATGATCATGGTGGCCGACTCCCTAGGCTTTGGGGATTTTGAGTTTTTGAATTTTTGCGAGGTCAGAGGACCTCCTTATTGTAGCCTGAGGGCATTTTGACTTGATATATATACATGACTCATTTTTGGTTTTTTGATATGCTTGTCATGGTTTATTGTTCTTTATGCACGGTTATTTATGTTAATGTATGCATATGTTATTATGATTGCGGATGATGTTAGCTTATATGATATAGATGTATGCATATGGAATGGATGAAATGATTTATTGGTATACAGGCGGTGGCACCATAGACTGTGTAGGATTTACTGGCTTTCTATACTATGTGAGTGCTTTATGAAATAACTTTGCATTTGTAATTTTTGTTTTGTATTTTCTGATGGTGATGTAAGTAGTGAAATGTACAACAATTGTTTTAGTATGTAGTTAAGGTTTTTCGGAGACTCATATGCTTTAACTAAATAGTCAAGACTGTACATTATCTTACAAGACTTTCGAACATGGTACAAATTTAGACTTGAGTTTGACCAAGTTATTTCACATCCCTGTGTGTGCGATTGAGTTCGTTGATGTGGTATTCGTAAGGATACCGCCAGTGCCAGATAGGCTGTCAACAAAACCTGTACTGAGGATCACCAAATTAGCTCCACTAATTCCTTTGTTGCATTTAGTAATATTAATCTACGGGGCAATCTAGGATACCATAATCTAGCTCATCCACATGCAAACATTGATCTGGACATATGCCCAACGGGTAATGTGACATATATATCGTCATGCAGGAGGTTTGCCACCAGTGCCAGTAGGCTATCCACCAAACCAGGACTAAGGATCACCTCATGACCGTTCGAATGCTGAGAGTTCCACGGATTCAAGTTCGACTCCCTTCTTTTCTTTTATTTTATTGGGATACTTGCTCTTATATATAGTGATACAAATCACTGTTTATTTTTCTTTTATTTTTTAGCAAGGAATTTGTTTTTTGAGTGATGGGGATCACTATTTCTTATGCCTTTTGATGTGTGCACTTTGAGGGTTTTTATGTCAAACTTTGGAGTTCGTACTTTGAATTTTTTTAGTTTTTTGATGTTTGCAACTTTTTAAGGATTTGGGATTTCTTATAGTGGTAAAAACCACTATTTATTTTGGGGAATTGGGTAGGGAGGATGCTTGTCCTTTTGCCAACTCTCAACATTCTTGGGGTCATTCGCATAGGGGGATGAGCAAGATAACCATTTCACTGTATGGTATCCTGGACCACTTTGCAGGTTTCATCTTTCGTTCATACAACTTGGGAATTTTTATGTGTTTTAATCTTGTGTTGGGATGCTATATAACAAGGCGTGATCCAAGTAAAACTCTACATTGTAAAAATTGGTTTGACTTTGTACAGCAGTTGGCTAGAAATCTAAAGACAGCTAAATGACGAAAACCTTAAAGACATTAAAAGACAACTGACTATGATATGGCAAAAATGCAAATGGCGTTATTCTTTTTGGATCATTTACAAAATGGATAAATGTGGAAAATGATGGCATTGCCAAGTAATTACAGTCTATGGTGCATTTGACATGTATGACCAGCAAATATGCAATGTATGCATGCGATGCCTAATGCAGTTCTTTTTGTGTTTTGATTTTTAAGATTATGCATGACAGTGAGATGTAATTTTTTTGTTATTTTTGATTATTTGTTGTTTTTTGAATATTCATTTTTGACCAAGCGATTGTGGGAATCCTTTGAGGATTTTAGGTTGACCAAGCGATTGCGGGAATCCTTGGAGCTTTTGGTTTGACCAAAAGAATTATGGATACCTTTGGGGTATTTTTGGTGACCAAGCGGTGGCGAGAACCCTTGGAGCTTTTGGTTTGACCAAAGGGATTATAGATACCTTTGGGGCATTTTGGGTGACCAAGCGATTGCGAGAATCCTTGGAGCTTTTGGTTTGACCAAAGGGATTATTGATACCTTTGGGGCATTTGGGTGACCAAGCGATTGCGGGAATCCTTGGAGCTTTTGGTTTGACCAAAGGAATTATAGATACCTTTGGGGCATTTTAGGTGACCAAACGATTACAGGAATCCTTGGGGCTTTTGGTTTAGATACCTTTGGGGCGTTTTAGGTTGACCAAGCGATTGCTAGAATCCTTGGAGCTTTTAGGGTGGGTTATGGCTCTCTAAATGTTGAATGGCCTCAAATGACTGATATTCAAGGGTTCTAGTTCCTTGATTCCTTCAAGAAAGGCGAGCCGGTACATTCCATGTCCTATTTTATTGTCGATTACATAAGGACCTAACCAATTTGCCACAAACTTTTCCCTTAAATGGGGCGACAAGTTAGAATTTTGTTGGTTCTCTTTCAAGACCAGGTCACCAACCTGAAAGTCCCTCAGGTGAACTTTCATGTTCTATGCTTTCTTAAGTCGCTCTTGATAGATACGTAAATGCTAGAGAGCATTGACGCGTCATTCATTGAGTAACGTAAGTTGGTCTATCCAGGCCTGCCATGCAGTGTCATCGTCGATGAACTCTTGCATTGATATGCGCAGGGAGGGTATTTCCAACTCGAGAGGCATGATTGCCTTGGAGCCATACACTAGCGAAAATGGAGTTGCCCTAGTGGGCATCCGAATGCTAGTGTGATAAGCCCATAGGGCAAGTGGTATTTGGATGTGCCAATCCTTATGATTATCTGCGACCGTCTTTTTAAGGATGGCAACTAGCGTTTTGTTTGACACCTCTGCTTGCCCATTTGCCTATGGATAATAGGGTGTCAAAAAACTATGCTGAATTTTGTACTTTGTTGTCAAAGCACACACATCTTTGTTCTTAAATGACATCCCATTATCCGAGATGATCTTGGATGGAATACCAAAATGACATATGATGTTATGTAAAATAAACTCCACAATGTGGGGCCCAATTGTAGAGGTAAGCAAAATTGCTTCCACCCACTTAGTGAAGTACTCTATGACCGTTATGATAAATGTGTGACGACCTGACGACGTAGGGGAGATCTTTTCAATGAGATCTAAGCCCTACTGTGAAAATGGCCAAGCCGATTGGATCGACTGCAAGGCTTGAGAAGGTACGTGTCTCAAGTTAGCATGGTGTTGACACTTCATGCACCTCCATACATATGCGCAACAATCTCATTCTAAAGATGGCCAATAATAGCCCATGCGAAGAATGCGCTTGGCGATGGCCATACTACTGAAGTGGCCACCGCACGTACCATCGTGCACTTGGGTGATCGCCCAAGTGGACTCCTGTTGGTCCAAGCAACGAAGGAGGATCCCTTTGTAGCTTCGACGGTACAAAATATCTCCTAGCAAGACATGTTTTTTCACTTTCTGTTTGAATGATATTTTTGCGACGTGCGATAATCCAAGTGGGAGGCTACCTAACTTGAGATAGTCTCTTATGGGTGTGTACCAATCCTGCTGATCAGAAACCTCGATGGTATGAACGGTCGATCCCCCTTGAAGTTTGTCCCTAGCAAAAGCTGAGCAAGAAAGAACTTGTAGAAATAGCATTGTGTTGCTATTAAGAGGGGTTGGGGAGAA
The DNA here is from genome assembly GCA_028583015.1 of Wollemia nobilis. NCBI lineage: Eukaryota > Viridiplantae > Streptophyta > Pinopsida > Araucariales > Araucariaceae > Wollemia > Wollemia nobilis. The sequence goes on along the minus strand of JAQPPZ010002729.1, from coordinate 634,224 downwards.
CAAAGACCCCCAGTTGGCATGGTTTAGACTATCATGGATTTGAGAGAACCTATCATGAGATGGCTCAATCTGTATCAGGTGGATTCCTGGTGTTATGTCAGAGCTTGTACGCTCCATCGTGGATTGCGATAATGTTTTGACTTGAATGGCTGTCATCTCACCAGAAGGGTCTTGCGGGATTAGAGACCCCAAGGAGGCCATAGTGTTCGCAAAATAATTCAATGATCGAGGGAGTGCCTCGATGTCGTACCATTCAAGCTTTGCCAAGAATTTATCCACAAGGGCTTTGTAGGCCTGTAGAACTGGGCATTTGCATTGGAATACCCCTTTCACTTGGTTGACAATTAACAATGAATCACCAAAGATATTCAAGCGTTTGATGTTCATGGTGATAGTTGTCTGAAGACCTATGAGCAAGGCTTCGTATTTAGCATTGTTATTGGTGCACTGGAAGTCTAGTTTAAATGATAAAGGTATTAGAGCCCCTTGCAATGTGAAAAACATGATTCTCGCACCACCCCCTTGCTCACACTTAGAACCATCAAAAAATAAGGTTATGTCGGCCTGTGACTCATGCTCATTAGAATCTAGAGATTCTAAGACATGGAAGACCCCATCATCGGGCAGTTCTACGGTCAGAGGCTGATCATCTTCAAGAGGGGCCTCTGCTAGTTGATCGGCGATGACTTGACCTTTGATGGAATTTTGTCTAATGAATTCGATGTCAAACTCCATCAACAACATGATCCATTTCGCCATGCGACTACTGTGATAAGTACGACTCATCATGTACCGCAATATATTCTCCTTAGACACAACATACATCGTATTGCTCAACATGTAATGGTGTAGCTTTTTGGTGGAAAATACCACCGCCAAGCATAGCTTCTCAATGTATGCATAGTTAAGTTCATAACTGACCAGGGTGCGGCTAAGATAATAATTAGCTTGTTCTTTATGTAATTCATTTTTTTGGGATAGCATGGCACCCAGTGCCACCTCAGTAGTTGAGATGTATAAGTAGAATGGAACTCCTGGTCTAGGTGGTGCCAATTTTGGCGATGAAGCCAAGTATTGTTTGATGTCATCGAAGGCTGACTGGCACTCGTCATCCCAATGAAATGCTACCCCCTTATGTAATAATTTATTCATGGGTCGGCACTTGTCAGATAACTGCACTATGAAGCACTTGATTAACGCGACCTTACCTTGCAAGCTTTTGAGCTGCCTGATGGTGGTTGGGGGAAGCATCTCAAGGATTGCCTTGAATTTATTTGGATCTACCTCGATGCCTCGTTTTGAGACTATGAAACCCAAGATTTTTCCAGATGTGATGCCAAATACGCACTTCTTGGGGTTTAGCCTAACCTTGTGTTCGATGAGGCGATCAAGGATCTTGCGTAATTCATCGAGATGATTTTGGCGCAAAAGAGATTTGGCCAACAAATCATCCATATAATCTTCCAAAGTTTTATGCATGTGATCGTGGAAGATGTATGTCATAGCGCGTTGGTAAGTGGCGCCAACGTTTTTAAGGCCAAAGGGCATGACCTTATAACAAAATGTCCCCCAAGGCATCGTGAACATCGTTTTTAGTTGATCATTAGGATTGATACGAATCTGGTTGTATCCCAAGAAACCATCCATGAGGGAAAGCATTTTGTGGCCTGCTGTAGCGTCTACCAATGCATCGATGCTAGGCAAGGGGAAATCATCCTTGGGACTCGCTTTGTTTAAATTTTGAAAATTGGTGCATATGCGAATCCTCCCATCAGGATTTTTGACGGGTACCATGTTGGACAGCCATGGTGGGTAATCTACGCAGATGACAAATTGTGCATCCAACAACTTTTGTAGCTCGTATTTTACCATTAAGGCCACTATTTGGTGCATCTTACATAGCTTTTGCTTGACTGGCTTGACTGGCGGATCAAGTGTCAGATTATGCATGACTAGTTGTGGGTCTAGCCTTGGCATGTCTTTGTAGGACCATGCAAAAACCTCCTTCTTCTCTTTGAGAATGGCAATGTAATCAGCTTGCTCTTCGGGGGATAAACTTACCCCCAGCTTGATAATTTGCGGATTCATTGGATCGAAACCGATGTCTACGTCAATCGTCTCTTCGACTGACATGTGGGATCCGTATTCCAACTGGTGTAGAGTTGGAATCAGGTGGATACCATTCGCTAAATTTAGATCTGCATTGGGAATGTTGGGTTCCTCTTCAGCATGGAAGATATCCTGAGTCTATCCTGGGCTAAAATGAAACATCTCACCGCAAGGCCAGTACTCTGATGGGTATGGTGGTGAGTCAGCGTGATCCTAGTCTATGGCATCTAGGTCTAGATACAATGGTCATGCTGGATCGACTGGATTACGGATGGGGGTGGTTAAATCAATGGATATCATGTTAATGGAATGAATTTGGTCTCCATTACCGCGTGGGTGTTGACTCAGACATCCTTGGTGATCCTTGTGCCCTAGATCTGGCTCTATGGGTATTGGCATAAAAGGATTGACCCTATGTGTAGACAGAAGGATAGGGTCTACCCTAGGCACTGATGGCCCTATAGGGTCATTAGGTGGGGGGTGCTCCCTGTATGCCTGAAGTGGTGGATGAAGCACGTGGTTTAATCGTACTTGGTTTAAATGCCACCTATGCCTTGATCCCATATTCAGATGTTCAAACATATCATCGATGTCTATGGGGTATTCATGTTGCCTCATATGGTTGAGATATGCCATGTTAGTCTCATCCTCATAGTCGTTATCAGAGATCCATAGGCCTTCATTGGCTTTGACAACTGTGTGCCCCTCTAGCCGATATAGCCTCACACTAGGCATTTCTTGATCACTTGGCCTTATGGCCGGCATGGGAGGCTCGTTTTGTTCGAGCAAGTTGATTTGATCCCTTCTGGGTTGTTCCACTCTCTGCGGGAAGGCTGGATTCTCTAGAGGTGGCAATTGCTCGACTATAACATTAAAGGGGAACATTGCTGGAAAGTTCTCTTGATAGTCGTCAATGGATGTCACTTGCGAGTGATTGCTATCAGACTCAAAAGGGTCCCAAGGTGCTACCTCATAATTTGACTCATCTTCAGAAGACCCCCCTTGATCTTATTCATACCCCCTTTGGAGGTTACTTTTTGAACTTTCTCCTTCCTCGATCAAAGGGGAGGGGTTGTTGAGGTCAACAAGGTTTGTTGTTAACAATGGGAGATAGTCCCCCAATGTGTATGTTGTGCTGGGATTGGCATATGGATCTTGTGCCAACCCATCCCTGTTGCTTAGACCTAGGCCTTGAATGGTTTCTACCAGGATGTCGAGGGGCAAAGGGTGGTTGAAACCTACTCCTGATTTATCATACGACATCTGGTATCTCGGTTGACAAAGAATGTGCATTCCTTGTTCATATCTACCCAATCCATATCCATTCCAATTACATTTGTTAAGATATTTCAAGGCGAAGTCTAGGTTGGACAGATAGTCAACATTCTCAACAAATGGCTCTTTGTCCTCTTCCTCTTGTAGGTAGGGTTCAATGTCTTTGTCGAGGACCCCATATACAAAGTTGGTCTGATTTGGCGAGTAGCCTTAAGGGATGATAGTACCGATGGGGAGGTGAGGTTTTCCCATGTCTTGCATGGATTCGAGCGCGGGTGTTGCCATAATGTTCCACACTAGTACTCCCCTAGGCCCATATTGGTCATCTCAACGATAATCATCAATGGTTGAGGGGGATGGAATGGGAGTTGTCCCTGAGTCCACTCCATGTTGGGTGAGCCAAGTGTCTCGACTTCCATTCAGCTGGGCACATCTTCGGTAGAGATGGTTGAGACTAATGGTGGTATCTCCTCTAGGGGTTTCTTCTCGTTGTCCTTCGATGTGGCCACCATAGGTGACGTCGCTGGTGAAGGGATAGACGACGAAGATGGGCTAGGTTGGTTAGTTGGGGGACTCAATAGTGGGGATGTAGGCAGAATTGGACCCTGCATGGATGGATTCAATTGAAAGTCCAAATGTGTCGATGGGAGGGTCGATTGCGACATCAGCTACATCGCATTGCAAAACTTAAAGGGATCTAAGTATGTTGGGACTACATGTACTTGTCCTTCGTATGTGTACTTGAGGCATTGATGGGCTATCGAAGGGACACACTTCATGTCCCTGATCCAGGGCCGGCCTAGCAAGATATTGTAGGCCATATCACCCTCAAGGATGTGACACAACGTAGGAATGGTCTTTTGTCTTCCTTGGATGGGTAGTACAATTGTGCCAACCGTCGAGCATAACGCGTCATTGAATGCTCGAAAAGTGTAAGTGGACGCCACAATATGGGATTCTGGAAACTTAAGATTTTTTAATGCCACTGTCATGATTATGTTTCTGGATGAGCCAGTGTCTACCAACACCCTCTTGAATGGAATCCCGTTGACCCATGCGATGACGTGCAGGGGTGGATCCACCATATCACCAGTCACCAATTTCAATTCGTCTTCCCTGAAGGTTATGACTGGTTTTGTGCATTGTCTCACATGTCCCACAAAGTTGTTGAAAGAATTAGGTTCATGGGGTTGTAGCTCAATGGCTTTGAGTATCTCCATCAGAGCCTCCCGATGGGGCGGTGATTTTTGGATGAGCTCATAAATGGAGAGCCTAGCCGACATGGTCCTTAAACTTTGAGTAAGCTTAGTCCGAATCATGGCCACTAGTCTAGGCAGGGGAGGTTGTGTAGGGTGTTGTGGAGGTTGTGATGTCGATGGAACATCTCCTGTAGCTACAATGGGTGCAGCCATGTTTGGGTATATTTTGTTCCGCATCACGATGCTTATTATCCCTACGTATCCTTGCATGGGGCAGTCTTGTGTTATCTTGTTCACTTGCAAAGTCTTTTCCTGCACATCATGGGTAGGCAGGGGGTCTTTGAATACCTCCATCTATTGGTTGTTCAGCGCTATGGGATTATCTACCGCAAGCGTCTTGTTTTCTATCAAGTCCTACACTAAGTTTTTGAATTTCCAACAAGTGAAGATGTCATGTCCTTTCTATCGGTGAAATCTACAATATAAGTCTTCCATATAGCCCTTGGGTTTTGGCATGTTGGAGTCTATGGGTCAAATTTCTGGTAAGTTTATCAGGTTTGTCGTGAACAAGCAGTCAAACAAGGAGTCTCTAGACTCCGTAAATTGTGTGAATTATCGCCTAAGGCGACGCTGCTGATTTTGCTCTTGTTTATGATTTTCCTTTTCATAGTTATCAAGAGGAACTGCCTGATAATTAGGCTTTGGGGGCTGTGTTTTTTGTGTAGGCATTGGTATAGTGATGACAACCTGATTGATCACGATGGGTTTCGATTATGTGGGCCCGATTTTAACATTCTTGGTCCACTCTTTCTTGCGCAGCTTGGCAATCTCATCATCTTGAATTTTGATCTCCTCAATTATCTTGGCTTACGCCAAGGCTTCTTTGAGGGTGGCATATTGTTGCAGTTGTAATAGCATGAAGATCAAACTTATGCAACTCTTTGAAAACATTTGAGTCATGTCGGCCATGGGATGGAGGTAAGGTAGCTTTGAAAGCAATGTCCTCCACCGATTCCCATAAGCGGCTATGGTCTCATCATCATACTGCTTAAGGCCAGCTAGGTCACTTAAGGATGCCTTCTTCTTGGTGTTGAAGGCAAAACATTCAAGGAACGTGTCCACTAGTTGGTCTAGATTAGTGATGCTATGCTTCGGCAACTGGGTAAACCAATCCGAGGTCGTCCTACGAACGTGGTTATAAATGTTCTCAGCAGCAATGCATCATTGTCCTGAATGCTAAAGCATTGACTCAGGAACCTTGTTACGTGCTCTTGGGTATCCTCATCCCCTCTAAAAATTGCCAATTGAGGCATTTTGAAGTGGTCGGGGTATGGGGGTGCCGAAACTGAAGGATGCACGGGGTGACTACGGAGCTGGCGTAAGGTGGGATTTTGAGGCCCTTAAGTCTTGGTCTCCATAGACTCTAAGCGCTCTAGCAGTGCTTTGTATGCATCAGAGGATTGAATTTCCTCTTCTTTGGTTTATTTCCATTGTGAATTGTGAGTAACTTGAGGCCTATGGAGGTGTAGCCGGGTAACACCCCCCTTCCTTGGTAGGGCATTTCAGCCCGCTCTTCTTCTTGCTCAAATTCCTCATAGGCTTCTTGAGGAGTTTCTAGGTGTGACCTATAAACATGGATGGGTGCTCGAGGAAGATGCCCATCATTAGTTCTAGGGGTGGCCTCCCGCTCAGGTCTCAGAGGTCTTGGAGGTAACGCTTGATAAGGTCACGAAGACCTATCCCGCACTAAGGGGTTGTGCCTCTCATAAATTTTTGTCCTATGCGTGCGAGGGGTTGGAATCCTCTCATGCATAGTGTTCTGGAGCAACTCATCTATCTGGTGTTGAATGCGCTCTTTGTTAAGATGATACAGTTGTTCTAACTGTTGTTGATATTGCCTAAGCTGCATAATTTGTGCTTGGCATACGACATGTTTAGAAAATGCCAAGTCGATTTGTTCTGTCGTCCTATGTCTAGGAGGCCTAGATGCCTCCCCTACATATCTACCTCAGTCATGGTGATCCAAGATCTCTATAGGTCATTTTCCTCTGTCGAGGTTAGCAGCATTCACCCGAGGTTCTGGCCTCAACAGGTGATCTTGATAATCAACAGGTGCAGAGGTGCATTACTCTCGCACGGTGTATTTCTCTTGATGAATATATTGGTTTTCCTCATGCCCCCTTTCGTACATGTGAAGGGGACGGGCAGAGTTGGCTTGCCCTATCTGAAGAGCCTTGCACTCTAGATTTGGTCTATTAGTTCTAATAGTAATGAGGGGTGGAGGAGGAAATGATATAATCATGTGGCCCCTCCTTATGAACCCTATGCTGCTCTAGTGCCTCATTGCGCAGTGGCCACTCATAATGAGTGTCTAAGGGGGCCTTCCCATGTGTGTACTCCTCCTGAGAGGGTCTATGTTGAATGGGAGTGCCCCTCAAAGGGGTGCCTCTATAGTCCTTTTCTATAGTGGCATAGTGTGGACTATGTTGTGGGTCAGGCTGCCAAGGTGGTATAACCAAGTCCTTGGGGCTATAACGGAGGTGACTTGTGCCTCCTTGTATACTATTCGTAACTTCTACCCGTGATTGGGCTTGGCTGCGGGTATACACCATGGTGGTGGTTTCTCTAAAAATATACGTATATTTTTATCTCCTTTTATGTTATACCAAACAAAAGAGGACCACACAAGCAAAGAAATGATTATCTTATTTACAGATTAAATGTGTGCCCTAAATCTTGTTCAGTGTGTTTGATTTTTATTATGTAAACCTTGTAAAGAAAACTTTGTTATCCATGCATAATGAGGGCTCTTGTATCTCCCAAAATGGTCACCCCTTCAATATACCATTGCCAGGTCATTATACCAAACCTCTCCATATACCCGCCCTTATGTGAGGGAAACTATTGGTACGCGAGAGAAGAACAGTACGTGGAACATAGGCAGTATAGAAGAGGGATCGCTCTATTTTTTATACCTACCATAGAAGACTTATCCTCATGCACGGGGAATCACCCTCGTTACACTTGGTCAGCTTTCGTCAAGATTTACGTCTAGCAACAATCGCGATCAAGGTATATGTATGCAAAATCCAAGCCAAGGTGGTGATGAAATCCACCGTTGGTCTTGATCAAGTGTTGGGGTATTAAGACCAACTCCTTGATGTTAATCTTATTAGGTGGTGTGTGTGGTTCCTTTTAATCGTATAAAGAAAGAAAACATACAGCAAAAGATGATTTTCACTAATGCAATGCTTTAAAGTATGTTTTATCTTTCAGATACCATTAGTAGCAAAAAGGAAATCACAAAACCTAATTGGAACTAAAGCCTAAAATGAGAACTTGTCATTTGTGCAAGTATCATGCAAGAAAACCAGAGAAAAATGCATTCCTAATCAAGTTCCTTCCATTTGATTTACTCTATGTTTTTATTATTATTTTTTTGTATTGCAAGAAAGGAAAACAAACTACTTAACCTTTCTATGCAAGTGTATGAAAATAAAGCAAAGAAAACAGAAAATTGCAAAAACAGAAAGCAAAAAAACACGGAGGATGTTCAGAAGGCCTACCTCTTCTCTGTCTAAACCAGATGCCTCTGAGTTTCTGCTCAAAAAATGCACAGAGCTCTAATCATCTCAGGGTGAGATGAATAGCAGATTTGCATTCATCACAGGGTTGGACGAATACATATTCATCTCGGGGTGGAACGAATGCTAGGTCTGTATTCATCACAGGGTGGCACGAGTAGCAGTCTAGCGCTTGAATGAGTAACACCTACAAAGAAACCACAAAATTTGGATCAAAAACTTGATCTTAACAGCAGGTTCCAAGGTCCCACCGTGATCACCACTGAAAGCGAATGCAGAAGGACGGCATACCATACCAGTGGTGCAAACAAAAGTTGATACAAGTGCTAAGTCCTACGAATGCGAAAAGTAATGCATTAAGGAAATGACGCATAAATGAGATATTAGAAAACAAAGAAAAGTGGGGCCTCTTTTATTAATGTTGCTTTTAATGTTACAATACATCCCCTCTCTAGGTCTCAGAACGTTTGATACAGTTTGTTACATCAATGGATGGTACGCTTCCAATGTCTTCCGCATGCCCACATTCAAAATGGGTGAACCAAAAGTTGTCGTTGCTTGTACCTATGTGTTCGTCGTTCCTTGCTGCCCCTTCGATTTTCCTAGTGGCGAGATCCTACGCACAGAAAGATAGCAAACAGTTAATAGCATGTGCGGATATAGGAAAGCATGCAATCCCCAAGGCCTCCGGCTAGTGAATACATAAAATAGCAAAACGATGGTCAAAACATGTCATAATGAATTCAAACTTTGAAAAAAGCATCAAGACATCATTAGGGACACATTGCAAAAAGAACAGTCGGGAAATCATGCATGGATTTCTAATCGCTCCGAGGTGGGACGCTGGGGACTGTCACAAAACGTGCAAAGGTGACCTTGCAAATGTCCTATCCAGAGGCCTCCAAAATTCTTGCAAACTTGGGGTTAGACAAAAATGGGCATTTTGAGATGACCCAGAAGGTCATATTTGGCATATTATGCCCATGTCATCCTGTATCTGAAGGCACTCCTTGTAGGTTAGTACACGCATAAAAATGATAAAAACAAGGTCAGAACAGGTCAGAATGCAATAAAAATTGAATAGCAGCATAATTAAATCAGATACAACATAATGCAAAAATAACAGTAGAGAAATCAATCATAGATTTCTAATCGCTTCGGGGTGGGGCGATTAGGACTGCAATAGTGCGAGGGCGCCCGGGGGCAGGATGCCCACCGTTTGGGGCTTGGTTTTGACACCAATCCAAGTGGGATGGGTCCAAAAATTCCTATAGGGTTGTGTCAATGAATTTGGTGTGTGATTGTGGCCGATTACTCAGGTTTTGGGTCTAAAATGCGTTCCTAGTGCCCACCCGATAACCTCTCTTTCGAAAGAGAAAATAGGGATGTAGGAAGCAAAAAGAGGAATGGGGGTATAATTTGGCAGCAATCTGTTGCTCCAAATGCTCCAGCTCTCTTTTTTTGGGGGTGAGGAGGCTCACCATTTTATATACCTGAGGGTCTCCTTTGAATGCGCATGCGAGGGCGCCACTTGGCTCACCATGTCTTTCTTGGGGGAGAGAAGATTCCTCCCCGATTTAGAGCCTCCATGATCAGGGCATGCTTGATTGAAGTCTCTATCTCAGATTTGAAACCGTTCCTCTCAATTGCATGCCTTGAAGGCAAAGTTGGGTGGCGGATCTGGGCTGCCATTTGGCAAGGCTTGAATTTTTGCTAGTCAAACCTGCTATTCATCCCACCCTGGAGCGATTGTTGCTAATCATCCCGGGGTGGGGCAAATAGGATTCTAATCGTCCCAGGGTGGGATGAATAGGGAGCAAAGTGCTTAAAATATGTCAAATTGACCTCTGACCTTCCAAAACTGATTTGGAAGTGGTTAGGACCACTATTTAACCTCTGGAGGCTGCCCTAGGGGGTGTGTATGCTAATTCGGTCAGTGCTTGTAGTCACCAATTGTGTTGGTGCTATTTTGGTGTCTACACTTGCTTATATTGAGGTTTACCAAGCTCCTAGCACTGGTTCTTAGGTTCCATTCATTACATCCAACCTTATTCACCTTTGCCCATAAGTCAACATGAATCATGTTGACTTATTCACCCTGCTCCGTAATCCATATGATCCGGCTAAACCAATTTCAATTGACATAAGCCTTATTGATATGGATCGAATTTCCTAACCTCCATCCTTTGTTGAGTTTTTCTTATCCGAGGAATTGTTAAGGGCTTCCGCCAACTACATTCCTCCATCCCCTCCACCTTCACCTTCACCTTCACCTTCGAATCCTGAGGTTTTCTAGGCATATATAGATGAGGATAAACCAAAATATTTTTATGACATATTAGACGACATTCATCTGATCCCTACACCCCATAATCTTGAGGAAGGTTCCTACATATCCATTGAAGATACCATCGATGTGGACCTTAGTTAAGATAAGGACAATCCCCAAATTGTCAAGCTTGGCAAAAGTTTATCACCCGAAGAACAAGAGCAATTAATTGCTCTCCTCAAGAGAAAAAAGGGTATTTTTGCATGGTCCTATAAGGACATGCTCTGTCTTGATCCTAGTTTGGTTGTCCATAATCTCACCTTACATTTTGATGCTAAGCTGGTCAAATAAAAAATTAGAAGAATACATCCTACCGTGGCCCTCTTGGTAAAAATAGAGCTTTAAAAACTCTTAGACGTGAACTTCATAGTTTTCATCGACTATCCTAAGTGGATTTCAAACATGGTACTCGTTCGTAAACCTAATGGGGTGATACACATTTGCATTGACTTTCGAGATCTTAACAAAGCGTGTCCTATGGATGACTTTCCTCTCCCAAACATCAATTCTCTTGTTGACAATTGCGCTGGCCATGAAATGCTTTCACTCATGGATGGTTTTTCAGGATACAACCAAATTCGAATAAATCCTGATGACCAACACAAAATAGCATTCACTACACCTTGGGGAACTTTTTATTACAAGGTGATGCCCTTTGGCCTCAAAAATGCAAGTGCCACTTATCAACAAGCCATGACATACATTTTCCATGATTATATGCATAAAATTATCGAAGATTATGTGGATGATCTCTTGGCTAAATCTAAAACTCGACAAGAGCATATTGGTGTATTGGAGAAAGTTTTTGACCGACTTCTAGAGCATAATGTAAGGTTGAACCCCAAGAAATGTGTCTTTGGTGTTACCTCGGGCAAACTTCTAGGATTAATTATCTCCAAAAGAGGCATTGAGGTGGACCCAAAAAAGGTCAAGGTCATCATGGAAATGCCTCCCCCAATTAACTTAAAGTAATTACATAGTTGACAAGGAAAGATCCAATCAATCCGTCATTTCATTGCACAAATTTCTTATAAATGTAGGTCATTCAATCACCTACTACAAAAGTTGGTGTCATTTTCTTGGACTAATGATTATCAAAAAGCCTTCGATGACATTAAGCAATACTTAGTTTTTTTTTAGTCTTAGCTCCTCCTCGTTCGGGGATTCCTTTCTATATTTATATTTTAGCAACGAACTTTGCATTAGGGACAATGCTTGCACAAAAGAATGAAGAAAATTAAGAGCAAGTTGTCTATTACATTAGTCGAACATTGGTAAGCTATGAAACTAGATACGCTTATGTAGAAAAACTATGCCTACCAGTGGTTTTCGCCACTAAGAATATTTGACATTACATGCTTAGTCACATAACTTATGTCATATCTAGAGAAAATCCTCTACGTTATATGTTGTCCCACACTTATAATAACACCTACACTGCCAAATGGATAATGCTACTTACTGAGTTCGACTTGGAATTCATTAGCCAAAAATCCATTAAAGGTCAGGTAATAGCTAATCAACTTGTGGAAGCTCCACTACCTAGTGATCATCCTTTGATTATTGAGCTCCCAGATGATTAAGTATTTGTTTTCACTGAACAATAAGAAGATGTCATTCGAAAAAAAGACATCGGTATCACACTATTCTTTGATGGCTCTAAGTGCACGAAAGGTCAGAGTGCTGGAGTCATGCTTCATACACTTCAAGGGGTACCAATCCCCTTATAATTGAAACTTGACTTCTAATACACAAACAACACTACAAATTAGGAAGCCTTAATATTAGGTCTTCAATCAACTATAACTATGAGCATTAAGTGTATCAAGGTTTTTGGTGATTCTTAACTTGTAGTCAAGTAAATCAATGGAGAATACCAATGCAAATAACCTACCATTAAGCTTTATCACGAAGTAGCAATGAAATTGCTCTCTAAGTTTGATTGGTATGAAATCAATAGTTTATCACTTTTTACAAATAGATTTGCAGATGTGATGGCCTCCCTTAGATCATTGATTCCAAAAGATTCCTTTGGGGAGGTACGACCCCTTATAATTTCAACGATCTCTAAATCTGTAATTGTTCGCACTAAATCTAAAGATGAAAAGGATGTTTGCTTTATCCAATTGGATTCATATGAGCCTTGGTCAAGCCAAATAGTAGCATTTCTCAAGTTTGGAACACTCCCATCTGACATGTCTCGAACTGCCAAACACACATTCAAGCAAAAGGTAGCTCATTTCGTTCTTTTGGGGGATGTGTTGTATAAACATGGTTATGATGGAGTCCTTCTTCGTTGTCTTGAATCTAGTGAGGCACAAAGAACCATAGCTGAAGCCCATGATGGTACTTGTGGTGGTCATTGTAGTGGAATGGCCATCGTAAAGTGTATGTTACACATGGATTATTATTGGCCCATAATAGAACGTGATTGTTGCACTTATGTTAAACATTGCAAGAAATGTCAAGAACATGTTAATTTAAATTATGTACCGTTGCAAGCTTTACAACCTATTCAAAGCCTTTGGCCCTTTTAAAAATGGGGTCTAGATCTAATTGGAAAAATCTCATCTCCTTCCTCGGGACAACATACATTCATCATCATAGCCACTAAATACTTCATAAAGTGGGTTGAGGTAATTCCTCTAACCAGTACGATAAGACCTAAAATTATGGAGTTTATACTTCACCACATCATTTGTCATTTTGGTATCCCTTCAAAAATCATCTCTAACAATGGCAAGTCTTTCAAGAACAAGGATGTTCGAGCACTTTGCAAGAAATATAACATTCAACATAGTTTCTTGACTCCTTATTACCCACAAGCAAATGGACAAGTTGAAGCTTCCAACAATACCTTAATTGGTATTCTCAAGAAACTTGTCAAATAAAATCATAGATATTGGAATACACAAATTCCCTTGGCATTATGGGCCTATCGAACAAGCATTCGCATGCCTACAGGGGCAACACCATTTTCATTGGTCTATGGAGCCGAAGTAATCATGCCTCGAGCTCGATATCCCCTCGTAAATTTCTTTGTAGGAATTCATAGATGACAACATTTCTAGACAAGCACGTCTTGACCAACTCACACTTTTGGATGAGAGACGAGTCAATGCTTTAGAGCATTTATGATTTTATCAAGATCGCCTAAAGCGTGCTTACAATGCCAAAGTTCATCTTCGTGAATTCCAAGTAGGAGATATTGTCCTTAAAGATAATCAATAAAACACCAATGCCATCTTCATGATAAATTTGTGGCTAATTGGTTAGGTCAATACATTGTTACTCAAAAAGTGGGTAACAGTACTTATAAGCTTACCATTCTAGAGGGAGAATAAGAACCCGAACCACTTAATGTTATACACTTGAGAGCATTCTATGCATGATTTGATATATATATATATATATATATATATATATATATATATATATATATATATATATATATATAGACACATATGGCTAATACACAAAAACATTGCACTTTATTTGCATACATTTCATGCCAACACACTTTAAATTGCATTTCATGCATTCACATCCACATTTCACATTTCATATTAGGATCATTTCTTAAGTTCAAGATTTTAATTGGTCCAATAAAGTCATGTTGCCTTAATTAGGGGCACCTTTCACATCCTTCACCATCATCCATTTCTCCACAAAGCCAAATTCCTAAACCACATTTTCATAAAAATACTTGGGTGTTTTCGGTCACTCAACCACTCCTAGTGTTTTAAGCAACCTCCAAAAATACATGTCAAGATATATTTAGGACCATTACACATATACATTAATAAAATCTTGAGTTTTAGGAATTGACTCCAAAACACTCTTGAACCAAAAACATTTTCACATTTTAAAAACGTCTTGTGTCAAAGAGGGATAACACCATACTTGGTTTAAACCTTGAAGTTAAAAGGGTCATCCTTGCTAGTCTCGTCATGAAACATAGTCCACCAAAACAGTGGTTTTCACCACTATCACAAATTAAAAAATAAAAATAAAAGAAAGAGTGGAGACAAATCCCTAAAAAAACTCTAAATATTTTATATCACACACCACTGATCAATAGTTTGTAAGGATTGTATTATATTTTTAGTCAGATGGTTAGGTAGTCATCCCCAAAACTTAAGAGATCAAAAACATAAATTGTGGACTATGGATTTAACCTCCATCGAAGCTATAAACGCTTGACTAGCAGTGGAGTACGCTCATGCGTGGTGACACGTCTCTTTTAAAGAGACCTTTGATCGCACATAAGGACAAGCTAGATTCTTGGATTCATCCATAACAAGTTTACCCAATTTACTCAAGATGAGTTAATGAACTCACTTGCACACACATTGGTTCTTGATTACCTTGAGTCATTACCATGCTCCTGATTCGATAAATGAATTCACTGCATACACATTTGTTCCTAGAGGGATTAGGTACTTTTAGTGAGTTTTTTTGATACCACTAATAAGTCTGAGTCTCTGCAAAACAATCAGTTTTCCATATCAACATCTATATCTTCTTCCATGTCAACATCCATGTCATTTCATGAGCCATTCATCCCACATACCACCAAGTTTGGTTCCCCTAATTAAACAACAATGCTAAACATAGCCAAGCAAAATCTAAACTATGAATGATCATTAGCACATCTGCATATTACATACCTTGCATTAATCATCCATAAAATAGTATATACATTCATCATCCATATACACATGCATTACACAAAAAACATTCACACAAATATATAACACAAAAAGTATAAGCCATGTATATATATATATGTATAAATATCACATGTACAATGAGTGACAAAAGGCAACACACAATGGAGCACCAAGGCTCATATACAAAAAATGAATCTAAGCACTAGCTATATCCTCCAAGAGGATCCCTATGACCTAGGAGGAGCCCTAGACCTAGAGCTATACCTAGAATCGCTATGCCTAGCGCCCCCGAAGATATACGAGGTTGGGGGATCTAAAAGTGGAATATGATGTTCCATAAACCTATCCTCCAATGCCTAGATATATCTATGTTGATACCGAAGACATGCTATGTTGATATTATGTCGACGCTCTGTCTCTAGTAGCTCTTCTTGGAGCCTCGCGATCATCTCATCTTGAGCTACCACCATCACATTCCGCTCTGCTATCTGCTGCTCCAGTATCACCTACTCCTCCTTACCCAAATTTGGAGGTCCATCTGAAGTCTCTTCCGCATCATCCCCATCTTTACCATCTCCCCCACTCATAGGAGCCTGTCTAGATGTACCCTTAGTTCTCCTCCTTTGATAATCTGATTGAAGGCACTGTTGTCACTTTAAGACCTCATAAGTCCCCTCATCATCACCCTCAGCCTCATCCCCACCTCTGTCAGCCACTACTCGAGGTGGTGCCCATAATGGTTGTGTAGCAAGCCATACCTCGTACTTCATAGTAGTCCTCACATCATCTACATCTGAGAGATCTATCTCCTCATCATCTTCGTAGGCCACCCTCCATGGCTCTACACATGATAGCCCTATCTCCTCTTGATACCTTCTATAGTGCACCGATTCATACAGGATATCCTACCTCAAGCCAAACTATCAATGTACTCGTGAGAACTAAAAATACTCAGCCTCACTTCGATATCGATCAACCACCCACCTAGCCTGTCGCACTTGTCTCAAGTGATCTTCATCTCTAGTCCACCTGTAAGCCCACCATGACCTCCATATCACTTGGGCGGATGTCAATCCTGCCCATAGATCTCGATACCACTGGTTCATCTGTACAAGTTGACTCGATTGTACCTCCTCGGCCACCATCTATCTCCTAGAATAGGGTTGTTCCCTACCCAAACCTGCTATAGATAAGACCTCCAGTCGAGCCATAATAAAGGGCTCCCATCCCCAAAACTACAACAACAAGTTGCACCCCAAGCCTTTCCTCCCCTGCCTCGTCACCTCATATAGCTCTCGGTATACCTGTGCAATAAAGCAAGAGCCCATGCATACACCTACTGCATAGTGAGCATATCACTCACTAGCCCTATAATATTTCAAGGAAACCTACACCCAGTGTTGTTCGGGGCCACGATGTTGGCCAACATGAAAATTACCAAGGCACGGATGGCATTCAACTCCTTGTCCACATACATGGATAAGTAAGGTATACCTCCACTCTCCACCCTCATACCCTTCCAACCATCGCCAAACATCTTCCTCATCTTCATCTTTCGATCGTGTCTGACCTCAACTAGGATCCCCTCCACTGGCACCTTGAGGATGTGATATACATCCTCTAAGATCACGGTCACCTCTCCTGTAGGGAGCTAAAAATCCCCCCTATCCGCATCCCACCTCTCTATCAAGGTAGAGAGGTACCCCTCATCCACCCTTACCACATCAATCCGGGCTACCTCCGCTAGCCCTACTGCCTCTAGAAAATCCCACTCATCCTTCACCATCGCCTTCCTCATTCTAGGAATGAGAGGCGAGAACCAATGTCGAGCCTCCAAAATCCTAAGTTGTAGCACAACACAAAACACTTGTCATTTACACATGTAAAAAAAATCACAAAAACACAATTTTTTTGCATAATACACAACGGGAATTACCTCAATATCTTGCGCTCCAGCCTCAACCTCAGACTCTGCACCCACTCCCTCTTCTGCTATAGCTTTCGCACCCAAATGACTTGACTTGACTTCACTCCACTCTCCCAAACTTAGCTTCTCAAAATTTCAAATGCACAAATGAGCTTCATTTTTTACCAGTAAGCTATTTATAGCTGCTTCAGGTACCTTGAGACACCCATGGGCGTTTCCTAGGGCACTGAAGTGCCCATGGGCATTTGCAGAATGCCCAAACATCGATGGGCATTTCTACGTGCCAAAAGCACCAACAGGTGTTTAGCGTTCATTTTCACAAAAAGACAAATTTTCACAAAATAGTGGCTTATCTCCTCCAAATATTTTCACATTGCATCCATGCATCTATTCCATAATTTCACCAGGTTTTGTGAAGATTCCAACTGATTTGGATGCACAATTTTTGTTTGCAACCACAAATTGCAAATCCGCTTAACAAGTTACAAAAGCACTCCAAAAAGGTCCAAACCTTCACAAAACGATCACAATCATCATTCTTCGCATTCATACATCATCACCAAAATCATTCCATATCATCATTTGTATATTTTCCAAGTTCAAACAACATGCAAGTGAGTCTTGTATCTAGTGGTTTTTCTATATACTTGGTGATTGCAGCAATTTGCATCCATGCAAATCGGTAAGATGAAGAGCCTACCATAAGGACACTTGGTCATTTTCATCATTCCATATCTCGTAGTTTGAAATCACAATCTTATTTGGTACTTCACATTTTACATGAAACCTTGCCAAGAACAATTTGCACAAAAGTTGTCATTGATGGCCTAGTTCATGGGGCCTAACACATGGACAAAAATCAAATTTCATCATTTCACATATCCTTGACAGTCACAATGGCGACTGGCCTTAGGTAGGGTGATTGGTTCCGATCGTAGGAATTATCTAACAATCACTAGTTTGCCCTCAAAAGTTGACTATTTTTACTCTTTGTATTTTTCATCTTTGTATATCAATGACGCCAAAAGGCACATTCTTTAGCAACATCGGATCACCCCAAATTTGGTGTAACCACATTTTATTTTGACTTTCCCACAATGGGATACATCTTACATTATCATGACATCTACACTTGGAAAAAATCCCTTCATCTGTTAGGACAAAAACAGACACATATTTCATCATATTTTTTCACAAATCCCTCCATCTGTTGGGGCAAAAATAAACACAATCACTTTGCATTTTTCAACAACCCCCTTCCCACCGTTAGGGCAAAAACGGTATCACATTAACATCATTCATATCGTCCATCATTCATTTGCACAGATTTTTCAATTGGTTCATGAGGTTCATCCGTAACCTCATGAACCAATTGAGGGGGTAAGCTATGCAAAATTCAAATTATTTTATTCTTTTGTCTTCAAGCTCACATTTCACATCCCAAGAGAGAAGTTGTTTCTATGCCTAATCCAAATAGGTGTCTCGTGTTTTTGCACTACATTGTGTTTTATGCAACACAATACAAAAAGGGGCATCTATAGACACCAAAACCTAGCCACTTGTCCTCCATCTATGCTTTCCCATCATTTCCACCCTTTATTTACATATATTTATATATTTAAATATTAATATTTTATATATTATATTATATATATATATATTTAATAAATATATATTTATATAAGTGAATTAATCCCAACCATCCGATTTCACTTAATCCTATCCATTCATCCACATCAATTCATGCCACACCCCATATGTAATCTCCACCCTCTGTCACGTTTTAATCTTGACTGCACAATTAGTGTCGTTAAAACCCTAATGTGCCCTAGGTGAGATTATAAGTAGGAGTCATTTTTATGGCTCAACCCCTAAGTAATTTCATAAAGTGTTTATCATCGAGTTCCATAGAGCATCCGAGCACTCTCACCTTCCATCCTTGTCTGCCATAACCCTCGCTTCCATCTTTGCCTCCTCGCTCAACCAAATATGCTTCTGTAAATGTTCCCCTCAATCATCAAACGCCTTTGGGCGCTTCTTATCATTCTTGAGCGTCTCTGGGTGCTTCCTTCTCCATCGCCAAGCACCTTTGGGTGCCCTCTACCATTCTTGAGCACCCATAGGTGTTTCCTATAGTCGCAAAGCACTCACAGGTGTTTTACGCCAGAGTTCTAAAGTCCCCCTAGCCTCCAAGCGATGCTAGAGCATCATCACACTAGTCCATTGCAATAGATTTCATTAGATTAGAAGACAACAAACAAGTAAGGTAAATATTTTATTTGGTATTTCATTACATGCATTTTTAGTTCTATTCATGTTATTTACAATAGATAGCTAGGATTTTTGTATTGATTGTAGAGGGCCTCACATTGTGGAGCCCTCACATTTTGGAGCCCTCATAGTTACTACTAACCTATTTGATAATTTCTTGTGTGCAAATCTGGAAGTGCTACATTAACATTGTGCAACTGCTTAAGCCGGAGTGTCCCGACATAAAATAATCAGAAGCCCACTCACTTCTGTTGGAGCAAGAACGCATTTTGAAGACACCACCAGTGTTGTTTTGCTAGGGTTTTGGAGAACCCTAGACATTGTAAAATATGTATCAAAGAATTCAAGAATTCTTATTGTAAAAATGGAGTTTTGAGGCTCTCTCCATTAATAAAAATCATTCATTGTGCAATATTGTTCTTTGATTTCTACTTTATATCTTGTTATTTCGTGTTGTGTTTTTGTCTCTTCAGAAATATTAAAAGCAAAATAGTTAGGGAGACAAAAGGAATTTATAGAAAATATTTTTAAAAATAAGGCAAGACAAAATATTTGAAGAATCAAACTTAGAAAATTATTTAAAGACATTATACAACCCTGTGAAGTCAACCATCCAGAACAAGGGTAGTGACGATTTTCAAGTCATGAAAAATGAAATTACAAATATTTATCAATTAGGGTTTAGATGATGGTAAGATAAATGAAGGGCTAGGACTTCAGTGAGGCAAGACATTCTATCTGGACATAGATTTTTTTAACTAAGTTTTTTTCCTTCTTTATCTTAGAATTTTGCATGCAAATTATTATTATTTTTTAATCAAATATTATATTTTCTATAGGACATTCTAATAAATTTCAATAGATTTTGAGTTTTAATTTCCTTATCATGGATCAATTTATAGTTAAATTCTTAGAATCATCTCTAGTGGTAGAGGTTAATGAGCGCACCTTAGATAGATCCTCGTTGCTCCAAGATAAGGTGGTTTTTGGTAAATTTAATGGGTATTGATCAGGATCTTTAGCTTTGATAAAATGGATTGATAGGATTTGGAAGTCTCAAGGATTGATTCTATCCTTTCTTTCCAAAGGTTTTTTCCTAACCATTTTTTGTTCTAGGGAAGCAAGAGAAAAAAATCCTAAAAGGGGGTCCTTGGTTTATGGGAAGAGAAGGACTCTTCCTTACCCACTAGTATGAAGGCTTTTCACCTAAAATGTAAATATATCCCTAGTATCAGTCTGGGTTAGGATTTTTGGGTTACCCATTGAATTTTAGAAAATAGATACCTTCAAGGTAATAGGCAATACCCTAGGAGAATTCCTTGAGATTTTTTATACTACAAAAGATGGATTCTTGGCTATTTATGCTCGGATATTGGTCATGATTAATATAAGTAAAGCTTTACTATAATCAATCATTCTTAAGTATGGGTATAAGATATGGATCCAAACCATAGATTATGAAAACATATATTTTAGATGTAGAAGATGTCATGAGGTGGGGCATATTGAGAGATCATGCTCTAAGAAGAGCCCAACAAAATCATATGTAGAAAACCACGAGAGAAAGTTACAAATGGTTATGGATGAAGATAGTTTTCAACTTCCAAAAAATAGATTTAGAAAAATGAAAGGAAATAAACAATGGAGACCAGTAAGGAAGGATATTGGAAGAAAAATCAACTCTTTTGAGGCTTTAGCCTATGAAGAAAAATTAGATCAAAACTTAGAGGACACAATACAATAGGTTTAACATATTAACAAGGAAAAGTCTATTTAGTATGATCTTGATTTAAGGAAGAACATTCTCAATGAACCTAAGTAAATTGTCTCATCATTTTTTGAAGACTCTCTTGAAGTACCATGCACCATTTAAGAGAAAAAAACGATAAAGAAAATGCAATTTTAGAAGTTAATACCTCTACCATTAAGAAAGAAATACCATAAAATGAGTAGGACAAGTCAAAAGATTTTTTAGTAGAGCCAGGAGAGGATAAATACGATGAAAAAAATGTGAAATATTATTTAGAAATAGAATAATAAGACCTACTTCTGATATAGGCAAGGAAAAAAGAGAAAAACCCTCAAATTATCAAGCAAGAGCAAACATAGAGAAAGGAACACAAACTAAGTTGGTTGAACTTTTCTTTACCAAACAACAAAATGATATTGGTAATACACAGGAAGAGCCAATAGCCCCTAATGAGGCATGATTACCATCTCATGGAATATAAGGGGTGCTAATGTCCCCTCAAAGCAGAGGTATATCAAGAACCTATGTTTAAGTAATAAATCTTATATTCTTTGTATCTAGGAAACTAAAATGACAAAAGAAGAAGTTTCAAAAACTATGAAAGTAGTATGGGCAAGATGTGAATGGGATGCTATGGATTCTAAAGAAGAAACAAGGGGAATTCTAACTTGTTGAAATCCTTCTAGAACCTCTTGTGTAACCATTCATATAACTAGGCATTAGATAGTCTCTTTAGTAACTTGCTACTTTGTAGATATGTGTTTCATCCTTATAAATGTCTATGGATCTACAACTCGGTCAGGTAGATTAGAAGTTTGGAGTGGGATTGAAGCCTTTATGAGAAGTAAAGACCAAGAAACCCAATTCATGATCATAGGAGATTTTAATACCATAACCAAGCTGGATGAATTTTTTTTGGAAATTAGGAAATTAACCTAAAGTATGAGAGATTTCTCAACTTTTATTCAAAACAATAATCTATGGGAGGTTGAGTTTGAAGAATACAACTATACATGGACCAAAAATAGGAGAGGTTAGAACCTAATAGCAAAAATATTAGATAGATGCATACTCACTAATCATTGGATAGATGAAGGAACTTGTGCTAAAATTAATTCCTTAACAAGGATTGGTTCATATCACTGGCCAATAAGAGTTAAAATTATGGTAAGTGAATTAAAAAAATATCGTATTTTAAAGATGAGCAAATGTGGGAAGACCATCCTCAATTTGTTGATATGATAGCCCAGGTGTGGAATTTTTTAGGAAATGGTGGGTTGTATGCTCTTCCAAAAAAAATTAAATCTATGATATCTATATTAAAATAATGGAATAAGAACACTTTTGAAAATATTTTTTAGAATAAAGAAAACTAAAAGTTGAAATTTCAAAATTCCAAAAAGGTGATCATAATAATACAAGCCCATAGGAAAGGGAGTTGCTTAGTGAATATCATAATATTTTGAGTAAGAAAGAGAAATTTTGGAGATTAGAATCAAGACAGATTTGGTTAAAAGGAGCAAATAAAGTTACAAAGTTTTTTCATAGGATGGCTATACTATAAAGATCAACATCCATGATTAGTAGAATTAAATTGATAGAAGGGGTTTGGATTGAAGAACAAAATGAAATTAGAAAATAGGCAAAGTCTTTTTATCAGAATATTCTAGGATCGGAGGAGACTGAAGTTCTTAATGATAAACTTCTTTAAGATGTACCTTTAGTTATAACGAATGAAGACAATAGGAAACTGATGGAGCCTATTACTCTAGAAGAAGTTCATTTAGCTCTTTTATATTTTAATAAGGATAAATCCCCAAGTCCAGATGGGCTCTTTGTAGCTTTTTACCAACATAATTGGGATATAGTGAAGGATTATTTATTGGTGGCAGTGGAACAGTCTAGGGTAAAACAACATATACCTTATAAAATAAACACAACACATCTTACCCTAATTCTAAAAAAGAAGGATGCTAAATTGTTTAATTATTTTAGACCCATACACTTATGTAGTATGGCATATAATATTATCTCCAAAGTGATGGTATGTAGTATGGCATATAATATTATCTCCAAAGTGATGGTGAATCAATTAAGGCCATTGTTAGATAAAATTATTTCAAAAGAGCAAGGAGGATTTGTGAAAGGGAGATAAATTCTAGACGGGATCATAGTATCTCATGAAGTTATACATTGAAAAACTTCAAGAAAAGAGAAAGCAATGATCTTAAAACTTGATATGAGTAAATCCTATGATAGAGTTAAATGAGATTCTCTTTTAAGAGTTTAAATTTGGGAAGAAATGGGTTAGATGGATTAAATCTTGTGTTTCTATAGTTTCTTATTCAGTGTTGGTCAATGGGTTAGTAACAAAATATTTTAAAGCCAAGAGAAGTATTAGATAAGGAGATCCTCAATCTCCTTATTTTTTTATTATTATGGCATAGGTTTTGAGGAGGAACTTAAATAAGGCTTACAAATATGGGCTTATAAGTGGACTTAAGGTTAGTAATAACATCGACAACATCACCCATCAATAGTTTGTAGATGATACAACCTTTTTTGGAAAGGCAAGGATAATTGAGGCCAAAGCTTTGAATAACTTTTTAAAGGAACGCAAAAGAGCATATGTTGGACATTTTGAGTCCCTAAGCTAAAAGTTGTCATTGATGTCAAAAGGACCTATGTAAGTAAGCACTATGATTTTTCTCCACAAAGAGCTTCATGAGAAGCAAAGGTTTTGATCAAAGGTTCAAGAAGGGATGCATGGCATTTGGTTCCAAAAGGAGCTTCAAGGAAAGCTTAGCAAAATGTTTTTATGAAAAGGCAAGGAAAGGTTTTATTTAAAACCATGGATGGCAGATTTGAAATGGGTTTTTCTTAAAACCCAAGTTGGCTTTTCGTTTCATCGAAAAAGGACCTCCGGTGATAAAGTTATTAAAGTTTGAAATTTAGGTTTAAATTTTAATTTTATTAAAATTTAAATTTAAATTTAAAACCTTTTAAAAGGTTTTTCCCTCCTTTCTTATTGGTGCCACCGATGTCATGAGGGAAATTTTAAAAGGGCCGATGTATTCGCATTGAAGGATGGCTTATATAAATAAGCCAAAGGTTTTTCATTTAATACACCAAGTCCAGTCGCATGATTTTCGAAAACCCAAAGTATTTTGCATCCGAATATTGCGCAGCGAATTTCATGGAGTGTGACGTGGGCAGTCAAGTCATGGGTGGTCAAGTTTGGCACCTTGTGAGGAAAGTACACACGGATTAAGGAAGAGAGTGCCCAAGGCACTCATGTGGGTAGTCTTAGCTCACGCGGCTTAGCTGTCGCTTGGCAACATGGTGGGCAGAGGTTCGAAATGCCAAAGCTCTTCGAGGGCTCCTTTGAGGTATGCGCTCCGACTCCGATATTTGTGGGGGTCAATATTTTAATTAAAATATTTTCTTGCTAAGGTTTGATTATAATTTTTGTGGGAGATATAAGGTTGAGCAAGTTTTAATATTTTAATAAAGGTTTTTTTGATTAAATTTGGCAATGGAGTAATAAGGGAGTATATGTCATATATTATTTTTGCATTAAATCAATGTTGTGCAAATGTTAATGGAGGATGCCCTAAGTTACCTTGATATTATTTTAAAGTGTTTCTAAATGCTATGGTGGTAATTTCTTCTTGAGAGGTGGTTATTGCTTTCATGTGTTGATGAGCTTCTTTCTTGAGATTGGAGTTGATAAGGTGTATGTGGAACATGCTTTGTATTGTTGAGTGGAAGAATAAAATAAAGTATTGTTGAGATATTTCAAGGGAATATTATTGTGAAAATTTGTGCAATATTCTTTGTCCACTAACCCTCTCTAGTTTGGCAAAGAAGTGGTTATGATCTTGACAGAATTGAGAGATCTTCTTCATCATCAAAAAGGTATGGGCAATATTCTCCATTGACTTGATTGGGTGATTGATTTCTGAAAATATCATTGGAGAGAAAAGGATTGATTGTGGTTTCCTTTTCAAAAGTGATTGGTTAAATGCTTCAAGGTTTTCTGGATTGAGAGTTGTTATTAAACCTTGTTTTATAAGCATTGTTGTTGAAGCCCATTGGTTGTGCAAAGAACTTGAACTTGAGTTAGAAAAGAACATGAGTATCATTGTTATGTGAGATTTGTGGTTGAGCATTGTTGGAAATATTTTGAGTTAGTTGATACATGCTTGGACTAGGGTTTGTGAGAAAGGGTTGTTCCTTGAGGTGTTTGGTTGAGTAGAGTTGATTGAGCCTAGTCAAGTGGATGCATGTGGTTGTTCAAGTTCCATGAAACAAACTATTCTATATTCTGGATTTGAGTTGAGATTGAGATTTGAGAATAGAACATATTGAGTCTCTAACAATTCTCTTTATGCTTCTATGAGATTGATTTGAGTTGAGATTGGGATTTGAGTATAGAACATATTGAGTCTCTAACAATTCTCTTTATGCTTCTATGAGATTGATTTGAGTTGAGATTGGGATTTGAGTATAGAACATATTGAGTCTCTAACAATTCTCTTTATGCTTCTATGAGATTGATTTGATTGAGATTGGGATTTGAGTATAGAACATATTGAGTCTCTAACAATTCTCTTTATGCTTCTATGAGATTGAGTTGAGATATTGATTAAGCATTGAGTATAGAACATATTGAGTCTCTAACAATTCTCTTTATGATTCTATGAGATTGGACAAGTTATGTGTGAGCTTGTTAAGCAGATTTGAGATAAGTCTTTGAGAAGGCTTGTGGACTGATTTTGAGTAAGCTTTTGTGGAAGCTTGCTATGCAGATTTGAGCAAGTCCTAGAGAGGACTTATTGAGCAGATTTGGACAAGTTCTGAGTGAGCTTGTTGAGCAGATTTGGACAAGTTCTGAGTGAGCTTGTTGAGCATATTTGGACAAGTTCTGAGTGAGCTTGTTGAGCATATTTGAGCAGGTTCTATGTGGACCTATTGAGCATATTTGAGCAGGTTCTATGTGGACCTATTGAGCATATTTGAGTAGGTTCTATGTGGACCTATTGAGAAGATTTGAGTAGGTTTTGTGTGGACCTATTGAGAAAAATTGTACTAGACCGAATGTACTGTGTTTAGTGCAAGATATTGAGTAGAGTTGTGCTAGACCGACTGAACTATGTTTAGTATAGTATTGAGACAGAGCTTTGGAGGTGATAGAGTATAGAGGATAGAGTCTCAGTGGATAGAGATCTAGCATCCAAGACAATTGAAGATAGATCTGAGTGAGGAGTCTTCAAGTGGAGAGAGATCCACTAGTCAGTGCAGCAGAGAGACAGAGTCTTCTAGAAGATCACTAGCTAGAGTAGAAGGGGAAAGAGTTCTCCTATGGAAGAGATCCATGAACTTGAGATTAGGGGATCAACATCTCCTTTGGACAGAGGTCCATAAACATTGTAATTGGGAAGGATTCCCAAAAGAGATTGATTGAGAAAATTTTAGTAAAATATTTTCTCTATGGAGTAGCCCACATTGGGTGAACCATGTAAATTGTGGTGTCTCTATTGTGTATGGTGTTTTATGCATTGCTTTGATTACTGCTATTGATACTACTATCTATACACTGCATAATATTGAATTGAAAGAAAAAGTAAAAAGTGGTCTTATACTGTTCACCCCCCTCTCAGTATAAGCTTGTGTTCTTCAATTGGTATCAGAGTGGGTTCCTTCAGAAGAGTTTGATAGCTTGAAGGAAAAGCGGTCTAAGAACACAATGGATCAAAAGGATCAAAGAGATGGACCCTTCAATAATGCAATACCAGTATTTGATGGAAGTGACTTCTTATATTGGTGTATGTTGATGAGATTTTACCTGATGGCACTTGGAAATGAAGTTTGGGATGCAGTGGAACTTGGATATGATTCAATAGTCAATCCTCCTACAGATAAGGAAGGTAAGCTTCTAATGCATGCAAACTCAAGAGCTATGAATGCAATTATAAAAGGATTGCGTAGATCAGAATCTATGAAGGTTATGGATTGTAAAACAACAAAAGAAATGTGGGAACTTCTGCATGAAATATATGAAGGAGATAAAGGAGTCAGAATGGCTAAGATCAAAAATCTCAAAGGAGAATTTGAGAACTTAAGAATGAAGGATGATGAAAATATTCATGACTATCTCAAGTAAGATTGATGAACTTGTACATGAGATGAAAGGTCTTGGAATGAAGGTTGATGAATCTGATGCTTGTGATAAGATCTTGAGAACTCTTCCAAAAAGGTACAGTGAAAAGGTTTCTGCTATAGAAACATCAATTGATAGTGATTCTTTGACAAGGAATTCTTTTCTTGGCATGCTTACTACTTTTGAGATAAGAACAAAAGATCCTATTCCTCCAAAAGAAGTTGCTTTCAAAGTAGATAAAAATAAAAAGGGTAAGAAGTCAGAATCAAGCAGTGAATCTTCCAGTGATGAAGAAGCTAACTATGGTAGAAGAGATAAAGGTTCCAGAAGACCCATAGATATAAGATCTATTAAGTGCTTCAATTGTGGAAAGTATGGACATTATGCAATAGAGTGCAAAGAGCCAAAGAGCAACAATGATGAAGAAAAATAGGATCACAGGTACAAGGAATCAGAAAGACATAGGTACCAAAAGAAGAGCAAGGATGGACAAAATAGACAAGGGAAGAAGTTCTTCCAAAGACAAAAGAGAAGCTACTATGCGGATAATGCAAGTAAGTACTCAATTGATAGTGATGCTAGTTTTTCAGACAATGATAGAGATGAAGTCTTATTTATGGTTGAAGAGAAAGATCCAGTTAAGAAAAGGACTCTAGTTATTCTCAAGTGTTTTAGATGTGGTAGATTTGGACATCTTGAAGATGATTGCACAAGGGATGGTTATAGTTTCAGTGATGATGATTTTGAAGATGCACTTGATAGACTAGATGAAAATCTTCTAATGGCATTAGAAGAAGAAGTGAGTGATCCTATAGAAGACAAGCCAAAAGGAAGTAATGATATGGACAAAGGTAAAAAAATAGAGGATTATTCAGTAGAGAATGGCTATGATCTCAAGGGAGAACTTATCTATGCCCTTGACATAGTAAAGAAGGTTAGAAAGCAACACTCTAAGCTTGAAAATCAGTTTCAAGAATGTGATGAAGAAAGATTATTGCTCATAGAGGATTTAGAAAAGTCAAAGGCTAAGGCAAGCAAGTTCAAGGATAAGTTAGAAGCAAATATTTTGGAATGTGAGAAGTTAACACAAGAAGTGGCTACTCTAAAAGAAGATTTAGAGGACTCCAAGATCAAGATGAAGAGTTTCACAAATAGCTCTAAGAACTTGGATAAGTTCATCTATGGACAACAACGAACATCATGTTCAATAGGTCTTGGCTTTGGAAATGCTCAAAAGAAATAGGAAAAAGAATCTACTTCAAGTCTTGATGAAGAAGAAACTTCATAAGAAGATAGTTTAAGTGTAAGTGGGACATCAGAGGATGAGTTGGACAACAAAGAGTTCAACAAAGAGAGGAACAATGCACAAAGAAGATATAGATGGAACAACAATCAAAATAGGAGACCAATGAGGTCAAGACAAGGAGGCTTCAATGGAAGATGTTATTCATGTCACAGGTTTGGACACATGGCTTCATAGTGCAGGACTCATGAAAGATAGGTATATGGAAAAGAATAACTTTTCCAAGGATATTGCTACTCATGCAATGGTTTTGGTCACAAGGCAATGAATTGCAGGATTAATGATAGAAGAGGATATGGCTTCACTAGGAGAAATCCTAAGACAGTTGCACATCCAAGGAATAATAACATTAAGTGTTATAAGTGCAATAATGATGGTCACATAGCAAGATGGTGTAGAGCAAATATTCCAAAAACATGCATGAACAGGGACATAAATATGAATAGGAACAAGAATATGAATAGGAACAGGAAGATGAATAGGAATAGAGACTCAAAAAGAATAAAGACTCAAAAAATAAAGATAACATAAAAAAGAATAGGAACATGGATGAGAACAAGAATAGGAACATGGATGAGAATAAGAATAGGAACAAGAACAGAAGTGACGACAGGAATAGGGATGATGACT
This sequence comes from Wollemia nobilis, assembly GCA_028583015.1. Taxonomy (NCBI): domain Eukaryota; kingdom Viridiplantae; phylum Streptophyta; class Pinopsida; order Araucariales; family Araucariaceae; genus Wollemia; species Wollemia nobilis. The sequence continues at coordinate 605,011 of JAQPPZ010002729.1, read as the reverse complement.
TGGAAAGGAATAGTGAGAGGATTCAGAAGACTCACATAAGAAGAGAGAAAGATAAAGGCACAGATCTATGCTTTCAGGAGTAGAAATACTCCCACCCCATAATTAACCACCTCATGTGGAGGTGGGGGAGGGGCTAAGCTAAGAGGCTCATTCTTAGCCCCGAGCCCCAAAGGTGACCCTTTGCCATTGATGTCAAAGGGGGAGATATTTGTGTATTGGGGAGAGATTTGATATTTGAGAGAGCATTGAGCCAGGGGGAGCAAAGTCCTAGGGGGAGCAGAAAAGAAGGTCAGGTTTTAGTAAAATGAATATGGGTTGCCATCAATGACAAAGGGGGAGATTGTTGGACATTTTGAGTCCCTAAGCTAAAAGTTGTCATTGATGTCAAAAGGACCTATGTAAGTAAGCACTATGATTTTTCTCCACAAAGAGCTTCATGAGAAGCAATGGTTTTGATCAAAGGTTCAAGAAGGGATGCATGGCATTTGGTTCCAAAAGGAGCTTCAAGGAAAGCTTAGCAAAATGTTTTTATGAAAAGGTAAGGAAAGGTTTTATTTAAAACCATGGATGGCAGATTTGAAATGGGTTTTTCTTAAAACCCAAGTTGGCTTTTCGTTTCATCAAAAAAGGACCTCCGGTGATAAAGTTATTAAAGTTTGAAATTTAGGTTTAAATTTTAATTTTATTAAAATTAAAATTTAAATTTAAAACCTTTTAAAAGGTTTTTCCCTCCTTTCTTATTGGCGCCACCGACGTCATGAGGGAAATTTTAAAAGGGCCGATGTATTCACATTGAAGGATGGCTTATATAAATAAGCCAAAGGTTTTTCATTTAATACACCAAGTCCAGTCACATGATTTTCGAAAACCCAAAGTATTTTGCATCCAAATATTGTATAGTAAATTTCGTGGAGTGTGACGTGGGCAGTCAAGTCATGGGTAGTCAAGTTTGGTGCCTTGTGAGGAAAGCACATGTGTCTTAAGGAAGAGAGTGCCCAAGGCACTCACGTGGGCAGTCTTAGCTCACGCGGCTTAGCTGTCGCTTGGCAACATGATGGGCAGAGGTTCGAAACGCCAAAGCTCTTCGAGGGCTCCTTTGAGGTATGCGCTCCGACTCTGATATTTGTGGGGGTCAATATTTTAATTAAAATATTTGCTTGCTAAGGTTTGATTATAATTTTTGTAGGAGATATAAGGTTGAGCAAGTTTTAATATTTTAATAAAGGTTTTTTTGATTAAATTTGGCAATGGAGTAATAAGGGAGTATATGTCATATATTATTTTTGCATTAAATCAAAGTTGTGCAAATGTTAATGGAGGATGCCCTAAGTTACCTTGATATTATTTTAAAGTGTTTCTAAATGCTATGGTGGTAATTTCTTCTTGAGAGGTGGTTATTGCTTTCATGTGTTGATGAGCTTCTTTCTTGAGATTGGAGTTGATAAGGTGTATGTGGAACATGCTTTGTATTGTTGAGTGGAAGAATAAAATAAAGTATTGTTGAGATATTTCAAGGGAATATTATTGTGAAAATTTGTGCAATATTCTTTGTCTACTAACCCTCTCTAGTTTGGCAAAGAAGTGGTTATGATCTTGATAGAATTGAGAGATCTTCTTCATCATCAAAAAGGTATGGGCAATATTCTCCATTGACTTGATTGGGTGATTGATTTCTGAAAATATCATTGGAGAGAAAAGGATTGATTGTGGTTTCCTTTTCGAAAGTGATTGGTTAAATGCTTCAAGGTTTTCTGGATTGAGAGTTGTTATTAAACCTTGTTTTATAAGCATTGTTGTTGAAGCCCATTGGTTGTGCAAAGAACTTGAACTTGAGTTAGAAAAGAACATGAGTATCATTGTTATGTGAGATTTGTGGTTGAGCATTGTTGGAAATATTTTGAGTTGGTTGATACATGCTTGGACTAGGGTTTGTGAGAAAGGGTTGTTCCTTGAGGTGATTGGTTGAGTAGAGTTGATTGAGCCTAGTCAAGTGGATGCATGAGTGGTTGTTCAAGTTCCATGAAACAAACTATTCTATATTCTGGATTTGAGTTGAGATTGAGATTTGAGAATAGAACATATTGAGTCTCTAACAATTCTCTTTATGCTTCTATGAGATTGATTTGAGTTGAGATTGGGATTTGAGTATAGAACATATTGAGTCTCTAACAATTCTCTTTATGCTTCTATGAGATTGATTTGAGTTGAGATTGGGATTTGAGTATAGAATATATTGAGTCTCTAAAATTTTATTGAGATTGATTTGAGTGAGATTGGGATTTGAGTATAGAACATATTGAGTCTCTAACAATTCTCTTTATGCTTCTATGAGATTGAATTGAGATATTGATTGAGCATTGAGTATAGAACATATTGAGTCTCTAAAAATTCTCTTTATGATTCTATGAGATTGGACAAGTTCTGTGTGAGCTTGTTAAGCATATTTGAGACAAGTCTTTGAGAAGGCTTGTGGACTGATTTTGAGTAAGCTTTTGTGGAAGCTTGCTATGCATATTTGAGCAAGTCCTAGAGAGGACTTATTGAGCATATTTGGACAAGTTTTGAGTGAGCTTGTTGAGCATATTTGGACAAGTTCTGAGTGAGCTTGTTGAGAATATTTGGACAAGTTATGAGTGAGCTTGTTGAGCATATTTGGACAAGTTATGAGTGAGCTTGTTGAGTAGATTTGAGTAGGTTCTGTGTGGACCTATTGAGCAGATTTGAGCAGGTTCTGTGTGGACCTATTGAGCAGATTTGAGTAGGTTATGTGTGGACCTATTGAGCATATTTGAGTAGGTTCTATGTGGACCTATTGAGCAAAATTGTACTAGACCGAATGTACTGTGTTTAGTGCAAGATATTGAGAAGAGTTGTGCTAGACCGACTGGACTGTGTTTAGTACAGTATTGAGACAGAGCTTTGGAGGTGATAGAGTACAGAGGATAGAGTCTCAGTGGATAGAGATCTAGAAGCCAGGACAATTGAAGACAGATCTGAGTGAGGAGTCTTCAAGTGGAGAGAGATCCACCAGTCAGTGCAACAGAGAGACAAAGTCTTCTAGAAGATCACTAGCCAGAGCAGAAGGGGAAAGAGTTCTCCTGTGGAAGAGATCCACGAACTTGAGATTAGGGGATCAACATCTCCTTTGGACAAAGGTCCATAAACATTGTAATTGGGAAGGATTCCCAAAAGAGATTGATTGAGAAAATTTTAGTAAAATATTTTCTCCATGGAGTAGCCCACATTGGGTGAACCACGTAAATTGTGGTGTCTCTATTGTGTATGGTGTTTTGTGCATTGCTTTGATTACTGCTATTGATATTGCTATCTATACACTGCATAATATTGAATTGAAAGAAAAAGTAAAAAGTGGTCTTATATTGTTCACCCCCCTCTCAGTATAAGCTTGTGTTCTTCAGCATCAGGGAAAAAAGTAAATAGGACAAAATCCAAAATTTACTTCCTTAACACTCCAACCGATATCAAAGCAAGAATTTGTAGGTTACTTCAAATGGAGGAGGTAAATTTACCAAAAATTTATCCAGGGATGCATTTATTTGAGTGGAGAATGAGAATATAATTATGGAATCCAATTATTAGTAAAGTTTAGAATAAACTACCGACTTGGAAAGGTAGATGGTTATCGTTAGCAGGAAGAGTGCAGTTAATTAAGTCAGTATTACAGGTCATTCCAACATATTGTATGTCATTGTATACCATGCCAAAATCAATTGAAAAAAAAAAATCTATATTATGCAATCTTTTTTATTGTCAGGTTTACATGATAAAAGAAAATTTCCTTTGGTGAAATGAAACAAGGTGTGTGATGATAAAACTAGGAGGGGTATTGGTTTAATAGTTCTTATAGATGCAAACTTAGCTCTTAGGGGAAAAGTAATGTGGAGATTGTACAAAGAGTCAAAGACAATGGGCAATAATTCTTCTAAGTATGTTGAGCCCAATGACCCAAGTTTAATATTTATTACATTCTCTCTACCAAATGGTTATGCTCTCTGAAATGGTTTAAAAAATCTATTGATCTAATGATTAAAGGTTTAAGATGGGTGGTGGAAACTAGAGAAAATTTTATATTTTGAAACCTTGGATGAGATTGCTTCAAGATCAATATGGTGATAGGGTTTCAAACATTTTATACAAGGATCAAGAAGGAAGATACACATGGAAAGAATATTTTTTACAAGTGTACAAGAGATTAATGCCAGGAGGCAATTGACTAGAAAGATATCAACTATGATTATTCCAAGGGGAGCCAAGGATAAATTGATTTGGGAGTTGAATAGCTCAGAAGAATACACAACAAGAAGTGGATATAATGTAAAGCACCAACTATTATTATCACTAGAATATGGAGAGATATTTGGGATAGCCCAAAAATTCCTAAAGTTAAAATGTTTGTTTGGATAGTAGGTCACAAAAGAATATCATTGGTCCATAAGGTATTTTTAATGGACAAGTTTTTGAAGTTAAAAAAAAGAAGACAAAAACTGTAAAAGTTGAAAAAGACATTAGATGTTCTACAAATTGGAAAAATAATAAAGAGATTTTTTTTTCTTAAGGAATCCTTGAAAAGAAATTTGAAGGAAAGAAAAATTAAAGAAGAGAATTATTGAACTAGGAAGTTAAAAGGATTTATAATTGATAATTACAATGATTTTTCAAACTTCCCCTCATCCAAGCAAATTATAAAAGAATTGAGATAAAAATAAAAATAAAATTTGTCATTACTTAAAAGATTCAACATTTATTTGAAGGATTGAAAAAACATTTGAAATAAATTAGAAATCCTAATTATGTCTTCATAAAAATTCCTCTCTCAAAGTCTCATTTATATGAAGAACAAAGTTTTATTATAAAAGGAACTAAAAACATAGAAAATATTTTCTCAAGGAAGAACATGGTCAAATGGATCAAACCACCACATTCTTTCAACATAAAAATTAGAAATTAAATTTAGAACAAAATTTTGAAATAACACAATATAAAAAAATCATAGGAAAATTATTGATACATTGATTCAGGGGCAAACAATTACATGACTAATAATCTACATCAGTTTGTTTCTATCTAAGTAAAACAAAGCATACCTATTAAAATTGTAGATGATAAAATCTACCAGGTTAAAGGAATAGGCAATGTTTAACTCAATATTCAATTTTTAAATGCACATTATAAAATGTATTGTATGTGCATGGATTAGCGAACAACTTGATATCAGTGTCACAATTATTGGATAAAGGTAGAATATTTGAATTCAAGGTGATCAATGGAAATAAAAAATGTTTCATTAAAATACAATGAGAGATTGAAACCATTGGTTCTATCAAAATGACATATTTTCCCTAAGATATGACATCACTACTAGCACGAGAGAAATATAAACCATATATGCAATATCAAAGAAGAAGTATAAATCATCGAAGAGAACATAGTACACATGGCTTTCATGACAAAAGAAATAAATAAAGAGGGGAATTGTCAAACAATGCTTTCATTTTAGCAAAAATATCATCAAGTAGCACAACAAATTCTTCTACCTTACAAAATCAACCAAAATGGATAAGAACTCTCCTTATGACAAAAGAAATACAAGAACACGATGAAATATTTAATAGTACATAAAAAAAATTGTAATGTGGGTGTTATATCAACATATGCATGGTGTAAAACCAATGATCCTATAGCAAAGGATTGCTCAAATGTCTCTTGATGACCTATAAAGAAGAATGCCAAGAACAAAAAGAAGTTGCAAAGAAATTGAAAAATATACCCAAGATGAAAGATGTGAGTTGTGACACGAATTTTGGATGGGATCATAGTAGCTCATGAAGTAATACATTCAACAACTTCTAGAAAAGAGAGTGATGATCTTAAAAATTGATATGAAACAAGCCTATGATAAGGTTAAATAAAATTTTCTTTTTGCAGTATTAGAAAATATTGGATTTGGGAAGAAATGACCAGATGGATTAAAGCTTGTCTCTATAGTATCATATTTATTGTTGGTCAACGAGCTAGTAATAGAATCATTTAAAGCCAAGAGGGGGCTTATGTTGGAGTATATTACATTATTTGGTACATGCTAATGTACCCTCATGGTACCTTCATGGTACATTTGTAAATAATAGATTAAGGTTGAGTCTATAGATTAGAGTGTGAGTTATATTTCCTCTTTTATGTAAGTGTGAATGTGTAAGAAATGCACAAGTGTCATGTAAATGTGAATGTGCAATATGTGCACAAATGTCTTATATGTAATAGTGCAAATATGTAATGTAAAGATGTGCACAAGTGTCTTATATGTAAGAGTGCAAATTTGTAATGTAAATATGTGCACAAGTGTCCTAGATTATAAGTGCAAGTAGAAGTGTAAAAGTCATGTAAAGGTGTGCAAGTTTTATAAATTCAAGTGTTCGTCAAGTATGCAAGTGGCAAGTTGATAAACTAAGAGTCATTAGAATTGGCATATGGAGAACAATAGTCAAGTATCCAAATAGTCACATTACTATTGCTATATTATATAGACAATGCTCCATAGAAAGACAATTCAATCAAGAGAAGAATCAAGGATTCATAGTTAAGTTGTAACAAAAAGAGAAACAATAAAACTTGTATATGTTTTGAGCAATTAATATTGTAAGTTGTTCTTCATGCATAGTACATGAATAATTCGGGCTACTTGCATCCATATTTCATCATATAAATGAACGTTATTTTATTTATTATAAGCCTTGATATACATATTAATTTGCTTATATTATTCTACTCATATTATTATTATCTTGACCTTCATTATTGTGGCTATTTTATATTTGGGACCTATATGATATTTTCAATATAACCTATAATATTTTTGGTAGTATAAGACTTAAAAAGCCATTAGCTTAGATAAGGAGATCCTTTATCACCATATTTGTTCATTATTATGGCAAATGCATTGAGAAGGAATTTGAAGAAGGCACAAAGATGGGGTAATAAGCAGATTTAAGGCTAGTAATAACATCAACAATTTGTGGATGATACAACCCTTTTTGGGAGGGTAGGGATACATGAGGCCAAAAATTTGAATAACTTATTAAAATAATATGAAAGAGTGTTAGGGCAAAAAGTTAATAGGACAAAATCCAAAATTTAGTTCCTAAACACTCTAGCTAGAATCAAAGTAGGAATATGCAGGTTACTTCAAATCGCGGAGGCAAATTTGCCAAGCAACATATCTAGGGATGATCTTATTTGAGGGGAAAATGATGATAAAGATGTGGAATTCAATTATAAATAATGTTTAGAATAAACTAAAACACGAAAATATAGATGGTTATCATTAACAAGAAGAGTGTAGCTAAGTCTTATAGGTCATTCCAACATATTATTTGTTCTTGTATATTATGCCAAAATTGGTAGAAAAAAGTTTAATCTATATTATGTCATCATTTTTATGTTCAAGATTGCATGATAAAAGAAAAATTTATTGTGAAATGGATCAAGGTGTGTGATGATAAAACTAGGGGAGGTCCTAGTTTAAGAGTTCTTACGAATGGAAACTTAGCTCCAAGCAGAAAAGTAAATTAGAGATTGTACAAAGAGAGACAAAGATAATAAGAAATAATTCTTCTAAGTACGTTGAGCCCATTGATCCAAGATTTAATATTTACTACATTCTCACTGCTAGATGGTTTTGCACTATGAAACAGTTTAAAAAATCAATTGATCTAGTGATTAAAGGTCTAATATGGGTGGTGGGAACTAGAGAAAAAAACTATTTGGATGGATACTTGGTGTGATAAAAGAGCACCCAATATAGATCCAATTTTGAAATCATGGGTGATATTACTTCTAAACAAATATGGTGATAGGGTTTCAAACATTGTGTACAAAGATCAAGAAGGAAGATACAAACTAAAAGAAGATATTTTTACAACTATACTAGATATTGTTGCTAGGAGGCAATTGAGCAAAAAGATAACAATATTGATTATTCTTAGGGGAGTCAAGGATAAGCTAATTTGTAAGTTGAATAGCCTAGGAGAATACATAACAAGAAATAGATATAATGTAAAGCACCAATAAAATAAGAATACCAAAAAATATACAGAGATATCTGGAATAGTGTAAGCGCTTTAAAAGTCAAAATATTTGTATAGCTAGTAGGTCATAGGAAATTTTTATCCTGGGATAACCTAAGGACAAGGGGTTTTCATGGCTTCTTGCAACATGTTCTATGTAAAAAGGAGGAGAGTATAGACCATATGTTGGGACACTACTCAATTGTTTGGAAACTATGACAATGGATTCTTAATATGTTTGTTAAATATATGACAATGAATGACAAAATTGAAGAATGATTTAAGCAATGGTAGAGCACTTATAAAAGTGAGGTGTTACAGATAATCTGGGATACATCAAAAGATAATAATTTGGACTATATGGCTAAAAGGAATAGAAGAATATTTAAAGGAAAGGAAAGTTGTTCAGATGTAATGAAAATAAAAATTTGTTTATCCATAGAGGAGTCTAAACCAACCTTATAAACTCACCTAATCCCTAATCTCGAAGTAGAGATCCTTGATAGATAGAGTCGAGTCATCAAATGGAATTATGATGTTGGGTACATAAGAAACAAAAATAAGGCAAATACTATAAAGTGGAAACCATCAAAAGTGGAGTTGTTCAAATTGAATTTTGATGGAGCATCTAAAATAAATCCAGGACCAACAGGAGGAGGAGGAATAATTAGAAAGGGGATGAGATTTTATCACAATATGTTTTCAATAGTGGTTTTAAAACAAATAATGAAGTTGAAACTTGGGCAATTTTGGAAGGGTTAAAACTATATAGACTAATGAAATGGAATAGAGTATGGATGGAAGATAATTCATTAATAGTAATAAATGTAGTTGAGGAAAGCAAATGCTCCATGGAATATATAAGGGATCATTGTGTTAGCTTTTGAGGATGTATATTAAAGGAAATGCAACCACAAGATGTAAAATAAGTAAGCTATGATAACTATATGATAATGGCACTATAATATGTAGGAAAATAATGAGATAAACTTTTGCAATAACTCAATAATATGCCATTAATAAAAGCTCACAAAAATAATAATGGAGGACATGGAAACTCCAAAATTTTTAATGAAGAACTACATTGTACCTACTCACTACTATCTATCATGACACCATTCCTCTCACACTATTCACTCTAATGTCATGTACTCTCCTTTTCTCAACTCATACTCTCAAGACCTATATATAGGAAGATATGTCCCTTGACATTTACTCTACCCATGAGTCTTCATCTACTTGTCCTATGATTCATGTACATGTGGACTACATGCACATTTACATCTTTGCACACTTGTGCATTTATTACTTGCTTGAAGTATTTACTCAAACCTTAATCTAAGATAAAATCCTAATCTAGAAATGTACCCCAGGTGGTACATTAGCATGTACCAAATAATTTAATATACTTGAACACATTGTGGAAATACAAGACCTTACTACAGAGTTTGAAGAAATCAATTTTACACATAAATCAATTTTACAGAGTTTGAAGAAATCAATTTTAACATAGGATCGTAAAGTTAAACTCTTTTTTACACGGTTAGAGGAATTTGATAAATATTGATTAAAATTTACTTTAATGTTTTCAATCGGTAATATTTGTTGTATTTTATAATAATAATGTGTTTTCATATAAACTATCTATTGTAATTATTGTGGTTGAACTAGCTTCACGAAGGAAACTAGCAGTCCAAATATGGTAAAGCAAACTATGATAGCGTGAAGCTTGGGAAATATTACTCTACTAAGATGCAATGCGTAGACAATAGTGGTGGAGTTTTGGTATTATGAAGGTTGTAAATGTTAAGAAGGATGTTGAATTTTGAAATATTTGTATTTACAAAGAAAATTGAAGAAGATACAAAAAATGAAAATCAAGAATTTGTACTTTTAAGAAAAAAAATGCAAATATCTAGCTATAGCAACTCCATTGAGATGAGAATTAAATTTGTTTGTAAAATATTAAGCTCTAAAGGAGAGAGTTGTGGTTTGTCATAGGTGGGTGACCTCAGTACAACCCCTTTTTTACGATAAAAAAAATATGTGAGTTGTGACACTAGTAACCTTCACCAAAAGAAAAATGTGAATTATAATACATGTTTGAAACTCGTGAAGGTAGACATTTGTGATACAAGCAATTTGGAACCCATGAAGTCCCATGTGAATCATGGTACTTATGATTTAAGACCCATGATAATAGATGTATGTTGTGACCTTATTTAGGGAACATATATAGCATGTGACACAAGGGATTTGAGCATTGACAAAGAGTGTGCAAAAGGTGTATGTGTTGATTATTTTTGTGTTGGTCATAGTAATTGTGTTGCATGTGATGATCCTCCATAGAAAATAGACACAAATGGTTTGAGTGATACTCTTGAAAATGTTGATACAATAAATGGTTGTGAATCAAAGATTTTTTATCATGCAAAAAACTTGTGTGTGATAGTTAGTATTTATGATGGTCACGATAAAAAATGAATTGCTAGAGTTGATGACAATGATAATTTATTTTTTGCTAATAAACATTCAAATATTGTTTATTGTATACGAAACACTTGTGATAGTCATGAAAAAGGTAATATTGATAGCACTAAATGGATGTCTCTAGAGAAGAATGCTTTGAGGCTTTATGAGTGTGTTCATGATCATTTCATATGCATTCATGAGGGTGCTTATACAAGAAATGTTTGCTTAGATTGTGCAGAGTGTGTTGGTCAAAATGTAGGTCAAATTGTTAGTGTTGATGAATTGTATGTTGTTAATGGTTTGAAGTCTTCAAACAGTGATAAGGATTATGATAGTATAAGTTATACAAGATTTATCAATAATGGTCTAAATTATGATAAATACTATTGTGATGACTTGTTACCTTTAAAAGTTCATAGAAATCATGGTAGTGATGATTTTGAAAGGTACACTAAAGCAATTTGTACTAAACAAGGATGTGATGAAACGAGGCAAGAAATAAAAGAATATATTGTATCTAAATACAAAGGTTTCAATTTTATAGAACTTGCTAATGAAAGCAATTTTGTAACAACGAACACTGATATCAATATTGTAACAAGAAATGTTGTGACAAGAAACAAAGAAGCCAAAGTTATGATAGGTACCAATTACATCTATTATGACAAATTAACACATATAGAAGATAAATGTTTGAAAGAACAATAAATAAAAAATAGGAGCTAGAATCAGTGCCAGAACTAAAGTTTGAAAGTCATAATCAAAGGGATAGAATGACATCGTATCAAACAATGTAATACAAAGGGGTGTTGGAGTTTATTACATTATTATTATTTTTGGATACATAGGGGAGTTGGTTACATCCACAATATTTTTAGTAACTACCGATTGCGGGGTTTAAACCACAGGGGCTGCTCCCAATAAGCTTATACCACCTCGTTGTTATTGACCTGATGTGAGGGGGACCACCGATCACTCGAGATTTGTACCATTGTTGTCAGTCTAGCACACACTCAGAGGATTCATATTAGACTACTACCTTTGCAATTGGCATACCCCCAATGTTTGAACCTAGGTCTCTTCTTAGTAAGTGCCTAACCAGACAAACAATTACCAATCCACCTAGCCCTTAGGAGCCAAATACATCTATTGTGATAAATTAATACATACAGAAGAATAATGTTTGAAAGAACAAAAATAAAAAAGCAAGAGCTAGAATCAATGCAGAACCAAAGCTTGAAAGTCATAATCAGAGGGAAAAAATGACATCATACTAAACAATGTAATACAAAAGGGTGTTGGAGTTTATCACATGATTTGATACCTTGTAAATATTTTGGTGTGAAGGAGGTTTGCAAATATTTGTCACTTAGTAATCATTAGATGTTTGTCATTTATAAAGAAGTCAATAAATATATTTCTCCTATTTGAAATATAAAGAGTCATATCTTTAATGAGCTTTAGGAGATGAAGAGTGAGTTAAAGTTGAAATGTCAAGAGTTTCTTTGTAAATGCTATTAATAAGGATAGCATGTGAAGACGTATAGTAGTGTGAATTGCAATACATTATTTTGTAACTTAAAATATTGTATTTATCCCATCCACATAAATATATTTTGTGCTAATTTCTATGAGTTGAATATATTTGATGCATCTTGATATATTATAGGAGTACTTTGATTACTGTATTCATCTATAAATATAAAATCCAACATATTTGCTAACAGTTCTTATTTACCAGTCTCTAATTTTGTTCACTTTTATCTATCTGAATCTACATGATTTGATACCTTGTAAATATTTTGGTGTGAAGGAGGTTTGCAAATATTTGTCACTTAGTAATCATTAGATGTTTGTCATTTATAAAGAAGTCAATAAATATATTTCTCCTATTTGAAATATAAAGAGTCATATCTTTAATGAGCTTTAGGAGATGAAGAGTGAGTTAAAGTTGAAATGTGAAGAGTTTCTTTGTAAATGCTATTAATAAGGATAGCATGTGAAGACGTATAGTAGTGTGAATTGCAATACATTATTTTGTAACTTAAAATATTGTATTTATCCCATCCACATAAATATATTTTGTGCTAATTTCTATGAGTTGAATATATTTGATGCATCTTGATATATTATAGGAGTACTTTTATTACTGTATTCATCTATAAATATAAAATCCAACATATTTGCTAACAGTTCTTATTTACCAGTCTCTAATTTTGTTCACTTTTATCTATCTGAACCTATTTTTGTTTTGGAAGTTGAAAACCATCCTTACGTTTGCAAATTGTAATTTTCTATATATATTTTTACTAGACTTTTCATGAGACATATTCTCTTAATATATTTATAAAATCATTTATATTTAAAAGATATACTTCAATTAATTTATGGTTAAATCCATAACTTGCACCCATATTTAAAAATAATTAAAATAATTGGCTCTTCTTCGAGAGGTCCAAGGTTCATTCCGTAACGTGGGCGAGTGTGTGAGGGGGTGGGTGTGTGGTAGCTTTGTGTTAAATTCTAATAACTCTCGGCTTTACTAGGGTCATGATTGGGAGGAGACTACTCAACCCTGTACGTTGGTCATAGATGTTGCTAAGAGTTTTTTATAATAACCAGATAAAAAAAATAATGAAAATAATTAATTATTGTAAAAGTTTATTGATATCAATGGGAAATCAACATAAATGAATGCCCAAATGTCAACAAAGACATTAAAAATTATGTGAATGAAAAGTTCAGAAGTGGAATGTGGAAAAATGCAATCAGGAAAAGACAATATTATATTGCAAATTTTAACCCAACGTATGACCACAAGGAAAAAGCGTATATAGGCGCCGAAATCAAGTGGAAGGAAAAAATACTCATTGCTCAGATAAGGACTAGCTCTCATAGGCTTAGATGTGAAACAAGGAGATGGACAACGCCCAAAGAACAATGGGAAGAAAGGATATGTACTCTATACAACACAGGGGCAGTAGAGATAGAGGAACACTTCATCTATAAATGCCCGAGTTTTTCGGATATCCGTGACAAATACAAAGAAACACTTGGAAACGAGTTTATTACAGATTTATTTGAAGACAGGAAAATAAAAAAAGTTGGAGAATTGCTAACACAAATCAACAGAGAAGGAACAACCTTCTCAAAGATATTAAAGATCATATGATATGATTTGAGTAATTGTACTTCCATATTTGAGGTCCCATAGACCATTTTTGGGTCTCGCGGACGTAATTAAAATCTTTCATTCATTCATTCAATGAGGACCAATATCCAGACAATATAAAGATTCGTGACCCCATATACACTTAGACATTCCTCATGATATTGGAGGCAGGTCACACAAACCTAGTATTCGTTGTCACTGCCTGTTGAGAAGGGGCCAATACAAAAAGCCCCCTCTCAAAGTTCAAAAGTTCGACTCAAACGTGACACGTGTTGTAACTTTCAATGGACAAGATTTAACCATAGCAGGTATCGTTCGCTACCATTTTCCACCCAACTTTAGTCCCAAAGATCCTCGACCGACACGTGTCCAGGGGCATATAAGGTAACGGCGATGTAGCATACACTGCTAAACTCGATGAGCATTTCCCTCTTTGTCGTCGTTTGGTGTGACTCTACGGCGCGCGCATAAAATTTAGCATATAGAATTTGAGGTCCATTTTGAGGGGTCCTTCAAGGTTCCTTCCGGTCAAGGAAAGGGGGAGAAAAAAAAGGAAAGAATAGCAGGTTATTGTATGTACATATTTCTGGCCATAATCCGCGCGAAACTCTACAAGATCAGTCGCAGATCTGTTCGAAGGCTCGATATCTGGGTTTACAACTTTATACGATGTTTTTTTTCGGGTTCTTAGAGTTTTGTGGATCGTTTTGAAACTCATTTTGCCTAAACTTGCGAGGAAATTCAGTTTGTATTCAAGGTCGAAGCGTGGCAACAATTTTTCAAAATTTGGGGAGGGTTGGATTCTAAATTTGGGGCGGGTTGGAAGAATCTTGAGTGTCGAAAGTGCAATCAAGTTTGTTTCTTGATTGATTTTGTAATGGAAATTTTGGGCATTGGGAAGGATCTCATGCTTTTTCCAGCAACGTGGTAGGAAAATTTGCTCTCATATGTGCTTTGATCGAAGCAATCTTATAGTGAGTGCCGATACTCAGCGAATTTTAATTTTCTTGGTGATTGTGTTTTGGTTTTAATGCAGTGTGTGATCTCATAGCCGCTGTACACTTCTCTGATCATGGTTTAATAGGTATTTTTAATGTATTATTTTGACATTTTAATATAAGAATGGTCCTTTAAGCTGGCTTCATCATGCGAAGTGTTAATGTCTAACATGTTTTGATTTTGCAAATTGACTTTAAACTGGAACATAAGCTTTTGATTTTTCTTATTCTTTGTCGAGGATGGCTGAATAGATATATCTATATCTATCTATCTATCTATATTAATCCGCTTTGTGAAATAGGAACAAATAAATAAGTAAAATTAAGTTTTAAAATGTCTAGATTTGCAGAAATTAATTGGAATGAGCTTCTTGGAAGTTAGAACTGTAGTGAGAATTGTGTCTCAAATTGCAATCAAGGGGAACTGAACTTTATTTAAGTTGAGTTATTTGAAGGAAGTTTAAGATGTCAATCTGCTTTATCGCCCCCAACAAAAGCCGACCAAGGTAGTAGAGAGTCCTTTTATGTCTCGGTTTTCTTGGCATTGTGGGTTTATTTAATTTAATTAATTAATTAATTTTTTATGGTCTTCCATCTATTAAGTTGGCACTGTAGTCTGCTTCTGTGTTCATACATGCAGTACTACCAAATTTCCGTTAACAGTGAGATTACAGTATAGATTTACCTCAAACTTTGAATCTTTTGCATGCTGTCCGTACTATTAGCAGTGAAATTAGACTAACAGGTCTTTCAGACAGAATGCATTATTAAGTGTAGAGCTTTGATTGCTTTATATGTACATATGTATGTACTGTAAGAGGTGTTGGTAGTGCACTGAAAAGGCCCATATTAAAGTTACTGTACTGTTAATTCTTTAATGGACGGATTTATTTTATATATGGTCGTATGCTACCAAGCAAAGAGAGGGCTGAAATAAGACAAATGTTGAAACCAAACCGTTACAACTATTGCCAGATTCATGCACAACTATGATATGGACATCATCATTAACATAGTTTTCACTTGATTTCTATAGCTTCCTCAATTGGATGATGGTTCTCAACTGGTGCAGGGTTTGTCCTTTTCTGGTTATGTGAAAGTTCTGGATTTAGGATCACTGGCATATTTTAACCTCATATTGCTGTACTGGTTGTATGTTTATACTGGTTTTTTAACCCTTGTTATATTATAGTTACGACATGTATATAGAATTAGTGTATTGGAATATGTTTTCCTTCCTTTTTTTAATTATTAATAATTACAAGAACTGATACTGAAGTTCATGCCATACACAATACATAGTGTTTTACAAGTTTTCATTAGGTACAGGACAACAGCTTTAATGCTGGCTCATATGTGCTGTGCTATTTCGGAGGTATTTATTTGATCTTATCTCTTGCAAATATGATTTTGATGGCATTTTATATTTTATGCAGTGTTGTCATCTGATTTGCACATTACGCCAGTTTTGTCATGGCATCGCTGGATGGCAGGCAAGACGTGCATGATGCTGGCCTTCTTCAAGGTGCCCTGGGCAAAGAAGATGCATTGAATTCAAATGAGAGTGTGGACCCTCTTGTATATAAACTTGTTCGGGTAATTGCTATTTTATAAGTAAAAGTGCGCCCTTTAGAGTTTGAGAGTATATTAAAACACGAGCTGATGTTTTCTAAGGTCTGTATGATTCCTCAAATACAGAGAGACAAATTGATGTTCGTGATGTTTTTTTTGGGTATTTCCCTTCATTGCCCTTGTAGATTATTTTGTGTTGTCTTTCTCTATGCAGGTTGGACTAGTTCTTTTTTGTGTTTGTGTAAATAAAAAGGTGCCCTTGTTTATGATTAAATGTTCAGCTAACTACCATCTCGTTGTTTTAAATTTTACAAGGCATGTCCTTTCTTTCGACTTATTTAATCTTTTTCTTTTGTGTTGAGAAATGTCTTATTGTGAGATTTCGATAGTTTAGTGTCTTTGGTTTCCTTCAACTTTCCTTTTCCATTTCATTGTTTAAGGATGGCTCTTTTGAGCATGTTGCTTATCATCAATATCTGATTCAAATGACCATACCTTAAAATTTTAATTGATTTTTGGGTGTTAATGACATGTTCTGGAGTTTTGTTGTTGTATGCTGTTTTTTTTTCTTTTTATTGGGTCACAGCCATTTATCATGTCTGAAGGCAATTTTTTAAGGTTTCTTTCATTGATCAGCAATGCCACAATATAATGTGATTCCACTGTTGTTAAGTTTTCTTCTTATGTTTTGTCTAACAAATGGCTAGCGCTTTTCAAAGAAACCATTTTTTCTACGGTCTCCTTTATTAGCAATGACATAAGTCCTTCATAACGCTGTATTGAAATATAAAAGTCATATTAATGTTATGTTTTTACTTGTTATTATGTAAGTGAGCTTATGGATAAAACAAAATTTAGCTCGTTGTTCTTGTGTTTGATTTTGAATTTGTATATTCTCAGGTTGAAGGAGATGGAACGCTTGTGCCGGCAACTGAAGATGAGGTTGAACACTTGTTGGAAGATGACAGAGACCAGAAATATAGGAAACATATCCATTCAGAAAATATGATGAACAATTTGGACAAATATTCCCCTAACAGTGACAGTGATGTGGAGAATGAAGAAATTACAGGTTGGCAAGACATATCTCTTGTATCATGTATTCTGCATCTATTCTTTGGATATGCATGCATGTTGTTTGGTTTGGGTTTTGATAGAGGGAACTGTATTTCATGAAACTGACGTAATTGGTAGGACGTGCATTAATAATTTGTTATACTTCTAAATCAACATGTGAATCTCATATTTGATGGATTTATCAGGACTTGCATTCACAGTTTTAACAATAGAAGTCAGTTGTAAGAGATTCATGAACATAATGATTGTATCCATGGATCTCTTACAAGTAGTTGAAAAGTCAGTAGTAAGAGATTCATGAACATAATGATTGTATCCATGGATCTCTTACAAGTAGTTGAAATTTGTTCTTGCTTCTGCTTGCTGAGTCATTTCTCTTTAATTGGTTATATGGGGTTGAAATGGGTCCCTTCCATATTACATCACGACCACATTACCATGATATTTCAACAAAATCTTGGCACATATGCATATATCATCTGACAAGATTTGAACCTGGGTCTCCTCATTGAAAGTTGTGGTATTTAACCACATGAGTTCATGCTATTTGATTGTTGGTTGAATTTTTATTATTTATGATTTTTATTTTTATTTTATTTTTTAATTTTTTTTATAAACTGGTCCATCAGTTGTCTAAATTGGATGGCATTTGGAGTCTGCTTATGCTAAAGGTGACAAACTGAATTTGGCATCCTGACTAAAGAATATTGGACTTATTCTCTAAAACAAATTTGGATCTAATAGTTGTAGTCTTGTAGAGTGTGCATCACTTAGCAGTTTGCTTCTTCAGCAGTGGTCTTATTTATTTATTGATTAAATTAGATGGAAATATTCAAACTCATAGCATTCAGTTTGTTAAACTTATTTCCCTGGTAGTACAGGTGTTTGCATAATTGTGCTGTATGTCCATAGTCTTGGTCATTGTCCTGTATACCCTGTGGGCTGTTCGAATTATTGATCTGGTGTATGATGATTATGGATAAAGTTTGGGATAACTCTACCTTAACCATCTTGGCCTGTTTGATATCATTAACAATCTTAATGATTTGAATATTAAGGTTTAATAGCACGTGCTAAAACTGCACCACTTTTAGAGTATCTCTTTGATTTGGCTACTTCAAATCTATTATCAGGATGTTAGCACAAGTAACGTAAGTAGGTGTTGCAGAATTTTTGCTGGTGAGTGTAAAGACCAGCCATGAGTTTTGATTTGAGCCTAGGAGTTTAGATGTTAGTTATTGTGTAAGAAGGTTATAAAGTAAAGTAAATGTAAAGTAGAATTTAACATTTATGAGGCCATAGGCCATATGAGATGATGTGGTTATCCAATTGTTTATCCACTCATACTGAAGTATGGTGTAGAACACTACCCCTTTTGACTCAAACCTTGAACCTCGTATATAGAGTTCCAAAGTGTTTATAGAACTAATAGAGCTAACAGGGAAAGCTAGAGTGATAAGAATAATAGCTGGAAGGGTCCGACTATGTGGGCAAAATTACTTCCACTAAAACATGTCAGTCTTTCCTTTTGTGGGTTTAATGTGCCACAGTAAATGGAAAGTCTTCAGACAAGATCTTGATTGATTTTCCCTCATCTTCAGAAGATAAGCCTTAGTCAAAGAATTTTTAGTCCGAGTTGAGACCAAACCATGTAGTTTGTTTGTATGACCAAGAAAATTAGATTGATTTGATTGGAGATTAAATCTGGCTAACTTGTCAGCTAGAATATTTTTCCCCTCTTTCAATGTTTATAATTTTTTTTTTGGTGTCTTATTAGCTTTTTGTCTTTGTCAATGCGATTTTCTAAATTTGGATTTTAGACTTTCTGTTTCTAGAACCAAATTTGATTATTAGGAGTGAGTCATATTCAACTCTGCTAGATTTGGATTTTTAACCTATAACCAAATTGTTTATTTCAAGAGTCTCCTTCAACCATAAGTTTGTATAAGTCCTTTTTGATGTACATTTTTAGGTCCATTACTAGAGTTTTCCAGATTATGGATTTCCAATGTATTTGTGAAGGTAGGTATGTGGTTTACAATATAACCATTCAACAAATGTTGTTTGATGGCTAGCTGAAGGGCATAAGCATAGTGACTATATCACTTTCAGTGGATGTTCCATTGATATTTTGCTTGTGATTTGATACTGTAGTGATATGTGCATTTATGTCTAACTCTTCAAGTCTTTGTTTAGGAAGGTTGAGAAAATGAAGGTGTGCAAAAAGTGGATGCTTGGAACTTCCCCAAAATTCTAGAAAATGGGGATAACTGCACAAAGAAAGTGGGGAAAAGAAGAGTTGGAAAGTAGTTTTTAACGTCCACGAAGCTATAGGCCATATGAGAGAATCCTGCGTTAGGATGTAGTCACCACCCAGGCTCCACTCACCTCAGATACCATCACTAGTGATGGAGCATGGTATACAACCCAAACCCCTGTTGGATTTGAACTTTGGACCTCCTATTTGGAGTTCCAAAGTCTTCACCATTAGGCCCACTCGGGGTGGGGTGGGGTGGGGTGGGCTGTACAAGCACATACTACATTTTTATTACAAATTTTGAAATTATGTAATGGCTGAGAAATTTTAGGAAAATAACGAGGTTCATGCCAATTTGTTGTGACCTATGAACAATAGGGCCAAGAAAACATTGCTGGAATGGAAAATTAAACGGATGAGGGAATGTGTTCAAATGGGCATTGGGTGTCAGGGATTTGTCCTCATAGGATATACATTTGTGAGGGTATACTGTTCAGTGGGTGCTGTTGTGGTAGAATTGTATAAACTGCTCGAAGAAAAGCAAAGGAGGCATGAATTTTTTATAAAACTATTTTAAGATACAAATGTTCCATTTAGTAAAGTAATAATGGAATATCACATGCAACAATTGGAGAAAACATGCAAAATTCAAATAGCATTGAGGGCTTCCTCTTCACCTTTCGCTATCCTGATCAGCAGCGCTTAGCTTTTGGCTCCTTTCCTATACAAAGTCATTACTTTTGGGGTAGGGCATTTCATGAATTGTCTAGGGTCACGAGGCTGATAACTTTTCCTAAAAGTCTGACTTGCTTCTTGGTGGTGGTAAGCGCCATCTTGGTGCTGCTATTTCTCTTGCAGTTGGTGACAGGTAGGTGAGACAACATCTTACTTTAGCCACTGCCACCAGAGCACCCTATTGCCCTTGTTCTTGGTTTCTAGAAGGCGACGTTGCATCAAGTTGACCTTAGGGATCTTGTACTCTTCAGGGGCAGACTAGCATTTCTAGCGTCTTACATCAACAGTTTTTTGGTCTTTGCTGCTACTGGTAGTGCCTTACATCCTCCATAGCTTTGCTTTTCTTGCTCAGGACAAAATGAACACATCTCTACAAGGACTGATGAGTGACATTGTCGCTCTGCTGTTCTGTTCCCAGCTTCATTTGTACTGGTTCCAAACTTCCATGTACCAGGGTTCACTTACCCCTCTTGTGTTACCCCCATTTTATTTATTTCTATGTCTGGCTCCATTGTTAGTTATTTGATTCTATGTTTGTATTATCCTATGTACACGATTGTTATTTGTCGTTTTCTTGATTCCTATCAACCTACATTGGTCATTCATGGACATTGATATCATTTCAATATCTGAAAAATCTATGTCAACCTATGAAAGAAAGAAAAGACAGGTCAAGATATGATACAAATCATGTGCTCAAAACTTAAAGGTGATTTTACAACCTATTTTTATAAATCTAAGTGTGTAATACTAATCATAGAAAATAAAAGAAGAGTAAGAAATCTTTCAGGAGTCTAGTTAGAAGGATTTTTTGCATTGTCTTTTTCCTTGCAAGTGTGGTTGCTATGTTGAAGAACCTGTCCAGGAAAGCTTTTAGGAGTTTTACAGCTTCATGCAGGGTGTGGCTGAGCAAGGTCCTATTAGAAGATTTAAGCCTTGCTAGAATGGTCTTGTTGCATTGGTGAAGCTTAATTCTTATATAGGTTGAGGTATATCTTCATGGAGTATTTGGTAATCTTGCAGAGATGTAGGACTTTTGAATGCATGATGGACCTCACAAATGCAAGAGAAGTCTCCACTTATCTGCTTGATTGGCAAACAAGCCGTTTTTTGTAAGCTGAACAATGTAAACACAAACTATTGCAGTAAACATGAAACAGTATTGGAGAAAGCTACATTACAATGCTGGAAACACTATTTTTTGGCTCTGCTGTGTGCCTTTCAAAGACAATTTCATTTGTAAACCTGATCATGCTTTGCTTCACATTCCTCTAACATACAAAATCTTCAATTACACCATGTACAGAGGTGTGAAATTCAATGCTGAAGTTGTGGAAAATGTGGTGCCTAAAATTTCGAAGTGCGGCTGGGTATCACATTGGATGTTGTGGACTTGAAATTATTTACTAGGTCTAGGAAAACAGTACCCTAAATTCAGTTGAAATTATTTATTAGGCCTAGGAAAATATTTTATGAATGGTTAATTCTTTGTTGACCAAGCCTGTGCATTCATAATTATTTTTTCTATATATTATATCAATGGCAGGCTAATTAGATGAAATTTAGAGAATAGGAAGGGGCTGATAATTGGTGGAGAATATTTGAACGATTTTACTCTTATTTTATGAATTATCTCAAGGAAAATAAATGAGGCATAAAGGCATATATTTTAAGGCAGTTACTTTTATTTTCCTAAGGAATGCACTTATTTTTATGGTTGTAAGACTCATAAACTAATGATCTTAATTTCATGGGACAGGAAACAATGTAAGCAAAACCAAGGAATTTCTATTTTGTGTATTTATCCTGTAAATTGTGATAAGGCATGCAAAGCAAAAACTATAGTAGTTGTCTATTGCAATATTGTTATGGTAGCAGTATACAAATCATCCTTAAACATATTGAACAATCGCAAGCATTGATGCAATCATTGAAGTTTGATATTTATAGGGATGTATTTTCATTTGTGAATCATTGTGTAACTGTTAGTTATTCATGTTCCTTCAAAATTTGAAAATGGTGTGTTGCAAATTAATATTTTTGATCCAATTTCTTATATATTTATTGTTTCAACTGAAACCTAATATAATTAATTTAGCAAGGAAGTTCTTTTGTGAAGGAATGAAATGTCATGGCAGAATCACTATTTTGGTAGAGGGCACATTCTTCATTTTGTCATTGAGTTGCATAGCTCGTTTTCAGTCTGTTTTTAGTTTCCAAAATTCACACCTTTAGAGGTTACAAGTTTGTTTTCATTGGACACCTTTGATTGAAGTAAAGAGTAGGAAAAACCAAGATGGACAGGCCAGAAAATAGAGGAACCAAGATCAGAAATTTCATTGAGGAATTAGGATTGCTTCAGCATGCACAGGATAATAAATAACAAAAAATTAGCCCTTGTATTCACTATCAAGAGTTTACAGTTATTTTTGTTGCTTTTATGCTGTGACAATGTATGCAGTTAATTAGATGAAGAAAATAGATGATTAGCTACAAAGCTTTCTGTTAAGTGAGTGCATTGATGAGTTCCATACAGAGCAAGCACTATTTACGGAGGGATTATCCAAAGTTTCACTGACAGAATACAGTACTGCTGATTATAATGGTTTAAGCAGCTTTTAATTTAGTTAAAACATGATTGAGAATGCAGGTTATTGCAGTGAATAAACATTCAGGTTGTGAGTTGGGAAGTCTTTTGGTGTGCTGAGAAGATTGAGAAGTGGTAGGAAATCATCCAGGATGCATGCCTCAAAATTTGGTCTGCATTTTGGCGTTGCATCAATAATGTTGGCTATGGATAGAGGCTTATTGGATTATTGGACACAATGAATTCAAATATCAACATTAGGATTGAGAAGTGAATAAGAGGCCACTGAGACGATAGAATTTCTTTGTGATATTGGTGGATTTTTTTGTGGGGTATTAGAGGTTAGTAAGATTGAGGGTACAAGCCATTTGCAGGCCATTAAATCATATGTTGTTCATGCAAACAGCCCTTGCTTGCAAAAAAACCTTTTGCTTGGTCAAAGTTCAGTTATTTTTGTATGTGTGGTATATTTGCTACATGTGCAGATCTAAAATGCTTTTGTTCTGCATTTAGACTAAAATGTTGTGAAAGTAATTTCTGTACTTACTTGACAATTTCTCCTATAACATCAAAGGACATTGAATGAGAAATTACACTTCCAGTGTATGAAGGGCTACCCATAGATTATCATTAATGTATAGGCTACTCATGGATTTTTATAAATGTATTAAAATGCCTATAGCAACTAGATAGGGAGGTCACACAAGTGAAGGAAAAGAATTATCCTACATACAATCAGAAATATTGCATTGGAAATATAAGAAATTTGAAGCAGTAACATAGAAAGAAGAGGAATTTTATTCTTGTCCACAGGTGACCAAAACAGGTAAATAACATTCAAATGTACATCCAGTCAATACAAAGGGAGTAGGATAAAAAGAACCCTGGTAGATGAAAAGTTATTAAGAATGAAAATAATAAAATGTTGTAGACTTAAGTAGAGAAGGTAGATCCATATCATGCTATTCAAACACCCATATAAGTAGCCACATAAGTGGAGGTAAATAAGGAGTAGATGAAGACCATATTTGGATATAGAAATTGAAGTCTAGAGTTCTTGCGTGTTTGTATCAATTCTCATAACAAAAAAATCTTCAACCTAATCTGCACAATCAAAAAGAGGTTCAGTATAGGATTTTGATGATATCTAGCTAGGCTGTATAATATTAGGAAAAATTGACGTAGTAACCCTAAAACATTTCTTAAAATTTAAGGCCAAACATGTTAGCACAAGGAGATTCAATCTCATTATGCATAAGCACAAGAGGACCAATACAAGAATGGATAATATCTATAGGAGGATTTCCTGGGCCATGGGGTTGTAATTTTCAATATCAGGAGGAAGCTGGCAACTTCCCTTAGAACCTCTGTTATTATATAAAGTAGATAATTTTACAAAGGTAGAGTTAAAATTGGTGATACATGCTTGCCCTTATGCCTTGGGCTGCAGGCCAAAAGGTCTAGATGGGCCTTAATTTTGAATGAAAGCAAATCCATTGTGGCTGCTGGTGTGTGAATGAAGGGCAAAATATGAAGTTGCTGTCTCATTGACATGTTACCATTTGTTTGTGGATGGGCTACACCCTATGGATGTATAGTGCCCCAACTTCTACTATAGGTTGAAAGGGGGAGGTGAGTGGCTTGGGTCCTCCTACAATGCCCCAAGTCTGAAAGCGATAGCCTCTCAAATTAAAAGGCCTGAACAGTGACATTATCTCACTGATTTGTCACCATTTGCAATTATCTCACTGCTTTGTCATCATTTTTACATGGACCAGTCACATCCAAGTGATGCATGGTGTCCTTAACGTTCAGGCTAAGGTTGGATGGAGTGAATAATTAACTTGATAACCATGGAGGTCTGCTGCTAGGTTGGATGGAGTGAGTAATTAGCTTGATAGCCATGGAGGTCTGCTGCTAGGTTGGATGGAGTGAGTAATTAGCTTGATAGCCATGGAGGTCCCCTACAATGCCTTATGAAAGTGTCAGCCTCTTGAGTAGAAAAGGTCCAAGCATTTTTGATGAGGATAATAGAAATTTTTTATTTTTTATTTTTTTAAAGCGAAAAACCCCTTACGGGGCCGCCTTGGTCTGAGAGACCAAGTGACCCGGGAGTCGCACCCGACCCTGCCCGCACCAACATTATCAATTGGATTTTGGATACCCAATTCAGCTTTTTGGTAGGGTGGAGATTTGAACCTGGGACCTCCCTTTGGAGGATTGCCCTCTCTTCTCCAATTCACCTACAACACCTGGGTAAGGATAATAGAAATTGATGGATAGGAAACCCTTCTTAAATCTTTGTATAAGCAAGAATACATCCCTTAAATCTCGTAGCAGACAATAAATTCAATGATAAAGTGCTTATTCTCCACCTCTTGGAAATCATAGAGATGTCCAGATCCTATTCCTACGAAGAATATGGTGGTTTGAATCCATGTTTGATTGGTGGAAGCCACATCCAAGCTACGCTTAGGGCTTCCAACATTCATGTTACGATTGGAAGGAGTAAGTAATTATTTGATAGCCATGGAGGACCACTACAATGCCTTATGAAAAGTGTTAGCCTCTTGATAGAAAGGGGCCAAGCATTGTTGGTGATGTTAAGAGAAATTCATGGATAGGGAACTCCTCCTTAATCTTTGTATGAGCAAGAATACCTCCTTTAGATCTCATAAATCTCATAATAGATGAGACATCTGATGATATGATAAAGTGCTTATTCTTCATCTCCTAGAAAGAATAGAGATGGCAGGTCCTATTCCTATTAGGTATATGGTGGTTTGAGTACATGCATAATTGGTGGGAGAAAAGTAATACCCTCAATTGACAAAGAGGATACCTATAAGAGAAATGATGTTGTGACCTCCAATAACTCACTTTATAAGAGCATCCTTGGTGGTGTTGAGAATCATTATTGTAGTTTTATTGAGGTTGATATCAAGTTGGCAAAGGTTGTAGAATAGAGCAAGGGCATCTAACTTTCTTTGAAAACTGTCAAGAGAATGAAAGGAGGACCGCATTAACAAGAAGTAGAATGGTGCTCAAAAAAGGATGTAATATGCAACCATTATCCACATGTGTATGCTGTTAAGGAAACTCTTTAAGCTCATTAGTTTAAATAGCAAAGTTAATCAGTAAGGGAGGTCATCCTTCTTTGGCCCATTCTTTGACAATTAGAGTTCATGGGAAGTCTAATATCAGTCAGTAATGGTCTCATAGAGCCTCATGATTGTAGTAATGGAGGTCTCTGGAAACATCAACAGTATGTGTTAGACTTTGAAAAAGCAGATATCTTGAAATGGAGTCGAGGCCTTCCTAAAGTCTATCAAGTAAAAAGTGACTTGAGAAGATTGTTTACAAGCATCCTTAATAATAGCTCAAAGAATAAAGATGTGATCAACATTTTGGTTTGAGCTAGCCCTTTGCGAGCAACTTGAATAAATAGCTCTGCCAAACGGAAAGCAAATGAACCACACCATATTTGAAAAACTTAGTCTAACTTTCCTCATTATATTTGTTTACTTTTATATAACTTTTGAACAGATTGTCTAATGTTCCTTGGAAAAATTGAAGTATAGGAAGGAGTAGAGGAGACTTATATGGTTGGCTGGTATGGAACATCATAAGGAGAAGTTGCATGGGTGACTTAAACTTGGGGTGAATCTCCAATGGGGGGAGTTTTCCTCAGGAGGAGAGTATGCTAAAAGGTCTTAAGAGAGTAATGGAAGGCACCAATGAACTCATTTTGACTAGGTACAAGAAGCTCATATTTCTTCTGTGGAAGGAGGCAACAATAACAGAGCCTTTGATGTGGTGATCTAAATTATCCATTTTATGTGCAGTTCATATGGCAGGAGCCATAGGGCTAAGATGAAATAGAATGATGGGCTAAGATGAATCAGAATGATGAATTGCATGGTGCAGGGAGTCAACTTTACCACCCAAATGATAGGATGATTCATACTTGGCCACAACTATAGAAATTAAATATAATCATCAACATACATAGTATCAAAGTGGTCTGAGGCTTGGTGAGTAATGGAGGATCCTAAGGGCAGGGTGGAGACTTTTATTTATTTATTGTTTTGAGGCATTGGCTAGAGTGAAGACAGAGTTTGAAAATAATACATTGAAAAGGTGAATGCATTAGTGGCAAGATACTACAGTATTTGAAAAACTTTTGTTGACAGATTTTTGGGAAAACAGTCTTTGTTTGAGGTTGATCACATAGGTGCACTGAATTGCTTCAAGTGTAATAAGTAAAATTGTACAATGAAGAGCAGATTAGAAGTTCCATATGTGAGCATATTATTTTGTAATGCAAAGTTTTAAACATTATATCTTGAGGAAATTTTATAGTTCTAAAAAATCAAAGAGGGTGATCTGAATTGTTGATTTTCTTCACACTGTACACAATTGCTTCCAGAATTTTTTTGGTTGGTAGGTTCACAGACTGTGGAAACTTGGAAGTCTTTAAAAATCATAGTTTCAACATACAGGTGGTCTCACCTTTTATACAATGAGCACACATTGGTTAATGTGTTAATGCCCTAGGCTTGTCTCTTGGTCATAAGTTCAAAACTAGTGAAATACACTAGTTTGTAAGGGCAACCTATGCCTACATAAAGAAGATATCAGGAATTTATAAAAGGGCCAAAAAATAGTGATTTTGGACTTTCTTTAAATTGACATATATTTCTCATAAGACAACTGTTCTCAATGATTTTAAATTTATTTTGTAATGTAAAATTTGGAATTTTATTCTATTTTTGGAACTTTGACCTTTGGAGGAGACATAAAATTAGAACATGAAAGTTAATGCAGGAAGTTCAACTTGAAGATTTACATAACAATATGGGTTGTTGATGTTACTATGGTGGTGAGGGAACAAAACATACAAATTTCTAGTATTAATAACGAATTTTGGTGATCAAGTATTTGAATGGTAGAACACTATTAAAAACAGGTTCTATATGACATAGGAGGAGTCTGCAAAATATTTGATAAGCAGATGATCAAAGAATACTTAAAAGAACTGAGAAACAAGATGAAAAAGAAAGGTGAAGTTGTTTAAAATCTATGATGGAATTTCGTTCCACATTAATACCTCCTCTCATGAAGACGACAAAAAAAAATCTCTTTTGACTAAAGTTAAATTATCTAAAAGAGGGAAGGAAAAATGTCAACATGAAGAAGAGGTATTAAAGTGGAACGAAATTCCAACATAGGAATATGCCACTGGAAATAAACAGCTTGTATGGGAACAGCATCACATGAACCGGTTAGAAAGCAAGAGGGCCAACTACCCCCCGAGAATGTGTGAATGAAGAAGTAAGGATTGAAGATGGAGGTAAACAAATAATTATGCAACGAGATAGTATGTAAGGTTAAATTGGTGGAAAAAATGTTAGTAATTTTAAGTTTGTAACCAAGCCTAGACTTATTTGAAGGCATAGGCATCAGCAAAAATTGACTCCAATTGAGTTTGATTATGGATTGGGTTCATGAAGTAGAAAGACAACTTTAATGCATGATTAAGAGATTTGTCACTTCATAGTTCATGAAACTAAAAGTGTTATTGACACTCTAGAATGAAGATTGCTGTGAAGGACATGTTTACAATGAGGAGTTGGCTATAAGAATGTCACACTAAAGTAGTTGCAATTAATTATAAATGCCTTTTATGGGTATTCACTCTAATCATTTCCTATATTTTGTTATGCTATATACTTTTATATTTATTTATCGTTTCTTGTGTTATCCTGTCTAATTTATACCAAGATTGGGAGCTTTTGTTCATTGCAGAATTTGTATGCTGTTGTACTATGTATATGCAAATTGAAGTGTAATGGGAATGCATTAGTGACCTGGAGAACCTTCATTTCATGAAAAAGAAAGGCACTTGAAACAAAACTATTCTCTTTTTTTTAATTTCAATGCAATGAAAACACTTCGTTTTGAAGGTTTGTGACCAATATGGAGAACTTACATTGCAGAGAGAAGAGAGGTGCTACTAGAATAATTCTCTTCTCTTTGATTTCTTTCAACGATAAATGTAGAGAAAGCAGTCATTGATTCAAATTGATGAGCATTATAGAGAACTTCAACATGAAAGAGAAGGGAAGTGGTTACCAAGAATTATTCTCTGTAGAATTGATTAATGGTATTTCCAGGTGTATGGCATTTAACTTTCCGAGAAGTGAAAATTATAAACATATGCGACTATGGGGTCTATTGCCATAAATGTTTTTTAAGCCTATGATTCTCAACATGTTCTCTTCCGTTCTTTCTTTATCTTAGACGTTGACTTTTATTTATTTTATTTCTGATGTTCCATAAAGTGTATTTCTTTGTCCTAGATTATATTTCACTCTTTACTGTGTTTTTGTCAACTTTATGCGGGTCTTTTTATCTACTAATGTTTCTTATATGCGGCAATTTTCTATTTGTTTTGGTCCAAAATAGGCAGAAATTCATTATATCATTAGTTCCATTCAATGAATATGACTGTTTGGTCATATGTTGCTTGTGATAGGGTGATTTTATATTTCACTCTTTACTGTGTTTTTGTCAACTTTATGTGGGTCTTTTTATCTACTAATGTTTCTTATATGCGGCAAGTTTCTATTTGTTTGAGTCAAAAATAGGCAGAAATTCAGTATATCATTAGTTCCATTCAATGAATATGACTGTTTGGTCATATGTTGCTTGTGATAGGGTGATTGTTCAGGTTAGACTTATTTGGTTGAATGGTATAGTTTTGTAGGTTATCAGATTAATGATTTACTGCAATTTTAACAGGTTTCTCAGAACCAGAAGATGCTGAGGCTGAAAGGCGAAGATTGCAGACGAAGCTTGAGGTCTGAATTTATTCTTTTTTTCCATTACTGAATGGTTAATGGTTGTTTTCTACAATTAAATGTCTTTATCATCTGTGCATCATTTTTTTTCTTTTTCTTGATTAATACTTAATTGAATTCTTGGACATTTCTTAATTGTTTAATCTATAGTTACAATGTTTGGAAAGTTCACTTCGAATGGTGGGTTAAAAGATTCTGGAGGTTTTCATAAAAGCTTTGGTTCAGAATAATACTGATAATTCAAATTTAACACTAATATTTTTTCAATTTACATAAGGCTATACTTGCTAAAATTATAAGTACATTTAGATATTTACTTTTTATTTTTTATTTTCAGAAAAAATTGGTAGGTCCTATATAATATATAAAAAGTAAATAAAAATAAGCCTGGACCAAATTGGACCATGGCCAGTCCGAAAAGTTTGGCTAAACCTTGTAACTATGGTTTAAACAATCTAAATGCCTAATTGTGTAATTTTTTCATTGGTTTTTAGTTAAATTCTCTTGAATTGCTGTGTTGTGAAAAACACAAGCAGCATGTTTCCACTTTTAAGGATTAAGATATATATATATTTTAAAATTATTTGTGGGGCAACTGTCTTTGGGATTTGTAGATTCATTTCCAACACTGTTACTTACTTATTATCTGCAGAACATCAATGTTGTGCATCCCCTACGGTCAGATCTGTATTTATATTCTACTAATGCTACATTGATTAAAGACTTAATAAAATGCGTTCTCATATACAACCCAGCAACAGTGAAAATTTTCCTTCTCTTAAAATGCTGCTTCAATTCTAGTATATACATTTTTATTTTTTCAGAAAATTAGTAAGCAATAGTTAGTCAGTCGATGCTGTTTTTGTGTATTATTTAGCATGTTTTTTTTATACATTGGTTATTTTTTTCATTGAATCAAAGACGTATACTGTTCAATATGACTTTCTTCCTTATGTTGCTGTACATATGTCAGAATGTAGATTCCTGAGCTGTTCCTGTTCTTGAGAATAACTTACCTCTGATACTGAAAAGCAACTAACAAATCATTTTTAGTGTATGAGATTTGGATGGATGTTGTTTTACATTACACATCATGTAAATATGAGCAAATTTCTGGATGTACAGTTTCTTGAGGTGATGCTACAGAGGGTGAATGAAGAAGAACGCCTTCGGCTAGCGTCTGTGGTTCCCAGTCGCCCTAGATATGCATTGAACAAAACTCTTGGAAGTAATTCTAACTGGGACTATTGTCAGCACTCTCCAGACTCAGTCTCACATGTGCTGTCTGCAGATGCTCCTTCACAGGAAAGTCTTTCTCCAGTAAACTCAGCATCAACTGATGAGAATGCTATGCTAGACATGGAAAAAGATTCCAATGGATCTTCACCACCTCAAGAAGAAGTCAGTGCAAAGTCAGATTCCAATGCTATTAAGAATGAAATCTGCTTGGATAATCTTTCTATTCGAGAACTCCATGAGGCCTTCAGGAGGACATTTGGACGTGAGACCTCTGTTAAAGACAAGCAGTGGCTTAAACGGCGTATTTCAGCAGGACCAGATAGCACCCGTCATGCAGCAAGTAAAAATGTTTTATTGGAAAATAAGGCATCCATTGTCAAGAGACAAGATAGGAACTCCAACATTGAAAACAGACACATGTCAGATCAGAGTGTACGGTTATTTGGGGACATACAACCCGCTAAAACCAAAATGATAGGAGGTACTCCTTTTGAGGTGATAGGTTGTAAACAGCCTCATGGGAAGAACAGTTCAATTCACCCTCTTTTAGAAGAAGAAGAAGTAGAGAATGGTTTTGATGATGAATATGTGGGTCATGTGAAGAGAGCAGGAAAGCGATTGCGGAAACCAAAAGAAGAATATGGAGAATATGATGAAGATCTTGGTGCAGAGCAGACAGCTGGAAAGACGATGCGAAAACCAAAACCAGAGTATGCAAGCTATGATGAGGATATGGATTCGGAGAGAACTGAAGACAAGCGAGTTCGGAAGCCAAAAATAGAGTATGGAGAGAGTGATGAAGTTCATGGAGCAGAGAAGACAGCAGGGAAGAGAGTGCGGAAGCCTACCAGACGATACATTGAAGAACTTTCCGAAGTAGAGCCTAGAGCATACAATGCAAGGATAGTTCCTTCCGTGAGAGATTCTGGTCATGGCCATTCACCACTAAAGTCACGTGTCACGCCTCCTTATTGGAATGGAGTTGAGGGAATGGCTTTGGTTACCAGGCAAGATTCTCTTGGAGGATCTGGTATTCAAGTTCCATTTGTTTCTAGAGTGCGGAGAGGACGCCCAAGGAAAAATTGTACTTCACTTCTGGTATGATTGGTCTGTGCTTTTTTTTTCTTTAAATTTTTTATTTTTAAAATTTCCCCCAGTGATGGATATGGAGATGTTATATAACTGGATCTGTCATATCTGTGTATCAAATTCTAGTGTGTTCATAAGACTTTTGTGGGTGAAGTGAGACTTAATAGATTTAAATGAACTAAAAAATTGCAATTTACATTTAAGGGCTTCTTTACATTTTGCAGTAACATGGAAATTAATGCAAGAATATGGTCTTATCATTAGGAGGCTCATTTTATTTTATTAAGATACATTTGAACTTTGGATCTTTTAGCTTCATCTGCTCACATGGTTGATGCTTATTTTCCTTTAAGATGTCGGGCCTCATGCTTCCAGGGGTGTTGGTTTTTCCTATTTGCTGTTGTCATTGCATTTGTTAGAACTGTAGAATAGCATTTATGTGGAATCCTGTCTGATTATATCTGGCACTTAATGTCACATATTTGCCAAAGTTCCAGCGAAATTTATATTTTAGCTTTTCAATTCCTCAACATCGTCAAAAATCTGGTAAAGTCTTCCAATGCGTTTTGAAATAAGAATATTTTATAGTGTGTCAAGACCAAAAACACTGGAGACGGATCTTAGGTTTCAACTGCGCTGGATCTAGTGTCTTTCAGATGATGGAACATAATACAATTATTGAGCTTCTATAATAATAAAATAATTATAACATCAAATTTAATCTTGGTCCATTGAAGTAAAAATCTGTGTCTAGCTCGAATCATAATGGTGGAAAACATTTTGAGTAAAACAATTGTATTTTTTTTAAAATATATTTTGGGGCAGGGTTTACCGTCCTGCAAAATTGAGGGAAATCTGTCCATGCATCTCTGATACACTTCCATTTCCTCTGCAATGAAGCAAATACCAGACCAGAGAAATATGTCAATGACAACATGCTGCAGACATGTGAGATATATAGAGGATACTAATGTTTACAAATTCGAAATACTGAAGGATATGTTTTGGTAGCATTATGCCAAACAGTTGTCCATAAATATACCTTAGAAGGTTATTAAATAAGAGAACACTATACAAGTCACTGTCTCTGGGAACAAGAGTAATATAATATGAGATTTATCTAAATAACCCTAGCAATTAAGGTTAGGCTAAATGCATAACCCATAAATTATCCATTTAGCCCACAGTAAATGTTCAATCCATCCATATGTGACCTCCATAAGTGATGGTCTTCAATGGAACTGTGCTCCATAGCTGCAACTCCTTTGTCTGCATGTAACATGGATGCTGATTACCTTATACCTGCTCCTTTGTTTGAGAAGCTGAGAAAAGAGAGTAGGGGAATATATCATCAGTTACACAACCTTGTTCCTTCTCTAAGATAGCAAGGAAGATAATGTATATTGACTGATAATACTGTGTTTTGTAGTCACATAGGCTAATTGACCTTGTGGACGTTAAAAGCATTCTATTATATTCTTTTGATTTTGAACATACAGAATAATTTATTATTGCTTCATGCCATGATTTCATGATCATTGTCATCTTGTTGGGATAGATGCTAATATACCCCAACTTTCCAAAACTTTATTTAGGCTCAATTTCTTGTTTTATCTCATTTTGACCTTTCAACCTTGTCTTCCGTATTCTTTTTGCTCTTGAGTAGGTTAACGGTTTGAACTTCCTTCACAAGTTTTCAACAGACTCCTTAGGTTCTGTAGTGGATGGAAGGTTTTGATCTATCCCTCATTGTGTCTGATATGCAGATACGTGTATCCCATTTTTATTAACTCTGCTTTCCAAACAACTGTCCTCTTCTTGATTGGTTTCACTCTGTGTAATCCCCACCATGGTTTCTTCATCTTGTACGAGGTCTTTATGGATTTATTTTGGACATTGATCTCTATTATTTTCAAAGGAGTTTAGTAAAGGGGGCATCCAACAATATCTATACCATTTACAGGTATTGTGATATTATAAGTTAAATGTGAAACACATTTGTCCATAGTGTTCTTCAAACTTTGATATGCGGTCCCTTTCACCTTCTTTGACATTATTTCTGATCTGTGAAACATCTCTCTCCATAGCGGTCTTCAAACCTTTACATGCTGGCCCTTTCACCATGTACTTGTCGCTCTTTGATATTCTTTGCTTGCACTTGTAGTCCTAGCCAAGCTTGTGATAATCAAGTTGTCCGTGTTGCTAGAAATTACAGACATAGAATTCTCTTCATTTGTATGTTCCCCTGAACCTTCAATAATGGATCTACTTTGGTTGGGAACAAAATATATAACCTATTTCATCCACCTTATTTTTCTGCTTTGTAAGCTCCTGAATTTTTTGAATCTTGTTCCAGTCTCTATCACATTTGGTGCTAGGAGTGTTCTTGTTATTTTCTTTTACATGATGAAGTAACATTATATTCTCCACTATTGGAAACATCCCTATTCTTATGCACATGATGATCATTATCATCCATAGGTGTCTCCCCTTTACTTGAATAGAGATCAATAAAATGTGGAGTAGTTGGAGCCTCGAGCAATGCAGCACCCAAAATGTTCTTTTAAAATTCCACATCTTGACTGACGAGAACTTAATCCTTCTTCAAATCATAGAAGGGTTAGGCTTTTGAATTCTTTTAACTATCCCATAATATTCATTGGATCACTCTTCGCATTCCTCTAATTCCTTTTCTCATTGGGAACTATGACATATGCAAGGCATCCGAAGGTTGAAGTAGAAATTGTGGGTTTCTTCCCACATCACTTCCCCTAAGGTGTCACTTCTTTGTAGACCGTTGTGGAAATCCCATTAAATATTTAATTGATACTAGTAATGGCCTCCCCCAAAACTTTTCATTCTGATATTGAGCATCCCATCTTGTTCGAGGTCCTCTAATTCCTTTTCTCATTGGGAACTATGACATATGCAAGGCATCTGAAGGTTGAAGTAGACAATTGTGGGCTTCTTCCCACATCACTTCCCCTAAGGTGTCACATCTTTGTAGACCGTTGTGGAAATCCCATTAAATATTTAGTTGATACTAGTAATGGCCTCCCCAAAAACTTTTCATTCTGATATTGGAGCATCCCATCTTGTTCGAGGTCCTAATGTTTCTTTTGATAGCACCGTTTTGTTTTGGATGTATAGACAAATCTGCTTCCAATAAATGGCACTTTCCCTCAAGAATCCTTGAAAGCATTGTTGACTTACCGATTACCACTATTGGACAATTGACATTTGATCTTCTGCTCAGTTTGATTCTTGACCAATGCCTTGAATTCTTTGAATATTTAGAAGACAAGATTTCCTTTTTTTTAGGAGAAAGACCCAAGTCATTAGTTACTAATGAAGTTGAACACATACCTCTTTTCTCCAATAGAAACACTACTCATATCACGTTGGTCATTATGTACGGGCTCAAGTTGAGATTGAACCATCAATGCCTTTCCCTTCTCAATTGGTTCTTGTTGATGCTTCCTGATAACACAACCTCACAAACACCTGTATAAGGATTCACTACTTGTAAGCCATGGACCTTCTCATCCGTTTGCATCAATTGCAAAGTCCCAAAGTCGATATGTCCCAACCTTGGATGCCTGTATAATACTGTTAATATTTTCTAGTATGACACTTTATTGCAAATGTCATCAAATTTCATTTTAGATTAGATTGCACACGTCTGCATATATAAAATTGCACTGCCAGACAGAATTCTAGAAGCAAAATTAGTAATTTCTAAAGATCAATCTCTAGTATCATCCTTTTTAGTTCTTCTGCCAATGGCATTAGACTGGCTTCGAGTTGGAACGCCAAGAGAAAGATATCAAGGTCTTGAGATAGGGATTTTTGCTCAAAAATATTGACTCACTGAAATAATTGCTCCAATATGGCTAGTGAATTATTAAATCACCAAAAATGCAAATATGATGTGACTAACAAAAAAGCAACATTCAAAAATCAATTTATCTAAATATTCAATAACTGATAATATCCTCATTACAGGGGTTTGCCACACAATTATCCTTAAGGACGGGTAAACCCTAGCTGATTCAAGAGAGCACTATAATGGTTAGTACTTAATTTGATACTTATTTGACATGGGATCTAGATAAATAGCCCTAGTTAATAAGTCCCCAGTTAGGGTAAATCCAATAGCTGTTTGAGTTAGACATTTGACATATAACCATCATAGGTTTGTGTCTGCCTAATGCCGAATACTTCATAATCCTAATAGACATCATAATATCACAGTTAAAAGGTGGATATTGCCTTGTCAAAACCTTCATATACTGTTACTTTCTATTTCATCATTCCCACATACAACCGGCCTCCATAAACTTTAGACAAAGCATTCACCACTTAAAGCAATCCAAGAATTATCCATGGTAATAAGACTTCAGGCAATTTTACTTCCTCTGTAATCAGGTAACTGCATTCTTTTGCAATCTCTGCCTCAATGTAACATGTAATAGATTAATGCACAGGGTTCATTCTTTTAGGTTATCAAGCTAAATATTTACCGTTCACCTTTATTAACATGTGTAAGAAAACCTGACACATAATGGTTGAATAAGATATTATTGTGATTTTCCTAACATAATTTTGTTTTATATTAATTTTTTTCCAGCTCTATATTATTTCCTTCTTGACTTGCCTGATCAACTGCGTAAATAAGTAGATGTTGGAATTTGGGAACTACATATTAGGGTGCTTTTAATGTTTCAATTTTCCTTGTATCTAAAAATGTAATTGTACTATTAATTATTAGGTAGCTTGGTCTAAGTTTTGTAACACCTTTATCCTTTTGCTAGCTGATTCATAGTTTGACTATACGGATGTTTTTATGATGAAGTTTTAGTTAGTCCTTGAGCTGATTATTGTTAATGGATTTGGTATGTCTTCGTAACAGAAGTACAGTCCAAGTGGAGTGGCAGCTAAACTTGTAAAGAAAGCTTTATCTGTACGAACTGCACGGTACGATGGAGAAGGGGCAGATATGAAATTGAAACCTAGGATCCCATATGGATGTTTTGAGCAGACTGTAAGTGAAACTGAGTAATTAGATAGACATAAAGGATAAGTGGTCAGTCTTGTTCCTTAAAAAAACTGCGCATCTTCAGAATTGTTTAGGTTTTGTGCATGAGCATTTTGTATATGATGCATTCAATATGAGATTGGTTAGATTATTGCTGTTTTGCTTAGATATGTTTTGTAACACTAACAGATCGAAGAGAACAGTCAAAACGATGAAAATGCACTGATACCAGTTGCAACAGATGGACATTCCATTTCTGAGCCTCTTGATTATGATTTGGAAGAGGATGTCTCAGATGAGTATGTTGCAACAGTTCCAACTGCAAAAGGTGGAACTAGGAGGAAACATCATCGTGCCTGGACATTGAGTGAAGTGAATAAACTAGTAGAGGGCGTTTCTCGCTGTGGTGCTGGAAGGTGGTCTGAGATTAAGAGACTTGCATTTTCAACATATGGACATCGTACCTCAGTTGACCTCAAGGTGTCTATCGATTCCCTAAAGAGCTTTTGAACATGTGATGCTGTCTTGATTGTTTCTTTCCTTCAGTTCTTGTTTTCATATATGTTCTTTCTCAATATTATGTTGACATGTTTCAGGATAAGTGGCGAAATCTTCTAAGAGCTAGCAATGCACAACAGACAAACAAAGAGGTTATGTTTATTGCTGATTCTTATACTTTCTTCATGCTTGTTTCTTCCTTTTGGAGGAAATTCTAAGCAGAGTCATTTTTTTTAATAGATTCTATGCAGAATCTCTTATCATGGTCATAGAAGCTTTTTTTCAAACTTGATTTGATTTATAAAACAGGCATCCTGAATTTTATTTTTCTTTGTTATTTTTAATTTTCATTTTTGACATTACATATTCTGCCATTCTGAGAGGAGTTTTTGCTCAATTTGTCAATGTAAAAATGGTATTTCATAAAATTTACCTTCATTCACTCTATCTTTTCTGGTTGGTTTTTCTTGTTGAATCAAGAATTGGTATTTTCTCATTGGGACAAATGGTGATGAATGTTCTTAGTAGCTTGGCTTGTAGATTTTCTTCTTGGGATTCCTCTTGCAATGTGTTTTCCACTCCATTCTAATTGAATAAGATTCATCATTTTAGAATCTGCTGCTTGGGTTACTGTGCAGTGGATCTCTTGACATTTTTGCTTACAACTTTCTCTTTTAATTGAATTTATAATCTGCTATTTGGCTATGCGAGAGGGTTCACAGGAATGGGATCCCTTAGTGCAAGTAGTGATGCTGTTCGAGGCAGTATCTTTTTCCTATTAGATTTGAAAACCATTTTTTAAAGTTGGACATAAACATTAGTGAAAGCCAAAAGGCAGAGGACCATAATTCTTTTAATGTATGTTTGATAGTTTTATTTTGACAAAATTCTAACTAGTGCTGACAGAAATTGGGAGGCTGTTCTAGTATGGGGCATGTTCTGTTTGGATTTGTGATGGAGAGCTAAATATTGAAAGTGATGTCACTAATTTGGACCACTATCCCCATTTTTCATGCAAAAGTAAGACTTGGGTAATACTGATATAACTGAACTTTTCTCAGCTAGGCATTGATATATGTCATCTCCAATCTGTGTATTTGACATGCATTGCAGTTTGTACTGCATGCTCACTATTATGAAAAACAGTTGCATCAGAGGGTGAACCACATATTGAATTGATAATTAAAATAAAATGTATTTGAGTTTGAAGTTTGGATAGAGACAAGTCTCTCATCATGTGATTGACCAATGTGTTATGTCTCAACTTCACCTTGTTTCATGTCCAAGTGGTTGCTTTGATGAAAATGTGAACAATTTATGCCTTTTTTCTGTCTTGAGTTGGAGCTAGGAGCACTGCCTTTTTAGTGTGATAGGGGCAACCTAGGCTAACATAAACTTGTCTATCAAGCTCAGAAAATTTTGAAGGGTGGTTTCACTTAAATAGGCATATGCCACAGTTTTCTTCTGTGATATCACAGGTGAGAATTATTGGATAGTATTCTTATGGGTGTGATAATATGTGCTTGAGTTTGTTTCTGGTGGCTTACAACATTGTGCCATTAGTAAAATATTATCCACAAATGTATAATGGCAAGAACTACCTCAAAGAGTAAACATTTGCCATTTGGGAAGCTGAATTTAAAATATGCTTATCTAGTTCATTAGTGCTAGCTGAAAGCAGACTTCCCTATTTGATGCTAAATGGTATGCAGGTGTTATCTTTATGCCTTGTGATTATTCTGATCCATCTAGTTCATCAATATTAGCTGAAGGAAGACATCCTTGCTTGTCTAACTAGTCTAGAGTTATCTTTGTATTGGCAGCTTTTATATAAGCAATCACTTAATGATGAAGTGGGAGAGGACATTCTTGTTTGTTCTTTTTGTTTAGATAGCTCTGATTATTTATCTTGATCTTATGAAGCTGATCAAATTGGATCTTCTCCTCTTAAGATTTGTCCTGTCTATTGTAGAAAGAAAGGAAAAGTGTACTAAAGAGGCCCATGGGTTTTGGAGCAAGCGGTGGGGAATGTAGAGTTTTACATTGTAAGCCAAGGTTCCAATCCCATGCGCGAAACATTTTAAATCCAATGACATTAGCTCAAAGTGATTAAAAAATGAGCTTCCAGTGGGGAGACCCAGGTTCAAATCTTGTGAGGCGCACTATGTGGTTTGTTGAAATACCAGGGTAGAAAATGGTGATGATGTAATATAGATGGGGCGGTTTCAATTCCATATAATCAATTAAATTTTTTAAAGAAGTGTACTAAAAAGACTCTCCCAACTCTGCAAAACAAACTTTCCAAAGTCTGCATAATTGTTGAAGACATCTGTTTGCCTGGGCTTCCTTGATAACATTGTCCAAAAGTGATAAACTTCTGGGCAGTTGTTTCTGGTATCTATTTGTACTTTTTTCAGAAGAGTGCTTGGTTGAGAATCTTGTAAAGGGAGGCAGTGTAGGTGAAACATATATGGGAACCAGAACTAGCAAATGAAAGTTAATTTTTAAAGGATGGTGCACCAAAGGACTTTTACTTAAGATCTTAAGCATGTTACGAATGTGTCTTGTCAGCTTAAATAGGTACGTTCTCAGGATTTTTTAAATAAGTTAACAATATGCTTTTTTGGTTGTTCATCTCTTGGAGATGTGCTAGCAAATGGCGGAAATGATAAGTTTGAAGAGGGCTCTATAATTGTCATCAAACATGCATTGCATGTGCACGACTATGGGTGGCTATTGCTGGAATTGTGAATTGCATAGGGAATGGTGTCTATGGAAACTGATTAGATGCGTGAAAGAGGGATAATGCCCTTTCAGTACTCTTATCCTTAAATGGAAGCAATTAGATTTGTACTTCTAACCCTCATGTTGATGTTTTTTGTGTTATGACTTGTGTTTGGAAGGGAAGGCAAGGTGACAGGTCCATGACAGACTAATAGAAGTACTAATGTATTGACAGATTGGTGATAGCATATGAAATTTAGAGTTAATTGTGGCATGATCAACAACTTAATTCCTCAAAATCCAGACTAGTGTGCGAGGGAGAAAATTGATGTTTTAATGTTGTAGTTTAGTTGTACAACTCAATAAAGTGGAGACATTTTTGCCATAGGCATCAACATAATTCATAACATGTGAGTGGAGACAAATCCATGTTGAATTGTGTGTTTCCCTATGAAATGAAATATGATGTAGAGATGAAATATGTTATTGCCATCTTTCCCTACTTGTGTACAATAGCATTCTTTGTCTTCCATATATCTGTAAAGCAATTATATACATAAACTGGGGTGGTTACAAATAAAATTGCTTGCCCTAACTTGTTAATTTACTTGAGTAATTTATTATACCTATAGTTTGACAAGACCTGTACAGCAACATTGTCAGGTGCTTATTGATTATCAAGATGTTGGAAAAGGCTATACAAGCCTCCAACATCATGCGCACTCATAAATCATGTCAATATCCTGAGACCAACGGTCAGTGATTGTGCTCGAAATTTTACAAAGTCTGCTTATTGTTCTACAAGTAAAATGTTAAAGAAGCAAAAAACTTATCAGGTTTAAATCTAGTACAGTCTTCTTTTAGTTGAACTGTTACTAGTACAGTCAAAAATCTGAAAAATGGTTTAAATGCTTTGTCTAGGTGGTGATGGTATCGGCCAAAATGCCAGAAGAAGCTACAATAAAGATAGTGATTGCTGAAAGTGGCAAATGTCTGTGTCTGACTCCATACAAATTATCCATGTAGATTGAGATAGCAGCTTGGTTATTCAAGTTGGGCACTGCTTGGCTCAAAGGCATGGGATTGTATGGTTGAGCTTGATTTGGATGCAAGGTTCCTGGTAGAGCATTTAGCATGGGTAGTTGTTGAGTAAGAGCTTGATTAATCAAAGGTATTTGATTATAGGCCCCTAGTAGTCCAAGCGTGGCTAAAATGCCAGAAGAAGCTATAATAAAGATATTATTGCTGAAAGTTGCAAATGTCTGTGTTTGACTCCATACAAATTATCCATGTAGGTTGAGATAGCAGCTTGGTTATTCAAATTGGGCACTACTTGAATCAAAGGCATGGGATTGTATGGTTGAACTTGGATGCAAGCTTCCTGGTAGAGCATTTATGGTGTAAACTCGGCTACAAGAGACCAACAAAATGGACTCCAATCACATAACACAAATGCAATATAATGGAAGAAACCTGCAAATTGATATTCTTCTCATTCCTGAACACACACTCCTTCTCCAAAAGAATACAATCCGTCTTATAGCAACCGAAAACCAAAGAAACCCTAAATAAACCCTAAAAACATATTTTTTTCTAAAAACTGCTAAAAATAGAAATGAGTTGGATTGCGCCCAAATTTGGTGCACACATCCCTCTTACAATAAGGAACCTTACTTTAAAATATTAGGTCTCAACTTAAGGTATAACAAAAGATAATAAAATTGTAACATTAAAAAAACCCCAAAAAACCCGGGAACCTATTCTAAAAGCTAATTTTGGGACACTAGATGGAGGAGTTAGGTCCCGAAAGTATGATTTTTGGAGGGTCGGGCGCATTAGAGATGAGCCTGATGCAGAACACGCACGCGAAACCACCTGTTAAATTTCAAGGCAAACGGGCGTACGGTTCACAAGTTATGGCTCGACAAGGTGCATCATTCTCCTCTGGTGAAAAAGAACTCAGCTCCTGTGAGTTCAGCTGAATTGATATCCTGTAGCTTCTGGTTATCAATTTTCTTTAGCTCTAACTCCGAAACCCAAGTGTTATCCGACTGTGGTAATCCTTCCCATTGAACTAGATATCTGCTGTAGCTCCCATGTCTGGTGGTGATCACCTTTTTATCAAGCACCTGTGCAACTGTCTTTTTTCTTCTTAGGCATTCGTCGTGCCCAATTTACTGTCTCTTGTAATTCGCCATCCTCGGCAGTACCAGGATACTGAAATAAATCAGAAACATTAAAAATAGGTGAAATATCAAATTCACCGGGGCAACTCCACTTTATAGGCATTATCATTGATCTTCTTCAAAATCCTGCATGGCCCGATTTTCTTAAGTTTCAGTTTGTTATACGTCCCCTTAAGAAATCTTTCTTTTCTAAGATGAACGATGACCATATCACCCTCTTCAAACACTTTCACCCTTTTGTGTGCATCAACAGACTCTTTGTAGTGAGCATTACTACCCTGCAATTTTTCCCTCACTGACTCTTGCACTTTTTT
Organism: Wollemia nobilis; assembly: GCA_028583015.1. NCBI lineage: Eukaryota > Viridiplantae > Streptophyta > Pinopsida > Araucariales > Araucariaceae > Wollemia > Wollemia nobilis. The sequence goes on along the minus strand of JAQPPZ010002729.1, from coordinate 562,109 downwards.
GCATCATCACTAACTTGTTCCCCAATTGGTAACTCAACCAAATCTAATACACCTCTAGGATTTCGACCATAAACAATTTGAAAAGGGGATTTACTTGTCGACCTATTCACTGAGCTGTTATATGCAAATTCGGCTTGTGACAAGGCTAAATCCCATTGTTTTGGTTTTTCTCCAACTATGCACCATAAGAGGTTTCCCAAGCTTCTGTTCACTACCTCTGTTTGCCCATCGGTCTGTGGGTGGTAAGCACTACTGAACTGCAGATTGGTGTTCAACTTCTTCCACAACGTCCTCCAAAAGTGACTCAAGAACTTAGTATCCCGATCAGAAGTAATAGTCTTTGGAACACCATGCAACCGCACAACCTCATCAAAGAATAAGATTGCAATCCTAGTTGCATCATTAGTTTTCCGGCAAGCAATGAAGTGCGCCATTTTAGAAAATCTGTCTACCACAACAAAAACTGAATCCTTACCCCTCTGTGTCTTGGGCAACCCCAACACGAAATCCATACTCAGATCGGTCCATGGTCCTGTAGGAATCGGTAGTGGCATATACAACCCTGTATTTTGCGCATGGCCCTTAGCCATTTGACATACTTTGCATCTAGAGACAAACTTGATTATGTCTCTATTCATTTTTGGCCAATAGTACTTCTCCTCCGCAAGAGTGGTAGTTTTGGCTACTCCAAAAATGAACAGCCAAACCCCCACTATGTAATTCCCTCAAGATGTTCTCTCTCATGGAGCCATTGGGAATGCATAACCGATTACCCTTAAACAAGTAACCATTTTGTAAAAAATACTCTTCAAAAATAGTACGGGACTCACCCTCTACCGCACTTTTGCACTGTTGCACAATATTCCCAAAATCTGCATCAGATTCATACAGATATTTAATCCCCTCAAATCCTACCACTTTTCTCCTTAGTGGTCAACAACAAGACTCTCCTACTCAATGCATCTACAACCTTATTCTGTTTGCTTGACTTGTGTTTCAGGACAAATGTATACTGTTGCAAAAATGAAACCCATTTGGCATGCCTACTATTTAAATTTTTTTGAGAATTGACATACCTCAATGCTTCATGATTAGTAAACAACACAAACTCCTTTGAGAGTAAGTAGTGCCTCCAATGTTGCAATGCTTGCACAATTGCATAAAATTCCACATCATATGTAGAATAATTCTTCCTTGCGTCATTCAGCTTCTCACTGAAAAATGCTACAGGTCGGACCTCTTGACTTAATACACCAATTCCAACAAATGGGGCATCACAATCAACCTCAAACACCTTACTGAAATTTGGTTACACTAGAACAGGGGCTTCCGACACCTTCGTCTTCAAGATTCAAAAATCTCTATTGCTGCCGTAGTCCATACAAACTCTTTCCCCTTCGTGCACTCAATTATAGGGGCAGCTATACTACAGAAGTTTCTTATGAACTCTTGTAAAAGGTAGCTAGGCCATGAAAGCTCCTTACTTCTGTTATAGTTCGTGGAAGAGGCCATTCCAGAATCGCCTTCACTTTCTCGTCATCCATCCTCATGCCATCTCTTGAGATTACAAATCCCAAAAACACTAAACTATCCTGAAGAAATCAGGTTGACATACAATTTCTCCTTCCTGAGCACGTCTAAGACTAATTTCAGGTGTAACAAATGCTCTTCTTCACTTTTACTATAAATCAAAATATAATCAAAATACACAACCACAAACTTACCATTATATTCCCGTAATGCTCTGTTCATCAACCGCATAAATGTACTAGGTGCATTAGACAACCCAAATGGCATCACCATCCACTCGTACAATCCATCTTTTGTCTTAAAAGCTGTCTTCCATTCATCCCCTTCTCGAATTCTAATCTGGTAGTAGCCACTCCGCAGATCAATTTCATGAAGTATTTAGCTCCAGCCAATCCATCCATCATGTCATCCACTCTCGGCATAGGATACCGATACTTTATTGTGATCTTGTTTATGGCTCTATTGTCCACACACATCCGCCAGTCACCATCTTTCTTTGGGGTCAGCAATGCTGGAGTCGCACATGGACTCATACTCTCCCTAACTAATCCCTTCTTTATTAACTCTGTCACTTGCCTACTCAACTCTGCATTCTGTGTCGGGTTCAACCGATAAGCTGCACGATTTGGGAGCGTTGATCCTGGAATCAAATCTATGTGATGCTGGATATCCCTCTTTGGTGGTAGCCCATCTGGTAACTCCTCTGGTGTGACATCTTTATATTCACTTAGCAACTTAGCTGCTACTGTAGACATAACCACTAACTCTATTTCTAGCTTCCTAGCTGTTAAGGCATAACAGAAGCTAGCGTCCTTTATCTCTGCAAGAAACTCCTTCATCGTCAACAAGATCTCACTCGGCCCATCCTCCTTCAGAGGTACAAGAACTACCTTTACACCATCCTTCCAGAATGTGTAAGTATTCTTTCTCCCATTATGGTTAGTATCCATGTCGTACTGCCAAGGTCTTCCCAACAGAATGTGACATGCATCCATCGGGATCACATCACACCGCACTTCATCCTTGTAAGTGCTCCCAATTGACAATTTAATTAAACACCTCTGATCTACTGTTACCTCATTCCCCTTCTTAACCCATGAGATGCAATATGGATAAGGATGTTTTTCACATTTTAGGTGCATTTTATCAACCATGACATTTGACACCATATTCTCACAGCTACCACCATCAATGACAATGTTACATACCTTCCCTCCTGATGTACACCTTGTTCGAAAGATGTTCGCTCGCAGCCAAGAATCATCACCATCTATGGTTTGCCCCTTTGCTTTGCTCCGCACCTTATCTTTCTTAGGAGCAATCAGCGTCCTCCTTATCATAAGTGCTTCCCCCATGTCAGCAACAACTTCAACCTCATCCTGCTCTTCCATCTCAACCAAATTGACCCTTCCTTGTCCTCCTTGACCCCTTTCTTGGACATCACGTTGGGGACACTCAAATGCTCTGTGCCCCTCCTCACCACATCCATAACAAGTATACGCCTTCTTGGATCATTCCCATTTCGTCCACCACCGTAACCTCTACCTCGTTGGTATCCTCTTCCTCTCAGATTCTGCCCATCTTCTTCTTGTTTAGCAGGTATTGAGGATTCTCCCTTGAGAAAATTAGATCCACTTCGACCCCGACCTGAAGAGGGTGTGAATCCCTTCTTACCTCTTCTATTAACCCTTTTCAATTTCTCCTCTGCCTTGAGGGCCATTTGATACGCATCCTCCACTGTAAGAGTGCGATGCATGCTCATCTCATCTTGGACAGCAAAAATTAGGCCATTTACATACCTGACAGCCTTTTGGTCCTCCGTCTCATTGTGCTCCACTCGAATGGATAGCTTGTAGAATTCATTAGTATAGTCCTCAATGCTTTGATCCTTTTGTCGGAGATTCTGAAATCTACGAAATAGGGTTTGGGAGTAGTCTATAGGTATAAATTTTTCCTGTAACTTCTTCATCTTTGTCCAATCCCTGATCTTTTCCTTTCCATTCCTCTGTCGTGTAGTCTGTAAATGATCCCACCAAATCAATGCATGTCCCTTCAACTTTGTGCATGCGAGCTTAACCTTCTTCTTCTTAGCAAGGTTACTCCATTCAAAAATTTTTCTAGGCTATTGATCCAATCGATAAACTCCTCTGGTTTCAACCCATCGGCATACTCGGGAACCTCGATCTTGATCCCATCTCGATTCCCCTTAAGCCCCTCTAGAGTTCGTATCAGCCGATTTTCAAAACCGTGCCCTTCTTCCTTTGGGCCCTCTGGTTCTGCTTCTGCGTGGACCTTAGATCCACGTTCCTCAGGTATGTTTTCATCATCAGATCCTTGAACTGCACGCGCCCTGGGATGTCTCTCTCCCATGCGATCAATCACACCAGTCAGTCGTGCTATTTCTGCATTCAGATCCTCGATCTGCCTATTCATCTGGGCATATATTCTAGGTGGCATCTTCCCTTCATTAGCGAGATCACACCCGCTCTGATACAAAATGGTGTAAACTCAGCTACAAGAGACCAACAAAATGGACTCCAATCACATAACACAAATGCAATATAATGGAAGAAACCTGCAAATTGATATTCTTCTCATTCTTGAATTCACACCCTTTCTCCAAAAGAATACAATCCGTCTTATAGCAACCGAAAACCAAAGAAACCCTAAAAACATCTTTTTTTCTAAAAACTGCTAAAAATAGAAATGAGTCGGATTGCGCCCAAATTTGGTGCACACATCCCTCTTACAATAACGAACCTTACTTTAAAATATTAGGTCTCAACTTAAGGTATAACAAAAGATAATAAAATTCTAACATTCAAAAAACCCCAAAAAACCCGGGAACCTATTTTAAAAGCTAATTTTGGGACACTAGATGGAGGAGTTAGGTCCCGAAAGTATGATTTTTGGAGGGTCAGGCGCATCAGAGATGGGCCTGATGCAGAACACGCACGCGAAACCACCTGTTAAATTTCAAGGCAAACGCGTGTACGGTTCACAAGTTATGGCTCCGGCAAGGTGCATCAATTTAGCATGGGTAGTTGTTGAGTAAGAGCTTGATTAATCAAAGGTATTTGATTATAGGCCGCTGGTAGTCCAAGCGGATGTAACTACTCTACTCCAAAACCTTGTGGTGTTAATTGCTCCTCAACAGTCAAAGCTTCACTATAAGCCATAGGTAATGTAGTAATCTGAGCTGCTCTTCTCACAAACATAGAGGTTAAGGGATCCAAAGCTCTGAAATACATTTGAATAGCAGCTTCAGGTGGAAGGGTGTAAGGTGCTATCAACCTGGTATACAACCTGTGAAACCTAGTATTGAACAACCTTAATGGCTCATTAGGTTCTCTTCTAGCTGAAGCGAATTGATGGTAGATTACTGCTAGATCAATAGGCAACCTGGATTGTCTGATGAAAGCATCTTCTAATTCAGCCCATCAAGTGATTGAACCAGAAGGTAGGCTAATGTACCAATCATAGGCCAGTTCATCTAAGGTGTGAGGGAACATCCTACAAGCTACATCTTCATTTTGGATTTGCAACTGAATCAAAGCATCTTTGTATGCTTGTATATGCTCCTCAGCTAGTCTAGTCCCATCATGCTTGTACTTAGGAAGGTATCTCTCAGCATTCTTAGGCATATCATGTGCAGGCCTTGGAATATTCAAAGGGCTACTTCCTACTAACCATGGAGCTAGACCAACCATTGGTGGATTTTGAGGAGAATTGACCAAAGGTATAATGACTTGAAGAGAACTTAGGGAAGCTGGAGGTGTATTTGGTGTTTCCTTAGGAGTTTTAGATCTTCTTGTTGGAGAAAGACTAAGGAAATCAATGCTACTACAACCAGCTGACTTAGATCTTGTGATAATAACTCTTTTCGCTCCAGTGTAGACAATCAAGTTAAATTTACCAGACAAGAAAATAACTAAAGACTTACACAGTTCAGGCCCTCCTTCTAGCGCCAATTCTGTTGAGCGAGCAAATGACATAGTCGCCAAAGGCTACTCAACATGTGGAACATAATAGTTTCGTTCCCTCTTGAAAAGGAAGTTTGATTCCCCCAAGGTTCAGGTAAGCCAGGTCTTGGCTGACTGGGATGAACTCAGAGGTTGTTGTATGCTATTCCACCAAGGGGTCAATGTTTTTGATTCTCTAGTTAATTCTCTAGCTTTCCTATCAATAACTGCAGCTCAAAATTGATTGCCTAGGGGATTACTCTGTTATAAAGTGATAACTGCAATTAAATCTAAACAAAGTTGGATCAAAATTGATTTTCAAAATGAAAGCTTTTTAGATTCATTCCAACCATAGCAACCGGCATTGAAGTGACATGGAAGTAAGCATAGAAAACTGAAGTGACATGGAAGTAAGCATAGGTGCAGTTTAAACTCCAATGCTTGGAAAATAAAATAAACTGCAATTAAATCTAAACAAAGTTGGATTAAAATTGATTTTCAAAATGAAAGCTTTTTAGATTCATTCCAACCATAGCAACCAGCATTGAAGTGACATGGAAGTAAGCATAGAAAACTGCAGTTTAAACTCCAATGCTTGGAAAATAAAATAAACTGCAATTAAATCTAAACAAAGTTGGATTAAAATTGATTTTCAAAATGAAAGCTTTTTAGATTCATTCCAACCATAGCAACCAACATTGAAGTGACATGGAAGTAAGCATAGAAAACTGCAGTTTAAACTCCAATGCTTGGAAAATAAAATAAATTATTCCTAATCTACCCGATGTTCCAAAAAAGAGCAAAAGTTTAGGGTTAGAGAAATAAAATAAAATAAAAATCAAATAAAGCATGTACTGCCCTGAAATTCTAATCTTGATCCTTTAGAGTAGCAAATCTGTGTAAAAAAAACCAATCTATATTCAACCAGCATTCACACAGCCTGAGATATAGACAGTGCAATCTTCTAGGGAGCTAAGACTATGAAGCAACTGAATACAACCACCATCAACATGCACAGATTGGACACAACAAACTCCAAAGCCTTGAATTGCATAAGATAATCTTGAAGCACTTTCACAAATTCACCATTCAGGTGGATTACAAACATAGAACTCAACTCAGTACAATGCTTGGTTCAGAAACCAACAAACTACAAAGAGCCTAGAAAAAAATCCTAAAACATGCTAAGTGCTGGATTTTTGACCCCCTAGAGCAATCCCAAGAGCTCTTATTTATACAACTATGGCCATATCTTGCCATTACATTTGCAGTTACAATCAATTACTCTCACATTATGCTTCACAACAAAGCCATTTAAATCAGGTATGGTGAAGTAATTTCTGCAGTTATAAAGCATTAAATTGCCTCCACCAAGTTCCTCTTTTAATGCATATAATTCTCCATAAATCCACTTTTGCAATTATGGTAGCACATTCAGGATCATGCTCCCACAAATATCTTCTTTATAACATGCAGGATCAATTTTATGGCAACATGCGACAATTAATTCCATTAGAACTCCACTATCCTGCAAAATAACTTATTAGAGCAATAAATAATTCATTCATTAACCTTAGTCATGGTTGTTGGCATAAAATAATTCATTAAAGCATTTTAAAAAAATCACACGTGGTCTCTAAAATGAAACATTGCAGTTCGTCAAATTAATATGCCCAGAAAAACTGAGCTCTCATTGGTCAATAAACTGCAAAATATTTTGCTCATTCCTAAAGTTTTATGCCCAGAAGAAAAAAAGAAATTTTGCCAGAAGAAGCTACAATAAAGATATTGATTGCTGAAAGTCGCAAATGTATGTGTCTTACTCCATACAAAGACAATTCCTAAGGTGTATTATCGCTGGTCTTTACCATGACTTTGTACGTGCCAATGTTAGACCAGAAATCCTCATGCAAGAAGAGTTTCTCTTGAGTGTACAAAGCTACCGTAAAATCTCTAGATACTTCTGAATCTCCTTAAAAGTTCTCTCAACAATTTTTCTGTAATAGCCTTTTGAAGATGGCATGGAGAATGTTGGGTGGAGCCAGTAAAGAAAAAATTCTTGATTTATGATTAATTCTTCTCGAGAAACTCGCTTGATATCATTGTAAAATTTCAAGCCACTAGTGACTAATAATTTGGGGTATCTAAGTTGGCAAGCTTGATCTCATATTTCTTACCATCAAGAATCTTAAGAATTTTAGAAAAAAGAAGTCTGGAATTCTTTTTTTCTTATAAGGGACAAAAAACTCACTAGCAAAGTTGAAACCTTATCTGTCTAAACTCAAGTTACATATCTCATATCTCTTATAAATATTTTTCTAATTAAATTGTTATTATGAGAAGGTAAATTGGTTAGGGTTGAATCAGACAATGGATGGACCAAATCAATGAAGGAGAATTTTCTAGAAAAAGATTTTAAACAAGGAGGCAGGTAGATTCCTACATAAGTTGAGGTTGAAACCAACAATGAGGTTTAGATAGTTTTAGCTATTGATGTCTTTGACTTCTTCATGAAGAAGAGTCTGAATGTTTGCTTGGTGACAGTAGAGGTAAGTGGCCTCATTTGTTAATCAAAATCCTCTCTCCTCTGTACCAGATGAACATCTTCCTGCATTTCAGCTTCTTTCCAAGAGCCTCTAACAGGCAAAGCTTGGCCAGTTGCTTATTTGGCAGTTTCACAGATTACACTTCTTCCGTATATTCGAAGCACGAAAGAGAAAACATGCCATATGATCTGATGGATTCGAGATTGAGTGAATTGGTTGATGTTTAAGTTCTTTTGGAACTTTCTGGAATAACTGCCTTAATTGGTAGTTCATGATACTGATTACTATCCTACTGATTTCCTTTCAGTGTGACTTCAAGAAGCTTCCAACACAATTTATGTCTTTTAATACTGTAGGTCCTTTTGGAAGAGGTATGTCCAAGCATTTCTTTGTCCAACCTGTTTGACCTGATAATGGTGACTTGTTAAACTAGTTATTTCTTAAGGTTGGTTTTTTGTAGGTTGGAGGTATTAAGGCAAGCTGATATCACATTTTTCTTGCAATTTCATTATGCTAACATTTAAAATTGCTTAATTTTTTATTGAAGTCAATATTTCACTGCCACATAAATTTTTCTTTTGATAATCAAAGATGTCTTTTTTAATTTTTGCTGGTCTTTAGGATTTTTTGCTTATGGAGAAAAATATTAGCATGTCTACTTTATGGAAGCTGATTCATAAACATGGTTGAATGTAATGGAAGTCATCATACTTGAACATTTCAAATTTCTGTATTGAAAATATGAGTTTTTCTGTTTGAGACCTATATGCTTGGCCCAGCTACAGTATTGTGTGATAATAGAAGATTCCTGGATCTTAATGAAGAAGGAATGCAGAATGCAGTCTTTTAGATTTGGCATTCTTGGTGGCCTTTTTTATTCCATAATTGTATGTACCCAACAGAATGTTCAAATTTTTACCCCTGCTGTCTATGGTTAACTGATAGCATCTAATACATTTTTATAGATTGTAAGCTTTTGACTTGTGAGAGTGGTTCAATTTTCTTTCATTGTATGTGTACTTGTCACATCTATGCACATATCTTTTGTTAAGCCTCTATGTTGGTTGGAGCTTGTATTGTGGCATACTGGGATGATAACATAGTCTTTTTGTGACTGTTAAGTTGTTTTTGGGTCTTATTGTTCGGCAGTCTGGTAAAATGATTACATGAGACCCACAATACAGTTGCAATTCCACACACAACAGTGTACCTCCAATGATCTTTACATTCAAATGCAGAAAAACACACAAAAGTATTGCTGCATGACAAAAGAAACTGTTTACAGTTTGAGTCTCTTTCCGTAATGGACTTATGTGATAATTCTCTGATACTTCATCCGTACTAATAAAAATCTGAGTGTGTGACCACATTGCTAGATTCACATCATCCAAGGTGTCAAGACAATACTTAGTTGTCTGGGGGACAGTTTGTTTGCACTTTTGATACTACAAAAATGTGTATCAATAAATTAATATGGAATAGAGAAGACTCACGTTTCTTTATAAGAATGCTTCTCTATCTTGTCCAAGGAGATGCAATGCTGAGATGAAAATTTTAATCCATGATTATAAACTGGTTAATGTACAAGCAGTGATTGCAATGTAGGCTATATGACAAATGTCTCACAAACTTTTGGAGATGTAGTTTCAAAAAAATGTGAGGATGCATATCACTAATTTTTTGAGAGACCCCTCAAATTTCAATTGATTATGTATGGGATGCAGGCCAAAAAATACATAATAAAAATAGACTTTCTAATTAGAACTGAGGAATGGTCATAGTTTCATTTTAAATTAGAAAATGATTATAAATCATAAAATAATAAAATTGCAAAGTCTCACTCATTGCTTATGATTCAGAAAATTATTTGTAAGTTTAAATTTTATTAATTTTTTGTACACATGGACAAAACTAATTTCATTTTTATAACAGCAAACAATCTGAAGACTAAAAGTATTAAATTTATATCATAAAACTAGATAAAAATATATGCTGCTTGTAAATATAGGAGGGGAATTAGATTTCAGCATTCTAAAGCAGGATTGATACAATATGACTGAAATTTCAACTAGGTAAAGGCCAATAATAACAATAATAATTTTGTTTTGTAAGATATGTTTTTTAAATCACTGTAATTAGTGATGCTATTTGTAGCCTTTGAGGGCTGATTTCCCTGGGACATTTAGTACATGTTCCCTACATATTGGAGATGTCTGAGATGCATCTCCATGACAAAAAAAAACAAAGGTCAAAAGGACATGCCCCCTGTTAAGTTGTCATTAGGCAGATCCTTGTCCACCTAAGCATCCTATAGCATGCCATTGTAAAATTTCAATAGAAATGCAGAAATTGTAACAAAGGACTTCAGAATTTGACTACCAAAGGACAAGATTTTGTTTTAAGTAGAATCCATATCCAGTTTATCCATACAAAAGATGAGATAAAAATTCTTCTAGCAGATTAATTCTTGTTCAAGATGTGTCTGTTATCATATGTGTTCTTGAATGGATATGCCATAAAGATTTTACTGTGGACTATCTGATAGATGTTCAATTTCTTGTCTTTTAATACAGCCAAACCAATTGGTGAAGGGATTTTGACATTGGTAATGTGATCCGTGGATATTTGGTGCAAGATCATCAACATACAATATCACAATGTCACCAACATTGTGTTTGACATATAGATACACATAAAAAAAATGCTTCTTGTGAATTTGTCATCTTGAAGACGTTGGTCTGTCGAAATGTACCAGCTCATGTAGCTTGCTTGAGCCCATAAAGGATCTCCTTGGACATGCAAACGAGATGCTCATTGCATGAAACTTGGAAACCTTGTAGCTGAACTGGTGCGCTTCTTCTATCTGTATTCCGTGTTCAAGAAGGCAATCTTCATATCCATTGGAAATACTTTCCTCCCAAACAGGGATACAATGGAGAGAATCAGTACTGGCCACGTTAACTACTGGCCATGTTAAGAGTCTAGTACTTCGCAAGATTACATCAGTTTTGCATTTTATTTTTACATGTGCATCCAATGGGCTGGTTAACTTGGTCTACACCCAAGTCTTATTTTTTAAAAAGGGCATCAGACTCTGCCTTAATGACATTTTGATTTTTCCAATCAGGTTTGTAAAGTTTAAATCCTATTAAATGGCAAAGTTTAATAGGTTTGTCCTTTTGCCCTCGCACTAAGGTTGGTAAAGATAATCTTTTCCGACATCCTGCAATGTGGTTTTAAAACACCCAGTCTTCTTTGAAAAATTTGTGTTGCAGTTTGGGTACCTTCCTGCTCTTCACCCAAACTCCCTTCTAATTGGTTTCCTTCGGTATCACTGGCATTGAGCCCTGTTGAATTGAGACAGAATCTGGCTGAAACTTGATCTCTACATTTGATTCTTCATGCAATTTGATCTTTACAACATCTTCATATCAAACAGGAACATCTTTTGAAGTTTCTGCATTTGTTGTAAAAAATAGTGATTTTTTAATCTATGATGAAATCCCTACTCTTTTTATATCCAGACACATCTAACAGCCTATGTGCTTTGGATTGTTCTCTATAATGAACAAACAAATACCTTTTAAATTTTGCATCCAAATCATGTCTCTATTGAATTAAGGAATAAGCTAGAAGTCTTGTTTGAGGCCATGCTTCCTCTGGAGCAAGATTCAGCAAAACTTAGAAGGGCTGCAGTTGATAACTCAGAAGATACAGTGCTCTGTTGACATTCTCTGCCCATCACTTCCAAGGTTTTGATGTGATGAGAAACATGCATCTGGTCTTCATGATTGCTGTTCTGTTTCTCCTTGTAGCCACCTGAGTCTGCTGTGGGGACTTAAGGAAAACTCCTATGAATGCCCTTGTGCAGAACTGTTTTGAGGTAAACTGTCCCCATTGTCAAATCAGAGAGCCCTTACATGTTATCCAGTTTGTTTTCAACCAAACTTCTAAGATTCACAAATTGAGTAAACAATCCAACTTTTGTTTCAAAAATTACACCAAAGATTTCATGAGAAATAATTGGCCCTGCGACTGTTTTGTAGTCAGCAGTCCACAGAGATCTGAATGAATCAAATCTAGTATACCCTTGGATCACAATGAGAAATATATATATTCTGTTTGTAATGTTTGTCTATCCTGATTACCTGCCAAATACCCTTCACACGATTCTGTTTCTCCTGCATGGCAGGCAACCCATGAACTATATTAGATCAACCGAGTTTAGACAGACATTCATCAGTGAGATAGCCAAAGAGCACTGCTGCTGTTTCTCACAGACATTGCATGTGGCCCTTCTGCATTAGGATCCACTAATTCATGCAACCCTCCATCAATGCCAGTGGAGATCACTTTGTTGTTGGAGTCCACCATCAAACGGTGTACAGTATGGAAAAAGACATTTAAATGTGGATGGTTGCTGATTTTATTGATGGACAACAATTTTTTCTATGCCAGAAATATCTAAAACATTTTGAGATATATACTTTCACCATTGCCTAACTGGGTTCAAATATCACTATGCCTCTTAACATAGTGAGGTTACCCATCCCTATGCATAACAGATTCTGTTTTACACTTAAATGTAGCAAAATTAACATAAATTTCAAAATATATATTTTAAGCCATTTGAATAATTGGATTTGAACATCACAATTCCTGCAAACATAGTGAGGCTGGCCACTCTCAAGCATAACAGATGCTGTTTTACACTGCTTACATACAAAGCAAAATTAGCATACCGTTCTTTTCTACATGTGATGTGTTTGGAAGCACTAGAATCAAAACACTAAGCAGTCAGAGAAGGTTTTACCTCTTGTGACTCCACATGCAAGTACTCTTCATTTGATGCAAGCCCTTGCACTTATATTTGAACCATATTTGCCTGTTGCAAAACTTTTTCACTGGATTGGAAAGATCTGCCTGAATGCTTGTCAGAGTGGTGCTTATCTTTGTGTTTTTTTTTTTAAAGTAAGGTTTTGAAAGGGTTCTCCTTTCCCTTTTACATTAACTTAGTCACATCAAGCTATATAGCCTATTTGGTGTAGTTGGGATTTGAACCTTGGTGTGAGCTATGTTACCCATATGTCTCAACCATTGAACCATGACCCCATTGGCGTTTATCTTTGCTTTTAAGTTTTGCAGCAAGGGCACTATTTGTTCTTCTCAGACTACATTCAAAAAACTGGTTCTGTCTGGTTTACTTGATGCAAGCCATTACAGTTATACTTCAGCCATATTTGTCTGTTTGCAAGGCTTTTTCATCGGATTAGAAAGACTTGCCTGAATCTTTGTCAGAGCGCTGTTTATTTTTGCTTTTAAATTTTGCAAAGCACTCTGTTCCTTTCAGACTACTTTTGAAAAACTGGTTCTGCCTGGTTTGCTTGATGCAAGCTGTTGCATTTATACTTAATCCATACTTGCCTGGTAGCAAGACTTCATCAGATTAAAAAGACTCGCCTGTCAGAGTGCTGTTTATTTTTTCTTTTAAATTTTGCAGCAAAGGCACTCTATGTTCCTCGTAGACTCTTAAAAAAAATTGGTTTTGCCTGCTTTTATTTCGCATTTGAATTATAGAAATGGTGACATGTTATCGAACTCCAGGTTTTGTGTCATCAGACAAATTTAAGGATTCAATAAATTTTTTCTAAGGGGCCAGGCCATTGACAACTATAGCTGCCAGAAGCTATTGGTCCAGATATTTGTTGATAGCTTTCACTTGATTGCTGGCATCCTTTAATTTGAGTTATTTTTTCTGATAAAGATCCTTCCTCTGGCATCCTGTACAGGAAAACATATTGTTCAGATAGAGACCTCTACAGTTTGTCAGAGGCCTGATTTAAGTTTTTAAGATTTGTCTAGAGATCTCCTGCAGGAATAACATTCTAGACGTCAGGAATCAGGTTATCTGACACAGACAACATGAGAAGCGGTAATGCTTTTCACTGTATCTTGTCAAAGTTTATCTGGATTGTTGTTCTTCTGTTCTCCTTGTCCAAAACAAAATTGGTCAAGGTTATGGTACTGGCAACTGGCGAGTAGCTTGCGACACCAGAAATCGTTGTTAGCCTTTGAAATCTGTGGGAGTCAGGCAGAATCCAATGCCTCTATTCCAGCCATATATACACAGAACAAGTGAACCTAATTTAGTCTTATAGAACTTTTATGTGCACACGCTTGGCTATGACTGTTTATTTTGAAAAGTATAGAGCTATTTACTGTTTATATTTATGTTCCATGGGGGCACCACCCATACTCAATTCTCATTCCGCTGTTCATGTGGTCACCACGTATGGGCATGAACCTTGTCATTTTTGTTGGAACTTCTCAGAAAAATATAATTCATTGTGAATATGAACTCAATGGTTATAAAACATTTAAATTTTGTCGTTTAGTTTGAATTTTTTGGACAGTCATCCCCTTTGTTGTTCCTTTTTCCGTAGGATTTTTGGAAGAAATTACAGGCATTACCATTATATATGCCCATGTTTTTTTATTCCCACTGAAAAGGTGGCTTGGTGGAATGTAGGTTTAAATCTTCTTTTCTTTATCTGTTTTAATTACAGAAAGTACACTGATGCTTTCTTAATTTTTATTTTGTTTTTTGAAGTAGGGTTTTGAAAGGGTTTCCCTTTCCCTTTTGCTTGTACATCAACTTAGACACATCAGGCTATATAGCCTATTTGGTCCTGCCAGGATTTGAACCTTGGTGTGAGCTATGTCAGCTATATGTCTCAACTATTGAACCATGGCCCCATTGGTGCTTTCTTAGGAGTTTAAATTTGCAGAAATTGAATTTAAATGAATTTTTGAATACATAATATATTCATCTGGTATACTGCTCATTTTCACAAAAGCACTACCAGTTTCAATTGCTTACAGCAAAGCACCGATGTCTGTTGCTCTGAAGTTTTATGAGTGTCGTCTTCTGTTTCCCAACTTGAGCAGCCTCTGCAATAATTTTTTATTGTTTCTTGTCTTACAGGCTAACTATTTGACATGCCCTGCCACCTACCTTTCTCAATAATTATTTTCCATTGGCCATGGACTGATCTCTGCCCTACTGGCATCTTCTTTGCTGTTTGGTTTTGCTTCAATTCTACTGCCGTTATTGTGGTTTCTGAGCAGCTTTCTGTTTCTCAATGTTTCTAAGTTTCACACTGGCCCTGCTTGCAACACTGTATGTCTATGTTTCCAAGAGGCACTTCATTGCACTGTGGTTTCTTAGCAGCATTGCACTGGGACTCAAAACTTTTTGCCCCTTCCAGCTATCTCTTGTGTCGCCATCCGTCTCTTCCTTGTGTGTTAATTCGGTCTCCATGAGCATCTGTCCTGCCATGATTTATGTCTTGGGTTTGTGTGGCATGCCTTCTGGTTTCAATTTAATTGTTTTTGCGTCAGCCTTGATTTATGTTCTTAACTAATGCATCCATGGAATGCCCCATTTAGATTTGCAGACATGGCATTGGTCTGCACACTGATGTCTCTCTCCTTGCCATTTCTTGGTTCCACAGACGTACCTCTTATTTTTGTTTATGGATGTCTGTTTCATGTCATCCTTGAGACATGGTTTGTCCTCTGCTGCCACTTACCGCTGCCCCTTTTGTAAAAACAACCTTCAATGACTTTGCCCTGGTCTTTATGTTCATTCTCTCAACCCTCAGGTATTTGGATTAGGTACAGTGGCTCTGAAACCATTATTATTGTAGTAAACACATAATGATATAAAAGGAAGGAATATAAATGTAAGTCTGGAAACAGTTATCATCCATGTTCTGCATATCAATATGTTACTGCTTAAATTTTCTGTTAAAAAAAAATTTCATTCAAAATAAAATGTTATTGCCTATTAGTGTGTGCATATCTTAGAATGCGAAACAGATCAAACTGATTGAACATTTTACACTTTTAAGACTCAGACAACTCTAGGGACAGTTCCTAAACATTTTACACTATGTAAGACTCAGACAACTCTAGGGACAGTTTCCTAGGCAAATGTGATGCCAATCTGAGGCTTCATGAATCTGGTGCAACACTGTTGCTGGCGACCATGGAGAACAATCTGTCTAGTGGTTCCAATATGCTCATCCATAAAACATTTTATCCTTGGAATATATATATATATATATATATATATATATATACATTAAAACAAACGTTGATTATACCATCTGTTTCTCCCAATCTACATATCCTGGAAAATTCATGTGACAGTCTACATGCAGAGCCTATTACTATTTTCAGTCTTTTCCTGTGTATTCTCATTTTCTCTTTGTTTATTTATATTTGATTAATGTTATAAATTTTTTTTATGATCTTGTAAAAGCTGAAAAGTTAGCCACCTTTAATTACTTATTTATTAATAAATTATGTGACTTTTATTGGGGGCTACTCCCATCAAAACAACAAAACATTACATTTGTTAAGTTGATTAAACCATACTCAGCTTGCCCTTTTAACAAAGATATTCCTCATTTGCCTTTCTAAAAAAGATATTTGTCATCTTCCTCAAACTGCTACGTTCATGTTTTTTTCTTATGGGTTTGAAGCAGGCCCCACCCATATCACATCATCACCACATAGTGTTATTACAATAACAGCTTCGATATTATGTTCGTAATGCTTCACAAGATTCGAACCTGGGTCTCCTCCTTGAATGTTGACGAATGTAGCCAGATGAGCTAATGCCATTTAATAAACTGCTACATTTATGTTATCAACTACTTGAGATCATTTTTAATAAGATGCATCTTTCTCCTTCATTTCCTTTTCTATCAAATATGTTCTTCATCTTCCTTGAATTGCTATGTTTCTGCAATCAGCTTCTTGACGTCATTTTCATGAATATAAAATTCATTTGGCCAGTTGCCTTCTTAAATTTGAATTTCACCAAGACGAAGATCAAGACTGCAATTGACTAAATTATCTGTTATCTGGTTTTCTTCGCTATAGATATGCTCAAATTATTTTGGCCAGCCCACTTTCAAGAGGCTGTTTGGCGTATATAATACTGCCCTGTAATTCTTAACTGTTCCCAAACACATTTTTATGGATATAAATTTGGCAGCAGGATAATATTCTTTCTTTCTCCACCATGTGATTTTGGCTTGCGTGCCATTTTCAATTTAGAGTGCCCCCTTATGGAAGACTTGGAAGGACGTTGGTCTTTAAGATTTTACAAATTGCTTTGAGGTATGCACTTTTGGAGATGAATAGAATAAATTTTTCTCAGATTAGCTGTAATAATGCATCATGATAAGTGTACTTCCTACACATCAGTGCATGTTTTCTCTAGCATTGCAATGTCTGGACTGGTGGAGTATTATTTCAATATGGAATTGCCTAGCTTGTCTTGGAGTTCCAGGTTTGATATATTGTCATTATATGGATTGATATTCGTGCTAGTCACTATAAAGTTGCTCACCCTGCATACTAACTAGTTTGATGTATATTTTTGATGTTTGGTGCAGGGCAGAACCCAAAGAAAGCATGCATCAGTTCCTATTCCTCCCCATATATTAGTTCGTGTAAGAGAGCTAGCAGCATCTCAGTCACGGTCTGTATGTGCGCCAAGTTCTAGTTCAGTGAGTCGTAGTGGAAGAACTGTACATAAGAAGCAACCTGTGTAAATATACATGACACGTATCAAAAGAAAAATGTATGTGAATAAACTCTGGGCATCGTTGAACACTACCCTGGTTGAGAGCTCCCTCATGCAAAGAAAGTAAAATATTAAGTGCTGTATGACCATTAGTTTCAGGCCGAGCTCTTATGTTGAGGTTTCTTCAACTGAAGAATTGCCCACATTTGATATAAGCTTCTCTTGGTAGGGCTGTATGAGAGAGTAGTGTTGGTGGAGGAAGTAACCTGTATATTGGAATCATGTTCATGCTCTATTTGAGGTGAAGAGCGTATTGGCAACTGTAAGGCAGTATAATGCAAGTTGCTAGCATGTTCTAACTTGGTTCAAATGCTCATATGTTCCTAATGACGTAAAGCTTGTATAGTACTTAGTAGAGTCTCTTGCATAATCCTTCCTGCAGCTATGGAAATAAAATAAGTTTTGTTCAAATATTTATGCATTTTGCGGTGTCCTTGCATATATGAAGTACTGTGTCCTGTTTTGATAGGCTTCATTTGGAATCTGCAAACTATCAAGACATGGTGGGTGACTCTTCCATTTTGAGGAGAAACTTGAAAATTTCCTATTTCTTCCTTGGAGACCAATGACTATTGCACTCTTAATGGTATTTTGTATTAGGTGACAAAAGCAATTCATTCAAGCTGGATAAAAAAACAACTGTTTAGAAAAGGATATTAGGGGGATTTTGATTTATACAACCAATATAGCAATATTGTCAGTTGTCAGTAGTGTGAGATGAGACTGGGAATTGTACCTTGGAGCCAAGTTTAAAACAGAACAGAACATAAATGCAAGATATTAATGACAGCCGACGAAATAGTTGAAGCTTTTTCTATTCATGTTCTGCCATTAAAGCCCTCAGAAGGAATGACCAGATTAGAATTGTTGACAACTTCAGGTGTTTGTGCAAGCAAAGTCATTATTATTAGTATTGGCAAATAAGGGCCAAGTGGTCCATTATTTCCAGATTCATGTGGAACTGTTCACCGGGGTAGAAACTTGGGTTGGCACTGTAGGAACTGTTCCTACTTGCCTAAATTCTTTTAGGTTAGTAGTATAAAATTATGTTTATTCTGCATGGAGCATGTCTATCTAAATTCTTTAATTTGCACTATATTAGAGTGATCTCCCAGCCGTGTGGAAGCAAGAACGTCACGAATAGCAATTAGTGACCACGTGGATAATGGTTTTAGGTGCAATTGGGTAGTATAAACAAATTTATAAATGGTTTATTTTTATTTTTTGTTAAGACTGAGACACATTATAAAACCTTATGTGCACTAATGGTGGTATATTGGCATTGATCCTTGGGATTTTTAAAAACTCTTCCGTTTTAGTTTTCTAATATAATAATTTAGATGTTTTGGTTTTATTTGCATTATATATATTTATATTCATCAAAGGGCAATATGTATATATTTATATTCATCAAAGGGCAATATGTATTAGTTCATTGATTTTGAGTGTAATATGTTTTTTTATTGAAAAAGGTGAAAATTGTATTAAAAAGACAAGTTCGAAGTTACAATAATTGACCTACCATTTTTGGCCAATCTTAGGATTTTAATAAAACTAATTCTAATATTTTCTTGGACCATAAATTTCTTAGTGCCATCCAAAGAGCAGAAACTTCTTCTATCTTATTATAATTTCCAATAATACTAGTCTAGAGGAATCAAAATTGCTTCTTACCATGACTTCGGGGGCTATTCCAAATTTGGGACTAAAAACACTGTGAGCAGCAACGTGTGATGCCAAACCAAAAGGCTAATTATCATACATATTTATCTTGGTCCCACACACTTCATTGACTAGATCGTTGTTGGCTACTAATAAAACTAGTTTGTTCATCTCCATCCTATCTACAATATCTCTATGCTGATTAGATATCAACAGGTATCCTGCAAGATGCTCACTTCCCTTTTTAGACAAAAAGGCAGCCGTTGCATTCTTCCCACTGCCTAATATAAATTGGAACATCCTTAAATTGTTGTCAAATGACTTTAATTGAATTTGCCATGTTCCTGATTTGCTATGTACTCTGTTTGAAATTTCTAACCACATCTAGCAACCCCACCCAAATTTGAGAGTCGAACTCCATTATGATCTTTCGAACTCCGTTCTCCCAAGCATTGAGAGAGCCCTGTCTGATTGTCCAAGCCTTTGCTTCATTATTTGTTGCTATTCCTAGACCTCCTTGTAGTCTCTTTTGAGGAAACCCAGACTCGTTGCCCTTGGGTTATTCTTGGCTATTATGTCTGTGTTGATTTTTTCCCAGCCTAGGGGTGGGGGCTGCTAAGCCCCATGAGTTTACCTCATCGAAACATTCTCTCCTTGTTGATTTTCTTGCTCTTCTACATGAGCTTTTATTGTTTGTGTCACCTTATTTAATATTTTTTTGTCAAACTAGCTCTATCGGGGTGTATTCCTCATTAAAAATTTTGGCATTTCTTTCTAGTCTTATGTGCTACTAGATAAAGCTTGGACCCATAACTGATTTATTTTTGAACCTTCTTCGTTTTTAGACCTCCCATATATTAGTATGTGTTAACTACTGATTGAGACAGGCCTTGAAGAGATCAACCCATCGGTCCATAACTTCAGGGCAAAGTCACACTGGAAGAGCAAATGATCTATTGTCTTCTCTTGGATATTGCACATGAAACATTTAGAGGGGCCATGAAAACACTTCGCTTGTAAGTTATCATAAGTAAGGAAACTTCGATGCATAACCTGTCTATGGAACATCCAAGTGTATTGGAGGGGGAGGGAGGAGTTCATTGTATCCATCCCAGATTGTATAAATGCGTAGATTCCCATGACCTCAAACTATTTTATCCTCTTTCTCGTTTCTTGTAAGATGGCATTGCTTTAATATCCTCTGTAAAAGCAACAACAAATTATGAGAGATGAGGATTGTCCACTCTTCATGTTGCTTTAGTTGCATAAGAGAGGAGGTCTCAAATTGCCTTGTAGATAGCATGTTCTCTTAATCCAACCTCTAGCCTCTAAGCTCTGTTGAAGGGGTTGTAGCTCTCGACATTATGAAATTAAAGGGTGGGATTGGTCTCAAGAATTGGTTCAAAAATTTGCCTTATCCCTTCTTCCCGCTTTCCAAAATAGTTTGGTTTTACCATTTTCTCTCCTAATTTCAACTCTTTCCAAACAACGAAACCTTGGCCACTAGTAGTGTGACATGCTTCCTCATAGAGAATGTTTTTTTTTTTGGGCCTGAGAACAAGGGGTTGTCATAACTATCTTCCTTAGAGCTTTGAGAGTTCAAAAAATAGATTTACTTCTCATATAAATTGAGATGTCATAACTAGGAACCTACATCATTTTACATTAAATGTATGAATTCTTGATTTTCATTTTCTAGATTTCTTCAATTTTGTGTGAATACAAATATTTCAAAATTCAACATATTTCTTGACACTTTATTACAACCTTAACAATATCAAAACTTCACCTCAACTATCTATGCACTACATCTTAGTAGAGTAATATTTCCAAAACATTGCACTATCATAGTTATGCATTACATCTTAGTAGAGTAATATTTCCAAAACATTGCACTTAGTCCGTTTTACCAAATCTGGATTGCTAGTTTCCTTGAAATACAAGTGCAACCACAACAATTATAATATATAGTTTATATGAAAACACATTAATGTTATAAAATAAAACAAATATTACCAATGGAAAACATTAAAATAAATGTTAATCATTATTTGATTCAAGCAGTCAACATTTTCTTGTCAATTTCAGCAAAACTTACTACTTCCTCTAACCATGGAAAAGAGAATTAAACTTCATGATCCTCAATTAAAATCCCTTTATTGGCTAGCCTATCTGCACGTCTGTTTTCTTTCCTTAAGATGTGTAAACTTGACTTTTTCAATCTCTAGAAAGATCTTGAATTTCAACAATTATCTCTTGTATGTTTCATAGAGACTTTGCTTTCTTCAAAATTGTATTTATTACTATGAGTGAATCACCTTCCATCCACTCTGTTACATTTCATTTGTTTGAAATAAAGTTGCCCAAGCTTTAGCTTTATTACTTATCTTAAATCCACTATTGAAAGCGTAATGAGACAAAATCTCTCCTCTATTATTTCTAATTATTCCTCCTCCTCCTGGTCTTGGATTTCCTTTAGAAGCTCCATCAAAATTCAATTTAACCCACTCCACATCTAGTGGTTTCCACTTTATATTCTTTGCCTTCTTTTTATTTCTCTTGTAACCAAAATCATAATTCCATTTGATGACTTCACTCCATCTATCAATGCTCTCCTTCTAGATTAGGGATTGGGTGAGATGCTAGGGTTGGATTAGACTCCTCTATGGCTAAACAATCTTCTATTTCATTACTTCTAAATTGCTTTCCTTTCATCTAAGTATTCTTCTATTCCTTTCTAGCCATACAGTCCAAAGTATTGTATCTTTTGATATATCCTATATTGTCTGTAAAGCCTCAATTTTAAAAGTGCTATGCCATTGCTTTAAGCATTCTTCAATTTTGCCATTCATCACTATGCTTTTACTAAACACACTAAGAATCCATTGTCATAGTTTCTAGACTATTGAGCAAGGTTCCAAGAGATGGTCTATATTCTCTTCCTTTTTCCAAAGAACACATTTGTGAGGGACCATGAAAACCCCTTTTCATAAGGTTATCCCAAGATAAAGTTCTTCTATGACCTACTAGCCAAACAAACATTTTGACTTTAGGAATGCTTGGGATATTCCAAATATCGCTCCATAATTTTGTGATATTCCTATTTTGTTGTTGCTTTACATTATATCCACTTCTTGTGTATTCTCTTGAGCTATTCAACTCCCAAATCAAATTATCCTTGGCTCCCCTCCGAATAATCATTGTTGTTATCTTTACTCAACTACCTCCTAGCATCAATGTCTTGTATACGTGTAAAGAGATCTTTGCATTTGTATCTTCCTTCCTAATCCTTATACAAAATGTTTGAAATCCTATCACCATATTTGTCTTGAAGTATTCTCATCCAAGGTTTCAAAATTGGATCTAGATTGAGTGGTTTTTTATCACACGAAGTATCCATCCAAATCGATTTACTTTTTAGTTCCCACTACCCATCTTAAACCTTTAATCACTAGATCAATTGATTTTTTAAAACTGTTCTAAAGTGTAGAACCATTTGGTAGAGAGAATGTAGTAAAAATTAAGCTTGGGTCATTGGGATCAACATACTTAGAAGAATTCTTGCCCATTGTCTTTCTCTTTGTACAATCTCCAAATTAAATTACTTTTCCCCTAAGAGCTAAGTTTACATCCGTAAAAAATCTTAAACCGAGACCTCCCCTAGTTTTATTATCACACACCTTGCTCCCTTTCATCAAAGGAAATTTCTTTTTATCATGTAATCCTACCCACAAAAATGATTGCATAATATAGATTAAAATTCTTTCTATTGATTTTGGCATAGTATACAACTTGTTTTGAACTTATAACTTGATTCCATAATTCTATTCTAGTTCTCCACTCAAATAAGGATATCCCTTGAAGTAATCTCATCCAAGGTTTCAAAATTGGATCTAAGATTGAGTGGTTTTTTTTATCACACCAAGTATCCATCCAAATAGATTTTTCTCTCCAGTTCCTACTAGCCATCTTAAACCTTTAATCACTAGATCAATTGATTTTTTAAAACCGTTCTAAAGTGGAGAACCATTTGGTAGAGAGAATGTAGTAAAATTTAAGCTTGGGTCATTGGGCTCAACATAGAAGAATTTTTGCCCATTGTCTTTGACTCTCTTTGTATATTCTCTAAATTATTTTTCCTTTAAGAATTAAGTTGACATCCATAAGAACTCTTAAACAGAGACCTCCCCTAGTTTTATCATCACACACCTTGCTCCCTTTCACCAAAGGAAATATCCTTTCATCATGTAATCCTGCCCACAAAAATGATTGCATTTTATAGATTCAACTTTTTTCTATTGATTTTGGCGTAGTATACAATGACTTGTAATAAGTTGGAATGACCTGTTAGACTAATTTCATTAGCTACAATCTTCTTGCTAATGATAACCATCTACCTTTCCATGTCGGTAGTTTATTTTGAACTTTACTTATAAGTGGATTCCATAATTCTATCCGCATTCTCCCCTTAAATAAGGGTATCCCTAGATAAGTTGCTGGTATTTTTGCCTCCTCCATTTAAAGTAACCTGCATATCCATGCTTTAATTTTAGCTAGAGTGTTTAGGAAGTAAATTTTGGATTTTGTCCTATTAAATTTTTGCCCCGATGCTCTTTCATATTCCTTTAATAAGTTATTCAAAGCTCTTGCCTCATTTATCCTTGTCCTCCCAAAAAATTTTGTATCATCTACATACTCTTGATGGGTGATGTTGTCGATGCTATTACTAGCCTTAAGTCCACTTATAAGCCCATCTTTGTTATCCTTCTTCAAGTTCCTACCCAAAACCTTTGCCATAATAATGAATAGATATGGTGATAAATGATCTCATTGTCTAAGACATCTGTTGGCTTTATAAGATTCTGTTACTAACCCATTGACCAACACTGAATATGAAACTTTAAAGACACAAGCTTTAATCCATCTAACCCATTTCTTCTCAAAACCATTTTTTTTTAATATTGCAAAAAGAAAATCCCATTTAACCCTATCACAAACTTTATTAATTGCTTTCTCTTTTCTTGAAGCTATTGAATGTATAACTTCATGAGCTACAATGATCCCATCTAGAATCTCTTTCTTTCACAAATCCTTGCTCTTTTGAAATAATTTTGTCTAACAGTGGTCTTAACCGATTCGCCATCACTTTGGAGATAATCTTATATGCCATATTACATAGGCTTATGGGTCTAAATGAATCAAACAATTTTGCATCCTTCTTTTTTGGAATCAAGGTAAGATATATTACATTTATTTTATAAGATATGTATTGTTTTACCCTAGACTGTTCCACTACCACCAATAAAGAATCCTTCACTATATCTCAATAATGATGATCAAATGTTGCAGAGAGCCCATCTGGACCTGGGGATTTATCTTTATTAAAAGAGAAAAGTGTTAAATGAGCTTCTTGTATTATGATTGAAGGTACTTCTTGTAGACATTTATCATTAAGAACTTCATATTCCTCTGATATTAGAATATTCTGATAAAAAAACCTTGCTTTCTTTCTAATTTTACTTTGGTCTTCAATCCAAACCCCTTCTACTAATTTAATTCTACTAATTCTAGATGTTGATCTCTATACTATAGCCATCTTATGAAAAAACTTTGCATGCTTATCTCCTTTTAACCAAGTATGTCTTGATTTTAATCTTCAATATTTCTCTTCCTAACTTAAAATATTATGATATTGACTAAGCAACTTCCTTTCCTTTGAGTTTGGATTTTTTTTTTTAAGGAAAATATTTATTTACTTAACAAAAAGGTACAAAAATCTCTAATCAAAGATCAAAGTGAATAGATCATTCTAGAAAATAGAACATGAAGACAAAAAAGGACCTCATTATTGGAGTCCTCGTCATCCTTGCATACCACCCCTACCTTTCTGCTTCTTGATGATTTGGTGGCAATAACCAGGGGCTATATTTATTGCCTGATTTGCTAGTGTGTCGACCTCTTTGTTGAATTCTCGCCTTGTGTTGATAGGATATTTTACCAATTAATCCTACCTAATTGTCTAATCTTGTCTTGAATAATCTTCAATTGTAAATATCTAAAATCTTTATTTTTGGCAAGAGATGTTATTATCAGTTTAGAATCCCCGTAAACTGTGACCTGAGTGATTCCTTGCTTTGCCACCAATTTTAAGCCAATTTCATATTCAATAGCCTCTATCACATTGTTAGATGTTGTTCCCAAGCTAATCATGTATTTGAGCAAGATCTCACGGGGTCTTGTAAGAATTAGTCCCCCTACCACTACTTGACCGGGGTTGGAATTGGAGGCACCATCAAAGAAGAGTGCTGAAAAACATATGTCAGGCAAAGAATTGTTTGGTCTGCATCCTCTCTGTGTCAGGAAATATTGGAGATTAAGTTGGTAGATCATTATTCTTTCTATGGGTGACATATCTTCTTCATACTGTTGTTGAAAAAAACTAGATTTGACATTTAGGACTAATTCTTCTTTTATCCTTCATATTAGAGTTTTATTGTCCTTACATTTTCCTTAAAAAATCCTCTGGTTTATGTCCAAGAAGATGTGCCAAATGATAAAATATGGTATAGAGCTCCACAAATATTTCAGGAGGGGCTTACCTGCCAGTTTACCTTTATATTCTTTGTTCCACTTGGTAAAACATGTGTCTATGGTTAACCTTCCAAAGTAGGAAATGCCAAGAATTTTGGTTATTCCTAACCAAATTGAAATTGCCTTTGGGCATTCAAACAAAAGATGAAAAAATGTTTCACTTTTTTGCCTGCACCTGTAACAAACATGAGGCCATGCTATACTCCTATTTTGCAGAAAAAACACCTGTTAAGATTTTATTTTGAGAGACTAGCCACCTGAATACTTGTAGTTTAGATGAAGCTCTAGTTTTTCACAATATCGATAGTTTTTTATTGGCAGGCCCAATTTGCTGATGTTGGACTCCTAGATGCATTGAGTATTCTCCATTACTACTAATGCTACCCCAAATAAGTTTGTCTGACATCGTGGGATGAAGAGGTCTAATGCTTGCCCAATTTGAGTATTCTTTGGCTTTCCAAGTGATTTTGCAATTCCATTTGAGTTCTCTCTCTTAATGGTGGATTTCCTAGGATCGGGTCCTCCCATAGATTAATTGACTTACAATCTCTTGGTAGCTAAGGAATCCTATCCTCTATTATGATCTTTGTAGCCACTATATGTTTCCAAACCAACGAGGCTCTGGGAAGTTTGTCTATGTGTTTGAGCATTTGAATATTTGTTTGATTATTTACATACTTGCTAACTAGTATGCACTGCCATGCTCGATTGTGTTTAAGCATGTTCCAGAGAATTTTTGCTCCCAGTGCTTTCCAAACTATCTCCATTTTTTTGATTCCCAATCCTCTTTGAGATTTACTTTTGGTGACCATCTCCCAATTGACCAAGTGGAACTTTTTTCTTTCTGATTGCCTACCTCCTTGCCATAGGAAGTTGCATATGATTCCATCTGCATTTTGCAAAATAAACTTGGGAGCATGATATACTAATAGTTGGTAGACTGGAAGAGAAGCTAACATTGATTTGATCAATACTACCCTTCCTACAAGACTGAGCCAACTATTACTATAACTTTGTATCCTCCTAACCATCTTGTCCAATATTGGGGTCTAGCAGTCTGAGGATTTGAGGTGGAAGCTCATGGGCACTCCTAGATATTTGAAGTATTTTTTTATACCAGATAAAAATCCTAAGATAGTGCAAAAGAGTTTGACTCTTATTTCTGCAATATTTTGTGTATAGAACTGACTCTTTTGAGTGTTTATATGAGCCCTGGTAGCTTGTGTGAACCAATCCAGACATTGCTTGAATTGTCTAACATTTTGCTTGGTGGCTTCACCTAGAAGAATGATATCATATGCAAATTAGGCATGTGTTACAACTTTGCATCTTGCTGTAGCCTCTATCCATGTTATTTTTCTCTGTTCGAAGATGGTTAATTAATCTTCCAAGAGTCTCAGCTAAAATAATGTAAAGGTATGGTGATACTGGACACTCTTATCTAATTTTTCTTGTAGCCTGAAAGAAATTTGTTGGTTCTCCATTTATTAAGGGGGCTATCCATGGGTTTTTTATGCATGCTCCAATCCACTTGATGACCTGATGTGGGAATCTAGACTTTTGTAGGACATGATCTGCAAATTGTATATTAACTCGAACAAAGGCGTTTTCCATATCAAGTTTTATAATAATTTGTTTCTTTTTTGATTTTCTACTACTGTGGAGGGCTTCATGCACTGTTATGATATTATCATATATTTGTTTTCCAAGCATGAACCCCCCTTGCTATTTTGATATTAGTTTGTCAAGTTTTTTCTTTATTCTATTGGCCAACAATTTGGTAATAATTTTATAGGAAGAGTTACATAGAGATATTGGTCTGAATCTAGAGAAAGTAGTGGAATTTTGTTCTTTAAGAATCAATGGTAGAAATGTGGAGTTGATGCCTCCAAGAATCTTATCTTTCACTCTAACATCCTAAATCATGCTTAGCAAATCTTCTCCGATGATGTGTAAGTATTGTTGGTAAAAGTTGTTTGTGAATCCATCAGGTCCAGGAGCTTTGTCCTTTGGTAGAGTTGCTATAATATCCTTAAGTTCCTCTATAGTGATTGGCTGATTGAGATCTTTTTTGTCTTCCAAACTTAATACTATCGGTATATGCTGCAGCAGTATTCCCTAGGAATGAGGGTTACATTTTCTCTGGAGAGTAGAGTTGAGTAATATTGATTGGCATGTTCCTTAATTTTCTTCCAGTATGTATAAGTGGTTCCTTCATGTTCCTTAATTTTCTTCCAGTATGTATAAGTGGTTCCTTCATGCTCTATCTCCTTGATTGTGTTCCTTTGGTAACGTTGCATGGTTTTCAGATGAAAATATTTGGTTTTTCTATCCTCCTTGTTTAGCCAAACTATTTGGGATCTAAGTCTCCAATGTGTTTCTTCTTCAACACTTAATTTATTAAGCTTATGAATCAAGTCATTTCTTGCATCTTATTGCCATGGTTGAGGAGGATGATCCCCAATTTCTATTTCTAGCTGTTGTAGTTGTTGCATCAACTGCTTCTTGTTTGGTTTGACTCTCGTTTTTTCTACCAACCATGTTTTATGACATGATTCAATTTTTGAATTTTGCTTTTCCACTTTTCTTAGGGGTTGGTGGATTGGACCTGTTGGTTCCAAGTGCTTTCCACAAGTTCACTAAAATTTTCTTCTGTCGCCCATTCAAAGTTGTATTTAAAAGGAATTTTTCGGGGTTGTAGGCTTTGGTCGCTATCCAAGAGAATTGGATTATGATATGAGATAGAGTTTTGAATGATGTGACTGGAAGAGAGTGGAAAGTGTGTTAAGATATTTTCATTGATAAAAAATCTATCCAATATTTTTGCAATATAGTTTGCCCCTGCTATTCTATTGCTCCAAGTGTACTTTCCTTTGGTCGATCGAATGTTTTGTACGCTTTCATCTCCCATTATTAGATTGAGTAGATCTTTATTTGGATCCCTTGCGAAACTTCTCCCAACCTTCTCCCAGTGGTAGAGAATCATGTTGAGATATCCTCTCAGTATTATGTTATAACTTCTCATTGTCTAGCCATTGTGCTAAGTTTTGCCATGCTTCTCTTTTCTGGATAGGATGATTTAGACCATAAAAATTTATTACTGCTACACTAGTTCCATCTAGTAAGAAAAATTTTGTATCTATCTAGTTATTATGCTTATGTTGTAAGCTACAAACTAATTGTTGTGGGTCATAAGCCAAAGCTAGTCCCCCTGAAGCTCCCACATAATCAACAATTATCAGTTCTGATTGTGCCCATATCTTCTGCCATTTTGTAGTTAGTGTTGCCTCTAGTATTTTTGTTTCCTGAATACAAACTATTGTTGGCTTTTGCTCCTATATTAGAACTTTGAGATAGCATTTTTTAGAGGACTTCCCAGTCCCCTATAGTTCCATGACATAATCCTCATTTTTTGGATTGCATCTTATTTTTTACGAAGCTCTCCTCAATTTTGACTCGCATTTTGGATTGCAAGTCCTTCTGTACTTGCTCATTTCTGAGTTGTTGGTTCAATTTTCTTCCCTTAGCTGCAGATTGTGTGGTCGGCAAGCCCCCAGGCATCACTATTTCCTCCACTTGTGTTTCTTCTACCTCTTCCTCTAAGTTCCCATCAGTTTCTTCTCTAGCTATTGTGTTCTCTGGTGTATCTCCTAACTTGTCAGCTTCAGTTGTAGGCTTGGTTATCAAATTCGTCAAATTTTTAATATAAAATTTGAAATTTATCGAATTCAAAACTATAACGAATAAATTTGACGAATAAACACTAAATTCGGCTGAAAGAAATTGAACATAAAAGAGGTTACCCCTAAAATTAGCCATTGACAGTTGAAAAATAAAACCCATGACTTATAAAAAGTTCAAGCAAAGTTACAATATGGTAAAATATCTTACCTCTAAAATATAAAATATATATCAATGTGAAAGTGTTATAAAAAAATTCTTCAGATCCGCATCTTGCATAAATTATGTTGGATGTAACCATTTTCAATCTATTTTCTTTAGTTCTTTATTATCTCTAGAATGGACAACAATGATAGTTCTGTGTTAATATGCATGATATTTTTTTTAGAATGAATTTATCACATAATTTAT
Source organism: Wollemia nobilis (assembly GCA_028583015.1). Taxonomy (NCBI): domain Eukaryota; kingdom Viridiplantae; phylum Streptophyta; class Pinopsida; order Araucariales; family Araucariaceae; genus Wollemia; species Wollemia nobilis. The sequence continues at coordinate 532,065 of JAQPPZ010002729.1, read as the reverse complement.
TATTTTTTTTTTTGGTAATTATTTTAATGTATTAACAATGGGTTTTTATAGAGGATCCCAAAACCTTATGTACAAAATTAGCCAAATTTCTAATGATGTATCATGCCTCTTAGCTGTAACAATAAGCCTAATTGCAAGTAAAGCCGTCCTAAGACTAAAGACTTGGAGACTGCAAAAAGGGCATTTAGGCCTGGAAAACCAAAGAAAAAAATGAAACAGAATAAACCCGAGAGAACAACAAGTAAAGGCCGAAGAACTGACACAAGGAAAACAGAAGCAAAACAGTCAAGACACCAGGAACAACTAATCCCCCGCAGAGGCCTTCCCGCCCATCGACATCTCCCCGTACAGTCCTCTCACATTCCATGAGAGGACTTTCATCTGGACAGTTTGAGGTTTTTCCTGCCTCCCCTTCCTTGTTGAGGGGGAGGTTTTGATGCATGCGCTTCATCCGTCTGAGTGTCAAAGTCATCCAGAACCAGCAAACACTGGGTTCCATTTGCAACGTCTGTTGTTGTCTCTTTGTCTCGTCTATATTTGTTAGGAGGACAACCCTACTTCCTCTCACTACCAAAATCCACACTTTGCTTTCGGCTCCTCGTGATTCGGGGGCTAATGTGACCGGGTTGTTCACCCCTCCTTCCTAGGAGGTAATCTTCTAGCAGTGTCTATGACTGGCTAAAATCGGGATGGCCCAGGTCTTGGAGCAGAGAAACAGACTGAGTAATATTTTGGGATGGGGTCCGGTCCTTCTCCTCCTACGATTCATTTTCCAAGTGGGAGTCTGCTCCTTGCTGATTGTCAGCTTCAAATTGCTCAGGGTCCGATTGGAGAGTGGGATTCTCTTCAAGCTGAGAGAATTTGACGCGATCTCTGGAGGGGCCTAGAGATTCAAGGCCCTTCGTGTTTGGAAGATTTGACTACTTCACCTGACCTTCACCATGCTCCAGGGGGTTACAGGTTTCACGCTTCTGCTTACCCGGCTTTTGAAGAGGACAATGGGACTGGAGGTGTCCTTGGGACCGACACTGGGGGCAGAAAGCTGGTCTATTTTCATAGACAATAGCTTGTTTATGAAGAATGGTACCTCCAGACCAAAGAGTGATGTAAGTTGGGAGTTCCTCCTCCAGATCCGCTAAAACACAAAAACGGGCTTGGACGAACCTTGTTCGAGCTCGGGTGGGAGGGTCAATGGTGACCAACTCCCCAATGGAGCGAGCAATACCTCTTATAACATTTTCATGCCAACCAAAGAGGGGAAGACTCGGGAGCCTAACCCATATTGGGGCGATGTTGATGCTCTGGGTGTCAGGATTGAAATCCATGCCCCATTTCCTAAGGAATAAACTTTTGCGGCCCAGAAACCATGGCTTGCCAACCAGAATTTTATAGTAATCCTCCTTATTGTTCAGTCTAATGGCAAAAAAACCCCGGGATAGGGCCGCCAGCTCCATATGACCAGAAGTCCTCCATTTACTTGTTGCCCACTTTCGGATGGTCTCCATGTCGGGACGACCGCCAATGAATTTGCCTATGAGGGTAAATTTCTCAAACTCCATGAAGCTTGAAAGGACTTCCGTCGGGATGTCCAGCTCATCCCCAACCGAAAACAACTCTTTGGTAGAAAACCCGTTTAGGGTTTTTGAGGCCGCTGCCTGAGCATAAGACTTGTGTGCCCCACCACCCCCTTTGTCTGGTGGGTCCTTACCCCGACCGACACCGCCGCCAGCCCGATCTTCATCAATGGGCACGGACGCCTCCGTACCCCCGGGCTCCTGGTGCCCTCCGTCTGCTCCGCTGCGCCCAAGGATCGAACCATAGCCGCTCCCGAGCTCCCCCGTAGAAGCCTTCCCGCCCATCGACCCCTTTCATTTCCCAAAAATTGGGTAGTTTAGAAGCCCCAAGAACCTAGCTCTATGGCCAATCGTAGTTGTACCATCCGGGTATACCACATAATTTTTTATTATAATTGATAGAAAACTTATAATTTATCTTTAAAAAAAATTATTGATTTAAATGTTTGAAAATATTCTCATCTGTTAAAAAATTACTATGTTTAGATAAAGTTATAAAAATGTTTATATTTTTAAAATATTTTAAAGTATATATTTGAAAAAAAAATTATTAAAATCAAATATTATAATTTTGTATCTTTGATTTTTAAATTTTATATAAAAATAAAAAATAAAATTATTTCAAAAAATATGTGCATTTATAATAATCAAATTTTATGTTGAATTTTATTTCGAATTTTTAAATATGTCAATTTTTTTTTGAACTTCAAGAGTGTCGAACTCGAAATTGATACCTAAAATTTTAGGTATCTTCTCTTTATATTTAGGAGCCATCACCTCTAGAGAGGTGATTTCCTTTTCTCCTTCATTAAGACCTGCAAATTTATTTTTGTGCTGGAAGCATTTTTTATCCTTTGGTTGAGGTTGTCGATTCTTGCTTCTTGATCTGTGCAGTCTCCTTTTGACTTCTTGGAATCCTAATTCTTCCTTTTTTGTTGCTTGTGCTTGTTTAATTGGGCAGTTTTGGGAGAAATGCCCATGCTCATGACATGTTATACACTTGAAAGGTATATGCTCATAGTCTAGGGGTTGGTTATGTATCCAATCAAACACCTTTATTCCAATATGCTCAGGCAAACCCTTTTTCAGATTAACTTGCACACAGATGCGTGCATATATAGCATTATTGGCCTTTGGAGGAGCCCAGTCAATAAATGTTCCAATAGTATTATCTATTAATTCCATCGAGGGTTTTTTTTATAGGTGCAGTGGCAGAAATGACAACCTCACCCAGATAAAAACTTCTTCAGGCTCCTCATCTTGAGGATCAAATACCGAGCTCCATAGGGTCATGCAGAGTGGACTGGATCTTAGAAACCAAGGACCTCCATGAAATATAGTGCTCTTGTCCTCCATAGAGGTAAATGTAATGACAAAGTATCCCCTACCTATCATCATGAATTCATAAGAGGAGACTTTACCCCCCTAATGTGTGTTAATCCATTTTTGGATTGTGATTGAGCTAAGGCCATATTCCCACAAATTTGCATGCAAGGGCTTGGATGAAAAACATGAGCAAAGGCTATTAGATGTAGGCTGGAGGTACTTGGATTACAGGAGACTCATATAACTTGGGCACAAAGGTACCATTGTTAGAGTGAGCAGGTGGTTTTGGATGTGGTGCTTTCCTCGCTTTAAGCACTTGACTCATATGATCCAACTTATCCCCATTAAAGGGAAAATATTGTGAAAACATGGAGAAGGCCTCATTGCTTGCTTGTTTGAAAAGTGAGGCTACAATCGTCATTGCAACCAATAGACTACCATAAATCATTTTACAAAGAAGAGGTCCCTATTTTTGAAGACCTAGCCAATAAAATATTTTCAAAGCTAAAGCCAAAGAAGTACCATACCTAAACTGATACTCAAGATCTCTTTTGGATAAATCGATTAATGTTAGGGTTTTTTGTTTTCCCCCAAATTCGTTCCTCCTCCAACAAATAAAAGATTTCTAAAAAAAAATTACTGTCACTTGTGTTTTTTTTTTTTTTTTTTGTGCTTCACTTTGCAAACCCTAGCTTTGTTGCGTGCACTCCATGATTCTAGTCAAACAAACTTCTTCAAACTGTTGTTCACATGCAAAAAAGAATTGTAGATGGATCTTCAGTTGTCACCATGGTTACGCTTACCTAGAATATTATTAGGTTTGTTAGCTTGGATTATTATGATCACATTTTTGAGATTTTGAAAGTTTATCTTTTAGTTATTTCTTCTCAAAAATATTTTTAAAAGTGTTCTTGTTCCATTATTTTAAGCTAGATGTTATTGATTTAATTTATTTTGGAAGTGTATATAGCCGACCGTTTCCTTAATTAATCCACATTCGTGTTATCATATCAAAAAATTGAGGATGGTCTTCCCACATCTACTCATATTTAAAATATGATTTTTTTTTATAAATTCACTTACCACCAATTTAACTCTTATTGACTAGTGATATTAACCAATCCTTGTTAAGGTATTAATTTTAGCATAAGTTTCTTCATATAGTCAATGATCTAGGAGTATGCATTTGTCAAATTTTTCTATATTAGGTTCGTACCTATCCTATTGTTGGTCCATGTATAGTTTTCTTCTTTAAACTCAACCTCCCATAGACTATTGTTTTGAATAAAAGCTGAGAAATCTCTCATACTTTGGGTTAATTTCCTAATTCCTTCAAAATTTTCATCCAACTTGGTTATGGTATTAAAATCTCCTATGATCATGAATTGGGTTTCTTGGTCTTTACTTCTCATAAAGGCTTCAATCCCACTCCAAAATTCTAATCTACCTTACTGAGTTGTAGGTCCATAGATATTGATAAGGATGAAATTAATATCTGCAAAGTAGCACGTGACTAAAGAGGCTAACCAATGCCTAGTTTTATGAATGGTTACACAAGAGGTTCTAGAAATATTCCAACAAGTTAGAATGTCCCTTGTCACTCCTTCAAAATCTGTAGCATCCCATTCACATCTTGACCATATTGCTTTCATAGTTTTTGAAACTTCTTGTATCATTTTAGTTTCATGGATACAAAGAATATCAAGCTTATTACTTAAATAGAGGTCCCTGATACACCTCTGCTTTGAGGGGGTATTATCACCCCTTAAATTCCATGAGATGATAATCATGTCTCATTAGGGGATATTGGCCCCGCTTGCATATTACCAATATCATTTTATTGTTGGTAAAGAGAAGTTCAACCAACTTAGTTTGTGTTCCTTTCTCTATGTTTGCTCTTGCTTCCCTGGATCTCACTTGATAATTTGAGGGTTTTCCTCTTTTTTTTCTTGCCTATATTAGGAGTGGGTCTTATTATTTTATTCATTAATATTTTTTTGCAACTTTCTTTTTCATTAGATTTATCCTCTCTTGTCTCTACTACATAAGATTTTGATCAATTTAAGGTATTTCCTTATTAATGTTAGAGGTATTAACATCTAACACTGTATTTTATTTACCAATTTTTTTCTCTTGAATGGTGCATGGTACTTCAAGAGAGTCTTTAAAATCTGATGAGACATATTCCTTAGGTTCATCGAGAATGTTTATCCCTAAATCATGATCATACTCAATAGATGGTTCCTTGTTAAAATGTTGAACCTATTGTACTTTGTCCTCTAATATTTGATCTACTTTTCTTCATAGGTTAAAGCCTCAAAAGAGGTGGTATTTCTGCCAACATCCTTCTTTACTGGTTTCCATTATTTATTTGCTTTTATTTCTCTAAATATATTTTTAGAAGTTGAAAACCATATTCATCCAAATCCATTTGTAAGTTTCTCTTGCAATTTTCTACATACGATTATGCTAGGCTCTTTTTAGAGAATGATCTCTCAAAAATCTCCGCCTCATGACATATTCTACATCTAAAAGATTTGTTTTTATAATCTATGGTTTGAGTCCACATCTTATCCCCATACTTAAGAATGATTGATTATGGTAAAAATTTACTTATATCAATCATGACCAATATTTGAGCATAAATAGCCAATAATTCATCTTTTGTAGTTTTTGAAATCTCAAGGAATTATCCTAGAGTGTTTCCGATCGCCTTGAAGCTATCCATTTTTTAAAATTAAATATACATCCTAATCCAGACTAGTACTAGGGATAGATTTAACTTTTTAGGTGAAAAGCCTTTGTACTAGTAGGTAAGGAAGAATCTTGCTCTTTCCATAAACCAAGGACCTCCTTTTAGGATTCTATCTCTTTCTTTATTAGAACAAAAATGTCTAGAAAAAAATATTTGGGAAGAAAGGATAGACTCACTCTTGGAGAATTCCAACTCCTATCAATTCATTTTATCAAGGTTGAAGCCCTTGGCCAATACCCATTAAATTTACCAAAAATTGCCTTATCTTTTAGCAATGAGGATCGATCCTCTATTGTGTGCTCACTAACCTCTTATAATGGAGTGGAATCCCTAGGTAGTCCAATGAGAGAGAGCCCTGAGAAAAACCTAAGGTGTTTAGAATCTGATCTTGGATCCCTATTTTAGTATTAAAGAACACTACCTTGGACTTGATTGCATTCACTTCCTGGATTGTGTCTTCCAGATAATTATTTAAGGCAACTTTGAGTGCTCTTTCCTCCTTGACATTAACCACCCCAAGCAACCTTGTGTCATCCATAAATTGTAAAAAAATTATATTTATTGCTTCCACCTGCACTCTTGAGATAATTTCTTGTTGCTTGTTCCTTCAATGAAACTCACCCAATCCTTCAACAAGAATAAATATGTATATGGATATATGATCTCCTTGCCGAATTCCCCTAGAGGCTTGAAAGGGAACCGAGGGAATACCATTGATGAGGATTGAGAAGGAGGCCTAAGAGACACAACTCATGATCCACTCTCTCTAGCCTTGAGAGAAATCAAAGTTCTTTAACATTCGATCCAAAAACTATCAAGGGACTCTGTCATAGGTCTTAGACATGACTAATTTGATAAACATACTTCTTCGACCTTTTTGATGCAATATGTGAGCTGATTCTTATGTCAAGATTACTCCATCCATAATTTTTTGACCCTCCATAAACCCTCCTTGCTCTAGAGAGATAATACTATATAGTACCTTCTTGAGCATTTGAACCATCATTTTGGTAATGATCTTGTAGACTACATTGCAAAGTGCAATCAAATGAAAGTCTCCAAGGTTGGAAAACTCTCCCACTTTAGGAATAAAAGTAAGGAAAGTATGGTTCATAGCTTGTAATATGATTTTATTTGCATGATATTCTTCTATTATCTTGGTTACATCCTCCCCTATGTCATCCTAAAAATTATAGAAAAATTTAATCAGGAACCCACGAAATCCTGGGGACTTACTAGTTCTCATGTTGAAAATTATGTATCTCACCTCCTCTAGATCCACAATTCTAAAGAGGGCTTGGTTTTGTTCAACTATTATAATATGTGGGATACAATTAAGTATCTCTTGTTGCACTGCAAGATTAAAATGAGCAAAAGCAAAGGATATTTTTAAAGTAGAAAATTGTAGCTTGCTACATACCTAGGCTAATTTCCATCACATTACCATGGAGGTCTTTTAGGCTAGGCAGTGTGTTGGAGTGTCTTCTTGCTAAGGCCAAGCAATGGAAGAACTTAGCATTTTAGTCCCCCTCCAACAACCAATAAGTTTTAGCTTTTTATTTCTAATAGATTTCCTCTTGTTTGTCTATCCTCTCTAACTCTTTTTTAACCAGTTCATCTTCTTGTTTCAAATCTTCTATGTTTGTTTCAGTCCAAAAGAGTGTGGCTAGCTCCTCCATCCTTGTAATAAATGGAACTCTCTAAATCTAAAAGCCTTATTTATTATTTCTTTTCTAGATTTTTAGTTGAGCTTTGACATGCTGGAGTTGTTTAAAGAATCCAAAAAATATTGTCCTATGGGTAGGGCATCCCTCCTCCCACAAATATGGTAATTTATTCCTAATATTTTTCTTTTCTAGCCAAAAATTCTTAAATCAAAATGGTTTAGAGAAATATTTATGGTCCATATTCCATTCCAAGAGAATTGAAAACTGGTCTTTTATGATTGAGAATTTCTAGCCTAAGTTACCATCTTATAAAATCCTCTTTGGACACCAAGAATCTATCCAACTTTACCTTCCTATTTGCCAACCCTGCTTGTTTGTTTGTCCAAGTATGAGAAAGTCCAAATCAATAAAATTAAATTGGTTTACTTTAAAGAACATAAATATATCCCCCTTATCCAAATATGGGATGTACCCCTTCTTGATCCCTAGCTAAAAGCTTAGAATTGAAATCACCAACTACTATCCAATTCACCTCTTCATTTTCTATCCTACTTGCTTGTAAAACTACCCATTAGAGGCGTTGCTCCCCAAATATTTTTGAACCATAGAAATTTAAAATAAATAAAAGTTCTTTTTAACTATCACTCTTAGAGAGATGTAAGAACCCCCATTATTTCAACATGATCAATTGCTAGCTAGTTCATAAGATTTCACAAAGTCACTATACCCCCTGAAGCACTCTGGGACACTACAATCATATGCTCTGCTTGTATCCATATTTTCTTGACTATTCTATCCATCACATGTATTGAATATTTTGTGTCTTGAAGGAGAATAAAATATAAAGTATAAATTTCAATTAACCTAGGAAGAACAATTTGACAAGACCTATTGTTTAAGCCTCTAATATTCCATGATTGTATAATCATTGAGAATGTGGAACCCAGTAAGTATCAATCTGCTTTATTCTTCCTTGGTTTACTAGCTGGTCACCCTCCATTGCCAAATGCTTCTAGTTTGATTTTTGTCCCACTCTTGGCTTGAGAGTTTTTTAATCATTTCTCTACTTTTTGAATTTCAAAAGTAGACTTCCCTTTGTCTTTATCTCTATATTTCATTGAGACATCCGTATCAACCATAGAAAATTTATGGTTCTCTAAAGTTGTTATGGCAATATAGTTTAAGATGGGTTGGATATTAGTTTCCAACATTGATTGAGTTATCATCTACTAGACTACTTCTACATTTTCAAAAGGTACATTTTCACCTTATGGTTCCCCTATTATAGTTATCTCATTCTCCATGTCCATTATGGTATTAATAATTTCACACATGTTTATGTTTCTCTCTTATGTCTGGTTTGATTGTGCCACCTTTTACTTTTTATTTCTCTTAGGTGCTTCGAAACCCTCTTCTGGTGTATTTAGGCTTGAGGTTGTGGGATGAGCTTCTTCTGCTTTCTCAGGCATCTTGTTATCTTTGCTATTACCATTTGATGGGTTAGGATCCTTTTGGATATTCTTTAGGCACAATCAGGCAAGATGTTCATGCTTATGATAAATCCTACATTGAAAGGGGATATCTTCATAGTATATTTGTTGGACCCAAATTAAATCCCTTGTATCTATTTCTATTTTAGTTGGTAGTGGATGATTAAGATCCACCTCAACACAAATTCAAACATAAATGGCTAAAGCTCCCATCATCATATCTTTGGATACTCCCAAACAATGTTCTAACAAATTACCTAATATTTCAAAAATTGGTTTGCACCAATATTCCATTGGTAGAGCATATAATCGAACCCAAACAACCACTACAGTGGGTTCCATTATTGAATCAAATTTAGCTTCTAGGGTTGCAAAAAATACTTGCTTTTCCATAGCTTCTCTTTCCTAATTCAAAAAATTTGTCCTTGTCTATTCATAAATAGAAACTCACTATATAATATCCATTACTAATTAAGAATATTGTAATATCCCCGAAAGGCTCCAAATTCTTTCGAATCCATGAGGTCATAAACCCTAGAGATGGTCTCATGCCAATAAAATTACATATTAGACATGGTTACTCTTGTACAAAATAGTTTTAGCCATAAAAATTTGTTCAATAACAAGTTCAAAAGGTGGGAAGCCTAGGGAAGACAACCATTAACTATGGTCTGGAAGCCTTTATCCATTGGCTTCTTTGCTGCAACAAAGAAGATGGATTTTAAGGCATCACTGTTCAAAGATTTATCCTCAACTTCTTGTCTCTCCTTCAATGTGTCTACAAAGGAAAAATTGGGAGAAGAGGGCAAAGGGAGGGCCCTCACCAACAACCATGGATAGGAAGAAATCAATTTTAACTATGTTTATTATGTGATAAAATACAAAAAATAAAAATTACTTGTAGTTTTCGAAGTGTTGGATATGAATAAAGCCAAACCTAAGCCCTGCAATCCACATCCATTCCACCTTACTAAGGCTTATGCATGAAATATGTAAAACCTAGTAGAGCTTTGTTCTTGGACCCATCTCAGTATTACATTCTCGACAACATCAATGATGTTACCAATTCCTTTATATGAGTGTAATATTGTAAAAAGTTAAATATAATGTTATAAAACAAAAGTTCTAATAAGTTGCGGTATTGTTCATTGAATATTTAATACAAACACTACAATTTTTAAGAATAGCTGTAAAGCTATCATAGTATTTTACATTTCTATAATAGATATTCATAACTATGTAAAACTGTTGGTCAAATATCTGCCTAATCAAAAAAACTATGTTTGTGCACCCTAGACATGGCCAAAATTGAATGACCTAAGAAAAGAAATGTCCTCCGTGTCAATATCCAGAGAGGGCTGGCTCCCAAACTAAATCCTACACTGGTTGAAGACTAGAGTTGCTGGAAAGAAATGAGAAATTGCGAGAAGAAATGGGAAATAAGGCCACAGGTCGAAAGTGTAGGATCCGAGATAAAATAACAATAGGAAATTCATCCAAGCATGAAATAGCATATATAAAAAAAAAATCAACATAATTTACTTATAAATTTGTAGGAACGATATTTAAAATAATACTCCAACACTTACTCCCTCATTAGCAACATTTAAATTTAGATGCAGAATTAAAATATAACAGCAGATAAGGCACATGAATGTAAAATAGAAGTGCACGAATACATAAGGAAATTGCACAAAAGATTACTTGCAAATTCAGAAGCCTTGTGTATTCTATTGATGCAGAGAACTTAGAGAGTTTTCTTGCAAACTGCCTAACCTCTTTTTACAATGAAAATTCAATAGTATTTATAGAGGATTTTCTCTCTTTCATTAAATGCACATGGAGACAAAATTATCATAGATCAGGAACCATAGTGAGGAAATTCCTCCTCAAAAATCTTAAAAATACATTTTCTTAGAACAACGATTCATCTTTCAAGGAAACATTCCCAAGAAATCAGTATTTCTGGGCGTCGGTGCATAGAAAATTAAGAGACATTCGATGTCTTGAAAACACACTCCCACTTTGGAAATCCTGAAAATCCTCCTGCATTTTTGACACTACCTTCTTCTTCTCTTGGGATTCATAATATGAGTTACTCGTTGCCTCCATTATTTAATGTTATCCATGATCTGCCTTGGATGCCTTTGAAAATATAGATATTGATGATGAATATACCTTTTCTTGACTTCCTTCCTTTTGACCATGGTGATGACAATTCCTTTGATGCTTGAAAAAGATACTTAACAGCTGTGTCATTCACCTTTAAAAATCGTGTTCACCCCAAAAGGGGCACCAAATATAGTCACCCTCCCTTTGGGGTGAATGCGGTGCTGAATATTCAACGCGCCTCAACCATCCCGATGCATTCACCCAACCTTCATTCGCTAGTGCATTCGTGCGATCTTGCTTTTGGGAGGGCTTTCACCCATGGGAGGGGCAAACAAGACGTTCACCTCTCAACCTGGGTGAACGTGATGTTGATTATTTAGTCACACACCATCGCACTTCATATTACGTTCGCCCCAAAGTGGGGTGAATGGAGCTTTCGCTCCATATTTGGGATGAACGCGTCCAGTCGCTGAAATAATTTTTTAAAGATGGGCGGGCACGTATTTTTCAAACTTCTTAGAAAGATGTTCACCCCAAAGTGGGGCGAACGGAGCTTTCACTCCATCTTTGGGGTGAAGGCTTTTTTCACGTCTCATTATTTGGGCGCTTTCAAACCTTTCAATCCTTCATCATTTTTATTTTAATGTTTCCTTCTTTCCATTTTGACAAAATGTGCAGGGCCGAACGCATCTTCAATTTGCAGTGTGCTTTTGAATGTTGCAAACTTGAATTTTGAATAGAGTTCTCAATTTGTTTTTCCCTTTAAACATTCATCACTTCCAAGCTAAAAGGGTACATATGCAAATAAAAATAGAAAGATAAAATAAATGTAACATATGAAACCGACCCATAATAATATTTTAGGATTAATGTCACCGCATTAAAATCAAAATGCTCATAAAAAACTGCATCAAAATGCTCCATAAAAATAAACAAAAATCCCAATTTGGCAAAGTACAAAAATTGCCAATATTTTTGGCAACTCAGGGGGTATTCAACTCGTATGGATGCAAGTGATCCCAGGCATTTATCCATTGGGATGCTATGGAGTATTTTTTCCAGCTGCCTTGGCTGGTGCCTTTTCTGTAGATGCCTTTTGATATACCTCCTCCTCAGATTTCTCCTTGGCTTCAGCTTCGGCCACCATTTTGAGGACTTCAACTTGCTCTACTTCTTCTGCTACCTTCTCTACTGTCATGCGCTCTGTTGTTGCCTGCTCTGCCTATGCTTTGAGGTTTTTAGATGTAACCTCATAAATTGTAACTACTTATTCCTAAGCATGGGTTGTGAATAGGCTGGGTGTACTCAAAGATTCATAGAAAAAGCACAAGTTCTGAACATCCTCCAAGCTGAGGTGCCTTGCTCTCTATGCCAACTCATATAAGGATAACTCCAAGTGGGTATATTTATAAATTAGAGGTAATACCTATACTTATGTGATGGGCTCCTACCATGCATCAATCTCTGAGGTATCCTCTATGAACTTTCACCAAGCCACAGTCAATTGTTCCTTAGGGAGAGGTTTATCCCATTCGTCAGTGAAGTCTAGGAATCCCAACTCAGGAAGAGTATCAAAATGGGTCATGAAAATAGTATGCTCTCTCTTGATGGTATTGAGAAATTTCTATCCATTTCTCACTAGGTCCATTCTCTAAAAATAACTGCACAACGTGACTTTTGCGGTTGACTTGGTATGATCCATTTCGCTCAGGGGACGAATGTGAATACTAGAATTATCTAGAGCTTGAATTTTTACTGCCATCTCCATATATGTCTCTAGAATTTCCTCCATGTTATCAATAAATTGCTTGCCCAACTGGATCTGTATGCTATCCATCCATAAATAATGCAACACCTGAATTGCTTGTTCAACGAACTTATCACAGTTTTGAGCAGAATGAAGGTGCACTTATTTAATATTATTCAGAGAAAATATTGCAGCCTGTGCAGTCTTCTCAACCATTTGATTTTGGATAGCCTCTAGCTACTGTTAGAGTGAATGCATCTCTATCCTGGTCGTGTCTCTTTATTTTAAGTGCACTCTGACATGCCGGTGCAAATGTTCATTTTCTATGGCAGTCTTTTCTTCTTGCACTCTGCTTTTTGCCAAGGCAGCTTCAAGCTCAATAATTTTATTTTCATTGTCAAACTACCTCTCCTTATAATCTCACCATGCAAGTATACCGAGCTCATATCAGCCTGTATATTGCCCAATTTTTGGTCAGATCTATCTTGATGAGATCTTCAGTTATAGTCTCATAGACATAATCACTCAACAACATTTCTCCTTGTGGTTTCTGGACTAAGGGAGTGATTCTAATCATGTGAGACTCCATGGCGACTGGGTCAAAAGTAAACTTTTTTATCGGCCAAGCCAGAGCCAAGGCCTCATTTCACCTCTTTCTCTTCAACCACTATGAAGAACTCAAGTGCGCTTGATTAATTTTTTCTACATCTGGCTGTTTTCGCACCACCTGAGCATTGGGAAGTGCTTGTATTTCCAAAAAATGGGTGAATGGAATTACGACTTCTAAGCGGGAAGGCTCAAAAGAAGAAGTTGTGATGGCTAGAAGGGGGGAACTGAAATGGCTGATTGGATGGAGGAACCAAGTTTGGTTGTAGTTACGCTTACTGTAGGAGGAGCTTGCGTACTTACAACCTTAATGGTAGTGGTGGTGAAAATGGAAGGGGAAGGGTGCAAAAAGGGATTCGAACTTGACACATACAAACTAAAAGAAATGGAGGTCGAAGAAAAGGGCAAATAAGAGGGATCAGTAGTGACTTCAGGAAGGGAAGATGAAGGAACCAAAAGAGACACGAAGGGCATACCAAAGGGTGGAGAAATGGAGACAAAACCTGATGGGAGTGAATCAGAAGTCACCAAATGCTCTGAAGAAGAAGAGGGAATATAAGCCATACCTTAGATCACAAACGTTGTGTGATGTAGTGACGGGAATGGTTGCAAAATAAATTCTTCTTGGTGTTCTTCCACTCTCTCCCCAACGTTCACATTCCCCTCGACGTCCATAACTTCCACTTGAGAAGTCTTCGACTAATGGAACCATTGGAAACATTTGTGCAACCCTAGTCAGAGGCTCTATTGCTGGCGAAGGATTAACAACTGTGACCAAAAAATAGGAACTAAAAGAGATGCGATGACTGAAACTTCAGCAATAGAAGTAGTGACAACACCAGTATTTGATCCTTTCACCACTTTGGGAAATTATGGCACCTTTGGTATGTTTTGCTTCTCCGATGTAGGCATCTCCTCAACTTCTTGTCTCATTTACTACGATCTTTGTTTGAATGCATACTGGTGTTCTTCTTCCTCTGGAGTCTCCTCATCTAACGAACATTTTCCCTCTGCCTCACCTTCACCACTATCGGAGTGTTGGAAAATTCAAGGTAGAATATTGGTGAAAGAAATAGGCTGATATGAATTAACATACTCATCATAAATCTCTGAAAATGACTCATCCAACTTCATTATATAAGGAGTTGTCGGCTTCCCTCGATGAACCCATATTATCCACCAATTCATAATTTTCTCCTCAATCCATTCAGGTTCACTTTATTTAAGTTGGTTGAACAAACCCGAAGGAGGGATTTGAGATTTATACCTGGATGGATTATACTACACCTCTTGCTTATAGCAGTCGTGCCAAGGTGGAAGTGTCGTCATATTTTCAATGTGCCAATTCATATCGGATCAATCAAAATTATTTTAATTCTTCTAAATATCAGTTGAGGGAAACAATGAAATGATTTAAATTTTATAATTGCTAAAAACTTGCCCAACGGGTCATACCTCCAATGATGCGATAGCTCTATGAGTCCCAAATCCTGCAATGTTACTATAAGAATCCGATTATGTCCTACTTGGATCACCTCTATACTACCAAATTTAAATGGCATATTGCACATAGTTTTCATACCATACCCAGATCCATACACATCATTCACATAATCTAATTGGCACACTATTTATTTAGCAAAAACATGCTCTATGGCAAAATAGGGCAACAATAATGGTTTACCCGTAAAACCAAAAATCCTCACAACTATGCCCAGAGTGAGCAGAAAAATATATCCTCTTTCTTGGTCAACCACTACTTATTTTAATTCCCGTGACACCCTTTGCATGTACCGCAAAGTATCTCTATTGTAGGTCCCAAAAACCAACTGTTAAAACTATAGAATGACTCCCTTCTTGTCAAGATGGAAGTCCACCTATAAACTGGTAAAGGTTCATTTTTCTCATCTGTCCGCGTTAATACTATGAAAGGAAAGTGCCGTTGGAGTTGGAAAAAGAAATACCATATTAGAAAAGAAGTGTACCTGAATGATTTTTCCTCCCCAATTTACAACTTCTCCAACTGAAAATTCAACCTTTGGGAAATAAAATCGGCCCAATCAAAGAAAATCGAATTGGTGCCCTATCTCATGGTTGAAGGGGAATAGAATTCCACCTAGAAAATACATTGTGCTAAGGATGTTTGCCACTTATGAATGGTATCATACGAAGGTAAACCTGTGACCCACACCAACATTGAATAAATATCCAAGCTTTTAAAATTCATGAGCAGTTTGGGCAAGTTAGGAAGCTACCCCATCGGTGGCTCTTTAATCAGTTGAGTGTCCATAAATTGATGCATTGTTACCATGGAGACATATCTATCCTCCTGTTCATCGATATGCAGTTTTTTATAAACCTCATATGAAGGGGGCTTTAATCCACAAGCAAATGCTTCCCAAACCTCATTTGAGGTGATGGTAAATAATATTTCCCGCTTTGCATTTCTCACAGCTCTGGTAAATGGGTCATAAAACTGAGCGATAAGCAGCACTAGCTCTGGGTAAGAATGAACTGGTAGGCATAGGTACCAGAACAACTATGAATGATAGGGCACTGTTAGCCAACTTCCTAATGTCATCCCCTGGTTCACTGCAAAATCAATATCGTGCCACAATATTTCCACACCTTTGTGGGTAATGATACAGTCACCAATTTTTGCCATTGTGTCATCATACAGATCTAAGTCAACATAGTCATTCCTTCGAGTCTTCTTAGCTCTAGATCCTCCTATTTTTTATTACTTTTTAGGCTATACGACCTCTGTAATTTCTTTAGTCTCTTTACTTTGCTTTCCCATCATTTCTTTTCCTGAAAAATATTCTGAACGCTATCTGGAAACTTCTGCAATGATAATTCGAAATACATGACATCAATAAAAATTTGAAAAGTAATTATGGGTTTTTACCTTGTTATCTATATAGAGTGCTCTCCCAACTACTGTAATAAATGCCAAATTAACCTGGTCACTTTCAGGAGGTCATGAGCATTGATTCACTCGCCTAGCACTACTCCTGATGCTTTAACGACATTACCTTTGATTTGCTGCCAAATCGTCATGGGAAAGAGTGTCCTTCCTTGCTACATAAATTCGTTATAAACTGTACCCAGGGTGCACATTTAAATTAAATGCCTTTAAAACACTCCTCTACCTGTATTCCTGCTCTCTGATAGTTGCCACGTGTTTGAGGGCGCAATTTCTTTGCAACGTGCTTCCGAAATCAAAAGAAACATACTTGTTCCAAAATCCTTTAGTGAAATCATCTTATGGGCACCCAATATCCTCCTCTTTATTTTCTTGGAAAATCACTTCGCTTTGAAAATAATAAGAGCAAATTATTTTTTACATCATTCTAGGGTGCCTTCAATTTGCTTGGTAATTGTATGGCGAACAACCTCCTTTTAAAACCTCTTTCTTTTGCCCCTTTTTGCCCATATTTAGAAAATTTGATTTTCTAAAAAAAACAAAATCGCTTTTTAAAGCGGCTTTTTCTCTTTTTTTTTTTCTTTTGACTTTCCTTTTCTTAGAAGAGCTCATTACATTAGTAATAAAACCCCTTAAAACAAAACGCATGAGTTTTTTTTAATTTTTTAATTTTTTATAGAGAAAATCCTTATCGCTCCAACAAAGACACCTCGCATATATATATTTTTTAGCATAACGTATCTACCCATTTTAAACAACACATTCATCCTTTTTAGGGACGAACACATTTTAATTTTCAACCGTTACACTGACTAAGAACGCACAAACCTGTTGTTCATGCCTGAAAGGGCGCATAAGGCTCTTTGCATTATTAATACATTCGCCCCTTACTTGGGCAAACAAAATTGTCGCCCCATCCCTGGGGCGAACATGATTTCGGTCCTTTTTAATATGTTTGACCAAGTGGATGAACGAACATGTCACCCCCCCTTTGGGGCGAACACGACTTCAAATATATATATATATATATATATATATATATATATTTACTCACTTCCAAAGTGGGCAACTCAGGCTTTGCACTCTCTCCGTGGGTGAAAGCGCCTGGAAGCGCCTCTCTTGTGTTAATTACATTTCAACACTTAGAGAGGGGGTGAAATCTTATTTCTTTTTATGCCCAATTTAGCTTTCCAAAGGGGGTATCCTTTTACTAGAGATCACATAACGCTATTTCATTCTTCTTCTTTTCTTATTTATTTATTTATATATATATTTTTTATAAATATACCATCAACATTTTAAAACAAATAAAATACTATCAAAAGAATATATACATATTTACAAAATGATATCTTGTTAAAATCTCATCATTGAACATAGGCCTTCAAATGAAGGCCATTTACTGGAATAGGAAGATCCCAACCCTCAATGTCATGAAGATGATAAGCATTTGCCAAATTCATGATAGAAATCTAAAAAGGGCCTTCCCAGATAGCATTAAACTTATGGTGTTTCCCTGACTTGGCTTTATTTTCATTCTATTTGAGCATTAAATCTCCCACCTGGAAACTGTGCTCAATAGTTTTCTTTTCGAAACACCTCTGCATCTCTTTAGTGTGATCAACGAATGCTTGATAGGCCTTCTCTCTGTCTTCCTCTAACTACAACAGTTGTGCAAGCATAGCACTCATCGAATCAAATTCCTCATCTTCGTCCTTAAATAACTACAATGTTTGGAGGATTGGAAGCTCAATATGGGTGGGTAGAATTGCTTCTTTCCCATACACCAAAGCATATGGAGAAGTTTTTAAATTTTTTTTTTATGGATATACGGTCTATCCAAAGAGTTTGGTTCAATAGTAGGTGCCAAATCCTTTTATTATTTTCGAGTGTCCTCTTAAAAATTCATAGCAAATTTTTATTGGTAGATTTGGCCAAGCCGTTTCCTTGTGGGTAATAATTGGATGATGTTTTGACATAGATTCCATATTTTCTAGAGAATTCTATGATTTTAGCTCCAATAAATGGAGTTTCATTATCTATTACAATTTAATCTGGGATGCCGAAGTGAGTGATAATTCCTTCTAGAAAAGAGATGATGGTCACTTGATCAGCTTTCTTGGTGGGAATAGCCTCCACCCATTTGGTGAAATAATCAATCGCCGTTAATATGTATTTGTGTTCTATGAAAGAATGTGGATTGATGACTCCAATGAAGTCAAGAACCAACTGCTGAAAAGGTGCTTCCACTCGAATTGGGTGCAAAGGCAATGATCCTTTCTTGATTTTGCTAACGTATCACTAACAGCTATCACAGTGTTGATTTACTTTATGAGCATCGGTAAACATAGTAGGCCAAAAGTAACCAGCTTGGATTATTTTTAAGGCCATAGGTATCCCTACATAATGGACATTAGAAAGTCTAGAATGAAATTTTTCTAGTATTTTCTCCTTTTTAGACTCCACACATCTACGGAAAACTCCATCAATATTCTTGTGAAATAGCCCATTAGGAAACATAACATATTTGAGAGCTTGCAATCTAAACCTTCGATGTTGCAAAGCATCAATATGTGGTGGACACTTCCCAGAAGTAAAGAAATCAATAAGCTCCTCTATCTAGCCATGATTACTTGCAGTATGTTTTGCGCAAATACTTTCACCTACTTTTTCTTCTTGCATTATAGTCAATGATTCTGATGCTGCACTTTTAGCCAATTATTTACAAAGATCTCGGCCATAAACTGACTTTATTGGTTTGATCTCCATGTCATATTCTTGAATTTTTGAGATCAAAACTGCCTTTTTGTCACCTAGTTCTCCTTTGGAGTATAAAGTTTCAAACATTGGGATGTATAACGTAAACGATAGTTTTACTCTAGGAAACAAAGTTTAAGAACTTTTTCAATGATTTCATCACTATGTACACCCGTTTCTCAATAAAATTATACTTATCTTGGTGAGGCGCAATTACTAGGCTCAAGAAGGCAATTGGATTCTCATCCCCATCTTCTTGCTTTTGTGTCAAAACTAAAACATAGCTCTCTTGCTCACCTATTGCATAGAGAATGAAGTCTTTTAAATAATCAAGATTAATCAAAACTGGAGCTTCGATGATTCTTTCTTTGATCTCCTGAAAAGCTCGTCTTCTGAATTCTGTCTATTTAAACTTGGTATTATTCTTTAAGAGCTCAGTCATGGGCTTCACCACTTATTTTGTGTTAACAGGTAATGGTAGCTTCAAGAGTGCTTCAGCTCTTGTAGGGTCAATTTCCAATCATTCTTGTGAGATCACATGACCCAACAACTTCCCTTAATTGATAGAAAATATTGACTTCTTCAAATTAATAAAAATATCAAGCTCACGACACTTCTCGAATACCTGCATCAAATGAGAAATGTGGTCTTCTATGCGATGTGAAAATACAGTCATGTCATCAAGATAGATTACAATAATTCTATTCAATAACTCATCAAAAGCGATTTCAATGGCCATCTGAAAGGTCACACTAGTATTTGAGAGTCCAAATCATATTCTTTGGTAGGTGAACGTGCCCCACTTTGTAGTGAATATTATTTTATGTTGGTCCTCATCCTCAACCCATATCTGATTATAACCGGAGAATCCATCAAAAAATGAAAATCTTTGTGCTCCAGTGACCACATGAAGGATATGATCAATCTATGATAGAGGATAATGATATTTTAATGACGCCTAGTTCAAGTTTTGAAAATCTACACACAACCGAATGTATCCATTATTTTTTCATACTAGCACCATATTCACCACTAGAATCAATCATACAATTGTGTACAATCTACCCCTCCATTCGGAGTGACAAATAAAATGGGGGCAGCCTATTATTTCCAGTGGTCAAAGTTGGTAGTGCTTGTGCCAACACTATTTGAGAAATTTTCTTTTGGTATTTAGAAGTCTTAAGGGATTCTTGCAGTAGGTCGACTTGTCCAAGAAACTGTAGTGCATCATATAGGCTCACTTTCGTATATATCTTCTTCATTTCCTCCATAATGTTATAATTTGAGATGGTTGGAGGATTTTATTTTGTAACCCGATCATACTTATCCTGGTAATGTTGAGTAGATTCTACCCTTTGTATTTTTGTTAAGGATGGGTACTTGAGGCACTCTTTGGCCTACTCCTTTGCCTCATTTTGAATTTGGGTAGCTGCTACAGTTTGTTAAGTCAATGCTTTTGTTTGTATATTTTTTTGAGTTTGATTAGGTAGTACATATTTCAACATGACACTATCATGTTGCTTAGACATTGCACTAGGCGCCTTCGTTGAAGGTTACCCTTTTTATTTTGCACCTTTGGTTCTGCAGGCACCTTCAAGGGCTCAAGCTCATATGGATCTATAGTTACTAGCTTATTTTTAGACCTTGTAAGAACCAAAAATTGCTCCAAGGATGGCATCATAAAATTATGATCAGCCTCCCGGATCATGTTGATTTGTCCGCCAACTAAACTTTTTGTAAGCATCTGCACATAATTCATATGCACCATGCAAGTTTCTTCTTTATGAGGATCTTTGCAAGTTGAACACCAGTACACCTTTTATGCTACACTAGGCTCTTCATTTGCTAGCACAATTGTTCTCTTCTTAGGGCCTCTACTAGTATATGCTTGCTCTCAAGTGATTGATGGAGTTTGAAATATCCTTGACCAAAATTCCACCTCAACTTGCTTTTTCCTTACCATCGTAAGCTCGTTTGATATCGTCCTTAAGGTTGAATTATTAGATTTCACCTCTTGAAACAATGCCATGAAAGGATCAAGATTAGAATATGTGGAAGCACTGGCAAAGGTAGAGGCACTGGTGGTGCGGGTAACGACAATGGGACTGGTGGCATCGACAATGCTGGAAAAGGAGCGAATGATGGCAATTGTGGTACTAGCTGAGCAGGTAACTACAAAAAGTTTGGATCCGGGTGTTGTGGGATAGGGATCAGAGTGATTTGAGGTGGGTCTGAGATCCGTGAGAGAACTGGGTATATAGAAGGCATGGATTGCAAAAAAAATATTGAATATAAATGCTACGGTAGGTTAGGCAGAATAGACATCATCATTTTTAGAGGAATCTTACCTATGGAAATCAAGTCAGAATTAATTTTTTGGGCTTGCGTATATAGATCAGGGAAGGTGTTCACATTGGTTTTCCAAATAGCCATGCTGATGTCAGTGTTGAATACCCTGAGATAATAGAATGCAACATGTTCATTCATGGGCTGCAAATCATCAGGAACTCTTTGCCAACTTCGGGCAAACCTGACATTGAAATAAACTATCTCCTCCTACGAATGTCTTTGGATCATTGTAAATTGATGCAGCAAGGAGTATGGATCAGCCTGTTCATGAATTTTTTTTATCAACAACTCTACAAAATGATCCCATGAGGTAATAATACTAGGTTGCAACGATTGGTACCAATACAACAACTTTGCTCTCAGCGACAATACCAACAATTTTACCATTACGTATTTGTCCGTTATCCCATGTATCGTAGCCAAAGAAGCTACATCCTGAATATGTTCATAGGTTATTTTACCAGTGCCATCATAGGTCGGTAAAGCCTTAAAAGCTGCTTAGGGCACTAGATTTTATGCTTATAAGTTCAAGGTCCTTGAGTTATTCCATACTGGGAATTGCCTTGGTGGCTGTGGCTGCTGAGGTGGTGGGTTCTGAGCCATGTGGATCGGTGTGTGGGGTGGATCTTGAGGAACGCTAGTGGTAGTACTAACTAGACTTATGGGAGTAGAAAATACACTGGCTAGTTATGAGGATGTAGCAAATGATGTATGTGATGTATGAGGTAATGAAAATGTGCAACGTAAAGTGGATAATTGAGGATGTTCTCCTAATATTTTAATATCAAGTTCGTAGAACTCAATTGTATGATTTGGATTTTTGGCCTTCGATCTTGTATTCATGAAATACAGCTTTCACCGCTCTCACATTTGGAGGCTTCTGGGTATAATCGAGTCACCATATGTTCTAACTATACAACACAAAGGCAAACATCAAACCTTAATACTGTTAGAAGTGGAACTCTCAGGGTCCCACCTGGCGTGCCAAAAACTGTTGGTCAAATATCTACCTAATAAAAAAAGCTACGTTTGTGCACCCTAGACATGGCCAACATTGAATAACTGAAGGAAATGAATGTCCTCCATGTCAATCTCCAGAGAGGACTGGCTCCCAAACTAAATCCTACATTAGTTGAAGACTACAGTTACAGGAAAGAAATGAGAAATTACGAAAAGAAATGGGAAATATGGCCATAGGCTGAAAGTGTAGGATTCAAGGCAGACTAATAATAGGAAATTCACCCAAGCATGAAATAACATATAGCAAAATAAAAGCAGCAGAATTTACTTATAAATTTGCAGGAACAATCTTTAAAATAATACTCTAGCACTCAATCCTTCATTAACAACATTTAAATTCAGATTTAGAATTTAAATTTAACAACAAATAAGACACATGAATGTAAAATAGAAGTGCACGAATACAGAAGGAAATTGCACACAAGATTACTTGCAAATTAAAAAGCCTAGTGTCTTCTATTGATGCAGAGAACTTGGAGAGTTTTCTCGAAAACTGCCTAACCTCTTTTTACAATAAAAATTCAGTGGTATTTATAGAGGATTTCACCTCTTTCATTAAATGTACATGGAGACAAAATGATTGTAGATCAGGAATCATAGTAAGGAAATTCCTCCTTGGAAACACTAAAAATACATTTTATTAGAACAATGATTCATCTTTCAAGAAAACGCTCCCAGGATATCAGTATCTTTGGGCATCAATGCACAAAAAATTAAGAGACATTCTATGTCTTGAAAACATGCTCCCGCTTTGGAAATCATGAAAATCCTCTTGCATTTTTGACACGACCTTCTTCTTCACTTGTGATTCATAATATAAGTTACTCATTGCCTCCATTATTTAATGTTCTCCATGATCTGCCATGGACGCCTTTGAAAATCTAGATATTGATGATGAATATGCCTATTATTGACTTCCTTCCTTTTGACCATGGTGACAATAATTCCTTTGATGATCGATGAAGATACTTAAAAGTTGTGTTGTTCACCTTTAAAAATCATGTTCACCCCCAAAAGGGATGCCAAATATAGTCGCCCTCCCTTTGGGGCAAACGCGATGTTGAATATTCAATGCGCCTCAACCATCCCGATGCATTCGCCCAACCTTCATTCGCCAATGCATTCATGCGATCTTGCTTTTGGGAGGATGTTCATCCATGGGAGGGGCAAACAGGACATTCATCCCTCAACCTGGATGAACACGATGTTGATTCTTTAGTTGCGTGCCATCGTGCTTCATATTACATTCACCCCAAGGTGGGGCAAATCGAGATTTCACCCCATCTTTGGGGCGAATATGCCCAGTCACCAAAATGATCTTTTAAAGATGTGTGGACATGCATTTTTTCTTTTGACAAAATGTGCAAGGCTGAACGCGTCTTCAATTTACAGTGTGCTTTTGAATGTTGTAAACTTGAATTTCAAATGCAGTTCTCAATTTGTTTTTCCTTTAAACATTCATCACTTCCAAGCTAAAAGGGTACATATGCAAATAAAAATAAAAAGATAAAATAACTATAACATATAAAAATGACCCAAAATAATATTTTAGTATTAATGTCGACGCATTACAATCAAAATGATCCATAAAAAACTGCATAAAAATGCTCCATAAAAATAAACAAAAATTCCAATGTGGCAAAGTATAAAAACTATCAATATTTTTGGTGACTCACGGGGTATCCAGCTCGCATGGATGCAAGCGATCCCAGGACTTTATTCATTGGGCTGCTATGGAGTCTTTTTTCTAGCTGCCTTGGTTGGTGCCTTTGCTACAGATGCCTTCTGACGCGCCTCCTCCTCAACTTTCTCCTTGGATTTAACTTCAACCACTACTTTGAGGACTTCAACTCGCTCTGCTTCTTCTACTGCCTTCTCTATTACCATGTGCTCTACTACTGCCCACTCTACCTGATCTTTGAGGTTTTTAGATGTAACCTCATAAATGTAATTTCTTCTTCCCAAGCATGGATGGTGAATAGGCTGGGCATACTCAAATATTCATAGACAAAGCGTAAGTTCTAAACATCCTCCAAGTTGAGATGCCTTGCTCTCTGAGCCAACTCATACAAGGATAATTCTAAGTGGGTATATTTCTACATTAGAGGTAATACTTGTGCTTCTGTGATGGGCTCCTCCCATGCATCAATCTCAGAGGTATCCTCTAAAAAATTTCACCAAGCCGTAGTCAATTGTTCCTTAGGGAGAGGTTCACCCCATTCGTCAGTGAAGTCTGGGAATCCCAACTTGGAAAGAGAATCAAAATGGATCATGGAAATAGTATGCTCTCGCTCAATGGTATCGAGAATTTTTCATCCCTCTCTCACCAGGTCCATTCTCTAAAAATAACTGCGCAACGTGACTTTGGCGGTTGACCAGGTGTGATCCATTTCGCTCAGGGGGTGAATGTGAATACTAGAATGAGCTAGAGCTTGAATTTTTACTGCCATATCCATATATGGCTCTAGCATTTCCTTTGTATTATCAATCAATTACTAGCCCAGTTGGATCTATATGCTAGCTATCCATAAATAGTGCAACACCTGAACTGCTTGTTCGACCAGCTTCTCACAGTTTTGAGAAAATTGAAGGTGCACTTCTTTAATATTCTTCATAGAAAATCCTGCAACCTATGCAACCTTCTTGGACAGTTGATTTTGGATAGCCTCTAGCTACTGTAAGAGTGAATGCATCTCTATCATGGCCATGTCTCTTTATTTTAAGTGCACTCTGAACTGTCAGGGAAAATGTGCATTTTTTGTGGTAGTATTTTATTTTTGCGCTATGCTTTTCACCAAGGCGGCTTCAAGCTCAAAAATTTCATTTTCATTTTCAAAATACCTCTCCTTATAATGCTCGCCATGCAATTATACTGAGCTCATATCATCTTGTATATTACCCATATTTTTGATCGGATCTATCTTGGTGAGATGTTCAGTTATAGTCTCATAGACATAATCACTCGACAACATTTCTCCTTGTGGTTTTTAGACTAAGGGAGTGATTCTAGTCATGTGAGACTCCATGGCGACTGGGTCAAAAGCAACCTTTTTGATCGGCTGATCCAGAGCCAAGATCTCCTTTCGCATCTTGCTCTTCAACCACTACAAAGAAATCTGGTGCACTCGATTAATTTTTCTACATCTGGATGTTTTCATGCCACCTAAACATTGGGAAGTACTTGTATTTTCAAAAGTGGGGTGACTGGAATTACGGCTTATGAGTGAGAAGGCTCAAAAGAAGTAGTTGTGATGGTTAGAAGGGAGGAACTAAAATGGTGGATTGGATGGAGGAATAGGTTCAACTGCAGTTACGCTTACTCTGGTAGGAGATTGTGTACTTACAACCTCAATGGTAGTGGTGGCAGCAATGGAAGGGGAAGGGCATAAAAAGGGATTTGACCTTGATGCATACGAAATAAAAGAAAGGGAGGTCAAAGAAAAGGGAAGAGAAGAGGGAGCAACAATGAATTCAGGAAGGGAAGATGAAGGAAGTGAAAGAGATACAGAGGGCATACCAAAGGGTGGAGAAATAGAGATGGAAACTGATGGAAATGAATTAAAAGTCACCAAATGCTCTGGAGAAGAAGAGGGAATATAAGACGTACCTTCAGGTGTAGATGTCGTATGATGCAATGATGGGAGTGGTTACAAAATAACTTCTTCTTGGTGCTCTTCCACTCTCTCCCTAACATTCACATTCTCCTCGATGTCCATAACTTCCACTTGAGAAGTCTATAATTGGTGGTCCTCCTTTTGTTTTGGAACCATTGGAAACATTTATGCAACCCTAGTTGGAGCCTCTACTACTGGCAAAGGATTAGAAACCATGGTCAAAACAACAAGAACTAAAAGAGTTGCGATGACTGAAACTTTAGCAGTAGAAGTAGTGATGGCACCAGTCCTTGGTCTTTTCATTGCTTTAGAAAACGGTCGTGCCTTTGGTACATTTTGCTTATCCGATGCAAGCGTCTCCTCAACTTTCTATCTCGTTCGCTACGATATTTGTCTGAATGTATACTGGTGTTCTTCTTCCTATGGAGTCTCCTCCTCACCTAACAGATGTTTTCCCTCTACCTCAGCTTCACCACTATCAGAGTGTTGGAAAATATGATGTAGAATATTGGTGAAAGCAATGGACTGATATGAATCAACATACTCATCTTAAATCTCTAAAAATGACTCATCCAACTTCAACCCATAAGGAGTTGTTGGCTTCCCTCGATGAATATGCATTATCCACCAATTCATAATTTTCTCCTCAGTCCATTCAGGTTTATTTTATTTAACTTGGTTGAATAAACCCAATGGAGGGATTTGAGATTTATACCTGGTCAGATTATACTCCACATCTTGCTCATAGCAGTCGTGCCAAGGTGGATGTGTCGTCATATTTTCAATGTGCCAATTCATATCGGGCCCATAAAAATTATTTTGATTCTTCTGAATATTAGGATGAGGGTAACAATGAAATGATTTGGATTTTATAATTGCTAAAAACTTGCCCAACGGGTCATACCGCCAATGTTGCGGTAGCTCTATGAGTCCCAAATATTGCAACGTTACTGTAAGGAGTCGATTCTGTCTTACTTGGCTCACCTCTTTACTATCGAATTTAAATGGTATATTGCATGTTATTTTTTTTACCATGTCCATATCCATACACATCATTCACATAATATGACTGGTGCACTACTTCCATAGTAAAAACATGCTCGGTGGCAAAATAGGGCAACAAGAATGGTTTATCCATAAAACCAAAATCCTCACAACTACGCCCTGAGTGAGCAAAAAAATATCTCCTCTCTATTGGGCAACCACTACTTATTTTAATTCCTATGGCACCCTCTCACATGTACCACAAAGTATCTCTATTGCAGGCCCTAAAAACCAACTGTTAAAACTATAGAATGACTCCCTTCTTTTCAAGACAAAAGTCCACCTATAAACTAGAAAAGGTTTATTTTTCTCATCTATCTGTGTTACTACAATGAAAGGAAAGTGCCATTAGAGTTGGAAAAAGAAATACCATATCAAAAAATAAGTGTGCCTAAATGATTTTTCATCCCTAATTTGTAACTTCTCTAGCTGAAAATTCAACCTCCGGGAAATAAAATCAGTCTAATCAAAGAAAATCAAATTGGTGCCCTATCTCATGGTTGAAGGGGAATAGAATTCCACTTGGAAAATACATTGTGCTAAGTCCGCTTGCCACTTATGAATGGTATCATCTAAAGGTAAACCTGCAACCCATGCCAACATTGAATAATCCAAGATTTTCAAATATGTGAGCAGCTTGGGCAAGGTAGGAAGCTGCCCCATCAATGGCTCTTTAATCAGATGAGTCTCCATAAATTGACACATTGTTACTATGGAGACATATCTATCCTCCTGTTCGTAGGTATGTAATTTTTTATGAACCCCATAGGAAGGGGGCTTTAATCCACAAGAAAATGCCTCTCGAACCTCATCCGTGTTGATGGTGAAAAATATTTACCGCTTTGCATTTCTCATAGCTCTAGTAAATGGGTCATAAAACTGAGTGACAAGCAGCACTAGCTCCAGGTAAGAATGAACTGGCAAGCACAAGTACCAAAACAACTACGAATGATAGGGCACTGTCAGCTAGCTTCCTGACGTCATCCCCTTGTTCACTACGAACTCAACATCGTGTCGCGATCTTTCCACACATTTATGGGTAATGATACAATCATTGATTTTTACCATTATGTCATCATACGGATCTAAGTCAACATAGTAATTCCTTCGGGTCTTCTTAGCTCTAGATCCTCCTCTTTTCTTTGACTTTTTAAGCTCTATGACCTTTGTAATTTTTTAGTCTCTTTACTTCGCTTCCCCATCATTTCTTTTCATGGAAAATATTTAGAACGGTATATGGGAACTTTTGCAATGACAATTTGAAATACACGACAATAATAAAAATTTGAAAAATAACTATGGGATTTTACCCTGTTCTCTATATAGAGCACTCTCCCAATTGCAGCAATAAATTTCGAATTAACCTGGGCATTTTTAGGAGGTGGTGAGAATTGATTCGCTTCCTGGCACCACTCTCGATTCTTTAACGGTATTACCTTTGATTCACTGCCAAATCATCCTAGGAAAGAGTGTCCTCCCTTACTGCATAAATTTATTGTAAATCGTGCCCTGGTTGCTGAAGCTTACTTGGAAAAAGAAATCAAACACCAGAAAACCAA
The DNA here is from genome assembly GCA_028583015.1 of Wollemia nobilis. Lineage (NCBI taxonomy): Eukaryota > Viridiplantae > Streptophyta > Pinopsida > Araucariales > Araucariaceae > Wollemia > Wollemia nobilis. The sequence continues at coordinate 503,519 of JAQPPZ010002729.1, read as the reverse complement.
TGGTATGTATTATTTTCTCCTCGGGAACACAAATCTTCTACAGGGCACACGTTTAAATTAAATGCCTTTAAAACACTCCTCTATCTGCATTCTTGCTTTTTGATAGTTGCCACGTGTTTGAGGGTGCAATTTCTTTGCAACATGCTTTTGAAATAAAAAGAAACACACTTGTTCCTTTTTATTTAGCGAAATCATCTTATGGGCGCCCAATATCCTCCTCTTTCTTTTCCTGGAAAATCTCCGCGCTTTGAAAATAATAAGAGCAAATTATTTTTTACATCATTCCGGGGTGTCTTCAATTTTCTTGGTAATTGTATGGTGAACAACCTCCTTTTAAAACATATTTATTTTACCCCTTTTTGCCCATATTTAGAAAATTTAATTTTCTAAAAAAAATAAAATCGCTTTTTAAAGCGGCTTTTCTCTTGATTTTCCTTTTCTTAGAAGAGCTCATTACATTAATAATAAAACCCCTTAAAACAAAATGCATGAGATTTTTTGTTTTTTTTAGAGAAAATCCTTATCGCTCCAAGAAAGACACCTCGCATATATATATTTTAACATAATGCGTTCGCCCCTTTTAAACAACACGTTCACCCTTTTTAGGAGTTAATGCATTTTAATTTTCAACCATTGTACTAACTAAGGGTGTGCAAACCTGTTGTTCATTCCTGAAAGGGTGCCTAAGGCTCTTTGCATTATTAATTCATTCACCCTTTACTTGGGCAAACATAATTATCGCCCCATCCCTAGGGTGAACATGATTTCAGCCCTTTTTAATACGTTCGCCCAAGTTTGGGCAAATGAACATGTCGCCCCCCTTTTGGGGCGAACGCGACTTTAAATATATATATATATATATATATATACTCACCTCCAAAGTGGGTGCCTAAGGCTTTGCGCTCTCTCTGTGGGCGAAAGTGCCTAGAAGCGCCTCTCTTGCCTTAATTACATTTCAACACTTGGAGAGGGGGCAAAATATTACTTCTTTTTATGCCCAATTTAGCTTTCCAAAGAGGGCGTCATTTTACTAGAGATCACATAATGCCATCTTCCTTATATATATATATATTTTAAATATACCATCGCCATTTTAAAGCAAATAAAATACTATCAAAAGAATATATACATATTTACAAAATGGTACCTCGTTAAAATCTCATCATTGAACATAGGCCTTCAAATGAAGGCCATTTACTGGAATAGGAAGATTCTAGCCCTCCATGTCATGAAGATGATAAGAATTTACCAAATTCACGATGGAAATCTGAAACGGGTCTTCCCAGATAGCATCAAATTTTTGGTGTTTCCCTGGTTTGGCTTTATTTTCATTCCATTTGAGCACTAAATCTCCCACCTAGAAATTGTGCTCAGTAGTTTTCTTTCCAAAACACCTCTGCATCTCTTTAGTATGATCAACGAATGCTTGATATGCCTTCTCTCTGTCTTTATCTAACTGTAATAGTTGTGCCAACCTAGCACTCATTGGATCAAATTCCTCATCTTTATCCTTAAATAACTACAATGTTTGGAGGACTGGAAGCTCAATGTGGGTGGGCAGAATTGCTTCTTTCCCATACACCAAAGCATATGGAGAAGTTTTGATAGATTTTTTTTTATGTATATACGGTTTTACCAACGAGTTTGGTTCAATAGCAGGTGCCAACTCCTTTTATTATTTTCGAGTGTCCTCTTCAAAATTTGCAGCAAATTTTTATTGGTAGATTCGGCCAAGCCGTTTCCTTGTGGGTAATAATTGGATGATGTTTTGAGATAGATTCCATATTTGCTAGTGAATTCTATGATTTTGGCTCCAATAAATGGAGTTCCATTATCTATTATAATTGAATCTAGGATGTCGAAGCGAGTGATAATTCCTTCCAAAAAAGAGATGATGGTCGTTTGATCAAATTTCTTGGTGGGAATAGCCTCCTCCATCTGGTGAAATAATAAGTCACTGTTAAGATGTATTTGTGTTCTACGAAATAATATGGATCAATGACTCCAATGAAGTCAAGAACCCACTACTGAAAATGCGCTTCCACTTGAATTGGGCGTAGAGGCAATGCTCCTTTCCTGATTCTACCAATGTATTGTTGAAATCTATCGCAGTGCTTACTTTATGAGCATCAGTGAACAACATAGGCCAAAAGTAACCAGATTGGATGATTTTTAAAGCCATAGATCTTCTTGCGTAATGGCCACCAAAAATTCCAGAATGAAATTCTTCTACTATTTTCTCCTTTTTAGACTCCTTCACACATCTAAGGAGAACATCAATATTCTTGTGAAACAACCCATTAGGCAACAAAACATATTTGAGAGCCTACAATCTAAACCTCCAATGCTGCGAAGCATCAAGGTGTGGTGGACGCTTTCCAGAAGTAAAGAAATTAATAAGCTCCTCTATCTAGTCATGATTGCTTGGAGTATGATTTGTGCAAATGCTTTCACCTAATTTTTCTTCTTGCATTATAGTCAATGATTCTGATGCTGCACTTTTAGCCAATTCTTAACAAATATCTCAGCCACAGACTATTTGCACTCCAACGACCACATGAAGGATCTGATCAATCTGCGATAGAGGATAATGATATTTTAATGATGTCTGGTTCAAGTTCTAAAAAATTACACACAACTGAATGTCTCCATTATTTTTTCATACTGGCACTAGATTCACCACCAGAATCAATCATACAATTATATATAATCCACCCATCCATTCGGAGTGACAAATAAAATGGGGGTGACCTATTATTTCTAGTGGCTAAAGTCGGCACTGCTTGTGCCAACACTTTTTGAGGACTTTTATTTTGGTCTTTAGTAGTATTAAGGGATTCTTGCAGCATGTCAACTTGTCCAGGAAACTGTAGTGCGTCATATAGGATCACTTTCACATATATCTTCTTTATTTCCTCCACAATATTATAATTTGAGATGGTTGGAGGCTTTTATTTTGTAACCTATTCATACTTGTCCCGATACTATTGAGTAGCTTCTACACTTTGTCTTTTTGTCAAGGATGGGTACTTGAGGCACTCTTTGGCCTGCTCCTTTACCTCATTTTGAGTTTAGGTAATTGCTACAGGTTTTGAAGTCGATGCTCTTGTTTGTGTCTTTTCTTGAGTTTTCTTAGGCAGTAAATATTTTGACATGACACTATCCTGCTGCTTAGACATTGTGCTAGGAGCCTTTGTTGGAGGTTACCCCTTTTAATTTTGCATCTTTGGTTCTACAAGCACCTTCAAGGGCTCAAGGTCAACTAGATCTATAGTTACTAGATTATTTTTGGACCTTATAAGAACCAAAACTTGCTCCAAGGATGGCATCATAAAATTGTGATAAGCCTCCCAGATCATGTTGATTTATCTGCAAATTGAACTTCCTACAAGTGTCTACTCATAATTCATATGCACCATGCAGGTTTCTTCTCCATAAGGATTGTTGCATGTTGAACACTAGTACACATTTTATGCTGTGCTAGGCTCTTCATTTGCTAGCACAATTGTACTCTTCTCAAGGCCTCTACTAGTAGATGCTTGCTATCGAGTAATCAGTGGAGTTTGAAATATCCTTGATCAAAATTCAGCCTCAAATTGCTTCTTTCTTACCACCATAAGCTCGTTTGATATCGTCCTTAAGGCTAAATTATTAGATTTCACCTTGTGCAACAATGTCGTGAAAGTATCAAGATTAGAAGGTGCATGGGGCACTAGAAAAGGTAGAGGTACTGGTGGTACACATAACGATAATGGGACTGGTGGAATCGACAATGATGGAAAAGGAGCGGATTATGGCAATTATGGTACTGACTGAGCGGGTAATTACATAAAGTTTAGAGTCGGGTGTTGTGGGATAGGGATCAGAGCGATTTGAGGTGGGCTTGAGATCCATGAGGGAACTGGGTACATAGAAGGCATGGATTACAAAAAAGTGCTTGAATACAAATGCTACAGTAGGTCAGGCAGAATAGGCATCATCATTTTTGGAGGAAGCTTACCTATGGTAATCAAGTCAGATTCAATTTTTTGGGCTTGCGTATACAGATCATGAAAGGTATTCACATTGGTTTTCTGAACAACCATGACAATGTCAGTGTTGAATACCCTGAGATAATAGAATGTAGCTTATTCATGCATGGGCTACAAACCATCAAGAAATCTTTGCTAGATTTGGGTAAACCTCACGTTGAAATCAACTATCTCCTCCAAATATTTTGGATCGTTGTAAATTGATGCATCAATGAGTATGGGTCAGCCTGTTCATAGAAATATTTTATCAACAACTCTATCAATTGATCCCATGAGGCAATAGTGATAGGTTGCAAAGATCGATACCAATACAACAACTTTCCTCTCAGTGATAATACCAACAATTTTACCATTACATATTTGTCCGTTATCCCATGTATTGTAGCCAAAGAAGCTACATCCTGAATATGTTCATAGGCTATTTTACCAGTGCCATCATAGGTCGATAAAGCCTTCAAAGCTGCTTGGGGTACTAGATTTTGTGCTTGTAAGTTAAAGGCCCCTGAGCTATTCCATGCTAGGAACTACCTTGGTGGCTGTGGTTACTGAGATGGTGGGTTCTAAGCCATGTGGACCGGTGTGTGGGGCGAAGCTTGAGGAACGCTAGTGGAAGTACTAAATAGACTTACGAGAGCATAAAATACACTGGCTAGTCATGAGGATGTAGCGGATGATGTATGGATGTATGAGGTAATGAATATGTGCAATGTAAAATGGCTAATTGAGGATGTTCTCCTAATATTTGAATATCAAGTTCATAGAACTCAATTGTATGATCTAGATTTTTGGTCTTCGATCTTGTATTCATGAAACACAACTTTTATCGCTCTCACATTTGGAGGTTTTTGGGTATAATAGAGTCACCAGATGTTATAACTATACAACACAAAGGTAAAAATCAAACCTTAATACTATCAGAAGTGGAAGTCTCGGGGTCCCACTAGGCATGCCAAAAACTGTTGGTCAAATATCTGCCTAATCAAAAAAGCTACATTTGTGCACCCTAGACATGGCCAACATTGAATGACTGAAGGAAAGTAATGTCCTCCGTGTCAATATACAGAGAGGGCTGGCTCCCAAAATAAATCCTACACTGGTTGAAGACTAGAGTTGCAAGAAAGAAATGAGAAATTGTGAAAATAAATGGGAAATATGGCCACAGGCCGAAAGTGTAGGATTCGAGGTATACTAATAGTAGGAAATTCACCCAAGCATGAAATAGCATATAGCAAAATAAAAGTAGTAGAATTTACTTATAAATTTGTAGGAACAATCTTAAAAATAACACTCCAACACTCACTCCCTCATTAGCAACATTTAAATTCAGATGTAGAATTCAAATTTAACAACAGATAAGGCACATGAATGTAAAATAGAAGTGCATGAAAACAGAAGGACATTGCACACAATATTACTTGTAAATTCAGAAGCCTTGTGTCTTCTATTGATGCAGAGAACTTGGAGAGTTTTCTCGCAAACTGCCTAACCTATTTTTACAATGAAAATTTAGTAGTATTTATAGAGGATTTCACCTCTTTCATTAAATGCACATGGAGACAAAATGATCATAGATCAAGAACCATAGTGAGGAAATTCCTCCTTGAAAATATTGAAAATACATTTTCTTGGAATAATGATTCATATTTCAAGGAAACATTCCCAGGAAATCAGTATCTCTGGGCGTCGATGCACAAAAAATTAAGAGACATTCGATGTCTTGAAAACGTGCTCCCACTTTGGAAATCATGAAAATCCTCCTATGTTTTTGACATGATCTTCTTCTTCACTTGGGATTCATAATATGAGTTACTCGTTGCATCCATTATTTAATGTTCTCCATGATCTGCCCTGGATGCCTTTGAAAATCTAGATATTGATGATGAATATACCTTTTATTGACTTCCTTCCTTTTGACCATGGTGACGACAATTCCTTTGATGCTTGGTGAATATACTTAACATCTACGTCGTTCACCTTTAATTAACATCTATGTCGTTCACATTTAAAAATTACGTTCACCCACAAAAGGGGTTCCAAAGACAATCACCCTCCCTTTGGGATGAACGCGACACTGAATATTCAATGTGCCTCAACCATCCTGATGCATTCGCCTAACCTTCAATTTCTAGTGCATTCGTGCAATCCTACTTTTGGGAGGATGTTTGCCCATATGAGGGGCAAATAGGACGTTCGCCCCTCAACCTAGATGAACGTGATGTTGATTCTTTAGTTGTGCGTCATCCTAATTCATATTACATTTACCCCAAGGTGGGGCAAACAGAGCTTTCACCCTATATTTGGGGTGAACGCGTCCAGTCGCCAAAATTATTTTTAAAGACGAGTGGGAACGCATTTTAAAAATTCTTAGAAAGATGTTCGCCCCAAAGTGGGGCGACTGGAGCTTTTGTTCTATCTTTGGGAAAAAGGCATTTTTCACATCTCATTCTTTGAAAAAATGTGCAGGGCCGAACACATCTTCAATTTGCAGTGTGCTTTTGAATGTTGCAAACTTGAATTTCGAATGTAGTTCTCAATTTATTTTTTCCTTTAAACATTCATCACTTCCAAGCTAAAAGGATACATATGCAAATAAAAATAGAATGATAAAATAACTATAACATATAAAACTAACCCATAATAATATTTTAGGATTAATATCACCGGATTACAATTAAAATGCTCCATTAAAAACTACATCAAAATGCTCCATAAAAATAAATTCCAATTTGGCAAAGTACAAAAACTACCAATATTTTTGGTGACTCACAAGGTATCCTGATCGTATGGATGCAAGCGATCCCAAGCCTTTATTCATTGGGTTGCTATGGAGTTATTTTTCCAGCTGCCTTGGCTAGCGCCTTTGCTGTAGATGCCTTCTGACGTGCCTCCTCCTCAAATTTCTCCATGGATTTAGCTTCGAACATCACTTTGAGGACTTCAACTCACTCTTCTTCTTTTGCTACCTTCTCTACTGCCGCGTAGGGTTATGCATAGTGGTAAATTTCACAATTTATCGTGAATATTCAAATTTTCACAATGTTAATTTTACGAATTTTGGGACCATATAGATCGATCCATTCGCCCGAAAATTATAGGATCCAATTTTTTTAAGGGTAAATTTACCAAGTTATCATAAGATCTCCCACCTAATTTTTGCTTTAAATTTATTAAAAATAAAAAACAATCTTACCCAATTTGCCCCTTGTACCCCATTATATATAGCTAACTCTAACAACGACTCTCATATAATTATAATATTAATTTTTTTGGATAGCGAGCGATACAAAGTAGAGGATTGATAAAAAACGAGTCCACGACTGACATAAGGTAACTGGTAGAATGCAACTGGCATAAGGCGACTGGCAGAATGTGACTGGTGAAAGGTAACTGGTAGAAGGTAACTAGCATAAGGCAACTAACATAAGGCAAGTGGCATAAGGCGAGTGGTAGATGGCAAGTGGCAGAAGGTGAGTGATAGATGGCGAGTGATAGATGGCGAGTGGTAGAAGGTGAGTGGCAGATGGCAAGTGGCAAAATGTGAGTGGCATAAGGCAACTAGCAGATGGTGAGTGGCAGAAGGTGAGTGGTAGATGGTGAGTGGCACAAGGCAAGTGATATTACCTCCTCACCACCATCTTTGGGACCACTTTTGACCTATTAAATCATCTTCAAACTTCATAAAAATACCACCATTACATAGGGCTTGAAAATATATTTCCAATGAGTATAAATATGCCTATGTTTGGATATATTTTGATGCCTAAAATTGTGAAATGATTGTCAGTCACCATCTGCCACTCACCTTGTGCCACTCGCCATGTGCCACTCACCTTGTGCCACTCACCTTGTGCCACTTGTATTCTGCCACTTACCTTCTACCACTCACCTTGTGCCACTCGCCATCTACCAGTCACCTTATACCACTCACCTTATGCTAGTCACCACATGGTGATTGATAATCATTTCATAGTTTTAGGCATCAAAATATATCCAAACATAGGCATATTTATACTCGTTGGAAATATCTTTTCAAGCCTAATCTAATGGTGGTATTTTTATGAATTTTGAAGATGATTTAATAGGTCAAAAGTTATCCCAAATATTGTGGTGAGGAGGTAATATCATTTTGAGGTAGATTTTGACCTAATACATCATATAAAAAATTCATAAAAATACCACCATTAGATCAGACTTGAAATGAGATTTCCAATGAGTACAAATATGCATATGTTTAGATATATTTTGATGCCTAAAACTATGAAATTATTGTTAGTCACCATCTGCCAATTGCCTTCTACCAGTTGCCATGTGGCGACTGGTATAAGGTGACTCACATATGGTGAGTGACACAAGGAAAGTGGCAGAAGGCGAGTGGCACAAGGCGAGTGGCACAGGGTGAGTGACACATGGCGAGTGGCACATGGCGAGTGGCACAAGGTTAGTGGTAGATGGCTAGTGGAATATGGTGATTGATAATCATTTCATAGTTCTAGGCATCAAAATATATCAAAAAATAGGCATATTTATACTCTTTAAAAAGCTCTTTTCAATATTGATATAATAGTGGTATTTTTATGAAGTTTGAAGATGATTTAATAGGTCAAAAGTGGTCCCAAATATGATGTCATTTTGAGGTAGATTTTGACCTACTAAATAATCTCAAAATTTCATAAAAATACCACCATTAGATCAGGCTTAAAAAGAGATTTCCAATGAGTACAAATATACCTATATTTGAATATATTTTGATACCTAAAACTATAAAATGATTGTCAATCACCATATACTAGTCGCCATGTGGCAACTGGCAAAAGGTGACTAGCATAAGGTGAGTGGCATAAGGCGACTGGAAGATGGCAAGTGGTATAAGGTGAGTGGTAGAAGGTGAGTGGCATATGGCGAGTGGCACAATGCAAGTGGCAGATGGTGAGTGGTAGATGGTGAGTGGCACATGGTGAGTGGCACAAGGCGAGTGGCATATGGTGAGTGGCAGATGACAACTGGCAATCATTTTATAATTTTAGGCATCAAGATATATCCAAACATAGGCATATTTATACTCATTGGAAAGCTCTTTTTGATATTGATCTAATGGTGGTGTTTTTATAAATTTTTAGGATGATTTAATAGGTCAAAAGTACCCCCAAAAATATTTATAATTTATGTGCAAATTTTTTGAAAATTTGCCATATTTTGATAAATTTTCTACAAAATTTTGAAAAATTTGCCCCACAATTTATACATGATTCACATTGATTTACCTCAAATTTATACATACTTTTTTAGTACTACCCCTTATGCATAACCCTACTACCGTGTGCTCTGTTGCTGCCCGCTCTGCCTGCTCTTTGAGATTTTTAGATGTAATCTCATAAACTGTAATCATTTCTTCACAAGCATGGGTGGTGAATAGGCTAGGTGTACTCAAATATTCATAGACAAAGCGCAAGTTCTGAACATCCTCCAAGTTGAGGTGCCTTGCTCTTTGAGCCAACTCATACAAGGATAACTCCAAGCGGGTATATTTATGCATTAGAGGCAATACCTATGCTTCTGTGATGGGCTCCTCCCATGCATCAATCTCTAAGGTATCCTCTACAAAATTTCACCAAGCCGTAGTCAATTGTTCCTTAGGGAGAGGTTCACCCCATTCATTAGTGAAGTCTGGGAATCCCAACTCTGCAAGAGTATCAAAATGGGTCATGGAAATAGTATGCTCTCGCTCGATGGTATTGAGAATTTTTTGTCCCTCTCTCACCAGGTCCATTCTCTGAAAATAACTACGCAACGTGACTTTGGTAGTTGACCAGGCGTGATCCATTTCGCTCAGGGGGTGAATGTGAATGCTAGAATTGGCTAGAGCTTGAATTTTTACTACCATATCCATATATGGCTCTAGCATTTCCTCTATGTTATCAATCAATTGTTGGCCTAGCTGGATCTGTATGCTAGCTATCCATAAATAGTGCAACACCTAAACTGCTTGTTCGACCAGCTTCTCATAGTTTTGAGCAGAATGAAGGTGCACTTATTTAATATTCTTTAGAGAAAATCCTACAACCTATGCAACCTTCTTGTCCAGTTTATTCTGGATAGCCTCTAGCTTCTATCGGAGTGAATGCATCTCTATCCTGGCCATGTCTCTTTCTTTTAAGTGCACTCCGACCTGTCGGTGCAAGTGTTCATTTTCTATGGCAGTATTTTCTTCTTGCGCTCTGCTTTTTGCCAAGGTGGCTTCAAGCTCAATAATTTTATTTTTATTTTCAAAATACCTCTCCTTATAATGCTCGCCATGCAAGTATACCGAGCTCATATCAGCCTGTATATTACCCATATTTTCGGTTGGATCTATCTTGGTGAGATCTTTAGTTATAGTCTCACAGACATAATCACTCGACAACATTTCTCCTTGTGGTTTTTGGACTAAGGGAGTGATTCTAGTCATGTGAGACTCCATGGTGATTGGGTCAAAAGCAACCTTTTTGATCGGTCGAGCTAGAGCCAAGGCCTCCTTTCGCCTCTTGCTCTTCAACCACTACGAAGAACTCAGGTGTGCTCGATTAATTTTTTCTACATCTGGCTATTTTCATGCCACCTGAACATTGGGAAGTGCTTGTATTTCCAAAAATAGGGTGAATGGAATTACAGCTTCTAAGTGGGAAGGCTCAAAAGAAGCAGTTGTGATGGCTAGAAGGGGGAAATGAAATGGTGGATTGGATGGAGGAACTAGGTTTGGCTGCAGTTATGCTTACTCTGGGAGGAGCTTACGTACTTATAGCCTCAATGGTAGTGGTGGTGGCAATGGAAGGGGAAGGGCATAAAAAGGGGTTCGACCCTGATGCATATGAACTAAAATAAAGGGAGGTCAAAGAAAAGGGAAGAGAAGAGGGAGCAACAGTGACTTCGGGAAGGGAAGATGAAGGAAGTGAAAGAGATACAAAGGGCATACCAAAGGGTGGAGAAATGGAGATGAAAACTGATGGGAGTGAATCAAAAGTCACTACATGCTCCGAAGAAGAAGAAGAGGGAATAGAAGACATACCTTTGGGCATAGATACCATGTGATGCGATGATGGGAGTGGTTGCAAAATAACTTCTTCTTGGTGCTCTTCCACTCTCTCCCCAACATTCACATTCTCCTCGATGTCCACAACTTCCACTTGAGAAGTCTTCGACTGGTGGTCCTCCTCTTGTTCTGGAACCATTGGAAACATTTGTGCAACCCTAGTCGAAGCCTCTGCTATTGGCGAAGGATTAACAACTATGGCTGAAATAACAGGAAATGAAAGAGCTGCGATGACTGAAACTTCAGTAGTAGAAGTAGTGATGGCACCAGTCCTTGGTATTTTTGTCACTTTGGGAAATGGTGGTACCTTTGGTACATTTTGCTTCTCCAATGCAGGTGTCTCCTCAACTTTCTATCTCATCCGTTACGATCTTCGTCTAAATGCATACTGTTGTTCTTCTTCCTCTAGAGTCTCCTCCTCAACTAACAAATGTTTTCCCTCTGTCTCACCTTCACCACTATCAGAGTGTTGAAAAATCTGAGGTAGAATATTGGTGAAAGCAACGGGCTGATATGAATCAACATACTCATCATAAATATCTAAAAATGACTCATCCAACTTCAGCCCATAAGGAGTTGTCGGCTTCCCTCGGTGAACCCATATTATCCACCAATTCATAATTTTCTCCTCAGTCCATTTAGGTTCACTTTATTTAACTTGGCTGAACAAACCCGATGGAGGGATTTGAGATTTATACCTAGTCGGATTATACTCTGCCTCTTGCTCATAGCAATCGTGCCAAGGTGGAAGTGTCATCATATTTTCAATGTGCCAATTCATATCGGGCCCATAAAAATTATTTTGATTCTTCTAAATATCAGGCCGAGGGCAACAATGAAATGATTTGGATTTTATAATTGCTAAAAACTTGCCCAATGGGTCATACCTCCAACGTTGCGGTAGCTCTATGAGTCCCAAATCCTGCAACATTACTGTAAGGAGCCGATTCTGTCCTACTTGGCTCACCTCTATACTACCAAATTTAAATGGCATATTGCACGTCATTTTATTACCACACCCAACTCCATACACATCATTCACATAATCTAACTGGCGCACTACTTCCATAGCAAAAACATGCTCGATGGCAAAATAGGGCAACAAGAATGGTTTACCCGTAAAACCAAAAATCCTCACAACTACGCCCTGAGTGAGCAGAAAAATATCTCCTCTCTCTTGGGCAACCACTGCTTCTCTTAATTCCCGTGGCACCCTCTCGCATGTACCACAAAGTATCTCTATTGCAGGCCCCAAAAACCAACTGTTAAAACTGTAGAATGACTCCCTTCTTGTCAAGACGGAAGTCCACCTATAAACTGGCAAAGGTTCATTTTTCTCATCTATCTGCATTACTGCAATGAAAGGAAAGCACCACTGGAGTTGGAAAAAGAAATACCATATCAGAAAAGAAGTGTGCCTGAATGATTTTTCCTCCCCAATTTGCAACTTCTCCAGTTGAAAATTCAACCTTCGAGAAATAAAATCAGCCCAATCGAAGAAAATCGGATTGGTGCCCTGTCTCATGGCTGAAGGGGAATAGAATTCCACCCAAAAAATACATTGTGCTAAGGCCACTTGCCACTTATGAATGGTATCATCTGAAGGTAAACTTGTGATCCACGCCAACATTGAATAAATATCCAAGCTTTTAAAATCCGTGAGCGGCTTTGGCAAGTTAGGAAGCTACCCCATCGGTGGCTCTTTAATCAGCTGAGTCTCCATAAATTGATGCATTGTTACCATGGAGACATATCTATCCTCCTGTTCATCGGTATGCAGTTTTTTATGAACCCCATAGGAAGGGGGCTTTAATCCACAAGAAAATGCCTCCCGAACCTCATCCGAGGTGATGGTGAAGAGTATTTCCTACTTTGCATTTCTCACAGCTCTAGTAAATGGGTCGTAAAACTGAGCGATAAGCAACACTAGCTCAGGGTAAGAATGAACTGGTGGGCACAGGTACCAAAACAACTATGAATGATAGGGCACTATCAACCAACTTCCTGACGTCATCCCTTGGTTCACTACGAACTCAACATCGTGCCATAATCTTTCCACACCTTTGTGGGTAATGATACAATCACCGATTTTTGCCATTGTGTCATCATACGGATCTAAGTCAACATAGTCATTCCTTTGGGCCTTCTTAGCTCTAGATCCTCCTCTTTTCTTTGAATTTTTAGGCTCTGCAACCTCTGTAATTTCTTTAGTCTCTTTACTTTGCTTCCCCATTGTTTCTTTTCCTAGAAAATATTTTGAACGCTCTCTGGGAACTTCTGCAATGATAGTTCGAAATACACGATAGTAATAAAAATTTGAAAAATAACTATGGGATTTTACCTTGTTCTCTATATAGAGTGCTCTCCCAACTGCCGCAATAAATGCCAAATTAACCTGGGCACTTTCGGGAGGTCGTGAGCATTGATTCGCTTTCCTGGCACCACTCCCGATGCTTTAATGGTATTACCTTCGATTCATTGCCAAATCATCCTAGGAAAGAGTGTCCTCCCTTGCTGCATAAATTCATTGTAAATCGTGCCCTGGTTGTTGAAGCTTTCTTGGAAAAATAAATCAGCCACCTGAAAACCAATGGTATGTATTCTTTGCTCCTCGGGAACACAAATCTTCTGCAGGGTGCACATTTGAATTAATTGCTTTTAAAACATTCTTCTACCTGCATTCCTGCTCTCCAATATTTGCCACGTGTTCAAGGGTGCAATCCTTCCGCAACGTGCTTTCGAAATCAAAATTATGCACTTCTTCCTTTTCCTTCAGAGAAATCATTTTATGGGCGCCCAATAATCCTCTTTCTTTTCTCACTGCTTTCAAAATAATAAGAGCAAATTATTTCCTTTTTCCTTATTCCAAGGTGCCTTCGATTTGCTTGGTAATTCTATGGCGAATAGGTCCCTTTAATAGATTTATCTCCTTTGCCCTTTTCACCCATATTTAGAAAATATGATTTACTAAAAAAAACAAAGTTGCTTTTTAAAGCGCTTTTCTCTCTCTTTTTTTTTTAGTGAAAATCCTTATCGCTCCAACAAATACACCTCGCATATATATTTATTTTTAACATAACATGTTCGCCCATTTTAAACAACACGTTCACCCTTTTTAGGGGTGAACACATTTTAATTTTCAATCGTTGCATTGACTAAGGGCATGCAAACCTGTTGTTTGTGCCTGAAAGGGTGCCTAAGGCTCTTTGCATTATTAATACATTCACCCCTTACTTGGGTGAATGAAATTGTCGCCCCATCCTTGGCGTGAACATGATTTCAACCCTTTTTAATATGTTCACCCAAGTTTGGGCAAACAAACATGTCACTCTCCCTTTGGGGCGAACACAACTTCATATATATATATATATATTTACTCACCTCCAAAGTGGGCGACTGAGGCTTTGCACTCTCTCAATGGGTGAAAGCACTTGGAAGCGCCTCTCTTGCCTTAATTACATTTCAACACTTGGAGAGGGGGTGAAATATTGCTTCTTTTATGCCCAATTTAGCTTTCCAAAGGGGGCATCCTTTTAATAGAGATCACATAACACCATTTTTCTTTTATATATATATATATACATATTTATAAATATACCATCGCCATTTTAAAGTAAATAAAATACTATCATGAGAATATTTTTTAGGGCTTATTTTTGAAGGGTCAAGGGCCTGGGATAGGAAGATCCCAACCCTCCATGTCACGAAGATGATAGGCATTTTTCGAGTTCACTATGGAAATCTGAAAATGGCCTTCCCAGATAGCATCAAACTTATGGTGTTTCCCTGGCTTAGCCTTTTTCTCGTTCCATTTGAGAACTAAGTCTCCCTCCTGAAATCTGCGCTCAGTTGTTTTCTTTTCGAACCACTTTTGCATCTCTTTAGTGTGCTCAATGAATGTTTGATACACCTTTTCCCTATCTTCTTCCAACTGTAATAATTGTGCCAATCTTGCACTCATAGGATCATACTCCTCATCTTCATCTTGAAATAACTGCAATGTTTGAAGGATCGGAAGCTCAATGTGGGTGGGCAAAACAACTTCTTTTCCATACACCAAAGAATATGGAGATGTTTTGATAGATTTTTTTATAGATATGCGATCCTGCCCAAAGAGCCTCGGTTCAACAACAAGTGCCAACTCCTTTTGTTATTTCCCAGTGTCCTTTTTAAAATACGCAGCAAATTTTTATTGGTAGATTCGGCCAAACCATTCCCTTGTGGGTAATAATTGGATGATATTTTGAGATAAATTCCATATTTGCTAGCGAACTCTATGATTTTGGTCCCAATGAATGGAGTTCCATTATCAGTTACAATTGAATTTGGGATGCCGAAGCGAGTAATGATTCCTTCTAGAAAAGAGATGACGGTTGCTTGATCAACCTTCTTGGTGGGAATAGCCTCCGCCCATCTGGTGAAATAATCAATCACCATTAAGATGTATTTGTGTTCTATGGAAGAATGTGGATCGATGACTCTAATGAAGTCAAGACCCCACTACTGAAAAGGTACTTCCACTTGAATTGGGCACAGAGGCAATGCTCCTTTCCTGATTCTACCAATGTATCACTGACAGCTATCACAATGCTGACTTACTTTATGAGCATCGATGAACAGAGTAGGCCAGAAGTAACCAGCTCGGATGATTTTTAAGGCCATAGGTCTCCCTGTGTAATGGCCACTAGAAAGTCTAGAATGAAACTCTTCTAGTATTTTCTCCTTTTCAGACTCCTTCACACATCTAAGGAGAACTC
Source organism: Wollemia nobilis (assembly GCA_028583015.1). NCBI lineage: Eukaryota > Viridiplantae > Streptophyta > Pinopsida > Araucariales > Araucariaceae > Wollemia > Wollemia nobilis. The sequence continues at coordinate 487,665 of JAQPPZ010002729.1, read as the reverse complement.
CATCAATATTCTTGTGAAATAACCCATTAGGCAACATAACATATTTGAGAGCTTGCAATCTAAACCTCCAATGTTGTGAAGCATCAAGGTGTGGTGGACACTTCCTAGAAGTAAAGAAATCAATAAGCTCCTCTATCCAATCATGATTGCTTGGAGTATGGTTTGCACAAATACTTTCACCAACTTTTTCTTCTTGCATTATAGTCAATGATTCTGATGTTGCACTTTTAGCCAATTCTTGACAAAGAGCTCAGCCATGAACTAACTTTGTTGATCGGATCTCCACATCATATTCTTGAATTTTTGAGACCCAACCTACCCTTTTGTCACCTAGTTCTCCTTGGAGTATAAAGTTTTGAACATCGGGATGTATAACATAAACGATAGTTTTGCTCTGGGAAACAAAGTGTCAAAACTTCTTCAATGATTTCATCATCGTGTACACCTATTTCTCAATGAAATTGTACTTCTCTTGGTGAGGCGCAATGACTTGGCTCAAGAAGGCAATTGGCTTCTCATCCCCATCTTCTTGCTTCTATGTCAAAATTGCAACATAGCTCTCTTGCTCACCTACTGCATAGAGAATGAAGTCTTTTGAATAATCAGGATTAATCAACACTAGAGCTTGGGTGATTCTTTCTTTGATCTCCTGAAAAGCTCATCTTCTAACTTCTATCCATTTAAAATCAGTATTCTTCTTTAAGAGCTCAGTCATGGGCTTCACCACTTGAGCAAAGTCAGCAATAAACTTTTGGATGAAATTTATTTGATCGAAGAAAGATTGCAGATATTTTTTGTTAGCAGGCAATGGTAGCTTCAAGAGTGCTTCAGCTCTTGTAGGGTCAATTGCCAATCCTTCTTGTGAGATCACATGACCCAACAACTTCCCTTCCTTGATAGCAAATATTGACTTCTTCAGATTAATAGAAATCTCGAACTCACGACACTTCTCGAATACCTACCTCAAATGAGAAACGTGGTCTTCTCTGCGATGTGAAAACACAATCATGTCATCAAGATAGATTACAATAATTCTATTCAATAACTCACCAAAAGTGATGTCCATGGCCCTCTGAAAGGTAGCACCAACATTTGAGAGTCCAAATGGCATCCTTTGGTAGGCGAACGTGCCCCACTTTGTAGTGAATGTTATTTTATGTTGGTCCTCATCCTTCACCCATATCTGATTATAACTAGAGAAGCCATCCAACAATGAAAATATTTGCGCTCTAGTGACCACATGAAGGATCTGATCAATCTATGATAGAGGATAATGATATTTTAATGATGCCTGGTTCAAGTTCCAAAAATCTACACACAACCGAATGTCTCCATTCTTTTTTTGTACTGGCACCAGATTTGCCACCCATGTCGAGTGCTTAATTGGGTATATTATCTTTGCCTCTAGCATCTTTAACAATTCTGCCTTCATGAGTACTTCTATCTTGGGATTGACAGGTTGCTATTTTTTTCGAAAAGGTTTTACTCCCTCCTATAGTTCGATAGTATGTTGGATCATGTTCTTGTCATATCCCTTCAAATCTTGATAGCTCCATGCAATGATGTTGGGATACTCATAGCACAAGTTCTTAATGTCTTCCAACTCTTCTAGCATACAATCAGTTCTGATTTTGATGATCTTCTCAGGTTCTAGCTGCAACTCCTTATACTCCTTGGCATCCACCTTGATCTTGTGCTTTTTGGCCCTATCATTTTGATCAAATAAACTTTCCAATGAAATCAGTCCCCTAGGAATATGATTATTCTTCAATTGTATCATCCCCTCCATCTCTTCTTCAATGAGCTTTTGATCATCTACGCTTGCAACTTCCTTGATGAGAAAATTGACTATTTGCTCGTCACTGTCGAACACTTGCCAATAGATGTTCTTGTCAGGGACTGAGGGCCTATAGATCACCCTGATAGTCTTGGGCTTTCTAACTATTTGCTCCATGGGAGAATAATTCATGCCAAGAGAGGCTAGAATATCTGCGTGTTTATTTTGCTCATAGGAAATCGCCTGAATGTTCAAGGCTATGAAGGACTCAAACAAATCCCACACCTTGTTGTGATAGGCTTTTAGGTAATGTTGCTTAGACACACATTTATTTGTGGTTTGATTGACAATGAGTTTGGAGTCACCAAAAATTTGCAACTGTTTAATGCCCAACTTTTTAGCCTTCTTCAATCTGAGGCACAATGCTTCATATTCGACTACATTATTTGTGCAACTCCAAGTCAGTCTGTAAGAATAAGTCTTCTATAGCCCTGTGGGAGAGATCAAAACAATACCAGCTCCTACACCATTCTTACATCTAGCACCATCAAAATAAAGCTTCCATAACTGATCTGTGATAGGATCCAGGGAGTCAGGGACTTTTTCTTTAATTTGCTCTGGTTTGGATATCGTATAACAACCAATATCTGTTCCAATCATTGCATTAAAATCCATGAGTGAAAACTCATCCTCGAGGTGAAGTTCACCAAGTGCCTCTTCCATCAAATCAACCTCTCCTAATTCTTCAGTCATCATGTTAACTGCACCTGGGGGATTTTCTTCTTCCTCCAACTTCTCAATGTGAAAAGTTGATGGCTTTTCATTATATATGTGAATCCTCTTTCCTTTGAATGGTATTTCCAAATGTGAGTAGTCTAAGGAAAGGTATCCTCCCAGTTTCATTGTGAACTCCCTTGAGAGACACATGCTAAAGTATGGCTCCAGGTCAACCACCACTACTTCTTGGATGATAGTGATTTGTGGCATGCTATGCAGGATGATGGGAATATCCTTGATTACTCCCACCATCTTGACTAGAGTCCCATCCAACTACAACACTCCTAGGCTACTTCTCATGTATTCCATCCCCATCACTTCACATACTGCCTTTGGCATGATAGTAGTCACAACACTAGAATCAATCATACAATTGTGTACAATCCATCCCTCCATTCTGAGTGACAAATAAAATGGGGGTGGCCTATTCTTTCCAGTGGCCGAAGTTGGTAGTGCTTGTGCCAACACTATTTGAGAACTTTTATTTTGGTCTTTAGCAGTCTTAAGGGATTCTTGCAGTAGGTCGACTTGTCCAGGCAACTGTAGTGCATCATATAGGCTCACTTTCATAGGTATCTTCTTCATTTCCTCCACAATGTTATAATTTGAGATGGTTGGAGGCTTTTCTTCTGTAACCCGCTCATACTTGTCCTAGTACTACTGAGTAGCTTCTACCCTTTGTATTTTTGTCAAGGATGGGTACTTGAGGTACTCTTTGGCCTACTCCTTTGCCTCATTTTGAGTTTGGGCAGCTACTGCAGGTTGTGAAGTCGATGCTCTTGTTTGTGTCTTTTCTTGAGTTTGCTTAGGCAGTAAATCTTTCAACATGATAGTATCCTATTGCTTAGCCATTGCACCAGGCGCCTTCGCTGGAGGTTGCCCTTTTTCATTTTGCACCTTTGGTTCTGCAGGCACCTTCAAGGGTTCAAGCTCAGCTGGATCTACAGTTACTGGCTTCTTTCTGGACCTTGTAAGAACCAAAACTTGCTCCAAGGATGGCATCATAAAATTATGATCAGCCTCCTCGAATCATGTTGATTTGTCTGCAAGCTAAACTTTCTGCAAGCGTCTGCACATAATTCATATGCACCATGCAGGTTTCTTCTCCATGAGGATCGTTGCATGTTGAACACCAATACGCCTTTTTTGTTGTGCTAGGTTCTTCATTTGCTAGCACAGTTGTGCTCTTCTCAGGGCCTCTACTAGTAGATGCTTGCTCTCGAGTAATCGATGGAGTTTGAAATCTCCTTGACCAAAATTCAGCCTCGACTTGCTTCTTCCTTACCATCGTAAGCTCGTTTGATATCGTCCTTAAGGCTAAATTATTAGATTTCACCTCCTGCAATAATGCCATGAAAGGATCAGGATTAGAAGGTGTGGGGGGCACTGGCAAAGGTAGAGGTGCTGGTGGTGCGAGTAACGACAATGGACTCGGTGGCACCAGCAATGCTAGAAAAGGAGCGGATGATGGCAATTATGGTACTGACTAAGCGGGTAACTATGGAAAGTTTGGAGCTAGGTGTTGTGGGACAGGGATCAGAGCGATTTGAGGTGGGCCTAAGCTCCATGAGGGAACTGGGTACATAGAAGGCATGGGTTGCGAAAACATGCTTGAATACAAATGTTACGGTAGGTCAGGCAGAATAGGCATCATCATTTTTGGAGGAAGCTTACCTATGGCAATCAAGTCGAATTCAGATTTTTGGGCTTGCGTATACAGATCAGGGAAGGTATTCACATTGGTTTGCCGAACATCCATGCCGATGTTAGTGTTGAATACCCTGAGATAATAGAATGTAGCTTGTTCGTGCATGGGCCGCAAACCATCAGGAACTCTTTTCCAGCTTTGGGTAAACCTGACATTGAAATCAACTATCTCCTCCTACGGATGTCTTTGGATCATTGTAAATTGATGCAACAAGGAGTATGGGTCAACCTGTTCATGGAAATTTTTTATCAACAACTCTACCAACTGATCCCATGAGGTAATAGTACCAGGTTGCAATGATCGGTACCAATACAACAACTTTCCTCTCAACGATAATACCAATAATTTTACCATTACATCTTCATCCGTTATCCCATGGATCATAGCCAAAGAAGCTACATCCTGAATATGTTCATAGGCTATTTTACCAGTGCCATCATAGGTCGGTAAAGCCTTCAAAGCTGCTTAGGGCACTAGATTTTGTGCTTGTAAGTTCAAGGTCCCTGAGCTATTCCATGCTGGGAACTACCTTGGTGGTTGTGGCTACTGAGGTGGTGGGTTCTGAGCCATGTGGACTGGTGTGTGGGGTGGAGTTTGAGGAATGCTAGTGGCAGTACTAATTGGACTTACAGGAGTAGAAAATACATCGGCTAGTCGTGAGGATGTAGCGGATGATATATGGGATGTATGAGGTAATGAAGATGTGCGACGTAAAGTGGCTAATTGAGGATGCTCTCCTAGCCTTTGAATATCAAGTTCGTAGAACTCAATTGGATTTTTGGGATTTTTGGCCTTCGATATTGTATTCATGAAACACAACTTTTGCCACTCTCACGTTTGGAGGTTTTTGGGTATAATCGAGTCGCCAGATGTTCTAACTATACAACACGAAGGCGAACATCAAACCTTAATACTTTTAGAAGTGGAACTCTTGGGGTCCCACCGAGCGTGCCAAAAATTGTTGGTCAAATATCTGCCTAATCAACAAAGCTACGTTTGTGCACCCTAGACATGGCCAACATTGAATGACCAGAGGAAAGGAATGTCCTCCGTGTCAATCTCTAGAGAGGGTTGGCTCCCAAACTAAATCCTACACTGGTTGAAGACTAGAGTTGCAGGAAAGAAATGAGAAATTGCAAAAAGAAATGGGAAATATGGCCACAGGCTGAAAGTGTAGGATTCGAGGCAGACTAACAGTAGGAAATTCACCCAAGCATGAAATAGCATATAACAAAAGAAAAGCAACAGAATTTACTTATAAACTTGTAGGAACAACCTTCAAAATAACACTCCAGCACTCACTCCCTCATTAGCAATATTTAAATTCAGATGCAGAATTCAAATCTAACAACAAATAAGGCACATGAATGTAAAATAGAAGTGCATGAATACAGAAGGAAATTGCACACAAGATCACTTGCAAATTCAGAAGCCTTGTGTCTTCTATTGATGCAGAGAACTTGGAGAGTTTTCTCGTAAACTGCCTAACCTCCTTTTACAATGAAAATTCAGTAGTATTTATAGAGGATTTCGCCTCTTTCATTAAATGCACATGGAGACAAAATGATCGCAGATCAGGAACCATAGTGAGGAAATTCCTCCTCGAAAATATTGAAAATTCATTCTCTTGGAACAACGATCCATATTTCAAGGAAACATTCCCAGGAAATCAGTATCTCTGGGCGTCGGTGCATAGAAAATTAAGAGACATTTGATGTCTTGAAAATGTGCTCCCACTTTGGAAATCATGAAAATCCTCCTATGTTTTGACATGACTTTCTTCTTCACTTGGGATTCATAATTTGAGTTACTCGTTGCCTCCATTATTTAATGTTCTCCATGATCTACCCTGGACGCCTTTGAAAATCTAGATATTGATGATGAATACACCTTTTATTGACTTCCTTCCTTTTTGACCATGGCGACGACAATTCCTTTGATGCTTGGCGAAGATACTTAACAATTGCGTCATTCACCTTTAAAAATCATGTTCACCCCCAAAAGGGGTGCCAAAGATAGTCGCCCTCCCTTTGGGGTGAACGCGATGCTGAATATTCAACGCACCTCAACCATCCCGATGCATTCACCCAACCTTCATTCGCCAGTGCGTTCACGCGATCCTGCTTTTGGGAGGACGTTCACCCATGGGAGGGGCGAACAGGATGTTCGCCCCTCAACCTGGGTGAACGCAATGTCGATTATTTAGTCATGCACCGTCATGCTTCATATTATGTTCGCCCCAAGGTGGGGTGAATGGAGCTTTCACCCCACCTTTGGGGTGAAAGCATCCAGTCACCAAAATGATTTTTTAAAGATGGGCGGGCGCACATTTTTCAAACTTTTTAGAAAGACGTTCACCCCAAAGTGGGGCGAACGGAGCTTTCACCCCATATTTGGGGCGAAGGCATTTTTCACATCTCATTCTTTGGGCGCTTTCAAGCCTTTCAATCCTTCGCCATTTTTATTTTAATGTTTCCTTATTTTCCTTTTGATAGAGTGTGCAGGGCCGAACACGTCTTCAATTTACAGTGTGCTTTTGAATGTTGCAAACTTGAATTTCTAATGTAGTTCTCAATTTGTTTTTCCCTTTAAACATTCATCACTTCCAAGCTAAAAGGGTACATATGCAAATAAAAACAGAAAGATAAAATAACTGTAACATATAAAACCAACCCACAATAATATTTTAGGATTAATGTCATCGCATTACAATCAAAATGCTCCATTAAAATAAAATATAAAAATAAACAAAAATCCCAATGTGGCAAAGTACAAAATTTGCCAACAACAACAAAAAATAAAAGAAATTGGTAGGAGAAAATCTTCCATTGCTACAAGACAATGGTGGTCATGGACTAGGAAGTATAATATGGCATAGTGGTTGCTATATGTGGAATTACAAGAAAATATTTGGTGTTTAATGCTGATCAAAGATTAGGAAGGATGATATGACATGGTTGTTGCTATATGTCAAATTTGAGGAAACATGTCTGTCATTTGTGGAAAACAAGGACTTTTTGAAAGTGCAACTATGGAAGATGGTATATTGCAAACTAAGGATGTAATATGACAAGCTAGAAAGCTAATACAAGACGAGTAGAATAGGATTGAAATCAAAGAGACATTTCCAAAAGAAGGAATACAAATTTAAGGATAAGAACAAAATATTATTCACATGCATAAAGAAAATTTTATGTGGAAATGAAAAACCTAGTCACTAGATAATTTAATTGTAATGTTATTAATTATTTAATTTTATAAAAAATTTAAATTATTCCAAATAAAAATATTTCCAACATGTGATAAGTACCTATTCATAAAGAGTGACTCATAAATAAATTTTCTAGATAAAAAATAATTTAAATTAACATAATAAATTCAAAGTTTCTTATCAAAGAAAGACTCTTATGCTTGTGAAAATTGTAATAAATTCCTATGGATAGAGTGAAGAAAGGAGCTATCTATGGGTAGAGTGAATCACAAAGAATTTAATAAACAAACAAGAATACAAAGTTTCTTTTCAGAGGAGTACTTCGTTCTTTCCTTGTTCAGGACTATGCTTTGGCAAAATAATGAGAGTGTGATGAAATACTGATTAAACATAATATTAAGAAAACCTACATAATTTGTAGGGATGCAAATTCCAATAAGATCTTTAGATCATTTAAATTATTTAAAGTTAATATAAATAAATAATATGTACACTATTTTGCATTTGAATATGTGTAGAATTTATTAATTGTAATTGCAACTTTTGTCTATGTAAGGCCCACTATACTATACGTGCATGTGTGACTTATTATTTGATAAAATAGGGCTATTCAGGTTTGATTGAGTTATATCATGCAAATAAACTATTGATTATGGATTATTATCTAATATAATAGGGCTATTAAGGTTTGATTAAATTATATCATGCAAATGAAATTTTTCTTATGGATTATTATTTAATATAACGGGGCTATTGAGGTCTGATTGAATCGTAGCATGCAAATAAAATTTTGATTATTGTAATTTAGTTTAATTTAAAAATCATATATTATAATATATCAAGAATCAAGATATACAAATGATAATCTGCAAGGAAGTTAACAAAGAAAACCTAAAATATTATATTTTACTAGGATTAAGCGAAGAGACAACAATAACGGTTTGCTTTAGAACCTAGGGACTACTGGAGAAAATAAAAAAATGATAATATACAATAAGATACTTGTAGGAAGCGGATATAATATTTCGAAATACAAAGTTGTAATAGAAATGTAAAATATAAAACAAAAAATTAAAGACAAACATCCAATCAAAACTATGCTCAAGCAATAAGGAACAATAATACTCATTTGTTGTAAGGTGAGTGAATCAACATGGTGTGATGAACCAAAAAATCTACTTGCATGATTAAATGTGAGAAAATGGTAAGACATTTTGACCTTTACCATTTGATAGCAATGGAAAATGCAATAGAATATTGACACTACTAATAATATCAATGGAAAATTTGATTAAAGCTTAAATAATGAGGACTTATGATAATTATTCCAATAATTTTTGTGGCTAAAGAGGAAAATATTTATTTTTTGGTTTGTGTGTTTGTTGTAATCACAATTCCAACTATTAAATAATGATAGCATCCTTAAAATGTTAGAAAAGGTCTTGATGCTTTTGGGTCATGCATGTCTAGAATACTTTATAAGTGACATTTTAAGCACAACACGTTGAACATATGTTTATACAAATATATTATTAGGAGTTTCCAAGGGGTTTGGGGTAAAATCTAGGAGTGAGGAGTTACAAACTATTAACAAAAAAAATCTAAATTTTTAAAGTTTTTCTAGGACTAATGGAAGATACAATGAGAAGGGTTTGCTTTACAACTTGGGGTATATTGGAGCAAAACAATAAATAGTAATACACAATAAGATATTCATAGTAAGCAAATATAATATAAATAACAAGGCACCTTGATATTTGCCATTTTACAATAATGGAAGATGAATGGAGAATTCGATTAAGATTAAAAAATGATGACTTTTGAAAATATTCTAACGATATTTTGATGATTAAGAGGAAACTATTCACTTTTTGGTTTATGCATTTGTTAGAATCATAGTGTCAATTATGGAACAAAATGACAAGAGCTCTAATGGTTAGAAAAGGTCTTTGTAATTTTTGGGTCACACATGTCAAGAATACTTGTATAAATAGAATTTTAAGAACAACTGATGAGCAAGGTGCAACAACAGTATTGTCATTGTTGTCAACACAGTCAGACAGATCGGTTGATGCTCAGACAGATCGGTAGATGCAGTGGACAGGAGTTCAGTGATGCAGTGGACAAGAGTTAAGAGGTTCTTCAGAGTATGTACAGTGATTATCCAAAAGATCAAAGTGGCCCATATGCTAAAAATAAAAAAAAAATCACAAGGAAGAAAATTGTCACGATATCGTGACATGTTGAGAAGAAAGAAAACTGTCGCGATATCACGACATGTTGAGGAGAAAGAAAAACTGTCACGATATCGCGACATGTTGAGAAGAAAGAAAACTGTCGCGATATCGCAAAATGTTTGGAGAGAAAGTGCAAGCAAGCAAAACTGTCACGATTTCGCGACATGTTCGGAGAGAAAACACAAGAAAGCAAAACTGTCGCGATATCGCGACATGTTCGGAGAGAAAGAGCAAGAAAGAAAAACTGTCGCGATTTCACGACATGTTGGAAGAGAAAAAGACAAGTAGAAAAAGTGTCATGATTTCGTGACATATTGCAAGAGAAAGAGGAGAGAGAAAAAGGTGTCGCGATTTCATGACATGTTTCATTTTCGTGGTCCAAAGCGAAGAGAAAGAGGAGAGAGAAAAAGGTGTCGCGATTTCGCGACATGTTTCATTTTCATGGTCCAAAGCGAAGAGAAAGAGGAGAGAGAAAAAGGTGTCGTGATTTTGTGACATGTTTCATTTTCGCGGTCCAAAGCGAAGAGAGATTGTATGGAAGAAAAAGTGTCACGATTTCGCGACTTGAAAAGTGCAGGAAGGCAGAGAAGGAAAAGTGTCACGATTTCGTGACATGTCGCATTTTCGTGACCCGAAGGCAAGAGAAAGAGCAAAGGAGAAAAAGTGTCATGATATCGTGACATGTCGCATTTTCGCGACTCTAGGAGGAGAGAGAAAGTAAGAAGGCAGAAGTGTCGCGATATCGCGACAAAAGTAAAAAGGAAGAGTACGGAGGTGAAAGTGTCACGATATCGTGACATGTTGTGTTTTCATGGGTATGAACCAAGTAAAGCAGCAAGGAGGCGAAAGTGTCGCGATATCGTGACATGTTGTGTTTTCATGGGTACAAGCCGAGAAGACGACAAAGAGGCAGAAGTGTCACGATTTTGTGACAGGTTGTTTTGGCGCAAGCTAAGAAGAGAACCCAGCCGAAATAAGATATGTAACCGTTAACTGAAGTTATACATCAGTTACAGGGGCGGTTACAGAAAGAAAAATCATGCAGCTAAATTAAGAACAGTTAAATGAAGTTATACGACAGTTACAGGGGCCGTTATAGAAGAAATATCATGCAGCTAAAATAAGAACAGTGAACAGAAGTCAGAACAACAGTTATAGGGGTAGTTACGGGTTGCATGCGTAAATATGGAAGTTAAAAATAGAGTCAAAACTTTGTTATAAAAGGAGGTCTGCATAGAGAATTACGTGGCAGCTAAAATAGAGAGAGAGCGCTTGGGATTAAAGCGAGGCGAAGTTAATCTTGCGAAGGGAGCAAGAGGAGAGCGAGCAGGGTGTGTGCTGTGTGAAGAGTGGGCAATGTTGAGAAAGCAATAGACTAGTCAAGGTCTTGTAAAAGTGAAGGCATCTTTATGTCAATCATCTAGTTTTAGAACAGAAGTCCAAGTTGGTGCTTGGCATCAGGGGTTGGTGCTCCTTCCAGTTGGTGATGGTAAATCAGGGGTTGGTGCTCCTTCTAGTTGGTGTTGGTAAATCAGGGGTTGGTGCTCCTTCTAGTTGGTCTTCTGGTAAATCAGGGGTTGGTGCTCCTTTCCTTGCTTGGTGCAGATAAATTAGGGGTTGGTGCTCCTTTCTGTTGTTGCAGATAAATCAGGGGTTGGTGCTCCTTCCAGTGGGTGCTGGTAAATTGATTGTAAAATTGTTATTTTGCAAAGGCTAGATTTGGATGGGAGTCCAAACAGTCAATTTTGAGGAGTAGCCAAAACTGGTGAACCTCGGTACATCTTGTGTTGTGTGATGCTCTTTTGGTATATTTGCTTTATTGAGTTTTAAGCTTTCATTGTTTAGGCATTAAGAATTATAGATTCAAGTTTTTAAGAGCTACACTGATTCACCCCCCTCTCAGTGTCATTGTGAGACTAACAATTGGTATCAGAGCCAGTTTCCCTTGTCAGGCTAAATCAGTTAGGGTTGATCTTGGAAGTGAGACAATGGTAGGTGGTGAAGGATTCTCATCAAACAAAGCACCAGTGTTGGATGGAACTAATTACACATTTTGGAGACTCAGGATGCAGACATATCTTTGTGCTTTGGGATACGACATTTGGGATTCGATAGATAGTGGATACACAATACCCACCACTTCTCCAATCGATGTTGTCGATAAGAAATTGTTTGAGAATAACTCAAAAGCAAAGAATGCTATCATGTGCGGATTAATGGACAGTGAACTAGTAAAAATTATGGGTTGTAAAATGGCAAAAGAAATATGGGACAAACTAAGGAGCATTCATGAAGGAGATGATAAGATCAAGGAGGCCAAGTTACAAACGCATCGATCTCAGTTCGAAGCATTAAAGATGAATGATGATGAGAACATAGAGGCATACATGCTGAGAGTTAATGGAATCATTAATGCGATTAGAGGACTCGGTGAGAAAATGGAAGATGCTGTCATCGTGAAAAAGGTACTAAGATCTCTTCCCAAAATATTTGATTCTAAAGTTTCAGCAATAGAAGAAGCTAAAGATCTAAATATTTTTAGTATGGATGAGATGCATGGTTCTTTATCTGCATATGAGATGAGAATAGGAAAAACCAAACCCACAGAAAGAGAAGCTGCTTTTAAAGCACATAAAAGTATAAAAGCAAAACAAGAATCTGAGGAAGAAGAAACATCAGATGAAATGGAAGCAAACTTTGTTCGAAAACTAATAAGGGGAAAAGGAAAATACAGAGGAAAGCTACCATTTAAGTGTTTCAACTATGGAGGCATTGGGCATGTTGCAGCTAAATGTCCACTTAATGAGAAGGACGAAAGTGATGAAGGATCACACCAAGAAAGAAGTGACTGGAAGAAAAAACCAAATTTCAAAAACAACAACTTCAGGAAGAAAAGTTTCATCTCCAAGAATGTCAGTTCATCAAAAGACAGCTTCGGTGAGGATTTTGAAGAAGAAACAGATGAAGCTCTTTTCATGGCATTCGAAGAAGAAAAAACAGAGGAAAAATAGGAATGTAATAAAAAACTTGAGGCTGAGGCTGAAGTATATCTAGAAGGTGAGTTGCTCGCTTCACTTGAAGAGTTGGGTATAGAAAGGAAAAAGAACAAAAGACTGTCCAAGAAGTTGGAAGAATATGAGGATAATATTGAAGATCTCTTCTTGCAAATTCATAAAGCCAAGAAAATAGAAGAAGCTTTGAAGTCACACCTGGATGATAAAAGCGATGTTTGCGGAAAACAAGAAGAGGAGATTGTTTTATTGAGGAAACAACTAGAAGAGGCCAATATAAATCTCAAATTTGAGAAGAGCACAGAGTTGCTAGATAAAATGATAAGGCAACAAAGAAGCCCCATGTCTAAGCTTGGTCTTGGATATGAAGCTGAACAACCTTCATCTTCTAAATCTACAGAGAAGAAGAAGTCCACTGCTGTGAAGGATCAAGGCAAGAAAAGTTTGAAGCTAAAACTTCAAAAGGAAGAAAATCTCAAAGGAGATCTACAGCAAAGCAACCACAACAAAAGAGGTTCTATCACTCTCACTTTATTCATAACAATGCTTGTAATGGCTATTGTTTTAGATGCAACCTTTATGGTCACAAGGCAATGTATTGTGGATTGAATAATAGATCAAAGAGTTATGCTGGTAGAAATACATATGTTGAACACCATGTGCAATGTTTTAAATGTAATGGTCATGGGCACATAGCAAGGTCTTGTCCAAGAACCTTTGTATCTAATCTAAGGCAAGACAGTAGATTTCATCAGACACAAAGAATGCAACACGAGACGGGGAAGAAATCATGTGCATCAAAGAAAGGAAAATAATCATCCATCAAGGATGCACAAGAGACAACCACCCAAGAGAAATGTTCAAGTTCACGAAAAGGTTCAAAATAGGGATGCGGTTGAAAAACTCAAGCCCAAGTTCAAGAAAGGTTGGAGAAAGAAAGAAGAGAGGAAATCGTGTCTCCTTGGACTGAAGGAGATTACTCCTCTATTGCATTAAGCAGCTCCAGGTAGCACATCCTCAGGGGGAGCAATGTTAAAAAGTTTTATTTAATGCTCCTATGTATTTGTGTGGTTATCTGAGGATGAAAGGAAAGTAGTCGGGGAGTTGTCGTATAGTTGTCAAAATGTGTTTCAGTTCATGTAGATGTTTGTGGAGATAGTATCAAACTGATGTGCTTCAGCAGAACAACATGGTGAACAACTAGGTTTTTGATGCAGTAGTTGATAGGCGTTATCTGAGATAGAACATGCAGCACAGGCCGACGTGTCTTGGAAGCATAAGAAGTGCTGGTTTTGAAGCCTATAACAGTCCCAATCTGCAGATAAAATAGAATCCATGTTGTGAGTGGGAAGGCATGCGTTTCTTAACCAAAAATACAACACAACGTTTGGTATAAGAGAGCATTAATTTTATCTAAAAGAAGTAGCAGTTGTCAAAGAGATGCCAGAGTCAAAGCAAAAAGTGGCACTAGCACCCAGTTGGTCAAGAGTGCCAAGTGGCACATGCAAGGCAGAGACGTTGAGAGAATAGCACCCAGGTGGTGAAGCGCCAAGGAGGACAAGATGCCTATGCACCTAAGAAAGTCTTGCATTATTTGAGGAATGTGAGATATAGCCCGAGGAATCCCTTGATCGCAGCGAGGAGAAATGCTCCCTAGAATCACGTGAAGAACGTTCGCCTAAGACATTGAGTAGCCCTGACATATGCCCTAGCAGGAAGTAGAATACCGAGAGTTGATGACTATGTGCAAATTGAGGTTCCAACGCTAGAGGTAACGGTCCAGAAGTATGAGTTTGAGTAAGGTGCACTATAGTTGGCCGTGAAGCGTTTAACAAAATATTGTCTCCTGATTCGAATAGTTGAAAGTAAGGTGTGACCAGTGGTGACTGTAGAAAACATAGACCAAGTTGAAAATGTAAGAAGGGATTTGGTTGGTGTTGTGGTACTGTGTTTGATGCTTGCACAGAGTTGACAGTAAAACTGCAGTGTTGATACAGTGTTGGACAAAAGTTGGTACAAGTGTGAGTCACTTGTCAATTTTGTTGACAGATGTGAAATCAGCGTGTTTGAAATGGGAAGCTTGAAGAAGAGGTTTATATTGAGCAGCCAGATGGTTTCCAGCTTGGTGATGATTGGTTGAGTTGATTTGATTAAGCCTAGTCAAGTTATGTGTGAAGTGATTTTTAATGTTCTCTGAAATAAATTATTCCTTCATTCTATGTTGAGTTGAGATTGAGGTTAGAAGATATTAAGTCTCTAACAATTCTCTTTATGCTTCTATGAAGTGGATTTGATTTGAGATTGTCATTCATTGTTGAGTTCATTTTGAATACTACTTGAGCATGATTGATTGAGCCTTTGAGAAGGCCTTTGGGAAATATTTGAGGACAGTGTTGGGACAGACTTCTAGAGCAAATTTCGGACAAGTTCTTAGTGAGCTTGTTGGAGCAGATTTGGACAGGTTTTGTATGAGCTTGTTATTCAACATTGGACAAGTTCTATGTGAGCTTGTTAAGAAGGTTCTATGTGAGCCTATTGATAGAGTACAGAGAACAGAGTCTCAATGGATAGAGATCCAGCAGCCAACACAGTTGAAGATAGATCTGAGTGAGGATTCTTCAATTGGAGAGAGGTCCACCAGTCAGTAGCGGATACCTTCGTAATAAATTGGGAGTGGTCATGCTTCCCAAGAACTGACTAGCTATCAGGACCACATTCTCAAGGGGAGCATTTATATATTTGATTATCTTTGTGCTCATATTTGTAATTTTTGCTAACTGTCATAACGTGTGCCTGAGAATGTTGTGCATGGACTCAGGGGGAGTCTGCAGTAGCCCTTTGGTATTATTGTCAAAGGGGGAGAAGAATTATAGGAATTTGCATGTGTGTTGCCAACAATTCCAAAGGGGGAGATTGATGAGCAAGGTGCAGCAACAGTATTGTCATTATTGTCAACACAGTCAGACAGATCGGTTGATGCTCAGACAGATCGGTAGATGCAGTGGACAGGAGTTCAGTGATGTAGTGGACAAGAGTTAAGAGGTTCTTCAGAGTATGTACAGTGATTATCCAAAAGATCGAAGTGGCCCATATGCTAAAAATCAAAAGAAAATCACAAGGAAGAAAACTATCGCGATATCGCGACATGTTGAGAAGAAAGAAAACTATCGCGATATCGCGACATGTTGAGAGAAAGCGCAAGCAAGCAAAACTATCACGATTTCATGACATGTTCGGAGAGAAAGCGCAAGCAAGCAAAACTGTCATGATATCGCGACATGTTCGGAGAGAAAGAGCAAGAAAGAAAAACTATCACGATTTCACGACATGTTGGAAGAGAAAAAGACAAGTAGAAAAAGTGTCACGATTTCGCGACATATTGCAAGAGGAAGAGGAGAGAGAAAAAGGTGTCATGATTTCGTGACATGTTTCATTTTCGATCCAAAGCGAAGAGAAAGAGGAGAGAGAAAAAGGTGTCGCGATTTTGCGACATGTTTCATTTTCGCGGTCCAAAGCGAAGAGAAAGAAGAGAGAGAAAAAGGTGTCGCGATTTCGTGACATGTTTCATTTTCGTGGTCCAAAGCGAAGAGAGATTGTATGGAAGAAAAAGTGTCGCGATATCGTGACATGTCGCATTTTCGCGACTTGAAAAGTGCAGGAAGGCCGAGAAGGAAAAGTGTCACGATATCACGACATGTCACATTTTTGCGACTTGAAGGTAAGAGAAAGTGCAGAGGAGGAAAAGTGTCACGATATCGCGACATGTCGCATTTTCGCGACCCGAAGGCAAGAGAAAGAGCAAAGGAGAAAAAGTGTCACGATATCGCGACATGTCGCATTTTCGCGACTCTAGGAGGAGAGAGAAAGTAAGAAGGCAGAAGTGTCGCGATATCGTGACAAAAGTAAAAAGGAAGAGTACGAAGGTGAAAGTGTCGCGATATCGTGACATGTGTTTTCGTGGGTATGAACCAAGTAAAGCAGCAAGGAGGCGAAAGTGTCACGATATCGCGACATGTGTTTTCGTAGGTACAAGCCGAGAAGATGACAAAGAGGCAGAAGTGTCACGATTTCGTGACAGGTTGTTTTGGCGCAAGCTAAGAAGAGAACCCAGCCGAAATAAGATATGTAACCATTAACTGAAGTTATACATCAGTTATAGGGGCGGTTACAGAAAGAAAAATCATGCAGCTAAATTAAGAACAGTTAACTGAAGTTATACGACAGTTACAGGGGCCGTTACAGAAGAAATATCATGCAGCTAAAATAAGAACAGTGAATAGAAGTCAGAACGATAATTACAGGGACAAGTTACGGGTTGCATGCGTAAATATGGAAGTTAAAAATAGAGTCAGAACTTTGTTATAAAAGGAGGTATGCGTAGAGAATTAAGTGGAATATGAAAGAGAGAGAGAGCACTCGGGATTAAAGCGAGGCGGAGTTAATCTTGCGAAGGGAGCAAGAGGAGAGCGAGCAGGGTGTGTGTTGTGTGAAGAGTGGGCAATGTTGAGAAAGCAATAGACTAGTCAGGGTCTTGTAAAAGTGAAGGCATCTTTATGTCAATCATCTAGTTTCAGAATAGAAGTCCAAGTTGGTGCTTGGCATCAGGGGTTGGTGCTCCTTCCGGTTGGTCTTGGTAAATCGGGTTGGTGCTCCTTTGGTCGGGGGTTGGTGCTCCTTCCAATTGGTGCTGGTAAATCGGGGGTTGGTGCTCCTTCCAGTTGGTTTTAGTAAATCAGGGGTTGGTGCTCCTTTCTATTGGTGCGGATAAATTAGGGGTTGGTGCTCCTTTCTGTTGTTGTAGATAAATCAGGGGTTGGTGCTCCTTCCAATGGGTGTTGGTAAATTGATTGTAAAATTGTTATTTTGCAAAGGTTGGATTTGGATGGGAGTCCAAACAGTCAATTTTGAGGAGTAGCCAAAACTGGTGAACCTCGGTACATCTTGTGTTGTGTGATGCTCTTTTGGTATATTTGCTTTATTGAGTTTTAAGCTTTCATTGTTTAGGCATTAAGAATTGCAGATTCAAGTTTTTAAGAGCTACACTGATTCACCCCCCCCTCTCAGTGTCATTGTGAGACTAACAAGAACATAGTGAGTGAAGAGGAAACTAGCTTATCCTTAAATTTCTTGCTCAAGATATTAGGAGAAATTCAAAGAATGAAGGATTTTGATGAGGAAATTTGAGTACTAATAAAAGATATTTTTAAGGAATCCTTAGTTCGAAATAGATATGCCTTAGTTGAAAGAAGTATTTTATTGATGATCATGAACAAAGGGAAGAAATTGGGCTCAATGATCAATACAACTAAGATCAACAAATATCATAAATCTATAATAATGTCATCCAAGCTATAGATATTTCATCAAAAATAAATATATAGGATGAAATTATCGAGCATGATATGTTGATTCTTAAAGTAGAGATGCATTAGTTGAAAGAAGTATTTTTTTATGATAATGAACAAAGGGAAGAAATTGGGCTCAATGATCAGTCCACCATGATCAATAATTATCTTGAATCTACAACAATGTTATCCAAGCTATAGATAATTCATAAAAAAATATTATAATTTTTTTGATGTCATCCAAGCTATATAGACAATGCCTTAGTTGAAAGAAGTATTTTTTGATGATTATGAACAAAGAGAAGAAATTGGGCTCAATGATCAATATAAATATGATAAAAAAAAATCTTGAATCTATAACAATATCATCCAAGCTATAGACAACCCATCAAAAATAATTATAAAGGATGAAATTATCAATCATGATATGTTGGTTCTTAAAAGTAGAGGGTTAGTATGCAAATTCAATATATTGAGGAAAAGTATTTTGGAGATTCAAAAAAGTGGATAAAGAGAAAAAGGGGGCTAAGTTTACATTATTTAATGACTTCCCTATAGAATATTATTTTTCTCATCATCTTATCTAAGTTAAAATTTAGGAGCAATGTTATGAGTAGTGGTCTATTGTTTATGGGAGAGGCTAGCTTGTATTTAAGACCATGGAGTGAAATAGTTTCTAAAAAAATAAAAAAACTTGGAAGGATTCCAATGTGGGTCAGACTCTTTGGAATTTCATATTAGTTTATCTACAAGAAGGTTTTGAAAAATATATGTAATACATTAAGGAATCTCATCTAGGAGGAATATGATTTTAATGAGTGAATGTTAGTTGTATATAAAAGGATATGTGTTTCCATGCATATTTCAAAAGCTTTGCCAACATTTGTTATGAATGAGTTTGAATAAAGATGATGGGTTCAACAAGTAGATTATGAAAGCATTGTATTTATCTAATGCATATGCCATAAGACCAATACATGACAATAGATTGTAAAATAAAAATAGTCATAAAGAGTTGAAAGGTTTTGGTTATGGTACAGATCTAGAGTTGAATCAAGGGGATCTAGTCATAGTAAAAGATGCAAAGAAAAACCTTTGCACCAATAAATCGTGAGGGCCATCATAAAAATTGGTAAAAAAAATCCTTTACCTCAAGCTTCTCCCACCCTAAAAAGTGGTAAATAAAAACCTTAATCTTATTAAATTGCAAAGGCCATAATATAACCAAGAAGAACGCAAATAATAAGTAGGTGCAATGTGCAAGTTGAAATTAAAAAAATATTATAGTTACAAAGGAATATTTAGAGTCAATTTTCAAAGTGGAGAAGGTGGAAGAGGTTAAGTTTGATCTAAGTAAATAATATCAATTTTCTTCAAATAGTATAAATCCAATGTTTTCAAAAAATTTATAGAGTTCAAGGCTTTTGTAGAAAATTAGATAGAGAAAAAATAATGGTTTTGAGAAGTGACAATGGTGGTGAGTATTGATCTAATGAATTTGAGTAGTTTTGCAAGGACTGTGGAATATAAAGGTAGAGAATAACTTTGTATAATCCACAACAAAATAGAGTTTTAGAATAGATAAATAGAACATTTTTGGATAAGGCCAAAAGTATGCTAAGAAGTGTAGGGTTAGAAAATAAATTCTAAGTAGAAGCCATGTTAACTGCTTGTTACCTCATTAATAGATATCCTACCTCAGATTTTGTGGATAAAACTCCACAAGAAGTGTGGACTGGTAAGAAACCCTCTCTCAATTATATAAGGGTGTTTGGTTGTGAAGCTTATATGTATATCCCAAAAGAGAAAAGGACTATGCTAGACTATAAATCTAAAAAATACATATTTATGGGTTATAATACTAGTGTTAAAGGATATAAGTTGTGGAACCCCCCAAAATAAAAGATTTCTTGTAGTCGTAATGTGATATTTAGAGAAACAAAAGGGGTTCCAAAACAAGAAATACAACCAAGAAAAGGACCTAAAATAGTTCAAGTAAAATTGAAACAGGAGGAAGAATCTGTGGAAGAATCTTATGCTATCGAAGAATATGAATTACAAAGAGAGTTTGAAGAGGAATATTCAGAGGAATAAGGTGAGGAGGAAGCTAAAGATGCAAAACTTGGAACTCTAATTTTGAGGAGATTATATTGAGTGAGAAGACTCCTAGAAAGGCATGTCCCTTCAAATTTTTGTTCTACATTTAATTTATCAATTACCGATGAAGAACCCAAGACTATAAAGGAGGCACTTCAGTCAAGTGAGAATAAGTCATGGAAAATGACTATGGAGGAAGAAATGGAGTCCCTGGATAAAAATAAGAGATGGGACTTGGTGAAACTATCCCCTAGAAGAAAACTTGTTGGTTGTAAGTGGTTATTCAAGAAAATGTACAATGTAGGGAAATTTGGAGAAGTACAAAGCTTGCTTGGTAGCAAAAGGATTTTCCTAAGTTGATGGAAATGAATTTGGTGAGATTTTTTCTCTTGTGGATAAACTAACATCAATTAGAGTTTTGTTGGCTATTTTTGTTGCTTTTGATTTTGAAATTGAATAGTGGATGTATTGTTGGTATGGTAAAAGGTAATTTTGACATCATCTTTCTCTATTTCTTGCCATACTCCATGACTGGTTCATCATCAAGTTGACAAAGGCTTGCCAAGTTAGTAAAGTTCATTGTTTTCTCAGTACTAGAGGCAAAGTGTTCTAGAAATAACTCAGCTAATTTCTCAAAGATGTTTATGCTATGATGAAGTAGATGATTATACCATTCGAAATCATCCCCAAGTAGCATTGTAAGAAAAACTCTCAACATCAAGGGGTCATTGTTTTGAAATTGGAAGCATGTATTGATGAAGATTGTCATGTGCTCTTGTGCATATTTGTCATATTTGAATTTTTCTAGTTGAGGCATCCTAAAATTCGATGGGTATGTTGGTGATGATACTAATGGATGCAAAGGCTGATTGCTAAGCTTCTCTAGTTTAGGCTTCTAATAAAACCACCTTTGATTTTGCTTTTCAAATTCATTCATTTGATCAACTAGCACTTTGTATGGCCTTGATGAAATGATCTAATCCTCCAGTTTATGTCCTTGATTAGGTTGAGGAGGTTGCTTTTGATGTTGAGTTGGATGATAACTATGATTATTATATACTTCATCATAACTGGATTTAGAGTAAGCATCCACTTCTTCTTGATGTTCCCATTGGGACTCTTCATATGATTCCTTATCATATTGATCTTGGTATTGTTGAGGAGTATGAGGTTCTTTATGGTAACCAAATAATGACCTTTGATGTTGAACACTTCTTTTGCATTATTGAGGGGGTAGATTATGAGATTGGCCTAGATGCCTTATGTGTTGTCGCATCCTTTGGGTGCTAGGTGTAAGAACCTCTACACGCAATGCATTTTGCACTTGCTCTTGTTGTATCTTTTGTTGTTCATACATATTTAGTTGGTATAATATTTGTTGGTGTGCTTGTTGTGAGTCCACCTATTGTTGGTTTAATTGTTGTTGATTCATGCATTATTGTTGGTAAAGTTGTAGCCTTAGTGCCTGATGTGTATGATTTCGTTGTTCAGTTGTATAGGGGCTATGTACCCTTGTATTAGAAATACGAATGGTTTTGTCATATATTTTTGCCCTAATAGGATCTATTAGTTGTTTTCCATGTTATTTAAAGGTTGCATTAACCTAATACTCTAGTCTATGAATGGACTTTGTATAGTCTCACAATGTAGACATGCAACGTGACTGCCCTACGTGATCTTCACGAGGAGTAGGAGGATGACTTGGGTCCTCTTCCTCATTTGTGAAGGAAACATCTTCAGACTTAGATGTAAGCTCTATGTATTCAGACTGCATATAAGCAGAACGTGCACATGTAGAATGCTCTCTGTGAGGAGTAGGAGATCAACTTTCTTGATCAACTGGAGTGGTTTGCTCATCCAGTCTAGGCTAGGGTGTGCCCTCATTTTCATTTTCTGATTGATGTATGGAGCAAGCTAGTATGTGAACCTGTGACATTGACCTATTGATCCCATCAATGGGTGGATTGTTCTTTATATAGAATTCCATAAAGGTGTTCCAGTCTGGCATGTTTCCTGGAGGACCTACGGGTGCCTCCCTAAAAGTGCTATCTCGAAGGTTTGCCCTCTTATGGATGGTATTGATGTTATGATAAGACCTGGGTTGCCATTCAAGGATGGACATGTCCTATGGACTGATTTGGATATGTTTCGTGGTCATGAAACTTGATTCCCTCTCTAGACTGGAGGTCTTGCTCATCATGGGAGGTCTCTCGGCCATAATAAAAATTTTGGCTTCCGAAAAAAGGTTTTAAGTGTCATATATTAGAATTATCAATGCGACGAGCTGATCAAAATGGGCTATGACTCTAAAAAGTGAAATTTGGGTCAAAATTTTGTATTTTTGAAATAATTGGCTAACTGGGGCCCATGGGGAAATGCCCACTTTTAAGAATTTTTAGGAATTTTTTAACCGCAAATATTTAGAACTAAAATTTTTTGGGATAGGTGCCCTAGGGGCTAACTAAGACAAAAAAACAAATTTGGCACATTTCAGAGTTGTCTAGCTCATTTTATGACTATTTTAGTGCAATTTTTCCCTATTTTCAGCCTAAAAAATAGAGTAAAAATAAAACCAAAATAGTTTTTTTTTATAGATCCATTTTGCACGATCCTCAATCCATTTTTTTCATTAAATTTCCCTAAAAATTAGGGTTAGGTTTTAGACCCAAATAAAAAAGAAACACACAAAGCTTACAATATAATTATCTCTTTTATGGATTAATGTGTGTCCTAAAACTGGTTTCAATGTGTTTATATTTGTTGTTGCTTTTGCTTTGGACTTGGAATGAAAGAACTCAATCATAGTGGTGATTAGTAACACTAGTTCCAAACATGATTTCTTAAAAGAGTCTAGGGTACATCGCTTAAATCCTAATGGGGGGTTCATCTAGCTCTTCTACTCTAAACCAATACTTGTTCCAACAGGAACACAAGAGACCAACACCTCCTTGAAGGAGTTCCCTATTCTATCTAAAGATATCTAGGGGGCAAGCAAATGGAAGGAGGTGAATTCCAACGTCATCGGTTTGAATTGGGGGTTGGTGATGAAATCCAACCTTACCAATGTTTATAATGAAATGTGTGAATGTGTGTGATTCTTTTTATATTTTGAAATAGAAAGCGATGCATCAACCAACATTCATGACTATTTTCCTATAATTCCTAAAAAGAACATTTCATTTTTAGACAAATGCATCTATAACTAGTCTACATCATTTTAATGCACTCTCTTATTATGTGATGAAATTAGCCACTGATTGGGCCACATGCAAGCAAAAAAAAACACAATGGCCTAGCACACTGGAGACTAAGGTGGACCTTACAGGCAGAGGTCCACTATTCCTATCAATGCCTAGAGGAAATCTAAAAGAAAACTAGGAAATGCAAAATGCAGTTTTTATTTCTTTTCCATTCATTTTCCTAATTAATCTATGTTTATGCTTGTTGTTTCTAGATATCAAATGCAGATAGAAAATTAGAAAAATACAAGGGGTACAAACCTTGAATCCCAATCAGATTACATAAATTTTACCCTTTGCTACACTTTAGTTCCGGCTGTTGTTGACCAGAGAGGCTGCTTTATGGCCACTGTAGACTAGAGCGGTTGATTTTTGGCCACTGTAGACCAGAGCGGCTAATTTTTGGCCATTGTAGACCAGAGCGACTAAACCTGCACACAAAATACCCGAATCAGTAAATAAAAAAAAATTAAAAACTTGGTGGGGGTCCCACCGTGATCGCCATTTTAGCGACCCTGGGGAAGTGGCACACCATCCACTACTCTATTTACAATTTATTTGATCTTTTAATGTTTAATATGCATTAAATAAAAGGCGTAAAGAAAATATAACCAATGAAGAAATAAATGAATGAATGTTTTGTATTGATATTTCCAAGATTCCAGTTACATATAAATCCCCCTATGGGATACCCTTCCTTTGATACATTATTTTACACAAAGAGGTTAGTGGATGTATAAAATATCCCCTTACAAGGGGTGATGCACTTTTTAAGGCTTCTCGATGACGCACATGGAAATGTATGAGGGCTTACAGATGCCTCCTTCTCCAAGGATGGTTCTTGGAGGGATATTTGTGCTTTTGAATGTTGCTAATCCATCTGATGAACCTGTATTCATGTAAGTATGAAAACAACAACACACGCTTAGTTGTCCAAGATTGCCTCCCCAAATGAGACTGTTAGCAATACATTTGATAATGAAAGGAAATCTGCTCAATGAATGAAAATAGTTCTATGAATGTAGGTAAATGATGCAAGTCTATGCTAATGACATTCAAATATGAAGAAAAATAGAATATAAGAAGCTAATACCAAAACCTAGACTAGGCCTGTGGGCCACTATCTAAGAAAATGATTGCTAGAATGAAACTTATTCTCTTACTCCAAGGTTATGGATATTAAGCTTGCTACTAATGTTAAATGATTACCGTATGTGCCTAAATGATCACCTCTTAGTTGGCTAGCACTTCGTCGCTCCTCAAGGGTGTTGAGATATACTCTCCAATCCAATAGGGCTTCGCTATGTAATATTGATATCTAAGGGAAGCGCTCCAAGTCTCCAAAGCTCTCCTTAATGATCCAACCTATTTAGAATTCTGATATTGATATGTGATGATCCTTTGGTGCTCTTAGGTTTGCACCTTTTAAAGTGTGAAACCCTAGGTCTATGTTCAAGCCCTAGGACTGAATCCCTCATGCGTACTGAATGTTAGCATGAGAATTTTTTATCTTTTCTATGTTTAAATGCCAGTTAACTGAAGTCTAAATTTGAACTCAAGTCTCCCATGTGAACTGGTCATGAGGGGAATGCAAAGTTAACCCCGATCACCTTTATTACATGTAGACTACCACTTTCACCCATGATTGGGCCTATTTATTAGCAAAAATTTTTTAGGGTTTAGCGAATTTCATCTGTAGCAGCTAATATTTGGCTGCTCTAGGCTACAGTGACCAAGTTTTAGCCACTCTAGGCTATAGTAGCCAGGATCCAACCACTCTGGTTCATAGCGGCCAGGCTTAGATGGGCTAAGACTACCCAAAATGAGTGGTGAGAACCACTTTTGATACTTGGAAAGTCCAAGGTTTAGTCATATAGTATAGGAATGTGCCTATGTGGGTAGTTCTCCTAAACATGACATGTTTTAGGTTTCTACACAGACAACTAAATGTTTGAAGACCTAAATAAAAGGTCTCATTACAAGAATTGTAAACCTACAAATTTCAAAAGAGAGGAAAAGGCTAGAGGAGCCTTATTGCAGATTGAAAAAACTCTATAAAATAGTCTAGGAGAAAATTAGAGGTTGGTGATATCCATTGAAAAGTTGAAGAGAACATCCATAAAAGATCTCATTGAAGAATTTCCAATATTAGAAGATTGAATATTGAGAAGGAATAGTAAATGTCCAATTCCAAATTCCTTAAGTAGCATATTTTAGATATCCAAAAAGGATATTTCGTTGCAAAACTTCCATAATTGAATATTGAAGGAAAGGTACCATTAAGAAGACTAGAATCTATGATATTTAAGACCCTAGAGAAGATATCTCAAGGAGAAAGAATCAGAATACCATTGAAGATGATTTTAGAGAAGGCCATTGAAGAAGTTCATAGGAGAACTCATTGGAGAAATTTACCAGGAAGGAGAAATTCATGATAAATATTTTTGAGACAGTTATTACCATCTAAAAACAAGCCTAAAGGAGAAGAATTTAGCAAGAATTTTGCTAAAATTTATAGGAGAAAAGTGAAGACCTCAAGACAGTCAGAATCTTGAGAAGAAGGCCACCAGATTGGCCAATATTGAAGCCAAAATTTGATAAGGAGGTTGAAGAAGAAAGGAGATAGAAAAGTCACCAAATCTAAGAAACTTGGGGATTTCCATTAAATTCTATTTTAGAGAAAGGATATTGTTAATTTTATAGCATAAAAGTGAAGGCTTCTTGAAGGAAAATCTTAGCTACAATTTGGAGGCGTTCCCTACCAAATTTGTGAGATTCAAGGACAACACTTTCAAAGGAGAAATTGATTGTGAAAGGGCAGCAATTTAGGTACAAATACCATCTACAAAAATTTAGATCTAAAGAGTGCACAAAAAATTCATCAAACTATAGTTTCAAGGCAGAAATTTAGAGGGTTTCAAAGTTGCAAATAGGTGAGCTAAAGAGTTTTTTTGAACAAGGAAGAGTTGTGATTTCATTCATTACAGAGCAATAGTTAGGTGATTCAAATCACCAATATAACCATCATCTACAAATATCATTAAGGTAAGCAACTTTGGTGAAAAAGGTTCATTAGTTGAACATTACTTATTTGGTTCATTATTAAGTTTCATTAAGCACCAGATTAGAGTTTAAAAGTTGCAATAAGAAGGTTGAATATTAAAGTATTCAAGGGAGTGCAAAAGATAGTTTTTACAAGGGTTATAACCTACACACAAAATGAGGAGTTAGATATATTTCGAAAGAAAGAAAAATATCAACATCTTACCTTCTAATTAAAGAAAAGAAGATACTATCTTTAAGTGATAGTTGCATAGTTTATAGTGCATATTTCAAGTCACTTTTAAAGATTTATTATAGGATAAATAAGGATAAATTGCTATTGCACTATACTAGTTATTACAGGTGGATTAAGTATTCAAGTTAAGGGTAAAAATTAGTGCAAAGTTAAGTTGCATGATTAAGAGCTTGGATTTATTAGTGCTAAGTTAACCAAGCAAAGGAGAGAGTTGTATAGTAAGGAATACAACATCAATTCATCTCTTTCCATCAAGGAGTAGTGCAAAGAAGCCACCTCATCAAGGAAGAAAGAAATCTTGCAAAAGGAGTTTTAAATATTTCAAATATAGGTACAAATTTAAGGTATTCTATTCTAACTATTGCAAAGCATTTTGCATAATGTTCTTGCACAATAATCTCTTTATCTTATGTAGAAAAAGAGGACAAAGCTAAAGTATCTCAAAGACACTATAATAGCTTGTAAATCATATCTACAAAGCAGTCATTTTAACAAAATAAAGGAGCATTTTTTAGGCTAAGGAAGAGAGCCAATGAAGGGATCACATTAGCCAAGTTTAAATGTGTCTAAAGACACCATATCCATCACTGAATCTAGCATCTATATCAGCATTAACTTGCAATAGCAAGATATATGTAAGGAGCTTATCATCTATTACATATTAACGTAGAGAAGATAGTGCTAAGGACAACACATTGCAAGTATAAAGAAGCAAATTAGAAGGTTGAAACAAAGGTGCATTACCTAAGCTACAACTTGGATGAACTACTAGCTAAATTAAAGCACCTAAAGCCATCATTGGATCACCATAGAATCACCATTGTAGTACTCTTGAATCACCATAGTTGAATCCAACCTCACAACATTACCATTATCTTGGAAAGAAAGCATTGAAGACAAGACTCAAAGGGCATCAGATGGCAAGAAGTATACAAGGAATAAGATATGTTGAATGGAGTATTACATGCATGAAATTGGAGTACCACTTGCAATTTAGAGCCCAAGCATATTGTGCCACTTGGCACATTCAAACAAGGTACCCTTATATTCCTTAATGTATGCCTATGAAAGAAGTGCTCAAAGGGAAAGTAATGCCTATTGTTGAGCATTGAAAAAAATAATTTGGAGATTACAAGCAATAATAATTATAAGGAATAAATGAGCACTAAAATAATCTAATCCAACATCCATCAAGAACATAACTCTCAAGGTGCCACTTTTGGTAATGTTTCAAGCAGCATCCAAGATATTTAAGCACCCAATATTGAAGGAGAATGTAGGTAGAACTGAAGTGCATAGTCGAACATTAAATAAGGGAGTCAAATAACCATTAAGGAGGAGAAGAAGCTGCGCATGAAAATTGATTGATATCTGCCATACACGGTGAAATATGGGCACACATTTTTCAGCCCAAATGTTATCAATGCAAATCCATAGGCAGCGAGCATATTCATTGGACCTTGGGGTTTCGAAAAACTAAAGTTGAAGACACCAAACTATTGCTAACATTGAAGGAGGAGATAGAATACAACACTCATTTCAAGCATGTAAACCATTACTTGCACCAATACAATGAACAAATATTCAAAGAGGACTTAATATAGTCCAAGGTGCGTAAGAGGAGAAAGTTTATGCACAAGCATCATACGTCAGAGACTAAAGCCAATCAGTGCATGCATATTGCAAGAAAGATATAGTTTTACCTATCTAATATTTACTTTCCTAAGTATAGGGAGTTATAAGGTGCCTAATACAAGGTTCAAAGTGATTTATTAATGCATTGAAATATCAACCTTAGAAAGTGAGAAAGCAATTTTAGCAAAGGGATTATAACCTAGAAGATATTACAAATTGCAAATATTTAATTTAGGAAATATAAGGGTTTCTACCTTGGATAATTAAAATAATATTTTGAAAATATTATTATTTTTTAAAATTCCAAATTATGGAGTTATAAGGTATACTAATTCAAATTTTAGTTTCTTGGAATTTAGAAAAATTAAACCATAAAAAATGGGAAGGTTAAAGGACCAAAACCATTAATTTCTTAGAAGGTCAATGGAACAAAAGAAAAACCTACATTATGTGATAGTGAGATTCAAAATTTTGAATAAAATGAAGCAAAAGCATTAATGATAATAAATTTTGCCATTACAGATGAAATACAACCCTACATTAGTTCAAAAGAAACATCTATAAAGGCATGGAAAAACTTAACCAAAATATTTGAAGAAAATAATAAAGCCACTATCTTAAATCTTCAAACTCAATTACATTCTCTGAAAATGAAGAGTTGTGAAAAGGAAAATTATTAACCTTAGGATAAGAGGTTGAAGAAAATTTTCTTGCTCAAGTAACCTTGAGAGCACTTCTAGACAACTACAAGCACTTAGTTACATCTTTACAACTCCTAAGTAAATATACATCTTTTGATGAGTTAGTCAACATTATTCAAGAATATGAAGTGGAAAATACAATTAAATATGAAATGACTAACAATGCATTAGTTTCAAAAGATAATCCATAGGGAAATGTTATATCATCCTCAAAAGGATGAAGACCATGGAATAATAGATATTGTCAAGTCTGCGAGAAGAAAATACATAGTACCAACTACTACAGATTCAATCTTAGAAATCAGTATCAAGAAAATAAAACAAAACATGGAAGCCAAAAAAATAGGCCATTCCAATAAATACAACATCAAAATTAGTATGGCCCACATCAAAAACAATTTCAACGTTCATATCCATCTCAGAATCAATACAATTATCAATTGCAATAGCAAGAAGGGAATAAAATAGGACACTTAGTTCACAAAATTTAGGAAATTCAAGAATTGGAAGAACCTATAGAGGAACATGAACTTAAAGCTCTCTTAGTGAATATAGAATTTTATGAAGACACTAACTACTTGCTTGAACAGGATACAAACATGGATCAGAATAAAGAAAGCAAAAAATAAGAGTACAAATTCCAGAACAAGACAAAGATCAATATTGAAGACTAAAGTCTTCAATACGCAAATAATGTAATACAAGGGGGTGTTAGAGTATATTACATTATTTAGCACATGCAAATGTACCACCTTGGGTACATAACTAGAGTGGGAGTTTACTTTAGAGTAAAT
Source organism: Wollemia nobilis (assembly GCA_028583015.1). NCBI lineage: Eukaryota > Viridiplantae > Streptophyta > Pinopsida > Araucariales > Araucariaceae > Wollemia > Wollemia nobilis. The sequence goes on along the minus strand of JAQPPZ010002729.1, from coordinate 457,835 downwards.
TTTAGGTTACTTCATGCAATATAATTAATGCACAAGTGTTATAATGTGCAATGATGTGAATATGCATGTAGTCCACATGTACACGAGTCATAGGATAAGGTAGATGAAGAGTCATGGGAAGAGTAAATTCCAAGGCACATATCTTTCTATATATATATTTATGTAAGTAAGAGAGTGAGAGATGCAATGTTACTATAGTGATTAGTGAGTAGCTACAATGTAGTTATTCATTGAAAATTTTGGAGTATTCAAGTCCTCCATGATATTGCATTGTACTATTTTTGTGAGATTTCATTAATGGTATATTACTGAGTTATTTCAGAAGTTTATCTCATTACTTTCTTGCATATTATAGTGCCATTATCATATACTCATCATAACTTAATTATTTCACATCTTGTGGTTGCATTTCCTTCAATATGCATCCTCAAAAGATAACAAATTTCTCCCTGAATTGTCAAGTAGAGTGGAAGAAAGGGCCACTATCCAGGGACCAAAAAGAGAATGTCATCCCAGAAGAATGCATTCCTTTTCTCCCTTTCTCTTAGCTCTATAATTATCCTATATTTTCCTACATTGACTCTATTTCTGATAGATAAGGCCTTTGTTTTTTAGGTTCCTTGTAATCTGTAAGCAGAATACCCCCTATGAGTTTCCAAAGTTGTAGAAAAAATTCACTACACCTAGAAAATATCACTAAAAAGAGCAACTATAATAAATTTTCCAATCATCAACTAGTGCTAATTTGGAAAAAGGAATGATATTAAAGGTCCTCAAAGGGTTGAAACCCATCAAATACCTTATGTTATAAAATTTCTAAAATGAATGATAGAGTAAAATATTTGCTAGAATATTGAAGTGAATATGGAGATCTTTGAACCACCAAGTTGCATAGACTACCCAATGGCCCTAATTATCCTTGATAGTGTTCTTAATTATAACTAAATCAAACCTTTTAATTGGTTTGATTCTAAGATCTATTTTAATAATAATTAAAGTGACTCTATCATTGGCTAAGGTTCAACCCAAACAATGATTGTGGATGCACCCTACCCCTATATGGTCAAGTGTGTAGACATAACTATCTTCCATATATGTTTGGGCTGACAATAGTTGTCCATGTGGCTAACATATTTTGACAATATTCATAAGACACTATCAATGAGATATTAGGACAAGAATAATCTAGTGATCATAGAAAGTAAAAAGGGATCTTGAGGTGCTTCGCATGCAAAACTTTGTGCACCCTATACTTATAATATTTTATGACCTATGTGACTATTCTAATAAATAGCTCTTTAGTTTTTGGTTGAAGGTATAGCAATATAAGCTCCTTTACATTCATTTGAACGACTAATATGTAAGGATAAAATGATATTTCCATGAATATGAGCTTAATGGATGGAGGGTGATCCAAAAATACTGACTAGTAAAATATTAAGAGGAATATTGGAGCACTTCTAGTTGCAAAAATTTGGGTATCATTCAATATTAGATCAGCGGCCCACACTATTCCATAGTGGCTTTGATAGATGTGAATAAATCCAAAAATATGACTCAACATAAGTCATTTGATCTTAGATCATTGGCCCATGTAATTTCAAAAAAGTCTTGATGAAGATCAATGAAGTAGAGTTTTATGGATCGTTGGATAATAAACAACCAACAATCCCTACCATTTCAAAATAAATTTTATGGAAAATAAGGAGGAAAAGTTTCATGGACTATCTGATTCTAGAACAATGACACACATTATTTTGAGTGAGCTTCAACAAAGGTTGGCTAGGCAAAGTTCTAAAAACCGTCTAATGTAAGATTGACAACAAGCTTTATTTTAATATAGTTTTGAGTAAGGTTTGTAAAGTAAAGTCCTGTTGACTATTGAATGATAGATCAATTTCCCATGTCATATTTAAGGGGGTTCTAATTGAGATAAGCAAATCCAAAAATCTAACTCAATATAGACCATCCCATAAAATACTAGATCAATGACCCATGTAGTTTCAAGTAAGCCCTAATAAAGATAGATGGAATAAAGTTTTACAAATATTTCAATGACAATATCAATGTGAAGTAGGGAAAAACAGTGCACCAAATTATGTAAAACAATATGCATATCTACCCCATCTCGCTCATGAGCATAAAAAGGAAGCATGCATGTGAAAAGGAAATAATACCAAACAAAAGGAAATGAATCAAAGCAAGTCTCTTCTCATTAATTTGTTGGATCAGATCCAATGTTACATATCAGTCCCCTTGAGGGCTCAAAATTTGATACAATTGTTACAATATTGGGTGCCCAAAGACCAAGTCTTTCACGAAATCCGGGTGCACATCCAATGTTTCTTCGTGTACCCACAATCGAGGTGGGTGATCCAATGCCACCACTACTTGTATATAGGTTCTATGATGTCTGATATTTCTTTCCAAATCCTTCTAAGGACCCACACATGCACACAAGGAACCAAAAGGAGATCAAATAGCAAGGGTGTATGGTGAAAACATGCAATCCCCACAAGGGCAAAATGGCATATGAATTAAAAATGCATAAAATAATGTCCAAATGACTTGAAAATTTTTATATATGTTAACGAAGATGTTTTGGGAGGATATCACCCAAAAAATATCAGAAATTACATCCGTAGACCCCTCTATTTAGCACCACTCGCCTACAACCTATGAAAAGGAATACAACAAAATATCAAACCTGCACTTATCCAAAACTCATGAAATTTTGTTAGTATACATAAAGAGACATTTAAATACAACCCATATGATCAGATTTTCAAATTGGAGCCTGGATCCACTTGCATAAAACTGGGGTGCCCGGATGGGCCCTACGAGCATGCAAAAACTTAAAAATGCTATAACTCTTTAATTTTAACTAAAAATCACTTGAAATTTGAAATGTAGCATCATGATATAATATCTAAAATTACCAATTAAAAAAATAATGAATTTTTTTAATAATTTACCCTCATATCGAGGGGGCGATGGTTACTACAACTATTTTGGGGGCATCCTAGGAGGGGATACCCACAAAATCTAGCCAATTTTGTTACCAAACCACTATAACATGTTTCTAAACAACCTAAGGTGTTTTTTAATCGAATTTGGTGAATAAATTCACCCGGATGGAAAAGTTATGCTCGGATTACCTTCTTGAAGTCACTCGATAACCTCCTTGGCAAAAGGGAGATTATGAGGGTAAAAATGTGCAATAAGGTGAGGGTAAATATCGGTAGAAATATGTTGCATATCCTAGAACTCATATCCATGTTTTTATGTGGATATTGAACCCATTTTATAGCCCAAAGGGGCTCATGTGCAAAAATGCATGCAAGGGCATGTATGGCAGGAGGTGCCACTTGTCAAATGGGAGGCATGCATCCGGTGTGGAAGAGAATATCCCAATTTGGCCTTCATAAATATGGATGTCATAAGGATTCCCTATCCTCTACCTTGCATGCTCTGTTTGGGTGGTCAAATGGCAGTTTTTGGGTGCCATTTGGCCAAAATTTGACTTTTTTTGGGTCAAACTTCACCACCATCCCACCTTGGGATGAGGGCTCACCACCGTCCCAAGTTGGGATGATGGGAATCTACCACCATCCCAAGGTGGGACGGTGGTGAATTTTGGGCCAAAACCTCTCAAAATTGGGTTGGTAGCCTCCAAAACCCTTTTCAGAGTGGCTAGAACCATTGTGAGCCTCCTGAGGGCTGCCCAAGGGGCCATGTGATGTCAATTTGATGATTGCTTGTGTATGTTTAATCAGATTTACCATATTTTAGTGTCTATAGATTCCCCTTTTTGATATGCATTGTGTGCAACACAACGCTAAGCAAAAATAGATGACAAAAATGTAGAATGATTAAGGTTACTTGATAACCTAATCAACTTTAGATTCCCCAATTATGAAAAGGGTGTGTGTTCTTGAATCCTTGCTTCTGACTCATTGAATGAGTATGCTTATGCTTGAATATTGTATGTCATGAAGGGACAGGGCCTATGAATTCATGATGCTAGTAATGTCAAGTGTTATAATATGATATTATGTGCTTGTTTGCTGCCTCAAGTAGTAGCATGATTGTCTTTATCAAAGATTTGTTGAACAAACGCCATTCGCATAATTGAGTGTGTGCTTGCTAATTTGGAATGAGTATGACTACCCTCTAAAGTTATGAGTCGATGATGGAATTACCAATAAGAAAAGTGATGAGTCGCTTGACCCAATTGACATGTGTTATGCTTACCTTCAGTTTTTTCCCTTGAAAAATAGGGCAATTTGGAGAGGATTTTGGTGACTTTGTTGAGTTTTTCTGGAGGAAAGGAGATAAAAACTGCATGTTCAGGGGTGGTCCAGCCACAATGGAATTATTATGGCATGAATTAATAACTTTTCCATCTCTCCTAGGATCCTCAGGGTTGTATTTTGATCTATGTGAAATTTGGACCCAATTTTAGCTGTTTTGGTGTAGTTTTGAACCTGTTTTGGGTAATTTTGGGTTGTTTTGGCCTATTTTTGCTACCACCATCCTAGGGTGGGATGAGGGCATGCTATACCACCATATCTAAGTGGCACAGTAAGCCAAATTTCTTCTCATACCACCCTGGGATGGTGGTGACCCCTACATCTTTATATAAACCCAAAATATGAAGGTTGGGCTCATTTGTGCAAGCTTTATTTTGCAGTTTGAGAGGTGAGGAGTAGGAGAGTGATTATGAGTAGTGGAGCACTGTAAAATTCATCCCACAATCACCATGATTCAGTAGGTGGACTCAGCCAGTGGAAGATCCGATGCGAGACAGGTATACCAAGTCTCTCTTATTGCATTTTCCTAGTGTTAGGAGTTGATTTTCTTGCTTTTATGGTATGTTTTTGGCTTGGAAGCATATCACACTAGATTGTAGGTAATTAAACCTAATTTATGAGATATGTACCAAATTTTGTGTTTTACCCATGTTTTTGTGAAATTAAATTGCATTTTATAGGTCCAATTTTGCATTGTTTTTGCTTTTTTTGATGGCTTGAAAGGCCTTTATGAGCCCAATTTTTTGGAGTCATCCCTAGGTGGTATGGCTAGTGTGGGTTGGCCATAGGCCATATATTTATGGGCTTGCCATAGGGTTGGGAGCCATTCTTTTTAGGAATGGCCACAAACCAACATCAAAGAGGGGCCATTTTGAGTCTTTTCTTTTGAATGTTTTTGGGGCCATACGAGGCCATTTTTATGGTGTATTATTGAGTTGCTTATCCCTGTTAGGTGGTGAGGAGTTATTATAGAGTACCTAATCTCTTTTATTTCATGAGGGATGCATTAGCCATAGAGGATTGGTAGTGGCTAGATGCCATCAGCCTCAAGCAGGTGACCTGATTAGAGGCTATCATAGGAGATCGTGCATATCTGACTGCCTTGATTGATGTGTGGGATCCATGCACCAATACCTTCCACCTACCCATTGGGGAGAATACGGTGACACTGTAGGATGTCTATCATATTCTTCAAATTTTGATAGAAGGGTGGCCTATCTGCATGACACCACAAGACTAAAGACAGGAAGTGCTCGAGAGGTACTTTAGTTATGATCTAGAGAGGGTAGAGCTGGACTGTTTGAAGGGTGGTATGTTGGTAGAATTCTAGCATGAGGCAAAGGTATTGGGGGTGAGGCATACACTAATCATGATGCTCATATCCAATATTCTACTACCAGATTCTTATGGAGTGAGGTTACCATGGAAACTAGTGGATATAATGTTTGTGCTGGTGAGGTCTACTGTGGTGAAGCCACTGGTGATGGCATGGGGTACTACACTATTGGCATAACTCTATGATGAGTTGTACGAGATCCACTATCATCAGTGGAAGAGTGTTGGGTGTAGCTTTTTATTGTAGTGCTAGGGATAGCAACACATGGCTATGGGGCGACCACAGGGGCTACCCTGGATGACTCAGGCATAGCAGACAGATAGGGAGATAGGATACGGTATCCTATGGTAGAGGGATCAGGAGGGGATAGAGTCAGTGATTCATAGGTGAGGTAGCCTACTATGTAGATCTGTTCACCCAACTTGAGGTAGGTCAGGTATTTTGGAGGCCATACAAAGATTGTCTAGAGTGGGTAGATGCTACTATAAAGCTCCACATGGTATGACAAGGTAGATGGTTACTTGGACTACATGGCACAGAGCAGGAGTACTTCCATTTTGCTTGGGTGATGCAAAAATTTGGGCTATGCCAAGGGGTGTCTAGTGAGTTGGTGCCTTATCAACATCACAAGGATAAGAGGACATTGGCATGGTTGATGGTAGAGGCAGTGTCATGGGATGCAGATCTTGTAGTGGACATTCCAGATGTGGATGATGTCGGGACTACAGCGGAGTATGACACTTGGTTGGTGATAGGGTAAGGGCATGGTGAGGGGCCACTGAGGAGGGGTGTAGCTAGGGAAGCACCTCAAGATGTTTTTGGTGAGGACCAAGGTGAGGTAGGTGATTGGTAGGGACACAGGGTAGGGGATAATGTGGATCTCTTGGACTTAGGAGATCAAGATGACTTGGGGGATGATGATGTTGGGGATGAGGAGGTGCAGGCATCATCGATGGCACTAGGGGATATAGAGGTATAGCTATGAGATGAGCTACTCAAGGTGAGGTAGGAGAGAGATCTTCTACGAACACAGGTGCATGATGCACAGGCAGAGCTAGCAGCACAGTGAGCTAAGGTATAGGTGGCTTAGGCTGAGATAACATCTCTTTGGGCACAGATGCAATATTAAAGCCCTACATGAGAGGATTCCAATAGTGGGGAGGTGACTAGGCTATAGGAATAGGTGACACAAATCCATTATGTGGTGGAGACTTACCAAGCGTGGTGCTGACGGGGTTAGGATTATGTGGATGAGTTGGATACTGAGGTAGTATGCCTTGGTGGGTGTCTACGAGATGATGTAGGTGCCAGTGGGTCATACCAAAGTCACCACAGTAGGATAGGGCAGTCCTCCTCTAGGCTAGAGGCACCAGGGTCTAGGTGGAGAGTTGATAGGGTAGGTGGTAGAAGATATGGGAGTTCATAAAGGACTCCTACTATAGGTGGGAGTGTGAGTCGTAGTACTGGTCCTATGTGACCATGGTAGTGGTTCGCGTGACTTTTTTTGTGTTTTTGGATGTTTTAGCAGTATGAAGTCTAAGGACTCACTTTATTGTAGATGATAGGCAACATGATGTATCTTTTTTTCCCATACATAAAAACACACACACACACACACACACACACACACACACACACACACACACACACACACACACACACACACACATATATATATATATATGAGCTTTTATGTGGTTTATCATCATGTGTTTATTGTTTTATGAAATGTATATACCTCCTAAAAATAAAGCTAGCCTTCTACAAATTTTGAGTAGAGACTAGATATGGTTGAGTGACCAAAAACCCTATGACATTCTAGAAAAAATGGCTAAGTGAAGGGAATAGACATGACTATGGAAATGTGAAAAACATGTGGGTGAAAATGCTAATTGTGGTATTTGAACTATGAGTACTTTCATGATATTGATTTTGAGCGGTAAGTAATGTACCATCATGGTGCTATACATGTATGCACAACTCTAAAATGTAAAGTGCTAATGATGAATATGCCTAAATGCAAGCGACGATAAAATGCAATGGGATGCAATGTTTTTGAATTTTTGAAACTTTGATGGATATGTATGTATGAAAGTGCAATGCGATGCAATATTTTTGTATTTTGATGTTTTGATGATTTTTTTTGAATTTTTTATTGATATGTATACACATGTGACCAACATAATTACTTAGGGGCCATTGGGGAATTTGGATGGGACCAAAGGGCTTATGGATGCCTTTGGGGATTTTAGGTTTGACCTAGATGATCATAGATAGTCCAAGAGCATTTTTACTTGACCTAGATGGTGAGAACCCGCTAAGAGCCTTTTGGGTGACCTAGACATGCGGTGGCACTTAAAAAGTATCTAGGACTGCCTAGGGGCATTTGGCTATGACCAAAGGGCTTATGGATGCCTTTGGGGCTTTTAGGGTTGACCTAGATGATCACAGATAGTCCAGGAGCATTTTTACTTGACCTAGATGGTGAAAACCTGCTAGGAGCCTTTTGGGTGACCTAGACGTGCAACGACACTTAAAAAGTGTCTACAACTGCCTAGGGGAATTTGGTTGTGACCAAAGGTCTTATGGATGCCTTTGGGGATTTTATGATTGACCTAGATGATCATAGATAGTCTAGGAGCATTTTTACTTGACCTAGATGGTGGAAACTGGCTAGGATCCTTTTGGGTGACCTAGACGTGCAGTGGCACTTAAAAAGTGTCTATGACTACCTAGGGGTATTTAGCAATGACCAAAGGGCTTAGGGATGCCTTTGGGGATTTTAGGGTTGACCTAGATGATCATAGATAGTCTAGGTGCATTTTTACTTGACCTAGATGATGAGAACCCACTAGGAGCGTTTTGGGTGACCTAGACATGAAGCGGCACTTAAAAAGTGTCTACGACTACCTAGGGGAATTTGGCTATGACCAAAGGGCTTAGGGATGCCTTTGGGGCTTTTACTATTGACCTAGATAATCGTAGATAGTATAGAAGCATTTTTACTTGAACTAAATGGTGAGAACCCACTAGGAGCCTTTTGGATGACCTAGACATGCAACGTCACTTAAAAAGTGTCTACAATTTCCTAGGGGCATTTGGCTATGACAAAAGGGCTTATGGATGCCTTTGGGGCTTTTAGGATTGACCTAGATGATTTTAGATAGTCTAGGAGCATTTTTACTTGACCTAGATGGTGAGAACCCGCTAGGAGCCTTTTGGGTGACCTAGATGTGCATCGGCACTTAAAAAGTGTCTATGACTATCTAGGGGCATTTGGCGATGACCAAAGGGCTTAAGTATGCCTTTGGGGCTTTTAGGGTTGACCTAGATGATCATAGATAGTCTAGGAGCATTTTTACTTAACCTAGATGGTGAGAACCCGCTAGGAGCCTTTTGGGTGACCTAGATGTGCAACGACACTTAAAAAGTGTCTATGACTACCTAGGGGCATTTGGCTATGAACAAAGGGCTTAGGGATGCCTTTGGGGCTTTTAGGGTTGACCTAGACAATCATAGATAGTCTAGGAGCATTTTTACTTGACCTAGATGATGAGAACCCGCTAGGAGCCTTTTGGGTGACCTAGATGTGCAATGACACTTAAAAAGTGTCTACGACTACCTAGGGGTATTTGGCTATGACCAAAGGGTTTAGGGATGCCTTTGGGGCTTTTAGGGTTGACCTAGATGATCATAGATAGTCTAGGAGCATTTTTACTTGACCTAGATGGTGAGAACCTGCTATGAGCCTTTTGGGTGCTTGCTAAGAATGAAATGGATGCAAGTGAAGGATGTTCAAGGGTTCAGGATCCTTGACACCTTCAAGTGAATCTAGGTGATAAGTTCTAGGCCCTATTTGACTAGTGATGACAAAGGGACCTAACCATTTTGCTATAAATTTGTCCCGCAGGTGGGGTGGCAAGCTAGAATTCTATTGGTTCTCTTTAAGGACGAGATCACCAACCTAAAAGTCTCTAAGATGGACTTTCATATTGTAGTCTCTTTTGAGCCACTCTTGATACACACATAGATGCTCAAGCGCATTAATGTGACACTCATCCAACAACATAAGTTGATCTAGGCAAGCTTGTTGCATAGTATCATCATCAATAAACTCCTACATGGATATGCGCAGTGATGGGATTTCTAACTCTAGAGGCATGACTGCCTCAACACCATACACTAGTGAAAATGGAGTTGCCCCAATGGGCATCCGAATGCTAGTGTGGTAAGCCCAAAGGGCAAGCGGCATTTGCGTATGCCAATCGATATGATTATCTTTGACTATTTTCTTCAATATGGCAATTAATGTCTTGTTTGATGCTTTTGCTTGCCCATTTGCTTATGGATAATAGGGTGTCAAAAAGCTATGTTGGATATTATACTTTACTGTCAAAGCATGCACATATTTATTCTTGAATGATGTCCCATTATTCGAAATGATCTTGGATGGAATACCAAAATGAAAAATGATATTATGCAATATGAACTTTGCTATGCGGGGTCCTATCATAGTGGCAAGGTGAATTGCTTCCACCCACTTTGTAAAATACTCGGTAGCCATAATGATAAATGTGTGATAACTCAAGGATGCAAGGGAGATTTTCCTGATTAAATCCAACTCCCATTGCAAAAATGGCCAAGCCGATTGGATCGATTGTAGGACATGGGAAGGTACATGTGTCAAGTTAGCATGGTGTTGACATTTCATGCACTTCCTCACATATATGCAAAAATATCACTCTAAAGTTGGCTAATAATAGCCCATGTAGAGAATGCACTTTGCGATGTCCATGCTACTGAAATGGCCACCACAAGTACCATCATGTGCTTGGGCCATTGCCCAAGTCGATTCTTGATACTCTAAGCAACGAAGGATGATTCCTTCGTAGTTTCGACGGTATAGGATGTCTCCTAACAAGAATTTTTTTTTTCCTTCCATTTAAATGTCCTTTTGGCAGCGTGTGATAATCCAAGAGGGAGGTTACCAAGCTTTAGGTAATCTCTAATTGGTGTGGACCAGTCCTACTGTGTGGAAGCCTCGATTGCATGAATTGCTTGTCCCTCATGAAGTTCATCCCGAGTAAATGCAAATTGGGATAGAACTTGTAAGAATAGCATTGTGCTGCTATTAAAAGGTGTTTGGGGAAAAAGAGTCCCCCAAGTGGCATGATTCAAGCACTCGTGAATGTGTGAGAATCTCTCTTGATGAGGTTATATTTGAATCAAGTGGACTTATGGCATGTCTTGAGTGCTCTCACACTCAACCGCTAATTGCGATAGCATCTTGACTTGAATGGTTTTCATATCCTCTATGGGGTCTTATGGAATCAAGGATCCTAAAGAGGCCATTATACCCGCAAAACAATTATATGATCGAGGGAGTGCCTCGATGTCATACCATTCAAAATTTGCTAGGGATTTGTCCACAAGGGCTTTGTAGGCTTGCAAAACTCGGAACTTTCACTAGAATATTCCCTTGACCTAGTTGACAATGAGCAAGGAGTCACAAAAATATTGAGCTTGGTGATTTTCATGGTGATAGCCATTTTAAGCCCTATGAGTAAGGCTTCATACTCAAAATTATTGTTGGTGTAGGGAAAATCAAGTTTAAATGACAGGGGTATGGGAGCCCCATGTGGTGTGAAAAACATGATTCTCGTGCCACCCTCTTGCTCATATTTGGAGCCATCGAAGAAGAGATTCATATTCACCTGTGACTTAGGCTCATCAGAATAAGGTGATTCTGATATTTGAAAAACTCCATCATCGGGAAGCTCCATGCTAAGAGGCTAGTCCTCCTAGAGAGGATCCTCTGCAAGTTGATCAACAATGACCTATCCTTTGATTGACTTCTATCCTATGAATTCTAGGTCAAATTATGTCAACAACATGATCCATTTCACCGTGCGACTACTATGATAAGTACGACTCATCATGTATCACAATGGATTCTCTTTAGATATAACATACGTAGTGTGGCTGAGCATATAGTGTCATAGCTTTTTGGTAGCAAAAGCCACCGCTAGACATAAATTTCAATGTATGCGTACTTAATATCATAGCTCACCAGGGTGTGACTGAGATAGTATGTGGTATTTTCCTTATGAAATTTATTGTTTTGGGCTAACATGGCACCCAATGCAACCTCAGTAGCTGAGATATATAATCAGAATGACACCCCTGGTCTAGGTGGAGATAACACTAGTGATGAAGCTAGGTATTGTTTAATTGTGTTAAAGGTATCCTGACATTCATCGTCCTAGTGGAATGTGACCCCTTGTGTAAAAGTTTATTCATGGGTCTACACTTGTATTACAGTTGTGCTATAAAGTGTTTTATGGATGCAATCCTCCCCTACAAGCTACAAATATGCTTGATGGTAGTTGGGGAAGGCATTTCAAGGATTGCCTTGACTTTGTTAGGGTCCACTTTGATGCCTCATTTGGAAAATATAAATCCAAAGAGCTTTTCATATGTGATGCCAAAGATTCACTTATTGGGGTTCAGTCTCACATTATGATCAATAATGTGATCGAGGACTTTGCACAAGACATCTAGGTGCTCATGACGTAATAGATATTTTGCCAATAAGTCATCCATGTAATCTTCCAAAATTTTATGCATGTAGTCATGGAAGATATATGTCATGGCACGTTGGTAGGTGGCACTCACATTCTTAAGGCTAAATGGCATGACCTTGTAACAAAATTTTCCCCAAGGCATTATGAATGCCATTTTGAGCTGGTCTTCAGGATTGATACGAATCTGATTATACCTAGAGAATCCATCCATAAGGGAGAGCATTTTGTGTCCTGTAGTGGCATCTACCAAGGAATATATGCTTGGTAAAGGAAAATCATCCTTAGGACTCAGTTTTTTTAGGTCTAAAAAATTGTGCAAATGCGAATCCTCCCGTTAGACTTCTTTACGGGGACCATGTTGGACAACCATGGTGGATAGTCTATAGAAATGACAAACTTGGCATCCAATAGTTTATATAGCTCATATTTGACCATCAAGGCCACTATTGGGTGTATCTTTCTCAGCTTTTGCTTGACAAGTTTGACTATGGGGTCAAGCATTAGATTGTGGGTGACCATATTTTGATCTAGTCCCGACATGTCTTTGTAAGACCATGAAAAAGATACCTTCTTCTTTGTGAGAAGAGCTATATAATCGGATTGCTATTTGGGGGATAGGATTTCCCCTAGCTTGATATATTGTGGGTTTTTAGTATCTGAGCTGATATCTTTGTTAACCGTAGGCTTGATTGACATATGAGACCCCTACTCCAATTGATGGGGAGTAGGTATCAAATGGATGTCATTAGCTAGATTTAAATCCTCGATGGGAACCTTGGGTTCCTCCTCAGCATGGAAGACATAATGAGTTGGTCTGGAAAAGAAGTGAAACAATCCACTGCAAGCCCAATAATTAGAGGGTGATGGGGGTGAATCAATGTGATCCCAATAAATCGCATCTAGGTCTAGATGGAGTGGTTTGGAAAGATCGGTTGGGTTGTGGAGTGGTGTGGTCAAATAAATGGAGATCATATTGATGAAATGTGTTTACTCTCCAAGACCACATGCATGTGACTATGTATTGGTGTCATCTCTCACCCCCAGATGTGGTTCTAGGGGAATGGGGATATCTAGATCCTGTCTGGGAATAGACTACAAGATGAGATCATTAGGCTCAAGGAGATCCATGTGTGTGGATGGGTTAGGGAATACCTCATGATGAATATAGCCTAGATTGATAGGCCTTGCCCTCAAGCATGGGCCAACATGTAACTGATGATAGACTTCACCTATGTCAATAGTCTTGTGATGATGTCACAAATAATGACCCAGGTATACCTTCTCTGTTTCATCCTCATAGTCACTGTTATATATGGGAACCTTGTTGTTGCCCCTTGGGATCGGGAGATCAGGTAGGTGTGGTCCCATATATGCTAATTCCTCATAATCATCATCATGGATGAGGATTCCTTCATTCTCATATTGTAGTGCCTCAAGCTCTCGAGGACCCAACTTCTCAAGTAAATTAATTGCTCCCCCCTAGGAGGCCTATCTTCCTATGGGCGAACTGACTCTTTATGAGGAAGGAGTTGCCGCTATACAGAATCAGGGAAAGGGAACATATGTATGAGGCTCTTGTTGGTCATTTATGGGGACAATTTATGAATGATCACTGTCCAACTCAAAAGGGTCATATGGCACTACCTCATAACTTGACTCATCCTCTAAGGTCCACTCATATGAGGTGCCTTGATCTAACTCATCACAGACATGGGGACAACTCTGTGAATCTTCCCCTCTCTCAAAATGTGGGGGAATATCACTGGGGATCGTGAGGTTCTCATCTAGCCATGGAAAGTAATCTCCCAAGGAATAGACTATATTGGGATTAACATAAGGGTCTTGGGCCAACCCGCACTCGTAGCCTATATTCAAGTGATTTAGGTTGTCTAAGAGGACATCTAGAGGCAATGGATTGTTGTGTCCCACTCCCAACTTATCATATGGAATTTGATATTATGGTTGACAAGGGATTCTGGTTCCTTACTCATACAAGCCTAACCCATAACCATGCCAGTTGCATAGGTCAAGGTACTTCACGATGAAGTTAGGGTTAGACAAGTAGTTAATATCCTCTCCAAAAGGTTCCTCATCTTCTTCCTGTTGTTGGTAAGGTTCGATGGCATAGTCAAGGCCCCCATAGATAAAATTCATTTGATTAGGGGGAATACCAAGAGGCACGATAGTGCCTATGGGAAAATTGGGTCTATCCATGTCTTGCATCGACTCTAAAGCAGAAGTAGACGTAACATTCCTAACCATGTACTCTCCCAATCTGGTAGAAGCTAGATGTACTGTAACTTGGGGTTACGAGTAGAAGAGGGATGAGAGTGAGACTTGAGCTGACTCATTTTTTGCCTTGTGTGGTGTCTCTTCATCATCTGGGCTAAGTATCTTGTATGTAGAGATAGTGCATATGATTGGTTGGTCCTCCTTAGTGGGTCACTTCTCTAGGTTCCTAGGCAAAGTATCCACTGATGTATTAGGTATCTGGGGTAGGGTCGACGATGAGGAGGGTATGGTATGCTATAACAGTGGGGTCAAACCTTACCTAGATTTATTCAGTTGAAAATACAAATGTATCGATGGTAAGGTCAAATTGGGTAATTGTTGCACCATGTTACAATACTTGAAGGGCTTTAGGTCTACGGGGATGACATGAACTTGCCCTTCGTGAGTGTACTTGAGGCACTGGTGAGTGATGGAAGGGATGCACTTCATGTCCCTGATCCATGGTTTTCCTACCAAAATGTTGTATGCCATATCACCCTCTAGGATGTGGCACATCATCGAGATGATCTTTTCTCCTACCTGAATAGGTAATATTATTGTACCAACCATTGAGCATATGGAATCATTGAATGCTTGAAGGTTGTAGGTAAATGTGACAATATGAGATATTGGAAGCTTCAGGTGCTTCAAAGCTATTATAGTTATGATGTTGCTTGAAGAGCCAATATCTATCAAGACTCTTTTGTATGGTGTTCCATTCACACATGAAACAATGTGTAAAGGGGTATCCACCATATCATGTGGAACTAGTTTAAGTTCATCTTCTCAAAAAGTAATTATCGGTTTTGTGCATTTCCACACATGCGCCACAAAGTTGTTGGAGTTAAACTCCTAGGGCTGAAGCTCAATTGCCTTAAGGATATCCATCAAAACTTCTCTATGAGGTTGCAATTTTTGGATGAGCTCATAGATGGAGAGCTGGGCATATTTCATTCTTAAAATCTGAGCGAACTTGCTCTTAATGGTGACTACAGGCCTAGGTGGGAGGCTTAGGCCAAGAGGTGGTATAGGATATGATGTTGAAGGGACATCGCTTTGAGCCACAGGTGGCATGGTTGGACTTGGATACCACCTATTTATTGTTATAATACTGACCATGCCAACATATCCTTTCTTAGGAGGACCATGGTGAACCTCGTTCACCTGGGGTACTGGTTTGGCCTGCTCTGCATGGGTAGGCAAGGGGTCCTTAAAGACCCCCATCTATTGGTTTTTTTGTGCAATAGGATTATATACCTGGAGTGCATTCCTATCAATTAGGTCTTACACAAAATGTTTGAATTTATAGTACATTTGCACATCATACCCATTTTGCCTATGAAATTTACAATATAGGCCTTCTTTGTATCCTTTGGACTTAGGTGCATTAGGGTCAATAGGTCGACTGTTAGGTAGATGGATCGTATTAGCTGCCAAGAGGTGATCAAACATAGAATCCATAGACTCTGCAATGGGCATGAATTGTCACTTGGGGTGACACTACTAATTTTTCCCTTGACCATTATGGTTATCCTTGGCATAGTTCCTAGGGGTGGCCTGATAATTAGGCTTTTGAGGTGGTGCAACTGGTGCTGGCCCCATGACACTAATGGCAACCTAATTTACTACTGCTAACTTAGGTTGCACTGGGGTGTTCTTAGTGTTCTTTCTCCACTTATTCTTATGAGGCTTCACAATATCACCCTCTTGAATATTGATTTCTTCGATGATCCTAGCCTGTGCTAAGGCATCTTCAAGAGTGGGGTATTGTTGCAACTGTAGCAACAAAGAGATTGGATTTAAGCAACTTTTGGAGAACATCTGAGTCAACTCTAACATGGGGAGAAGATAAGGCAGCTTGGTGAGCAAGGTTTTCCATCTATTACAAAATTTGTTATTGACTCATCATCATATTGTTTTAACCCAACTACATCGGCCAGTGTTGCCTTCCTATTGGTATTGAAGGCAAAGCACTCTAGGAATGCATCCGCAAGTTAGTCCAAATTATGGATGCTATGCTTAGGGAGTTGGTAAAACCACCCAAAGGCAAGGCTGACAAGGGTAGTCCTAAATGTCCTCAAAAGTAAAGCATCGTCATCATGAATGTCGAAGCATTAGCCTAAGAACCTAGTGACATGTTCTTGTGTATCCTCTTCTCCCTTAAAGGTAGCCAACTGAGGCAACTTAAATTGTTTTGGATAGGGAGGTGCATGTACTAATGGATGTATAGGTTGAATACGTAATTGATGCATAGTGGGCTTTTGATATCCTGATCTAGAGGTGTTATAATCTAATGACTCTAGGCATTCTAACAATGCTTTATAAGGACCTAAGGACTTGATATCCTCATCTTTGTTCACATCTTGTGGTGGAGATCTAGGCTCATCCAACCTAGGGTGAGGCGATGGTAAGTTGCCCCCCTACCTTGGTAAGGCATCTCAACATATTCTACTTCTGTCTTATGCTCAATATAAGCCCCGTAAGGCATATCTTGAAACTGCCTATTAAAGGGGGTATCTACCCATGGTGGGTACCCTATGTTTGGCCTGGGAGACATCTCCCGATTTGGCCTAGGAGGTCATGGAAGTAAAATTTGATAAAATATTGGGGACATCTCTCAAACGAGCATGGGTTACCTCAGATGAAACTCCTTCCTATGTGTCTTAGGGGTAGGGACCCTCTCTCTCAAATTTTTTTGGAATAGCTCATTGGTATGTTGTTTGATCCTTTCTTTCTCAATCTAGTGCAAGTGATCTAGTTGGTCTTTATATCACCGAATATGCTTGAACTGAGCTTGGCATTCTATATATCTCACAACCACCTACCTAATTTGATCCACAGTGTGAGGCTTAGGAGGCCTAGGAGTCTCACCCTGGGATCAACCTTGTCCAAGCTACTCTATGTTCTCCATATTGCGCTTGCCTCTCTCGAGGTTCATCGCATTGACTTGAGACTCAAGATGGAACATGTGTTCATTACACTCAGCTGGCACAGAGGCACATTAGGCATACGTGGAATATTTTTCCTAAGGAAATTTTGGGATTTCCTCATGTATTCCCTCTTGGATGAGGAAAGGTAGGGCTGAGTTGGCTTGCCCAAATCTATGGGTTTCATTCCCATCGGGCTACAAGAGCTACTGTATCCTATCAAGGTGGTGCGAAGGTAGAGTCATGTCGACTTGCTTCGGCCAGTGTGTGAAGTCATACTCCTAACTCTGCTTAGGTGTGTCAACCTTGACAGATATGTGGATGCATGGCACCAATCTATCTATTAGCGCCTCAGCATGCAATTTCCTTTCACCAAGGAAGGCCTATGAAATATCTACATACCGGGAACACTCTTCCAAGTAATGCTCATCATCCATCGGGGTGTCCTGGAGAGGATCCCTTTAGAGATGAGGCTCATGCCCTACTATCTTGGGGCTAGGTGGAGTGGAGGCTCATCAGGAAGGTATAAAAAAGTCCCTAGGTCTATATCAGATACGGTTTGTGTCTCCTAATCCACTCTCCATAACTTCTACCCGTGATTGGGCTTGGATTCAGGTGCGCACCATTACCCTCCTCTATTAGTACCCCAAGTTATTATCTTCTTTACAAATTCTTAATGAAATAGTAGATAAGAAAGAAACACTCAATAAGATAAATGATTATCTCTTTTAAGTTTTAAGTGTGAATCCTTAAACTATTTCGTGTGTTTCAAATGTGTTGTTTTGTAAAGAATGACCTTGTGTCATGTGTTTGAAATATTGTTGGACTGTAATCTCATGTTCAATTGGATTTCACTTGTATACTTGCAGCTCGACAACTCGGCTATGAAATCTAGGTTGTGTTATCCCACCTATAATGTGTGGTGATGAGGTCCACACATGACCAGGGAGCACAAGTCCTACCAGTTCCTCACCCAATTCACCCGCAGTCTGTGATACATCTCCCAGAAGGGTGATGCATGCTATAACCCACGAGCTATGATGGATCTTGGAACCGACCTTGGCAAGATGTATCAGGTTCATGGGATTTGATCCAAGTGGATGGATATGAAATGCCATCGTCACTTGAAATCTACTAGTGGATGGTAATGAAGTCCACCTCACTAGAGTTTACATGAATCATGGTGTGTGTGGTTCATTATTATCCAAGAAAGTAAGCAAAGAAGCAATCAATGACCATTCACTAAATGCATGCAATAGGTGCGTTTTACTTTCAGAAGAATAAGATAAGGAACCTACAAATTGACTTTATGAATGCAAATCCTACATGCTAACTTACCCAATGGGTAAGCCACAAGCAATCAAGCCAAATAGATGCATTGCTACCAAAAGTTCTTTTTTATTTTTTTCTTCTTTTTGCTACTTTATGTGATAAGAAAAGTAAAAAGCAACATTTAATATTTCTATGCAAAAAAAATACTATTAAAAACAACCAAATTTTGCAGTATCTGTAAATGTAGTAGAAAATCAAAGGGTTTAGGCACTTACCTTGTCCATTTTGAGCTCTCCAAATTCTAAAATTTTGGGCAGATATCTTTCTGTTTCACCACCGCTCTAGGTTGGGGTGATTAGAAGCTCCACCACCATCCTAGGATAGGACAGTGAAGCTACCATACCAGGGTGTGCCAGATAAAGCCTCTGCCACCGTTCTAGGGTGGGGAGGGAAGCACTTGCAACACAAAAAGGCAAAAATGCAAGAAAGAAGTCAAATTTTCTTCCAAATAAAAAGGGACAAGGGTACCACTATGATAGCCACTAAATTAGGAAAAAAATATGCACCAAATTATGTAAAACAATATGTGTATCTACCCCATATCGCTCATGAGCATCAAAAAGGAAGCATGCATGTGAAAAGGAAATAATACCAAACAAAAGGAAATGAATCAAAGCAAGTCTCTTCTAATTAATTTGTTGGATAGGATCCAAGTTTACACAACAGTCCCATTGAGGGCTCAAAATGTGATACAATTGTTACAATATTGGGTGCCCAAATACCAAGTCTTTCATAGAATCCGGGTGCACATCCAATGTTTCTTCGTGTACCCACAATCGAGGTGGGCGAGCCAATGCCATTTTTTCTTGTATCTAGGTTCTCTTATGTATGATATTTCTTCCCAAAGCCTTTTGAGGACCTGAAACTACACACAAGGAAGCAAAATTGTTAGATTCAATGAACAAAACTTTATTCAACAACAGCAAGTATAAATAAGGTTACATAGAGCCGGGAATAGAACACCGACGTACTGGAATAACCAGAACTGTTACGCAGTTGTAACAGTCAGCTACAGAATGAATAAAGACAAGATATAGTACGCTAACATCCCCCTTTATTACATTATTTGGGTAATGTAATAACTGATAGCTATACTAACATCCCCTTACATTATTTTGCAATACAAAGTGAGCTGCAAAACAATTCAAATTTGACACGTCCAAGTGCATTAGTGAAAATGTCTGCAACTTGAGCATCGGTGGGAATGTGTTGAAGCTGAATTCGGTGCTTTGGAACTTCATCTCGAATGAAATGACATTGTGTGTCAATGTGCTTTGTTATTTCATGATGGACTGGATTCTTGACGAGGTTCATAACACCCTGATTGTCGCAAAACAAGTGTATTGGAGATTTTGATGGATGGCCCATACTTGTCAGAATGCGACGTAACCATATCACTTCGCATAGAGCTTCACGTGCGGCGCGATATTCTGCCTCTGTTGAAGAAATAGCAACCACCTGTTGCTTCTTGCTGTGCCAAGCGACAGGACCGGATCCCAGATGAAAAATGTATCCAGAAGTTGACTTGCGATCATTAAATGATCCGGCATAGTCGGAGTCCGTGTATCCTTGCAAGAAGAATTTGTTGTTCCTCTTGTATTCTAGGCCATATTCCATAGTACCACGGACATAGTGAAGAACACGTTTTGTTGCTTTCCAATGAGTAGTCTTAGGCTCCTGCATGAACCTTGAAAGATAGTTGACAGCAAAAATGAGATCTGGCCTAGTATTGGTCAGATATATGAGACTCCCGATCAACTGTCGATAGAGAGTGCCATCTACCTGAGGTGAGTCATCATATCATGATAACTGAAGTCCATTCTCCATTGGAGTTGCCATTGGCTTGCAGTCAGTCATGCGATATTTATCGAGCAATGTCTTGGCATATTTTTTTTGAGACACTTTGATGGAGTGCTCCTTCCGGCTGAATTCCAGACCAAGACAGTAATGGAGAAGTCTAAGATCTGTCATCTCAAAATATTTGCACAAGTTTCTTTTGACAGTAGAGATCATAGTTTCTGAACTCCCTGTAATGAGCGAGATCATCCACATAGAGTACAAGCAACACTATCTCGGAACCCTGTTTCTTGAAATAGAGGTTTGCATCCGACGGACATCTCTTAAATCCATGCTTGCATAAGGTGATTGTCCATTTTTATATACCAAGCTCGAGGAGCTTGTTTCGGACCATACAAGGATTTGACCAATTTGCAAACTTTTTGCTGTTGGCCTTCCACTTCAAATCCTTCAGGCTGAGTCATATAGACTTCTTCTTGGAGATCACCATTTAGAAAGGCACTTTTGACATCCATCTGGTGAACTTTCCACCCAAATTGTGCTACCATAGCACACATAACCCGAATTGTGGTCATCCGAGCAGTAGGTGCAAAAGTTTCTTCATAGTCGATGCCTTCCTTTTGAGCATAGCCCTTTGCAACAAGACGGGCCTTATGCTTATCAATTGTTCCATCTGCCTTGTACTTGAATTTGTATACCCATTTGCAACCAATGGGTTTCTTTCCATGCGGCAGATCAACAAGCTTCCAAGTTTTATTCTTCATCAGAGACTCATACTCTGTATCCATAGCGGCCTTCCACTGAGGCTTACTGAGAGCATCTTGCACTGATGCAGGTTCAAGACTATCTATGGTAGAAATGAATGCCCTGTCATCATCAATATCCATATCCTCAACTTCTGTACTTGGAGTCATAGAAATTTCCTCAAAATATTGAGAAAGTTCATCAACCTCACCAGTTTCTCTGGCTTCTCTTTCCTTTTGAGCCATACTGCATGTACGAGGTCTATCCAAATTCAAATTGGGAGGAGTGGATAAATTTGCATCTCTGATTGTATTTGTACACCATTTTGGATTCTTCTTCGGTGGTGGTGAAGAAGATGTAGAAGGACCTCCTATCTGTGCTGACGAAGGAATCATCTCTTCCTTAGTTTCCACAATATCTTGGTGTACTGTAGATGTGCTCTGTGATGTGAAAGCTTCATCAAAGACAACATATCTGCTGATATGAATTTTATTGGTCAAAGGATCTATCAACCGATATCCTTTAGAGTGCTCAGAATATCCAAGAAAAATACATCTCAGTGTTTTCTCATCTAGTTTCTTCCTTTTCTCTTTCGGTATGTGCATGAAAGCTTGACATCCAAAAATACGTAGATGAGATATGGAGGGTTTTCGACCACTCCATGCTTCCTATGGAGTCATTCCTTTTAGGGCCTTTGTGGGTGCCCTATTCAACAGATACACTACAGTGGTGATAGCTTCTGCCCAAAATTGTTGCCCAAGAGTAGCTCTTGTGAGCATACAACGAACCATTTCCATGATAGAACGGTTCCTTCTCTCAGCAACTCCATTTTGCTGAGGAGTATAGGCAGTTGTTAACTGTCTCTTGATCCCATGCTTATCTAGGAATGCAGAAAATTCATTAGAGGTAAACTCTCCCCCTCGATCTGAGCGGAGGGTTTTGATAGAAGCCCCTGACTCCTCAACGGATTTCTTGAACTGCTGGAAGAATGCAAAAGCTTCAGATTTCAGTTTGAGAAAGAAAACCCACATCTTTCGTGAGTAGTCATCTACGAATAACTGAAAGTACCTCTTCCCTCCAACACTGTTGGGTGTGAAAGGACCGCATAGATCGGTGTGAATTAGCTCTAGAGGTTTTCGTGCTCTTGTAGAGCTCTTCTCAAATGGTACTCTATGCTGCTTTCCTGCCAAGCAGTCAGAGCACACTGGCAATGTGGCAGAAAGGGAAGGAAGACCCTTTACCATCTCATACTTGCTGAGCTCAAGTAAGTAGCCAGAACTAAGATGCCCATATCTCTTGTGCCATAGGGAATTTGCCTCCTTGGTAGAGACAATCATGGCAACATGTGGAGTAGAGATAGCATCTAGTGCAAATAAGCCGTGCTTATATGAAGCTGTTGCAATCTGCTTACCCTTCCTGGTAATAGTACAACACTTCTTTCCATTCTCAACATGAAAGTTGACAACCATATTTTTGTCCAGGATTTGTGTGACTGACAACAAATTGTTAGCCAATCCCAAAACATAGAGGACTTTGTCAATCTGACACTTGCCATCAGGAAGAGTGACTGAAACTGTACCCTCTCCCTAACCCCTGTAGGTTTTATCATCAGCAATGGTGACAGGTTTGCCCTCTTTGGCCTCAAATGATTCAAACCACGATCTGTCACCAGTCATATGTTTGCTAGATCCAGAATCGACATACCAAATAGGATCCCTCTGAGTGGAATCTATGGTAGTCATGAGCACCTTGTGTGCCCATTCAGAATCTGAGTCAGATTATTCAACAACAACATTCAACAAGGCGATTCCCTTTCAGTACCGCTTATGTTCCACGTATCGTATGATCTCTAAAACTCACCTATAATCTCCCTCACGTAAGGGCGGGTGATTTTTGTTGATCTTTCTAAATACTTCATCAGGATTTACGTCTAAACACAAGTGCGATAAAGGGTAGTGGATGGAGTAAAAAATGCAAAAATGGCATACTTATTCCTCCCCGACGATTTATAGAGAACAAGCTCAGACATCGTTATAGCAGCTATATTAGGCGGCGGATACAGTAGCCAAATCACGACAGCTTTACCTGTAAGTGCTGGCCAGAGGTATCACAAATATCGAACGCTGCAGTGCAATAAAATTGCACAGATGGGTTTTATATTTCGGGGACTTAGGGAGAGTTTTGATTTTAATTTTTAATGTTATAGTGCAAAAATGAAATATGCAACATACAACAAAAAAAATTGCCCACAAGAATAACCCACAAGGTGTCGGTCACAGCCGAAAATGCACCTTTTACAATGCCAAATTGCTATTTTTCGAAAAATTACTCACTATCCCCCTTTGATTTTTTGAAAATAAATACCCCCTTTAAAATCTCTTTAACAAAGCATTTTAATAATTATTATATATTTAAAATTAAAATAAATAATTTTAATTTATATAGTTTTAAAACTTAGAAAAAATAAATTAAAATTTTAATTTTAATTTATAAAGTTTTAAACTATATTAAAAAAAAATTAAAATTAAAAATTTTAATTAAAAAAATAATAATTAAAAAACAACTTTGCTAAAAAAAATTATACCTTGGGGGGGTCGGCGGGATTTGAACCCCCGACCTGCAGGCTCCCTGAGCCTTACCGCACAGCTCACTGCCAAGTGAGCTAGCGGGCTGATCCGGAAGAAACAGTGGAGCTCCTCTCCTTTGCCCTTCCTCGGTCTGCCCGAGCCCTCTGCCACCTCCTCTGCAAGTCGCGGTCCGTCCCAGTCACAGTCCGCTATTGCATTCAACGTCTGCTACCTTCTCGTATGGTGCGCTGCTTCGGCCTCCGATTTTTTTTTTTCGAAAAAAATTCGTCTTCTTTGAAAAAAAAAAAAAAAATTCGAACCGCTTTGGGAGGGGGGAGCGGGGAGTCGCGCGTGGCGTTTTGGGGGGGGGTTTATACCCCTGTGGCACGGCGGGCGGGAAAGGGGGATTTAAAAATCCCTGCCTTGCAACCTGCGCCCAAGGAGGGTGGACCCCCTCCACGTCGCGACGGCCTGCGTGTCGCGCGGGGCCCGCGTGGGAGCGCGAGCGAGAATTTTAAATTTCCCGCTCAGCGTCGCCCGCGGGTAGGGGGAGGGGATTCCTCGCATCTCCTTTGGTTCGCGTGTTGCGATCTACGGTCTGTAGCCGTCAGACGTCTGCGCATTGCAGAATGCGCAGGCTGACGTCCTGCAGTCTGCAGCACGCAGACTGATGCGCGTAGGGGGGCTGTCCTCCTCTTCCCTGTGGCTGACGTCTACCATGCAAGTGTCATGTCGGACGTCGGCACAGTCCGCCTGGCGTCTGTCGTCACAGCTGCGCTCAACGCCTTCTGGCTGTGTGCGCAATCTGTGACCAGGCTCGCGACGTGCGCGGACCAGACTCTTGGCGGCTCGTGCTGCGCTCTGGACGCGTTCGACTGCACGTCTGCTGCACTCCTTTTTTTCTTAAAAAAATTTTGCCCCTGCAAACAAAAAAAATTTCCGCTGCCCAGCAATCTTATAGAACTGGCTCTGATGCCATGTTAGATTCAACGAACAAAACTTTATTCAACAGCAGCAGGTATAAATAAGGTTACATAGAGCCGGGAATAGAACACCGACGTACTGGAATAACCAGAACTGTTACGCAGTTGTAACAGTTAGCTACAGAATGAATAAATACAAGATATAGTACGCTAACAAAAAGGAGGTCAAATAGCAAGGGTGTATGATGAAAACATGCAATCCCCATAGGGGCAAAATGGCATATGAATTAAAAATGCATCAAATTATGACAAAAATACTTGAAAACTTTTAGATATGTTAAAGAGTATTTTTTGGGAGGATATAACCCAAAAAATATTGGAAATTGCATCCGTAGACCCCTCTATTTAGCGTCGCCTGCCTACAAGCTACAAAAATGAAGACAACAAAATATCAAACCTACACTTATCCAAAACTCATGAAATTTTGTTAGTATGCATAAAGAAACATTTAAAGACAACCCATATGATCATATTTTAAAATTGGATCTCGGATCCACCTGCATCAAACTAGGGTGCCTGGATGGGCCCTACGAGCCTGCGGAAACTTAAAAATGCTATAACTCTTTCATTTTAACTCAAAATAACTTGAAATTTTAAATTTAGAATAATGATAAAATATATAAAATTAAAAATTAAAAATAGTAATGAAATTGTTTAATAATTTACCCTCGTCCTAGGGGGGGTGATGGTGATTGCAACTATTAAGGAGTACCCTAGGAGGGGATACCCACCAAATATGGAAACTTTTTGTTACCAAACCATTATGATATGTTCCTAAAAAACCTAAGGTGTGTTGTAATCAAATTTTGTGAAGCAATTCACCCGGATGGAAAAGTTATGCTCGGATTACCTTCTTGAAGTCACCCGGTAACCTCCTTGGAAAAAGGGAGATTTCGAGGGCAAAAAGGTGCAATAAGGTGAGGGGAAATATTTAAAGCACTCCATTTAATGTCCTATAACTCCTCTCCATGTTTTTTTGTGGATATTAAACCCATTTTATAGCCCAAAGGGGCTCATGTGCAAAAAGGCATGCAAGGGCATGCATGGCAGGAGGTGCCACTTGTCAAATGGGAGGCATGCACAAGGTGTGGAAGAGAATCTCCTAATTTGGCCTTAATAAAGATGGATTTCATAAGGATTCCCTGTCCTCTGCCTTGCATGCTCTGTTTGGGTGGTCAAATGGCAGTTTTTGGGTGCCATTTGGCCAAAATTTGACTTTTTATGGGTCAAAATTCACCAGCATCCCACCCTGGGACGAGGGCTCACCACCATCCTAGGGTGGGATTATGGGAATCTACCACCATCCCAGGGTGGGACGGTGGTGAATTTTTGGCCAAAACCTCCCAAAATTGGGCCGGTAGCCTCCAAAACCCTTTTCGGAGTGGCTAGAACCATTGTGAGCCTCTTGAGGGCTGCCCAAGGGGCCATGTGATGTCAATTTGATCATTGATTGTGGATGCTTAATAGTATTTACCACATTTTAGTGTCTACACAATGACCCATGCTATTTTAAGATAACTTTGTCAATCATATGATTATAAATTAGTGACCCATGCTACTCCAATAATATTTTTTGGGGATATTGGACGAGAAAAGTTTTGTGGACCGTTCAAGGATGAAATCAATGGCCTGCACTATTTCAAATAAAATATAAAGGATATTAGCAAGGAAAAACTTTGCAAACCATCTAATTCTAGTTCAATAACCTATGTTACTTTTAAAAAATATTAATAATGCTAAAAGGTGAAACTTCACCATTAGGAAAAAAGGAGACATATGGTCATCTATAGGAGAAATCAATAGTTATCCTCAATCATCGATCTTGGGCATGAAGTAGATCCAATTTCCTAAAACAATTTATAGGAATGATTAATTTGTTAAGGCTAAGGAAGTTTTATGAATTATCTTGATCATCAAATTCTAATAGCCAATAACTTGTAATATTTTAAAAATATCTAGCTTGAGCAAAATCGATGAATTAAGATGTCCAAGAATATAGAGGGGGTTTGAAGAGGCCTTGATAGCTAACCAATCAAAGGAGAAATAATTTTCCATAGTGGGTCCTAATATTTTAGGTGTCAACAACATCCAAATAAAACTCCTCATTAACCTTTTTGATTCCATGACAAGAAAACCCCAAGGTATTGATGCTAGTGACATCTACACACAATTTTCCAAGAAATTTGATCAAGACCAAAAATATAACAAGATTCTAGGGCTCACATACTTCTACTGGTTGAGCACTCCAATTCAAGAAAGCAACTATCAAATTAAAGATATAACATTGATTGCATAAAGCTTCTTGCTTAGTCTTCGAGGATCCCTTAGAAGGATTGTTGATAACTGCAATGATAGCTAAATATTTAGAGGTCCAAAATCCTTCAGCATAAATGATTCCAGATCTAGATACCTCAAGAATATCAACAATCTAAAGTGTGAATAGATCCCCAATGCAACTTGAGAAAATGCTTCTAATTCTTACACAATTTTGGAGGGAAAGGATTTTGAGTTTTACTTAAAAGTAGTAGATCATTATGTATTGTAAGGTATTGGAAGTGGCCTACTCATTCCTAATATCTAGCCTTGTAAACATTTCTTTCTATTTTACTCTATATATCATACTAGACTTAAAGCTTGAATCATTTTGTTAAAAATATTTGAGTCTTTTTCTTTGATATGATTGTAATTAAATTTGAGAGATATATATGAGAATTTGTGACTAATTGCCTTGTGTCCTAGTTCTTGTATAAATGTATATATAAATGTTCATGCTTGAATGAAATCATGTTCACTTTTAGATGCTAAAAAATGATGCATGTGTTTATTCATCCCACTGATATGTAGAAGAATCTCTTGATCTTGGTGCATCACCTCCAATAGCATAGAATTTTAATTTTCTATTATCTTTATTTCCTTTTCCTCTAAAGAATGAAAGTAGTCTAGGTTAGCTTAAGTAGGTGAGCACTAAGTAGGTTAGATCCAATTATGGAAGAGATAATTCAAAGGTAAGAAACTAAATACCATATGGGATTTAATACCATTCCACTTTTCTTGGGGAATATGGCTAGAAAGGAATAGGAGAGTTTTTAGGAATGAAAGAAGATCAATATACAAAAATATGCAAGGTATTAATGGTAGCATTATTGACAATGTCTCTATCATGAAAATAGGAAGTAGTAGAGAATAAGAAAATATAGCAAGGAATTGGTAGACATATATAAGATAGGGAATAAATTCACTGTAAGATATAAGTAATAAAGAAATAAGTTGGAAAAAACCAAAGGAGGTATGGATGAAATTAATTTTTTATGGTGCATCAAGGGGTAACCAAAGAGGGAAGAGGGTATCATTAGGAATGTAGTGGGAGTTATAATGAGAGCATATGCTATATTTTATGGGTACTAACAAGTCATGTAGCAGAAGCTAGAGTAGTACATAAAGGAATCAAGTTGGCAAAATATATGAAAATCAAGAAGTTAGTAGTAGAAGGGATTCATTGAATATAATCAATAGTCTTAAAGGAAGGAACAAGCTAAGTTGGTAGGTAAGTAAAATTATCTAGGAGGTTGATCAAATGCTTAGATAATTTGAGGAGGTCAAAATAATTTATACATATAGAGAAGGAAATAAAGTAGCTGATTGGTTGGCAAATTGGGGAACACTAAGAGAAGAGGATAATAGGTGGATCCCACCAGATCCTCTTCCATGAGATTTGGTCAATTTGAGGGAAAAAGAGAAAGACTAAAGTAATAATGGAAGGGATAGATAAGGACTACACAAACAATAAAGGCATTGGAAATTTGGAGTCTCACAACACATAATATTTAGATATAGAAACATATGATGGTTAACATATTATTGTGTGCAGTTGAATTTAGTAATGACAATTCTATTTAGGCTCAGTTTTGATCTAAAGCTTACATTTTGTATATTATTTTAAGTTTTTAAGTAAGTTTATCAAGTTGTAAAAGGGAGTGGACCCTTCCAAACTAATATTAAATAAAAAATGAGTTGAAATTTTTATAATTTAATTTTTTTTTATGCAATCATTCTGTGAAAAATACAAAACCCTTTCAAAACACTATTTTATCAATAAAAAAAAAAACTACAAGTCATTTCTCAATAAATTTATTTCATTTTTTAATTTAAATCCAAAAAAATAAATTATATAAAAATTTTAAATGTTTTTTTTGAAAAAATAAAAATTTTAAATGTTAAAACAATATTTTATAAAAATATATATTTCCATTAAATGACCATATTTAACACCTATAAATATTTAACACCTATAAATATTTAACACACCTAAATTCTAAAAATCCGAGATAACTCCAAGCATGAATCTCTTAAATATGAGGTTATCTACCTAGAAAAAGGTGTTATTTTGGGGACATGCATGAATATCTTAATGTAAATATATATTATTTATCTAATATATGGTTACATCTAATTATACTGGAAGTATAGTGCATAACCTTACTTCTCAAATGATTTGAATCTTGAATATTAAGAGTTTTAAAGTCTCACAATAGGCTATACACTGCTCAGATTGTATGTATAAGAGGATATTGTCTGCTTAATATATAGTTTTTTTCTTTTCTTTTGCATGGAGAATCTCTATGATTCCTATCCTGGTAGGTAAAGACAAAGTTAACGAGACCAAGACCTTTAAGGAAATCAAATCGAGATAGCCCATTGGCAAGCACTTGGTTCCTACCAATCAATCTATTTTTTTTTTGGCAAAATTTTAAGATAAAACACAAGTTTTTGAAAGGGTCTCGGTCCCCTTTATAGGGGTTTGAACTTAAAATTTTAAAATAAAGCATGGATTTTTAAAAAATATCCTGATTCCTTTATACCATGGATTTTTATTCAATATATAATTATCCCAACCATGTTATTAGTGTATAATAATGTTGGATGTATTACGTAGTTTTAATATAGTACATGTAAGTTAGTACCTTTATTATTTTATAAAAGACTATTATTTTAGTACCTATATTATATTCATTTTCATAAGGTATAATTATGTGTCTAGCTTAAAAATAGGCAGCTATACACAATCATAAAAAAATATATTTAATAAAAAATAATATGAAAAGTTAAGTTCTTTGCAAAAAATGGTAAGTGTGCTCCTGTGGACCCCTTACTAGCCATGAGGGCAAGGTTCAAGCCACATCCAACCTTTATAAAAGTTGAAAAGAATTGGAAATGGACAAAGCTCATAAAATATCTAAAGCTCGCATGCATAACAATGTCATAGACACATTTGTTCTCAAAATCAGGGGATGCCTTGGCACAACGAGCATCGATGGCAAAGGCGATGATCCTTGCAATGGAAAAGAAGAGGAAGATGGAGGATTCAAACCCCTGACTAAGCCAATACCGAGGGCTACACCTATGGAAGTGGTGTTTGATGATATTCGTTGTCCTTTGTGGAAGGTTGGTTTCTGGTTGAGGGATCAACATTCTCATGTTTTTTATAGAGAGATTTTATGTTGAAGAAAAGGGTTTTGTACTTTGTATATGGACTCTGAAAGAGCGTGCAAAAATATCTTTGGCTTGGCCTGGTGGTTCTTGCTTGGAATATTATATTCGATCTGCAATTGGATCATTCTACCAAGAACCACAAGGTATTGTTGTATGTGACTAGGTTGATGGCTTCCTTCTTGGTGGCCAGGCTTTTAATTTTCATGTGAACACCTTTTTTTGATAGGATATAGAAGTCCATTTTGTTAAAAAATTAAGCCTGATTTGACACCTAAAAATATCTTTGACATATCTTATCACTAAAATTTGATCGCTACTTTTATTATGTGCATAGTTATTATTGTTTTAATGGAAATCCTAAATTGTTCGATGGAAACCCTTAATTATTCGATGATAAGCCTTATCCTTTATCATAATATAAGATTTATCCTCTCTTCCACCCGACTATATAAGACGATTCTACCTTTCAAAAAAATATAGTAGTGCATAGCAATTCAGAGAGTGTAGAGCAGAGGAAAATAGAGAGAGGAAAGAAGGAGCACAGAGTAGATACAGAGAAAGGAGATAGAGCAACATACTTCTGTAAACTCCATTGGTTGTTTAAGCTACAAATTAGATTGCAAATTTGTTTGGAAAGCTTTGGTTGAATGAAGCGTTTGTGTAAGGTTTCATTTTGCCTTGTAAAACTATAATCGTAGTCAAGTTTTATTTGATTAATAATATATGTATTTTTCATCTACTTGAGACTTTCGCACATCTTTGTCTCTAAAAAATCATTTTGGATGACTTCTTCTCCAAAAAGGGCATTTCACCCATTCAAAATCCTAAAAAGCATTTCGTGACTTACCTATACCGAAAAATGCGTTATGTGATATATTTATTTCCAAAAATAAGTTTGACCACGTTTTACCAACACAAGTCACTAGGTGAGCGAAAATCACGTTTCATGATTGTTTTTCTCAAAAAGGCATTGTGCATTTTAATTAATCTAAAAAGGTATTTTGGATGTAAAAGGTATTGTACATTTTATTTTACCTAAAAATTTGTTTCAGGACTCCCTTATCCCAAAAAGGGATGAAAAGGGATTTCATGACTTATTTCTCCTAAAACAACATTTCATGCTATTAACCAGTGAAACCTCCACTCGCTGGTCACATTGGTTAGTATGAGACTTGTTTTCCTGGAAGAACATTTTGAAATATATTAATCCCAAATGATCACTTTAAACTGGTATCAGAGCTAGCACTAGACTCGTGGAAGACAAGAAGCAATGACTTCTAGTGGCAACCCGTTGCAGTTGCAGATCCCATGTTTCAATGGCAAGAACTATGATTACTAGAGCATCCAGATGAAGATCCTATTTGAGTCTCAAGAGCTATGGGACCTGGTCCATAATGGTTATATAGAACTAATAAATGTAGTAGTCATGAGTGTTCTCTCCCAGGTGGAGTCAATTTTTTTGAAGGAGAATCGAAAGAAGGACTAGAAGACATTATTTTACATAATGTAGGTAGTTAAGGAGACAATATTCCCATGAATAGCAGCATTAACCACATCGAAGGTGGTATAGGAAATTCTTTCTAGCTCCTTCTAGGGTACCGAAAAAGTGAAGTTGGTGCAATTGTAGGTGTTGATAAGGGAGTTTGAGAACTTGTAGATGAGCGAGTCCAAGTCCATGAGCCACTTATTTACCTAAACAATGGATATCATCAACTATATGAAGATGAATGGCAAGAATATAGAGAACCAAAGGATTTTGGAGAATATATTGAGGAGCCTACAAGCAAGGTTCGACTCAGTGGTGATTGTAATCAAAGAAACGAAGGATTTGACAACCCTCTTCATGGATGAGCTCATGGGTTCTATGCAAACACATGAGCAAAGGCTGAGTCGATCATCTCAATCCTCATTGGAGCAAGCATTCAAAATGTAGGTCTCATTTTGAGATAGTAGTAGAGAAGAATCCCACCAAAGAGCCTCTAGTTCTCAAGGAGGAAGAGGTAGAAGCAAGCGTAGAAGAGGCCATAAGTAAGGAGGAAGGTCAAACTCCAATGATGGAAAGACCAACTGCAAATCCCATCAAGCAGGATGAAGAGGAAATGGAAGAAATCAACAAGGATCTAATAAGAGGTATGATAAATCAAAATTCTAATGTTATTATTGTAAGAAATTTGGTCATTATAGCTATGAGTGTAGAAAGAAGAAGGCCAAAGATAATAAGCAACAATCCCACTACACAAATAAATATAAAAATGCAGAGTGTAGAGATGTTTGTGGGAATATGTTGTTGACTTGTAGTATTGAGGAGGAGAGCCAGAAGAACACCTAGTATCTCGATAGTGGATGCAGTAACCACATGTCTGGGAACATCGAGATGTTCTCACAAATTGATGAAACAATCAAAGTTTGAAGTGAATATGAGGAACAACAGCAAGGTACTTATCATGGGAAAAGGGAAAATATTTATCTGCACCAGGCAAGATGAAAGGAAGTAGATCACTGATGTGTATTATGTGCCTGTATTGAAGCACAATTTACTGAGTGTTGGACATCTTGTGCATAAGGGACACACTATTCAATTTAAATATGGAGCATGTACCATCAGAGACAAAGAGCATGGGAAAATTGCAACTATATCCATGAAAAAGAATAAGATGTTTCCCTTATAGATTTAGAATGAATTTCTGCTTTCATTTAGTGTAGTTGTAAAAGATGCTACGTGGCTATGGCATATCAGATTTGGTCACTTGATCTTCAGTGGTCTGAATTTGCTGCACAAGAAACAAATGGTGAAGTGTTTACCCTTCATAGAGCAACCGAATCAAGTTTCTGAAGGTTACTTAGTTAGCAAGTAGCACAGGGATGCATTCCCTATAGGGCAGTCTTAGAGAGCTTCATAGCCATTAGAGTTTGGTGCATTCTGATATTTGTGGTCTAATGCAAACTAGCATATTTATCAATAAAAAATACTTCCTAACTTCCATAGACGATTTCAATCGAAGGACATGGGTTTATTCCATCAAATAAAAGTTAGAGGTATTCGACAAATTCAAGGAGTTCAAGGCTCTGGTTGAGAAACAAAGCAGTTACTTTGTGAAGACTCTCAAAATGGATAGAGGAAGTGAGTATATCTCCAATGAATTCCATAATTTCTATAAATAAAATGGAATTCAAAGGCAACTTACTCCCAGATACACACCACATAATAATGGTGTTGTAGAGAGGAAGAACAAAACCATTATGGAAATAGTAGGGAGTATGCTAAAGGCCAAAGGTTTACCACATGTGCTATGGGTAGAAGTTGTATGTTGTGTAGTTTATCTGCTAAATAGGTGTCCCAAAAAGAGTGTGAAGGACATGATTCCTCAGGAAGTCTAGAGCAATTAGAATCCTAGTGTAGCTCATTTAAGAGTTTTTGGATGCATAGCATATGCACATGTTCTAGATGAGAAGATAAATAAGTTGTATGATAAGGTGAAGAAATGCATATTCACTGGGTATAGTGAAGAGTCGAAGGCATATAGGTTGTATAATCCTATTATGAACAAGTTGATTATTAGTCGAGATGTGAAGTTCCTAAAGGATGAAGCCTTGAACTGGAAATCAAAGACTGGCCAGCCTGAGCCAACAATTATCGAGTCTAAGAACTTGGAAGAAGAAAATAGAGTGCATCAACCTGTAGCTTCAAGCAAAAATACTAGAGCTAGTAGTAGCACTACCTCATCATCACAAACACCTCCACTTGCAAGAAGGATCTCCAACTTGAAGACCCCAGTGAAGATGAAAAAATTGCAAAACATTTATGAGGTAACCCAAAATCAAATAGATGAAGAAAATTCTAACTTTGATTTATTTTATGAGTGTGATCCAATTTCATTTGAAGAAGCAATTCAGAATCAGAAATGGGTGTAAGCTATGGATGATGAGATAGAGGCCATAGAGAAGAATAAGACATGGCAGTTGATGGATATTCCAGAAGGTAAAAATACCATTGGAGTCAAGTGGGTATATAAAATGAATTTTAATGCCCAAGGTGAAGTTGATAGGCATAAGGCTAGATTGATGAAAAAACACTATAAGTAGAATTCAAGGATTGACTATCATGAGGTGTATGCTCCTATAGTGAGACTTGACACAGTCAGGATGATCCTAGCATTGGCAGCCTAGAAAGGTTGGAATGTGTACCAAATGGATGTCAAGTATACCTTCCTCAATGGAGTGTTGGAAGAAGAGGTCTACATAGACCAACCACTAGGTTATGAGTTGGAAGGACAAGAAGGAAAGGTCCTCAAATTGAAGGTCTTGTATAGTTTAAAGCAAGCACCCATGGCTTGGTACAGTTGGATTGATGCCTATTTTTAATAGAATGGGTTTATCAAATGCCCATAGGAGCACACTATGTACACAAAGACAAATGAATAGGGGGAGATGATGATAGTATTTTTGTATGTAGATGATCTCATATACATTGGCAACAACAATGTGCTATTTGACCAGTTCATAATATCCATGAAGAAGGAGTTCGAAATGATGGACTTAGTCCTGATGAATTATTTTCCAGGCATTGAAGTTGACCAATATATGGATGGTATATTCATTTCTCAGGGTAAGTATGCAAAATATGTCCTGAAGAGGTTTAATATGGATGATAGAAAACCTGTCATCACACTAGTTGCAATAGGTTTGAAGTTGAGCAAGAATGATTACAGCAGTAATGTTGATCCAAAATTCTATAAATGACTTATTGAAAGTCTGATGTACCTGATAGCAACCAGACTAGACCTGATGTTTGTAGTGAGTTTTATTAATAGGTTTATGGAAGCATCAAAGAATACTCACTTGCAGGCAGGGAAAATAATAATGCAGTATGTCAATGGGACCAGAAACCATGAAATTTTCTATGCTAGAAAAGACTAGCTTGAACTAATTGGCTACACAAATAACGATTGGGATGGCAATACAGATGATCGAAAGAGAACTTTCAGGTATGATTTCAATATTGGATCGAAAGAATTTTCATGGTCCTCAAAGAAGTAACCCATAGTTGCATTGTCCACTATAGAGGCAGAGTATGTTGCCACCACCTTAGTCGCATGCCAGGAAGTATGGCTGCGAAGAATCTTGGGTGATATAAATCATCCATCGAAAGGGGCAACAACTATTTTCTATGACAACAATTCAGCCATAGCACTATTGAAGGATCCAGTGTTTCATGGTAGGACCAAGAACATCAATATTCATTACCATTTCATCAGAGAGCTGGTGAAATTTAATAAAATTGAGTTACTATTTTGCAGGTCAAAAGAGTAGGTAGCAGATATTTTCACAAAACCTTTTAAGGAGGAGGACTTAAATAGGTTTTGAGAAATGCTTGATGTCAAATATTTTATGAAATCTGGTTTAAAGAAGGATATTAGAAAATTAAACCATATTTGACACCTGAAAATATCTTTGACAGATCTTATCGCTAAAATTTGATCATCGGTTTTTATCGTGTGCACAGTTATTACTATTTCTACGAAAACCCTAAATTGTTCAATGGAAACCCTAAATTATTTAGTGATAAGACTTATCCTCTCTTATACCCAGCTATATAAGGTGGTGCTACCTTTAAAAAAATATAGCAATGCAAAAAGCACAGAGCAAAGGAGAATAGAGAGAGGAGAGAAGGAATGCAAAGTAAATGTAGAGAAAGGAGTCAGAGTAGCAGCCTTCCATAAAATCCATTAGGTGTTTAACCTAAAAATCATATTGTAGATGTATTTGTAAATCTTTGGTTGAATGAAGCATTTTTGTAAGGTTTCATTTTGCCTTGTAAAATTGTAGCCACAGTCAAGTTTGCTTTGATTAATAATATATGCATTTTTCCTCTACTTGAGACTTTTGCACATCTTCATCTCCGAAAAATCATTTCAAATGAATTCTCCTCCAAAAAGGGCATTTTGCCCATTCAACATCTAAAAATATGTTTCGTGACTTACCTATGCTGAAAATGTGTTTTGTGATCTATTTATTTTTGAAAAGAAGTTTGACCGTGCTTTGACCAGTGGAAGTCCCTAGGTGAGCAAAAATCATGTTTCATGATTGTTTTCCCCGAGAAGACATTGCACATTTTAATTTATCCAAAAATGCATTTTGAACATAAAAGGCATTACACATTTTATTTTATTGAAAAGTTGTTTCGGGACTCCCTTATCCCAAAAAGGAATTTTGTGACTTTTTTCTCCCGAAACAATGTTTGACGTTGTTTACCAGTGAAACCTCCACTCGTTGGTCATGTTGGTTAGTTTGGGACTTGTTTTCTCGAAAGTACATTTTGGGATAGATTAATCTTGAATGAACGCTTCACATTTTCCACCAATACATGCTGGAGAAACTATCAGGGCCTCCCATTATGGAGATTCAACACAACATGATTGATGAAAGAAAGTCATCCAAGAAATTCTCTAATGGGAATATGGCAAAGGTGAGTAGGGTATATTTGTAGTTAATTTTGCAGGACATGTTCAACAATAATAATTTTTTAGAAGACAAGACTGTATGTTAAATTCCAACAACTCAAAAGTATCAATTCCAAATTTACGTTTTTTTATTTTTCTATTTTAATTTATTTTCCTTTGATTATTGAAATGGAAATATTTATCAACTATTTCTCGTTGAATGCCACATAACACTTTTGCCTTCATGTAGCACTTTTGTGTTGGCATGAACAAAATTTTTGGAGCACATTTATCTAGAACAAAATTCCCTCCACCACTCTCAAACATGATCATGTATGCTTTTCAGGTCCCCTAGGCCTGCACATTAAAATGTACCAAAGGAATATTTAACCATCCATTTCCATCCAAGAATCCCTCCAAAAAATCTATAAATGGAGCCTTTGGGAGGGGTATTCAACAAGAAGTTTTCAAACATCCAAACTCTACTAAAATTTTATTAGAGGTATTGGTTCTTTGGAATTCCACTTTTTGTTGCATTCATTCATCCTTAGATGCTTTCCTTCCCTCTTATTTTCTCAAGCATCTTCCATCAATGTTTTGGGGTATACAAGGAAAGTCATAGGGGCATCATAGCAAAGCAAGGCTTCCTACTCTTCCACCAAGCATCAAGGAGATATATGGCTATGGAGAAATGAATCATTGAGCTTGGTTGTGTTTCTTCATTTTTTTACCTTGATCTTCCTATTTATTTCATTGTTCTTTTATTTTGTTATGTTTTCACTTGTTGATAACATACTCGCTCTCTCACCTTGTTGCACTCTATAACTACTAATAACATCTTTTCTCTTATCTTGTTGTATATTTTCTAGCAGCATGCTAGTCCTATTTTTTTTGGTAGATAAGATACTATAGCATTAATACCGGGTTTTACAGGTTGACCAAAAACCTTTTACAAAAATCAGCCCAGGGTTGTTGATGAACATGTCCTTACTAAGGATTCTATATATGTAAAATATACATGTCGCCAAAGCCATTACATCCGGTAAGGCACATAGCCTATTATAAAAAATAAACTTCACATACAACATTTTGGGTATACCCCAAGAAAACACACCTGCATAATAATTACAAAAAAAGAAACAGACACATATCCCTTCCTTGAAACAGTGGAGAAACAAAAAGCTGCAGACACACATAGCAAAGTACTAAAAAAACTCCCACAAGATCTGTATTGATAGTTACTCTTAATAATTCTTTGGTAATTATTTTCTTTCGTATATGACATGCTTTGGGACCATATCCCGTCTTGGCCAATAAACCTTGGAGAAGTGAACCTGTTGGCTAGATTTATGGCAGTGGCTATTTGGTGGTCCATGTGGCTCTGGTTCGAAGTCTTATATTGTCGTTTCTTTCCTACCCTGTGATTATCAACCAAAATTAAATTACTAAGATGACTAGGATCCATGTTATCTAACATGTGACTATCCCCATTAGTATTTGTGGTATTTCCAAGCAGCATCCACCAAGACTGATAGCTTGAATAATTTTTATTGTGAGTCCATTTCAAAAAATATACGAGAATACTCATAGCCTTTGAACTTACAGTGCCTTCCTTGTTGGTAAATTATACTATCATTATTGGAATTCTTGTTGAATAAGATCCTCTACTT
The DNA here is from genome assembly GCA_028583015.1 of Wollemia nobilis. Lineage (NCBI taxonomy): Eukaryota > Viridiplantae > Streptophyta > Pinopsida > Araucariales > Araucariaceae > Wollemia > Wollemia nobilis. Next base: position 419,381 of record JAQPPZ010002729.1, on the reverse strand, counting down.
CGCTTGGGATACCATGTTCCCTTTTAGAAAGTCCATCACCATCGACACCCAAGTTGGTCAGCTTATCAGCAACTTTGTTAACTTCCCGAAAGACATGTTGGGCTTTTCTGTTCTGTCTTTCATGGAAAAGGATTTTAGCCTCTTCAACAATTGTTTTAATCCTCCATGGAGGTGTTTTCCAATTATTGAGGAGATTTATAACATGCATAGAGTCTCCTTCTATGATCAAATTGCCTTCTAAGTCTTGAGTAATTTGAAGGTCTCTCCACATAGCTCTAGCTTCAGCTTTGTTGTTCATCCTTGTTCCCAAATATTCGGAAAATGCAAGCATCATATTTCCATTATGATATCATACAATGCTACCAACACTTGCTTTGCCAAAATTTTCCTTAGCCACTCCATCAAAATTAAGCTTAAACCAAACCATAGGAGGTGGGGACCACTTAACATTGGCTTTGGGGTTGACTACCCTAGGCACAGACTCATCTAATAAGGTTAAGCTTAAATATTGAGCAATCGTGGTCTCCTACATATGAGGTTTATGACTATCAAAAGGGATAAGGTTCACATTCTCATTGGCAAAGGATAGGATCCTAGAAATGATAGTTTTATGATCATGGATAGACTCATTAAAGACTCTATGGTTCCTTTATAACCACACCTACCAAAGATAGTGATTGAGACAAATTTTCCACATGTATCTAAGTCTTTGGCTTGAAAAGGGGCAAGGCCACTGGACAAAAAAATCAAGTACGATGGCTGGTTTAACCTAGGAAATATTGAAGGCCTAAAAAACCCCACTTAGGACAGTCAAGGAAAAAGGGCACTCAAGGAAAATGTGATAAATGGTCTCCCAATTAGCCCTGCATAGATAACAATGATTAGTGATACAAATACCTTTACACATCATATTATCAATGGTTATAATTCTTACTTGGATAACCAGCCATGAAAAGACTACAATTTTTGGAATTAAATTTTTTATCCAAACTAAGTCCTTTTGGAGGACAAAATCCTCATCATCAAGCAGAAGCTTGTAAGCTAATTTAATAGTGAACTGCCCATTTTCCATAGGAGCCCAGGTCACTTGATCTTCCTTGGGTCTCATGGGGATAAAATATTGTCGAAGAATGTTACAAAGATCATTTGATTCCGCTTGAAATCCCTGAATCCTTATTTGTTTCCACTTCATTTTGCCTTTGTCCTCAACCATATAATCGAAGACTTTTCTACCAATGAGTTCTTCCGTGATATCTCTGATTTGGGCTAAGTTAGGATATTGCGTCAGTGGTTCATCCTTAGCCAACCTGTAATTCCAAAAATTTATCCTCTCACCATTGCCTAAAGCCCATCTTAAACCTTTTTTGATGATTTCCTTACAATTGGGAATTGCTTTCCAAAAAGTAGAAGCTTTTATTGGAACTGAGTCACTTAGAAATTCCATATTTTGAAGATACTTTTGTTTGATGATAGTTGTCCATTCATTTTCTTCATTGGAAATGAGGTGCCATGCCTACTTAGCTAGTAAAGCTAAATTCATATGAGAAATTCTCCTCAGACCTAAGCCTCCATTTTCCCTGGGTCTGCACATTTTGGTCCATCCTACAAGGTGTATCCTTTTTTTCTTCTCTGATCCAGTCCATAAAAATTCTTTTTGGAGTTTCTTAATTTTATGAAAAACCTTCACAAGGGCTTTAAAAATGGAGAGGAAATAGACTTGAATGTTCTGAAGAGAGGCCTTAGTGATGGTCAAATTTCCTACTTGAGATAGAAGATGACCTTTCCATCCACCAAGTTTTTTTTTGAATTCTTTCAATAACCTTGTTCCACATTGACTCTCTCGGAGAACCAATGAAAAGAGGGAGACCAAGATACAAAGTGGGGAGGTTTGCTATATCACACCCTAAAATTTTTGCAATCCTTCCTTGCCTTCGAATGGGGGTGTTCAAGAAATATAACTTGTTTTTACTGAAATTACCTTTCTAACCAGCATCGTCCTCGTTGATTTGTAGGATGTATTTAATTCTTTTGGCCTCAACCGTCGACGCCTTAGTCAATAGAAGGGTATCATCAACGATTTGTTGGTGATAAATAGCCCTAGTGAGATATGTTGCCTTGATTACTGATATTAGCCTTGAACTATAACCATTTTTTATGGTTCTACCTGAAGCTTCTACCACAATGATGAATAAAATGAGGTTGATAGGGTCCCCCTACCGAATTTTTCTGTGACTTTGAAAGTAACTAGTAGTTGTTCCATTAACCAGAATCGAGAACCATGCTTTAGAAATGCATTATTTGATCAAATTAAACCATTGGTAGTGAAAACCAAACTTAAGGAGGACAACAATTAGAAATGCAAGTTTAAAAGCTGCACTACCCCTGACAGGCTGCTGCCACCACTGAATTAAGTTATCTATAAAACTGGAATGTTTGATCCACATAGATTGAAATCTAAAATATTTTTTGAAGGATAGAGAGTTAGGGATCTCCAAAAAAATGGGATTATGATCAAAGGTAATTTTAGGAAGTGCTTGCAGGGTATAATCACCGAATAGAGTTGTAGCCTCCTTTGATATAAAAACTTGTCAAGCCTTTCTTGAATGATACGACACCCTATCCGCTGATTACTCCAGGTATAATTCACTCCTCTAAGTTTTACATCCATCAATATGTTGGATTTCACAAAGTCATTGAACTCATCCATGCTCCTGATAGGTGGTCCATTTCCACCCATTTTGTCTAAAGGGTAAATAGGAGTGTTAAAATCCCTAGCCATAATACAGGGGACATTATGGAAGATTTCACTCAAATTGCCTAAGTACTCATACAGTAGAGCTCTCCCTTGAATTGAAGTCAGGGCATACATATTTGAAAGGATCCATGACCTATTGCTGTTTATTTCCTTAAATAAAACACTAAGAACCCTGTCATATTTATGAATAATGGTGTCTTCTATTATCCTGGGATCCCACAAAGTCATAAAGCCTCCAAACGCTCCTCTGGCTGATTTGTAAACCATCTCCCCTTGATTCCAGATTTTTTTTGCTACTTTTTTTGACTGAATCTCATCAGTTTTTGTTTCTTGCAACATGATAATAGTTGGATTCACTTGATTTCTTATTGCACTAACTTCCTTGTGTTTGGGTAGACCATTGAGGCCTCTCATGTTCCATGAGAGGAAATTCATTTAGATTTTTTGGGATTTCTATTGAGCAAGGTGCAGCGACAGTATTGTCATTGTTGTCAACATAGTCAGATAGATCGGTTGATGCAGTGGACAGGAGTTCAGAGGTTATTCAGAGTATGTATAGTGATGTTAAAATCTTATGAGGATGTTTTTGATGTTTGGGTGAAGACCGAAGTGGCCCATATGCTAAATATCAAAGAAAAAGCAAAACAACACAAAAAAAAAAGTGTCGCGATATCGCGACATGTTGCATTTTTGCAGCCAAAAGAGAAGAGAAAAAGCAAGGAGAGAAAAAGTGTCACGATATCGCGACATGTCGCATTTTTGCGACTCAAAAGAAGAGAAAGAGCAAAGAGAAACAAAAGTGTCACGATATCGCGACATGTCGCATTTTCGTGACTCAAAAAGGGCAGACAGGCAGAGAAACAAAAGTGTCACGATATCGCGACATGTCGCATTTTTGTGACTCAAGAAGGGCCTCAAAATAGAAATGAAAAGCCTTTTTTTGGAAACCAAAACACATGCATGCATAAGGGAAAGAGAAAACGAACAGTCATGCAAGGAGAAAATGAACAGTCATGCAAAGAGAAAATGAACAGACATGCAAAGAGAAAATGAACAGTCATGCAAGGAGAAAATGAATAGTCATGCAAAGAGAAAACGAACAGACATGCAAAGAGAAAATGAACAGTCATGCAAGGAGAAAATGAACAGTCATGAAGGAGAAAATGAATAGTCATCGAAGGAGAAAATGAACAGTCATGACCGAGAAAACGAACAGTCATGGTAGGAGAATATGGTGTCAATTATTTGCATGTGACGTGTTTGACGAAATGCCTTCTCAATATAAACAAAAGGAGTTACATAAAGAAGTAGTTACAATTGACAAGTGGCGTATGAGAATATGAAAGGAGTTACAACTGGAGTTACAAAGAGAAAGGATTGTTATAAAAGGAGTGTTGCTTGGAGAATTTTAATGGTGGATTTTATCTTGCGAAGAGAGCGAGAGGCGAGCGAGAAGGGTGTGTGTTTTGTGAATTGTGGGCGATGTTGGGTAAGCAATAGACCAGTCAGGGTCTTGTAAAAGTGAAGGCATTTTTATGTCAATCTTCTAGTTTCAAAATTGAAGTCCAAGTTGGTGCTTGGCATCAGGGGTTGGTGCTCCTTCCAGTTGGTGCTTGGTAAATCAGGGGTTGGTGCTCCTTCCAGTGGGTGCTGGTAAATTGATTGTAAAGTTGGTGCTTTGCAAAGGTTGGATTTGGATGGGAGTCCAAACAGTCATTTTTGAGGAGTAGCCAAATCGGTGAACCTCGATACATCTTGTGTTGTGTGATGCTCTCTTGTTATACTTGCTTTATTTGGTTTTAAGTTTTCATTGTTTTGGCTTTAAGAGTTGAAGATTTAAGTTATAAAGAGCTACACTGATTCACCCCCCCCTCTCAGTGTCATTGTGAGACTAACAATTGGTATCAGAGCCAAGTTCCTGAACAAGCTTAACCGGCTAGGGTGATCTTGGAAGTGACACAATGGCAGGTGGTGAAGGCTTCTCATCAAACAAAGCACCTTTGTTTGATGGAACTAATTACGCATTTTGGAGACTCAGGATGCAGACATATCTTTGTGCTTTGGGATACGACATTTGGGATTCAGTAGATAGTGGATACACAATACCCACCACTTCTCCAACCGATGTTGTCGGTAAGAAACTGTTTGAGAATAACTCAAAAGCAAAGAATGCTATCATGTGCGGATTAGTGGACAGTGAACTGGTAAAAATTATGAGTTGTAAAATGACAAAAGAAATATGGGACAAAGCGAGGAGCATTCATGAAGGAGACGCTAAGATCAAGGAGGCCAAGTTACAAACACATCGAGCTCAGTTCGAAGTTTTAAAGATGAATGACAATGAGAACATAGAGGCATATATGCTGAGAGTTAATGAAGTCATTAATGCGATTAGAGGACTCGGCGAGGAAATCAAAGATTCTGTCATCGTGAAAAAGGTATTAAGATCTCTTCCCCAAAGATTTGATTCTAAAGTTTCAGCTATAGAAGAAGCTAAAGATCTAAATTCTTTTAGTATGGATGAGATGCATGGTTCTTTGACTGCATATGAGATGAGAATAGGAAAATCTAAACTCACAGACAGAGAAGCTGCTTTTAAAGCCCATAAAAATATGAAAGCAAAACAAGAATCCGAGGAAGAAGAGACATCAAATGAAATGGAAGCAAACTTTGTTCGAAAACTAAAAAGGGGAAAAGGAAAATACAAGAGGAAAGTTACCATTTAAATGTTTCAATTGTGGAGGCATTGGGCATTTTGCAGCTAAATGTCCACTTAATGAGAAGAACAAAAGTGATGAAGGATCGCACCAAGAAAGAAGTGACTGGAAGAAAAAAACAAATTTCAAAAAAGGCAACTTCAAGAAGAAAAGTTTCATCTCCAAGAATGTCAGTTCATCAGAAGATAGCTACGGTGAGGATTCTGAAAAGGAAACAGGTGAAGCTCTTTTCATGGCACTCAAAGAAGAAAAAATAGAAAAAGAACAAGAATGTGATGAAGAAGAAATTGATGCAGAGTAAATTTGGAAGAGGAACTAATTGCAGCTCTGGATGAATTGAAGATAGAAAGAAAAAAGAATAAGAAAATTTCAAGAAAGCTTGAGGATGCAAATGAAATCATAACCAGTTTGAAAGTACAGATAGAAGAATCCAAGAAAATATCTGAAGATCTCGAAGTGCAAATAACCATGAAAATAGATTATTGCTGCAAGCTAGAAGAAGAGACTGTTGGTTTAAGAATGCAGATAGAAGAGATGAATCGTAAAATTAGTTGTCATCACAAACGTGAAGAAAGTTCTATGAAGCTGGATAAGATCATAAATATCCAAAGGACTACAGGCATGAAATTTGGTTTGGGCTTTGATGAAGGAGAATCATCAAATGGATCAAAGAATGAAGATAAGAAACAGGTTGATCAAGAAAAATTGACTCATGCAAAAGAAAGCAATAATGCAAGGCACGAAAGGAGAATTGACAATGATGGATTCACCAATGTCACACATCAAAGAAGAAGAAGATTTATGACTCCTACGACAACATGGCAAAGACCATCACCCAGGTTCAATCATCTCTTTTCTGGTTACTATTTTAAATGCAATGGTTATGGACATAAGATTTCAGATTGCAAGTATAACGTAGGACCAAGGAATTTTACCGGTAGAAATGTTTTTTCACCTTTGATGGATTATGCAGTAGAATGTTATAATTGTCATAAGTTTGGGCACATTGCAAGAAATTGTCGAAGTACATTTGCATCAAATCAATTTCAGGGAAGAAAATTTCAACCAAATGGAATGAGACAAAATAGAAAATTTCTCGAAAAACATGCACAAGCTACTAAAAAAGAAAAGTCAAAACAAGAGCCCAAAACTGTAATCAAACCAGAGTGGAAAGAAAAAGATCGATCTAAGGAAGAAAAGGAATCCTTGATCGTACAAACAACATTTAAAGCACAGAATAAATCTGCACCATGGATACTTGATAGTGGATGCTCCAGTCATATGACAGGTGACAAACATAAATTTGAGAAGTTACAGCAATATGAAGGTGGTTCGATAAAATTTGGAAATAATGATGGAGCTAAGATAGTTGGAAAAGGTTCAATTAAGATTAGTGATGGAAAAATCAAGTCAAAAGAAGTCTTGTTTGTGGTTGGTCTGAAGCATAACTTGTTGAGCGTAAGTCGGATTTGTGATAGAGGTCATGAAGTGATTTTTAAGAAGCGAGGGTTGTGAAGTCGAGAAAAGCAAATAGTGGAAAGTTGATAGCAACTGGATCGAGGACATCTGGCAACCTGTACACTCTCTCAGAGACTTCAGAAGGAGCTTGCTTGATTGGACAGGAAGAAGAAAATTGGTTGTGGCACAAGAGGCTTGGTCATATCAGTTTTGACAATCTAGTAAAAATTAGCTCAAAAAAGGCAGTGAGAGATATTCCCACCATTGGAAAACCATCAAATAGCATTTGTGCTTCATGCCAAAAGGGGAAGCAAACTAGAGTCTCATTTAAAACAAAAGAGTACTACACAAGCAAACCTTTGGAACTAATACATACTGATTTATGTGGACCCATGAGAATGCAAAGCATAAATGGTGACAAATATTTTATGTTGTGTATAGATGACTATTCCAGGATGACATGGGTACTATTTTTGAAGCATAAATCAAAAGCTTTTGAGATGTTCAAGGTTTTCAAAAACCAAGTTGAGAATCAAACAGGAAAAAGGATTAAATGTTTAAGATCAGATAGAGGAGGAGAGTTCATTTCAGAGGATTTTACAGAGTACTGTGAAAAATATGGTATTAGAAGACAGTTGTCAACAGCCAGGACACCTCAGCAGAATGGTGTGGTAGAAAGAAAGAACAGGACAGTGCAGGAAATGGCACGGACTATGTTGACTGAGAGCAAAGTAGCAGACAGATTTTGGAAAGAGGCAGTCCATATTGCGGTATACATCCAAAATAGGTGCATGTTGAGGACGCATGAAAGCAAAACTCCTTATGAGTTGTGGTTCGGTAAAAAGGCAACAATAAGATACTTTAAAGTTTTTGGCAGCAAGTGTTACATCAAAAGAACTGAAGAAAACCTTGGTAAGTTTGAAGATAGAGCGGATGAAGGTATTTTTCTTGGCTATTCATCAAAAAGCAAAGCTTACAAATGCTACAACAAGAGGCTAAGGAAAATTGTGGATAGTGCCGATGTTAAAGTTGATGAAGGTAGGGAACGAGTAATTAGCTATGAAGAGAACTATCCAATTGATGAAGAGGTTATTGAAGAAGATGAGGAAAAGGAAACGGAAAAGAAACAAAAAATTGACTCAGATGATTCAAACAGTGATTCAGAAGTGGAAGAAAATAAGAAATTCAAAATAGGCAGCTGGCAAAAAGATCATCCTAGAGAGCAAATAATTGGAGACCCCACAGTTGGTGTTCAGACAAGAAGAAGAGTAGTAAGCAACTACTCTCTATTATCCAGCATTGAGCCCAAAAATGTTGTTGACGCAAGCAAAGATGAAAGTTGGATGAAGGCAATAAATGAAGAATTAGATCAGATCAAGAAAAACAAAACTTGGGAGTTAGTACCAAGACCTGCAAATAAAAATATAATCGGTACTAAATGGATCTTTCAAAACAAATTGAATGAAGACGGACAGGTAGTCAGGAATAAAGCAAGATTGGTATGTAAAGGCTATGCACAAGTTGAAGGTATTGACTTTGAGGAAACCTTTGCACCTGTGGCTAGACTAGAGGCAATTAGAATGTTTTTGGCTTTAGCAGTTTACAAGAATTTCAAAGTTTATCAAATGGATGTGAAATCAGCATTTTTGAATGGGAAACTCGAAGAAGAGGTTTATATTGAGCAGCCAGATGGTTTCCAACTTGGTGATGATCCCAACTTGGTTTGCAAGTTGAAGAAAGCATTATATGGCTTAAAACAGGCACCCCGAGCATGGTATGCAAGGCTAGACAACTATCTTACTCAACAAGGGTTCAAGAAAGGTATGGTGGATAGTAATTTGTATGTCAAAACAGAAAATGGCCATCTTATTGTTCTTGTTGTATATGTTGATGATATCATATTTGGCAACAACAAAGATGAGTCGTGTAAATATTTAGCAAATAAGATGAAAAAAGAATTTGAAATGTCAATGATTGGTGAACTTTCGTATTTCCTCGGGTTGCAAGTTAATCAAAATGAGAAGGGCATATTTATTTCTCAAATTAAATATGTGAAAGAGATACTAAAAAAGTTCACAATGGAGGATTGTAAGCCAGTTAGCACTCCCATGACGACAGGTTGCAAGTTGAGCAAGGATGACAAATCTCCACATGTTGATCAAACCATGTACAGATCTATGATTGGGAGCTTACTGTACTTGACAGCTACCAGACCGGATATTTTGCAGGCGGTATGCATGGTAGCACGATTTCAGGCTAGTCCCAAGGAGACTCATGTGACAAAGAGTGAAGAGGATTCTTCGGTACCTCAAGGGTACTATGGAGTATGGGTTATGGTATCCGAAAGGTAAGGACTTCACCCTTATTGCGTATTCAGATGCAGATTGGGCAGGATGTGTAGATGACAGAAAGAGTACCAGTGGAGGTGCATTCTATCTTGGAGACAAGTTGGTCGCGTGGCACAGTAAGAAACAAGAGTCAGTCTCCTTATCCACAACAGAGGCAGAATATATTGCAGCGACAACGTGTTGTACGCAGGTATTATGGATGAAACAAACCCTGAAAGATCTTGGTATTAACTTCAGTGAGCCAATTTCAGTTAAGTGTGATAACACCGGTGCCATTAACATCTCAAAGAATCTGGTTATGCATTCTCGCACAAAACATATTGCTATCCGGTATCACTTTTTGAAGGAGAAAGTTGCGGAAGGTGAGGTTAAGTTGGATTTTGTTCCAACAACAGAGCAAGTAGCGGATATCTTCACAAAACCGTTGCCCAAGGAAGTCTTTGAGTACCTTCGCAATAAATTGGGAGTGGTCACGCTTCCCAAGAATTGACTAGCTATCGGGACCACATTCTCAGGGGGAGCATTTGTGTATTTGTTTATCTTTTTGCTCATGTTTGTGATTTTTGCTAAGTGTAATAATTTTTGCTTGAGAATGTTGTGCATGGACTCAGGGGGAGTTTGTAGCAACCCTTTGATATTGTTGTCAAAGGGGGAGAAGAGTTACAGGAAATTGCACGTGTGTTGCCAACAATTCCAAAGGGGGAGATTGTTGAGCAAGGTGCAACGATAGTATTGTCATTGTTGTCAACACAGTCAGATAGATCGGTTGATGCAGTGGATAGGAGTTCAGAGGTTATTCAGAGTATGTACAGTGATGTTAAATGCTTATGAGGATGTTTATCCACCTTTTTGCATATTTTCCAAGAAGACCGAAGTGGCCCATATGCTAAAGATCAAAGAAAAAGCAAAACACTGCAAAGAAAAAAAGTGTCGCGATATCGCGACATGTTGCATTTTCGTGGCCAAAAGAGAAGCGAAAAAGCAAGGAGGAAAAAGTGTCGCGATATCGTGACATGTTGCATTTTCCAAAGAAAAAAAAGGAAAAAAGTACGATATGGACATGTTGTATTTTGAAGAAGAAAAGAAGGAGAAAAAGTGTTATAAATTTAAGAAAAGAAGGAGAAAAAGTGTACGGATATCGCACAGTGTATTTTTGGCAAAAAGAGAAAGAGCAAGGAGAAAAAGTGTCATCGATATCGTGACATGTTGTATTTTCGGGCCAAAGCAAAGAGAAAGAGCAAGGAGAAAAAGTGTCGCGATATCGCGACATGTTGTATTTTCGGGCCAAAGCAAAGAGAAAGAGCAAGGAGAAAAAGTGTCACGATATCGTGACATGTTGTATTTTCTCGGGCCAAAGCAAAGAGAAAGAGCAAGGAGAAAAAGTGTCACGATATCGCGACATGTATTTTCGCGGGCCAAAGCAAAGAGAGAGCAAGGAGAAAAAGTGTCGCGATATCGCGACATGTGTATTTTCGCAAAGCAAAGAGAAAGAGCAAGGAGAAAAAGTGTCACGATATCGACGACATGTCGCATTTTGCGGCCAAAGAAGGAGAAAGAGCAGAGAAAGAAAAAGTGTCGCAATATCGCGACATGTCACATTTTCATGACTCAAAAAGGGTAGGCAAACAGAGAAAGAAAAAGTGTCACGATATCACGACATGTCACATTTTGATGACTCAAAAAGGGCAGGGGAGAGAAAGAAAAGTGTCGCGATATCGCGACATGTCACATTTTCGACTCAAAAAGGGTAGGGAGAGAAACAAAAGTGTCACGATATCGTGACATGTCCACATTTTGTAAAAAGGGGGAAAAAAGTGGTATGAATGTATTTTGATGTATTTGGACTCAAGAAGGGCCTCAAAATAGAAACGAAAAGCCTTTTTTGGAAACCAAAACACATGCATGCATAAGGGAAAGAGAAAATGAACAGTCATGCAGGAGAAAACGAATAGTCATGCAAAGAGAAAATGAACAGACATGCAAAGAGAAAATCATAAGGAGAAAATGAACTCATGCAAAGAGAAAATGAATAGTCATGCAAAGAGAAAATGAACAGTCATGCAAGGAGAAAATGAACAGTCATGCAAGGAGAAAATGAACAGTCATCGAAGGAGAAAATGAATAGTCATGAAGGAGAAAATGAATAGTCATGACCGAGAAAATGAACAATCATGGTAGGAGAATATGGTGTCAATTATTTGCATGTGACGTGTTTGATGAAATGCCTTCTCAAAATAAACAAAAGGAGTTACATAAAGAAGTAGTTACAATTGACAAGTGGCGTATGAGAATATGAAAGGAGTTACAACTGGAGTTACAAAGAGAAAGGATTGTTATAAAAGGAGTGTTGCTTGGAGAATTTTAATTGTGGATTTTATCTTGCGAAGAGAGCGAGAGGAGAGCGAGAAGGATGTGTGTTTTGTGAATTGTGGGCGATGTTGGGTAAGCAATAGACCAGTCAGGGTCTTGTAAAAGTGAAGGCATTTTTATGTCAATCTTCTAGTTTCAAAATTGAAGTCCAAGTTGGTGCTTGGCATCAGGGGTTGGTGCTCCTTCCAGTTGGTGTTGGTAAATCAGGGGTTGGTGCTCCTTCCAGTGGGTGCTGGTAAATTGATTGTAAAGTTGGTGCTTTGCAAAGGCTGGATTTGGATGGGAGTCCAAACAGTCATTTTTGAGGAGTAGCCAAATCGGTGAACCTCGGTACATCTTGTGTTGTGTGATGCTCTCTTGTTATACTTGCTTTATTTGGTTTTAAGTTTTCATTGTTTTGGCTTTAAGAGTTGAAGATTTAAGTTATAAAGAGCTACACTGATTCACCCCCCCTCTCAATGTCATTGTGAGACTAACAATTTCTTCCTCTCCCTTCTCTTGAGGGGGTTTTCCTAATTTGTTGTCTTTAGAACCCGGAATAACCTGTTGAAAAACGGTTCTTTATTTTCCATTAGCAATATCATTATCAATTTTAATTTTTTGATGCTCAACATTTGATATTCTCCCTCTTCTTTTTTCACTACCAAAATCTATATGAGACTTCATAGTGCTCCTAGTTTGTTTAAGACTAAACTAAGGGGAGGCAATTTGTTGTAAAATTGGACTACCATATTCCTCAGTCTGAAGAGTTTCACATATCTCCACCCCTACATCCAAATCTTCTGGTCTATAGGACAACCCCTCAGTAGGATTCACTTGGCTCCTAGTGATGATGTTAGGGAGATGAGATTTTTTATTTTCCAATGCCTCAAATTTCTTCCTAAGTTCTTCAGAATTAGGGTTTGGCTTTGGGATGCCCACTAGGCTTGAAGTATTTTCAGCATTGGGGTTTAAGGATCCCGACTTGGATAGGGATTCTAGAGATCAAGAATTAGGGTTTGGCTTTGTGATGCCCATGGGGCTTACAGTAATTTCAGAATTAGGGTGTGATGATCCTAACTTGGATGGTGATTCAAGAGAGTCATAAAGGTTAGCCTAAAGGTTCTGGGCTTCCATGTCTTTCGATAATCCTCCTACTCCCATATTGGATAGAATTGAAAATTTATTTGAAACTAGAGGATTGGAAATTACCTGAATATTTTGGTTTCCAACAACCTGTTGTTTTCCTTTGTCTTGTTGGGACCCTGCACCCTCTCTTATCTTATACTATTTACATTTGTTAATAGCTCTAGTGTTTACCTATGTGGCTATGCATGACTCATAATAATTACATTATTTTTTAGCTTTGTTAATGGTCATCTTGTTTACTTAATTTACTGTCTTTCCCTTTCTAGAAACTATGTTTCAATCTCTTTTGTTGAAGTGCACATTCTCTAACAACACCATTAACCTATCTTGTTTCTTGTTTGTATTTGCACACTAAATGAATAATTAATCTAGTTATTATGAATCAATATACTATGCATTAGGGATTACACATTTCCAAGGCTGTAATATGTTCTTAGACATACATTTTTTAATATTTTAGTTGCTCTAACTCTTCAGTTTCTATTTCTAGGGTTGAAAGCACTACACGACGTAGAAGATACAACAAATTTTCTCTTTGTTTTCCACATAGAAAAAGTGCTAGATAGTTGTGAAAGCACTACGTAGCACTCTTGCTTTGGTTGTAGTGCTTTTGCTTTGATTGCATATTTTTTCTATTTTTCGACATGTATTTATTTTATCATATCAAAAAGGGGGTTTGATCACCTTGACTAGGAAGCTTCCTATATCCCATTGATTAGACAGACCCCTTGCCATAAATTAGTTGCTATTTTATTTTTTTTGTACGTCCTTTCACAAAAACATTGGATATGGAGCAAAAGCAATATGTAACGCTTTTGACTATGTGCAATGCTTCTATTTGGAGAGAAAATTCAAGTACCACTACCCTTGTAACCTCTCTATGTGATTTTTGTAGTTCTATATTGGCTATTTTGATGCACCTTGTCGGAGCCATAACTTGTGAACCGTACGCCCGTTTGCCTTGAAATTTAACAGGTGGTTCCACGTGCGTGTTCTGCATCAGGATGATCTTTGATCCTCCTGACCCTCCAAAAATCATGTTTTCGGGACCTAACTCCGACATCTAGTGCCCCAAAATTAGCTTTTAGAATAGGTTCCCGGGTTTTTGGGTTTTTTTGGTTGTTAGAAGTTTATTATATTTTGTTATACCTTAAGTTGAGACCTAATATTTTAAATTAAGGTTCATTATTGTAAGAGGGATGTGTGCACCAAATTTGGGCGCAATCCGACTCATTTCTATTTTTAGCAGTTTTTAGGAAAAAGATCTATTTTTAGCAGTTTTTAGAAAAAAGACATTTTTAGGGTTTATTTAGGGTTTCTTTGGTTTTCGGTTGCTATATGATGGATTGTAATATTTTGTAGAAGGGGTGTGAATTCAGGAATGAGAAGAATATCAATTGGCAGTTTTCTTCCATTATTGCATTTGTGTTATGTGATTGGAGTCCATTTTGTTGGTCTCTTGTAGCTGAGTTTACACCATTTGGTATCAGAGCGGGTGTGATCTCGCTAGTGAAGGGAAGATGCCACCTAGAAGATATGCCTAGATGAATAGGTAGATCAAGGATCTAAATGCAAAAATAGCATGATTGACTGGTGTGATTGATCGCATGGGAGAGAGACGTCCCAAGGCACGTGCAGATCAAGGATCTGATGATGAAAATATACCTGAGGAACGTGGATCTGAGGTCCACGCAGAAGTAGAACCAGAGGGCCTAGAGGAAGAAGGGCATGATTTTGAAAATTGATTGATACGAGCTCTAGAGGGGCTTAAGGGGAATCGATATGGGATCAAGATCGAGGTTCTCGAGTATGTTGGTGGGTTGAAACTAGAGGAGTTGATCGATTGGATCAATAGCCTAGAAAAATATTTTGAATGGAGTAACCTTGCTGAAGAGAAGAAGGTTAAGCTCGCATGCACAAAGTTGAAGGGACATGCATTGATTTGGTGGGATCATTTATAGACTACATGATAGAGGAATGGAAAGGAAAAGATCAGGGATTGGACAAAGATGAAGAAGAAGTTACAGGAAAAATTTATACCTGTAGACTACTCCCAAACCCTATTTCATAGATTTTAGAATCTTCGATAGAAGGATCAAAGCATTGAGGACTATACTAATGAATTCTACAAGCTATCCATTCGAGTGGAGCACAATGAGACGGAGGACCAAAAGGCTGCCAGGTATGTAAATGGCCTAAGTTTTGTTGTTCAAGATGAGATGAGCATGCATCACACTCTTACAGTGGAGGATGCATATCAAATGGCCCTCAAGGTGGAGGAGAAATTGAAAAGGATTAATAGAAGAGGTAAGAAGGGATTCACACCCTCTTCAGGTCGGGGTCGAAGTGGATCTAATTTTCTCAAGGGAGAAT
The DNA here is from genome assembly GCA_028583015.1 of Wollemia nobilis. NCBI lineage: Eukaryota > Viridiplantae > Streptophyta > Pinopsida > Araucariales > Araucariaceae > Wollemia > Wollemia nobilis. The sequence goes on along the minus strand of JAQPPZ010002729.1, from coordinate 404,232 downwards.
CCTCAATACCTGCTAAACAAGAAGAAGATGGGCAGAATCTGAGAGGAAGAGGATACCAATGAGGTAGAGGTTATGGTGGTGGATGAAATGGGAATGATCCGAGGAGGTCGTATACCTATTATGGATGTGGTGAGGAGGGGCATAGAGCATTTGAGTGTCCCCAATGTGATGTCCAAGAAAGGGGTCAAGGAGGACAAGGAAGGGTCAATCTGGTTGAGATGGAAGAGCAGGATGAGGATGAAGTTGTTGCTGACATGGGGGAAGCACTTATGATAAGGAGGACATTGATTGCTCCTAAGAAAGAGATGGTGTAGAGCAAAGCAAAGGGGCAGACCATAGATGGTGAAGATTCTTGGTTGTGAATGAACATATTTCGAACAAGGTGTACATCAGGAGGGAAGGTATGTAACATTGTCATTGATGGTGGTAGCTATGAGAATATGGTGTCAAATGTCATGGTTGATAAAATGCACCTGAAATGTGAAAAACATCCTTATCCATATCGCATCTCATGGGTTAAGAAGGGGAATGAGGTAACAGTAGATCAGAGGTGTTTAATTAAATTTTCAATTGGGAGCACTTACAAGGATGAAGTGTGGTGTGATGTGATCTCGATGGATGCATGTCACATTCTATTGGGAAGACCTTGGCAGTACGATAGGGATACTAACCATAATGGGAGAAAGAATACTTACACATTCTGGAAGGATGGTGTAAAGGTAGTTCTTGTACCTCTGAAGGAGGATGGGCCGAGTGAGAGCTTGTTGATGATGAAGGAGTTTCTTGTAGAGATCAGGGATGCTAGCTTCTGTTATGCCTTAATAGCTAGGAAGCTAGAAATAGAGGAAGTGGTTATGCCTACAATAGTAGCTAAGTTGCTAAGTGAATATAAAGATATCACACCAGAGGAGTTACCAGATGGGCTACCACCAAAAAGGGATATCCAACATCACATGGATTTGATTCCAGGATCAGCGCTCCCAAATCAGGCAGCTTATCGGTTGAACCCAACATAGAATGCAGAGTTGAGTAGGCAAGTGACAGAGTTGATAAAGAAGGGATTAGTTAGGGAGAGTATGAGTCCATGTGCGACTCCAGCATTGCTGACCCCAAAGAAATATGGTGACTGGCGAATGTGTGTAGATAGTAGAGCCATAAACAAAATCACAATAAAGTATCGGTATCCTATGCCGAGAGTGGATGACATGATGGATGGATTGGCTGGAGCTAAATACTTTAGTAAAATTGATCTACGGAGTGGCTACTACCAGATCAGAATTCGAGAAGGGGATGAATGGAAGACAACTTTTAAGACAAAATATGGATTGTACGAGTGGATGGTGATGCCATTTGGGTTGTCTAATGCACCCAGTACATTTATGCGGTTGATGAACAGAGTACTACGGGAATATAATGGTAAGTTTGTGGTTGTGTATTTTGATGATATTTTGATTTATAGTAAAAGTGAAGAAGACCATTTGTTACACCTGAAATTAGTGTTAGACGTGCTCAGGAAGGAGAAATTGTATGTCAACTTGAAGAAATGTAGATTTCTTCAAGATAGTTTAGTGTTTTTGGGATTTGTAATCTCGAGAGATGGCATGAGGATGGATGATGAGAAAGTGAAGGTGATTCTGGAATGGCCTCTTCCACGATCTATAATAGAAGTAAGGAGCTTTCATGGACTAGCTACCTTTTACAGGAAGTTCATCAGGAACTTCAGTAGTATAGCTGCCCCTATAACTGAGTGCATGAAGGGGAAAGAGTTTGTATGGACTACGACAACAACAGAGAGTTTTGAACTCTTGAAGAAGAAGGTGTCGAAAGCCCCTGTTCTAGTGTTACCAGATTTTAGTAAGGTGTTTGAGGTTGATTGTGATGCCTCATTTGTTGGAATTGGTGGTGTCTTAAGTCAAGAGGGCCGACCTGTAGCATTTTTTAGTGAGAAGTTGAATGATGCAAGGAAGAATTATTCTACATATGATGTGGAATTTTATGCAATTGTGCAAGCATTGCAACATTGGAGGCACTACTTAATCTCAAAGGAGTTTGTGTTGTTTACTGATCATGAAGCATTGAGGTATGTCAATTCTCAGAAAAAGTTAAATAGCAGGCATGCCAAATGGGTTTCATTTTTGCAACAGTATACATTTGTCCTGAAACACAAGTCAGGAAAATAGAATAAGGTTGTTGATGCATTGAGTAGGAGAGTCTTGTTGTTGACCACTATGGAGAATGAAGTGGTAGGATTTGAGGGGATTAAAGATCTGTATGAATCTGATGCAGATTTTGGGAATATTGTGCAACAGTGCAAAAGTGCGGTAGGGGGCGAGTCTCGTACTATTTTTGAAGAGTATTTTTTATAGAATGGTTACTTGTTTAAGGGTAATCGATTATGCATTCCCAATGGCTCTATGAGAGAGAACATCTTGAGGGAATTACATAGTGGGGGTTTGGCTGGTCATTTTGGAGTAGCCAAAACTACCACTCTTGTAGAGGAGAAGTACTATTGGCCAAAAATGAAGAGAGATATAATCAAGTTTGTCTCTAGATGCAGAGTATGTCAAATGGCTAAGGGCCATGCACAAAATATAGGGTTGTATATGCCACTGCCAGTTCCTACAGGACCATGGACCGATCTGAGTATGGATTTCGTGTTGGGGTTGCCCAAGACATAGAGGGGTAAGGATTCAATTTTTGTTGTGGTAGACAGATTTTCAAAAATGGTGCATTTCATTGCTTGTCAAAAAACTAATGATGCAACTAGGATTGCAGTCTTATTCTTTGATGAGATTGTGCGGTTGCATGGTGTTCCAAAGACTATTACTTCTGATCGGGATACTAAGTTCTTGAGTCACTTTTGGAGGACATTGTGGAAAAATTTGAATACCAGGTTGCAGTTCAGTAGTGCTTACCACCCATAGACCGATGGGAAAATAGAGGTAGTGAACAGAATCTTGGGAAACCTCTTACGATGCATAGTTGGAGAAAAACCAAAACAATGGGATTTAGCCTTGTCACAAGCCGAATTTGCATACAACAGTTCAGTGAACATGTCAACAGGTAAATCTCCTTTTCAAATTATTTATGGTCAAAATCCTAGAGGTGTATTAGATTTGGTTGAGTTACCAATTGGGGAACAAGTTAGTGATGATGCAGAAGCATTTGCTGAGCATATCCAAAAAGTGCAAGAGTCAGTGAGGGAAAAATTGCAGAGTAGTAATGCTCACTACAAAGAGTCTGTTGATGCACATAGAAGGGTGAAAGTGTTTGAAGAGGGTGATATGGTCATGGTTCATCTTAGGAAAGAAATATTTCCTAAGGGGACATATAACAAACTAAAACTTAAGAAAATTGGGCCATGCAGGATTTTGAAGAAGATCAATGATAATGCCTATAAAGTGGAGTTGCTTGATGAATTTGATATTTCACCCATTTTTAATGTTTCTGATTTATTTCAGTATCCTGGTACTACCGAGGATGGTGAATTATAGGAGACAGTAAATTGGGCATGACAGATGCCTAAGAAGAAAAAATATAGAGTTGCACAGGTGCTCGATAAGAAGGTGATCACCACCAGACATGGGAGCTACAACAAATTCTTGGTTCAGTGGGAAGGATTACCATAGTCAGATAACACTTGGGTTTCAGAGTTAGAGCTAAAGAAAATTGATAACCAAAAGCTACAGGATTTCAATTCAGCTGAACTCGTAGGAGCTGAGTTCTTTTTCACTAGAGGAGAATGATGCACCTTGCCGGAGCCATAACTTGTGAACCGTACGCCCGTTTGCCTTGAAATTTAATAGGTGGTTCCACGTGCATGTTCTACATCAGGATGATCTTTGATCCTCCTGACCCTCCAAAAATCATGTTTTTGGGACCTAACTCCGACATCTAGTGCCCCAAAATTAGCTTTTAGAATAGGTTCCCGGGTTTTTTGGGTTTTTTTGGTTGTTAGAAGTTTATTATCTTTTGTTATACCTTAATTTGAGACCTAATATTTTAAATTAAGGTTCATTATTGTAAGAGGGATGTGTGCACCGAATTTGGGTGCAATCCGACTCATTTCTATTTTTAGCAGTTTTTAGGAAAAAGATCTATTTTTAGCAGTTTTAGAAAAAAGACATTTTTAGGGTTTCTTTGGTTTTTGGTTGCTATATGATGGATTGTAATATTTTGTAGAAGGGGTGTGAATTCAGGAATGAGAAGAATATCAATTGGCAGTTTTCTTCCATTATTGCATTTGTGTTATGTGATTGGAGTCCATTTTGTTGGTCTCTTGTAGCTGAGTTTACACCATATTTGATCTTCATATTTCTAATTTATTTTTTAATTTCACATTCTCTATAAAAAAGGAGAAATATTAAGTTTAGGATAAATTTTATTAAACCATCATAGGCAAGGATGCAAAAGAACATATAGTCACATTGAGAGTAGCTTTTGTGTACTTGCATCTATTCCTTGTTTTTTCTAAAATAAAAATATCCTTTACATTCCCTCACAATAAATTGAATTTAACAAAGGCACGTAGCTTAATTTTTATTTATTTGTATAACTTGTATCTTTGCATCCTTTAAATTTTTGTTTTAGGTCCCTCTTTAGAGGCTTAGGTATATAATTCAAACCACTAGGTATTTACACAATAAACACATCCAACGTAGAATAGTATTTTAACATATACATATTGAATTAATTGTGCATTGTCTAAATCCCCACTAAAAGAGGGATCATGAGATCAACAATGCAATTTTAGTAGTACATATACAAAATGGTATGATTCAAGATACAAAAGAGTGTGAGACAAGTACAAGAGGGTGTAATTTCACACACCAAAGGGTGCAACTTGATAATAAAAGGGTGTGACCTGGTAATGAAACATTATAATCCAACATACAAAAGGGTATAATTTGAATTTTAAAAAAATATTAAAATATTTAAATAGACAAAAAAATTAATTCTTTACTGATAAGTGATAGTATTTATCAAGATACAAGTTCCACAAAAAACATAGGAAGTACAAATCAACAAGTTCCAAGGTTTTTGAGTAATGAAAATCCAAAATTTTGGTTTACAAATTTCAAAATTTGTGTTACATATCCTATTTTAATATAGGTTTATTTAGATGGAAAATAATTGACATGGTGGTCTCATATTGAATCTCAACCAAAATCAAATCCCAATTCGGATAAACTTGAAGGAATATTTCTAGAGAAGTGGACTACATGAACAACACAAAATGATTTGAGAAAGGAGTTAACCAATTTTGAAATACTTGTATCCACAAAGCATGAAGAAATTACCTGCCTTCCTAAATACAATCATGATTTTCTCAAATAAGTTAAGGATCTCAAGTTACAACACAAAAATTTACAAAAGACAAAAATACCTTTTTTAGTCACAAATCTCTATGGAGCACTTCTAGTCACAAATCTCTATGGACTATTTGATATTTTATCAATGGTATACACTATTCCAAAGTGGATCTCATAGAGTTGAACAAACCAAAATTTTGACTTAGCATAAGTCATTCAATCCTAGACCAATGGGCCATGCAATTTCAAGAAAATCCCAAGTAAGTTTTATGAAGTAGAGTTATATGGACCATTGGATGATAAGAAATCAATGGCCCATACCATTTCAAAAGAACTTTGATGGAAAATGAGAAGATATTTTTTGTGGACCATCCAATTCCAAATCAATGACATGCATGATTTCAAGTGGGCTCCAACAAAGTTTGGCTAGGAAAATTTCTATGAACAGTATGATGTAAGAATGATGACCAACACTATTTCAAGATAGTTCCAATAAAGGATGGAAAATCAAAGTCCTTGTTAGAAATATGTTGAATATTATCCATGTTATTCTAGTGGAGTTAACTCTAAAAGATACTGGACACTCTCCATGTATCCTTGCTAGGGTTTGGGGTCGGTTCAAGGCTAGAGCAACGGTTTAGGGGCTACAACCCCTAAAAAGTGAGGGTCTAGGGGCGACAACCATCGAAGGAAGTTTTAGAGTTTCTTAAGCTATTTTTAGATCCATATGAGTTGTTTAGGATTAAATATTTTAACCCATGGATTTTTACCCATGGTATTGTAAAAATTTGCTTTTGTGTTGTTATTTTATTGCACTTGCATCAGGGTTTGAAGAGATTTGAGAGGTAAACATCATTGTATTAGAGATGGTTATGTTATACAATAAGGAGATATTACTATGCTGGGTTTTTTTCCTGTAAGGGTCTTCAAAGTAAAATACTGTGTTATGTGTGTATCTATTATCTTCTTATTTTTTCCTTTGATTTTGTATTTACTATTTTTCTAGATTTAGTTTATCGGGGTTATTTTGTTTTACATTTGGTATCAGATTTTAGATTTTTTAGCTTCGTTTGAGGAGTAGGGGTTTCAACCCTATGATAAATTAATTCTCAAGTGGGAGTCGTACATGAAAGAATATAGATGAAGGAAAATGATAGTAGGGTTATGTGTAAGGGGTTAGTCCCAAAATATATTTATAAAAATTGGGTGAATCCATTTCAAATTCTATGTGAATTGTGTCCAAAATCATGAAGACATGGCGAATTACCTTTTATCCACCAAAAAATATAAAAATTGAATGAATTAGTTTTAATCCTATTACCAAATGTCTGTCATCTATTTTTGTGATAATACTTTGTATCTATATAAGTCTTAGTCTCAAATATTATGACAATACTATTTATTAGATCAAAAGCTATCTTCTAGAAGGTTTTCTACTACTGATCTTCAGTCATCAATCATCTTGCCCTTCTGCTACTGATCATTAATCATCAGTCATATTTATTTTATGCATCAAAGTGTATATCTCATCGAGCTAGGTGGTTTTAAGAAAAATAAAAAACAAAGATTTGGATCAAAAGTTATGTCTTATAGAAGGTTCCCTGCTACCTATCGATCATCAGTCGTAAGTCATCTTTCTATTTTGCTATAAATCATCTTTATCTTATACATCAAATTGTAGATATCATCAAGATAGGTGGTTTAAAAAATTAAAAGCATAACTTTGGATCAAAATTTATGTCTTCTAGAAGGTTCCCTACTACCTATCGATCGTTAATAATCAGTAATCAGTCATCTTGTCCTTTTTCTAGTAATCATCAGTCATCAACCATATTTCTCTTCTACATAAAAGTGTAGACCTCATCGAGCTAGGTGGTTTAAAAAAATTAAAAATGAAGCTTTGGATAAAAATTTGTCTTCTATAAGGTTCCCTGCTACTTGTCATTAGTCATTAGTTATCTTACCCTTTTCCTATCGATTTTCAGTCATCAGTTATCTTAGTTTTTGTGCCTACTACCTATTGATACCAATTTTGGTGCCTACTACCTACCAACACCAATTCTTGTGCCTACTACCTACCAACAACAATTTTGGTGCCTACTACCTACCAACATTTTGGTGCCTATAGGTAGTAAGCACCCAAACTGGTGCCTACTGCCTATCAACACCAATTTTGGTACCTTCTACCACTAAAAAATCCATCCATCATTTATGATCTATTAATGCCCTTATAATATTTTGTTCATTTTTTGGCTTCTCTGTTGTTAGTCAAGGAGAATTAATGTTTAACATTTATGATTGTTTCTATCACATTAGTTATATATAGTGGGGGTATAATAGGCTAATTTTTTTATGTTAATAAAATTATATATAATTTTAAGGTGAAAAGGTCCAAAATCTAGGTAGGAAGGCTGGAGATTTAAAATTTAAACCGTAAAAGTATTATAATTTTGGGGTAAACCGACCCTAAAAAATTTTACCCCTCAAAATTTTGGGTGAATGGGCCAACGTCTAGGGTCCCCATATTCACCAATTTTAAATTAAAAAAATCCTAATATTCATTAATTAATGATAATTTATCACTATGCATAACCCTGGCTAGATTTGTCATGTGCTGCTCCTTCATCAATATATATAATGTCAAAACCAAAGAAATTCAAACTTCAAACTTTTCCTCATGTTCATATTCACGAACACATGACTTGTTGCTTCACAAGGAACCTTGCCAACTGGACAAGATAGAGAATGAGTCCTTAGGTTTAGGTTAGATATTATATTTGAATTTAGCATGGGCAGTTCATCTTGTTGGAGACTTGGGTTCCTTGTGTAGACATGAAAATGCACCATGCAATGAAAGTAAACAAAGATATTGTATATTACCAATAAACAATTTTGAATACAATTTAACCCTTTGGAGGGTGTTTTACAAGTGCTAAGTTGAGGATAAAGGGGGTTGGCCCCTTTTACATCAAGGTCTCTAGGTGAAACTTATCTTTTCATGCCACAATAAAATTGTGGGTGGGTTTTCTTAAGCTTTTTAGACCACCCTAGTGCTCTACCAGTTGAATCATACCTACACACATGCTCACAAGATAGAGTTAGAAATATTTGATAGGCCTTCCTTGGATGAGGCCCTAATCAACATGAAAAACAAAGCTTCACAAAACTCATGAAAAAGGTTACAAAACTTTAACAAAATTTCACAAAATTTAAAAAGATAACATTTTGCACCTTCCTTACCTGTCTATTGTCTGGAATGCTCTATTTATTCTTCTCTGAGTAACAACCATTGATGGTTGGTTTTGGGTAACCGTAGGTGATGGTTGAGACTGTATGACTACCAATGATGATTGGGTTGGTATGGTATATGGGACCAAGTGCTTTTTTTGGAGAGTTTTGGTGGTGGCTTGTGTTCTCTAGTGCAAATATGGTGATAGAATATTGATTGGTCTAGGTGCATTTTTAGGTCAAAGTTGATTTGAATCCCTCAAGTAGACTCTATGGTTGTAATGTTTCAGATCCTCAATGTGGAAAATCAACTAAGGTTTCCAAGGGCATCAAGGCAATCTAGAAGATTTTGGCAGCATAATTGTAGCTTCACATATTTCTCTTGCAAAATAAAAGGAATGGGGAAGGATTTATAGGAATTTGGTGAGGGGAATGGGAGGTGACATGGCAATGAGGTGGAGCTGATTTGGAGCCAAGTGGAGGGTGGTAAATCCAAGGTAAATCTAGGGAGGACACATGGAGGAATGTGAACCCTCTCTATTTAATTAGGGGGATTAGATGGATAAGGTGGATTATGGAAATTTTGAGGGGAAAGGGAGGAATAAATAAGAGATATTAGGTGGAAATTAGGATATTAGGGAGAGGATAAGAGGAATTAAGAGAATAAAATAGAGTAGGAGGAAATTAGAGAAATATATTAGGGAGAATTAGAATAATTTAAGAAATTAGGGGGAAAGGGAATTTAGAATAAAATAGAAGACTTAGGGAGACCTTAGAAGAATTAAAAGAAATAGATGAAATTGAAATAAAATTAGAAAAACTTAGAGAGTATTTAGGCAAATTAAGAGGAGATAGAGGGAAAGAAAGATAAATTATAAGAATTTAAGAGGAATTAGAAGGATTTAGGAGGAATTAGAAGAGACAACTAGAAATTAGAGGAATTTGGAGGAATTTGACAAGATGGGGAAATTAGAAGAGAAAATGGGAGAACTTGGAGAAAGTTAGGGGAATTGGAGGAATTTGGGTGAGGATTTTATGGGAAATAAGAATTTTGTTGAATTGATGGAAATTTGAAGGGTATTTTGAGGGTTTTGATGGATTGGTTGTGCGAATGACTAAAATTTGATGTTTACACCTTATGTCATTTCTAGATATGCATAGGTTCTACTTCTTAGACTACCAATTTTTGACATTTGCCTCTCCTTTCAGGTTGACTAATTAGCCCATTTTTTAATGGGTGATGAAAAACCCTGATAAAAACTTATTCACTTCCATAGAGTGAATTTGAGTAGTTAGTTTAGGATCTTTTAGGAATGGATGTGACTGAACACCTATCTTATTTTAATTCATGTTTTGCATCAAAGTGATCCTTTTTTAGGGTATGGTGGGTTCTTATTGAAGAGGCATTGATTCTAGCATATCCTACTGGTTTATGTCCTTTCTAGTAGTTGCCTTCATCTCAAACCTATCCATGATAATATTAACTAGCTGGTCCCAATTAGTGATGGAATGGGGAGGGAGGTGTGGATATTTTGGATCATTACCCATATGCACTTTGGTAAAAGTTGCAAATGAGGACATTACAAGCTCTAACCACTGAATTAGAAGGAGGATGGACACTTTTGGCCTAGGCATGCTAGGAATAGATCAAATACTAAGGATGGAAATTTTTGGCTAAGTGTAAAGAGCGATGGACATTCTTCTCTAGAAGTTGAAGCGTATAGGTACACAAAGTCTTTTGCATATTAAGTGCAAGAGTAGATGAAAATTTAGCTAAATATTGAACCCGTCAAACTTCTATACTATGAATAGCCATGAACAGGTGCAAAACGTCCATCACCTATCTATAGAGAATATGAAAATTTGGCTAAGTCCCACACTCACAAGATCTTCTATACCAGGACTAGCCATAAATGGATACAAAAATTTTGTCACCCATATATAGAACAAAAGAGAAAATTTGGCTAAGTCCTAAGACCATCATATATTATACCCTAGAGGTTGAAGCAAATTGGTACAAAAAGTCCATCACCCATTTGCAAAGAAAGCAAATGAAAATTTGGCTAAGTCTTAGACCCATCAAACATTCTATACGAAGACTAGCCATGAATGGGCACAAAAAATTCATTGCTCATCAAAAGTACTAAAGGAAAATTACCTAAGTCTTGGACCAACCAAATTTTTTGTACTAGGACTAGCCATGAATGGGTACAAAAAATTTGTCACCTTTATAGAGAATAGAAGAGAAAATTTGGCTATGTCCTGAGGCCACCATGTTAGCATATATTCTTAATTAGATTTTATTTAATTATTTTGGTATGTCATTAGTGGGCATATCATGAGCATATTATTTTTAATATTATTGTTAGCATTAATAGGTTGTTAGGAATATTTTATTGTTAGCCTATTTGGGCTCTATGCAGTTGATTAGATCCTACATCTATGGGCTAATGTGGGCATACCAATGTATTATTTGTATCACATAGATGAATGTAAATTTTTTGTTCAATTGCTCTAATATGGTATCAGAGCTTGTAAGGTCTTGGCTCAAATTTTCATTTTTTCATAGCTTTAGATCTCTCAAGCATATTTTTTGAGGTAGGTCGAATAGACCTAGCCCTTGATTGGATTGGGCCACTAATGCTATGGATGATCTATAGATTGTGTCTACACATTAAACCCTAAAATCAAGGTAAAAACAACCTTAGACTAACCATATCCAACAACAATCTAGCTCTGACTATGAGAGTTGACTCTGTGACTCGTGGACACCTTAGAACATGATGACATGGATACAAAATGGATGTATATCCCTTGATCTAGATATGATTTAGTATTCTACCAGCCACAAACAACCTGACCCAAATGGGCAAATCCATATCGAGATGGTAATACTGATTCACGCCATCTGAGACCGATGTGGTATGACAGATAGGTCTAATTTGGGATATGGACCTAACACAACCTACATGTGGACAACAAGACACCTAAGAATAGGGACACCTAAGCTATCTAGTAGATTATAACTCAGGATAAAATCATACCACGTGGACAGGTCGAGCGTAGAGAAGAGGCTTCACGGGTAGTAGTGTCTACCCGAAGGTAGACATTGTCTTAACTATGGTTTTTTTCTTATAAACCATTTCTTGCCCATTTTTCCCATGTATATGGTATAATATCCTCAGTGTGAATTTATTTTTTATTCTACCTTTTAACACTATTAGTCATAGACGTTAGCATAGACAACAAAATACCGCTAACACAGAAGGGCTTACCAAAGATATACACGCTCTAGGAAACATCCATTGCAGCAAACTTATCAATGTTTTGCATAAATTTTTGGTCCCTTCCATGACATCTCGATGTTTTCCATGGATTATCTATGCAAGTAGCAAATTCATTATCATTTTTGATGCGTACGTAGACTGGAGGCTCAACAACATGTAATCCAGGTCATGTTTCAGCCATGATTTACCCTAACTCATTGCTTGTCCATTTATGGTGATCATGTGTTAATGTGGACAAGGAGTATAAATGACTAGCATAGTCACCTAGTGGATGCCCAGAGGTTCCAGTCGATGCACCACCAACCAGCCCATGTGCCATAGCAAAACAACTAAGGGAATTGTCCCTTACGTTCCAACTAGCTGAGTAGCTGGTGTGGTAGCCTTGCCTGCTTTAAGACGCTCACCAAGAGATCATGAGGTTGACTCATATGGAGGCTCAAGCAAGGTAAATTTTATTATTATTTATTTTTTTAATGTTTTCTTTTTCTATTAATTAAATATTAATTTTTTAAAATTTAATTACTAACTCTATGATATTGAATTTGTATAAAAAGTTTCATTAAAAATTATGTTTTGCTTTTAAAAATAAATTATACATTACCTTTGCACCCTAGAAAAAAATTTCATCCTATGTTTTGCAAAATAAGGGAGGGTATTTGTTTTGTGTCAATTTATTACAAAATTATCAAAATAGGATGAAAGGGGGGGAATAGAGAGTGATTTTTAAATTTTGAAAAGCAATTTGGCATTGTAATTAGGTGCATTTTCAATGGAAACCGATACCTAAAATTTCAAATTTTTATGGGCACTTTTTGTTGTTAGTTGCATTTACATTTCATTTGCACTACATCATTAAGCATAAAAATCAAGCATAATAAGTCCCCAAAAATTGAACCCATCCGGGTAATTCATTTGCACAACAACATTCAGTATAAATGATACCTTTGGCCCACACTTATAGGTAAAGCTATCATGCTTTGGGCTACTGTATTTATTGCCTAACATAGCTACAACAATGTCTAAGCTTGTTCTCTATAAATTTTTGGGGAGATATAAGTTTACCATTTGTTGTATTTTCACTCCATTCACTACCCTAATTTTTATTGTTGTTAGATGTAAATCCTAATGAAGTGTATCTCCAAAGTGTTTAGTGGAAGTTACGTCCCACACATGAGGAGGATCTTCTATGGTAGATGTCATAAACAAAATGAGTTCCTTTTAGTACTGCCTATGTACCACTTATAATTCTACTCTCATGTACCTATAGTCTCCCTCATGTAAGGGAGGGTATTTTGAGAGGTTCGGTATAAAGTCTAGTAGGTATAAATAAAGGGGACCATTTGGTGTTATAAGGAACCCTCATTATGGCTGCTATACACAAGTACATGATAGATACTCAGTTACTCAAAGGTTCCAACTACACAGCATGGAAAAAAATGAAGGCTATTCTACAAATGGAATATTTGTGGGATATTGTCTCAGGCATGGCAACAAGACCTAAATCACCAACCGACATGATAACTCAACCTACAACACCAACTATAGATCAGATTGCATTTGAAAAGAAATATAGTAAGGCAAGAGTGCTCATCTTGATTGCTATTTCAAATGAATTTCAACCTCACATAGCTGACACAAAACATGGTAAAGAGGCATGGGATGCCTTTAAGACCATCTATGAGGGTAAGAATGATTCCACCATTCTTAACCTACAATCTCAACTTTACAGTTTGACTATAAAGCATGGAGAGACATTTGACCTATTTCTTTACAGAGTGGCCGAGTTGAAGTCAAATTTGAATTCTATGGGAGAGACTATAGAAGATAAGCTCCTCACTTAAGTTATTTTGAGAGCTTTACCCGATTCATATAGAATTTTGATAACTTCCCTTCAAGTGTCACAAAGAAAAGTTACATTTGTTGAGTTGGTCAATTTGCTTCAGGAAGAGGAGGCCCACAAACTACACAAAGATGAAGTTTCTAATACAACCCTATATTCCAACAAGAAGAGTTCTAAGAAGAAAGATAATTTTTAGAAGGGTGGAAATTCTTCCAAGGATTCCAAGGAAAAACAACCTCAAAAATAAAAGAGATATTGTAAAATTTATGAGAAGGATACCCATGAGACAAATAGATGTTGGTATAAGAATAAACAACCAAAGAAAAAAGGCAATAATAAACCACAAAATAAAAACAAGCAACCCAAGGCTAATGTTGTTGTTGAAGAATCAGATTTTGATTCTGAGTGGGCACACAAGGTGCTCATGACTACCACAACCTCTAAATAAAAGGATCATGTGTGGTATGTTGATTCTAGCACCAGTAAACACATGAATGGATACAAGTTATCGTTTGAGATATTTTAATCCAAGGAAGGAAAACCAGTAACTATTGTTGATGATAAGACTTACCAGGTTTAGGGTGAGGGCACAATTTTAGTCACCCTTCTAGATGGAAAATATCAGATTGATAGAGTCCTATATGTTCCAAGATTGGCAAAAAAATTATTGTTAGTCATTAAAATATTTTATAAGGTTTTGGTTATTGATTTTCATTTTGAGGATGGAAATAAGTGTTGCTTTATCACCAAGAGGAGTAAACACATCACAAAAACTTCATACAAGCATGGCTTTTTTGCATTAGATGCTATATCCACCCCTCATGTTGCCATGGTAGTCTCTACAAAGGAGGCAACTTCACTTTGGCATAAGAGATACATGCATCTAAATTATGGATATTTACTTGAGCTAAGTAAATAGAGATGGTAAATGACCTTCCCTCCATTTCCTCTATATTGCCAGTGTGATCTGATTACTTAGCAAGGAAGCAACATAGAGTACCATTTGAAAAGATCTTTTCATAATAAAAGCAACCTTTGGATTTAATTCACATCGATATGTGTGGTCATTTCACACCAAATAGTTGTGGGGGGGAGAGATATTTTTAGTTTTTTGTAGATGACTACTCATGAAATATGTGGGTTTTATTTCTTCATCTAAAATTAGAAGCTTTTAGTTACTTCTAGAAATTCAATAAATATGTTGAGAAGGAGTTAGGGACTTCTATAAGGACCCTCCACTCAGATCTATGGGGGAAGTTAACCTCTAAGGAATTTTCCTCATATTTGACTGCACATGCAATCAAGAGAAAACTCACTACTACTTATACTTTGTAATAAAATGGAGTTATTGAGCAAAGGAACCATTCCATAATAGAAATGGTTTGTTGTATTCTAATAGGAGCCCATCTAGAGCACAAATTTTGGGTAGAAGTTGTCACAATAGTAGTGTACCTAATTAATAGGGAACCCAGAAAGGCTCTAAAGGGAATAACTCCACAAGAAGCATGGAGTGGTCGAAAACCCTCCATCTCTCATCTATGTATTTTTGGATGCAAGGCTTTTATGCACATACCAAAAGAAAAAAGGAAGAAGCTAGATGAGAATACCTTAAAATGTATTATTATTGGATATGATGAGCATTCTAAGGGTTATAGATTGATTGATCCTTTCACCAAGAAAATTCATATCAGTAGATATGTTGTTTTTGATGAAGCTTTCACATCACAAAACACATCCGGTGTATACCTTGATTTTAAGGAGTCTAAGGTTGAGAACTCTCCTTCCTCTTCTTCACCATAGAAAAATATTCCTAAGTGGTATACAAGTACTATAAGATACTAAAATATATCCACACCACTAGATATGACTTTGAATAGACCTCATACTCACAATATAGCTCATTAAGAGAAAGCTACAGTAGAGACTACTGAGTTTGATTATCTTTATCAATCCTTTGAGGAGCTTTCTATAGATCCAAAGAGAGAAATAGAGGATATGTAAGTGGATTATGATAGGATTTTTATGTCTTAACTTGATGATCATGAACCTTCCATAGTACAAGATGCCCTTAGTGAGCCATAATGGAAGGTTGCTATGGATGCAAAGTAAATGTCTTTGAAGAAAAATTAGACTTGGAAGCTTGTTGATCTACTGCATGGAAATAAGCCCATTGGTTGCAAATGGGTGTACAAAGTAAAGTACAAGGTAGATGGAATAATTGATAAGCATAAGGCTTGTATTGTTTCAAAGGGCTATTCACAAAAGAAGGTATCGACTATGAGGAAACTTTTACACCTACTGCTGAGATGACTACCATTCGAGTTCTTTGTGTTATGGAAGCAAAGTTTGGGTGGAAAGTCCATCATATGGATGTCAAGAATGCCTTATTGAATGATGATCTCAAAGAGGAAGTCTATATGTCACAACCTAAAGGATTTGAAGTGGAAGGCCAAGAGCAAAAAGTTTACAAATTGGTCAAATCCTTGTATGGTTTGAAACAATCTCCACGAGCTTGGTACATTAAGATGGATGATCACCTATTTTAACATATATTTAATAGAATTACATAAGATGTAAATCTCTATTTAAAGAATCAAGGTTCTGAAATAGTGTTGCTTGTACTCTACGTGGATGATCTGATTATCACAAGTAGCTTAGAAACATTGATAACTACCATCAAAATTGAGATGACAAATCTCAGACTTCTCCACTATTATCTTGGCTTGGAAGTGAACCAGAAGAAGCATCACATCAAGGTATCACAAAAAAAGTATACCAAGACATTGTTAGAAAAGTATCGCATGAATTATTGTAAGCCAATGGAAACTTCTATGGAATGAGGGCTTCAGTTATCATGGTATGATGATTCACCTTAGGTAGATGGTACTCTATATCGCTAGCTAATTGAGAGTCTCATATATCTAACGAAAACTATGCCAGATATCATGTTTGTTGTAAATTATCTTTTGAGGTTCGTGCAGGATCCTAAGGTCACTCAATGGAAAGCATTCAAACATGTTCTTCACTATGTCTATGGTACTATTGAGTATGATCTAGAGTACAAGAAGAATGATCAATTATTTTTGCAAGGATACATAGACTCTGACTATATCAGGTTATATAATGATCTAAAGTTAACTTCAGGATATATTTGTCATCTTGGATCTGATCCTCTCTTGGTATAGCAAGAAGCAATAGGTGGTTACCATTTAATCTATATAGGTAGAGTATTGCACCGTACATGAAGTAGTGTGTGAGGCAATATGGTTGCATCACATATTGACAAGTATGGGTCTTCCATCCAAATATCCAATTCACTTGATATGCGGTAACAAGGGTGTTTTTAAGCTCGTTAAGAATCCAATGCATCATGAATGTGCCAAAAACATTAACACTCAATGTCACTTCATTCAAGACAAAGTTCCAAGGTACCACATTCAGTTTCAATACATTCCCACCAATGATCAAGTTGTGAATATTTTTACTAAAGCACTTGCATGTGTCAAATTTGAGCTGTTTCACAAATCCCTTTGTATTTCAAAATAATGTCATAAGGGGGGGGATGTTAGCGTATATTTTAATTAGTTATTATTTCATTATTTTGGTATGTCATTAGTGGGCATATCATGAGCATCTTATATTATTGTTAGCATTAATAGGTTGTTAGGAATATTTTATTGTTAGCCTATTCGGGGTCTATGTAGTTGATTAGATCCTACATCTACAGGCTAATCTGGGCATACCAATGTATTATTTATATCACATAGATGAATGGAAATTTGTTGTTCAATTTATCTAATACACCAAACATTCTGCCCTAGACGTTGAAGTGAACTGGTACCAAAAGTTTGTCACTTATCCACAAAGCAAGGAGATGATAAAATCGGCTATCTTGGAGGTGCTAGAATTTTTGTACCTGGATTGGGTAGGTAGTGATACCAAAATCCCATCACCCATATAGAGAACAAAAGAGAAAATTTGGCTAAGTCTTGAGACCACTAGACATTCTACCCTAAAGGTTGAAGCAAATTGGTACCTAAAAACTTTTTCTTATCTACAGAGCAAGGAGATACAAAAATTAACTTAAATTCCATGAGGTGTTGGAATTTTTATACCCAAATTGGGCATGTAGTGGTACCAAAAGACTATCACCCATATGAATAATATAAGAGAAAATTTGGCTAAGTCTTGAGGTTGTCAAATATTCTATCCTAGATGTTCAAGCAAATTTGTACAAAAATTTCATCACCTATCCATAGGGCAAGAAGATTAAATTTTGGATAAGTCTTGGACCCGCTAGACATTCTATACCAGGAATAGACATGAATGTTTACAAAATTTCCATCACCTATCTAAAAAAACAAAGGAAAAATTTCTAAGTCCTGGACCCACCAAAATGTTTGTACCAAGACTAACCACAAACAGGTACAAAAAGTTAATCGCCCATCAAAAATGTTAAAGGAAAATTGCCTAAGTCATGGACCCACTAGACATTCTAACCCAAAGGTTGATCAAAGAGGTACCAAAAGTTTGTCACCTATTTGGAGAGAAAAAAAAAGAAAATTATTCAAGACTCAGACACATTAGAACTTTTGTACCAGGACTAGCCATGGACAGGTACCAAAAGTCTATCACCCATCAGCAACCTTGTTATACACCCAACAACCAAGGATTGACAAAGGTAGATCAAATTTTATATCTGATACTTGTTTTTTAGTACGTGGTAATCCATTATCTCATTCTACCCATAGGGTAATATCACTTGTTAGACAATATTAACAATGAGATATCTATTAATGCAATCATGTGGATGTTAATGGTGTCTCAATAGAAATATAAAAAAAGGATCAACAAACTAGATATAAATATCAAGGCCAATATGACTCAAGATGAAGTAGGTTCCATCCAGTTTAGTAGGCCACAACTAGTTTGTTAGAACAAGCATACCACCAAGTATCTTAACAAACTAGAAAATATTCTAACATAACAACAATCCACCTCTAAGGCAATGATGCCTTGATAACTGAATGTATTGTAAAAAGCTATAAATACTAGAATGTAGGATGTAAAATAGTTGGCTCTTAGGCTTTTACAACTTACATGTATGAAAGCACATTGCAAATAAGAAATACAAGATGGATTGTTGTTTGGCCTCTAGTTCATTTTCTTGTAGAACATGTATGTATGAATGGTTGTTTATTTCTAATATAGGCTAGTTGAATGAGCATAGTATTAATTCTTCTCTCTAGATTTTTGCTTGTGTTCATTTTCTAGTTCTAGAATTCACAATCTATTGGACTATAAAATGAATAAGATATTATTCTATGATTGATAAAATTGGTTGGTATGTTAGGTAATTTGGCTAAATTCTTGATTGTATAGCTATTATATCTCATGTATTTTTATGTGGCTTAACCTACACCATTATAAGTTCTAGCTTTAGCTTCTTTTGTCTCTTTCAACACCCTTTCCTCCCCATATTTTAGGAATAGCTAATTAGAACTTCATAGGAACCAACCTCCTCTAGAGATTGACCACTGAAGCCTCATGACTTCTAGGTCATTCAATGTTGGTCAAGGTCTTTGGGTGCACAATATTACCATAGGACCATTTTTAGATGAACAATTTTTGGCATACCCAATGGTATAAATCCTACTATTATATAAATCAGAGTTTCTATCATACTCTATTTTGCTAGATCATCTTCAATCACTTGGTGCATTTATATAAATTCAATCCAAATCTATTTTAAGTTACCTTTAAGAAACCTTGTTGCCTTGTCACTTCATACAATATATGTTCACAATATAGGTAACCAGAGGATTGGATGAACCATTAGAATTCCTAGAGCTACCTCTCCATCCTCATAAAAAATAAAATTTTATTGCTCCTCATGAATCATCTTCTTATTTGAATCTTTGACATGCGTAATATTCTAAAGATCTCACTCTATCAACTTCATTGAATTCTTCATTACCAATCACGAGAAATCAAAATAAAAACCCTCAAGACTACCCAACCTGGAATCATATAGCTTTAAAATCACTACCGTCATATGATGGCACTGAGAAAACTTCTTATGAACACTATCAAGATGTAGCCTCACTGGCAACCATACACAATATTCAAGAATATGTCATGATAAGGCTATTAATTATATTATTATTAGCAAAAATGTTATACTAGTATAAAACCTTATCAGATCAAACTATAACTACATGGGCCTAGCTAGCTGGTAAATTAGTCAAAGAATTCAATGAACAAGTAAATACATTCTCTTTTCTAAAATAGTTCATTGTAATACAAAGGCACTCACAGGAGGAGATAATGTATTTTAATATTAGGTTCAATCAAACATGGAGAAGAGTGCATCAAGGTCTTCAACCAATTAATTAGCAGGCCATGTATTACTATCTAAGGGCCTTCCATTCAGATTTAGGCATGTCTATAATATAGTCGAATGTATGTACATTCCCTCAAATCTCTCAAGAAGCATTAAAGGCTGAGAAGGATTTGATTGCTATAGGAAGGTTACCCCCAAAAATGGTAATGCCAATATTACCACAATTTTTAATATTCCTAAAATTTCCTCCGCAACAAATGCAAACCTCTACTACACATAATTCTTTCCCTATAGCCACTCCTACCATCAATTTCCTTGCATGGTCAGCTACACCAACTACTCAGACACTCCCCACCCCTCCTACAATACCATTGTTACCAAAACCTTCTATTGTTCCCATATTACCAGATCCTTATCCTCAAATAGATATCTTTTAAGAGATAGGCATAGACATAAATAATATTATCAATGAATTTACTACCATGAAAAGGAGAGAGGTTGAGAGAAATATTCAATCGAGAAGGTTTTCATATGTCACAAAGGATCAAGTTGCTTCTACTAGCAAGCCTATGGAAAAATCTAATACTGTATACAACAATCAAGAAGATGAACCTTCCACCTTAGGCTCTAATTCAAACTACTAGTGCTCAACTTGCAATGACCCACATGGTGAAATTTCATGTATGATGCATCAACATCACATCCACAAAATTGCCATTTAGAAGGCAAAAAGGTATTATAAAGGATAGGTAAACATGATAAGAGTGATGGACTATATTTTCATGATGACATTAGTTGAACAGGTATTGGTCCTAGTAATATCAGGGAAGAAACATTTACCAATTTATCCTAAGGTAATGAATCCATTTAAAGGACCTATTGGGCACCGAAATGTCATCAAGCTTTACTTGACATTGCAACTATCTATCTTCCAATTTTCTATCTAGGCATGCACCCGATAGTCATAGCTCGACACTCAAGCATTGGATGGACCAAAGAAAACTTCAATCCAACCTCTAGAGTAGGTTGGTTCCTTGTCAACTTAAAATGGTGTTGACTCAATTAAAGCTCAAATAGGGTTTTGAGATAAGGGTTAGAAAAGGTTTAGGGTTAGAAATGTTATAAATAAATAGTGGTTGGATAGGCTAACAACATAGGCAACTACAACAAAAGGCTCCCACAAGCTATTTCCAGTGTCCCATCACTCAAGATTAACATCACCCAAATTAATGAAACCTTCACACATTAAAGCATAAACAGAGAAATATTGCAGAAAGCAATTCCAACATCCAATATTGATAATCCAAATAGCAGAATAGACCAATAGTTAGATTTAACAGAAATAAACTTCCTAACAATACAGATCTAATCAAGAACAGATTTCAACTACTCTCACAACTAGTAATCCAAAAGTTGGAATGAACTAACCATTCAAGTATTAATAGAAATGCAACTCAAGACTTCGAACCTCTTGCACAAGATAATGAAGATGACAAATTTGAGTCAAAATATCAGAGTAATGCTCCTTCCATTAGCTCACAAGAATATTTATAGTAGGGCAAGCAAACGCACTAGAGCCGACCCTAAAAAATGAGGGTTCGACCTCTATTTATAGTTTGTAAATGAAAGAATATTTTAGGAGACATTACAAATATTGTATATTTACAACTCAGTAGAGAGTTTGTTGGCATCATCTTACTAGCTGGAGGGCTCCAAGAAATCTGTTATGAGAAATCCTCCATGGCAGCATACCTCTGCAACTTGTTGGTTTGTTGGTGGTAGTTGGAGTTCTAATAGTTGGACATTGCATCTCATCCATCGATCATTCTTGGAAGCTCGACTCCATCATAGATCTACAATTGCATCTGGTTCTTGTTCTTGGAAACCCTTGATGCTTCATCTTCCTACCCTCCAACTAACTGTGTTCTGGTCCAGTGAGAAAATACTTTTAAATACCTTATCAATGTTAGCAAGTTCTCAACCGTTGATCTTCATCATGGATGACTATGATTAAAACCTCTCAAGACACTTTGTAAATTGGTGAGGAAAACCCAGGTGCCATTCCACACTTTTAAGTTGTTGACATCATCATTATAACCTTGATCCTATGAAATCAAATTTTGGCGTAAAATGAACTAAGAGGTGAGTGGGATGCAATCCACTCATTACTCTTCCTTTTCTCTTCTTTGGCTTCATAGCTTTTGAAATCTGCACTTTAAAGCGTGCTGACATCACCTTTGCTTTGTAAATATGTGGAATCTCCAATCCACACTTGGACAAGTGTAAATCATCCTTTATCTCCATTCTACTTTGGGCATAGTGTAAAATTGATTTTATCACCAATCTACAATTGATTTAGTGTAAACTTACCTCTTTGTCATCAATCCACACCAAAATAGTCTTGAGACTCGATGGATTTAGCCTTACCGACACTTAGCCGCTCAGAGCATGCAAGAAATTACTCTCGATCTCCATTCCACACTTTATTTTGGCTTGACATCATCATTGCCAAAAACTTTTGTGGAATCAGGACCCATCACCAATCCTCACCATTTTACATTATAAACTAAGTGGAATCGCTCAAGGCAAAAATGTGCTAAGTGTTGGGTGGATTAGGAAATGAATGTAGTGGATCCACTCCAAAATACACTAAAAAGTGTGCGGAATGAAACTTACATACCTTAGAATAAATTTGCAATGCTTTCTAAGGATGTGGCCATTTTGGGCCTACATTCTAGCGCCTCCTGGGTGGATTTTCTCACAAAGCCATCAAACTCAGAGTCTTATCCATTGGGCATCAGGAGTAAAAAATGCTTCTCTTCAAAAAATGCTTTAAAGAATAACTTCCATATGAACACTACCCTCTGAAAACTTTATGGTCATCTTAGAGGATAAAT
Source organism: Wollemia nobilis (assembly GCA_028583015.1). Lineage (NCBI taxonomy): Eukaryota > Viridiplantae > Streptophyta > Pinopsida > Araucariales > Araucariaceae > Wollemia > Wollemia nobilis. Next base: position 381,325 of record JAQPPZ010002729.1, on the reverse strand, counting down.
ATTCATATCGAGACTATGCTTCATACATCTTAGAGGATAACTGTTCATATGGAGACTATGCCATAAACATTAATATCTGTGCCATTCTAGCAAAACTGCTTCATTGCTCCATCAAAAACATAGCTATGTTCTCCTTATAAAGCCTTCTTACAATACATGATAAAAATACCTTCACACAAAACTTGTTGTTTTCTATGTCTCTCTGGACTCATGCTTTTATTGTTTCTTTCTGACCATGTCAGAGTAAAAATGAATCAAACAAAAATACAAAACTTATGACTATATATGTACAAAATAAAAATTGCTAAGATTGTGCCCCTTCAGGGTCCACAACATCTCTATTCGGCTCTTCTTCTTGTTGGACCTCTTCCTCAACATTATCTTCTTCTTGCTCAGCATCTTCCTCTTCTTCCTTTGGAGAAGATTGCTCTTTATTTTCCTCTTTACATTATCACCAAATAGCTGCACCATCAGTTTCAAGGTTTGTAGGGCTTGTTTCTAGGTTGTTTATGAGGGGTTGGAAGTCTCTTTTAGCTGCTTGTAAATGTATTGGAGTTCACCAATATCTTCATAGTAAGCAACACTTCCTCTGTTTACCAAGTCTTCCATGAGGTCTCTGAGCTTGGTAAAATCAATGATCATTTGTGAAGCTTGCTCTTGGTCAATTGGTTCCTCTAGAGCATCAATTTTAGATTCATCTTGTAAGCTCTCTCTAGTACTTTTCTTGATTTCTTCAACTGAAAGCAAGTTGTGATCTTCCATCCATAACCCTCTGAAACCAATTTGGATCATTTCCTTGTTAACATCCACTACATCCTTGATTACTCCTTCAACTTTGTCATACAATAGCCAAGCCTTTTGGATTGCTCTGTGCTTCTTTACTACAATTCTAGCAGCAACCCTAGCAATGTTCCACTCCTTATTAGGAATTGGCTTAGTAGAATCATTGAGTCTACTATCCACTAGCCTATGAATTTGCTCAGCTGGAATCACCATAGGTTGTAGCTCTCCAGTGATTTTATCCAAATCCTTCTGAATACTTTGGAGTAGGGCTAGCATCATCTAAATAGTCAATAATAAGCTACAACCTTGAGAATTTCTCTAGCACTTCAGAAAGCAATTCCTTTCTCACTTTCTTGAGTCTAGCTTTGGAAAAACTAGAAGATTTAGCCTTTTCAATCTAGAGCTGCTGCTTCAAACTTTGTATCTCCTTAGCCTGCTCCTCATTCTTTTTCTGGTGCTCTACAATCTGCTCCTTGAGCTTATTAGCTTCTTGAAACTTCTCTTGCTAGCTTTTAGCTTCTTTTCTTAGAGCTTTCTCCACTTATTTCTGATTGTTGATAGTTTTCTGAAGCTTTTCAATTTGCTTTTCCAACTTACCCACCTTTTCTTTGAATATATCATTTTTTACATAAAAATTTTCTAAGTGGGCTTTGGCTATTACCAATTCATCTTCATCAGGAAACTTCTCAATATCTTTTGTATGCTCTTCTATATGATAATCTTGAGCTATCATCTCAGTTTCAGGCTTGCTCACCAGGGGAATCATGGACCTAGAAGTCCTTTGCCTTGAAACTGGATCAACAAATATGCTTCTTCTCCTTGTGGCCATCCTATTAGAAGGCTTAGACAACTTTTCTACCCATAAATCATTGATTTTCTATGTAGCTTCCTGCTCTTTCTATAAAATTGCCTGGGTAGGGTAACTTGTAGCAAGAGGAGAAGAAGACACAAGGAATGTAATAGTAGAATCAATATTTGATACTAATTGTGTAGTAGTTACAGCAGGAATCTATGACCACTACCATTGTTGCAATTGGTAAACTTATGGACAATGAAGGGAGACTCATAGATGGGTGAGGGGGTGAACTAGAAATAGTTTGCTTCTCAGATGATGGTGGTGGTGGTAATGGTGAAGTTGTAACTATGGGAGATGATGAGAGGGGAATCTCAGCTGATGAATGTGGAACTTTGGATGATGAAGGTGGAATTTGTGATGACCTTGGAGGAGATGGATTGGTTTGTACCTCAATGGTGACCGATGAAGTAGGAGGTGAACTATGAGGTGGAGAAGGTACCTTTGTTACAACTTCTTGTTCAGAAAGGGAGGGAGATTTCCTTGGGGAATCTAGAGGAGGAAGAGGAGAAGAGGGATTAGAGACTATACCTTCACCTACTGATGTAGGGTTTTCTGGAGTTGTCTCTATGATTTGCTATTGTTCTTGTTGTATTAATTCTTCAACATCTAAAATAGTTGTTTTCTCAACTATATCCTCTTTATCTAGCCTCTACTTCTTTGAAATATCTTTCTCAACTCTTTCTGGGGCCCTTTTGGCTTTTCTCTAAAAACTTGAAAGGTAACTTTCTCACTTTCTATCTCTTCCTTAGAGAACCCTCCTATTCTGTTTCCTCCAGCAATACCTACTCAGAAATGGGATTTAATTCCATTGTTGCTAGTGGTGAAACTCAGAGGTGTAAACCTAAAGCTCTCATCCTTTTCTTTCTAGTTTATATCTGTATCTGGAGGTTGAGCACCTAGGGCTAGGTGCTTAGGCCTATTTTCTATCTCTATAATTGGTGCACTAATAGTCCTCTCATCAGAATAGTGCATTTTACTCATCAATCGTGCTCCTTTTGGAAATTGTTCTATCTTCTCAGTTGAAGGCTGAAAAGGCTTTAGGACTTTGGCAATAGTCAATGGAGTATCAGGTTCCTCTTCCTGAACTCTTCTTTGAATGTGGGGATGGGGAATCAGGCCCAGTTTGTGACTTGCCATATATGAACACTATATTCCTTGTGTCTTTGGGCCTCCAAGTTTGGACATTATTGTCATACCTTTTAGAGAATTCAACATCCATTTTAATCCCAAATTTGGATTTTGCTTTACCAGTCTCAATTCTCATCCTCCACCAATCTGATATCTTGGCCTCATTCCATTTCCCTTTATTCTCTACCTTTTCATCATCAGGTTCTTGAGACTGAGGGTCCTCTTTCTTTTCTATTTTTTCCTCAATATATTTGATGGTAGACTCCTTCAACTGATGTTTTACATTGTTGTCTGGGTCAAAATCCATAATTTTCTCATAAAATTCCAACCATGGAGGGAGTTGATCCATTTTAGAAACATTCCATTCTAAAATATCAGTTTCTTTGTTATTTCTACCTTGTTCAAAATGGGGCCTAGATCTCTTTTCAAATTTGTAGGCCTTCTCTCCATTTACGACTATATTTATTTTATAGAATATGTCATCTGGATCATAACTCCATCTCTGAGGAATATAGAATAGACCCAACCTATCTAGGTATTGGTCAATTTGTTCACCCTACCACTTCTTTGTAATAGTTATATCACTAACATTTCGGTAGGTCAACATAGACTTCCTCTTTCTCCCAGAGCCATAGTTCAAATCTATATATTCTGCTTACCTCAAATATTCTAAGGCAAATAGCCTCTCTGTGACAAAGTGGGGCAGTATAAAAGGCTTACCCATAAAGCCATATAGTCTAATGACTGTGCCCTCTATTAGGAGATACCAGTCTCCTTCCTCTGCACCTTCTTGCTCTCAATATTTTCTCAGCCAAAGGTGGTATCCTAGGGCAAACTCCATACATTATTTTCAATGCTGGCCCTAAGAATTCCAAATTGAATTTGTAAAAAGACTCAGTACTTCTGAGATGCTTAGTCTAGTAATAAATTAGTAGGGGTTCTCCTTCACTGGTCTTGTCCTTAATTGGAATCCAGGGCATCATATCTCTTACAGCAGTGAAAAACATCCAGACCAGGCTTGAACAATATCAAAAACAAGGTGCATCAGAGCTTCTTTTCAATGCTACTAACTACTCATGTATTCTCTGGGTAAGGAAAGTTGGCCAGTCAAAATAGATAACCCTAATACCCTTTTTAATGCCTTCCTCATACATCCTCTCATTGGAAATGCAATATGCAATGACTATTTTCCAACCCTACACCATTTTATCAGAATCTAGACCATCCATACAGGCTAACATGGAGTAAAGCTCTGGGTGTTCAAAATGTTCAATGGAAATTGGGACCTAAGGTAATCCTTTTCTAGGCCTAGTGTCCTTGAGTTGTTTATATACCCACTTTCTAAAAGACTCACCATCATTAGCTCTCTTCTCCAGGGAGTAATACCCCTGGGTAGTTGTTTTAAACTCCTTTGGTTTTACTGGTGGTTCTACTTCTATGGCAAAAAACTTATTATAGTTTGTAGTCGTGATGCTAAATAGGGTCTTGCCTTTAGCAGTATTTACTACTTTTGCCATTGGGTCATAAAACTTAATGATGGCTACTATTAATTTAGGGTAAGGATGGATGAAATCACAAATGTAAAAATATAGGAATGAGAGCACAACACATCTACCTTCAATGATAGGGCCACTTTGGCCTTGTATCTATTGTTGATGTTTCTCTTGAGCTTTGATCTCTCTGTTAGGACCAGCTCGGTATCTGCTATAACTTTTGCTTTGTCGATATAATGGCCCACTATCTTGTTCATCAATTTTCTAGCTTCTTGGGAATCTTCAAAAGCCATCTTCGTCTGTAATGACTTAGATTTTCTCTGTAGAATTTGTAGGTAATGTTTCTGCTATCGTTCTACTCTTCTTCGCTCAGTGAACACTGCTCTTGTCAAATGGATAGAATTTTGTGCTTTGCTCTTTTAATTAATATTTCATGCATATCTTCCACCATTAATGTGGCTACTGTATGACTTACCCATTGGCATGCTTCTCAACTAGCACTCTATCCCTTTGGTGGCTTAGAGGTGGCATTCTGACTTTTGATTGGTCAAAATTCAAATGTGCTTCAACCTTGTGGTATCGCTTTGTCCTTTCTCTTTTGAGCATAGGAAAATTAGTATTTATTGTAGACCTTTTACCTTTTCGAAGTGATACGATGCGGAATTGTTGCCCCTCAAATGTAGACTTGAAATTGATGGATTGGTGACACTTTCTTTTCTGCACAACTTAACTCTAAATTATGGTGGATTAGGAACTTCCTCATTTCTCCACTGGCATCGTGGTCCATTTGAGTGTGAAAAATAGCACATTACATTTTGCTAAAAATGTAGTTCATTTAGGTGCGGATTGGAACCCGCTTGCCATTCCACTTGTATGATGGTTCTTTTGAATGTGGATTGGAGTTCAATAATATTCCACTTCGCACTTAGTGTATTTGAGTGTGGAATAGGAACTGCTACATCCTATGGGAACACTTAGCCAATTTTTTGCAAAATTTTCTCTTTCTTTTTTTTTTATATTTTGTACAATATGTTGTTAAAATAAAACTTGATACAAAGTGTAGAAAGAAAGGAAATATGATACAATGTATATACATATATTACAATGAGCTTATATTTCAATCAAAGTAGAGTTTAAGATGAAAACCATTAATTGAAATTGGTTGTATGTTTCCCTCTAGATCTTCAAGTTGGAAAACATTGGTCTCCTTGACTTCTACTATCTTGAAAGGGCCATCCCAGAAGGAGTCAAACTTCTGATGGTGACCTGGTTTTGCTCTTTCAACATTCCACCTGAGAACTGAATCTCCAACCTAGAATTTTTTGAACCTTACCTTTTTATCGAACCATGCCTTGATGTCCACATAATGCTTCTGAAAGTTCTCATAGGCCTGAGCTCTTTTCTCTTCCAACTGTAGTAGGTGTGTTAGCCTTGTTTCCACTAGATTTTCCTCTGATTCTTCTTCTGAATTTATCAGTTTGAGTGCTAGAATTTCTAAATGGATAGGTAACACTACCTCTTTGCCATATACCAGAGCATAAGGGGAAGTCTTGATGGACTTCTTGATAGTAATCTTGTCTACCCACAAAGCTTGTTCCAACATTAGGTGCCAACTTCTTTTATTCCCTTCTAGTGATCTCCTCAAAATCCTTAACAGATTTTTGTTGGTAGACTCTGCAAGTCCATTCCCTTGAGGGTAATAATTTTAAGTATTCTTAATGGTTATGCCATACTTGCTAGAAAATTCAATATATTTGGCTCCTATAAAGGCTGGCCCATTATCACTCACCAAGGCTTTCGAAACTCCAAACCTTGAAATCAAACTTTCCATAAAATTGATCACAACTTCTTGATCTGATTTCTTGGTAGGGATAGCTTCTACCCATCTGGTGAGGTAGTCTATGGTAGTTAGAATATACTTGTGCTCAGCTAAAGAATTTGGATTGATGACACCTATGAAGTCCAACCCCCATTGCTGAAATGGTTCTTCTACCTGTATTGGCTTGAGGGAGAATGAAGCAATCCTTGTCCTCCCTACATGCCTTTGACATTTGTCACAAGCTCTAGTGATTTTGAAGGTATCAACAAATATAGTAGGCCAATAATAGCCTACTCTTATGATATTCAAAGTTGTGACTCTACCTGAGAAATGTCCTCCAGATGGTCCTCCATGGAACTCCTCAATGACCTTTTGTTGTTGATCATATTTCAAGCACTTAAGGAGGACTCCATCAAGGTTCCTTTTGTATAGCCCTTCTGGTAGTAAGACATACTTCAAAGCTTGAAGTCTATATCTTCTTCTTTGTGATGCATTAATATCAGGAGGGCATACTCTAGTTTGAAAGTAATTGATCATCTGGTCTACCCAATCAGAGTCTCCTAGTTGTACTCCTTCAATCTGATCATCTTCTGTTGCCTGACAAGCTATTATTTCTGTTGATGTTGCTACCTCTGTTAGACCTTGGCATAAGGCCCTACCTCTTACCAACTTGGTGGGGTGTATCTCCACATCATATTCCTGGATCTTGGTGATCCATCCAACTCTCTTATCTCCTAGTTCACCTTGCAGAATAAAGCTTCTTACATCTGGGTGAACAACATATACCAAGGTCTTACTTTGAACCAAATACTGCCTGAACTTCTTCAATGATTTCATCACAACAAATACTTGTTTCTCAATAAAATTATACTTAACTTAGTAATCATGGAGAGTCTGACTCCAAAATAATATGGGATGCTCTTCACCTTGATCATCCTTTTGAGTGAGCATTGAGGCATAACTTTCTTCAGCTCCATAAGCGTAAAGAATAAAATCCTTACTAAAATCTAGATTTACTAGCACTAGAGCTATTGCAATGGACTACTTGATTATCTCAAAGGCTTATTTCCTCACTTCAGTCCATTTGAACTCGACATATTTCTTCAACAGTTCAGATATAGGCCTCACCTTCTATGCAAAGTCAGAAATGAATTTCTTGACAAAGTTTATTTGACCCAAGAAATATTGTAAGGCTTTCTTATTTATAGGTAATGGAAGAGTTAGAATGGACTTGATTCTATCTAGATCTATGGCCATACCTTCTTTTGAGACTACATGACCTAGCAACTTTCCCTCATGGACTACAAAGAATGATTTCTTAGGATTAAGGGAAATGCCAAATTCTTTGCATTTTTGAAAGACTTGCTCAAGGTGTGCTAAGTGATCATGCTTGTTATGGGAAAACATAGTCATATCATCCAAATAGATCAGAATGACCTTATTGATAAGTTCCCCAAAGGCATAGTCCATGGCTCTCTAAAATGTGGCTCCTGCATTGGACAACCCAAAAGGTATTCTCTGGTAGGCAAATGTGCCCCATTTTGTGGTGAATGTTGTTTTATATTGATCTTCATCCTTCACCCAAATCTGGTTGTATCCAGAGAAACCATCCAATAGTGAGAACCTTTCTACCCCTACCACTATCTGTAATATTTGATCAATCTATGGAAGGGGGTAGTGATCCTTTAATGATGTCTGATTAAGATTTCTAAAATCTACACACAAGCGAATATCACCATTCTTTTTTCTCACAGGTACCAAGTTGGCTACCTAGGTGGAGTGTTTTATGGGATAGATGATCTTAGCCTTTAACAACTTTAAGAGCTCTTCTCTCATTATGGCTTCGATCCTTGGATTTATAGGCCTTTGCTTCTACCTAAAAGGCTTTGCATCAGGCTCTAGCTCAATAGTGTGTTGGATAATCCTTTTGTCATATACCTTGAGGTCTTCATATGACCAAGCTACAATATCTTAGATACCTTAGACATAAAGCCTTGATATCCTCTTCTTCCTCTGGTGAACATCGAATTCCAACATTGAGCTTCTTTTCATTATCTATTTCAACTTCTTTATAAATTTTGTCATTGACTTCCATAGATTTGATCCTTCTGTCTTCATTGTCAAACAAGCTTTCTAGGGTGACCAACCCTCTAGGTATATGATTATTTCTAAGTTGAATAACATCCTGTTGATCAATTTCCTCTAGATTTTCCTCTTGGATAGTGGAGAGATAGGCTTCTCTTACCAGAAAATCAATGATCTGTTCATCATTTTCAAAGACCTACTAGAAAATCTGCTTATCTAGCATTGTAGGCCTAAAAATCATTTTGATTCCCTTGTCTTTCTTGACTCCAATATCTATAGAAGGGTTGAAGTTAGCTCCCCTTGCTACTAAAGAGTCTTCCAAAGTATTCTTTTCTCTAGGAATAAAATTTATATTTAGGGCATCAAAGGATTCCATCAGATCCCATACCCTATTTCTGTATGCTTTTAGGTAATGGTGCTTACTACTGCACCTTTCTCTTACCTGATGGATGATTAACTCAGAGTCACCATATATGTTTAGGACCTTAATGCCCATATTTTTTGCTTGCATCAGTCCAAGGCATAGAGCCTCATACTCTACAACATTATTGGTGCATGACCATGTTAATCTATAGGTAAAACTCTTTGTCCCTTCTGATTGGGACTGTAGTACCACACCAGCACCAACTCCATTTCTGCATCTAGCACCATCAAAGTGCATGGTCCATACCTCTATCTCTCTCAGATATTGATTAGATATAGCAAGAATTTTCTTCTCTGATTCTACAGAAATACTATATGTGCCCATGCCTATCCCAAACTGACTGTAATCCTCTCTAAAAGGTAATTCATCTTCCAGTTCCAGTTCCTCAAATTTATCCATAATTTCAAATTCTTCAAGAGGAGTGAGGTTGCACATGTCTTCCTCAATTTTTTCTATGTGATAAGACACAGGATTTTTAGGTGTTATCCTTATCCTCTTCCCTTTGAAGGGAATGACCATGCTGGAATAATCCATGTACATGCATCCACCTAATTTTGTAGTGAACTCCCTTGAGAGGCATAAACCAAAGTAGGGCTCTAGGTCAACCACTACTATTTCTTGTACTATTGTCACCTCATGGGCTCTATGTAACCTCATTAAAACATCCTTTATTACTCCCACTATTTTTATAGGTGTCCCATCCAATTGCAGTACTCCAGGGCAAGATCGGGTATACTCCATACCCATCTCTTCACATACTGCTTTAGGCATAATTGTAGTTGATGCTCTTGAATCTATCATACAATTTTGGACTACCCAACCTTCCATTCTTAAAGAGATATAGAAAGGAGGGGGTTTATTCTTTAAAATAGTAGGGGACATTTCTTTCTTTTTTGAGGGTATACTAAGGATTGTGGTGGCCTGCCTATCTTGTGGATACTTGTTGAGAGAAGCTTTAAGCAAGTCAATCTGGCCAGGAATGAAAAGGGTATCATATAAACTAGATTTTGATGGAATCCTTTTCATCTCTTCTACAATATTGTATTCAGACTTAGCCAAAGTGGTCCTCTCAGGCCTTCTTTCTGGCTCACCATATTTTCTTTTATATTGTTGAGTGGCTTCTATTCTTTATATTTTGGTAATAGAAGGGAATCTAAGCCTCTCTTGAGCCTCATATTTAGACTTCATTCGGTCTCCTTCAGTTTCTTTCTCGAATATCTTGGGGAGATTGTCTATCTTCTCTTTCCCTTTAGCCTAGGGAATAGGAAAAGTATCACTGCTTTGGGGGAGTGGGTCATTCCTTTTCTGAGAAGGAACCTAGAATTATCCCATATTTTGGGGATCTACTTGCAAGGTTTTCTTTCCTGACCTTGTCATAACAACAATTGGGCCATCCTCATCCAGCTCTTTCCCAACCATGATTTGGTCAAGCTACCATAACATATTTACTCTTCCCTTTTGATTTCTTTCTGCTTGATCCATAGCTTGTTGAACATGGTGTTGGTACATGACACAAGACTGTGAATCATGAGGATCATTACATACCAAACACCAAACATTCACTAGACTTGTTTCTGAAGAACACTCAGGCTCTTCATATGCTGCATTTACTCTGACCCTAGTACTATTACTAGGACCAGGTCTTTGATATTTATTCACATATGGAAATCTCCTCTATTGAGACCTTTCTTGATCTCTTTTTTCCATTGAATTCATTCTGTTACTCAGAGTTTTTAGAGTATTTTGTATATCAAGAATGGTAGAAAACTCTTGAGAGGTTTGAGAAGGAAGGGGAGGGAAAGGAACTATAGTAGATGGTGCTTTCGGTTGAGGAATAGGATTCATTTGTGGATATGGGGATGATAAGGAAGGGGGATCCATGTAAGATGAGTTTGTAGCTTGGATTTGGCCATTAGTGGTTTCTGAACTATAAGGTAGCACAGCTTTGGGAGGTAACCTCCCCACATTAATTAGGATATTCTCTGCATGAACTACTGCATTATAAACTTGTGGAAAGGTTTCCACTCTAGATTTTTGGGTTTGCAAGCCTAGATCTGATCCAAGAGCTCTGATATAATACATATAAGCCAAGCATGCAGTTGGTCTAGTTATAGGGGGAATTCTCTTCCATGTTCTGCTAAACCTCAAATTGAAATTTGAGATAGTCTCTTGTTGAGATTTTTGCATGGATGTAAACTGATTAAGCAAGGAGAAAGGGTCAATAGATTCATTAAATTCTTCCACAAAAGGCTCATCCAATGCTGCCCATGAGGTGATGGTGTTATCCTCAAGAGTCCTAAACCAATGTAAAATATTTCCTCTGAAGGATAGGGCTAGGATTCTCATAATAACATCCTCCTCCTTTATGTTGTGGATTGCTTCTAGATTCAAAATGTCTTGATAGTGCTCATATGTTGTCTTCCTAGATCCATCATAAGTGGGAATAGCCTTGGACACAACTTGGGAAATGGTATTCATATGGGCTAATCTAAGGGGACCAATTGTGTTCCAGTTGGGGTACTTCTGTAATGGTTGATTTGGGGGTACATTTCCCTGATTTTGGGCTGCATTTCCTACCATATTTCTAGGTGTAGGTCTTTCTGGAGGGGTTGTTGGATTAACTATAGGATTTTCCTCAGGAAGCTCTTCTTCTGAGAGGAAATATTGATTCAAAATTCTGATAATAGTAGACCCTCTATAAGGTAGCTCACAATAAAAATATGAGTTAGGGTTATTCCTTTTGAAAGACCTGGTATACATGAAAGGACATTGGTCTATAGGGGTAATTATTTTCTGGGTTTAAAGACCAAGGAGTCGCTAGGTGAATTTTCTATTCTCCACTTAACAAGGTCAAGATAATTCACCAAATATTGATTCCTCTAGGTAGAGATAAAATAATAACTCATATGATGGGTTTTCATGTTCCTTGTGAACTTGTCCCATCAGGCGTGCCAAAAACTATTGGGCACTAAAATGTCATCAAGCTTTACTTGACACTACAACTGTCTATCTTCCAATTTTCTATCCAGGCATGCACCCGATAGTCATAGCTCGACACTCAAGCATTGGATGGACCAAAGAAAACTTCAATCCAACCTCTAGAGTAGGTTGGTTCCTTATCAACTTAAAATGGTGTTGACTCAATTAAAGCTCAAATAGGGTTTTGAGATAAGGGTTAGAAAAGGTTTAGGGTTAGAAATGTTATAAAGAAATAGTGGTCGGATAGGCTAACAACATAGGCAACTACAGCAAAAGGCTCCCACAAGCTATTTCCAGTGTCCCATCACTCAAATAAACATCACCCAAATTAATGAAACCTTCACACATTAAAGCATAAATAGAGAAATATTGCAGAAAGCAATTCCAACATCCAATATTGATAATCCAAATAGCAGAATAGACCAATAGTTAGATTTAATAGAAATAAACTTCCTAACAATACAGATCTAATCAAGAATATATTTCAACTACTCTCACAACTAGTAATCCAAAAGCTGGAATGAACTAACCATTCAAGTATTAACATAAATGCAGCTCAAGACTTCGAACCTCTTGCACAAGATAATGAAGATGACAAATTTGAGTCAGAATATCAGAGTAATGCTCCTTCCATTAGCTCACAAGAATATTTATAGTAGGGCAAGCAAACACACTAGAGCCAACCCTAAAAAATGAGGGTTCGGACCTCTATTTATAGTTTGTAAAATGAAAGAATATCAAGGAGACATTACAAAGATTGTATATTTACAGCTCAGTAGAGAGTTTGCTAGCATCATCTTACTGGTTGGAGGGCTCAGGAAATCTATTGTGAGAAATCCACCATGGTAGCATACCTCTGCAACTTGTTGGTTTGTTGGTGGTAGTTGGAGTTCTAATAGTTGGACATTGCATCTCATCCATCGATCATTCTTGGAAGCTCAGCTCCATCATAGATCTACAACTGCATCTGGTTCTTGTTCTTGGAAACCCTCGATGCTTCATCTTCCTACCCTCCAACTAATTGTGCTCTGGTTCGATGAGAAAATACTTTTAAATACCTTATCAGTGTTAGCAAGTTCTCAACCATTGATCTTCATCTTTGATGGCTGTGATTAAAACCTCTCAAGACACTCTACAAATTGGTGAGGAAAACCTAGGTGCCATTCCACACTTTTAAGTTGCTGATATCATCATTATAACCTTGATCCTATGGAATCACATTCCAGATAAAATGAACTAAGAGGTGAGCGGGATGCAATCCACTCATTACTCTTCCTTTTCTCTTCTTTGGCTTCAAAGCTTTTGAAATCTACACCTTAAAGCATGTTGACATCACCTTTGCTTTGTAAATATAAGGAATCACCAATCCACACTTGGGCAAGTGTAAATCATCCTTTGTCTCCATTCTACTTTAGTCGTAGTGTAAAATTGACTTTTTTGATAATCCACAACTGATATAGTGCCTTATGCCTCTTCGTCATCAATCCACACCAAAATAGTCTTGAGACTCGATGGATTTAGCCTTACCGACACTTAGCCACTCGGAGCATGCAAGAAATTACTCTCGGTCTCCATTCCACACTTTCTTTTGCACTGACATCATCATTGCCAAAAACTTTTATGGAATCGGGACCCATCGCCAATCCGCACCATTTTACGTTATAAACCGAGAGGAATCGCTCAAGGCAAAAATTGCACTAAGTGTTGGGTGGATTAAGAAACGAATGTAGCGGATCCACTCCAAAATACACTAAAAAGTGTGCGGAATGGAACTTACATACCTTAGAATGAAATTTGCAATGCTTTCTAAGGATGTGGCCATTTTGGGCCTATATTACCTTCTAAGTTAAAAGACCATCCAAAAATGGATGTCCCTCATACCGCTCTAGCCCAAAATCTAGTTTAGCCATAGCAAAAGGTAACAAAGGAGGGTGAAACCTATTAGCTTTTGATGAAGTATGTTATGGGAGATAACAATCACAAGATACAAAAATATAATGAAGTTCAGTAAAGGCACTAAAATACGCTATTAATGGAACTCATGAAAATAATAAACTAAATACAATAGATAGAAACCTACTCTACCAGTGCATGCAATAAGCAATGCACTCTCACATATCGATCACTCACTATGAAACCCTTTATATAGGAAGATGAATTCCTTGGCCAAAACTCTACCTAGCTATACAAGGGAAAACCTTACACATTTATAACTTGCACATTTACACTCATGCATTTATTACATTACTTGAAGTAACTATCTAACTCCCCCCTAAAGTAATCTCCTACTTTAGCTATATACCAAAGGTGGTACATTTACATGAACCAAATGGTATAATATACTCTAACACCCCATGTATTACATAATTTAGGTATTGAAGACTTTAGTCTTCAATATGGATCTTCATATTGGTCTTGGAATCTTAGCTATTCTCTTCTGATTCCTCCATAGTCTTCTTTGTTTGAATTTGGATGAGTATCTTCATCTTGTTTAGGTTCTTCTTTGTTTGGTTTAGTCTTCAATTTATTCTTGGAGCTCATGTGTCTTTTATCCTTGCTCCAATATGCTACCTTCTTATATACTTGATCAAATGAATGGTTAGTATATTTCAATCTTTGTGGCTTCAAGATTACAAGTCTCTTGAGCTCTTTCATAGTCATCAAATCCTTGTATGAGAATTTTATTTTTTCTTTTGTTCCTAGAATCATATTGTCATTTGTTTTCCTATCTAGAAAGTTTTTATTCATCACTTCCATTATTTGATCCTAGTGTATGAATATGGAAGTTAGGTTTGGATCATAATTGATCTATTCTCCTTTTCCATTCCCTACAATCTGCTTCTCAAAAATCCATTAGTGTTGTTTTGAGCAACAATATCTTGTGTGAGTCCAAATAAATCTAGAGCATATGTATTAATAGGTCTTGTAGATTTTATTTCATACTTGGATTCTACCATATTTCTACCTTAATTTTTTTTGGTTAATGCAATAGAGTTTGTAATTAGTACTACCAAACTAGAAATTTTTGAGAATTTAATGCGATCATACCATCGTGGATTTCATGTTATATGGTTACTTGTTTTTGTGTCCATAATTGCTTTATCTTTAAAAGTTATAATCCTTTAAGGTTGAATTCCTTATGACTCCCTAGTGGTTTAAAATATGCTATAAGTTTGATAAAGTGCTTAGCTAGTGTTAGTTCACTTTTTGGGTTGATTTTGTAATTTTTTGTAAATAACAAATAATCAACTCCTATTTCATATTATCTCTCCTAATGAACTAAGCACTTTTCACTTTGAGATTGGATTTATTTGTCACTTTAGTATGAGTATGAGACAAGTATGAGTAGATAATTCCTTAATATCAATAGTTTAATATTTCTAAATTCGAAAAGTTTATGTTTTATGTAGTGTAAATTATACCTCCCTAGTTTGGAATATTAAAAATTAATGTTAATAATATTTACAATAATAGTGTTGTTTTCCAAGTAATAACCCTTATATATCCTATGATTTTTAATTGCAAATATTAAAGCATTTGTATTTAAAGTAAATGATTTGAAATACCATGAACTCATAAGGCTGATTTTCAACGTTAATGATGAATAATTTCAACCTTTAAATCATGCACCTTATTACTCCTTTAATGAAATAAATTTTAAAATTTATGAAATTATACCTTTGTGGGCATTGTTTGACACCGTTGGTGCCTAATGATTTGTGCTCCTTTAACAGCTAGTTTTCCACTTTATATTTTGGACTATGAGTCTTTCACCTTTGGCAGCTTCATTGTTGACATGTCCTATAGTCTTCTCCCTTTGACCAATGGATAGTTGACATGATTATGAGTGATAATTGATTTGGTTCTCCTCAATTTTTTATTGCAAACATATGAATCTCCACTTACTGGTTTAAATGGTATAATTGCTATCTAATACTTTTATTAGGACTAAGTCAGCTCTAAAGGTTAGCGAATACCATAAATTCATATAACTACATATTCTTGTGCTACGAATTATTTAAAATATCAAACACTATCTGTGTGTCTTTACAACTAGGTATCTCCTTGTGAGTCATGACTAGAAGTATGCTTGTATATGACAGTCTTTCACTGCTCTTTAACTTTAAATGGTGGACTATAATTTCTATGGATATGCTAGTTTATGACATAATTTAATGCACTTGATTTCCTTTAATGCTTGCTCTAATCTTGCTTACACCTTTCTTGGAATTTGTTGTGTTTTGTTACTCAACATGGCAGTTATTTCCTACCTTATTGCTATTAATAGATGATAATTTAGAATTTTTAGATATGTACGAATGTTCATAGCATCTTCTATGTGCACACCACTTTTTAGATTTTATCTATGATGCTTTGAATGTTGTGCATGAATGAGTGTCTTGAAATAACTATAGTGAGTCTTGATGTCACTTGATTTCAACACTATTTCTCCTAATGTGTCAATATTATGTTTGTGTAGGTGATCAAACTTAAAATATCTATTGATTAGATGCTTGATTATTTCATCGTGAATAACAATCTCTTGTGTGCAAATGATATGCTTACGGGCTGCATGACTGTGATATGATGCCTGGGTCTTGCAATGTATGGCTCAACATCCTTTAACTCCCATGTGGTTTGAAAGATATCAATACTTTTGAGTGACCTTATATCAATGATGCTTCAACCTTTGCATGCCTTTGCTTGCCATGTTCTATCTTTATTCATTTAACCAATGTTTGCATTGCCTAAATTGACCATTGGCACATTCAAATAATGAATATTTCTTTTAATGCTTAGCTATCATACCAAATGAGATACTATGTGAAACATTAATCCTCCTTCACTGTCTCCCATTTTGGTGTTATTTGAAATTTCTAACAAGGAATATTATGCATGCGTTATAATGAGTAAGGTCTCTCTTGCCATGGTGTAAAATGATGAATTTGTAATGCTTCCAAGATGAGTGTTCTCTCCATGCATTATGAGGCACCTTTTACTATGATGACAAGTGGTTATCCTCCTTATTGCATGTAGAGATAAATTTTAATGCTTATATTTTCCTTATAATTTATTATTTCCAATCAATGTTTTGTTATTTCTTGTTTCTAAATGCTTCCCTTAGGCAAAAGTTGACTCCATATCAATGATGATTCGATGGATGATTTGATGATGGTTTTATGGTGCTACACTTTAGATGTCAACTTGTCTATGATATAGTTTGGTAATGCCACTTTATTTTTTTTGTATCTACATTCCTTTCATTGT
The DNA here is from genome assembly GCA_028583015.1 of Wollemia nobilis. NCBI lineage: Eukaryota > Viridiplantae > Streptophyta > Pinopsida > Araucariales > Araucariaceae > Wollemia > Wollemia nobilis. Next base: position 364,490 of record JAQPPZ010002729.1, on the reverse strand, counting down.
AATGAGTTGTCTTAGTGTTATCTTCTACATTGGTAAATGATGGATGTCCACTTGTTATGCTATCCTCATTACATGGATTTGAGTTGGATAACAAGATACTTATACTGGCTTTGATGTTGTAGTTATATGCTATTATGGATACTTGATGAAGTGTTACAAATGGTGTCTTTAGACACCTAAAATCGATGCTTATGAACCCAATATTGGCTCACCTTCTCTACCCAAAATTTGCACCTTTTATATTTAAGGATTTGGTTGATTGTGTATGTAGGATCCTTGTTGTCTTAGTTTCCTTGAGATACTTTATTTTCTACACTAGATATAGTGTAAATATACCCCTATAATACACCAGATATCTGAGACTTCTATGGTCTTTTTTTGAAGATTTCTAGCTTCTATGATGTGTTGGTTGTATTCTCCAATCAATGGATATTTTGAATCTTCTTTGGTGGCTTCCCCTTATCACAATAAGTTGTTGGTGCACACCAGTGTCTCTAGACACTTTGATATGAATTAAATTTATTCTCTTTATTTTTTTGCACAAACTGCACTTAATAATCTTTGAGAGTAACTTGTATCGTGTACTAATTATCACCTTATATTAATCCTTAATGCACCAATAGTATCTCCAATCTTAATGTACTTAAATATAACTAGAATAGTGCAATAGTAATGTTACATTTTATCTTCTTCAATGTAATTTGTAAGATACACTAATAACTCTCAAATGCACTGTAATATTCACTTAATAGTAATACAATAGTAAGATGCTATTTTTCTTTTTGTAAAAACATATCTAACTCCTCTTTAATGTGTAGGTTTAATCTTAAAATAAACTATCTTTTGTACTCCCTTGAATATTATAATATGCAATCTTCTCTTTGCAATTTTAAGAATCTAATATGGTGTTGAATGGAACTTAATAATAAACCAGATTAAAGTTTAGCTAATGAACCTAATTGCACCCAATTTGTTTACCTTTAATGGATTTTGAAGATGTAGATCTTGGTTATTTGATTCACCAATTTTCTACCTTGAACTATAGTAGATGATTTCAACTTCTCCTTCAAGATGTAGCATGGAATCTAAAGTTTTGTAGCTTCTAGTTGGTTGTCTAAAATAGCTCCTCTGCTCACTAATTCATAGCTTAATGACTTCTATATCTTGCTACTTGATACTATAGTATTTGCTATAGACCTAGAAAACCCCTATATTTGAAATGTGCCTTTTAGAAGTCTTCAAATCTCTTGGATTTGGTAAGCTCCTTTTGTCTTCTTTCTCCTTCAACCTCCTTATTGAATTTTGACTTTGATCTAGATCTTCTTCTCAAGAATCTAAATATCTTGAGATATTTAGTATATTATCTAGGATTTGACACTCCTTACAAAATTCTTCTCCTTTTTGGGTGTGTTTTTAGATTGTGGCAATTATCCCAAATTTTGCTTTATCAGTGACTCCTCCTAGGTAGTGGATTTCTCCAATGAGTTCTCCTAGGAAATCCTTCAATTTTTTCTTCAAATAATAAGGCTCTCCAAGCCTTTTTTTTTAGACCTCTCTAAGGTCTTATTCTTCTTTATCCTTGAGACTCCTTCAAGGTCTTCTCCTTGTTTCTCCTTGAGACCTCTCCAAGGTCTTACCCTCATAGATTATCTAGTCTTATTAATGATATATTTCCTTCAAACTTCTACTATAGAAGTATTGGCAATGAGATCTCATTCATCGATATTTGAAATCTAGGACAAGACCTTGATAGTTCCTCTTTATCTCTTGTAAGCTATAAGTTTTTCAATGAGACCTTTGTGGGTCTTCTTAGCTTCTTTTGAAGAAGTTTTCAATCTAAAGCAAGGTTTTTCTAGCCCTTTTCTTGTCTTCTGCAATCTCAATATGTAGGTCTTAAATATTCTATAGAGAACACCAACCTCCAATATTCTAGGAAACTTATTTGGAGTCTCTTCATTGAGTCTATAATAAGGCTTATATGGTATTTTCTTCTAGAATTTATAGGTCTGCAATAGGACTTACTTCAGGTTCTTGAAATATCCTTTTATTGTAACAAAGTATTAGGATGAAAATTCTAAATCTATTAATGATGAATCTTCACTAGTTGATTTATCAATCTAGTGAAATGAATGTTGAGTCATGGTATTCACGAGTTTTCTAGAACTTTGTGGAAAGACTCTAGCCAAATGCAATCTCAAAAATTCTAAAACTGAGATTTGCTTCTCCTCTCTATCTCTCTTGTGGCTCTCCCTATTCCTATCTAGATCTATCATGTACTCTGATACCATTGTTAGCTTTTGATAAAGTATGTTATAGAATATAGAAATCACAAGATGCATAAATATAATGAAGTTTAGGAAAGACACTAGAATATGTTATTAATGGAACTCAAAAAATAATAAATTGAATACAATAGATAGAACTCTACCAGTGCATGTAATAAGCAATGCACTCTCACATATCGATCACTCACTATGAGGCCCTTTATATAGGAAGATAAATTCCTTGGCCAACATTCTACCTAGTTGTACAAGGGAACACCTTGCACATTTGCAACTTGTACATTAACACTTGTGCATTTATTACATTACTTGAAGTAACTATCTAATTTTCCCCTAAAGTAATCTCCTACTATAGCTATGTAACAAAGGTGGTACATTTACATGACCCAAATAATGTAATATACTCTAACAAAACCTAGGAGTATGCAAGATATAAGATGAGATACCCTTCTCTGACTAAGCACCAAAGGATTGAGGCAACTCAGGAATACAAGAGTAAGTATGATGAACCTACTAAAGAACATAAAAAACAGCTTGACATTCCTGGTTTCAACATTGTGGAGGAATTAAAGAAGACTCCATCAAAAGCTAGTATGTATGATACACTCCTTATTCCAAGATAGATTGATCTATTACAAGCTTCACTCAAGTCTATCAAGAGTTAAGGAAAGCATCAGGTGAAGCTTAATTTAGCTCAAGGTCATCCTACCTCAATAATAGGAAAAAATAGACCATCACCATTTTATTTATCCTTGTGGATGGAGGGATGGGTGGTTCACAATTGCATGATTGACTCTGGAGCAGCTACCATAGTAATGCCAAAGCAATTTGTGAAATAATGGGCATGGAATATACAAGGAGTAGTCCTAGTGTGCTACAACTAGATGGTACACTAGTAAAAATAGTAGGTGTAATCAAAGATGTGCCCATGGTGTTGCACATATTACCTCAGATTACTGTTATCTAAGAAATTATGGTAGTTGATTTGGAACCTTATTTTAGGATGTGTCTATCAAGAGAATTCACTACCAAGTTGGGTGGTTACTTATCTCTTGATTACTCACACATGGAGATCCCATTTAAAGGTAAAAGATTCAAGATATTTTTTGAGAAACCATCCTCCTTCCATATAGAGAAGCTTGAAAAAGAAAATTAGCAAGCTAACATAGTCAGCATGATGATGGAAGAAGTGGATCTGATGGAGGAAGTACTAGAAGATCTCCAAATTGAGGATCAATTTTCTTTGAAGGATTTCAATGCTATGATTGAAACAAGAATTGGCACCTATTCAATCATGAAGTCTAAAGAAAAGAAAATTACAACCCCAATAGGCCAAATTCCCCAACAAAAGCCAAATGTGGAAGCTCTTCTTTGATGGAGCTAGATGTAAAAATGGTGCTGGAGTAGGCATAGTGTTGATAGCACCTACTAGAGCAGAAAAGGTATTTTCATATAGGTTGACATGGATTTGTACAAATAATGCAGCAGAATATGAAGCACTATGCCTAGGATTAAAGAAAGCTAAAAATATGGGGATCAAACAACTATAGATATTTGGTGATTCAGAGTTAATAGTCAATCAAATTACAGAAAAGTGTGTCAGAAAACAACACTATCTCAAAGCCTACAGAAATAGAGTATGGGACTTACTAGAGGCTTTTGAGGCTCTAAATATCAAGGCCATCCCCAAAGAGCAGAACACCCATGCTAATATATTAGCATCTATGGGAGCTAACTTTTTCCCAGTATCTAATGTCATACATAAGTCCAAAATGGTGAGGCTTGTGTATAGGCCTTATGTGCCTGATAAGGACACCTTTTGGCAAGTGTTTGATAATTATGAACAAGTGATTGATTTTCTAATTTAGGAAATGAATTGTGCAAGCAACTGGATGCCAAAAGAGGATGAGGAAAGTGAATTGATATAACTTAAGAACAATCACATCCCAAAAGGATTGATAATGCTAGAAATCTTATTTGATGGTAGTGACAGTTGACTACTCATAGAATTGAGGTTGATAGCCAGAACTACAAGGATGTACAAATTGAGCCAAGAAAGAACATCAAAATTGGTGTGCATTATTCAGAGGAAGAGGTCAACCAAATTTTGGATTTATGCAAAGAATTCAATGATATCATAGCATGGACCTATGATGACCTCAAAGTGTACAATAAGGAGACCATCCAACACACCATTGAGCTCATACTAGATGCAAAACCTTTTTGGTAGAAGCAACAACTAGTAAATCCCAAGATAGAGGCCCTGATGAAATAGGAGCTACTAAAGTTGCTAAATGCCAAGATCATATACCCGATCAAGCATTCTACATGGGTGGCCAATCTAGTCTCGATAAGGAAGAAAAATGGAGACATTCATCTCTATGTGGACTTCAAGAACCTCAATCAAGCTTATTTGAAGGACCACTATCCTCTCCCACAAATTGATCAGATTTTGCATATTGTAGCCAGAGCCAAAATATTCTCCTTACTAGATGGATTCTTTGGTTTTAACCAAATATGGGTATGGGATGAGGATCAGTACAAGACTACATTCACCACCAAATGGGGTACCTTTGCATATCAATGGATGCCTTTTGGCCTATCCAATGTTGGTGCTACCTTCTAGAGAGCTATGGATTCAGTATTTGGAGAGTTAGTAAATAAGATAATAGTCATCTATTTGGATGACATGACTGTGTTCTCTCATGACAAAGAAAAATATGTAGAGCACCTCCAGTTGGTATTTGAAAAATATACAAGGAATTTTGGTTTCATTAAACCCTAAGAAATCAATTTTTATCATGCATGAAGGGAAGTTGTTAGGACATGTTGTGTCTAAAATAGGGCTAGCTATTGACCCAGATAGGGTAAAATCCATTCTAACCCTTCCTCTACCACTAAACAAGAAAGGGCTTCAATCATTTTTTGGGTAGATTAACTTTGTATGAAAATTCATTTTATATTTTTCTCAAATAGTTAAGCCCATGACTGAGATGCTGAAGCAGGAAGTGGATTTCAAATGGATGGATATCTGAAAGAATACTTTCAAGAATATTAAAGAAGCAATATCTCAAGCCCCTATCCTCATTAATCTAGACTACTCCAAAGATTTCATCCTTTATGTGTTTGGGGTAGAAGAAAGCTATGTTGTTGTACTTACTCAAAAAAGGGAAGAAAAAATGAGCGGCCAATAGCTTTCCTCAGTCAAACCTTGCATGATCATGAAGAAAGGTATAATTTTATTGAGAAATAGGTCTATGCAGTAATGAAATATTTAAATAAGTTTAGGCATTTTGTTTCTCAGAGCAAGACCTTGGTATATGTAGTGCATATGGATGTCCGAAACTTTGTAATTCAAGGAGAGCTGGGTGATAAAAGAGCTAGTTGGGTGACCAAGATTCAAGAATATGATGTTGAGATCAAGCCAACCAAGCTAATAAGAGGTAGAGCCCTATGTCAATAGTTAGAAGAATTTGCATTACAAAATGCCAATATGTTGAATGGGGAAGAATAATATACTAAGTTGAAAGAGGCACAGGTGCAGCCAGATACTTGGATTGAGCAATTGATGAATTATTTCAACTCAAGTAGATGTTCATATGGCCTAACTACATCTCAAATATGAAGATATAGATTATAGGCAAGGAAGTATGTACTAATTGAAGGTATTCTATACCAAAGAAACTTTGATGGAGTGTTGTTGAGATGTTTGCATCCAGATAAGATGGAAGAAGTACTCAAGGAGTTTCATAGTGGTTTTTTAGGAGGTCACTACTCTGAATAGACTACTATGGAAAAATCTTAAGATTTAGATACTAGATGCTCTGGCAAAAGCAAGCATCCGATGATGCCTCTTCAACCAATAATCATAGAGGAACCCTTCCAACAATGGGGATTGGATTTTATTGGCATGATCAATCCTAATTCATCTGTCATACATAAATATATCCTAACATCGATGGACTATTTCACTAAGTGGATGGAAGTTGAGGCCACCAAGCATGCTGATCAAGACACGATGATCGACTTCTTGGAAAGGTTGATCACAAGGTTTAGAATCCCGACCACCATTGTTTTAGATAATGTCAGATCCTTCATAGGTGCCAAGACTATTGATTTCACAAGAAAATATGGGATCTATTGGAATACCTCTTCAAATTATTACCCCTAAGGGAATGGTCTTGTAGAATCTACAAATAAGAACCTACTAAAAATAATTAAACGTAGTATCGAGGATAACCCTAGAAGTTGGCACCTATTGTTAGATCAAGCATTATGGGTTGATCGGATCATAGTCAAGAAATCACTAAAACATCTCCTTATGCCCTAGTATATGAAAATAAGTTGTATTGCCCATTAATTTAGAGCTTCTAGCACTAAAGTTCATAAATGAAATATGTCTAGAGAATTTATAGCCAATGGAAATAAGGATGACAGAGTTAATTTAGTTGGAAGAAAGATGTGAGCAAGCATACAACAATCTCTGCCACCACCAAACAACTATCAAACGCTAGTTTGACAAGAAGGCTACACCAAAGGTATTCAATGAAGGTGACTTGGTTCTCAAATGGGATATGGATAGAGCAAAGCCAGGCTCACATGATAAGTTTGATTCTATGTGGTCTAGCCCATACCTTATTGAGCAAAAAGGACCTGAATGCATTCGAATTACATCACTTGGATGATCGTGTGTTATCAATTCTGGTAAATGACCAACACTTAAAGCATTATGCCTAAGCCAAGTGGCATCCTTCTTGTACATATGTAAATAAGACACATGTACATTCTCTGTATATAGAAGCTTGGTTGGCTAAATAAGCTACTATCATGATTGGCTTACAACATGGAAGATCATCTACCAATTTTTATTTGATAGGCCATGCCCCTTTTTGTTGCAACTCCACTAGCACACCAATTGTAAGAATAATTTAATGATTAAAATAACCAGTAGGTTGTTTTAATAGGAGCTTCCAACTGGTAAGTCTTAAGTCATACAAAGTATGCATTTTTTGTAAATCCTACATTGCTATTGGCTGAAGGAACTATGGAGTTGAGCATGCATTATTATTATGATGGTGGATGATGATCCCCAACAAGATTTGTCTTGATTAACATAATTGCCTAGGTTCATGAATTGATGTAGCAATAACTAAGCTATCAGTGGTAGTTATTTTAGAAAGTGCCTTGAGAAATGAACCAGATCATTGTTGGCCAACAAATTTTAAGCATGATGAAATTTCATTGGTTGATAATACACCTCCCAAGAATGTGCATTAGACATTTCCAAAAGGTGACCATTCCTAAGAAAAATCCTCCTAGGCATGCACGATCTTTTGCATGTAATCAATAACAACTTTGAACCAGTGAAGCCCTCACCCAAATATTATAAATAGAGCTCCATCCTCAAAGCTTACCACCTTGCTAAAATTTTGATTACAAAGTAAAGCGAAGGATTTGGTAAATTAAGGAGAGTAGTCACAAGAAGCAAAGGCAAAATTCATAGAGATGGCCCAAGGAAAGAAAAGTGTTTCCATATAGAAGACATCAAAAGAGCTGCAAGATAGAATGGCAGGCATACATGATACAATAATTATAGTCAAGTCAAAGCAAAAAGGCTTTTAGGAAGGGTCTGAGGCTAAAGGGAAGATATTCTTGATAAATCACCCATATAGTGTGGCATGGCATTCAGGGCTAAGTAGATTCATGCCCATACCAGTGCATCCATACCCAGAACTCATAGAGGTAGTGGTGAAGTATTATGACCCTAACACAACTACTATCTACAATTCAACATTGGAGCCATTATTTACCATCAATAGAGAATATGTGGCTGAAGCATTTGTAGTCAAGGATGCCCTTGGAGTTAAACCAAAGAGAATTAATTTGGAGGAGTAGAGGTTGTATTTAGAAAAGGATACAATTTGAACTTGGCTCATCGAGGTGGTAGGGAAATTGCCAGTGGATTACATGACCAAGACTAGGAAGCTAGGGGAATTCAACTCACATGCACAACCAATTCTATCAATGTTGGCAATAATATTGGGTTTAAGGATGGATTCCATCATATACCCATATCATATGGGCATGGAAAATGTAGTAATGGCAACTTTCTCCTCTATCACACTAGACTAGGCTGAATTTTTGGCTAGAAGTATACATGAATAATTGGTGGCCATGAAGAATGAGCATTGTGAGATATTCACATACCCATCATATTTGTCCTGGCTCATTTTCTTTTACATGACCCTAGAAAAACATGACATCAAGGTGCAGATGATGGATGAGAAGGATTTAGCGCATCCTGTAGTAGATTGGACCCTTGTTTTGAGGGAAAGCTCCTCATATCTAGATTTCAACAGGTAATTTTTGGGACCTGCTCTAATAGTAATCTATGGGAAATGTCCCTGCATCACTCCTCAAAGCTAAAGATATATTAAGAGGAAATATGCGAGAATTGGGAGATTGGTTCTTCCTAGAGTAGGGCACTATTATCAAGTTATACGACTTCCCAAAATACCCATATTTGTTGCCATACTATGTCACCAATTAGATTTTTGGACTAGAATATTGTAGATAAATATATGTAATAGAGAAAATTTTTGGCCCAAGTGCCAAGAAGACTATAATTTTTTGGCTCCCTATCAAATTTGAATGCATTACTATGTCCAAGAGAGAGTCGAAGCAATATCTTGACCTGGAAGCTAAGATGGCAACTTTATAGTTACCAGTGGTGCCACATATGTGGCACTATGACCCGGATGGCATCCTTGAAGAAAAGCTATCAAAGATAAATGTTAAGGCACCTCCATTTAAACATGTGTCACACCCAAATATTGAAATGTTCAAAAATCTAGCAGAGGACCAGGTGGCACCGTTCAACTATATGGCGATGCAGGAGAGGCCACCATGGAGAAAGTGTTACGAGTTTAAGCAGGTTTTTGACCCAAAAAGAAATGAAGATCAATTGATCAGCTCAAACCTCATTGAAACCATTAAGGAGGATAAGGTATGGGAAGAGCACAAAGTTGAAGAATGGTGGATATCATGGTGTGAACGTAATTTAATAAAAAAATGTTGTCCCCGATGATAAAATTGACAAACAATTCATCACAAGGTTTGATAATGAATATATCAGCTGGAAGAAGAAATACGAGAAGGAAATTTTCCCAAAAGTTCTAAGAGAACCAGAATCAAAGGAAGAAGAGGAAGAAGAGACATAAATAGAAATCTAGTAGCAGCCACAAGCTCCTCTTATCACTAGCAATAATAAAGCTGAAGAAGAGTCTTTACCCCCCTCTCTACCTTTCATCTACACCAAGAGGTCAAGTACTCCTAAAGTAGTCGAAACATCATCAAAGGTACAACCTAAATCCTCTGAGAAAAGTTCTAAATCAAGTAGGAAATGAAAATACCATCCAAATCCTGGAAGTTCAGACATAGAAAAGGTTACAACTAGAAGACAATGAGTGCAACAATATATTGAGATAACCACATGAAAAAGATAGGAGTTGTAGTTGGAGGTGCAAAGGTGTGAAGTAGTAGTTGCACTAGCAGAAGTTGAGTAGGCAAGAGAAAGGGAGCTTAAAGCAAAAGAGGTCAAAATCATCCAAATGGAGGAGCTAGAGTAGGAAGCACAAGAGCAAGGTATGTTCTCTAAACCCTCCTCACCATCTCCTCAAAGTTCCTCTTCAATAGAAATTCTAGCCTCTCCACCCCCTCAAATCCATTCATCATTAAAAATGATCCCTGCTATTGCAGATATTCTATCAAAAGCACCCCTCATCACCCATTCTACCATCCCTCTCATTCACTCCACCAACTCAATCATTCATTCTATAAGAATCATTCACTCCACCAACCACAAGCCAAAAGCACCAAGGATTGCAAGAAAGTGTATCCCCTACAAAGGCATTGATTTCTTACCCTCTTACTCCATTACCTACATTTATTGCTACCCCCATACTTCCCCTCACTACTAAAGAACCACTCCTAGATATATTTTCCACCATCCAAACTACTAAAGAGAACCAACTGAAGTGGAGGGAAGAAGAGCAACAAGAGCAAGCTACAAGAAAAGGAGGAGGAAGTAGTCACCATGACTTATGATACATTGGACCCAATTAAAGGAAAAATAATAAAGGTGACTACTCATCCGAAGGTCAAGAAGGTAGCCTCCCAAATGAGACTGGAGGATTGGTAGCTAGAAGAACACAATAGAGATATCTTCAAGATATCCAAAATAGAAACTCTCCAAGCTATTCATACAAAGGTAGATACGCTATTTGTACAATCTAGAAGAACAAACAAAAATCTAGAAGCTGCTAAAAAGAATATTGAAACTCTAGAAATCAAGCTTGCTAGAGAGAAGGTAGATCAAGATGCCCTCAAGAATGAAATAAAAATATTAAAAGGGATCATTGATGAAGCCCCTTCTAAAAAGGAGTTGTAGTAGAAGGATGAGAAAATCAAGAGCCTAGAGATAGAATTGCAAACAACACGAGGCACAATGCAACAACAAGATTCAGAGTTGTTAGACCTTAAGGCCAAACTACAACAACAAGAGGAAGCCTTATCTATTACCATGAATGAATTGTAGCAGGAGAAAGATAAGCCACATGGCCCATTAATTTATTAGAGTATATTACATCATTTGGGTCATGTAAATGTACCACCCTTGGTACATAACTAGAGTAGTAGATTACTTTAGGGGGTAGTTAGCTAGTTACTTCAAGTAATATAATAAATGCACAAGTGTCTATGTGCAAGTTGTAAATGTGCAAGGTGTCCCCTTGTACAACTAGGTAGAGTGTTGGCCAAGCAATCCATATTTCTATATAAAGAGCCTCATAGTGAGTGATTATATATCGTTGTAGGTAGTAGTAGGTATACTGGGTAGATCACCATATAGATTGGTGATGGAATACAATGTAGTTCTTTAGCATCAGTTCTGGAGTGTTCATTTCCTCCATATTGCATTGTATCATTTTTGTCACTTTCCATTAATAGCATATTTCAGCATCTTACATTTTTGCATATTTTATATCCTGTGATTGCATTCTCCCTTGGCATACACCATCAAAAGATAACAGTGGTATCAAAGCCATGGTAGATCTAGATAGGAATAGGGAGAGCCACAAGAGAGATTGAGAGGAGAAGCAAATATCAGTTCCAAAATTTTTGAGATTGCATTTGGCTAGAGTCTTTCCATAGAGTTGTAGAAAAACTTGTGAAGACTAGGACTCAACATTCATTCCACTAGTTTGATAAATCAACTAGTGAAGACTATTTAGAGATCTAGATTTTTTCATGTTAACTACTATCTTAATTTTATTTGCAAAAAATTAACTCTCAGAAGTTGGGACACTTTCTACAATAGATAGAGAAGGATTTCACCTTTATTATGTAAAAGTCTATGTGCTTTCCTCATGCAGAGATTAGTTCTTTGTTGCAAAAATAGACATTGTAGAAAAGACTCTAGGAGAAGAGTCTTGGTGAAGTTTGGAGATTGGAGATATCCATTGCTAGATTGAAATATTCACAGAAGAAAAGGCCACAGAAGCCTTGATCTAGAAGAAAAGGCCACAGAAGCCTTGATCCATAAGAAAAGTCCACAGAAGCCTTGAACCTGAAGAAGACTCCAGAGAAGAGTCCATGAAAGATAGGAGATTGGTGATCTCCTTTGCTGATTAAAGACTTCCTCTAGAAGAAGCTAAAGAGATCCATCAAAGGTCTCATTGAAGAACTTCCATCCTTGGAAGAGATAGAGAAGGACTATCAAAAGTCCTATTCTAGAGATCCATGAAGAAGATCTCATTGCCAACACTTTCATAGTTGAAGGTTGAAGGAAAGGTCTCATCAAGAAGACCAGAGAAGCTGCAAGACTAAAGACCTTGGAGAGGTCTCAAGGAAAAGGCTTGGAGAGCCTCATTGCAGAAATTGGAAAAGCCATCAAAGAAGTTCCTAGGAGAACTCATTGGAGAAATTCACTACAAAATATAGTGGAAGAACTTGGGACAATTATCGCCATCCGAAAACAAGCCCAAAGGAGAAATATTTGGCAAATAATTTGTCAAAATTCAGAGAGAAGATTCATGAAGACCTCAAGACCTCTAGATTCTTGAGAAGAAAGTCCTATTTGAAGTCAGAACTCAGACAGAAGAAACCTACCAAATCCAAGAAGATTTGGAGATTGCCCTTCATAGCTAAAGAAGGCACATTTCAGAGATAGAGATTTGTTGGATTCACAAAAAATATTGAAAGGGTTCCTGAAGGATAACATTTCAGTGAATAGATTGATTGCTAAAGGGAAGTAATCAAGATAGCATTACTAGCTACAAGACTTCAGAGTTCTAGGCTAGATCCTAAAGGAGAAGTTGAAATCAATCTTAGAGCAGTAGACTAAAAGCATTCACAGCTACGAGCAACCACCATTCCAGACAAGAAATTTGGTGAATCAACTCATCAAGATATTCATCATCAAAGGTAAGCAACTTAGGTGCAAAAGGTTCATTACTTGAACACTTAATTTAGATTACTACTTAACTTCATTAAGCACCTTATTAGAATTCGAAAGTTGTAAAATAGAAGGTTGCATTTTAAGTCCTCAAAGAAAGTGCAAAAGATAGTTTCTATTAAGGTTCATTACCTGCACATTAATAGGAGTTAGATACATTCTTCCTATTATCTAATTATTGAGAAGAGGACTACATTAAGAAATTTGCAGTGATCATTAGTGCATTTGAAACTACTTTGAGAGGTTATTTATAGGAGCAATAAGGTGAGATTATTGTTACCTTTAAAGTGCATTAAGTTGAAGGTATTATTGATTCATTGCACTATACTAGTTGTTCATTAACTAGTTACTCTCAGAGAGATATTTTGTGTTTTTTATTGTTAAGATCAAGGGCACAAAACCAGCATATTATCAAAGTGTCTAGAGACACTATTTGGTGCACAAAACCTACAACATTTCATGGTCAAAATAATCCACCATTAAAATCCTTGAAGGAAGCTACAAATCAAGACTTGGTGAGTCTCAGATTCAAGGTACCCTAAGGGTTTCATTAAAAGTGTAAGTGCAAAAATTTCTACTTCAAAAAGGGGTATATTATGTGCATTAGCTTGGATTCATTGTTACTAAATTATCCAAGTGAAAGAGTTAGATATTAGTTGTCTAATAAGAATTAGTGAAGGCATCAATACTTTGCTCAAGGAATCACCTCATCAAAAATCCAAAGAGCATTTCAGAAAGGGAGACATTCGGTTCGTCATATTGGTGCAAAAATCTAACTATTACAAGCACCACTTTTGTTCCTTCAATAAGGACAAAAGATATTATATTACATGAAGAAGCATGACCATCATCTCAGTAGGTATAAGGGAAGAGTTCGAGCAAGAGAAGAGAGCCATTGAAGAGCTCATATTGCTCAAGATTCAAGGTGCCTAAAGACACCATTGGTCCATGTCAAATCAAGTGCCCAAAAGCAAGCATTCACCTGCAATATTAAAGTCAATACAAGAAGGCTATTATTGACCGATATCTACGTGGAAAAAGGATAACATTAAGGTCTACATTAGAAGGTGCTTATCTATGTAAAACAACATCAAAATATACATCTACCAATGTGGATAGGACAACACTATTAAGCAAGGTACAAGGAGCTATTACAAGGCATTATCTACATTACAAAAGCAATGCTCAATCAACACATTGAAAGCATAAGAGAACAAGGGAAAAGGTGCTATACCCAAGGCCATAGCTTGGAGAGAACGTCCACCTAGAAGAAGCACTCAAATCACCCATAAGACCGCCATTCGGAGCTCCATAGAACCTCAAAGTATCATAGCTGGAGCCACCCATCATCTTCATCAAAAAAACATGCAAAAGAAAGATTGCTTGTTGTCCAAGAAATGAAGCAAGCCAACAAATAATTCAAAGGAAGGAAGGTTATAATATTCATCCTTGGAGCGTTAAAGAAAATATCTACATGCAAAGACCCTGAGTGCCACTTGGCACAAACACTCTAAGCACCATCTCATTCCTCAATGCTCAAGGAATAATCCAATGCCTACCTTGAGGAGTTACAAAATCATTGGGGAGGTTACTTACCTAAGTCTTCATTGTACAAAGGAATGAACGTTGAAAGAATATCAATGTCTATCTTCATTGTAACTCCCATGTGACACTTGTCCAAAGTTGGAAGGAATTTATTCTATTTAAAGTACCCAACTTGGAGGAAGATTAAAAGGATGAAGTAAAAGCAAGGTACACAATCAAGCTTGCAAGGTGTGGAAGCGCATTCATAGCAAGCACTATGTAAGAGTGCATTCAAGACACAAAGATTCAGCACTAAAATTAGACACCCAATGAGGTCAAAATTCCACACAAGGAGGTGCAAGATTCAAACAAAGCATCCATTAATGAAGGAGCATTAAATGCTCAACAACACCAAGCAATATCAATGCCCATTCAAGGAATGTTGGACAACGAATACAACACTGCAAAAGATACGTTGAAGGAATCCCATACTAAGGTATATCATGCACCCATATTACTAAGGTTATTTACTTGATTTTATTAAAATATAAAAGGAGCTATAAGGTGATTTTTATAAGGTTTACTATTGCATTGGATAATACAAATTCAGCCAAGCATTAGTAGATAATAAAGCAAGTTTATATTTCAAAAAATTAATTATTGAGGTGCATACACATAATATAATATTTGCAATATTCAAAGTAGGATATATAAGGTTGTCAACCTTGATTAAATCATTATTAAATTGCAAATAACATTATTTTCTAATATTCCAAAAAGTAGGGAGATATAAGGCATACTACTTCAAACTATATACATATAATTGGAATTTAGAAAATTAATCTATTGGAAAGAGAAGCAAATCAATTGCCTACATATAGAGTTGGAATTAATTGGTAAAAATTATCTCATACTCATTCTAAGGAGACAAAAAGAAATCCAACTATTAAAGCATACTTCATTGGGAAAGATAAGGTAAAATTAAAAGGTTGATTATTCTCAAAAATTACAAAATCAACTTAGAAGGTGAACTAAGCATATTCTAATTATTAGGGAGATATAAGGAAGCCTACAAAACCTAATTCTAAGTAAGGTTTTATCAAATTAGTTCACATCTCTTAACTAGGGAGATATAAGGAATCCTACAAAACCTAAAGCTCTATAAAGGTTTATCAAATTGGCTCACATATCTTAAACTAGGGAGTTATAAGGATATTCTCAAATCTCTAGATCAATCAAACATGGATGAAATACTAAGAAATGCTTTTAATAATGAAGAACTATTCCATGAAATAGAATTCTACTCTCAAAACCTAATAGATACTCTTGAAGGATATGAGTATCTATCTACTAGTGATAAAGAGAGATTCTCATTATTCCTTAAGGAGGCAAAAGAGGGCAACTTTACAACATTAATTGGATATCTTCATGAAGTTCTCTTCACAACATGGTGGAATTCACAAAAATTGGTCATTTTTACATCAGAGGAATGTTTGATGATTTACCTATCATTAATTGTTTTTGTACTTGCCCAACACATGAAACAAACTAGCAATACAAATCAATATTACTGTGATGATAGACTAACTCCTCATGAAACAAAAATTCCACAAGTGTCAATACAAAATTGTAGGAGGAGGAAGAAGAAGAAGAAGAAAGGCACACTAAGAGAGAACATAGCAAAGAAGACATGAACATAGTAGAAATCACAAAGATAGAACCAGATAGACATACTCAGACTCAAGCATTGGAGGAGTCTTCAGCCAAAGCATTCTCGATCTTGTGTGAAGATACAAACTACTTACTTGGACAGATTCTTGTAAACAAAGAAGAAGAATACAATTTCGACTATTCAAGAGAAGAAGATCCATATTGAAGACTAAAGTCTTCAATACCCAAATAATGTAATACAGGGGGGTGTTAGAGTATATTACATCATTTGGGTCATGTAAATGTACCACCCTTGGTACATAACTAGAGTAGTAGATTACTTTAGGGGGTAGTTAGCTAGTTACTTCAAGTAATATAATAAATGCACAAGTGTCTATGTGCAAGTTGTAAATGTGCAAGGCGTCCCCTTGTATAGCTAGGTAGAGTGTTGGCCAAGCAATCCATCTTTCTATATAAAGGACCTCATAGTGAGTGATTATATATCATTGTAGGTAGTAGTAGGTATATTGGGTAGATCACCATATAGATTGGTGATGGAATACAATGTAGTTCTTTAGCATCAGTTTTGGAGTGTTCATTTCCTCCATACTACATTGTATCATTTTCGTCACTTTCCATTAATAGCATATTTCAGCATCTTACATTTATGCATATTTTATATCCTGTGATTGCATTCTCCCTTGGCATACACCATCAAAAGTAAAAAAAATCTCAAAGGATTGGCTTAGGAATGTTAGGAGCCACTACTTGGGAAGAATAAAAGGAATAATATTATAAGTTTTCCCTTATTTTTGTACTAAACTATGCGAAAATACTACCACATATTTGGAATCTAAGAAAGAGTTCAACAATAGAAATAAGGCTCTGATGAGAAATATTAAAGAAGCACAAAAAGTGAGAAAAATAATAAGAAATCTTGAAAATTATCTTATTCTATAGAATCAGCCTGACAAAGATATAAAGGAATGCCAACTCTTGGATCATCAAATATATCACACAAATGAGCTAATATATCAGGAAGAGGAGCTATTCACTACTCTTAGAAAAAAAATTGATGAGATGAGAAAAATTGCTAAAGAGGTCAAGGCTCTTGGTGCACCAAGTTTGTGGGATGACAACATGCTCTTCCACAAGGTAGAAATGATCAACCAACTATTTGACTAACAAATCCAAGATGAAAGTGAGGTGAAGGTACTATCAAAACCATTGGAGGTAGACAAGTTTTTTATGGTCTTCTATAATATTTTCTAAATCTTAACCAAAGTAGAGGAAATGGCTAGAAGATATAGTAATCCTCCCTATGGAAGCCTTTGCAAATTAAAAAATATTGTATCTAAAATCAGGGGATTCCAGAACCTCCATTGGAATTTTGGATTAAGATGTGCCAAGAACTCCACATACCCATGATATTCTTGGTAGTTTTATGGTAGGATGAATCATTGGAGGTAGCTTCACAAAGGCAACCCTAGTAGAAAGAAGAACCATAACACCCCCCAAACAAAGGGGATGATTTATTATATTGTGAAAGCAATACTTTCTTGTACTATAATAACTTCATGCTTGTACAATTGTATCATATAATGTTTTTAGTAATGATGAATTTGAAGCCCGATAGACCAGATTAAAAGGAGAGATAAATTATGGTGACATAGGTTGTACTAATGTGAAAAACAAGAAGGCAACTTCAACCCATTCTGTCAAGAGGAATAAGATAATCCCAAGTACTAAATATCAAATTCACATCAAGTCTGGTAAATAATATTAATTCTACATCAAAACCAAATGGTTTTAAGAAAGAATTTCCCAAATCACAATTATAATAGCTGTCAATTAGAACAAGTAAAACATAGGGTTTAGTCCTATTTAAGGCCACATCCGAATAGTATCCCTCAATGCTGATAATTAGCTTGATGTGAGGAAGTAGAAAGAGTTGGATGCTTAGAGTAAGTAGAATGGAGAAGTTCTTTCTCAATTGGGTTAAGAAGAAAATAAAGGATAAAGAGCACAACAAGCAAAAGAATGGTGATTTTCTAAAGTACTTGACCTAGACCTAAAAATTTTGTTAGCATCAGCTAGAATTACTCATGGAGTTTTAGTTTTTTGGGGGTATCCCATGTTTTAGGTATCCCCTTTTTTATTTTTCTTCTATCCATATTTATGCCTATAAATTGTGCCACAAATTCCACCTTTTATGTCTTCACTTGGTTTTTCTAGAAGTGTCCCATTCTCTAGGTATCCTTATATACCATTTTTGTTTCATATATTCCATTTTCACCTATCTTACCACCTATAAAAATTTCCACAAAATCCACTATCCATCTCATTGTTAGTTTTGTGTTTTCTTTTTTCTCCATAGGTGTTTGTTTATTAAATATCTTGTCCTTGTAATCCCCTTATTTTTCTCTTTTTTGCATCTTGTTTGTGTCAGTCTGCATATAATGGTATAAGCTTCCATTTTAATTTTTTGTGACATATAATAAACCAATACAAGTTCTCTTTTTCACTTATAAAAAGTACCTATGAGTCACCAAGAATGTTTGTATTTTGGAGCATACCCACATGCACTTTGGTAAAAGGTGCAAAGGAGGGCATTATAAGCTCTAAAAGTCAAATCAGAAGGAGGCCAGACACTTCTGGTCTAGGCATGATAGGGATGGATCAAAGACTAAGGATGGAAAATTGTTCCTAAGTGTAAAGAGTGATGGATATTCTTCCCCAAAATTCAAAGTGGATAGGTAAATAAAGTCTATCGTATATCAAGCATAGGAGCAAATGAAAATTTTGTAAAGTTTCAAACCCATCAAAAATTTTGTACCAAGACTAGCCATGAACAAGTACAAAACCTTTGTCACTCATATGTAGAGAAAATAAAAATTAGGCTAAGTCCTAGACCTGCTAGAAATTTTTACCAATACTAGCCATGAAATGGTACAAAAAGGCCTAAGGTCACTGGACATTCTATCCCAGAGGTTGAAGCGAATTGGTACAAAAATTTTGTTGCCCATCCACTAAGCAAGAAAATAAAAATTTGGCTAAGTCCTGGACCTACCAGACATTCTATACTAGGACTACCCATGAATGGGTAAAATAACTCCATCAACCATCAAAAGTAGAAAAAAAACATTGCCTAAGTCTTGGACCTAAAAGAATTTTTGTACCAAGACTAGTCATGAATGAGTACAAAATATCCATCACCCATATGGAGGATAGAAGAAAAAATTTGGATGTCCTAAGGTCATTGGATATTATACCCTAGAGGTTGAATTGAACTGGTAACAAAATTCCATCACCCATTTGTAGAGCAAGGAGATGATAAAATTAGCTGTCTCTAAGGTGCTATAATTTTTGTACTTAGATTGGGTAGGTAGCAGTACAAAAAGTCCATTGCCCATCTGGAGAATAGAAGAGAAAATTTAGCTAAGTACTAAGGTCATTGGAAATTATTCCCTAGAGGTTGAAGTGAATTGGTACAAAAATTTCATCACCCATCCATAGAGAAAGGAGATAAAAAAATTAGCTAAGTCCTGAAGGCATCAAAATTTCTATACCCAGATTGGGCAAGTAGTGGTACACAAAATTTCGTGCCCTTATAGAGAATAGAAGAGAAAATTTGGCTAAGTCCTGAGGTAGTTATATATTATGCCTTAGAGGTTGAAGTGAATTGGTACAAAATTTTTGTCGCCCATTCATAGAGCAAACAAATGAAAATTTGGCTAAGTCCTAGACCCACCAAATATTTTGTACTAGGACTAACCATGAACGGGTACAAAAAGTTATCACCCATTGAAAAAATAGAGGAAAATTACCTAAGTCTTAGACTTGCAAGATTTTTTATACTAGGAATAGCCATAATTAGGTACACAAATTCCATCACCCATCAAAAGTAGTAAAGGAAAATTATCTAAATATTAGACCCACTAGATATTCTACCCCAAATATTGATGCAAAGAGATACCAAAATTCTATTGCTCATATGAAGAGTATAAATTAAAAATTAGCTAGGTTCCAAACCCATTAGAAATTTTGTACCAGGAGTATCCATGGATGGGTACCAAAATTCCATCTCCCATCAACAACTTTGTTATATGCCCGACAACTAAGGATTGGCAAAGGTAGACCAAATTTTATATCTAACACCAGTTTTTTAGTACATGGGAGGTCATCATATCATTCTACCTATAAAGTAAGATCACTTGTTAGATAATATTAACAACAAGATATCTACCAATGTTATCGTACGGATGTTAAGGGTGGCTCAATAGAAATGTTATAAAAGGATCAATGAACTAGATATAAACAACAAAGTCAATACAACTCAAGATGAAGTAGGTTTTAACTAGGTTAGCAAGCCATAACCAGGTGGTTAGAACAAGCATACCATCGAGAAGTTTAAAAAACTAGAAAATCTTCTAATATAATGGTAATCCACCTCTAAGGCAATGATGCCCTGATAACTAAATGTATTATAAAAGGCTATAAATACTAGAATGTAGAATGTAAAATGGTCAACTCTTAAGCTTTTACAACTTACATGTATGAAAGCACATTGTAAATAAGAAATACAAGATAAATTATTGTTTGGCCTCTAGTTCATTTTCTTGTAGAACATGTATGTATGAATGGTTTTTTATTTCTAATATAGGCTAGTTGAATGAGCATAGTATTAATTCTTCTCTTTGGATTTTTGCTTGTGTTCATTTTCTAGTTCTAGAATTCACAATCTAGTGGACATTAAAACAAATAAGATATTATTCTATGATTGATAAAATTGGTTGGCCTATTAGGTAATTTGTCTAACTTCTTGATTGTATATCTACTATATATTATGTATTTTAATGTGGCTTAACCTGCACTATTACAAGTTATAGCTTCATCTCCTTGTCTCTTTCAGAACCCTTTCCTCCCCATATTTTAGGAATAACTAATTAGAACTTCATAAGAACCAGCCTCTTCTAGATATTGACCACTCAGGCTTCATGACTTTTAGGCCATTCAACATTGGTCAAGGTCTTTGGGAACATAATATTACCATAGGAATATTTTTAGACCAATAGGAGGGAGTGAAATTTTTTATGGGCTTTAACTCGAAGAGAGACCACCAATAACTTGAGTGCTACATCCTACTTTGTGACAGTGTATATGGTACATGAAGACCATATCCTATAGGTGTTCCAGTGGAGTGAGGCCTTCATCATCATATTATAATAGAACTTCTAATGCTAATGCCAACAACTCTTCCTATGCATTTGTTATCTCTAGGGGCTTCAATGAACTCTTATCATTCTAGATTGGGGGTATTAATGAGGTAGCCATACTGGTTCCTTTGGTTGCAATAACATTGCTAAGTGAATTTATTTAGTGCTTCTATAAGTAGATGGATTTAATCCTTCATTGGAAACTCGATCTTGTGCTCTTTTGGAAACTCCTTTTTTGCAACAAAGTCACTAGGTGGGGTGCACTACTGAATAGATAAAGGTTTCTGTTGTAACCTTAGTCTAGAGATGGTGACTTCTTATAGGTTCTTTTTATTTGCAAATTCACTAGGTGAATCTTCAGAGTGCTTAAAAAGTTGATGACCATAGCCTTCATCAAAACCATGATATGATTTCTTGATCAGGGGATGGATTTTGTAGTCTATGTCCCATCAAGCATGCTATTTTGAATTTTTGGGGGTCAGATATGATCCTTGTGCCTCCCCAGGTATCATGACCCCTCATGGTTATAGCATAAACTCTTTGGACTAGGTGCATTTTGTGCTTTGTGCCTCATGTGATGGGCACCAATCCTAGGAAGTCTAAGAAATATGTGGAATGTGCCTCTCCACCAGATGGCCTTCAGGGTTTTTACCCAAGGATGGATTTTTCCTTTTAAATTTGATCTTTGATGCTCATATTATTCTACTCCATTGGGCACCACTCAAGAAAAGGGAGAGGAAAAGTAAAATAGAAAATAACACAAAAAGTAATTTATTTAAAGCAAGAGAAAATGACATGTAAAAATAAAGTGCTAGAATTGAAAAGCCATATAGACTAGCTAAGGGTGGCAATGCATCAAATATCTAAACAAGACCCTCCAAACCCCAGTGGGTTGAAGTGAACATATACAAAGTGGTTGATATTCCATGAGGAACATAGGTCCCTTTGAGAACATGCAATAAAATGGAACACCTACACCAAACACAAGATACATATTTGATGAATAGTCATAAATTCCAAGCAGTGTGAAATTTGAGTTGCATACATGTAGAGATAAGAGGTTTAAAAACTCCCTGATCAACTAGAAAAGGCTTGAGCTAGCCAAGACATGAGAGGGAATAAAGGAAATAATCCCTTGGAAGATAAATGACTTTCAATTATTAATAATTAGAAGAATAATATATATTTATAGATAATACATGAGGTCCTTTTCCCTCAAATATTCAAAATCCCCCTTTTCAAAATTCTCACTTACAATACTTTTACATTTAATAGTGCACAATACCAAGGTTTTAAAATTTAAAGTCATTTTATATGATGGCCTTGCCACCCATGTGAGTAATCTATCATAGAGATCTACCATTAATGCCCTCATATCCATGGCCACTTATTTGAAGGTTTTATGAAAGTGTCTTAAAAGTTATACCTTATTATAAAGAAACGTTTGTACATCTAGGAGAATGTATATCTTTGCATACCATGTAGGATCTGGTGTAGTGGTAGTAGCACCAATTGGGAGGATGGGGGCCAATAAACCTCCATGTGGTTGATCGGGGGTGGGATCCCCTAAAATAAATATAGTCATCATAAAATATTGGAGCACGGTTGGAGGCAACCTGACTAAAATTTGGTTATTACCCCTCATTCATTTCTTGATCCAATTGAATTCCCTTATGGTAGTCTCTCCTTTTTTTATCCCATTGTTCTAGTTACCACTATGACCAGTTGTTTGACTTGTTCATGGATCCTCATGCTAAAATTATTTTCTAATTTTGACTATTCAATATATTGTAGTGCCTTGGTTTTCCTAAAACTTTGATTATGACTTCTTACTATGAGCCCTCACCATGTATGTTTAGTCATTGGGACCTTTGTATCTATTTTTATCTAGATTATTCCTCGAGGATTTGGTTCATCCTGTTTTGCCTTGGATACTCATCCAATTATTGGATGGTTTAATCTTTCATTAAAACTAGCCTATAAAAGTGGCCAAATGGCCTTTCTCCACCCAAGTGTGGTGAGGGTTCACTACATGTTTCTTCTTAGGTTCATGGTCCTTGATAATATTTAGTGTACCTTTTATGCTCTAGCCAATCCCATAGCATGTACCTATAAAAAAAATAAACAAAGAATACCAAGAAAGATACAAAAGCCCAAAAGCCCAAGGTTAAAGATTAAATATTAAATATTGATTGTTTGAATAACCTATAAGTAGAAATTAATATTTATTGATTGAATATCCAAGAGTGATTTGACCAAAATTCTAGAGCTACAAGTTGATTGAACCTAGATGCACTGAATGCTTAATGCTTCCTCTAATGGTGATTTTATAGATTGCCCCTAACCCTTGAAGAATCCATCATGATAATGCATGGGAGTATGATTTGTTTGAGTTTGAAATAATATATGGATATTTTACAAGGTGATGTGTCTAGTTATATATCCAGTTCAATAGAGAAGTGTAGTGAGGTATCTAGTTTAGCAAGAATGTGTGATAAACTTGTAGGGGTAAATAGAGTTGAATCAACAATCAAGGTGAGTTGCATGAAGTTAAATGACTTAAATGCTAATTGCATTTCTAGTTATAGGTATTTAACTACCTTTATTGGTAGTTAAAATGCTTAATCACATGTTGGATAGAGCAATGATTGAGATCTACAAGAAATGAGAGATGATGCAAAGTCACACCATCGAAACTCAAATTTTGTTAATGATGATATAAAAGTATCAAATAGGCCATATGGTATGACTTTTAATGATGTAAGTGCTATATGGGTTGTACAATCATACCATTGATGATAAGAAAGACACAGTCTATACAACACTACCTTCTATTACAAAAGTTCCATACAAGTTGTATGGTGCTACAATAGGCATATAAGAATATAGTTGTGTGATTTCTAGTCTTTTGAGGGGCCTAACCTTGGCTGAGAATACGTAATTCTATACTCATTGAAAAGATATTTTTAGAGCTTTCCAATAGTACTAATTTTGTGAATTTTTTTAAATTTTTGATGATATTTTATAATCACCAAATTCAATATCAAAATTTTCCCAAAATTCAGGCATAAGAGGGGTCAATTCTACTTTTTTTTGTGAAAGGGGTGACATAATGATGCAATTGGTGTCTAAGGAGGTAAGAAAAATTGGGTGTCTACATTTTGTACTTTTTTTTTGTTTACTATAAAATAAATGCATCAAAATCTATCATAGATGCCTATATTTTTTGGTAAAAAGGGTACCTATTTTTATGGAGATAAGTTTATGGTTAATGTGATTTGAAAATTTGGAATTTACCCTTGAATTTTTTAGGGGCACTATCATTGAGGAAACTTGAAAGTGTGTATGAATGATACAAGGAGTGGGGAATAAATTTGAACCTTTGGTTATAAAGGTTTAATTGAATTTGTGAAATTTGGGGAAAAACAATTGATATTAGGGTTTTATTAAAGTTAGAGGGAAATGCATTTTGAAATTGGAAAATGGAGGTAAAAATCCCTTTGAAAATAAAATGAGGAGGAAAGGGTTTTAAAGGTGTGGATGGTTGAAAAAGTATATCATTTTCACCATCCAAATTTGGAGGGATAGACAAAATATTGAGCTATAAATATGGATGAGGAGGGGTGACTAAGACTCTAGGAAAAATTTGTGTAGGCCTTAGAGCAAGGAGAGGTCATGTGGGTAGAGGTAAAAAATAATAACATTTAATTTTATTCATTTAAATTTTTCATATTTAATGTCCTATTGATGTTTTTAAGGGAGGGATTATTTTATCGATTTACATGCCCCAAGTAAAAATTTTGGGATGGAGATGAATTTATATAAAATAGTCATCATCTCTATAATGCTTTTATTGTTATATGATGCTACTATAGTTGTACATTGTTTTTGTTGTCATACAACACTTTTGTGACAATATGACATTTTTTTGATATGGCATTTAATTATCCTTATGGCACTTATGTCATCATACAATGCTAGTGTCATCAAATGGTTCTTTCATATAATTCTAACACATGTCAAATACCTATTTTTACATGTATGGTGCTTCTATATAATAATATCATTGTTTACATAAGAATTTCATGGATTATATGGTGCTATCATCAGTATAGGACACTTTTAATTGGATCTATTTTGTGAGGTTCAATTTTTAAGTTAACATAGTTTAGTTTATACTCATTGGAAAACTATTTTTGAACTCTTTCCAATGGTACTAGCTATGTAAAGTTTTGTAATAGTTTTATGTAGTTGTGTAAGCCTAAAAGGTCAAGATATTTTCTTGCTCAAATGTACCACTTTTAGGTACAACCATTTGTCAGTATTTTGGGGTACTAATTTAAGTAAAGTATATGCTTGTTTATATCTATTGAAAATATCTTTTTGAGATATTTCCAATGGAATAAATTTTTGAAGAAGTTATGATGTTTGATGTGATTTTGGTGTCTTAGTTATTGGTTTATGAACTTTATGCTTCCATGACTAAGTTGATGTTTGTCATTTTTGTGTATGTAGGACTATCCATCTATTATAGAGTGCCACAATAGAAGGACTTATATATTATGTGCCATCATGAGTTTGCTAGACAAGGTAGACTATGGGTTGATGGTTGTCATAGGGTTGTATTATCTTATTCATTTGATAAATATCAAATTAAATCAAACACTATTGACAACACTAGTAGAGTTATGGTAATTAGATATGGATACCTTTCATCTTCCTACATGGGAGGTGATAGATGTCTAATGGATTATTTGGATCCCTATTAGGGGTACCAAAGTTGATGTGGAATAGAATTAGGAGTCATACCTATGGAGGTTGATTGGGTATAATGATTTTATAATTATGTGGTATTGCATTGACATTAATGCCACTTTCATAGGTAGACATTTAGTAGATAGAGCATGCTACTTTATGGATTGGTATAAAACATCCTTGTGTGGGATACTAGCAAGTAGGTGATACACTAGGTTTGGGATGGTGTGGTTGTAGACATGAGAGAGAACCATGTTGTGTTTACAAGGAGGACTAGAGTGTTGGCACTTCTATATTAGATATTTCACCAGATTATATATAGAGGTGGTCATAGCCTTGTGTGTTGCACCTTGATTTATGTTTGGGCATGAGAGGACATCATGATCCTGTATCCATGTGGAAATTCATGGATGGTGGATGACCAAGATATTCCTATGGAATTTTATTGGGCATAGAAATTTGATACTAGGGGATGAGGAATATTTATAGTATGAGGAAAGCATTGGATTAGTCATAGCTAGATTAGGTCATACGAAAAACTTACTAATATCATCCTAGATGGACAAATAATGGATACGATTTGGAATTAGTATGGAATATTTTATGGCTATGCATTCCAAAGGAGGATCAAGAGATATAGTGTATGGATCAATTCACAAGACAATTTGGCATGATACAAGTTATTCCTAAGGTGTTCTAGTATAGGATAGTTCATTAGGAGTAAGTAGTTGAGGATTTTCCCAATACAAAGAGTTATGTAGAGGAGGATGTGGTTGATATTATTATTCTAGAGACTTGGTAGGATGATGTTAGCATGGTTTAGGTTTATGACATTTGTTATGAGAGAATTCATCCTTAATTGATCATCGTACCACTAGATTAGATACCTAGATTGTGAAGAAGTGCATATTCATATATGTGATGACACATTTAGGAGTTTTTAAGGTAGTGAAGACATGGAAAATTTCCTTTTTTGACTCCATAACTACAAGGGTTACTCCCATAAAATCATACAATAGGTGTTACAAGAGGTAGTAGATCACCATCGATTGATTTTGGGGTTGAGGGTAGTATGTCATCCCCTATCAATTTGGAGAGGATAAGAAGGCCCTACTATAGTGTATATCCAAGGTAGAGTTAGAGAGAGATGATCTACTTGATAAATTAGTAGGTTGGGAGACTACATGATGATTAGAGAAGGAAGAAAAAGATAGAAAGATTAGTATAATTTAATCTAAGAGATATTAGCTATGGATGAAGTTAAATTAGATCCAAACAAAGAGGGAGAGACAATTTGCTTAGATGGTGAGACAACTCATGGAGTTGGGGAGAGAAATAGTATATTTGTGATAGGAGAGGGAATGGTTGTTAGTAGAGGAGACTATGGCACATGATACTATTGAAAGTATTATTTTAGAGCATGATTCAACTATAGCATACACTACTACAACTAGAGTAGGTGGAGGAAGAGATATGATGCACATGTTATTAGAGATGTAGGGCTAGCTAGGTTGGTGATAATGAGAGTAGTCACATATAGAGAAATGGATTGGGTATAGGAGTATTATAATAGGGCACAAATAAACTTTATAGCTACTTAAGAGGAGATCCATATTAGTTAATGAGACCTATAGGTTGAGGTAAATTAAGCAATACACTATAGGGAAGTGTATCATGTGGCAGTACCCACATACTGATTACTTTTATCACCTATGAGGATATGATAATGAACACACTCAAGATCAATGAGTAAGATTCTTAAAGATCAGTGAGGATGCCCCACCTTATAGGAGGTCACTTAATAGTAGGTATCGGTCTTAGTGATGTGTAGATGTTAAAATCAATTTTATATTATATCTAATTTTTGGCTATTGTAATAATTTTTTTTATCATTAATATGATATATTGGCCATTATTGATTTGTGCAACTATTTTTGTGAATGATATTTTTGGTACTAACATAATGAATATTTTCTTTAATATAGAATAACAAATTTTATTGTCTTGCATGTAAAATGAGATGCTTAACATGTTTTATGATTATATTTTTCTATATATACATGTTGAGATGCTTTGCATAGAAGAATTGAATATGTAGGACTTTAGTTTTTTAATTCATCCCTAAGTTGTGGCCTTTGAGCTTGACTATTGGACAAGCACTTAGGTGGAATTCGAAGATTTACTATATAGGCTACATGTATAGGAATTTGATGCTTTTGATTGAATTGCTTTTAATTGCATAAACACTCTATATTCATAGGAATTATTGATTTTTATTAGCTTAGATAGTCTTTTTCTATAGGAATTTATTGCTTTTGATTTCTTGGATAGTGTATTTCTATAGTACTTTATTTGTTTTGATTGCCTATATAGTCTATGTCCATAAGAATTTAATGCTTTTGATTTCTTGGACAATATATGTCAATAGGACTTTATTGTTTTTGATTTCTTGGACAATCTATATTCGTAGGAATTTATTGTTTTTGATTGTCTACACTGTCTATGTTTGTAGGATTTTATTGATTTTTGGTTGCCTAGATAGTCTATGTCCATAGGCTTTTCTGAAATTATTTTTGGTTGCCTAGATAGTCTATGTCCATAGGCTTTGCTGAAATTGTTTAGTTATTTTCCCCTAGGGGTACTAAGGGAATAGAAAGAATGTAAATGGGGAAATTAATACTATAAATAAATAAAAATGATAATAATGTATCCCATTGAGAGATAGCAATAATATAATTTTTAGAAGGTTTTTTCCATCAATGTTGTAAGTGTCATAGGATTTTTTTGTGTGGTAGATGTTGAAGAGGAATTAGAATTTAAGGGTGACCACTCTTGGGATCTTTATAAACCTATGATAAAACAAGACATGTGAATCCATTTCCTTTTATAGAAATGCCAAAAACAAAGAATTTAATGAAGAAATAAACAACTATTGAAATTGATCATTTGTAGTGCTATATCAATCCATGAGGAAATGGCTTACATTGGTCCATCATCTATTGAGATAACAAAGCAGATGGAAATGGATAAAAAAATAAGATAATTTAAGGGTGATTTATTTTGGCCGCTATATACCCATGTGGAAATACGTTATGCTTAATCCATCGCTTATCAAGAATATATAAGAGACCAAAAGTGAATAAGTTAAGGTGGTAAAAGAGGTTTGGAGATTGCACCATCCATTCCTATGAATCCTAGGGGTAAAAATCATTTGGAAAAATGGTTATGGGATAGAAGAATGTAGAATTTGATATTAATCGGACCGCATTAAGCATTTTATTATACCTCCTTTATACAAAAAGAGGAAAAGGGATACAGTTGGTACAATCCTAGATTTTGTATAAAAGAGCTATAAGGCTTGCGAGAAATTCTCATTAATAATAAAGGAAAGATATCCCAAATGGAACATTGATTTATTCATTTAGAATGTAACATAGTTGTGTTATTGGTTGTCATGGTGTTCATATCATAGTTTCTTCATTATTCTAGATGTTGAGGGTGATGTTTTGAACAATATTATATTGCATTAAAAATGAATCAAACAAGGTTCTATATGTGATGCATATTAGACAAGGGTATGGGAGTAAATTTTGCTATCATGCTTGTCATATTAGTAGATGTCTTTGACACATAACATAGTTTTCATTTAAAATTTTAGTTATGTTTTATGTCGATAAAGGATAATTATGTTGTAACCTAAAGGCATCTTCAAGATTTCTATAGAATGAGATAATAGAAGAAACAAATGGAAGAAGACAAAAATTAATAGCATCCATGATGATTTTCTTTGAGAACTATGGACTGATATTTAACTAATATTAGGCACATGCTAGCCATCAACCAATCAATGGTTAAAATTAGCCCTAGTTCTTGATGGCAGGTGATGAATTGAGAGGATATTTTTAGCAAGTGAAGGACTAGAGGAGAAGTCACTAGTTTAGACACCTGGTGAAAGTGCAATGCATAAATGATATAACCTAACTAGGATCATTATGGTATCATCATGGTCCTATTGAATTAGAAAACAAGAAGTAATCCATACAAATATAAATAAGCATTTATGATATCAAGAAAAATGTGTATAAAAAAAATATGAGTGTAATTAAGATAGAGAGACACAACTTATTAACATATCTTCTCTTGTTAATGCAATAGGGTTGTTATATTTATCATTATTTACATGTGCTAATTAGCTATCTATGGGATCCCATATGAAGGGAGATAATAATATCATGTTACCTTGACAAGAGAGAGGTACAGATGGTGTAATATGGATAAGATGAAATAAGATGGAATGATAAGATATGATTTGAAAAAAACATCAAACAAGATAGTGGACTAAAGGGGGAGATCCACTAGCATCAATTACCTAGTGCAAGTGCAATGCATGTGTTAACTATGTTAACTAGGATCAACATAGCATTCTGATAAATATCTTGAGTTGATATGCATTAGAAAATCAGCTATATGTGGAACAAACAATCATGTAATCATACAACCAAGAAAGCAACCATGTATTAAAATTATGAAAGAAGAATGCAAGATGGCAATACATGTGATAATCAATCAATATATAGAGAAATATTTGCTAGCATTAGTCACCTAGTTCAAGTGCAATGTAAGTGCTACATATGCTAACTAGGATCATCATATACATCCAAATAGTTCTCTTAATTTAATATGCATCAATAAAACAAGCATACATGAGTACGCAATCATGAAGTCAAGCAATCATCTAGGTAGGCAACCATGTATAATCACAAGAAAATGATGCAATACAATGATATGAGATGACATAATATGCTACCACTTAGATGTAATATTTCTTTAGATGAATTATGTTCATAGTATATTTTTATCTTGTTCCATCAAGTGTAGCTAGATAGTATTATATTGGACCTTACTTGGTGGTTACTATAAATGGACCTAACCACTTTAGCTCAAATTTACCTTTGAGCTTATCTTTCATGTTGGTGTTATTTTGGTTCTCTTTGAGGACTAGATCACCAATTTTTAAGGAACTAGGTCATGCCTTTTTATATAGGTTAACTTGAGCTATTTATGGTTGACTCATAGGTGTTCCAAGTCATGGATCTATTTTTCATAAAGAAACTCTAGTTGACTAAGGAAATCATGGTAATAATTTTTACTGATAGAGGAGTCTTGTAAGAGTATTCATAGGAAAGGGACTTATAATGTAAAATGTAATATAGCCTTACCATTATATACCAAAGCATAGGGAATGCCACCAATGAGATTTTTAGCACTAGTATGATAGTGCCATAAGGTAGGGTATAGCTAAAGGTGCTAATCCTGACCTATTTTACCAATGAGTTTCTTTAGTATCTTGATTACGGTTTTATTAGATGCTTTAATGTAGTTGTTCCCTTGTACATAATAAGGCGTCAACCATTTATGCTAGATTTTGAATTTTGCACAACTTTTGGTGATGTCATTATTCTTAAAAGGCTTGCCATTATAAAATATTATCATATTGGAAATGCCATATCAAGATAAAATCTAATTTAGGATGAATTTGAATACTTTTAGACCAGTGTAGGAGGACAAGCACAACCTCTACCAATTTTATGAAGTATTTAATTAGGTTCATAATAAAATTGTGTTCATTTGATGATGGTGTTTATTTTTTTATTATATCAAAGCACCAAATAGAGGACAACAGAGAAGCTAGAGAATGAAGTTCCTAAGATAAAGCATGGATGAGATTGTCATGCTTTTGGACATAGTTGTAAGAGTCCTTCTCCATGGAGGGTTAGTAATATCCTAACTAGAGAATCTTCTTGGCAATGACATTTCAACTAAAATGATAATCACATGTTCCTACATGTGTAGTTAAATGACTACCTTTTCTTTGTTAGATATTAGACATCTAAGAAGGATGTCATAAAAGGATCACATTAAAGGATGTTACCTATTATAACAAAGTGATAATCATGTTGTCTTAAATTCTTAGACACATTTTAATTAAGAATTTCTATAAAAGTACCATTCTTTAACAATGCAAAGATGTTTTTATACCAAGGATCTAAATGGGTGCTTATTTTACAAGGATTTGTAAGAGATGTTGGCTAGATTATAAACTCATGGGTTGCATAATTTTCTAAGAGAAGATTATGGCTTGTTCATTATCTAGCTCTAGTGGAACAAGGTAGGTGATATAGCCATGATATCATCATGGTGGTTGTTGTACCATGGGCTAGTGTCAAATGGATATTGTCAAAGAAAGCCATGATATTGTCAATTATGTCCTTGTATAGCTTAATTTTATCACCTTTGTTTGGCTACAAGTTGTGAATCACCAAAAATAAATATTATTTTTATGTTCAAGGGTAAGGATACATAGATTACAAGAATGAGATCCTCGTACTCTATAATATTGTTGGTGCATAAAAACTAGAACTTAAAATACAAGAGTATGGTGTTTCTTTGAGGTGAGACAAGGATGGATCCTAGTTCTTTGACACATGTTGTACCATCATGAAATATAAAATAGGAGTTTAAATTTTTAGTTTCAAGGTTGAGTACAAAATCATCAAGAAATTCTATGACTATGGGATGTCTAGTGGGAAAGGGTACTATTTCTAATTGGTTAGCAATTACTTGATCTTCCAATGAATGTTGATCAATGAATTCTAAGTCAAACTCATTAAGAAAAATGATCCATTTTGCAATTCTACCCAAAAGGTAAGGTTTGGACATGAGGTATCACAAGGGATCTACCCTAGAAATTAAAAAGGTTTTATGTAAGCATATAATGTCTAGCTTCTAGGAAGCAATGACTATCATGACGTAAAGCTTTTATATATGGGTGTATTGGACCTCATAGCTGATGAGGGTTCTACTAATATAATAAGTTGCTATTTTTTTATGTTGGTCATCATAGTAAGCTAGAATGGTACCTAAATCATGTATGGTTACTATTATGTAGAGCATGAGTGATTTGAGTGTGTTAGGAAGAACAAGGATAGGTGAGATAAAAGAGTCTTGAGAGCCTCAAATCCTACCCGAAACTCATCATCTTGTCTAAATTCCACATTCTTTGTCAATATTTTGGAAAAGGGTTGACATTTATTAGCTATTTGAGAGATGAGGCATCATATGAATTGGAATTTTTTTTTGAATGCTCCAAAGTTGAGTTAATGTTGTCAAGGATGGAATATCACTAATGGTGGATATCTTGTTAGGATCCAACTTGATTCTATATTGGGATATAATAAATCACAACTTGTTGGATGTCATTCCAAACACACATTTGGATTTCTTGAGATGGACTTTATACTCCCTTAGGTGCTATAAGATATTTCTAAGGTATCAAATATGATCTTCCCAATTTAAAGAGCAAACAAGAAGATTTTTGACATAATATTTCACTATGTCATGCATCATGTTATAGAAAATATATGTTATAGCTCTTTAGTATGTGGTCCCAAAAAATTTAATGTTGATGGGTATAACCTGGTGACAAAAAAAATCTCAAAGGGGTTGTAAAGGTGGCATTAAGGTGATTTTTAAGTGATATACACAATTCATTATACCCTAAAAATCTATCCAAGGACAATATTTTTCTTCCGATGATAAGATCAACTATCATGGCGATGCTTAGGAAAGGGAAGTTATATTTTGGGTATGCTTTGTTGATGTTCTTGAAATTAGTACACACTCTAATGTTAAATTACTATTTAGCTATTGATACTATATTATAAATCTAGTCAAATTAATTGATTGCTCAAATGAAACTGACTTCTAACATTTTTGGATCACTTCCTTGATGTGGAGGGTGAATTTGGGATACATCTTCCTTTAATATTGTTAGATGGGTTTTGGAGCTGGCAAAATTAATAAATAGTGAACAATGAGAGAGGGATCAAGTCATGCATATTTGCATAGGATCAACTAAATATGTTACTAAATATAGTAAGTAGTTATTTGTATTGCTCATGTTCCTATAAGGTGAAGATTTTTCCTAGTTTTAGAATCTTTGGGTTATTAGAGGTTCCAATATTGATATTGATTATTTCTTAAATGAGAATGAGTGATTCATCCTTAATTTGAGGGGAAGTACGTAATATCCCCATACTTTCAAGGCTACTTTGACCCAAGATTTATTGCTCTTAATTGAAGAAATGAATCTTTGGTTCTACCCATCAATAAAGGGGACTCTTATTGGAAGAGTTATCATGAGGTAACTAGTTAGGGACACCACGGTGTGGAAGGTTATTTATCCCGTTGTCACTTTGGTTAGGAACTAGTTCTAGACTATCCACTTAATGTGAAAAATCAACAATATTTAATTGGTTAAGAGTTCCCTCATTTTTAGAAGGTTCTAAATAGGATGATCTAGGGGACCATCCTTTGGGGAAATTTGTGAATTGGTCTTCCTATTATAATTACTACTATCAATGACAAGATCAAGATATTTTATGATGAGAGTGTTTACACTTGCAACTTGTGAAGAGTCAATACCTTGAGATATCCAAGGGTCCTTACCATTCTATTCATTCTAATATAATCTAATTAAAGAGATGGTGTCATCACTAAATTTCAATAAGGAAGGATAAATTTTGTTCTGAATGTTAAATAATGAGGAAGTTGGTATGGGTTCATTTTAATTAGGAATAAATTCCAAACCCTAAAATATAGGGTAGGGTTTGGTTTCTAAATATTCCTTTTATATCTTGCTCATCGAGGCCTAACCCCTTTTCTTAGTATCCCTCTTACAAAGGATCTATTTGGGTATGGGTTATAGGTTTGAAAGGTAACATTAAGCATACTTCTACTCTATTGGATAAAGACTACTACCTTAGATGTGCTTATCATTGGTAGTACTAGCATATATAAATGAAAACTTATCCATATATATAGTTTTTCCCTTTATATATGGTAATCCTAAGGTCCAAAGCTATTAGATTGATTTCTTAATTTAACTTGATTAATGTTCCAAGTTTTGAGTTGATTATTATCTTGAGAGGTTTATTGATTGTGGTTATTATTGTTTTCCTTATATTTTGAGTTATCAGCCTAATACTTAGGCTGATCAAGTAGTGGGTTAAGGGAGGGTGACCTTAATGTGCATCATGGATAAGGGGTTGGGAAGAAGAAGTAGAATATCTTTGGTATTTTTGATTTCTACCATTTTATGGTAAGCAAATGGTTTAGGGTCGATAATAATACTATAGGTCCTACCTTGGATATTGATACTTAAGGCATTGGTGATAGGTGGATGGAACTACTCATACCACATGGATCCAAGGCCTACCAAGGAGAAAATTATAGGATAGATCACATGGAATAACTTTTAAGTGGGTGTTTAATATTTGAGGGCCAATGTTTAGAGGTAAAACCACCATGCCACTATCCTTACATTCTTCATTATCAAAACCTTTGATGATGAGGTTAAATTCATCAAAATCATGTTTAGTTAGCCCAAAATTACTTATATATTTTAGGATATAAATATTGAGGGCTAATAATTGTCGATAAGGATGCATTTAATAAAAAGTTTACCAATGTGACTAGTGATTTGGAGATGGGGATTTTGACTATGGGTGTAGAGTGGATATTATTATCATAAAAGGAGATTATGATATCATTTATTTTAAGAGATCCTACAATATTTGTAAGGTTTCTAGGGTTCATATATTGAAGGACAATATGTTCATTCAGGAGTTTAAAAATTATCTCAAATTGAGTTGAGAATTTTAATAGATCAAGAAGAGATTTTTGTAGGAGTGTTTTTGAGCTATTGTCAAACATAATTTTATGATTGTATGATTAAGGGTGACCTTTAAAAATAAGGAGTATGTTTACCCCAAAGGACCAAAGGAGGTTGAGATGGCTAATTAGATAATTGGACTGTATGCTTCTTTCTTATAATAGCATGACTAGAGAAATGAAACATTCCCATCAAGTATTGATTTGGGATGATTCTATATTACATATGGTTGGATGCATTTTGATTGTGGTGGAATAATGGGTCTTGGAAGATAATAATTTATAATTAGAAGATGATTTTTATTTAGAGTCACCAACAATGATGCAACCATCATAAATTAGGTCTTGAATAAGATGCATAAGGGTCATGCACTTGTTAGTATGATGGCCAATTGTGTGCAGGAAGAAACATTGTTATTCAAATTTTAACCAAGGGATTTTTTCCTTTTAGGCTATATAGGTATGATGGGTGATAACTCTATCATTTTGGTTAATAAAAATATCTCAAGGATGGCTATCAAAGATTGATTAAAGCCTAGAAAAATTTCTCTTACGTTTTTGTTGAGCTTTCCCTAGGTTTAGATTTTATAGGTCAACAATAGTGTTTACATTATTGGTTTTCACATTGGTATTTGGGAAATAATTAGTTTCTACATTGCCCACAATATGATTAAAAATTTATTAATAATTTAATTTAATATACCTTTTAATAATATAATTAGAATATGTTAATTAAATATTAAATTTTATCCACTCATGTAGAGGAGTTGGAGAGCAAGTGGGTAGTTAAAACTCTCTAGTTATCAAGAGGCCCAGGTTCAAATCTCTCCCCTCACATGTTGCGGATATGTTGTATATAAAAGGTTTCTCATCAAAAATATATATATATATATATTAAATTTAACATTATAATAATATTATTACTAAATAAGAAATATAATCTAAATATAAAATATTATTATTATTATTGAACCTATCAATATTTTCCATGGTACAACATATCATCAACAATGGTAAATTGGATGATATTATTATTCTTTGAAGATTAGCAAGGGAAATTGGTACCCTTTTTCTTTATTTTGATAATATGTTCATTCTTGATCATAGTTTGAAATCTTATTTGAATAATTATACCATTAGAATAGTTTTTTTAGAAGTATCAGAGGTATTTGTGTATGCATATGAACAAATAGTTTACAACCCAGATCTTCCAATTCTACCAATATTCAAGATACATAGGGTGAAGACTCAAATTAGTAGAATGGCATTAACCGTATGATAGTAGACTGCAATGACCGTACATGGTCTCATGATGGTGTATGTCATGCTCACCATTACTTTAAAAATAGTGTAAATATATAATAAGTTAATCAATAGTAGATGTTAACCCTTCATAAAGAGTTAAGACCTCATTTTATTATTGCCACATATGGTTTTCTAAAAAGTTAAGTGGAATTATTATTTACTTTTTTAATGTTGGAAATATCTTTGTCGTCCATGTGTTTTCATATTTGTCTCTCTTCTAGAGGTTTCTACCCTCTCTCATTGTATAAAAAGGACTAGATGCCTTCATTCTAAGGATTGATATCTGTAAAACTGAAGTTGTGTACTTTTTGCTTATGGGTAACGTTTGGAGCTGCATATAGATCACTCTCTATCTAAGAGATACAAGTAGTTTCCATTAATTTAGAAGTCAAATATTTTTTGGTCTTGAAGTATTCTAAAGACAACTCTTTTTTGGCGCTATAAAATAAATTACCTAAATTTATTTATTTAAATTACATTTATTTACCTTCTATTCTATTAAACTATAAGGTAAATTTTTTATTTCTATTAAATGTGTGTAACATATTTTGGATTTGGATTTGGATATTCTTCAATAGTAACCTCAATGTTTTCAGGAAAAACATTCCATAAAGGTAGTAAGTGGCCTTTAAATAATAAACATTATATTACCTTATGTGAAGAAGAATAAACCACAACTAGAGCAGATGTATCTGTTATCCTTGAGCATGATATAATTGATGTCAATTATTAAAAATAATAAATTAGATAATTGAATTACATAAATAATTGGTCTAGATATGTGGAGGCACATTTTTATTCTATTGAAGAATCATTAGTGGATCTTACCAATGAAATAAAATGATGGATAAAAATTTAGAAGCGGTTAAAGCCTACATCAGGGTTATGTTGTAAGAGAATTCCTTACAAATTCAATAAATAATACAAATTCAAAATGATTCATGTGATGAAGAATGAATCTAAGAAAGAATAGAAACTTAGAGAGGGTGAATTCTTGTACAAATTAGAGAGGGTAAAGTCTCTTACGAATTACGCAATTTATTATGTTCTTCAATGATGATGAATTGGATAAACTATTCTACCTATATACATGAAAGAAATAAAGAATAGACATGACTAATCAATGAACCAACATCTACTTTGGGATAGTTATATGGCTCCTCTCCATAGAAATATTTGTACTCAAAGCTAGATTGGACTGGAGAATACTCTCAGGCTCCCATGTAGCATATTCTTCTAGAAGGTCCTACCACTTGATTAGGAACTCCTAAATTTGGTGAGAGTGAAGATGTCATACTCTGGTTCATAGTATAGCTTCTAGTTGTATAGTTATATGACCTTATTTATCAAGTAGTGGAAACTCTATCTAGGATTACACCTTTTGGTCAATAACTTTTTTGAGGCATGACACATGGAAAACTAGATGGATGTGAGATGAAGGATGAAGCTCCAATTGATATTCTACTTCACAAATGCGACAAACTACTTTGTAAGGTCCATAAAATCAAGGTACTGTAGGCCCAAAATGACCACATACTTAGGAAAATTTTGCCTAAGTCATGAAGTTCTCAATCTGCACACTTTGTAGTGTATTTTGGAGCGAACCCACAACAAAAGCCATGAGTTCACCCAACAATTGGTAAATTTTTGTACTTGGAGTGATTTCACAAGTTTTCTTTTGTTCTTGGTTCCGAACTGGCGATGCATCCTGAATCCACAAAAAAAATTGAAGAAGGATGAGGTCAGCATAAAATAAGTGTGGATTGGCAACCGATTCATATTATCTGGTATCTTTATAGCAACTAAGTGTTGGAGATCCCAATTTCAGAGAGTGCAATGAGCATTTTTGCCTAGAACGATGACAGAAGGTGGAAATCTAAGTATAGAAGTGTATTCATGATGAAGGATATTTTTGACTAACTCTCTTCCAGAATGACAACAAGTAGTGATGTACTCTAAAGTCAATGTGGATTGGAGGCAGAGACACTTTGCATTGCAATAGGCCCAAAATGGTGTTCACTGACCAATATACTTGCTTTGGTCCAGAATGGAATCCAAAAACATTTCAAAGGAGATATGATGTCATCAACTGTTTGTACGGATTGGTGAATTTTTCATCGCCAAAGAAGGAAAACAAAGGATAAAGAGTGGATTTCATCTTGCTTCACTTTTAGAGCATTTTAATGTCGGATTGGCGTTCTGCAATTTTTGAGGTATAAATGATGACATTATTAGTTTTTTAAAGAGGAATGATGGTGTTCTCCCTCACCTTTGTATCAAGCTTATATCAGATTAAATCATAGCCATACGATGAGGGAGATCGATGATGGATATTTTGCTAAGGAATTTGAAGTATATAAAAGTATTTCCTCACCAGAGTTATAACAGTTAGTTGGATGAGGAAGATAAAGCATTGAGGGTTTCAAGAAGATAGAACCAGAGATGGTTATAGATCGACATTGGTAAAAGTCTTCCAATAAGGATCTATGATGTATACGCAATCTCCAATGACCAAAACTCCAATTAGCATTGAATGACTAGCAAGTTGTAGATAGTTTGAGCTGCCATGGTGGTCCACTTGTAGCGGGTTTCACGGAGGATGAACCAGTAAGAGAATACCAACAAGAAATCTCTGCTGAGCTATCAAATTTTAATCTTTGTAATGTTCCTTATTATTTTAATTTTGTAAAACTATAAGTAGAGGTCGAACCCTCATTTTTAAATGATCGACTCTAGTGTGTTTACCTGTGCTACTATAAATATTCCCAAAGACTAAGAAAATGAGCATTACATTGATATTCACCTCAAAGCTTATGTCTTCATATTTGATATTAGAGGTTCAAATTCTTAAGTTGTATTTTTGTGAATACTTTTTTTTTATATTTCTATGAATACTTAAATGGTTAGTTTGTGCCAAATTAATGGATTACTAGTTGCTAGGGTAATTGAAATTTACTTCTAAATTTGATCTTTATTTTTAGGGAGTGCATTTCAATAAAATCTAGATATTTGTGAATTTTGTTATTTGGATTATCACTGTTTATATATTGAAATTGTTGTCTACGATATTTCTCTACTACTTTTTAATGAATGAAGTACATTTAATTTGGGATAACGTTGATATGAGTAATGTGTCTTTAAGTCAGTTTTTTGGAGATTTTTGTTTTAGTGCAATATTTTCAGCCTATTCATCCACTATTTTTCACATCTCTCTAACCCTAAAATTTTCTTATCCTAATCTCAAAACCCCAAGTGAGCATAATTGTGTCAAAATCCTGTTTAAGTTGACAAGGAACCAACCTACTCTAGAGGTTGGATCGAAAACTTTGTTTTGGTTCATCCAATGTTGAGTGTTGAGTTGTAGATATTGAGTGCAAGCCTGGATAGAAAGTAGGAAGATAGAAAGCCACATTGTTGAGTAAAACTTGATACAATTTGGTGCCCAATAGTTTTTGGCACACTCGGTGGGACCAATTCACAAGGAACACAAAACCCATAATATGAGTTATTGTTTATCTCTACCCAACGAAATCAAGATTTGGTGAATTGTATTGACCTTATAAGTAGAGAATAGCAAGTTCACCTGGCGACTCCCTAGTCCTTAAACCTAGAAAAATAATTATCCTTGTAAACCAGTTTCATTTCATGTATACTAGGTCTTTCAAAAGGAATAACCCTGAGTCCTATTTTTATTGTGAAATACCTTATAAAGGTTCTACTGTTATCAAAATTTTGAATCAATACTTCCTCTCAAAAGAGGAGCTTCCTGAGGAAAACCCTGTAGTTAATCTAGTAGTCCCTCCAATAGGATCGACACCTAAAAATATGGTACAAAATATTGCCTGTAATCATCCATTACAGAAATAACCCTGGTGGAATACAACTGGTCCCATGAGATTAGCCCAAATGAATGTCATTCCCTAGGTTGTATCCAAGGCTATCCCCACTTATGATGGA
The DNA here is from genome assembly GCA_028583015.1 of Wollemia nobilis. Lineage (NCBI taxonomy): Eukaryota > Viridiplantae > Streptophyta > Pinopsida > Araucariales > Araucariaceae > Wollemia > Wollemia nobilis. The sequence continues at coordinate 323,556 of JAQPPZ010002729.1, read as the reverse complement.
TCTAGGAAGATAGCCTATGAGCACTGTCAGGATATTTTAAACCTGGTAGCAATTCACAACATAAAATAAGAGGATATTATCATAAGAATCTTGGCCCTATCCTTTAGAGGAAAGATTTTTCATTGGTTTAGAACCTTGGAGGATAATACCATCACATCATGGCAAGCATTGGCTAAGCCTTTTATGGAATAATTTAATGAATCTACTGACCCTTTCTCCCTGCTTAACCAATTTACATCCATGCAGAAAACTCAACAAGAAACTATCTTGGATTTCAATTTGATATTTAGCAGAACATGGAAAATAATTCCTCCCATAGCCAGACCAACTACATGTTTGGCATGTATGTATTATATTCGAGCTCTTGGATTAGAGCTAGGGTTGCAAACACAAAAATATGGAGTAGAGACCTTACCCCAAGTTTATAATGTAGTAGTTCATGCTGATAATATCCTAATTAATATGGGAAGACTTCCCCAAAAACTATGCTACCTTATAACATAGAAACCACTAGTGGCCAAAGTCAAATTGCAAACCCTTCTTACATGGATCCCCTTTCTTTATCATCCCCATATCCACAAATTAATGCATTCCCTCAACCAAAGCCAATATCCTCTGCAACTCCTTTTCCTCCCTTCCTTCTCAACCATATCAAGAATTTTATGCTATTATTGATATACAAAATACTCTAAAAAATCTAAGTAATATAATGAATTCAATGGAAAAGAGAGACCAATAAAGGTCACAACAAAGGAGATTTACATATGTGAACAAAGATCAAAGACTTGGTCCTAGTAACATTATTGGGGTCAGAGTGAATGTAGCATATGAGGAGCTGAAATGTTCTTCAGATACTACTCTTACAAATATTTGGTGTTTAGTATGTAATGATCCCCATGACTCACATTCTTGTGTTATGTACAAACACCATGTCCAAAAAGCTATGGATCAAGCTAAAAGAAATCAAAAGGGGAGAGTAAACATGTTATGGTAGTCTAATCAAATCATGGTTGGAAAATAGCTAGATAAAGAATGTCTAATTACTATTATGACAAGGTTTAGAAAGAAAGCCTTACAAGTAGATCCCAAAATATGGGGCAATTCCAAGTCCCTTCTCAAAAAAGGATTGATTCCATTCCTCAGAGCACTGATACTTTCCCCATCCCTCAAGCTAAAGGTAAAGAGAAGACATAAAGTCTTCCTAAGAGCTAAGAAAAGGTAACCGAAGGATACTGGATGAGATCTAAATATGAGGCTCAAGAAAGGCTTAGATTCCCCTCTATTACTAAAAGACAAAGAATAGAAGCCACTCAGAAATATAAAAGAAGATATGGTGAGCCATAAAGAAGGTTGGAAAGACCTACCATGACTAAGTTTGAGTATAATATTGTTGAAGAGATGAAAAATATTCCATCAAAAGCCAGCCTGTATGACACTCTGTTCATTCCTGGTTAGATAGATCTGCTTAAGGCTTCCCTCAACAAGTATCCATAAGATAGGCAGGCCACTATAATCCTTAGTATGCCATAAAAAAAGAAATAATTGTCACATACTATTTTAAATAATAAGCCCCCTCATTTCTATATATCCTTGAGGATGGAAGGTTGGATAGTCCAAAATTGTATGATAGATTCAGGATCATCAATTACAGTCATGCCTAAAGCAGTCTGTGAAGAAATGGCTATGGAGTATACCTAATATTGTTTTGGAGTATTAAAATTAGATGGGACACCTGTTAAGATAGTTGGATTCATAAAAGATGTGTTGATGAGGCTGCATAGAGCTCCTAAAGTGACAATAGTATAGGAAATAGTTGTGGTTGACCTAGAATCCTACTTTGGATTATGCCTTTCAAGGGATTTTACTACAAAACTAGGTGGATGTATGTACATGGATTATTCTAGTATGGTAATTCCTTTCAAAGGAAAGAGGATAAGGATAACACCTGAAAATATGGTAGCTTATCACATCAAAAATATTGAGGAAGACATGTGCAATATTACTCCCTTGGAAGAATTTGAGCTGGTGGAAAACATCGAGGAGTTGGATATTGAGGATGAGTTACCTTTTAGATAATATTATAGTCAGTTTGGAACTAGTATGAGAACATACAGTATCTCAACTAAATAAAATGAGAAAATACATGCTATATCCAATCAATATATGAGAGATAAAGAAACATAGATCATGCACTTTGATGGTGCTAAATGTAGAAATGGTGTCAAAGTTGGTGTGGTTTTACAGTCCCAATCAGAGGGTACAAAGAATTTTTCCTATAGACTAACATGGTCATGTACAAATAATGTTGTAGAATATGAAGCCCTGTGCCTTGGATTGATACAATCATAAATCATGGGTATTAATATTTTGAACATATTGTTGAGCAAGGTGCAACGATAGTATTGTCATTGTTGTCAACACACTCATATGGACAGGTTGATGTAGTGGATAGTTTTTCGGAGGTATTTTAGAGTATGTACAGTGGTGTCCAATGCTTATGAGGATTTTTTTTATGTTTGGGTGAATTTTTTATAGGTTGTTCGTCTAAATTTACAAAAGTTGCAAAAATCATCAAGAAGCTGTCAAAGTAGCAAAAATTGTCAAAGTTGCAAAAATCGTCAAAGTTGCAAAAACATCAATGGAATATTTTGGACAACCAAATATACTATTTGGAGGTTTTTTTATCATTATCAAGTGTGGTTGCAGTATTGGAATGGCTGGTTGCTTCGTCGATGCATTGTTGGTCAGTTTTATGCTTTATTGGGAATTAGTAAAATCTAGGTCGGAGGTCACTTTGTAGGAAGAATATTAAGCAATCCATGAGGAATTGGACCTCAAGTTATGTTATATGAGGTATCTAGATATACTGAGAGATTAATTTTTAAATTTCATCCCAAACGGAGTCTGGAGGAAGAAACAGTGAGCGTTGCAAAATGGCTCCGAAGCATTTTTTCTAGTTTTGAGCAGCTAAGTGTTTTTGTGTTCGAATGCTCAAATTCATATCTTCTTGTTTCTTATTTTTCTATTTAAGTGTTGTTTCATGTATAGTTCACCATACTGAGCATTTTTTATTTTCGGTTGAAGTGGTTTTGAGGCCTCCAAGTGTGAGAACGAGTAATGTACAGAACACTTTGTCCGTGAACTGTTTGACGAAATGCCTCTTTGAGTTTTCAGTGGATTTTTCAATTTTTAGTCAATATAGATTTTCTTGAGTTTTATTTGCATATTTTATGAGGATATTATCTTTCCAATGTGTAATTTATGAGATTGTATGATTATGGGAGTATGAAAATTTAAGTATCAATGCCCATGTATGAACAGTATGTGAAAAGTAGAGTAGGTTTGTGAACTGTTTGACAAAATGCCTCTCCAAAATGTAAGTGAAGATTAGGCATGGGAAGTATTTGAAAAAATACCTATTAAATATTGTGTGTGTGGCACACATATGAGTGGCTGACTTGGCATGTTCTAAATAAAAAATAAAATAAAAGGGAAAAGGTAAAATAATAGTGCAACTTAAAAAGGTCATAATTTTTTATCTGTAACACTTTTTGAGCCCATTATTTTTCTAGTGCATGCAAAATTTTAAAATATAGAAGAACGCAACATATCCCATGGGATACGTTATTGAATGCTGAAATGGTCATCTTTTAGCTTGAAATTTATTAGGAAGTTGAAGGGGTTGAAAAAATATTTTTAAAAAGGAGTCAATGTGAGTACAAAGATTAGAGAGATTCAATTTCAGATCATATGAGATTAGTCAGTGTGGATGTGTAGAGAGAAGTAATCAGCTAGACCAGTCAGGGTATTTTGGAATGAAGATCATATCTTCTACTATAGTTTTTGTTTTTTCCAAGTGGGTGCTTGGTGATCGGGGTTGATGCTTCGTGCAGTAGGTGCTGCTACATTCTGGGTTGGTTGGTGTCATTCCCCACAGTGGGTTCTGTGAAAATATTATAAGATCTATTTGTTTTGTGACTGGATTTGGATTGGAGTCCAAGTAGTCCTTTGGTAGAGTGATTTTTCCCACATTGGGTTTTCACTATAAACCTTATGTTGTGTGATGTGTATTTGTGTGTTTGATTCTTTGGCTTGATTTTGTATTTGCATTAAAATTTAAAGTTACACTGATTCACCCCCCCTCTCAGTTTCACATGTAGTTTAACAATTGGTATTAGATTCAGGTACCTAAATAGGATTAATCAGCTAAGGGGATCTTAGAAGTGACACAATGGCAGGTGGTGAAGGCTTCTCATCAAACAAAGCACCATTGTTTGATGAAACTAATTACACATTCTGGAGACTCAATATGTAGACATATATTTTTACTTTGGGATACAACATTTGAGATTCAGTAATAGTGGATACATAATACCCACCACTCCTCCAATTAATACTGCAAAGAAGAATATATTTGAAAATTATTCAATATCCAAGAATGCCATCATGTGTGGATTAGTAGATAGTGAACTAGTAAAGGTTATGGGATGTAAGACTGCAAAGGAAATCTAGGATAAGATGAAGAATATTCACGAATGAGATGCTAAAATCAAGGAAGCCAAATTGCAGACACATTCAGCACAATTTGAAGGACTAAAAATAAATGAAGATGAAAGTATTGAAGCTTACATGTTGAGCGTAAATGAAGTCATCAATTCTATCAAAGGACTTGGTGATAAAATAGAAGATGTGGTCATCGTTAAAAAGGTATTAAGATCTCTTCCTCAAATATTTTACTCTAAAGTTTCTGCAATAGAAGAGGTTAAGGATTTAAATGCTCTTACTATGGATGAGATGTATAGTTATTTAACTGCCTATGAAATGAGAATAGGAAAAGTTAAATCTACAGATAAATAAGATGCCTTCAAATATTAGAAAACTATAAAAAAGAAATCAAATTCATATGAATATGAAATGTCAGATGAAATGGAAGCTAACTTCATGAGAAAAATGAAAAAGGGAAAATGCAAATACAGAGGAAAGTTACCATTTAAATGTTTCAAATGTGGAGGCATTGGGCATTTCGCAGCTAAATGTCCACTTAATGAGAATAACAAAAGTGATGAAGGATCACACAGAGAAATAAGTGACTAGAAAAAAAAATCAAATTTTAGAAAAGGGAACTTCAAGAAGAAAAGTTTCATCTCCAGTAATGTCAGTTCATCAGAAGATAGCTCCAATGAGGATTCTGAAAAAGAAATAGGTGAAGCTATTTTCATGGCATTCGAAGAAGAAAAATAATAGGAATGTGATGAAGAAAAAATTGACACATAAGTGAATTTGGAAGATGAACTAATTGCAGCTTTAGATGAATTGAAGACATAAATAAAAAGGAAAAAGAAAATTTCAAGAAATCTTGAGGATGGAAATGAAATCATAACAAGTTTGAAAGTGAAGATAGAAGAATACAAGAAGATATTTGAAGATCTCAAACAAAAAATAACCATGAAAATGAATTATTGTAACAAGTTAGAAGAAGATATTGTTGGTTTAAGAATGCAGCTAGAAGAGATGAATCAGAAAATTAGCTTTTATCACAAATGTGAAGAGAGTTCTATGAAGTTGGATAAGATCATAAAGAACCAAAGACTACAGGCATAAAATTTGGTTTGGGTTATGAAGAAGGAGAATAATCAAATGGATCAAAGGCCAAAAATGAATAATCCACAAAAAATGAAGAAAAGAAACATGTTAATCAAGCAAAAATGAATCATGCAAAGGAAAGAAATAATGCAAGGCACGAAAGGAGAATTGAAAATGATCATTTCACCAATGTCACACATCAAATAAGAAGAAGATTTATGGCTCCTACAACAACATGGGAAAAACCACCACCCAGGTTCAATCATCCCTTTTCTGGTTACTATTTTAAATGCAATGGTTATGGACATAATATTTTAGATTGCAAGTATAATGTAGGACCAAGGAATCTTCCTAGTAGAAATGATTTTTCACCTTTGATGGATTATACAGTAGAATTTTATAACTATCATAACTTTAGGCATATTGCAAGAAATTGTAGAAGTACATTTGCATCAAATAAATTTTACGGAAGAAAATTTCAGCCAAATGGAAAAGCTACTGAAAAAGAAAAGCCAGAACAAGAGCCCAAAACTATAATCAAACTAGAGTGGAAAGAAAAATAGCAATCTAAGGAAGAAAAGAAATCCTTCATCGTACAAACAACATTTAAAGCGCATAATAAATCCACACCAATACTTGATAGTGGATGCTCCAGTCATATGACAGGTGACAAACAAAAATTTGAGAAGTTACAGCAATATGAAGGTGGTTCAGTGAAATTTAGAAAAAATGATGTAGCTAAGGTAGTTGGTAGAGGTTCAATTAATATCAGTGATAGAAAAATCAGGTCAGAATAAGTCTTTTTTGTGGTTGGTGTGAAGCATAACTTGTTGCTGGAGGTATATAGATATACTGAGAGCTTAATAAATAAGCAATTCATGAGGAATTGGATTAAATATAGGTATATAGATAAGAAATCCATGAGGAATTGGACCTCAAATTTTTTACTGGAGGTATCTGGATATACTGAGAGCTTAAGTTTTAAATTTCAGCCCAAACGGAGTCCGGAGGAAGAAACGGTGAGCGTTGCAAAATGGCTCTGGAGCACTTTTTCCAGTTTTGGGCAGCTAAGTGTTTTTGCGTTCGAATGCTCAAATTCATATCTTCTTGTTGCTGAATTCACCGTTTAAGTGTTGTTTCACGTATAGTTCACCATACTGAGCATTTTTTCTTTTCGGTCGAAGTGGTTTCGAGGCCTCCAAGTGTGAGAACGAGTAATGTGCACAACACTTTGTCCGTGAACTGTTTGACGAAATGCCTCTTTGAGTTTTCAGTGGATTTTTCAATTTTTAGTCAAGGCAGATTTGCTTGAGTGTTATTTGCATATTTTATGAGGAGATTATCTTTCCAATGTGTAATTGATGAGACTGTATGACTGCGGGAGTATGAACATTCAAGTATCAATGCCCATGTATGCACAATATGTGAAAAGTAGAGCAGGCCTGTGAACTATTTGACAAAATGCCTCTCCAAAATGTAAGTGAAGAGTAGGCATGGGAATTATTTGACAAAATACCTATTAAATATTGTGTGTGTGGCGCACATATGAGTGGCTGACTTGGCATGTTTTAAATTAAAAAATAAAATAAAAGGGAAAAGGTAAAATAATAGTGCAACTTAAAAAGGTCATAACTTTTGATCCGTAACTCTTTTTGAGCCCATTATTTTTCCAGCGCGTGCAAAATTTTAAAATCTAGAAGAACGCTATGTCTCCCATGGGAGACGTTATTGAATGCTGAAATGGTCATCTTGCAACTCAAAATTTGTTAGGAAGTTGAAGTGTTGGAAGTTGAAGGGGTTGCAAAAAGGTTTTTAAAAGGAGTCAGTGTGAGTACAGAAGATAGAGAGATTTAGATTCAGATCAGATGAGATTAGTCAGTGTGGATGTGTAGAGAGAAGCAATGAGCTAGACCACTCAGGGTCTTTTGGAATGGAGATCATATTTTCTACTATAGTTTTTGTTTTTGTCGAGTGGGTGCTTGGCGATCGGGGTCGGTGCTCCGTGTAGTAGGTACTGCTCAATTTTGGGTTGGTTGGTGCCATTCCCCATAGTGGGTGCTATGAAAATATTGTAAGATCTATTTGTTTTGTGGCTGGATTTGGATTGGAGTCCAAGCAGTCCTTTGGCAGAGTGGTTTTTCCCACATTGGGTTTCCACTATAAACCTTGTGTTGTGTGATGCGTATTTGTGTGTTTGCTTCTTTGGCTTGATTTTGCATTTGTGTTAAAATTTTAAGTTACACTGATTCACCCCCCTCTCAGTGTCACACGTAGTTCAACAATTGGTATCAGAGCTAGGTACCTGAACAGGCTTAATCGACTAAGGGGATCTTGGAAGTGACACAATGGCAGGTGGTGAAGGCTTCTCATCAAACAAAGCACCATTGTTTGATGGAACTAATTACACATTTTGGAGACTCAGGATGCAGACATATCTTTGTGCTTTGGGATACGACATTTGGGATTCAGTAAATAGTGGATACACAATACCCACCACTCCTCCAGCTGATGCTGCAGAGAAGAAACTCTTTGAAAATGATTCAAAAGCCAAGAATGCCATCATGTGCGGATTAGTAGACAGTGAACTGGTAAAGGTTATGGGATGTAAGACTGCAAAGGAAATCTGGGATAAGCTGAAGAGTATTCACGAAGGAGATGCTAAAATCAAGGAAGCCAAATTGCAGACACATCGAGCACAATTTGAAGGACTAAAAATGAATGAAGATGAAAGTATCGAAGCTTACATGTTGAGGGTAAATGAAGTCATCAATGCTATCAGAGGACTTGGTGAGAAAATAGAAGATGCGGTCATCATTAAAAAGGTATTAAGATCTCTTCCTCAAATATTTGATTCTAAAGTTTTTGCAATAGAAGAGGCTAAGGATTTAAATGCTCTTACTATGGATGAGATGCATGGTTCTTTAACCGCCTATGAAATGAGAATAGGAAAAGCTAAATCTACAGATAAAGAAGCTGCCTTCAAAGCTCAAAAAAATGCAAAAATGAAACCAGAGTCAGATGAAGATGAAATGTCAGATGAAATGGAAGCTAACTTCGTGAGAAAACTGAAAAAGGGAAAAGGCAAATACAGAGGAAAGTTACCGTTTAAATGTTTCAACTGTGGAGGCATTGGGCATTTCGCAGCTAAATGTCCACTTAATGAGAAGAACAGAAGTGATGAAGGATCGCACGGAGAAAGAAGTGACTGGAAGAAAAAATCAAATTTTAGAAAAGGCAACTTCAAGAAGAAAAGTTTCATCTCCAAGAATGTCAGTTCATCAGAAGACAACTCCAGTGAGGATTCTGAAAAAGAAATAGGTGAAGCTCTTTTCATGGCATTCGAAGAAGAAAAACCAGAAAAAGAATAGGAATGTGATGAAGAAGAAATTGACGCAGAAGTGAATTTGGAAGAGGAACTAATTGCAGCTCTGGATGAATTGAAGACAAAAAGAAAAAGGAATAAGAAAATTTCAAGAAAGCTTGAGGATGCAAATGAAATCATAACAAGTTTGAAAGTGCAGATAGAAGAATCCAAGAAGATCTCCGAAGATCTCGAAGTGCAAATAACCATGAAAATAGATTATTGCAGCAAGTTAGAAGAAGAGATTGTTGGTTTAAGGATGCAGCTAGAAGAGATGAATCAGAAAATTAGCTTTTATCACAAACGTGAAGAGAGTTCTATGAAGTTGGATAAGATCATAAAGAACCAGAAGACTACAGGCATCAAATTTGGTTTGGGTTTTGACGAAGGAGAATCATCAAATGGATCAAAGGCCACAAATGAAGAATCCACAAAGAATGAAGAAAAGAAATAGGTTAATCAAGCAAAAATGAATCATGCAAAGGAAAGCAATAATGCAAGGCACGAAAGGAGAATTGACAATGATGGTTTCACCAATGTCACACATCAAAGAAGAAGAAGATTTATGGCTCCTACAACAACATGGCAAAGACCACCACCCAGGTTCAATCATCCCTTTTCTGGTTACTATTTTAAATGCAATGGTTATGGACATAAGATTTCAGATTGCAAGTATAATGTAGGACCAAGGAATTTTGCCAGTAGAAATGCTTTTTCACCTTTGATGGATTATGTAGTAGAATGTTATAACTGTCATAACTTTGGGCATATTGCAAGAAATTGTAGAAGTACATTTGCATCAAATCAATTTTAGGGAAGAAAATTTCAGCCAAATGGAATAAGACAAAATAGAAAATTTCTCGAAAAAACATGCACAAGCTACTGAAAAAGAAAAGCCAAAACAAGAGCCCAAAATTGTAATCAAACCGAAGTGGAAATAAAAAGAGCAACCTAAGGAAGAAAAGGAATCCTTGATCGTACAGATGACATTTAAAGTGTAGAATAAATCCGCACCATGGATACTTGATAGTGGATGCTCCAGTCATATGATAGGTGACAAACAAAAATTTGAGAAGTTGCAGCAATATGAAGGTGGTTCAGTGAAATTCAGAAACAATGATGGAGCTAAGATAGTTGGTAGAGGTTCAGTTAAGATCAGTGATGGAAAAATCAGGTCAGAAGAAGTCTTGTTTGTGGTTGGTCTGAAGCATAACTTGTTGAGCGTAAGTCAGATTTGTGACAGAGGTCATGATGTGATCTTTAAGAAGTAGGGTTGTGAAATCAGAAAGGCAAATAGTGGGAAGTTGATAGCAGTTGGATCAAGGACATCTGGCAACCTGTACACTCTCTCGGAGACTTCAGAAGGAGCTTGCTTGATTGGACAGGAAGAAGAGAATTGGTTGTGGCACAAGAGGCTCGGTCATATCAGTTTTGACAATCTAGTAAAAATCAGTTCAAAGAAAGCAGTGAGAGATATTCCCACCATTGGCAAACCATCAAATAGCATTTGTGCTTCATGTCAAAAAGGGAAGCAAACTAGAGTCTCATTTAAAACAAAAGAGTACTACATGAGCAAACCTTTGGAACTAGTACATACTGATTTATGTGGACCCATGAGAATGCAAAGCATAAATGGTGACAAATATTTCATGTTGTGTATAGATGACTATTCCAGGATGACATGGGTATTGTTTTTGAAGCATAAATCAGAAGCTTTTGAGATGTTCAAGGTTTTCAAAAACCAAGTTGAGAATCAAATAGGAAAAATGATTAAATGTTTAAGGTCATATAGAGGAGGAGAGTTCATTTCAGAGGATTTCATAGAGTATTGTGAAAAATATGGCATCAGGAGACAGTTTTCAGCAGCCAGGACACCTCAGCAGAATGGTGTGGTAGAAAGAAAGAACAAGATAGTGCAGGAAATGGCATGGACTATGTTGATTGAGAGCAAAGTAGCAGATAGATTTTGGAAAGAGGTAGTCCATACTACGGTATACATCCAAAATAGGTGCATGTTGAGGATGCATGAAAGCAAAACTCCTTATGAGTTGTGGTTCGGTAAAAAGGCAACAACAAGATATTTTAAAGTTTTTGGCAGCAAGTGTTACATCAAAAGAACTAAAGAAAACCTTGGTAAGTTTGAAGATAGAGCGGATGAAGGTATTTTTCTTGGCTATTCATCAAAAAGCAAAGCTTACAAATGTTACAACAAGAGGCTAAGAAAAATTGTGGAAAGTGTCGATGTTAAAGTTGATGAAGGAAGGGAATGAGTAATTAGCTATGAAGAGAACTACCCAATTTATGAAGAGGTCATTGAAGGAGATGAGGAAGAGGAAATATAAAAGAAATCAAGAATTGACTCAGAGGATTCGAAAAGTGATTCAGAATTGGAAGAAAACAAGAAATTCAAAATAGGTAGCTGGTAGAAAGATCATCCTAGAGAGCAAATAATTGGAGACCCCATAGTTGGTGTTCAGACAAGAAGAAGATTAGTAAGAAACTACTCTTTACTATCCAACATTGAGCCCAAAAATGTTGTCGAAGCAAGCAAAGATGAAAGTTGGGTAAAGGCAATAAATGAAGAATTAGATCAGATCGAGAAAAACAAGACTTGGGAGTTAGTACCAAGACCCACAAATAAAAATGTAATCGGTACTAAATGGGTCTTTCAAAACAAATTGAATGAAGATGGATAGGTAGTCAGGAACAAAGCAAGATTGGTATGCAAAGGGTATGCGCAAGTTGAAGGTATTGACTTCGAGGAAACCTTTGCACCTGTGGCCAGACTAGAGGCAATTAGAATATTTCTTGCTTTAGCAGTTTACAAGAATTTCAAAGTTTATCAAATGGATGTGAAATCAACATTTTTGAATGGGAAACTTGAAGAAGAGGTTTATATTGAGCAGCCAGATGGTTTTCAGCTTGGTGATGATCCCAACTTGGTTTGCAAGTTGAAGAAAGTGTTATATGGCTTAAAATAGGCACCCCGGGCATGGTATGCAAGGCTAGACAATTATCTTACTCAGCAAGGGTTCAAGAAAGGTATGGTGGACAATAATTTGTATGTCAAAATAGAAAATGGTCATCATATTGTTGTTGTTGTATACGTAGATGATATCATATTTGGCAGCAACAAAGATGAGTTGTGTAAAGATTTTGCAAATAAGATGCAGAAAGAGTTTGAAATGTCAATGATTGGTGAACTTTCGTATTTTCTCGGATTGCAAGTTAATCAAAAGGAGAAGGGCATATTTATTTCTCAAATTAAATATGTGAAAGAGATGCTGAAAAATTTCACAATGGAGGATTGCAAGCCAGTTAGCACTCCCATGATGACAGGTTGCAAGTTGAGCAAGGATGACAAATCTCCACTTGTTGATCAAACTATGTACAGATCCATGATTGGGAGCTTACTGTACTTGATAGCTACTAGACCAAACATTTTGTAGGTAGTATGCATGGTAGCATGATTTCAGGCTAGTCCCAAGGAGACTCATGTGACAACAGTGAAGAGGATTTTTTGGTACCTCAAGGGTACTATGGAGTATGGGTTATGGTATCCGAAAGGTAAGGACTTCACCCTTATTGCGTATTCAGATGCATATTGGGTAGGATGTGTAGATGATAGGAAGAGTACCAGTGGAGGTGCATTCTATCTTGGTGATAATCTTGTTGCATGGCATAGCAAAAAGTAGGAGTCAGTCTCATTATCCACAGCAGAGGCAGAGTATATTGCAGCGACATCATGTTGTACACAGGTACTTTGGATGAAACAAACTTTGAAGGATCTTGGAATAAATTTTAGTGAGCCCATCATCGATCATGTGTGACAATACAAGTGCAATCAATATCTCAAAGAATCCGGTTATGCATTCTCGCACAAAACATATTGCTATCCGATACCATTTTTTGAAGGAGAAAGTTGCAGAAGGTGAGGTTAAGTTGGATTTTGTTCCAACAATAGAGCAAGTAGTGGATATCTTCACCAAACCATTGCCCAAGGAAGTCTTTGAGTACCTTCACAAGAAATTGGGAGTGGTCACACTTCCCAAGCATTGACTAGCTATCGGGGCCACATTCTCAGGGGGAGCATTTTTGTCTTTGTTTATCTTTTTGCTCATGTTTGTGATTTTTGCTAAGTGTAATAATTTTTGCTTGAGAATGTTGTGCATGGACTCAGGGGGAGTTTGCAGTAGCCCTTTGGTCTTGTTTTCAAAGGGGGAGAAGAGTTACAGGAAATTGTGCATGTGTTGCCAACAATTCCAAAGGGGGAGATTGTTGAGCAAGGTGCAACGACAATATTGTCATTGTTGTCAACACACTCAGATGGACAGGTTGATGTAGTGGATAGTTGTTCGGAGGTTTTTCAGAGTATGTACAGTGGTTTTCAATGCTTATGAGGATGTTTTTGATGTTCGGGTGAAGTTGTTATAGGTTGTTCATGCAAATTTGCAAAAGTTGCAAAAATCGTCAAGAAGTTGTCAAAGTAGCAAAAATTGTCAAAGTTGCAAAAATCATCAAAGTTGCAAAAACATCAATGGAATGTGTTGGACAGCCCAAGATACTATTTGGAGGTTTTTTGATCATTAGCAAGTGTGGTTGCAGTATTGGAACGACCGGTTGCTTCGCCGGTGCATTGTTGGTCAGTTTCATGCTTTATTGGGCAGGTGTAAAATCTACGTCGGAGGTCACTTTGCAGGAGGAATATTAAGCAATCCATGAGGAATTGGACCTCAAATTTTTTACTGGAGGTAGCTGGATATACTGAGAGCTTAAGTTTTAAATTTCAGCCCAAACAGAGTCCGGAGGAAGAAACGGTGAGCGTTGCAAAATGGCTCCGGAGCACTTTTTCCAGTTTTGGGCAGCTAAGTGTTTTTGCATTCGAATGCTCAAATTCATATCTTCTTGTTGCCGAATTCACCATTTAAGTGTTGTTTCACGTATATTTCACCATACTGAGCATTTTTACTTTTCGGTCGAAGTGGTTTCGAGGCCTCCAAGTGTGAGAACGAGTAATGTGCACAACACTTTGTCCGTGAACTGTTTGACGAAATGCCTCTTTGAGTTTTCAGTGGATTTTTCAATTTTTAGTCAAGGCAGATTTTCTTGAGTGTTATTTGCATATTTTATGAGGATATTATCTTTCCAATGTGTAATTGATGAGACTGTATGACTACGGGAGTATGAACATTCAAGTATCAATGCCCATGTATGCACAGTATGTGAAAAGTAGAGCAGGCCTGTGAACTGTTTGACAAAATGCCTCTCCAAAATGTAAGTGAAGAGTAGGCATGGGAATTATTTGACAAAATGCCTATTAAATATTGTGTGTGTGGCGCACATATGAGTGGCTGACTTGGCATGTTTTAAATTAAAAAATAAAATAAAAGGGAAAAGGTAAAATAATAGTGCAACTTAAAAAGGTCATAACTTTTGATCCGTAACTCTTTTTGAGCCCGTTATTTTTCCAGCGCGTGCAGAATTTTAAAATATAGAAGAACACTATGTCTCCCATGGGAGACATTATTGAATGCTGAAATGGTCATCTTGCAGCTCAAAATTTGTTAGGAAGTTGAAGTGTTGGAAGTTGAAGGGGTTGCAAAAAGGTTTTTAAAAGGAGTCAGTGTGAGTACAGAAGATAGAGAGATTTAGATTCAGATCAGATGAGATTAGTCAGTGTGGATGTGTAGAGAGAAGCAATGAGCTAGACCACTCAGGGTCTTTTAGAATGGAGATCAGATTTTCTACTACAATTTTTGTTTTTGTCGAGTGGGTGCTTGGCGATCGGGGTCGGTGCTCCGTGCAGTAGGTGCTGCTAAATTCTGGGTTGGTTGGTGCCATTCCCCATAGTGGGTGCTATGAAAATATTGTAAGATCTATTTATTTTGTGGCTGGATTTGGATTGGAGTCCAAGCAGTCCTTTGGTAGAGTGGTTTTTCCCACATTGGGTTTCCACTATAAACCTTGTGTTGTGTGATGCGTATTTGTGTGTTTGCTTCTTTGGCTTGATTTTGCATTTGCGTTAAAATTTTAAGTTACACTGATTCACCCCCCTCTCAGTGTCACACGTAGTTCAACACATATATGATGATTTTGATTTAATAATCCATCAAGTAAGAAACATGTGCAGCAGTAAGCACCATTACCTAAAAGCTTATAGAAATAGGGTATGCGATTTGATGGAATCCTTTGATGCCCTGAAATTAAATTTTGTTCATAGATAAAAGAATACTTTGGCTGATTTATTAGCAACAAAGGGAGATAACTTCAACCCTTTCGTATAATTTGGAATCAAGAAATCCAAGGAAATAAAAATGATTTTCATACCTGCATTACCAGACAAGCAGATTTTCTAGAAGGTTTTCGAAAGTGATAAAAAAATAATTGATTTTTTGGTGGGAGAAACATGTCTCTCCACTTTATAAGAAGAAAATCTAGAATATATTGATCAACAATATGTCATTCAACTAAGGAACAATCACATTCCTATAGGATTGGTAACCCTAGAGAGCTTATTTGACAATGAGGATAGGAAAAATATCAAAACCATTAAATTCAGTGAAAAATATATAAAGAATTTGAAGTCAATTCTAAAAAGAAACTCAATATTGGAATTAAATGTTCACCAAAGGAAGCAGAAGATATCAAAGCCTTATTCTTAAAATACCAAGATATTGTGGCTTGGTCATATTAATATCTCAAGGTATATGGCAAGAAGGTTATCCAACATATTATTGAGCTAGAGCCTGATGCAAAGCCTTTTATGCAGAAGCAAAGGCATGTAAATCCAAGGATCAAAGCCATAATGAGAGAATAGCTCTTAAATTTACTAAAGGCTAAGATCATATACCCCATAAAATATTCAACCTGGGTAGCCAACTTGGTACCCATGAGAAAAAATAATGGTGATATACGCTTGTGCGTAGATTTCAAAAATCTTAATCAAGCATCCCTCAAGTATCACTATCCCCTCCCATAGATTGATCAGATCTTACAGATAGTGGCAGGAGTAGAGAGGTTCTCATTATTGGATGGTTACTCTGGATACAATCAAATTTGGGTGAAAGATGAATATCAATATAATACAACATTCACCACAAACTGGGGCACATTTCCCTATCATAGAATGCCTTTTGGGCTATTCAATATGGGAGCCACATTTTAGAGAGCCATGGATTATGCCTTTAGAGCACTGATCAAAAAATTCATTCTAATTTACTTGGATGAATGACTGTGTTTTCCCATGATAAGCAAGATCACTTATCGCACCTAGAGCAGGTTTTTCAAAAATGCAAAGAATTTGGTATTTCACTCAATCCTAAAAATCATCATTTGCAGGTCATGAAGGAAAGCTGCTAGTTCATGTGGTCTCAAAAGAAGGTATGTCCATAGATCTAGATAGAATCAGATCCATTATTTCCCTTCCATTGCCTACAAATAAGAAGACTTTGCAGTCTTTTCTGGGCCAGATCAATTTTATCAGGCAATTCATTTTTGACTTTGCACAGAAAGTCAGGCCTATATCTGAGTTACTCAAGAAGAATTCTGAGTTCAAGTGGACTGACGTTAGGAAAAAATATTTTGATATTATAGAGCAGTCCATCATAACAATCCTAGTGCTGATAAATCCAAATTTTAGTAAAGATTTTATCCTTTATGCCTATGGAGCTGAAGAAAGTTATGCCTCAATACTTACTAAAAAATATGATCAAGGCGAAGAGCATCCTATATTATTTTGGAGCCAGAAACTCCATGACTACTAGTTCAAGCAAAAATTCATTAAAATACAAGTATTTTCTATGATGAAGTCACTAAAGAAGTTCAGGAAGTACTTGGTACATAGTAAGACCCTGGTATATGTGGTTCATCTAGATGTAAGAAGTTTTATCCTACAAGGTGAACTATAGGAGATAAAAGGGCTGGTTGGATTACCAAAATAAAAGAATATGATGTGGAAATACATCCCACCAAGTTGATGAGAGGAAAAGCCCTATGCCAATGCCTAACAGAGGATGCAACATTAGCAGAAGTAACAGCTTGTCAGGCAGCAGTAGAAGATCATATGGAAGGAGTACAAACTATAAAATCTGATTGGGTAGACCATATAATCAAATATTTTGAAACTGAAGTATGCTCCCAATATAAATACATCTCAAAGGAGGAGATACAGGCTTCATGCTTTAAAATATGTATTACTACCAAAATTTCTATATAAAATAAATTTAGATGGAGTTCTTCTAAAGTGCTTAAAAGATAATTAGCAAAAGAGTGTCATTGAAGAGTTCCATGGAGGACCAGCTGGGGGACATAGCTTAGGTAGGGTTATAGCTTTGAAAATAATAAGAGCGGGCTATTATTAGCCTACTATAGTTACTAATGCTTTTAGGGTCACGAGGACCTGTGACAAATACCAAAGATATGTTGGAAGGACAAGGAATGCTTCATATTCCCTCAATCCCATACAAGTTGAACAACCTTTTCAACAATGGGACTAGAATTCATAGGGGTCATCAACCCCAATTTCTTAGTAGAATATAAGTTCATCTTGACTTCCATAGATTATCTTACCAGATGGGTAAAGGCTATTCCTACCAAGAAATCAAATTAAGATGTTGTGATCAATTTTATGGAAAATTTAATTTCAAGGTTTGGAGTTCCAGAAGCCTTGGTGAGTGACAACGTCCCAGATTTCATAGGATCCAAGTATATTGATTTCACTAGAAAGTATAGCATTACTCTTAAAAATACTTCAAATTATTTTCCATAAGGTAATGGACTTGCAGAATCTACCAACAAAAACTTATTAAGGATTTTGAAGAAATCACTTGAAGGAAATAAAAGAAGTTGGCATATGTTGTTGGACAAAGCTCTATGGGTAGACAATATTACTATAAAGAAGTCCATTAAGACTTCCCCTTATGCACTGGTATATGACAAAGATGAAGTACTACCTGTCCATTTGGATATTCCAACACTTAAGCTTGTCAATATAGAGGAGGAATCAGAGGAAAATCCAGTAAAAACCAGGCTGATTCACTTGCTACAATTGGAAGAAAATAGAGCTCAAGAATATGAAAATTTTCAAAGGCATTCCTTAGATATCAAGGCATGGTTTGATAAGAAAGCCAGATTTAGAAAATTCTAGGTCAGAGATGCAGTTCTCAAGTGGAATGTTGATAGAGAGAAGTCGGGCAGGCATGAAAAGTTTTATTATTTTGGGATGGCCCTTTAAAAAAAGTAGAGGCCAAGGAGTCCAATGTGTTCTAGCTTGAAGATCCTAAAAGGAACATACAACCAATTCCAGTAAATAGTTTTCATCTCAAGTTCTTCTATGTGTAAAATATGAGCTCATTGTAACATAAGTATATACATTGTATTATTATTTCCCTTTCTTTCTGCACTTTGTATTTCAAATTATTTTTGTACTTTGTACAAGTTCAAATAAAAAATACTTTAAAAATTGTCTAAGTATTTAAAAGTACTCGATAAGGTTCCATTTCGCACTCGAATACATGTAAATCCTAGAAGAACGGTGAGCGTTTCTAAATCCGCATCAAAATGCACTAAAATCCTAGTGGAATGGTGCAAGCATCCTTTTCCCATGTAATGAGGAGTGTGAAGTATCAGAAGAAATAAAAGGGTTTCCAATCCGGGGATTTTTCCAAGCTAAAGTGTAGCAGAGTGGAACCAAGGTGAAAAAGGTGCATGGAATTGGCTAAGTGTCAGCATAATCAAGGACTTCTTTGATTCATCGATTTTGAAACCAAGGCAGAGACAAGCAGTAACTTTGCAACCATGCCACATGGAGAGGAAATAAAGATCCCAGATTCAATTCTAATGAAATCATACTCGAACCAAAGAGTAGTTGAAGAGATGCAGTGAGGTGGTAGTGTAGTTTAAATTTTTGACCAATGAAAATTTAGAATGCCATCATTGAGCCATTGAGAGGAATGAGTGGAAGTTATAAAGTGTGCCAATGGATATATTGTGTAGCAAATGCATTAATGGTAGAGTATACACATTCTCTAGGAAATAAAAGAAGCAAAAAGTACACACGAGGTTCATTCAATAGCTAATTGCATCCACGAAACGTTAGAGTGAAACGATACTCAGGTTTTTTTCTATGAATTACAGAGAAAGCAAAGTTTTTTTGCTACCAAGATGGTTTCAGAGGATGCCCAAGAGTTTGAAACTTTGAAGAAAAGGGTAATGCCTTCGTACATAAATAGAGCAGAATTTATGGCAAATACAGAGATGGTCCTCATGGAGATAACAAGGCTCAGGAAGAGTGTTAACGATAGATTCAAGAAGAGAGTCACTTTGTCTATGGAAGGCAGATGTGCTATCCTTTATTACTTATCTTTTTATATTTGTGATTCTATTCATCCTTGTCCAGAGTTAAAGCTGCTACAATTAAATTTTATGACCCAATGGCCAAAGCAGTGAAAAATTTTAAATACAAAACCCTCTTTAGTATCACCGCTTCCTTCTATCATAATATTTTCACCCTAGGGTCAGAACCATATGTAAAGCCTAAGGAGTTTAAGGTAACTGACTAGGTTGGGTATTATTCCCTATAGAAGTGAGAAAATGAAGGTGATTCATTTAGGATATGGGTTTATAAATAGCTTAATGCTAAGCTTAGGAAGAAACTACTTGAGGTCCCCATTCCTATCGATGAATTTCCAAACCCTATATTGTTCTCTATGTTAGCCTATATGGAGGGTCTATATTTTGATATATTGATGTATGGCTAGCAAATTGTCGTAGTCTATTGTATTTCTAATGAAATAATGCATGAGGAAGGCATGGAGGAAAAAGGGACTAGGGTGATTTATTTTTATTGGCCAGTTTTTCTTGCATAGAGATACATGAACAGTTGGTGAGAATGGAAAGGGGCTCTGATGCTTCTAGTTTTAGGCATTGCTTGAGTTTGGTATGGATGTTTTATGCTACCATTAAAGACTATATGCCTTGGATTCTGATCAGGGATAAAACTAGTGATGGAGAACCCCTACCAGTTTATTACTAGACAAGTCACTTGAGAAGTAGCGAGTGTTTTTATAGATTCAACTTGGAATTTCTTGGGCCTACCTTAAAAATAATGTATGGAGAGTGCCCTAGATTTCCACCCTTGGCTAAGCAAATTCTGAGAGTAGAGGGTGCTGAGGAAGGATATTGGTATTTTTTGACTGAGGTTATAGTTATCAGATTGTATGGTTTCATGGGTAAACCTTTTATCCTACCCCATTTTGTTATAGAAAGGCTCTTTGCCTTGGAATATTTGAGGCAGGAAGAGTACATTGATTTTCATTATGGTTCTAGGGGAAAGAGAAAATATCTTCTTACATATTGTACTATGGAGGATATTACCATCATAAAGAAGGGGTAGTTAGCTAATTGACCAATACCTTGATAGGTTAGGTCTATTTTACATTCCCCAAAGATGGAGTTACGACCCTGATAGTATTTTCACTACCAAAAATGTGGCCCTCAAAGGAGAAAAATATTACAAATTTGAAAAGAGGCCTAAGGCTCATTTTGAAAAAAGGCATAAATAATTATGAGACCACTCTTTTGGAGTGGAATGTGTCAAATATGGGTCAACTACCTCCGTGGTTGGACTTCTATGAGCATATTATTGATTATGACCCTAACAAGAAGAAGAGTCATCGGCTTACAAAAGCCACCATTCATGACATTGACAAGAAAACTAAAAAGAAAAAGGACCCTCGACCTGAGGAGGATGCTACTGAAGAAGCTGAGGAAGGAGAACAATGGAATGTAGCAAATATATCATATTGGTGGATACTGAGAATTGAAATTGGAAAACCTAAGTCTAATTTCAGCATGAATATTGATAGAGTTTTCTAATAAATATAATGAAAATATTGGAACTTGGAAATAGGACATTCAAAATATAGTGTTGACAGTTGAAAGATCCCAGGCTAGTTTTGAATCTCTCTCTCCACCCATGGATCAAGAACCTCTAGTAGAAGAGCAAGAAAATCCTTTGACAACATCTGAGATCTTGAAAAATTTTCATCCTACCACTGAACAAGTGACGACGTTTCCTAAAGGAGCATAGCTTCTAAGCAAAATGCAATATTCTAGTGAAAAAGTTGTTAGTACTCTAGTCACCGAAGCAGTGTCTAGGCCTAAATTCTTAGCTCTAGGGGGTCAGCCTCCAGACACATATATCAACTGGAGGAAGAAGGATGAAAGTTTCAAGTTCACCCCCTTTCTTTTACCACTACAACATCAGTTGAATTGCATCCTATTTCTAAGTAAGTCTTGCTTTTTGGAGCAGTACAAGGAGATATATTAGAAGAATATTATGGGAGTGAGATGGCTTCCTTTCAATTGATCCATAGAAGAACTAAAAGAGCCCCAAAAATAAGGGAAAGAGAAGTTTAAAAGAGTAGAGATTGGATATGGAGGAGATTGCAAAAGAGGTAGCTATTTTTGCTATAGAAGAATTGACTCACCAAGAGTAGCAGTGGGAAATAGAAGTGGAGTAGGAGCACCCTACATCTATAGGTGAAGGTATGGTTTCTAATCCCTCTTCTCCTATACATCCTCCTGAATCCCTAAGGAATTCTCCCTCCCTTTTTGGTCAAGAAAATGTGACAAAGGTACCTTCTCTCTCTCGTAGTCCACCCCATATTTCATTGGTTGTCTCTAAAGTACAATTCACCACCTCTATTCCCCTAAAGTCACCTCAAATTCCACTTTTAGCATTTGATTTTCCCACTTCATCAACACCTATCATTTCATATTCATTCTTATCATCACCACAATCACAGGGACATATTGTTTTAAGTACCACCATTAATCCATTTGTTAGTCTTGCAACTATTCCTGAGTCTATCAATAGAAACAACAATAGTAGTTACAAAGTCCACTATCATTACAGAGATTACTATGAGTACTCCCACACCTCCGTTATTAATAGCTTAGTTTTCCATTTCATTTTTGGTATCTTCATCTCCCCTAGCTACTAGTTTTCAAGTCCTATCACTTTGCCAAAAGAACAGGTAGTTACACACAAGACAAATGATTTATGGACAGAGAAGCTTTCTAAGCCTTCCAACAGGATGGCTGTCACAAGAAGAAGTTTGTATGTTGATCTGGTGGCTAGGAAAAGAGTATCTAGATCTATGAATCCACTTGTAAATAAACCTAAAACTAAAATGACTATCCAATATTATCAAGTGGAGGAGGTCATAGAGGATATTGATAAGCTTCCTAAAGAAGATGAGCTGATAATAGCCAGAGTCCACTTGGACACCTATGTGAAGAATGATATATTCAAATAGAAGGTGAGGAAACTTGAGAAGCAAATTGAAAATATTTAGAAGACTATGAGAAATCGGAAGGAAGTAGAAAATACTCTAAAGAAAGAAGCCAAGGGTTGGCATGAAAAATTTCAAGAGGCTAGTAAGCTCAAATATTAGCTAGGAGAGCAAAAGAAGTCGAATTCAAAGTTTGAGAAATCAGCTTCAACTTGAGAAAGCTAAGTCTTATATTTTTTCCAATGTCTATTTGAAGAATATTAGAAAAGAGATGCTCTCTGAAGTCCAAGGTAAATGTCCAGGGCTTCAATTCATGATTGATTATCTTGATGATGCCAGCCACTTACTCCCCAACATTCAGAGAGATCTAGATCAGATCACCAAAGAGTTGCAACCTATGATGATTACAGTAGAATAAATGTACAGGTTGGTTGATAGTAGACTCAGTGATTTTTCTAAACCAATTATCAATAAATAATGGAATCTCTCTAGATTTACTGCTATAATCATGGTTAATAAGCATAGGGTACTTCAAAGATCCTGGTTGTTGTTTGACAAGATTGAGGGAGTGATTAGGGATTTTTTGATATGGATAAAGAAATGATTCAAGTTGGCTTCAAAGGCCTATGGATGGAAGATCACATATTTCTATCCATGGAAGAGATCCAAAAAATCATGGATGAAAATCTACAGGATGAATCTAGAATTGATTCTCTTGAAGAGCCACTATCCCAAGAGCAAGTTGACCAATTAATTGTTAATTTTACCATATTAAGAGATCTCATGGAAGATATAGTGAACAAAGGGAATGTTGCTAATTATAGGACATTGGAGAATTATAATATTTTTATAAGTAGCTCAAAGAGATATTAAACCCCTATGAAACAACCTGGAAACAGGCTTTACAATCTCTTAAATTGATGATTTAACTATTTGGTGATGCTTCTGGAGGAAGGCATCAAAAAAACCTTCCCTAGAAGAAGAAGAAGAAGAAGAATAAGAAGAGAATGAGGAAGATACCGAGGAAGAGGTCCATGAAGAGGAAGAGCAAGATGGAGTTGTTGCAGGCCCAAAAGGGGCCCACACTTAGTTTGTTTTTGTTTTTGTACATATGTGAGAGTTTTACATTTTTTTTTTTTGCTCTGATAATTGTCAAAAATAAGAAATAAAAGCATGAATCCTAGAGAGGCATAGAGAGCAAAAAAAAATTTGTGAAGGCATTTTTGCAATAAGGCCTTATAAAAAGGAGTAGATTTATGCCTAATTTTTGAAGACAAGAGCAACATGCCTGTATTTTTGGTATAATATCCTTATGGATGAGTTGAGATGTTTTTGGGATCATCTCCATATGAACCTTTACCCTCTAAACAAACTGTTAGATTTTTCAAAGGGTAATTTTTGTATGGATGTTATTATTTAAAGCATATTTTGAATATGAGCATTTTTTGACTCCTAAGGCCCAATGGATAAGACTCTGAGTTCTATGGATTTGTGAACAAATCCACCCAGGAGGCACCAAAATGTAGGCCCAAAATGGCTACATACTTAGGAAACTTTTGAAATTTTTTCCTAAGTCATGAAATTCTCAATCTGCACACTTTGTAGTGTATTTTGGAGTGGATCCGCAACAAAGGCCATGAGTCCGCCCAACACTTGGTAAATTTTTCAACTTAGAGAGATTCCACAAGTTTTATTTTGTTCTTGGCTCCAGACTGGCGATGCATACCGAATCCACAAAAATTTTTGAATAAGGATGACATCAGCATAAAATAAATGCGGATTGGCTATCGTTTCATATTATTTGGTATCTTTAGAGTAGCCAAGTGTTGGAGAGCCTGATTCCAAAGAGCGCAGTGAACATTTTTGCCTAGAATAGTGATAGAAGGTGGAAATATAAGTATATAATTTGTGGATTCATGACGAAGAATATTTTTGACTAACTCTCTTTTGGAATGACAATAAGCAGCAATGTAATCTAAAGTCAGTGCGGATTGGAGGTAAAGTCACTTTGCATTGGAATAGGCCCGAAATGGTGTTCACTGGCCAATATACTTGCTTTGGTCCATAATGGAATTTGTAGATGTTTCAAAGGAGATATGACATCATCAAATTTTTGTGCGGATTGGTGAATATTACATCGCCAAAGAAGGAAAACAAAGGATAAAGAGCGGATTTCATCCTGCTTCACTTTCAAAGCATTTTAATGTTGGATTGGTGTTCCATAGTTTCTAAGGTATAAATGATGATGTCATTAGTTTTGTAAATCGTAATGGTGATGTGTTCTCCCCCGCAATTGTATCAAGCTTATATTAAATTAAATAATAGCTATACTATGAGGGAGATCAATGGTGGAGATTTTGCTAAGGAATCTAAAGTATATAAAAACATTTCTTCACTAGAGTTATAACAGTTAGTTGGAGGAGGAAGCTAAAGCATCGAGGGTTTCAAGAAGACAGAACCAGATATGGTTACAGATCGATGGTGGTAAAAGTCTTCCAAGAAGGATCGATGAAATATACACAATCTCCAATGGCTAAAACTCTAGTTAGCATCGAACGACCAACAAGTTGCAGATAGTTCAAGCTGCCATGGCGGTCCACTTACAGTGGGTTTATCGAAGGATGAACCAGTAAGAGAATGCCAACAAGAACTCTCTGTTGAGCTGTCAAATTTTAATATTTGTAATGTTCCTTGTTATTTTAATTTTGTAAAACTATAAGTAGAGGTCGAACCCTCATTTTTAAAGGGTCGGCTCTAGTGTGTTTTCTTGTGCTACTGTAAATATTTCCAAGGACTAATGAAAGGAGTTGTACGACCCTAAGAGGTGAGCACCCTAGCTGCCCTACTTGCAATATTGATTTATTATGTATGCAACCACTTACACAAAATTAAAATACTAAAAGCACATGCAACACAAAGAAATAAGAAACAAATAAATATGATTTATTTATTGATATCTTGGATTCTTGATTACAAGTTCTTCCCTCTAAGGGATACCCACAATTTTGATACAAATATTTACACAAATATAGAACAACGATCAGGTATATTCCCTGTAAGAGAATGGTGCATCTACGCAAGCCTCTTGGTCTTGCACATGAAACTGTATGAGGGCTTATAGATACCTCCTCTAGATCTGGTCTTGGAGGGATCTTTTATGCTCCTGTTGCTTCCATATGGTCCTGAATATCTACACCTATGTTCATGAAAACAACAAAACACGCTTAGTAGGATGGGCCACCTCTATAGATGAGGCCTTTGTTAGTGGATCTGAATACTCATGAGACTAATAATGAAATATAAGCATGGAAAAAATAAAAAATTCTTGATAAGCTAAAGAAATGCAAAATAGAAACATAAATGAAACCAGACCTAAACTATGATCAAGCCATAAATTAAGCAATAATAAAGATATGCTAAAAGCAAGGGGAGATAATCCTTATGCCGTAAGATATGCCTATGGGCCACTGTCCAATATAGTAGCCATGATGTGAAGCTCTCCTCCTTGTGGTTTAAGGATTTATATTCTATTCTCTTTGCTAAAATTGATGTTCAAGGGTCACCAAATGTGTCTCCTACACTAATTAAAGGTTAGGAATGATGAATCTGATAACTAATGCATGGGTGTATCTCTACCGAATGGCGCTCCAATGCTCCTCAAAGTGTTGAATATTGATCCTCCATTTCAATAGGGCTTCGTTGCTTAACTCTAAAACTTCATGGATCCTTTGCTTTTTGTGGGAGAGTCTATA
Organism: Wollemia nobilis; assembly: GCA_028583015.1. Classification (NCBI taxonomy): domain Eukaryota; kingdom Viridiplantae; phylum Streptophyta; class Pinopsida; order Araucariales; family Araucariaceae; genus Wollemia; species Wollemia nobilis. Next base: position 297,565 of record JAQPPZ010002729.1, on the reverse strand, counting down.
TGTAGACTTCCCTCTCATATATAGAGGTTTAGCTTCTTGGAGAAGCTTCAGTACAAATTGCATATGACTAACTATCTCGGGTGAGGATAATCAATCTCAAACTAACATGGAAGGGGTAGTTAGGAGGAGCTCAAGGAATTCCTCACCAAAATTTGATCGATATCCATGCAAAGGTATAGTCATACTACGTGATCTGGGTCTGTATTCACAACCAGACTATGTGTGATCTTGGCTACTATTAGGTTCAATGGCTAGGTGTGGCCACTATAGTATTTAGTGGCCAGGTGTTTTGGCCACTCTTCTCGAGAGTGGCCAAGCATGGATGGGGTAGAACTACCCTATTTGAGTGGTTAGGACCATTGCTTGCTCTTGGAGAGATCCAAGAGGGTTCATATGGTTTACGAATATGTCCATAAGGGTAGTCTCCTAAAAATGATGAAATTTAGGTGTCTACATATGCCCCTTTTTGGGATGCGCTTATGAGCAAAACATAATGCAAAGTAAAAAAGTAGACCGCCTAGGGCCATATTGTAGGTTGGATGATGATCATTGATCTGATCAACATATGATACCCCAGTCATGCAGGAGGGCATGGATCCTAGAATCATTGTTTCCAAAGGAATGAAAGTCTTAAATTTGTGGAAGTTTGCACTCGCTCATCATCAAATCGGGTAGCTTCAATACTACTATAGATTCGAAGGGAGGGGAGCTACAAACTTAACTATCATATTTGCTTTTTGCCCCAGAAAAGGGTAAGATTATGATAGTTGTTGGAAATTATTCATAAGATGAATGCAACATGGAATGATCGAGATGATATTTTGTCGATTTTGATTATGATTGTTGAAATTTTTTTACTATCCCCTCAAGCGACGAGTCGATGAGGAAAGGAGGATTAATGAAGTGACGAGTCGCTTGACAAAAATCAATGATCTAGACATCTTTTAGAGGATTTCTTTGTTTTTATAGAGTAGTTCCCATATAGGTTTTTTCAACCCTATTTGGTAGCATGCACACCTTTATCCCATGGGGCGGTCCGGCCATAATGGCCTTCTTAGGGAATAAAGGTGATAGCTCTTAGATTTGGGTTGTGTTGACTCAATATTTTGCTTATAGGATAATTGAGATGAATCCTCACTTCTATGGGGTAGTCTAGTTGTTATAGCTTTCTTCAGGTTTGAAAGTAGACATCTCAATTCTAACATAATTGTTTTGCCCCAAGTGGCCTTATGGTAATTTTCCCATCTTGTCGAGTTGCATGGAGCACTAGTAGCTGCAATTGCCAAGTGTATAGAACAAATAGCTGAGTACGAGGCTCATTTGGGATTTGGTTGCTTTTTTATTTTGGATTTTGAATTTTATGATGTTTTTGTATTTTAAATTTTATGATGTTTTTGGATTTATCGATATTTGTTGAAAATTTGGATATCTTGGACCCATAGGTGCATTTTATGACCTATTTTGGAGTGCTTTGTGGTGATGATTTGGTGAAAATATTCCTCATTTTTTGGCCACTGTCAGGACCAGTGGCCCCCAATTATCATGTGTGGTCACTATCAGGTCTAACGGCCAAAATTTTTGGGCCACTGACGTTGGAAGCGGCCAAGGTGTGATTTGGAAAAACAAAAGGAACTTAGGGTTTTGAGTTGTCATTTTCACTAGTTGTCAATTTGCTTTTGGAACTCTGAGGTGGATGAGACCACTCTAACTAGAATGCTGTCGATTGGATGCCATGGCTAAGTAGGGTGAGGCTTAAACAAGCATAGGAGCCAAAGATTTATGAGTACCTTTCAAACCCTAACATCTCTTGTTATTCTTGGTAAAATGAATCTCATTAAGTTTCTTGGTAAATGAACCTCACTAACCGTGTTGGTAATGAAATTCACCCATAGTTAGGTTTCATTTGTGTTTTAGACAAATGGGTTCCCTTCCATTTTGTATTTTTGCAATTTTTTTGTTGTTTTTGGGCCCGAGAGGAATGTCGTTGGCATGCCGACTGATGGCCACTGCCACCTAGAGTAGCTAGCTTGTATTGTGGTTGGCTGCTGCTACTGTCAATAGCCATTTTAAAACCCCAATGGTTAAATTTTTGACCGTTGGGAGCAGGTCTCTACCAGCTTCAGCGGTCGGGTCGTGGTCGCTCCTGGAACGAGTGGCCAAGGAGCTTTAGCCTTTATTTTATTTTTTTAATGCAAGTTAATTGATTTCTTTGAAAATTTTGAGTTACTTTATGAAAAATTTTGCATAATTAGGTGCATTTATTTGTTGCTCATGTAGACTTAGCGTTGTTTGATTGTACTTGCACTTTTCATTTATTTTATTGCATTTATTTGGTTGTAGTGCTTTGATTTAAGCTTTATTTTGCACTTTTAGATTTTATCTGCCTGGGGTCAGGACCCGACTCTTCTCTGTGATCTATTGCATGAGATGTCTGACATGGAGTGGGCCTGGCTCAAGGCTCATGGGCTCTAGTTTATCACTGGCCTACCTATGATCATGTTAAATCAATCCTACTTGATGGCCCTGTCCCATCGATGGGATCCTAAGACCAACACATTCCATCTTCCTATCAGTGAGATGACGATCACACATGAGGACGTCTACAAGATTTTCTAGGTGCCTTTCAATGGAATGCCTATTGTTTCTTCCTCCGCTACTACACGAGGTGATATATTTATGATTGTATTTGGGGAGCATGCTACTACTACCTCCAAAGATACTCACTTAGGGGGGATCTCCATTTCTTGTTGATATGAGGTGCATGTCTTTTTTTGACTGCATGTTGTATTGTTGATGGTTATCTGCAACAGCCTTATACCTAATTTCTCTATATTGAGGTTCCCATGGAACCTCTTAGTGATGGTACAGGACCTAATGGATAGTGAGCATCCCATTATCTATGCCTAGGGGAGTTCATTACTAACATAGTGTTATGATGAGCTTTGCCATATTCAACATCGTGAACAATCTAGTATTGCTTATAGCTTGCTCCTTCATGTTTGGGGATGGGATCACATTAGGATTGACCACTTTGGAGGACTTCCAGTGGTGATCACTAATTTGGATAGGGATGTGCAGTGTTACATATCTAGGTGGCCCAAGGCACTTGAGGAGTGCAATAGTCGACGTCATGCAGGGGCGCTTTCCCACTATAGGGTATCTTTGATGGTTTTATAGGTTGTTGATATTATATGGAGACCATATCATGAGTGTCCTACTTGGGATAATCTTGCTAGATTTACATCAAGGACTCATCATAACAAATGGTTTATTGATTGTAATGTCAATATCAGGAAGTTCTTTTATTACTTTAGGGTGCTCCAATAGTATGGGATCTAGAAGGGTGTTCCTCTTGAGTTGGTAGTCTATCACTAGATTACCATTGAGAAGAACATTCCACCACCCTGAGTTACAAAAATGCTTAAGGAGGATGACCCTCCTATAGTTTATCCTGGTGTTGTTGGTGCTGGAGTGATGATGGCATAAACTCTCTAGTGGGGTACATGAATATGGCATGGAGATGGTCGCCTGGGATGGTCTCTGGAGGAGGTTGAGGTAGAGGATCTTGATGGGCACTAAGTATAGGCTTAGAAAAATAAGTGGGGTTAGGAAGGGCATTAGGAGTAGGTAGCAACAAAGTAGGTTATCAAGGAGCAGGTTGCCCCTAATGAGGAGGAGGAGTTAGCTCCAAAGGAGTAGGATTCTCCCCTTCAAGATCAGTTGCACCAGGTTTAGGCTGAGCTTTAGACATCCCAAATTTAGGTCTAGTAGTGATATGCCACTATTGCAGAGCTTCAGATTTATCTTGATCAGGTTACCATCGAGTGCAATGAGGCTTGGAGCCAGATTGCACCACCTCTCGTAGTGCCCCAGGGACTTATTAGTCTAGATCCAAGTGTAGAGATCCGATGCTTGCACAAATTGTAGGCAGATTATTTTGCAGAGCGTACCCAAGATGTTTCCTACATCCTTGCATTGGAGCATGAGGCCAAGCTTCAATGAGACCATCTTCTAGAGAGGCTTGCAGTAGGAGGGTCACAGAGGACCGACTGGAGCACCTCACGATAGTCATCAGCTCGGTTGAGCCACATGACCAGGTCTAGGATAGAGTGGACTAGGGGTGCTAGTTCTATACCGCCTCCTAGAGGGGGAGGTGAGGACAGAGGTGATACTAGTGGTGTAGGCCACTCCTGAGCACTATGTCTTCTCAGATATTTTGTACCTCTTTTTGGGTGTAAGGTCAGCCGACCTACACAGTTGTAGCCTCATTGGAATTTCTTGTATCTACTTGTACTTATTTGGATACACTTTTATATGATATCTAGACTTTGAGACTCACCATGTGTGTATTTTTTATTATTATGTTTTCATGTTTATGGATGTAGTATATGATTTTATGTGATGTGATGTGATGTGATGTTTTAGATGTTATGATGCTTATGTTGATGATGGATGGACATATGGATGCTATGATGTGTATGTTTAGATGATTATTTTATGATTTAATGCTATGTGGACCTTATGACTTATGTTTTATGATGTGTGGATGCTTAGATAGAATGATCTAGATGATGATGATGGATGTATATATGGATGCACTGCTTATTGTTACATGCATGTTTTTTTGATGTGATTGTATGCATCTAACCTTATGCTATTATGGTATGGAAAATGGAAGGTTTATGTTATACTGATGATCTAATGGAATGAACTTGTATGCTTTAATCACTTAAAACATAAAGTATGCATGTGATATGAGTTTAACAATATAATGGGCGACACCATAGAATGTAAATCAATCATGAATAAATAAAAACTCTTATAATAGGAATTAATCATTCACACCTTCCAATGTTAGATGATATGATGTGATATGTATGTAATTCCTTAGTAAGATCTTGTGAATTAAAATATATCCCCAAAATTGTCAGTGGTCATCTAAATTTCAATGCTAACATTCATATGGTATCTATCATATCTAATGAACACACCTTAATGAACAAAAAATCATAAAGAATGTTGATTATGATTTGTTGATGGCATAATTTGTTGCTATGGGGGTTTTTTTGAGGTTTTCCATGAGACTCAAACACCCTAGTTACTCTATCAAAAATTTGTATACTGACCATACAGATCTTCTGAAGGATAAAGCTTTATTATGCAGACCTAGATAATCATTATCCCTATGTGTGTAAATGAATATATTAGATAGAACATAAGCATACCATAGTGCTATGTGGTATTCATGTAGCCCATTATTGTATTGGGGATCCTCAAATGTTTACCCTGATCCTAAGTTGGACTTAGTTGGATTAGACCACTAGGCAATACAAGACACCTAAGGCTAGCTCTTCCACATGCAAATATTGGTCTGTTCAAAAAGCAAGATGCTGATGTGACAGACATATCATCATGCGTAAGGATACCTTATGGCTCATTTATGTTGAGAATTCCAGGTATTCAAGTTCATACTCCCTTTTTTCTTCATATTTATTTGGGATACTTGCTCATGATTTAGTGATGAAAATCACTGTTTATTTTGATTTTTTTGTTTTTCTTTGAGCAAGGGATTTATGTAGTGATGATAATCACTTGTTTGTTTTTTTTTTGGATTTTTCTTTGTTTAGAATTTTGCTTGATTTGATTAAAGTAAGGGATTTCTTTGGGTGGGGGTGAACTTGTCCTTTTGCCAATTCTCAACATTTATGAACCGGTCGCATAGGGGGATGAGCAAGAGAAACTGTTCACCTTAGGATACCTGATACCACTTTGTGGTTTTTATATTTCCCTTATTTAAACTAGGATTTTAGTGTTTTTATTAGTGATAGGATTCTAAAATATACCAGGTGCTATCAAAACTAAACCTCGCCTATCAAAAGCAAATATAACTTTCTACACAGTTTGATAAAATTACTAGGTATGGTTGAGTAACTAGAAAATCCTAGTATATCCCTTATAGCAATAGGAGGGGTTGTGTTGAAAAACATAGTTATACATGTAGGTGATGGATGATGATTGATTTTGAAGTTACACAGTTACCCTAGTGTATCGCTCCAAATTTTTCGCATCCCTACCTTCAGGCTATTGGATCCGCGCCCAGAAGGAGGATGGGAAAAGTATGATGCGGTACCTCAGACGAGAGGACTTTGCGAAGGTCCCGCCTCTCAAGGGAGGTGCATTTTGGTGATTTTTCAACGGATGGTGGGTTCACCAGGAAACATTTGGCGGCATTTCCATGCCTAGGTTTTGGGAATGAGTTTTGATGAGTTCATTTTATTTTTAAACATTCATCCTAGGTTTGGCCGAATGATTCTAACTTAAACTACATGAAAATGCAATTTAAATGAATACAACAAATAGAAAAGAAAGCAAAAACAGAGAATTTGTAGGAGGCCAATGAAGATTACCTGATCCGGAAGTCTGATGGAGTTTTTGAAGCTTGAAGCAGTTTGGATCGTCTGCAATTCAACAGAATCGCCTTCAATTTGATAAAATCGTCTAAACTGACAGGATCGTCTGCAATCTGACGAATTCGTCAGATGAATTCATCAGAGACCTGCAAAACAGCAAACAGATGCAAAATACAAGAAATTCTATTTTGTAAACGAGGGCAAACTATATGAAAAAGTAATATGAGTATTGAACAATATACAAGAACAAAAGTAAATGCAAATCACTGTGTTTAGATAGCAAAATATGATCTTAATATGCAAACTAGACAAAATGGATGAACTCCAGATGCAATATAGTATAAAAACTAAATAGACAATCTAATTTATAACATAAAATGATAGATAAAAGAGAAAGAAGAGCAAACTCCAGGCACTGATTGCCTCGATGTGTGCTGCAGTCGAAATCGTCTCGCATCAGAACGAGATCGTCTCGAATTTGACGAGATCGCCTCCGATCTTGATAGGTTCATCGACGGTGATAGGTGCTGGCTCCGACTGAAAACCAGTGGTGTACCTACAATAAAATTAATATAGAAATAGTGCAAGAGCAAATTTGAAGTGTTTTAGCGCATAGGGAGTTGATTTACATAAAAATTCAGCCAAGGGTTGGGGAAGGAAAAGTTTTAGAGTTAAATAGGCATAGGATAGTTGTTGGGAGGTTGGAGATCATTCCAATTTGGGAGATATCCAACGGGGGAAGGGTCCCAACGACGCATACACGCTTCTGCCCGGATTGGAGACCTGTTGGAACGGATTCCAACTATGCAAATTTATTTTTGCGACAAAATCGTCTGGACGTTCTAGTCCAGACGAAATCGTCAAATCTGGGGTGATATCGTCTGATCGGAGACGATATCGTCAAACGATCAAAACAACTGCTAAAAATGGCACAAAAAAAGAGGAAACCGGTTTCTTGGCAGTTAACAGGCGGTTTGGGATGTTAAATTTGAATTTAAATTTATTTACTAAGGTGAATGTAATTATTCCAATTTTACTGCGCCAATTTTAGGGTGCTACATTTTGCCCCCTCTTTAGCGAATTTTCCGAAGAAAATGCGTTAAAGATGAGTTCTTCTCGATCTACGAGAAAGCAAAAAATTATTCCCATTTTTAGGCGACGATTCTTGGTCGAATCGTACGATAGCTTACTATGGTGCCCCCTCCGTGTTTTTACCCAAATCGAACGTTTGCGGTAAAAACACGAAAAAGCAAAAATTATTGTTGAATTATTTTGAATAAAATTAAGAAAAATAGGGTAAAACCCTAATTCATTGTTCTATCGTTCATTTTACTATTTTTAGAGCTCGGAGCAAAAATGGTAGAGACAAGCACAGATCTGCAGAGGTCCGCCGCGGTCTACGGGTAGGGGTTTAAACTTAGTTTAGATTGATTTAATTTGAATTTACATGCTTTGTAAATAAATTTTAGGATGAATTTTGAGCATCGTGGCCGTTTTTGGCCATCGACGTCGTCCGGACGAAATCGTCCCTAGTTCGACGAAATCGTCTCAAGTTCGTCAATTTCGCCCAAGGGCGAAATCGGCGAAAAAGGGACGATTTCGTCAAATTAGAGACAATTTCGACACACGAAATCGGAGACGATTTTGCTCAAATTTCGAACGATATCGACCAATAGTGGGCGATATCATCAATTGCAAAAATTTGATCTTTAAGTTGCATTATTGATTGCTGAAATTGTTATTAATGATTGTTTGTTGTTTTGATTGTTTATGCTTGCAGAGAGGATTACTAAAGAGCAGAGAGTGGAAATACGATAGGCTGAGAGACGACTTGGCCGCTCTCACCCAGGCAGAGCGGGATCTGCTGGCACAGGCCGGCTTGCAGCATGTGGCAGAGATGTCGCAGGTTTCTACTGACATGGGGCTACTGACGGCCCTAGCAGAGAGGTGGTACCCGGGCTCTTCATGCTTCTGGTTATCTACAGGGGAGATGACTCCCAACCTAGAGGATGTATGGAGGATTCTTAGAATCCCCATACAAGGGAGGATGATCACACCTACGGCCAATCAGGGCCACGCGATGGGACGACTCTGCGGTGACCCGAGCTTTGCCCTAGAGAAGGGCAGAGCGAACATCGAGGCACTGCACCAGATGCCTGGGGCATCTACACTGACATGAGTTTTGGCTGGGGTGGTTGGTGGACTTCTGCTATGCCACCAGAGCAGATGCAGGGTACCATGTATGCTGGCAGATGTGATCTGCGACATGCGTGACCATGGCTAAAGATTTTCTTGGGGCAGCTTTGTTCTATGTCGGCTGTACAGGATCCTTTACGGGGTCGGGTACAAGGGCGAGCGATGTCTAGTCATGACTTCGCTCCTACAGGTTTGGTGCTAGGAGCACATTGCGGTGCAGAGGCTGGTAGGGCTTCCACTGACAGGGGTTGACGAGGAGAGGCCCCGAGTCTTCTACTGGTGGCTCTAGAGAGGGGCACAGCGACGGATCGACCTGTCGGTGTCCCAAAGACTACTGGATGACTTGGTCCCAGACTAGATCACCTGGAGGCCATGGAGGCAGCATCCAGGGTGGGCAGAGGACGCACAGGAGCTGGATCACATCAGGCGAGTCTGCTGGCTGAGGATGGAGAGGGGAGAGATGGAGCTCCATCGCTACGATCGAGTTTTGTGACAGTTCGTTCTATAGCAGGGGATCCCATCTCTCAGGGATTATGAGTTTTCTCGGACTGTCCGGGATAACACCACAGTTAGCGGGGCTCCAGATATGCAGTGATTCTAGAGTCAAGATGCGGACGATGCCCCCATTTAGCCGATGGATGGGGACGATGTAGGGGTAGCCGATGGCTATGATGCCTGGTACGTAGGCATCCACCCTCCTCGGATGACGAGGGCTCAGGGACCGATCCACACAGTTGTGTGTCGGATAGGGAGGTGGCGCCAGGCGGCAGTAGAGGTAGCCTGGGGTCATGGCAGAGGAGAGCAGAGGAGGCCACAGACATAGGAGAGGCCGCGATAGAGGGAGAGGGAGAGGAGGGAGGTGAGACCCCCATCTCCACAGAGGCCACCATCGCTCGATAAGGGCAAGGGCGTGGACATAGGCGAGAGTAGCGAGATGGCTACTCTCCAGGAAGAGAGAGATCATCTACGAGCTCAGGTGCAGAAATTATAGGATGTAACTGCACAGCACCAGGCTGAGGTGTCACAGCTGCGAGACGAGAATGCTCATCTCAGGGCACAAGGTAGAGGGGTGAGCACTCAGGAGCTGATGCGGTTGGTTTCTCAGACCGCATTCTATCAAGCCCTATACTACCAGGCGGTGCCAGAGGGCCAGAGGATACAGGTGCCACCTGCCATAGCAGATCCTATAAGGACAGGGTCGACGAGGAGCTCATCCTGGTCGACGACGAGGACTCGCAGTACCACACATACTACAATGGGACCACCTCGTCCTCTACAGGGCAGGGGAGGAGATGAGGCCGAGAGCTCTAGAGGCTCTCGAGGCTAGAGGGTGGGATACTGCCATTGATATTGTATTATACTTGTATTGATAGAGGATTGAGTATGTCGAGGTACAGATTGTGGCATACCAATCCAGTTTTGATGATGTATATATTCTGTTGATATATATAGATGAGATATTTTTTTGATCATATGACTTGTCTTATGTGATGCTTATGATGCTTTTTATGTTTGATTGATTGATTGAGTTGATTGATGTAATGATTTTATTGATGATTCATGTAATTATGTCGTTTTGGAAAATATTATAACTTGGATGTCATGCTATAAATATGTTAAATGAAATAATCTGATGTAACAAATTGATTGGTTGTAATGAAATGTGATAAAAAGAAAAAGAGATTTCTAACAATAATTTCAAAGGACATTGTCGCTATTATAGACCATTTCATGGAGTCGCTGCTCACTCGGTCGTCAAGCTAGTCCCAGGATAGAAATATTGTTAAAAGAAAAGAGTGCTTAAGATACTGTCTTAAGACTTTGTTGTGATGATGCAAATGATGATGATGATGGTTTGCTTTCAGATTTCCATGAAAATATTACGCATGAAATATTGTAAAATGATTTTTGCTAGGCATAAATTCCTAAGTGTGATAAAAATTGTTGAATAATTCCTTAAGAATTATACCATCATTGCAAAATGCAAAGGTTGACATAATGATATGACATAGTAAAAATGTATTTGCTTTCGAAAAAGCATAATTGGTGTAAAATGAAGTCATAGGTTTTGTATGATTTTTGATAAATCGGGAAATAAAATTGTTACAATGGTTTGCGCTAGGCATAGAATATGTAGGTATAGACTTATACCATCATCGCGAAGATCAAAGAAAGGATAGTTTTATTGCATGATTAATTTTTGATGAACATAAAATATGATAATGAGGACTTGCGCTAAGCATAAAATTCCAATTTTGGTTTTGAAACTATACCATCGTTGCGAAAGTCGATAAGATATATATGATATGTTTTGATTGAAATTTTTGATTTTTTCTATTATATAGTTGTCTTTGTGGTAAATAATTGTACTTGGTTTATTCCAAAAAAGTTTGCAAAAATAATATTTCAAAGTATTTTGAAGAAAAAAAGTTAGATTTATAAGGAATCCCATGTGCATAAGTGAATTCATTGCCAATATTGATTTATCATAATTATAGACAAAATCTCTCAAATAAAAATGTGTGTGCAATTGCATTGTTCATTTACCAGTTTTGAGCAAGATACTATGATACAAGTGATTTGAAGAAACCAAATAAGTGTTCATTAACCATGATGTAGATGCATATAACCATACTAGGCTACTATGTAGATCGGATTATCAAGAGCTAAGCTAATCCATAAGCAGAAATAGGTCTGTACAAAAGAAGGTCACTAATGTGACAGACATATCGCCACGCTAGGAGTTACCCAAGGCCAAGCGGTGTTGGGCACAAACCACTTGTTATGGGGCTTACCTCACAGTTTTCGAATAATTGAGAATTCCAGAGATTCAAGCTCATTCACCCTTCTTTTCTTTTCAAAGGGTAGGGAAAGGGATTTTATTGCTTTCTTGCTTTCTTTTGAATTTTGCTTATTTTTCTTTTGTATTTCTTTTGCTTGATAATACTTGGAACATTGCTGAAATAACATTTTTCTTTTCTCTTCTTTCTTGAATTTTTCTTCTATTTTTCTTTGCTAGGGATACTTGCTCGGATTAGCTGTAGAGCAAGGGATTTTTATTCTAGGTAGGGGTGATCTTGTCCTTTTGCCAATTCTCAAAGATTCTAGACCATGTGCATGATAGGATAGCAAGGGAAACTTTTCACTCCAGAAATAAGTTCTACTATGTAGAAAAACATGGAAATTACAAATATAATCATTTTATTGTGAAAAGATGTGCTTGGTTTAAGTAAATAACAAGATCAATTCTCTATGCTCAAACTTTATTTAATTGATTTTGGTGAACTTTGATATAAGAGAGATTAGTAATCATGCCAGATAAAATCAAGATATTTATTGTGTGAGTGTGCAAGTGAGGGATGCCAAATAAATGCTAGTTTTATCCAAAATAAGTTGAAACATATAATTGCAATAATTGTAAGAAAATAATGATTTTGAGAAAGTTTTGAGAATGTTGACTCTCTCTTTCTTCTGTATATTGTTTTGGTTTCGAAAGAGTCAAGCATATAGCTATTTTTGGATTTTTATGTTGATTTTTGTTTTGGAGCAAAAGGAACTTTACAAGTGCTTTAAATAAATGCAATAAATATTTTTGAAGATTTTTGAAGATTTTATGAATGTTTTTGAGGTTTTTGAATAAATTGAAAGAAATACACGATAATGATTTTGAACAAATATATACATGGATGAAATGACCAAATTTATGCATAATAACGTTTGAGATGTAAAATATTCATGGGTTCTTTAAGTTCTTTACCATCTAAGGTAGATAATTTATATGCTTCGATTCAAATTTTGTAGTAATGATGTATGGTCCAAGCCGTTGGGCTCAAATTTACCTTTCAGGTCTGTGGTTGCATTTGTATTTTTTTGATTTTCTTTTAGAACAAGATCGCCAATCTCAAAGGATCGATGACGAACTTTCTTATTATATGCTCTTTTAAGCTTGTTTTGGTAGGCATGAAGATGCTCCAAAGCATTGATGCACTTTTCATCTAGGATTTTCAACTGATTGAGTCTGCCAGATCGATATTCATCTCCTACTTCGGTGTCTTGAAGTAGCAGAGCCAAAGAAGGAACTTCTAATTCAAATGGAAAAATTGCTTCGGCACCATATACCAAAACAAATGGTGAAGTGCCCGTGGGGGTTCGATTAAAAACTTTTCTTAAATCGTCTAAATGATGATCTTCAATAAGAGAGCGCGCTATAATATCATCTACATAATCATGTAGGATATCATGCATCATATCATGAAAAATGTAGGTCATAGCCCGTTGATAAGTTGCCTCGGCATTCTTTAGGCCAAAGGGCATCACTTTCCAGGAAAAGGTACCCCAGGGGGTAATGAAGGCTGTTTTAGCCTGGTCTTCAGGAGCTATCCTGATCTGATTATAGCCGAAGAATCCGTCCATTAAGGACATCATCCCACTTCCGGCAGTGAAGTCAATAATTTGATCCATATTTGGAAGATAAAAGTCGTCTTTAGGGCATGCAACGTTAATATCTCTGAAATTTGTGCAAACCCTAACTTTGGTGGCTTCTTTCTTGGTGACTGGAACTACATTGGAGATCCATTCAGCATAATCAATAGCTTGTATGAAGATAACATTCGGAGTTTTTCTAACTCCCCTTTGACTAGCAGAGCCACTTTGGGATGCATTTTTCTAAGTTTTTGTTTAACAGGTTTAGCATTCGGATGGACCACTAGATGGTGCATGACTACAAAAGGGTCTAGACCTGGCATATCTTCATATGTCCAAGCGAAGACATCTTCATACTCTTTAAGAAATGCAATGTATTGTTCTTGTTTTTCTTGACTTAGTTCTGCTCCAATGTTGATTATGTGAGGGTTGTCCTCAGTTCCAATATTAATTTTAATGACATTTTCTACCTCCATGTGTAGATCTCTTTCAAAATTAGGTGGGGTAGGTGAAACACCCAACTCTTGTAATTATTGTAAAGTTAATTTAGATAATTCGTTCTGAGGGTCAGCGGCCTCAAGTTGAGCTATGGTTGGTATAGAACCATCAAAATAAAACCTGTTGTACAACATCTCTTCAACAGAGACATCATGGAAGATATCTCCTTCCAACTCTTCATCGGGGTCGGCAATCATTTCAGGGTATGCTATGGATAGCATGTTGCATGAAAATGATAGATTTTTAAGAGGCAAATCAACATGTCTCTCCAAATAGTCTTGATAGCATATGAGATGATCATCATCCTCAAAAGGAAAGGGTTGACCCTTACTAGGTAATAGGCCCACACCACATCGGGCGGGCCATGGTTCTACCTCGAAAGGTTCTTTCATGCCATTTTGGAAAGGTCCTAAGCCTTTCCCTTTGTATCCCATTTTAAGCATCATGGGTTTAGCTTTAATATAGTCGTTGGTAAAATAGCACCGAGCATATCCATCATGATGGGTTTTGATATTCTGAGGGATTCTTCCCCAGTCATATCCTTTGTAAATGAAGGCGCAACTCCCGACTTGGTAAGTACTTCCCATAGGTTGTGGGAAGTACGAGGAGATGGCGGAAATTGATTTAAAAGGTTTGAATCTTGCATGAAAGCATTCATTTTTTCTGATATTAAGGTTGTAGATAAATCTAGTAAAAGATCATCAGAAAGGGCATAAGATGTAGAAGTCTTATTACCTATGTCTTGAGATGTGGAAGGTATGATATATGTGTCTGAAGGTTTTGAATTTATGGGATTAGAACTTGAAGAATTGGTTGTAGTTTTAAGAGCTTTTTGAAGTTCTACAGTAATTTGTTTAGAAGGTGGTTGATCTATATGGGAAGATGAAGTTAATGGAGGAGGAATAGATGATAATTGTGACAATAGAGAATGTATAGAACTTGATATTTCAACCATTAAATATTCTTCAAATGGTGTCGGGTCATTATGTATGGTAACAAGTTTATTTGCAATTTCAAACTTCAAAAATTGGTGAAGAGTGGAAGGGAAAACCCTGATCGTATGAATCCAAGGACTCTGGAGAAGTAGGTTGTAATATGAAGGGCAATATGTTACATAGAATAAAGTATCCAGGATCTTGGATCCAATATTAAAGGAAAGAATTATAGTACCTTGAACTTCTTGAATTTCATTGTTAAAAGATTTTATAATAACATTTGATTCATTAAGATCTTCTTCCTTTGATTTGGGTTTTTGGAATAATTGATAAGTGCATAAATTAAGAAAGGAGCCATTATCTGTCATGATAGTTTTAACCTGTGTTTCTTTACTAGTTCCTATAATGTAAATATAGGAGTCTTCTTGTGGAGTAGAGGAAGGAATATCCTCATCATAGAATGAAATAGGGTTAACCTCAAGAGGGTTTACACCATTAGTTATGATTTTAGAGAAAATATGATGAGGAACAAATTGTTGGCTAGGTATTTTGAACAAAATTTCCTTATGAGCAATTTGTAATACTTCTAAAAAGGATATCTTTGCTTGAGTATTAATCACTTGTTGTTGGCTATCAAAGTGGATTTAAGATTGAGATTTTGATTCTAAAGATGAGCTTTTTATGCTTAAATTCCATTTTGGATCATTCTCTAGAGTCAAATATAGTTTTGAAGGTTGGTCAAATGAGGAACCCATATCTTGAATATCGGATTGGGTTGATTGAATTTGAGGTTGCTCATTTGTAGTTTTTGTTACAATATTGATAATATCATCATGATGGAAAACATTAACATGCAATATTTGATTGGTTTCTTGTTGTTGATAATTGAGTAGGGGTTCTTGGGAGATCCCCATGTCTTGATTGATTATTGGTATTTGTTGTGTAGGAGTTTGATAGTTTAATGGAGATTTATAATCGGTTGTAGATTGTAATTCCTTTATATTAAAAATATCCTTATCAATCAAATCTTGAATTGCACATCTTAAATCTTTACAATTTTGTGTCATATGTCCATCTACTCTATGATATTCACAATGTAGCTCAGGTTTAAACCAATCTGATGTGGTATCAGGTTGTCTTATGGAAGGAAGTTCAATAATATTTGTGTCAAGTAAATACTTGAGAATTATATCCATTGGTTGATTGAGCTTAGTAAATTTACGTGATGAAGGTTTTTGAGAGGTTTTTGATAAATGCCTTAGGAATTTCGTCATAAAAGGACCTAATGGTTTCTCACCTCTACTTTATTTATTATGGGTAGAATGATGACAGGAAGATTGTGATGTAGGAGGTGAGTGCACGGTAGAATTGGAAGAATAAGTATTTTCTTGTTGAAATGGATGTGTTGTATTGAAAGAAGAGTTTTGAAAAGGTGGTGGAGGATTATATGTGGATTGATAGACATAATATGGATATATGGGAGAATAGATAATATCGTTATGAAGAGGATTGGAAAAGGGATTGTTTTGTTGGGTTATGGATGAAAAATAAGAAGAGTGTGATGGAGGTGGTGTTGAATAGGGATGAGGTTGGTCATAATCAACAAATGTATTTAGCTGAATTCTTCCAACATTATTGATGGACTCATATTGATTTGAGTAAAAACTCATGGTTTCTTTAGTACTTCTAAAAGTAATATTTAGCATCTACTATTTAGAATTGAATCTAAAACATGCAAACTTGAAATGATAATTTTGTTTTTGTTTTTCTTGTATACATATATATTTTTTTGTTTTTGTTTTGTTTTGTTTTCAAAAGGTTATGATGCATTCACGTCGGGTTCACCAAAATGTATCGCTCCAAATTTTTTGCATCCCTACCTTCAGGCTATTGGATCCACGCCCGGAAGGAGGATGGGAAAAGGATGATGCGGTACCTTGGACGAGAGGACTTTGCGAAGGTCCCGCCTCTCAAGGGAGGTGCATTTTGGTGATTTTTTGACGGATGGTGGATTCACCAGGAAACATTTGGCGGCAGTTTCCATGCCTAGGTTTTGGGAATGAGTTTTGATGAGTTTATTTTATTTTTAAACATTCATCCTAGGTTTGGCCGAATGATTCTAACTTAAACTACATGAAAATGCAATTTAAATGAATACAAAAAACATAAAAGAAAGCAGAAACAGAGAATTTGTAGGAGGCCAATGAAGATTACCTGATCCGGAAGTCTGATGGAGTTTCTAAAGCTTGAAGCAGTCTGGATCGTCTGCAATTCAACAAAATCACCTTCAATTTGATAAAATCGTCTAAACTGACAGGATCGTACGCAATCTGATGAATTCGTCAGACGAATTCATCAAAGACCTGCAAAACAGCAAACAGATGCGAAATACAAGAAATTCTATTTTGTAAACAGGGGCAAACTATATGAAAAAGTAATATGAGTATTGAACAATATACAAGAAAAAAAGTAAATGCAAATCACTGTGTTTAGATAGCAGAATATGATCTTAATATGCAAACTAGACAAAATGGGTGAACTCCAGATGCAATATAGTATAAAAACTGAATAGACAATCTAATTTATAACATAAAATGACAGATAAAAGAGAAAGAAGAGCAAACTCCAGGCACTAATTGCCTCGATGTGTGCTGCAGTCGAAATCGTCTCGCATCAGAACGAGATCGTCCCGAATTTGACGAGATCGCCTCCGATCTTGACAGGTTCGTCGGCTGCGATAGGTGCTGGCTCCGGCTGAAAACCAGTGGTGTACCTACAATAAAATTAATAGAGGACTAGTGCAAGAGCAAATTTGAAGTGTTTTAGTGCATAGGAGTTGATTTACATAAAAATTCAGCCAGGGGTTGGGGAATGAAAAGTTTTAGAGTTAAATAGGCATAGGATAGTTGTTGGGAGGTTGGAGATCATCCCAATTTGGGAGATCTCCAACGGGGAAGGGTCCCAACGACGCAGACACGCTTCTGCCCGGATTGGAGACCCGTTGGAACGGATTCCAACTATGCAAATTTAGTTTTGCGACAAAATCGTCTGGACGTTCTAGTCTAGACGAAATCATCAAATCTGGGGCGATATCGTCTGATCGGAGACGATATCGTCAAACGGTCAAAACAACTGCTAAAAATGGCACGGAAAAAGAGGAAATGGGTTTCTCGGTGGTTAACGGGCGATTTGGGAGGTTAAATTTGAATTTAAATTTATTTACTAAGGTGAATGTAATTATTCCAATTTTACTGCGCCAATTTTAGGGTGCTACACCTAGTATATCCCTTAATGCGAAATGCAAATGCAAATGTTTTTGTATTTTTGATGCTTTCAATTGTTTTTGAGCTTTTGATTATTTTGAATGTTTTTGATATTTTGATTTTAAATTGTTTTTGTGCTTTTGATTATTTTGAATGTTGACCAAAGGGCTTATGGTGCCTTTGGGGATTATTTTGTGATTTTACCAAAGGGCTTATGATGTCTTTGGAGCCTTTTGTTTGACCAAAGGGCTTTAAGATGCCTTTGGAGCTTTTTGTGCTTTGACCAAAGGGCTTTAAGATGCCTTTGGAGTTTTTTGATTTGACCAAAGGGCTTTAAGATGCCTTTGGAGCTTTTTGTGATTTGACCAAAGGGCTTTAAGATGCCTTTGGAGATTTTTGTGATTTGACCAAAGGGCTTTAAGATGCCTTTGGAGCTTTTTGTTATTTGACCAAAGGGCTTTAAGATGCCTTTGGAGCTTTTTGTGATTTGACCAAAGGGCTTTAAGATGCCTTTGGAGCTTTTTGTTTTTGCTTTTAATGTTTTTCGATTTGTTTGGATTTTATGATTTCTATTGTTTTTTAAATTTTTAAGTTATTCGAATGTTTTTGATATTTTGTTATTTTATGTGTGAAACGCCTTCAGATGAATGATATTGAGGGGATCTAGCTCCTCAAAACCCTCTAGCATTGCTAGGTGATATGCCCCAGTCCCCATATTCTTCGAGATGATATAGGGACCTACCCAATTAGCCATAAATTTATCTCATAGATGCGGTGGTAGATTTGAGTTCTGCTAGTTTTCTTTTAGCACAAGATCCCCAACCTTAAAGTCTCTCAGATGGAATCTACTATTATAAGCTCATGTTAGACGGTCCTGGTAAATGTGAAGGTGCTCAAGGGCATTGATGCATCGTTCATCCAGGAGGGTCAATTGATCCAGGTGAGCTTGCCGCACAGTGTCATCATTGATGAACTCTCTCAATGCGATGCGCAATGTCAGAATCTCCAACTCTAAGGGCATAATGGCCTCAGTACCATATACAAGTGAAAATGGTGTTGCCCCAGTGGGCATCCGTATACTAGTCCTGTAAGCCCATAATGCTAAAGGTAATTGTAGATGCCAATCCTTATGATTTTCTTTCACCGTATTCTTTAAGATGGCTACTATTGTCTTGTTTGAGGCTTCTGCTTGCCCATTTTCCTATGGATAGTATGGTGTCACAAAATTATGTTGAATGTTGTATCTGGTCATTAGTGCTCGCACATTTTTATTTTTGAATGATGGACCATTATCCGAGATTATCTTGAAGGGTACCCTAAAATGACAAATGATATTGTGAAGTATGAACTCCGTAATCCGAGGACAAATTATTGAGGTTAAGGGGATCGCTTCCACCCATTTGGTGAAATACTCAGTGGTCGTTAAGATGAATGTGTGCCAACCCAAAGACAGGGGAGAAATATTTCCAATCAGATCGAAACCCCACTAAGAAAATGGCCAAGCTTCCTGAATGGGCTGTAAGGCCTGAGATGGCAAGTGCATTAGGTTTGCATGATGTTGACATTTGACACATTTCTTGACATACTCACAACAATCCTTCTCCATGGTGGGCCAATAGTAGCCCATTCGAAGGATGCACTTGGCAATGGCCATGCCATTGAAGTGGCCACCACACGTACCATCATGAGCTTATAAAATCACCCAAGCTAATTCTTGGGGCTCTAAGCAACGTAGGAGAACTCCATCATAGCTTTGATGATACAATATACCTCCTAGAAAGACATATCTAGTCACCTTCTGCTTGAATGCTCATCTCTCGGTATGCGATAGTCCTTGTGGGACAACTCCTAGTCTAAGGAAATCTTGCAATTGGGATAGCCAATCTTGATAGGCTATGGCCTCGATAGCTAAGATGACTTGTTCCTCCTGCAATTTGATTTGCACAAATGCAGATTGAGAAACAACCTTGTGGTGAATAGTGGTACCATTCCCCATAGGACCCTGAGAGATCAAGGACCCCCAAGGTGCCTTCTTTAATAAGTCTTTGGCTCTACAGAACCAGTCATGGTCTGGATCTATATGGATCATGTTAATTGATTCCTTGTTATCAAAGGCCTCACGTTGGATCACTGAATGCGAGAGCATTTTGACGTGAATGGTAGTGAAATTGGTAGATGGATTCTGAGGGATCAAGGATCCCAAAGATGCCATGGTGTCTATAAATATTTTTGATGAATGAGGGATTGCCTCGATGTCGTACCATTCTAGTTTGGCTAGATATGTGTCAACAAGCTCCTTGTAAGCTTTCAGGATTGGATCTCGACATTGAAATAATCCTTTGACCTGGTTGACTATGAGGAGGGAGTCACCAAAGATATTTAGCCTCTTGATGTTCATGGCGATGGTTGTTTGGAGACCCAAGATTAGGGCTTCATATTCGGTGTTGTTATTGGTGCAAGGGAAGTCTAGCTTAAATGACAAGGGCATTGGAGCTCCTTATGGCATGAAAAAGACAATTCCCGCACCACCTCCTTGCTCACACTTTGAACCATCGAAGAACAAAGTCATGTCTGCTTCTTTTTCTGGTTCTTCAGGTTTGGGTGCTTCTGATAGTGCAAAGACCACATCATCAGGAAGTTCTATGGTAAGGGGTCTACTATTCTGAAGAGGCACCTCAACCAACTGATCAGCTATGACTTATCCCTTGATGGACTTTTGGCTTATGAATTCCAAATCAAATTCTGTCAGTAGCATGATCCACTTTGTAGTACGTATATTATGATATGTCTTGCTCATCATATACTGCAAAGGATTTTGCTTGGATATTACATATGTCGTATGGCTCAACATGTAGTGGCACAATTTCTTGGTTGCAAAGACCACCGCTAAGCACAACTTCTCTATGTATGCGTATCCAATTTCGTAGCTCACCAGGGTGCGGCTAATATAATATATCGCTTGCTCTTTGTCTTGCACATTCTTTTGAGCCAACATGGTGCCCAACGCAAAATATGTAGCGGATATATATAACAAGAATGGCACGTCTGGCCTCGGTGGAGCTAGAATTGGCAGCATCGCCAGGTACTCTTTGATCTCAGCAAAGGCTTGCTGACATTCTTCATCCCATTGGAATGGAACTCCCTTGTGTAATAGTCGATTCATGGGTCGACATTTATCCGATAGTTGTGTGATAAATCACTTTATGGATGCTACTTTGCCCTGTAAGCTTCTTAGTTCTTTGATGTTTGTGGGTGGAGCCATTTCTAGGATAGCCTTTACCTTTGCTAGGTCTACCTCGATGCCTCATTTAGAAATGATGAATCCCAAGAGTTTTCTAGAAGTCACGCCAAAGATGCATTTCTTGGGATTCAACCTGACATTGTGCTCAATCAGGTGATCGAAGACCTTTGTGAGGGTCTCAGCATGCTCTTCACGCAGCAATGACTTGGCTAGAAAATCATCGATGTAGTCTTCCAAAATTGTGTGCATGTAGTCATGGAAAATGTATGTCATAGCCCACTGATATGTGGCACCAACATTTTTAAGACCAAACGACATCACTTTGTAGCAGAATGTCCCCCATGGAGTAGTGAACATGGTTTTATGCTGGTCTTCAGGTTTAATCTGAATCTGATTGTAACTAGAAAAACCGTCCATTAGGGAGAGCATCTCATGACCTACAGTTGCATCTACAAGAGCATCTATGTTGGGCAATGGGAATGAGTCCTTTGGGGTTGCCTTGTTGAGATCCTTGAAGTCCGTGCAAATGTGGACTCTTCCATCAGGTTTTCCTATGGGCACCATGTTTGATACCCACTCTGGATAGTCAATGGGAACAATAAAGACTACATCCAATAGTTTTTGCAACTCATTTTTAACCATCAAAGTGATGGTTGGATGCATCTTTCTAAGCTTTTTCTTGATCGACTTCTTTGTGGGGTCTATCGATAGGTTATGGACAACCAACTTTGGATCTAGCCCCGACATGTCTTTGTAGGTCCAAGCAAAGAGATTTGGTCTCTCTCTCAGTAGAGGAATTATGATGGCCTATTCTTCTGGAGATAGGCTTTCTCTGAACTTGACTTTCTTTGGTTGAGAGGGATCATTGCTGATGTCTACCTCAAAAGTCTCCTCTATTGCCATATGGGACCCATCCTCAAGCTAGTGAGGAGTGGGGATTAAATGAATGTCATCTGCTAGATTTATAGTTCCTACTAACTCAGGGTCGAGACCAATGAGATAGACATCATGGGCATAGCCTGATGCGAAATGGAATGGTTGCAACATCTCTTCATTAGGGAAGAAATCCTCAGGCTCTAAGGGTGAATCAACGTGATCCCAATCAATAGCATCTAGATTAAGACACAATAGTTTTTTAGGATCTACTGGGTTATGGAGTGGAGTGGTCAAATCAATGGAGATCATGTTGATGGATGGAATGGGATCTCCAGGACCACATGGGTGGAACTCTATATCCTGGGTGTGCCTTCCATACTCATGATGAGGCTCTGGGGCATAGGGATCTCAGGATCTGGTCTATGGATAGATGAGATGATGGGGTCATTTGGTAGTAGCTGCTCTCTGAAGGTGGGTGGATTCAGGTTGACCATGCGATGGATGGCATCTAGGTTTACTGGTCTCCCTAGGAAGCGAAGGTTGTGGTCTATGGTGTGAAGTAACGCTTCTCATTCAACAAGCATATTGACTTGTTGGAGGTGAAGCTCAAGGTAGGCCCTTTCGGCTTCACTCCCAGGGCCATCATTGCTTGTGGGAGAACCCTCATTCCTACCTATGGGGGTTGGGTGCTGATTTACCTGTTGATGCCTAAGATAGGCCATTTCGGTCTCATCTTCAAAGTCATCATCGCTTATCCAAAAGCCATTGGCATTGGTTTTTGGTCCTAGGATGGGCTGGTGGCTGGCTTGTTGATGCCCTAGGTAGGCCATCTCAGTCTCGTATTCATAGTTATCATCACTTATGAAGAAACTATTGGCATTTACTATGGGCCCTACCATTTGGCGTGCATGTCTTATGAAGGCCATCTCAGTTGAATCTTCTGTATCATAGCCACTCTCGTTCGACATGTATCCACCCTCATCTGAGATGCATTCACTTTCATCTGATATGTAACCACTTTCTACATGGCCTATCCAAGTAAGGTTTTGCACATATCGAGGCCCATGGTAGGCCAGGCTGGTCCCATATTCATCCTCACTTGGAACATAATCATACTCCTACTCATAGCCATGCATTGGCTCCTGCTCCCACAAGATGGCTTCTGATGGGGGCACTTCAGGAGAGGATTCAGGGTGGTATACCTCAGGTGGTGTGATATTGACCATCGACACCCATTCATCACCCCAAAGGTTTCTATGTGGGGGGTGATAGGGGTTCCAGTCGATGTCCTCCTTGAACCCAATGCTTAGCCTATCTAAGGCTACTTCTAGAGAATCATCATGGCTCTACATTTGATAGCCCAAACCACACCTATCAGTAGGTAGTTGATACTATGGCTGGAAGGGTAGTCATCACCCTTGCTCATATAGGCCTAAACCATAGCCTTGCTAGTGGCACTACTCAAAATACCTTAGAGTGAACTCCAGATTTGATAGATAATGAACATTTGTGGTGAAAGGTTCATCCTCATTCCTTTCTAGATCAGGAGCAGTGTGGGCATAATCTAGCCCAACATATATGAAGTTAGTCTAGTTGGGTGGCATTCCCAAGGGAACCACTATCCCTACTAGTATACTGGGGACTCTTGGTCATCCCATGTCTTGTGTAGACTCAATGATTGGTGTGAATATTACGTTCTACACAAGATATTCACCTAGTGCTATGTTGGCTAGGTGAATTGTCACCTACGATGTAGATGACGTTGTTGATGATGTAGGTGAGGTAGGTTGAGGTACCTCCTCGATGGTTTCCTAGGAGTGCTCCTCCTCCATGGGAGTAGGGATCCCTATAGTTTCTATGGTCGGAAGTTCTTTGGGTCCTTCCTCCACTAGGGATGCCTTCAGCTTCTATTTGTCCTTCACCTTATCTATAGAAGGCTTTTTAGAAGTGCTAGTAGCTTTGGATGTAGGTGGTGGTGCCGATGTGGAGGGGTCACCTCGCACTGATCTAATTTTGCTACCTGGCTACATGGTTGGGGATGAAGGCCTTATGTACAAGTGTGTTGATGAAAGGATGAAATCCCTTGGCAAGTCGACTTGATGCACGTACTTAAAT
This sequence comes from Wollemia nobilis, assembly GCA_028583015.1. NCBI lineage: Eukaryota > Viridiplantae > Streptophyta > Pinopsida > Araucariales > Araucariaceae > Wollemia > Wollemia nobilis. Next base: position 273,609 of record JAQPPZ010002729.1, on the reverse strand, counting down.
GGCTCTTCATCGGATGGCACCATGTGGACTTGTCCCTCATGCACATACTTGATGCATTGGTGTAGGATTGAGGGTACACACTACATGTCTCTAATCCAGGGATGTCCTAGAAGGATGTTATATTGCATCACCCCTTCTAGCACATGACACATCATAGGGATGGTCTTATGTCCTACTTTTACTGGTAGAATGATCATACCCACGGTGGAGCACAATGCATCGTTGAAAGCCCTGAGTGTGTAGGAAGTCGGGACAATGTTGGACTTAGGGATCTTCAAGTGCCCTATAGCCTTGGTAGTGATGATGTTGATCGAAGAGCCCATATCGATCAGAACCTACTTGAATGGAATATCATTGATTGATGCAATAATGTGCAAAGGTGGATCTACTGAGGTAGTAGGGACTACCTTAATTTTATGATCATAAAAATGAATCACGGGCTCTTGGCATTATTGAACTTGCCCCACAAAATGTGTGAATGCATCTGGGTTCTGGGGCTGGAGCTCGATTGATCTCAAAATCTCCATTAAAGTCTCCCTATGCCTAGGGGACTATTGTATGAGCTTGTAAATGGATAACTTAGCTAGAGTCATCTATAGATTTTGTTCTAATCTACTCTAAACAGTCACCACAGGTCTCGCTGGTGGACCTAGAAGATTTTCATGTGCCTGTCTCTATCGAGGTGCAATGGGGATATTGATGGGAGCCATTGGAGGCTATGGTTGCCCATATCTCTGACTCCTGGTTGCCACATTAACCAATTCGACCATTCTGATGCACCCCTAAATGGGTGGCTCAACCTAGACTTGGTTAACTTGGGGACCTTGATCTCTAGGGACCTCATGATTTGGCAATGGGTTCTGGTATATACCCATATCTCTATTATCAGGAGCTAGTGGGTTGTCAACTTTTAGCTCTCCCTTCTCGATCATGTTTTGCACAACATTCTTGAATCTGATGCAATTCTCGATGTCATACCCTTGTCTTCTATGGTATGGGCAATATTGATCTTCCTTGTATCCCCTTGGCTTGGGATGGTTAGGATCAAGAAGTTGTATGTTAAGAAATCTTATCCTCTATGCCTCATTCAATTGGTTAAATACTGACTGCATTGATTTGTTTAGAGGCATGTAGTAGCGAGGTGGTCATCGCTCCTTGTTCTAGCCCTGGTTGTTCTTCATATCATAGTTGGCTAGAAGAGGGTGAGCTTGGTAATTTTGGGGTTGCTGTCCATTCCCCTCCTTTGGTGTGGCTAATACAACTTGATTAACTTGAGTAGGCTTGGCCTACTTTTTCTTGTTATTATTGTTCTTGCTCCATTCTTTCTTATTATGGAGCTTAAGGTCTCCCTCATCGACCTTAATGTCTTCAATAAGCTTGGCTTGGGCCAAGGCTTCTTCGAATGATTCATATTGTTGTAGCTGCAAGAGCAAGGAAATGTGTTTTGCATAGCTCTTTGTGAACATCCATACAAGTTCCTCTATGGGGATGGAGAATGATAGTTTTGCCATGATTTTTCTCCACCTATCCCCATAGTCCATTACTGGCTCATCATCGTATTGTTTCAAATTAGCTAGGTCAGACAAGTTCACCTTCTTCTTGGCTCCGAAGGAGAATCATTCTAGGAACGCATTCACCATTTCTCAAAGTTGGTGATGCTATGCTTGGGCAACTAGTTGAACCATTGTGTTGCTATGCCCGAGAACATCATGATGAATATTCTCAGCATTAGGGCATCATATTTGTTAAGGTGGAAGCACACGTTCATGAAGTTGGTCACGTGTTCCTATGCATCTCCCTCTCCCTTAAAATTATCCAATCTAGGCATCTCAAAGTGCCTAGGATATGCGGGACTTGGGATTGATGGGCATAGAGGCTGGTTGTGTATCTTGTCTAATGTTGGATTTTGTCCACTTGTGTCCTTCTCGAGAGACTTGACTCTCTCAGTGAGCGTCTGGTATGCCTTCAAGGAAATGATCTCATGTTCCTGAAGGTTAGCTCATGGTGGTAAAGGAGGTAGCCCGATGTTTGCCCCAATCGGTCATCTAGACTCCTCTCCTATGACCATATTTGGAGGTTCAATATGGGTTTGTTCCTGATCCTCCATCCTTGTCTGGTCCTCATTGCATTGCATTTGCTCGAGGTCTAGGTGTTGTTGATGTTGTGGAGCATGGTGGGTGTGCTCATATCTTTTCCTGGTGCCTCTCTCTTGTGGAGAATCAACACGCCTTCCATGTTGATACCTCTCACCAGCTATGTGTGCATCTATTCGAGCTAGCCTTTCTGCTAGCACCTCATGCTCCTCTCTTTCTTCTCTTGAGAGTTGCTCTTGTAAGCGTAGGCACCTTTTCCTGTGCTCTTCTTGCTCAAGATCTTCCATGCATTCTCGTTCAATGCGTAGCTCTTCTTCCAACCTAAGTAGGCGGTCAGAGTGACCTTCTATTGAGGGTTCATGTCTTTCTACCTCTTCATGAGGAGTTCTAATGTTGCGGCCTCTAGGGAGACTCTTGTTGTATGCCTACCCCTTTTTGCTAGGGTGATTTTCTCTATGTACTATGTTAAAGGTTGAGTACGCTCATGATCTAAAGTAGTGTATGTGTTGTGGGGTCACTCTGAAGCTTCCCTTGGTTCATTGGTGTGTCTAGTGGCTACACTACATGAACTTCCTAAAGTAGAATGTGTGGTAGTGATGCTTCTCGGAGCTGGTCTCGAGGGAACTCGATCCAACTCATCAAGTTGTCGGGTTCTCCATGGCTGCTCCCATGGAGTCCCATTGGCACCAATGAGCTCATGGTCTAAGGGCACTCTCCCATCTGTGGGGAGGTTGTATGATGTTTGGGGTCTACGACTAGGTGTAACCCTATGGTTTTACCCCTTAGTGGGTGGATCTGTCCTATGTGTTTCCTATGAAGCTTGGGGTCTTGTAGCCCCTGCATGCCTATGCGATGAGGATGGTCTTGATGACTCCTCATGCCGGTGCAATGATGGAGGTCTTGCAGCCTCCATATGTCTATGAGATGAGGGAGGTTGAGATGCCTCCGCATGTCGATGTGAAGAGGGAGGTCATGATCCCTCCTCTTGTCTATATGATGAGAGGCACCATGAAGACTCCTCATCCCTATGTGTCGAGGAGGGCCTTGAGGCCTCCTCATGTCTAATATGTGTATCTCTTGTTGGGGTTTCTCATGGAGTTCCCCCAAGGGTTGAATTGTCACCCCTAAGACTTGCCGAACTTCGTTCGGCTACACTACGGGTGGGTGGCTCCACACCAGTGTGACTATGAATGTTAGGAGCATTAGTCTCCCCCTTGGTGTTGGACCAGGGGTGGCTACTCTGTGTGTTCACCATTCTAATTATGCATTATATTTTTTATTAGTTTCCAAATTACACAAACAAAACAAGCAAGTGTTTATCTCTTTTAAGGATTTTGTGTGTTCCCTAAACTATTTGGTGTGTTTGGATTTGTTGTTGATCTTGACTTCTTGTTTGTATTGTGGAATTAGAATGAGGGAGCTCAATCAAAGTGGAGGCTAGGAACACTAGTGCCAAACATGATTTCTCAAAAGAGTCTAGGGTACACCACTTAAATCCTAGTGGGGGGTTCACCTAGCTCTTCCACTATGAAATAGTGGGAGATAGTTTGAACACAAGTGACTAGCACCAACTAAAAAGGAGCTCTCTATTCTATCTAAGGACGTCTAGGGGGCAAGCCGGTGGAAGGAGATGAATTCCAACATCACCGGTCTGAATTGGGGGTCGGTGATGAAATCCAACCTTACCAATGTTATTGTGGAACGTGCAAGTGTGTGGGGTTCTTTTTAAACTTGGAAATGTAAAATGATGCATCAACCAACATGAATGCTTTACCTCACTACATGCCTAAAAAGAATATTTTGCTTTCAGAGAGATGCATATCTAATCTATTCTAGATGATTTTTATGCAATGTACCTCCTACTTTGTGAATGGGTGACCTACTGATTGGGCCACATGCAAGCAGACTGATCACACAGAAGCCTAGCACACTGGAGACTAGGGCAGACCTTACAAGTAGAGGCCCACTATTCCTAGCAGCACCTAGAGGAAACTAGAGAAATCTAAGAAATGTACAATGCAATTTTCTTTTCATTTTCTTCACTTTTCCCTACTTAGACTATGTTTTTGCTTGTTATTTCTGGAAAATAAATGCAGATAGAAAATCATAGAGAATCAAAAATGTGTACCAACCTCAATTCCTCACCTGATGATGACCTGGCTGACCTCTATCTCTATTTTCCTACTAGCCACTATTGACCAGAGCGATTGATTCTGGCCACTCATAGCTATAGCGGCTAAGATCTTCTGGCCATTGTTGACAAAAGTGGCTAGACCTACACAAAGAAAAATGCTCGAATCATTAGTAAATCGGTCAAAAAACAAAAACCTTGGTGGGGTCCCACCATGATCACCATCTGTGTGACCTCGGGAGGTGTGCACCCCAGCTGCCCTACTTGCAATATTGATTTATTATGTATGCTACCACTTGCACAAAATGAAAATACTAAAAGCACATGCAACACGAAGAATAAGAAATAAATAAAGATGCTTTATTTATTGATATCTTGGATCCTCGGTTACAAGTTCATCCCTCTAAGGGATACCCATCATTTTGATACAAATATTTACACAAATATAGAGCAACGATCAGATATATTCCCCACAAGGGAATGATGCATCTACGTAGGCCTCCTAGTCCCACACATGAAACTATATGAGGGCTTACAGATGCCTCCTTCTCTAGATCTGGTCTTGGAGGGATATTTATGCTCCTACTGCTTCCATCTGGTCCTGATGATCTGCACCTACATTCATGAAAATAACAAAACATGCTCAGTAGGATGGGCCGCCTATTTGGATGAGGCCTTTGTTAGCGGATCTGAATACTCATGATACTAATAATGAAATATAAGCATGAACAGAATAAGAAATGCATGATAAGCTAAGGAAATGTGGAATAGAAGCATAAATGAAACCAAACCTAAACTATGATCAAGCCATAAATTAAGCAATAATAAAGCTAAGCTAAAAGCAAGAGGAAATAACGCTTATGCCCTAAGATATGCCTATGGGCCACTATCCGAGATAGTGGCCATGATGTGAAGCTCTCCTCCTTGTGGTTCAGGGATTTGTGCACTATCCTCTTTGCCAAAATTGATGTTCAAGGGTCACCGAATGTGTCTCCTACACTGATTGGTGGTTGGGAATGGTGAATCTGACAACTGATGCATGGGCGTAGCTCAACCGAATGGCGCTCCAATGCTCCTCAAAGTGCTAAATATTGGTCCTCCATTTTGATAGGGCTTCACTGCTTAACTCTGAAACTTCATGGATCCTTTGCTTTTCGTGGGAGAGTCTATATGTAGACTTCCCTCTCAGATCTAGAACTTTGGCTTCCTAGAGAAGCTTCAGTCCAAATTGCATGCGACTGACCATCCTGGGTGAGGAGCATCAGTCCCATACTGGCATGGAAGGGGTAGTTAGGAGGATCTCAGGGAGTTCCTCACCAAAATCCACCGATTATCCATGCAAAGGTGTAGTCAGACTACATGATCTGGGCCCGTATTCATGGCTAGACTATGTGTGACCCTGGCCGCTATCAGGTTTAGTGGCTAGGTGTGGCCATTGTAGTCTTCAATGGCTAGGTGTTCTGGCCACTCTTCTTGAGAGTGGCCAAGCTTGGATGGGGTAGAACTACCCTGTTTGAGTGGTTAGGACCACTGCTTGCTCTTGGAGAGATCCAAGAGGGTTCATATGGTTTGTGGATGTGCCCATATGGGTAGTCTCCTAAACATGACATGTTTTAGGTGTCTACAGGAGCATTACATTGATCTTCACCTCAAATATTGTGTCTTCATATTTGATATCAGAGGTTTAAATACTTAAGTTGTATTTTTGTGAATACTTAAATGGTTAGTTTGTGCTAAATTAATTGATTACTAGCTGCTAGGGTAATTGAAATCTACTTTTGAATTTGATATTTATTATTAGGGAGTGCATTTCTATAAAATCTAAATATTGGTAAATTTTGTTATTTGGATTATCATTGTTGTTTGTGATATTTCTCTACTGCTTTTTAATGAATGAAAGTATATTTAATTTGGGATAATGTTGATATGAGTAATGTGTCTTTAACTCAGTTTTTTGGAGCTTTTTGTTGTAGTGCAATGTTGTTAGCCTATCCGTCCACTATTGTTCACATCTATTTAACCCTAATATTTTCTTACCCTAATATTAAAACCCCAAGTGAGAATAATTGTGTCAACATCCTATTTAATTTGACAAGGAACCAACCTACTCTGGAGGTTGGATCAGAAACTTTGTTTTGGTCCATCCAATGTTGAGTGTTGCGTTGTAGCTATCAGGTGTAAGCCTAGATAGAAAGTAGGAATATAGACAGTCACAGTGTTGAGTAAAACTTGATGCAATTTAGTGCCCAATAGGTACCAATTTTTGGTTAGACTTGATCTTCAAGGATAATTATTTATAAGGTTGTAAGCACAAAGACCATATATCCAAATTTGAATTGTCATTATGAATGATTTCGATCATTTTGTTGCTTCATACGATTTTATACCTGGGTCAAATTATCCTTAAGAAGCTTAAGTATCATCTGACATTGTTGTAATAAATCATTTACCTGGGCTACCTTGGAAGTGCCTAGAACATAGTCTATGCTTGTTAGTGATTTCTAACCATACAAGGCTTCAAATGGTGACATATTAAGGGAAAAATAGTAAGAAGTATTATACCACCATTCGACTAAGGAAAGGCATTAAATCCAATGATGTTGCTTGTATTGAGCAAAACAATGAAGTTAAGTATCTAAACACTTTTTGAAAATATCTATTTGATCGTCTGACTAGGGATGATATGTAGAAGACATATTCAAATTGGTACCACTAAGGTAAAATAGCTCCTTCAAAAAGTTGCTAGTAAATATAGGATCATGATCACTCACAATGGTTTTGGGTATACCATGTAGTTTGAAAATGGAATCCATAAATAGCTTAGCCACCTTACTTGCTGAATAGGGATGTTATAGGGCATAAAAATGAGCATATTTGGAAAGGCCATCTAATACCACCAAAATCACTATTTTACATTTAGATTTGGGTAGACCCTCAATGAAGTCCATGGAAATGTGCTCCCACTAGCTATTAGGGATAGGTAAGGGTTTTAATAAACTAGGAGATTTAGCTATTTCTCCTTTGTTATGTTGACATACTTCACACTCAATCACAAATGTTTTGACATTTTATTTTAAACCTTTCTATAAAATTGATTGCTTCACCCATTGGTATGTTTTCAAGAAGATTGAATTTCCTATAGGAGGTGATGCATGCAATTCTTGGAGAATCATAGATTTAATAGTAGATGAGTGAGGAAGGTAAATGGGGGTATTTTTGTGAAGCACTCCATTTGAATATGAGAAATAAGAATGTATGAGTGAACCCTTTTCTATATCTTGAATGATTTGAGTCGTCTCTAAATAAGCCAACCATTATTTTTGAATTTGGGAAAGCCATTGAGGACAAGGACCCGATATGGCATTGATGGTCACCTCATATTTTTATTTATGAGACAAAGTATCTGCTACCATATTTTATTTACCCTTCTTGTATTCAATGATAAAATCATAGCCCAAGAGCTTGGTAAACCATTTATTTTGTTCAGGACATGAAATGACTACTATGGTTAGTTTTAATTATGAAATGACTACTATGGTCAGTTTTAATTATGAAATGACTACTTAATAAATAATGTCTCCATTTATCTATAGCATGGAGAATAGATAGCATTTCTTTTTCATAAGTGGATCAACCCAAATTCTTCCTTAAAATTTGCTTATCATCAAAAGCCAATGGAAGTCCCTCTTGCATTAAAACCACTCCAATACCTGCTCTAGAAGCATCAAACTCAATGATGAAGGGTTTGCTAAAATTATGAGTGGCCAAAAATGTAGTGGAACACATAACCTCCTTGATGGTTTGGAAGGCTTGAGAAGTAGCTTCATTCCAATTAAAGTTATCCTACAACACATAGCCTCCTTGAGGGCTTGGAAGGCCTGAGAAGTAGCTTCATTCCAATTAAATATATCATTTTAGTAAGAGTTATGAGTGGTACTACAATCTTACCATAGTTTCAAATTAATTTTTGATAATAGCCTGTGATTTGTAAAAAACCACAAAACTTTTTGAGTGATTTTGGTAGGGGCCAATCTTGAATGGATTTAATTTTATTAGGATCTACTTTAACTCCTTCTTGAGATACTATGTGATCCAAGTATTCCACCTCTGGAATCCAAATGCACATTTGGATTGTTTAACAGATAGTTTCTCCTTTTGTAATAGAGCAAGGACCTTGTCAACATGAACTAGGTGATCCTTCCAAGAGTTGCTATAAATTAAGATATCATCAAAGAAAACTAGGACAAACTTACAAAGATATGGCCTAAAGACATGGTTCATGAGACTTTGAAATATTGATGGAGCATTAGTAATTCCAAAGGAAATTACTAAGAATTAATAATGACCTTCATGAGTTCAAAATGTAATTTTAAGGATATCCTCTTCTTGAACCCGAATTTGGTGAAAACCCAAGCAAAGGTCAATTTTAGTGAAATAATGAGCACCATGTAATTCATCTAATTAGTCATCAATCATAGGGATAGGGAACTTATATTTGATAGTGATCTTGTTGAGAGGATGAAAATTAGGACACATGCACCATGAGTTATCCTTATGATGTACCATAACTACTAGAGAAGAACTAATGCTTGGATGAATGATTTCATGCTCCAACATTTCTTGGACCAACTTCTTGATTTTTAAATTTTAAGGTTGTGGATAGCGATAGGGATGCATATTAGGAGGAAGACTTCCTAGAACAAGATGTATGGCATGATCATGTGATTTCTTAGGAGGTAGACCCCTTGGTTCACTAGATACTTATTCATAATTATATCCACATTGTCTTGAAGATCCTTTGGAAGAGTTGCAGTAGTATCCAAGGATTGAGCTTTGATGGAATTTATTTGGGCTATAAAACCATAATCATATTTTGTTGTTCAAGTATCTATCTAAAATACAAAACATGCATTTATGCATCCCAAACAAAGCCAACATTGAAAGGCCGAAGGAGATAAATGTCCTTCAGGAGAATCTCCAAATAGGGCTAGCTCCCTTACTAAATCCTACACCGGTTTTAAGTTTAGAGTTGCAAGAAAGAAATGGGAAATATAGCCACAGGCCAAAAGATGTAGGATTGGGGATAAACTAGTAGCAGGAATTCAAATCAAGCATTATAGTAGCATAGAATATAAAGAAGGCAAATAATCCACTTACGATTTTATGGAGATAACTTCCAGAGTTACATTCCAGTACTCACTCCCTCACCAACAGTGTTCAAATCCAGATGCAAAATTTAAACTTAGTAGATAACAAACATGAATATAAAATAGAAATTATTAAAATAGAAAGAAATCACACATGGAAATCATTCGCAGAATCAAAAGCAAGGTTCTTTATATTTACGCAAAAAACTTGAAGTATTTTTTTGTAGAGTGTCTATCCTCCTTTCTTATAATGAAATGCTTAGTATTTATAGAGGGATTTTGCCTCTGTCATTTAATGCATATACAACAAAATACTGGTAGATCAAAAACCAGCATGCATATTTTCTTCCTCGACAACGGTGATGTATTTAGTTAAAACATTCTTCATGGAGGCAAAAATCCTAATTTGGTAGGAGAATCACATGGGTAATTTGTAGGATTAAATTTCATAGGACACCTTCAAGCGTCGGTGCATTGGAAAGCAACAAAATCATCTAAAAATTAGGAGCTCAATATTTGAATTTGTCTCACCCTTATGCCTTGGAACTCCACATTTTCCTAAAAATTCCACCATGTATTAATATTATTTTGTAAACAGTGAATTTGGTTGGTTTTGCATTGGAAGTAAACAAGAATAGCATTTAATATTACCAATTCAAAGCAAAAATTCTAGAAACACAACATGCATTGCTTAAAAAATTAAATGCCATTGTCCCTTAATATTTTTTAAGAAAATCTGCAAGAATGGCACCTTGGGAAGCAACATCTATGGAAGTAAATGAATTTCACCCAAAAATGGGGTGAAAAGCCTTTTCAAAGTGCAAGTGGATGACAGTAGAAACCTTCTCAACCATTCTGATGATTTCACTTCAAAATAAGCTTTTAACTTGAATTCAACAAAGTTTCATTAATTTCACCCTTCTTGGAAGGCGATAGAGATTTTTGCCATTTTTGGGGTGATTTTGACATTTTAATATTTTTCCTTTGGATGAGTGCATGCTACAACCTTTCTTCACCCGAATTTCCTTTGAAATCTTGAATTCACCCCTTGGAGAGGTAAAATTACATGGTGCCTCTCAAAAGGGGCACCTTTGACTTTGAACACACATTTAATTCTTCCTTTTGTTTTTGCCTTACCACTACCGAAATAACCAAATATGAAAAAGGAGGGTCCCATGTCTTTTGTCATTGAAAATTCATAAAATATGGACTTTCACCCCAAAGAGGGGTGACAATGAGTTTCACCTCCCACTTAGGATGAAAGCATCTTGCTTATCCCTTTTAAACCTTCCCATTGCATGGCTTACAAATTTCATCTCTCAAAAGGGTGAAATTACATTCTTCACTAAGTTTCACCTCCAAGAGGGGTGAAATGATTTTATTTCTCCTTTCAAATCCTTCCTTAGGATGCCTCATGCCTTTCATCCTGTGCACACTTCTATTCCCAAATAGCATTGGCTTTGCATTTAACTTGCATCTTTGGGTGCCTTTAATCTATGCTTTTGCCTTAGAGAGGGGCAACTAGGAGGTTCACCCCACACTTAGGGTGAACGCTCCATTGACCATCTTCTTCTTTGACTGCCATGGGACGTCTTTCATTTGAAATGGCATTCACCCTCAAAGAGAGGCATGTGGAGCTTTCGCCCCACCTTTGGGGTAAAAATATTTTAAAATCTTCTTTTACGTGTGGGGTCCATAATGTGCTTTCGGACACCTTTGCAATGTGTTGTCACCCCAAGGAGGGGTGAAAGAGAGTGTCGCCCCTCACTTGGGGTGAAAATCTTCTTGAATTTTCAACCATGCTATCTTGGTGATTCTTATTATTTTTCTTTCTTTTAAAATACATTCGCCCAAAGGAGGGGCGAATGGGAATTTCACCCCTCACTTGGGGAAAAAGCACTTTTAATTCCAATGTTCCATGATTTTGGAATCAAGCTACATGCTTTTTGGTTTGTATTGTGGTTTCGTCCCACTAAGGGGTGAAAGGGTATTTCACCCCTCTTTTAGGGTAAAATTCTCTTTGAATTGTCAACATCTTTAGCTATTTTTGTTTGAGTTTCAGTGCCTTGCTTTTAAACGATGTTCACCTCAGAAAGAGGTGAATGGAGCTTTTGCCCCTCCTTAGGGGTGAATGCACCCTTGAATACTTCTTTATCCCGCCATTGCATCCTTTGCAACTTTTAACAAAAATAAAAACATTTCACCCCAAGGAGGGGCAATAGAGATCTTCACCTCTCACTTGGGATGAAAATACTCAGCCTTTTTAAAACTTTGTGTGCATCATGTCTCTAGGTTTTCAAACTCTTTTTGGGTGCGTCCATCAAAACTGATTACTGCTTCTTGCCCAAAATCATGGTAAAATTATTTTAACTTATTTTAATTACAGGTGCGCCATTACTAGAAACTTTTACCTCACCATTCTCGACACCCAGTCCATGAGAATTAAAATAAGGAGATTAAAATAAAAATTAATTACAACAAAATATACTGACAGGAATTGTTGCATTCTTCATTAATTATATTTCACTTTTTTTACAATAAAAATTGTCAACAAAATTTCAACAAAATTTTAATGTGGCATAGTGTCAAAACTGCCAACATTTCTGGCAGCTCGTGAGGTATCCAACTCGCGTGGATGCAAGTGATCCCAGGCCTTTATCCATTGGGCTCTTAGTGGTTCTTCTTATCGGCTACAATAGTCAACATGTCTGGTTCATATATATTTCCTTGTCCTTGCTCAGTTGTTACCTACTCTTCTGTGTCCTATTCTTCTATGGCTTATTCTTCCTATTCCTTCAAACTTTCATAGGTGACTTCATAAACTATAACTGCTTCAGCCCAAGCATCTATGGTAAATAAGCAAGGAACACTAAGTGATTCATAAATGTACCATAGATTCTAGATATCCTCCAAGCTAATGTGCTTAGATCTCTAAGCTAACTCAAACAAGGATGACTCCATGCGAGTGAACCTTTTCATGAGTGGCAACACTTGTTCTTCCATAATTGGCTCTTCCCACTTGTCAATTTTTGAGGTGTCCTACACAAAATTCTTCTAGGCTGCTTCTAACTGTTCCTTCGATAGTGGCTCACCCCATTCATCTATAAAACTTGGGAAGCCCATGTCAATGAGAGCATCAAAATGAACCATTGAAATAGAATGCTCCCATTCAATCACGTTAAGGAATTTCTTGCCCTCTCTCACTAGGTCCAACCTATGAAAATAACTATGCAGCGTAACCTTGGCGGTAGACCAGGCTTGGTCCATATCACTCATGGGGTGAATGCACATATTATACTGAGCCAAGGCTTGTATCTTCACTACCAACTCCAAATGTGGCTCTAGTATCTCCTCTGTACTCTCCACTAACTATTGGCCCAATTGAATCTGTATCGAGGCCTTTAAGAGATATTGTAGAACCAAGACTGCTTTCACTACCATATTCTCATAAATTTTAGCCAACCAAAGGTAGACCTCCTTAATTTTATTTTGAGAAAAATCCATAGCCTATGTAGCCTTCTCTACCATTTGGTCCTATATGGAGTCAAGTCGTATCTTATTTGCCTACACCTACTGCTCTATCACATCCTTTAATTTCTAATTAGCTTTCACTTGCTGTCACCAATGTTCAATATGCCTTGTCATCTTCTCCTGCTACACTCTACTTTCAACTAGATATTATTCAATATTAGTGATATTTTCTTCAACATAAAATAATATTTATTTGTAGTTATCATTGTGCGAGTAAATTTAGCTCATATCAACCTGGATGTTCCCCATATTCTCAGTAGGGTCTATCTTTGTCAAGTCCTCTAAAATGATCTTATAAGCATAATCACTCAGAGACATATTTCCTTGTGGTTTTTGAACTAGGGGAATCATCTTGGTAGTGTGGGCCTCCATGGCAACTGGATCAAAGGTGACTTTCTTGAGTGGCTTAGCTAGAGCGAGTACCTCTTTTCTCCTGTGACTCTTCAGCCACTATGATGAACTCAGATGAGCTCGACTAATCTTCACTGCAACTGACTATTCGGGCATCACCTCGATCTAGGGCAACGCCTGCAACTCCAAAAATAGGGTGAAGGGGAATAGAGCCTATGAACGGTCTAGCTCGAAGGAAGAAGAGGAAACAAAAATCAGAGGGGGAACCAAAATAGCAGAATGGATGGAAGTGCTAGGGGCAGTAGCAATTACACTCACTCGTGGAGGAGCTTGTGTACTTACAGCTTTGGAAGAGGTGACATGAATGGAAGGTGAGGGATGCAAAAATGGGTTCGAGCCTGACACAAATGAACTAAAAGAAAGGGAGGTTGAAGAGAAGGGAAGAGAAGAAGGAGCAGTAGTGACTTACGGGTGAGAGGTAGGGAGCAAAATGGAAATAGAAGGTATGCCAAATGAAGGGGCAACAAATGTAGGAACTAAAGTAAATTAAATGATAGCCACTACTTTCTCCTTAATGGAATAAGGGGGAAAATAAGACTTACCTTCAAGCTTATACATAGTGTGAGTCAATGATGGAGCTGGCTGTAAGACAGGCTCCTCTTGCACTTGTCACTTCTTTACCTCTACCTCGAGATCTATGATCTCCATTTTCTGGTCCAACTGCTGCTCTTGAATTAATGGAGGTTCCTAGGAAATGCTAATATGAGCAGTTGATACTTCCAGAGGAGGATTTACTGTAGATGCAACAACTACAACCAAGGAAACTGCAATTATGGATGAAGAAACTACACTAGTTCTTGGCTTCTTTGCAGCCTTAGAAAAAGGTAATGTCTCTTCTATGCTTCGCTTCACCCATTGAGATCTTCTTTTAAACACAAATGGTTGTTCCTCTTCCTCATGTGTTGCTTCTTCGACTATCGGGCGATCTTTTTCGGCCATGCTTTCTTCACTGTCAGATTTCTAAAAACTTTAAGGTACAACCTTGGAGAAAGTGATAGGTTGATAGATGTCGACAAATTCATCATATGCATCAAAAAATGCTTCGTCCATATTCAACCCATAAGGTGATGTAATTTTTCCTCGGTGGACCCTCATAATCCACCAATTTGTGATCTTTTCCTCAGACCACGTAGGCAGCTGATCTTTCATTTGATTAAATAATCCTAAAGGAGGAATGTGCTCTCTATGCACTACGATATTATATTCGGCCTCTTGCTCATAAAAATCATGCCACGGTGGAAGTGACATCATGGCTTCAACATGCCACTCTAAATCATGCCCCTCAAGATTGTTACGATTTTGTTGAATATCAGGTCGTGGGCAACAATGAAACTGCTTGGCCTTAATTAATTCCAAAAAATGACCCAATGGGTCATACCTCCATCTTTGAGGTAGTTCCACTAGACCTAGATCTTGGAGAGCCTCTATGAGCAATTTGTTCTGACCAACTTGGCTCACCTCTATACTATCAAATTTGAAAGGCATTGTGCATGTTGTCCTTTTACCACACCCTGCTCCATAAACATCATTAACATAGTCATTATGGTGCACCACCTCCATTGCAAAGACATGCTCTATGGTGAAATATGGGAGCAGGAATGGCTTGCCCGTGAAGCCAAAAATTCACACAACTATACCTTGAGTCAACAAGAAGATATCACCCTTTTCTATTGTGACAACCGCCTCTCTCATTGCCTACAACACCCTTTCACTCTTGCCATAAATCAGCTCAATTGCAGGACCCAAAAATAAGTGGTTAAAATTATAAAATGACTCCCTCCTTGATAGAGTGGGAGTCCACATATAAACTAGCAAAACATTGTTCACCTCATCAACTTGTTTAACCGCTATAAATGAAAAATGTTGATGCAAATGGAAAAATAAATACCAGACGAGGAATGATGTGTGCTTGAACGAAGTCGCCTCTCCCGTATTCATTTTTTCCAACTGAATGTGCATCTTCCGAGATATAAAATTGGCCCAATCAAAATAAATTGGGTTTGTACCTACCCTCATCATCGTCGGAGCATAAAACTCCACCTGTGATATGCACTGCACCAATTTCACCTGCCACTTGTGAACCATGGAATCTATAGGGAGTCCAGCAATCCATGCCAGCATTGAATATATATCCAGACTCTTAAAATCTGAAAGTGGCTTTGGTAGATTCGACAACTACCCTAGCTGTGGCTCTCTGATTAACTACATCTCCATGAATTGTCGCATTGACATAGTGGACACATATTTCTCCTCTTGTTCATTGATGTGCAATTTTTTGGAGATCATGTTGGAGGGAGGCTTCAACCCACAAGAAAATGCTTCCCTCATTGCATTGGAAGAGATAGAGAAAAGCACTTCACCATTCGCCTTTCGAACAACCCTGGTAGCAAGATTATAAAATTTGGCAATTATTTTCACTAACTTTGGGCAGGAATGTACGGGCGTACATAGATACCAGAATAACTATGCATAATATGACATCGTTAAAGGGCTCTCCAGTGTCAACCCCTACTTAATTGTGAATTCCACATCTTGGCACAGTTTAACCACACCCTTGTTGGTGATGATGCAATCTTCGACTTCTGCCATTGTGTTAGAGTATGGGTCCAAGTCCACATTCTCATTTCTTCAGGATTTCTTGGACTTTTTCCCACATTCTACTTTCTTTTTTGACTGCTTGGGTTCTACGACATCTTTTACTTCTAAACTTTTCTTACCCATCATGTAAATTTTAGCAACCTTGAGAGTACTCTGCAACTTCTACAAACAAAATTTGAAAATGCACCAACAAATTTAAAATTTAATCTTTGGATGATTTTACCTATTCTATTTATAGAGCGCACCTCCAACTACCACAATAAATGCGGTAAATCTCTTCGATGGATTTGAAAGGATGTGTACCTTGGAAAACTCACTCAACACTTTTCTCCATGATTTAACGATTATTAACCTCTATTCATCGTAATATATTTTTTAAAAAGTGTGCTTTCACCGTGTTATGCCCTCGAAAAACATGCCCTGGCTCCCTAACGACTACTTTGAAAATATCACTCTACCACAAACAAGCCAATCAATGCCTTTTTGGGAAGACCAAGAGATTTTATTCCTTGAAAATACCAAAACGTTGCTTTCAAAAAATCTGGGCAAAAACGTTTTGCTTGGGGCGCTCCGAAATTGTGAGAAAAATTCTACTTGTGCTAATAAACACATCACATGCCCAAAAAAATATTTGGCAAGTGAAATCACTTCGGTGGTGTACTTTGCTTCTTATCCTATTGCTCTCAAAAGCACCTTCAACATGTTTATTTTTTCTTTCATGCAAAACCCTCCTTTTAAAATAAATCAATGCTCTTCAATTTTGCCCCAATTTTTAGAAAAAAATATTGATTTTATTTCCTTAGAAATATTCTAACTTGGAGCTTTAATTTTTCTTTTCCTTTTTCCTTTTGTTTTATTTTTTATCTCATCTTTTTTCTTTTATAATTTAAAGCTCATGCAAAACTGAAAAGCTCTTCCTCTTTCTCTTTTTATTTTCCTTTTTATTTTCTCTTTTTAAAATTCATTTAAATTATTTTTCAGCATTCACTTAATTGGGTAAATTAATAATTTTAAAATATTTGTTCCAATTGGTACTCGTAAAACAATTTAACCTTTGCTAAAAAAATAATTTAAATGATTTTGCCGAAATATCTTAATGTCACTTTTGAAAAATTCTTCAGGGCGAATCTGATCTTTGGAGGAAGAAAGGGCGAAAACAATTTTTCTTTTCTCTTATATTTTTTTTTTATATTCATTTTGATCTTATTCAAACTTTTATATATAAAAATTAAATATTGGGTGTCTCTTTACTCCTTAAGCACTTTCTATAATTATATATATAATTTAATTTTTATAAAGCAATAAAAATACTTGTAGAAAATAAAATCTGTACATATTTACATACTTGCTTATTTCTGTTTGTTCACTGAAAATAAGCCTTCAGATGAAGGCCATTAATTAGAATTGAAAGATCCCAACCATCCATGTCTTGGAGATGATATGCATTTGTCGAATTTACCCCTGAGACTTGAAATGGACCCTCCTAGATTACGTCAAACTTTTGGTGCTTTTTGGGCTTAGCTTTGTTCTCATTCCATTTGAGCACTAGATCTCCAACCTGAAACTTGCATTCTGTCATCTTCTTGCCGAACCACTTCTACATCATTTTAGCATGTTTGGTGAAAGCCACATATGCCTTTTCTCTCTCCTCTTCTAGCTATAGAAGTTGGGCCAACCTTGCACTCATGGGATCAGATTCGTCATCTTCATCTTTAAACAACTACAAAGTCTGGAGAACTAGGAGCTCAATGTGGGTAGGTAAAACTACCTCCTTTCCATACACGAGGGAGTAAGGAGATACTTTAATAGACTTCTTAACTGATATGTGATCTACCCATAGAGCTTGATTTAACAACATATGCTAACTCCTTTTGTTGCTTCCAAGTGTTCTCTTTAAGATCCGAAGCAAATTCTTATTCATGGATTCTGCCAAACCATTACCCTACGAGTAATAATTGGAGGAATTCTTCAGATAAATCCCATACCTACTTGTAAATTTGGTAATTTTTGTCCCAATAAATGGAGTCCTATTATCTGTCACAATGGCATCTGGTACACCAAAATGGGTAATCAGTCCTTTGAGGAAGGAGATGACTGTAGCCTGGTCTACTTTCTTGGTTGGAATGGCCTCTACCCATCGAGTAAAGTAATCGATCACTGTCAGAATATATTTATGCTCGATGGAGGAATGAGGATCAATGACTCCAATGAAATCTAAGCCCCATTGTTGAAAAGGAGCTTCTACCTAGATTGGATGTAGGGGTAGAGATGCCTTCTTACTCCTGCCCATGTATCGTTGAAAATTATCACATCTTTGGCTCACCTTATGTGCATCATAGAAAAGAGTAGGCCAAAAATATCCAGCTCTGAATGATCTTCAAGGCCATAGGCCTTCCTACATAATGTCCACTAGATAAGCCAGAGTGGAACTCCTCCAAGATATTCTACTTTTTTGACTCTTTCACACATCTGAGGAGTACTCCATCTATGTTTTTGTGGAATAACCCACTTGGCAATAGGACATACTTAAGCTCTTGTAATCTAAATCTCTATCTTTGTGAGGCATCAAGATGTGATGGACATTTTCCAGATGTGAAGAACTCGACAAGGTCCTCTGTCCAATCATGATCTCTTGGTACCTGGTTGGCAAGATTACTCTCATTGATAACCTCCTCATGTAATGGTGCTAGTGATCCAGAAGTTGCACTTTTAGCCAATTCTTGGTAGAGTGCCCAATCATGAACCAATTTAGTCGATCGAATTTCTACATCATATTCCTGAATATTAGAGACCCAACCTACTCTTTTATCACCCATCTCTCCTTGAATGATGAAATTCCTGACATCTAGATGAATGACATAGACGATTGTCTTACTATGTGAAATAAACTACCATAATTTCTTTAGGGATTTCATGACTGCATACACCTACTTCTCAATGAAATTATATTTTTCTTGGTGTGGCGAAATGACCTGGCTCAGAAAAGCAATCGATTTTTCATCCCCATCATCTTGCTTTTGCATGAGGATAGCAACATAACTTTCCTGCTCGCCCACTGTGTAAAGGATAAAATCCTTCGAATAATCTGGATTAATCAACACTAGTGCTTGGGTGATTCTCTCCTTGATCTCTTGGAATGCCTATCTCCTCTTTTCTATCCACTTGAAGTTTACATTCTTCTTCAGAAGTTCAGTCATTGGCTTTACTACCTAAGCAAAATTGGCAATGAATTTTTGAATGAAGTTAATTTGGCCAAAGAATGACTGTAGGTCCTTCTTATTGACTGTGATAAGAAGTTTTAAGAGAGCTTCAACTCTCACAAGATCAATGGCCAACCCTTCCTATGAAATCACATGTCCCAAGAGTTTTCCTTCTTTGACAACAAAAATAGATTTCTTCGAGTTGATGGAGATACCAAATTCTTGATATTTTTCGAACACTTGTCTTAGATGAGAGACATGCTCTTCCCTATGATGTGAGAAAATAGTCATGTCATCAAGGTAAATTACAATAATTCGATTCAAAAACTCATCGAAGGTGACATCCATAGCTCTCTAAAAGGTGGCGCCAACATTTGAAAGGTTGAAAGGTATTCTTTGATAGGCGAAAGTGCCCCACTTTGTAGTAAATGTCATTTTGTGTTGGTCTTCATCCTTCACCCAGATCTGGTTGTAGCTAGAGAAACCATCAAGCAATGAAAATCTCTGGGCTCTAGCAACAACATGAAGGATTTGATCAATTTGTGGTAAGGGATAGTGATCTTTTAGAGATGCCTGGTTCAGATTTTCAAAGTCCACGCATAGGTGGATATCTCCATTTTTCTTCTAAACTAGAACCAAATTTGCCACCCACGTTGAGTGCTTGATATGGTAAATTATTTTTGCCTCCAACATTTTTAACAACTCTACCTTTATCAGCACCTCGATCTTAGGATTAACAAGCCTTTGCTTCTGCTAAAAAGGTTTCACCCCTTCCTGCAACTCAATGGTGTGCTGGATTACATTCTTGTCATATCCTTTCAGATCATGATAGCTCCATGCAACGATGTCAAGAAATTTGTAACACAAATTCTTAATGTCCTCGAGCTCTTTTGGAGTACAATCTATTCTAAATTTGATGACTTTATCAGGCTCCAACTACATTTCCTTATACTCCTTTGCATCGACCTTGATCTTGTGTTTCTCTACTCTATCATTTTGATCAAATAGGCTCTCAAGCAAAATTAGTCCCCTAGGAATGTGGTTATTCTTCAACTGAATCATCCCTTTCATTTCCTCCTCGGTCAACATTATTTCTTCTATACTAGCAACTTCCTTAATCAAGAAATTAACTATCTGTTCATCACTATTGAACACCTGCCAATAGAGGTTTTTATTAGGGACCGAAGGTCTATAAATTACTCTCATGGTCTTTGGTCTCCTGACCACTTGCTCTATGGGAGAGAAATTAGCACCAAGGGAAGCCAAGATGTCTGCATGCTTATTCTGTTCCTACAAAATCACTTGAATATTTAGTGTTGTAAAAGACTCAAACAAATCCCATACCTTATTTTGATAGGCCTTTAAATAATGTTGCTTTGATACACATTTTTTTGTAGTCTGATTGATGATAAGCTCAGAATCTCCAAAAATCTACAACTGTTTGATTCCCAACTTCTCTGCTTTCTTCAGACCAAGGCATAATGCTTCATATTCGATAGTATTATTTGTGCAGCTCCAAGTTAATCGATATGAGTAGGTTTTTTGTAATCCTGTAGGAGAAACAAGAACAATCCCAGCTCCTACACCATTCTTGCATCTTGCACCATCAAAATACAACTTCCATAACTGATCGAAAATGAGGTCTAGAGAGTCAGAAACTTCTGCTTCAATATGTTTAGGTTTGGTTATGGTGTAACAACCGATATCAGTTTCCACCATTGCATTGAAATCCATCAATGAGAACTCATCTTCTAGGTGGAGCTCACCAAGAGCTTCCTCCATCAGGTCCACTTCTTGCACTTCTTCCGTCATCATATTAACTACGCCTATGGACTTCTCTTCTTCCTCAAGTCTTTCTATGTGAAAAGTGGAAGGTTTTTCATTATAGATTTGAATTCTCCTTCCCTTAAAAGGAATCTCCAAATGTGAATAATCTAGAGAAAGATATCCTCCTAGCTTTGTTGTAAATTCCCTCGAAAGGCACATGCTGAAGTATGGTTCCAAATTGACTACCACCACTTCTTGAATGATGGTGATCTATGACATGTTATGCAGAATAATGGGAATATCTTTAATCACACCCACCATTTTGACTAGGGTCCCATCCAACTATAGTACACTTGGACTGCTCCTCGTATATTCCATTCCCATGACCTCACATACTACCTTTGGCATGATAGTAGTTGTGGCACCAGAATCGATCATACAATTATGCACGATCCATCCTTCCATTTTGAGAGATAGGTAGAATGGAGGAGGTCTATTCTTACCAGTGGTAGAAGCTATCAGTGTCTATGCTAACACTATATGTGTGGGGTTTTTCTTTTTATCTTTCGTAGACTTGAGAGACTCTTGCAATAGATCAACCTATCTAGGGAGTTGCAATGCATCATACAAACTCACCTTCGTAGGGATTCTCTTCATTTCTTCAACGATATTGTAGTCAGTGGTACCAAAATATTTCACTTCATTAGCTAGCTCATATTTATTTTAGTATTGCTAAGTAGCTTCTACCCTTTGTTGCTTGGTCAATGATGGGTACTTGAGGTGCTCTTTGGCTTGTTCCTTCGCCTTAGTTTGTACTTGAGTGACTACAGGTTGTGAAGTTGATGCCTTTACCTACAACTTCTCTTGGGCTTGCTTAGGCAATAGATCCTTCAACAAGACAAAATATTATTGTTTAGTTGTTGCACCATATGCTCTTTCTTACTTCTATGTCTTTTCACCTTATCCTTTTTTTTCAACGAGGACCTTTAATGACTCCATTTCTGCTAGATCAATAGTTACCAACTTCTTCCTAGCCCTCGTAAGAACTGAAACTTGCTCCAAGGAAGGGACCATGAAATTATGATCAACTTCCATTATCATATTGATCTGTCCATAAATCAAAATTTTTGCTAATGTCTGTACATAGTTCAAATGAACCATGCACGTATCTTCACCATGAGGATCATTATAGGTAGAACACCAATATGTCCACTTCGATGTACTAGCTTCTTCATTTTCCAACACAATTGTATTTCTTTCAAGACCTTTGCTAGTAGTTGGTTGCTCTCTAGTAATCGATGATGTTTGAAATCTCCTTGATCAAAAGTCTACTTCAACTTACTTCTTCTTAATGGTCATGATTTCATTTGACATTGTCCTTGATTTTTGAATTGATAGATTGCAACTCCTTTAACACCTTATCTTGTAGATCAAGATTTGAGGGCACTGGTAGAGCTAGTAATGGTAATGGAATAGGTGGAGCTGGTAATTTTGGAACTGGAACTAGAGCTATTTGAGGTGGACTCAAGCTCCATGAAGGAACAGGATACATAGAAGGCATAGGCTATGAAAAAGCACTAGAATACAGATGCTGTGGAAGATCAAGAAGAATGGGCATTGTTATCTTTAGAGGTAGCTTACCTATGGCAATCAGATCTACCTCAACCTTTTGTGCCTGCATGTACAAATATAGAAATGTATTAATATTGGCTTGTCAGAAGACCATACCAATGTCGGAGTTGAAGGCTCAGAGATAGTAAAATGTGGCTTGTTCATGAGTGGGCCAAAGACCATCAGGAACTCTCTACCAACTTCGAGCGAATCTGATGTTGAAATCCACTATTTCCTCCTGCAGATGCCTTTGAATGTTCATAAACTGGTGTAGTAAGAAAAATGGATCAGCTTGCTCATGAAATTTCTTAATAAAAAATTCTACCAACTGGTCCCATGTAGTGATAGTAGCAAGCGGTAAAGACCAGTATCAGTACAACTTCTCCCTAAGAGACAACACAAGCAATCTTACCATAATATCTTCGTCTACGATGTCGTGGATTATCGCCAAAGAAGCCACATCTTGGACATGCTTGTAAGTAGTCTTACCTATACCATCATAAGTAGGCAAAGCCTTCAATGCTGCTTGAGGGATTGAATTTTGTACTTGTAGATTCAAAGCTCCTGAGCTATTCCATGTTGGAAACTGCCTTGGTGGTTGTGGTTGCTATGGTGGTGGATTTTGAGCCATGTGAACTAGTGTGTGAGGTTGAGGAGGTGGGACGCTAGTAGCAGTACTAGCTGGACTTGAAGGAATGGAAAACACACTAGCTATCTGTGAAGACATCACGGGTGATGAAGGAGTCGGTGTGACTAGTCTAGGGTGTTCTCCTAATTTTTGGGTGTCAAGTTCAAAGAACTCAATAGGGTTTTCAGGATTTTTGGCCTTCGATCTTGTGATCATGAAGTACAACTTTCACCGACTTCACATTTAGAGGCTTCTAGGTATAACTGAGTCGCTAGATGTTCTAGTTTTAACAATACAAAGGCGAACATCAAACCTCAATACTGTTGAAAGTGGAACCTTTGAAAGTCCCATTGGGCATGCCAAAAATTGTTGGTCAAATATCTACCTAAAATATAAAATATGCGTTTGTGCACCCTAGACACGGCCAACATTGAAAGGTCGAAGGAAAGAAATGTCCTTCGAGGCTAATATCTAGAGAGGGCTGGCTCCCTTACTAAATCCTACACCAATTTTAATTTTAGAGTTGCAAGAAAGAAATAAAAATAATGGAAAGAAATGGGAAATATAGCCATAGGCCAGAAGATGTAGGATTGGGGACAGACTAGCAGCAGGAATTCAAATCAAGCATTATAGCAACATAGAACAGAAAGAAGGCAAAGAATCCACTTACGATTTCATGGAGATAACTTCTAGAGTTGCATTCCAGTACTCACTCCCTCACCAGCAGTGTTCAAATCTAGATGTAAAATTTAAACTTAGTAGATAACATACATGAATATAAAATAGAAATGATTAAAGTAGAAATAAATCACACATAGAAATCATTTGCAGAATCAGAAGCCAGGTTCTTTCTATTTACACAGAAAACTTGAAGTGTTTTTCTACAGAGTGTTTATCCTCCTTTTTTACAATGAAATAATTAGTATTTATAGAGGGATTTCACCTCTGTCATTTAATGCACATACAAAAAAATGTTGGTAGATCAAAAACCAACATGCATATTTTCTTCCTTGACAACAGTGATGTCTTCAGTTAAAACATTCTTCATGGAGGCAGTGATCCTCAATTTGGTGGGAGAATCACATGGGTAATATGTAGGATTAAATGTTGGAGGACACCTTCAAGCATCGGTACGTTGGGAAGCAACAAAATCATCAGGAAATTAGGAGCGCGATCTTTGAATTTGTCTCACCCTTATGCCTTGGAACTCCTCTTTTGCCTAGAAAGTCCACCATGTGTTAATATTATTTTAAAAATAATTAATTTGGTTTGCGGTGCATTGGAAGTAAACAAGAATAGCATTTAATCTTACCAATTCAAAGTAGAAAAAAGGAAATGTAGCCCGTATTGCTTCAAAAATTAAATCCCATTGTCCCTTAATATTTCCTAAGAGAATCTGCAAGAATGGTACCTTGGGAAGCAACACCTCTGGAAGCAAATGAATTTCACCCAAAAATGGGGTGAAAAAACTTTTCGGAACACAAATGGGCGATAGTAGAAACATGCTCATCCGTTCTAGTGATTTCGCTTCAAAAGAATCTTTTAACTTGAATTCAAAAAAGTTTCATTAATTTCACCCTTCCTAGAAGGTGACACATATTTTTACCCTTTATAGGGGTGATTTTGACCTTTTAATATTTTTCCTTTGGATGAGCACATGCTATAACCTTTATTTGCCTGGATTTCCTTTGAAATCTTGAATTCACCCCCTGGAGAGGTGAAATTACATGGCACCTCTCAACAGGGGCACCTTTGAATTTGACCACGCATTCAATTCTTCCTTTTGTTTTTGCCTTACCACTGCCAAAATCACCAAAGGCAATAAAGGAGGGCCCCACGTCTTTTGTATTTTAAAATTAATAAAATATGGAATTTCGTCCCAAAGAGGGATGACAATGAGTTTCACCCCTCACTTGTAATGAAATTACCTTGCTTATCCCTTTTAAACCTTCCCATCACGTGGCTTACAAGTTTTACCTCTCAAAAGGAAAAAATTACATTCTTCACTAAGTTTCACTTCCAAGAGGGGTGAAACAATTTCATTTCTCCTTTCAACTCCTTCCTTAGGATACCTCATGAATTTTTCCCTGTTCGTACTTCTATTACCAAATAGCATTGGATTTGCATTTAACTTACATATTCATGTGCCTTTAATCTAAGCTTTCACCTTAGAGAGGGGTGACTAGGAGGTTCACCCCACACTTAGGGTGAACGCTCCATTGTTTGTCTTCACCTTTGACTGCCACAGGATTTATTTCATTCAAAATGACGTTCACCCTCAAAGAGAGGTGCGTGGAGATTTCACCCCACATTTGGGGTGAAACTCTTTTAAAATCTTGTTTTACATGCAAGGCCCATAATGAGTTTTCAGGCACCTTTGCAATGTGTTGTTGCCCCAATAAGGGACAAAAGAGAGTGTTGCCCCTTACTTGGTATGAAAATCTTCTTGACTTTTCAACCATGCTACATTGATGATTTTTATTATTTTCCCCTTCCTTTTAAAATACATTCATCCCAAGGAGGGGTGAATGGGGCTTTCACCCCTCACTTGGGGTGAAAGCCATTTTAATACCATTGTTCCATGATTTTAGAATTAGGCTATATTTTTTTTTCTTTGTATTGTGTTTTCACCCTACTAAGGGGTGAAAGGGCCTTTCGCCCCTCTTTTAGGGAAAATTTCTCTTTGAATTGTCAACATCTTTGGACATTTTTGTTTGAGTTTCAGCACCTTCCTTTTAAACAATATTTACCTCAGAAAGGGGTGAATGGACCTTTAATCCCTACTCAGGGGTGAATGCACCCTTGACTGCTTCTTTGTCGTGCCATGGCATCCTTTGAAACTTTTAACAAAAATAAATATATTTCATCCCAAGGAGGGATGACAAAGATCTTCGCCTCTCACTTGGGGTAAAAATACTCAGCCCTTTTAAAACTTTATGTGCATCACATCTCTAGGTTTTCAAACTCTTTTCAGGTGCATCCATCAAAACTAATTACTACTTCTTACCCAAAATCATGGTGAGATTATTTTAACTTATTTTAATTACAAGTGCACCATTACCATAAAATTTTAACCTCACCATTCTTGGCATCTAGTCCATGAGAATTAAAAGGAGATTAAAATAAAAAATTAATTACAAGAAAATATACTGATAAAGAATTGTTGCATTCTTCATTAATTATATTTCACTTCTTTTACAATAAAAACTATCAATAAAATATCAAAAAAAAATTAATGTGACATAGTGTCAAAACTGCCAACACCTTTCTTGATTAACTTCTTCATATTATGTGACCTCAAAACTTTGGAAGGAGGAGGTTTTAATCCTTGAATATAAATTGTTTTTCCATTCTCCATCCATTTGATGTATAATTTTTGCAGATTAATAGTGACATCACCTAGTTGAGATAACCATTAAGCTCCTAAAATGATGTCTAAGCTTCCTAGGTTCATAATAAAGAGAGTACCCATCCATGAATAATTTCCCATTTGGATAGTGATCCTAGGTGTCCGACCCACACATTGTGCATTACCTCCATTTGCAATTAGAACTGGAAATTTATCTTGAGGTGAATTATAGATATACAAGCCTAAGGCTTTTGTTATTTTAAAATTGATGAAGTTATGTGTACTTATTGAATTGATCAGCACATTAACATGCTAGTATTTAATGAATCCTTGTACCTTAATAGTATGATGAGCTTGAATACCCATAAGTGCATGTATTGAGAGAGCCACTATATCATCTTCTTGGGTGTCATAATTTTTTGGTTCTATAGATGGATCAAGTTGAGAAAAATATTCTTTTTAGGTGTCATATAATGCATCATCATATTATAAATGAAGTTTTTGATGTTGCACATAAGCTTGTTCTCTTGGGTGATGTGAACAATATTTAGAGCAGAATAATCATGTGGAGCACTCAATATTGCGGTAAGGATGACAAGATTTGAAATCTCAACAATATAGAAGGATAAAATTTTGGATTTTTTGTTCTATTGCTTGAGATATACGTTGTGCATCATCTAGGGTATAGGGATCATGCATGCCAACTTCCTTGTAAATATTATCCTGTTGGCATTTTTGCCACATTGTTTTTGTTGTTGTTGTTCATGCAAAAGAATGCACAAATTGTAGAGATACTCACTCCTCTGTTTGTCCCTCCAAGCACCTCAAAAGGGATAAGTAGTAAAAACAAAAATCTCTACAAGTGTTGTGCCAAAGCAAAGTAAGAGAAAAATGTCGCGATATCACGACATGTCATGATATCGTGACCTGTCACGTTTTTGCGGCATCCGATGTAGAAAATAGCTAAGCATAGAAAATGTCGCGATATTGCGACATGTCGCATTTTCATGACCTGTCACATTTTCACGCTAGAAAATAGCAAAGGAAGTAGTAACGGCAAAGTTGTCGCGACATGTCGCATTTTCGCGACTTGTTGCGATGAGGGAGCAGTAAAGTGAAAGTTGTCACGATATCACGACATGTCGCATTTTCATGACTTGTAGTGGCAACAAAGCAAAGTGATAGGAAAATATCATGATATCATGACATACAGTAGCAAAGAGGAGCATCAATGAAAAATGTCATGATACCATGATAGGAAAGCAAGGAAGGAGCACAATGGTACGGAATGTTGCGATATCGTGACATGTCAGATTTTCATGATCAAAAGCAGCAACGAAGGAGAAGATAGAAAGATGTCACGATTTTGTGACATGTTGTGGAGACAAAGCCAAACGGAGGAAGATGTCGTGATTTCATGACTTGTCACATTTTCATGGAGTGCATGAATAAAAGAAAGCAGCAAGGGAAGAACATCACGATTTCATGACTTGTCATGTTTTCACAGCTAAAGGCAATGAAAGATCCACGCGAGAGCAGGATGTCGTGATTTCATGACATGGTGTGTTTTCGTAGAAGTGCTGAAGATAAACACCAGGCAGGAGAAAATTGTCACGATTTCATGACTTGTCATGTTTTCACGGGTATAAAGCAAAAAAGGAGCTAGAAGGAGAAAATGTCATGATTTCGTGACATGTCACATTTTCGCGACTTGGAGCAGTGAAGAAGCAAAATAGAGGAGAATGTCGTGATTTCATGACATGTCACATTTTCACGAAAGTTAACGAAAAGAAGGATAAGCAAGAGGATATTGTCACAATTTCATGACACTTCGCATTTTCATGACTTGCAGTAGCCAAGGAGCCAAGCAAGAGAAAATGACATGATTTCATGATGTCGTATTTTCGTGATTGGTGGCAACAGAGGTATAATAAAGTTATGTTCACATTTTTTTTCAAATTGCATAGGATAACATGAGGAGAAGATAAGGATCAAACAAAGTAATGTTTTAAAAGCTCTCCAACTGATTTTGAGATCAAGGTCAGAGAGGCTCCAAGATTAAATTTTTTGCTATTTACCTATGTGTGCAAGATGGGAGAACATGTTAAATTAGTTTGTTCTCGAAGCCACCAAAAATAAAGACACCTTCAGTATTAAAAGCTCTTGTTCATGATCTCCTAATGCTTCAGGCATGCCTGAGAAAAATCATTTAATGAAGAAATATGGTCCCTTGTTTCTGTTCAATTTTTAGTTTTGATCCATAAAAATAGGGAATGTCATTTCTCCGAGGCAGATTAAGGGGGATTGTTTTTCTTTTCAAGTGCATATTTTGTGGATCACCTCTTCAAAATATTTTTTATGTTTTAAATATTGTGATTCGAAATGAAGCAGGAAGACCTCTATAAATACTAATGTATATCTCAAAGAAAAGGAGGAGGACATTTTTGCAAAAATTAAAGCAAAAATCCTAAGTGCATTTTGCTTTGTTCTTAGAGTCTTTTGAGTTGGTGATCCAAACTGTTGTTCATGTGATGCTTTCTATGTGATTCACTTCTATTTAGTCCAGTGTTAAAATATAAGTTGAATTCTGCTATTTTGAATTTGACTATGTTTTCATTTGAACATTTGAAGTATAATTGAAGGCAAACTTATGGTCAATGTTTGATCCAATTTTTGTATGTGCATTCTAAGAATTAGTTGCTGCTTATCTTTAGGATCTAGTTGAGGTTATTTTCTATCTGAGGTTGTTCTCCCTATCAACTATCAGCTTCAGCCATATTTCCATCTCTTTTTGTTATTTCCCTTTCTTTCTGCATTTTCCATTTCTTTCTCGCACCCTTATCTTCAAACAAGTTTAGATTAGTTTGGGAGCCAGCCCTCTTTGGAGATTGGCCCGGGAGACTTCTCTTTCTCTCGGAATTTCAATGTTGGTCGGGTCTAGGGTGCATTTATATGACTAGGCGTATTCATGACCAACATATCCTTAAGTCCATATCAAAAAATAAAAACCACCACTACTAGACTTAATTCATGTGTATAGGTGAGTAGACTAGTAAATTCATAGATATAGTCATCTACTAATCTTGTTTGCTTAATTTGCATAAGATAGACCACGTATTATGTGGAAGATCCCTTATCATATCATCTAATAAAATTTTCCTTAAATTTAGGCCATAAAATAGGACATTGATTTTCATGAAGTTGCCATAACAACCATTGATATGCTTGTGTACCTAGTTTAAAAGTTACAAAAGAAACATGACTTGTTTCTGAAATATAGTACAATTGGATAAGGCCTTTCATTTTTACCAACCATCCAAGGGGATCAACCCCTTCAAATGTGGGTATGTCAATTCAAGGAACTTGAACATCATGAGGCCATTCCAAATACTTGGAAGCACCACCTACTTCTAGATCTAAATCATTAGCAAAGCCTTGGTTGGTAACAACTTATATTTGATGAATATTTAAAGGTTTAGGATCGAGAGAATTTTGGGACCTAAGGGTAAGAGGAGGTATCACCAAAGTAATATGGGTTTCAATGGTTCTCAGTGTAGTATAAATTTCCTTAACATTATTTCTTATTGAGTAAGATATTGATGTAAAGGGGCATCCACATTATTGGGAATTAGGATATATTCCCTAGGAGGAGGGTTATTGAGAAAAAGTTCGACATTATCTAAATAAGATGAAGCCATGGAATTTAGTGAAGAATAATAATGTTGGTCAAAAATATTGATATTGTTGGGAGTATTTTGATGCATGCCTTGACTTCTTGGTGGTCACCATATTTTCATAAACACATTAATTGGTTGTTCAACACGTTGTAATATTCCATATGTTCCTCAAATCCAATTAGGAAGTTCAATCATGCATTCATGGATTTGATGTAGTCAGAAATTTAAATATAGATTTTTCCAGTTATAATCAAAATCTATGGTTCTTGGTAGTCCAAGACAAACATATGCAAAAATTGTTATAAAAAAAAGTTGCCTAAAGTTGCTTTGCAAAAATTGTGGTTCCAACTGTCAAATTTTAAATGTTGAATTCACTTTCAAATTTTTTAGGATGGACGATTGGTCAAACAATAGTTAGAAGGACCATGAAGGTGACTAACACAAACTAACACAGATAGATACTAACACAAATTAATGTGGATAGGGTATTGAAAACAACTAACGTGGAATAGAGATTGACAATGACAAATACAAATTGATGTGTACATGATGTTGATAGTGACTAATGTGAATAGGGAGTGGATAACAACTAATTAGGACATGAACAGGGGATTGATATGACTAACATAATAGTGAAACTAACATGAACAACATAGATGGGTGAATAGGAGAGTGAACATACAACAAGATGGAGGTCAATGGCATGAAGGAGGTCAACAAGAAGTCAATACACATGATGAGGATGGGTGAATAGGTGAAAATATAGTGAATGGGTATGTGAGGTAGTGATGCATACATGAACAGTGAGGATAAGTTAGCTGGAAGAATAGAAGTGGATGCGCGAGGGAGATGACCAACGTGACCACCGTATGGTGGTCAATTAACTTATTGTGTTTTGGTAGTTTTAGACCATGAAATATCCCCAATGCAGACAATGTGGGACTAAAAGTTCCAAATAAATTTCTAACTCATAAAGTTCCTAACTTATTTCGTGCAATTTGAATTTGAGCTCTTGATCAATGCAGTGAATGGTTCTTAAAAATGGTATGATAGCAAAGGATGTGACATCGTTTCACATCAAAAATAATTTTAAGCTATATAAATCATTGCTTAAGAAGTTTTTAAACCAACCGTAGCCTAAAAAAAAATGAAATCACCTTAAAACTATGAAAAAACCTTCAATTCTTACTAAGCTATGCGAAGTTTCCATGTGTCAAATGATAATTGAGGGAACTATTAGGGTTTTGTGTGGCATGATTTGATTGGAAAATATTTAGGTTAAATCTTACACCTTAGAAAAATTGTGTAAAATGATTGGCCAAAATAACCTTACAAACTGATTTAATTATATAGGTTTGTTGTCTATGATTTATTGTGTAGTATTTTCCCTATCTATGATCTATTTGCCTAAAACTTATAAGGTGTATATAATCGTACAATATGGATATCAAAATCCTATATCATATACCCATACAAATTGTGATTCTTGATGTGCGAACACTCCATAAAAAAGGTAAATAATTTTTTTTATGGTTGAAATAATTTCCTATACCCTATGTGATGTTTCAGAACTTATGAATTCTTGAAATTAAATTCATGATTATTACACCCTCTACTAGTGAAATTTAGTAGTCATCCACTATTCACAATCGTAACGTGTCACACTTCAATCACACGATATCCACATATTGATAAGTGATTTATTTTTTATCCTTCTATGAACAAAAAATAGAAATCCAGGTATTGCCTAATCGATTTGGAGAATTTATGATAAGTTGATTTGGACATAATGCAAGTCCAGATGTTGAGTGTAGAAGATATTTCTAAATTTTGAAGGGAATTTTGAGTTACATGACCGTAACTTGTTCTTAAGAATTATGTCTAGGGAGAGTGACGATCAACTGATAGTGTATTAATGTTGTAGAAATGTTCCCGAATCAAGCTATGATACCACTTGTAAGAGAATTCCTTAACAATTGAGTAAATAAAATATAAATTCAAAATGATTCCCATGATGAAGAATGAATCCAAGCAAGAATAGCCACTTAGAGAGGGTGAAGTCTCGTAGCCACTTAGAGAGGGAAAATTCTCTTGCAAATTACACAATTGATTATGTTCTTCTATGATGATGAATTGAATAAGTTATTCTACCTATATATAGATGAAATAAATAATGAATGGACACAACCAACCAATGATCTAATGTCTACTTTGGTATCATTACATATGTATAAGGGGTTAGCCCCAAAATATATTTATAAAAATGGGGTAAATTCATTTCAAAGTCCAGGCAAATTGTGTCTAAACTCATGTAGAAGATATGGCAAATTACCTTTTTTTCACCAAAAAATATAAAAATGGGGTGAATTAGTTTTGAAATCCTACTACCACTTGTCTATCATCTATTCTTGTGATAAGACTTAGTATCTATATAAGGCTTAGTCTTAAATATTATAACAATAATCTTTAATCAAAAGTTATCTTCTAGAAGGTTCCCTGCTATTAATGATCAGTCGTCAGTCATCTTGCCCTTCTACTACCAATTGTTAGTCATAAGTCATATTTATTTTTTGCATCAAATTGTAGATATCATCAAGCTAGGTGGTTTAAAAAAAATTAAAGAAATATCTCTAGATCAAAAGTTATGTCTTCTAGAAGGTTTCGTGCTACCTACCAGTCATTAGTTATCAGTTGTCAATCATCAGTTATATTGTTCTTCTGCTACCGATTATCAATCATATTTCTCTTCTACATCAAAGTGTAGATCTCATCGAGCTAGGTGTTTTAAAAAAATAAAAGTGGATCTTTGGATCAAAATTTATGTCTTCTAGAAGGTTCTATGCTACCTACTAGTCATCAATCATCAGCCATATTACCCTTCTGCTATCGATCATCAATCATCAATCATCTTCCCATTATAAATTAAAGTGAAGATCTCATTAAGCTAGATGGTTTAAAAATTAAAAATTAAAAATTAAAAATAGAGCTTTGAATCAAAAGTTATATCTTCTAGCAGGTTCCTTGCTACTTATCATCAACCTTTAGTTGTCTTGTCCTTTTCCTACCGATCATCATTCATCGATCATCTTAGTTTTGGTGCCTACCAGTAGTAGGCACCAAAACTAGTGCCTACTACCTACTGACACCAATTTTGGTGTCTACTACCTACCAACACCAATTTTAGTCCCTATTGGTAGTAGGCACCAAAATTGTTGCCTACTGCCCACCAATACCAAATTTGGTGTTTACTACCTACCAATACTAGTTTTGGTGCCTATACGCAGTAGGCACCCAAAAAGGTATCTACTTCCTACTGATACCAGTTTTAATGCCTACTACCACAAAAAAAATTGTCCATAATTTATGATCTATTAATACCCCTATAATATTTTGCTCGTTTTTGGCTTCTTTGTTGTCAGTCAAGGAGAACTAATGTTTAACGTGTATGATTATTGCTATCACATTAGGTATATATAGTGGGGGTATAAGAGGTAAATTTATTGATGTTAATAAAATTATATATAATTTTAAGGCAAAGAGGTCTAAAATCTAAGCAAGAAGGCTTGCAATTTAAAATTTAAACTATAAAAGTATTATAATTTCGGGGCAAACGGACCCTAAAAAAAAATTTCCCCAAACTTTTTTGGGTGAATGGGCCAACATTCAAGGTCCCCATATTTGCCAATTTTAAATTTCAAAAATCCTAATATTCATTAAGTAACAAAAATTCCCCACTATGCATAACCTTGAATGACAAGAAGCACACGTGTAGAGATTGAAAAGTTTAATGGATAGAATTTTGAGTTATAGAAACTCAATGGAGGATCTATTAGTTGATATATATCAATGGATTGTAGTCTCAAGAATAAAACCAACATCAATGACAAATGAGGATTGATTGAACATCGATAGAACGGTAAGGAGTTCTATTAGATTGTGCTTATCTGATTCGGATAAGCTAAGAACTTTGTATTAGATAAATTTATTGGTAAATAAATTTTTTCTCTAAAATAAGTTGTATTCACTTCGGATGAATGATGGTAACTTTGTGGATGAACTTCCAAATGATTTTGACACTATGGTAAGTCAACTAAACTCTATTGAAGTACAAATGGTTGAAGAGGAAAAGTGTAT
The DNA here is from genome assembly GCA_028583015.1 of Wollemia nobilis. NCBI lineage: Eukaryota > Viridiplantae > Streptophyta > Pinopsida > Araucariales > Araucariaceae > Wollemia > Wollemia nobilis. The sequence goes on along the minus strand of JAQPPZ010002729.1, from coordinate 239,332 downwards.
TACTTTACTTTGTTCATTACCTGATTTGTGGAATAACCTAGTTATGGTTATCACCAATACTACTACATTAAAATTATAGGATATAGTAGGAAAATTGCTATCTGAGGAAATGAGATGATATTCTAAGTATTATCATCAGAAGGATGACTTGGTTGTGAGAGGTCATTCTCAAGAAAGAAGCAAAAAAAAATTAGGAGAAAGAAAATCAATATCTAGGGGTAAATATGTTGCTCCAGAAAAGAGGAAATGCTAGAAGTGTGGTAAAATAGGGTATTATAAAATATAATGTAGATCTAAAAAGGTTGATAATAGTCGATCATCTTATGAAGGAACTTTTACAAAAATGAATACCACAAATGAATATTTAGGGGACTTATTCTTAGTTACAAAGTGCTCAAGTGAATGCCATGACTCATGGCTGATTGACTCAGGTGCTTCCTTTCATATGATTCCTCATAGGGAGGAGTTTTATAAATATAAAAATATAAATGGAGGCGAAGTCTTCTTAAGATACAATTTGACATATAAAATAATATGTTAAGGAAGAGTCAAATTGAGGTTAAAATATGGAAGAATTAAAACCCTTCCTAGTGTGTTGTATATTTTAGATTTGGTAAGGAATATGATATATGTGATTAGGATGGATGATGCGGGTGTGACTATGGTAGTAAATAAGGATACCTACAAGATGGTTTATAGTGTCTTGGTGTTGGAAAAGGGAATTCATACAGGAACACTCTTCAAACTTGAGGCTAGAAATGTAAGTATTCATTACAATAACTCTCCAATTGTATAGGAGAATAATATGGTAGAAGTAGCTCTAATTATTCTTGTAGTAAAGATAATGTTGTGGCATCAATACATGGGGCATATTGGTGAGAAATACCTTTGAACATTAAAAATGAAATGTATGGCTAAAGGAATTTTTGATTTCCCATTAAATTTTAATTTTTGTGAGCACTATGTTTTTTGAAAGTAAATTTGTCAAGTTTTCTAGTAGTGGTACAAGATCTAAATGAATTTTGCATCTAATTCACAGTCATGTGTTTGGACTTACAAAAGTATCATTGTTAGGTAAATCTATATATTTTGTTATAATATATACCACTTTTCAAGAAGGACCTAGGTATATTTTTTACAAAACAAATATGATGTTTTCAATAAATTTAAAGAGTTTAAGACTCTTGTAGAAAATAAAATAGAGAAATATATAAAGGTTTTGAAAAGTGATAATAGTGGTGAGTATTGTTCTAATGAATTTGAGAAATTTTGCAAGAATTGTGTAATAGAAAGGTAAAAAATAACTCTATATACTCCACAAGAGAATGGATTTGTATAATGGATGAATAGAACATTAATGGATAAGGCTAGAAGCATGCTAAGTGGTGTAGGATTATAAAGGAAATTTTGGGTAGAAGTCGTGTTAATTACTTGTTACCTCATTAATAGATCTCCTACCTCAACTTTGGTGGACAAGACTCCATAGGAAGTGTGGACTGGTAAGAAACCCTCTCTCAATCATATAAGGTTTTTTGGTTGTGATGCTTATATGTATGTCCCAAAAGAGAAAAGGACTAGTCTAAACTATAAATATAAAAAATGCATATTTGTGAGTTATGGTATTGGTGTTAAAAGATATAATTTATGGAACCCAAAAACATAGAAGATTGTTTATAATTGTAATGTGATCTTTAGAGAAATAAAATGGGTTCCAAAATAGTAAATGCAACCAATAAAATAACCTAAAATAGTTCAAGTAAATTGGAACAGGAGGAAGAACATGTGGTAGAACTTGGTCCTATAGAAGAAGATGAACTAGAGAGAGAGTCTAAAGAGTAAAATTTAGAGGAAGAAGGTGAGAAGGAAGCTAAAGATGTAGAACCTAGAACTCCAAGTTTGAGGAGATCATATCGAGTAAGAAGACTCCCAGAAAGGTATAGCCCTTCAAATATTTGTTCTACATTTAATATATTAGTTACTAATGAAGAACCCAAGACTATAAAGGAGGTAATTAAATCAAGTGAGAATAAGTCTTGAAAAAGGACTATGGATGAAGAAATGGAATCCTTGGTTAAAAATAATATGTGGAACTTGGTGAAATTACCCCCTGGAAGAAAATCAATTGGTTGTAAGTAGGTATTCAAGAAAAAGTACAATGTAGAAGGAAAGTTGGAGAAGTACAAAGCTTACCTAGTAGCAGAAGTATTTTCTCAAGTTGAGGGAATTGAATTTGGTGAGATCTTTTTCCTATGGCTAAACTAACTTCAATTAGATTTATGTTGGCTATTTATGCTACTTTTGATCTTAAAATAGAACACATGGTTGTGAAGACAACATTTATACATGGTGAACTTGATGAAGACATATATATGTCACAACCAGAATGCTTTAGGGTAAAAGGTAAGGACTTGGTATAAAAGTTGAAAAGGTCTCTTTATGTCTTGAAGCAATCTCCAAGAATGTGGAACCGAAGATTTGATAGATTTTTTTTTATACTTGGGCTTGGAAAAAGCAAAGTAGATCTCTGTGTGTATTTTAAACAAGAAGGTAAAAATTTTATTATCATTTTTTTAATGTGGATGACATGTTGTTAATTGGTAACAATAAGGAGATGATAAAGTTACTAAAATCTTAGTTATCTTTTGAATTTGACATGAAGGATTTGGGTGTTGCAAAATTTATTTTGGGTATGGAAATAATAAAGGATAGTACAAATAGAAAGTTGTGGTTAGATCAAAGGAAATATTTTGATTTTTATACTACAGAGGTTTAGAATGCATGGTTGTAAACCATTATGTACTCCATATCCTATTGATAAAAAGTTATTTATTGAATAGTGTCCTAAAACAGATGAGGAAATTGAAGAATGCATAATGTTCCTTATGCTAGTGATGTTGGTAGTCTGATGTATGCAATAGTTTGTACTATACCTAATAATGCAAATGCAGTGGAAGTAGTTAGTAGATATATGTCCAATCTAGGAAAGGAACACTGTTGTGAAGAGGATCTTTAGATACTTGTGTGGAACTTTAGACTATGCTATCTATTACCAAGGAAAATTTGGAGATAGTAATATTGTAAATATACAAGGTTTTGTGGATGTTGACTAGGCTAGAGATTTGGACAAGAGAATATCCATGAGTTCTTATGTGTTTAGACTATTTGGAGGGGTAGTAAGTTGGATGAGTAAAATGTAATCAGTGGTTGCTTTGTCCATAATAGAGGTAAAGTACATTGTAGCAACTCATACCTATAAAGAAGAAGTGTGGCTACAGAGGTTGTGTTCAAAATTTGGTCTTAAGCAGAAGGCTATGAGAATTGATAGTGACAGTTAGAGTGCAATATTTTTGGCCAACAATCTTGGTTTTCATGTTTGGTCAAAACATATTTATATCAAGTACCATTTTGTGAGAGATATGATTGAATGGAATCAGGTGATGTTGGGGAAATTTGATATAGAGAATAACATTTTTTATTCATTAACAAAGGTTGTACCTGCTTAGAAATTTTTATTGTGTAGAATATATATGGGTATGGTTGCACCTGATAGTTGACAATGGCATTTTTTTGACCCTATGGAAAGTATTCAACAAGTGGGAGAATGTTGAATATTTTCCATGTTATTTTGGTGGGGTTAACTCTAAAAGGTATTGGAGATTCTCCATGTATCCTCATTGAGGTTCAGATTTGGGTTAAGCCCTGAGCAAGGGTTTAGGGGCAAAAACCCCCAAAGAAAATTTTAGGGTTTCTTAAGATATTTTTAGACCCTTATGAGCTATTTAGAGTTAAATATTTGAACCCATGGTATTGTAAAAATATGTTCTTGTGTTGTTATTTAATTGTACTTACATCAAGGTTTGAAGAGAGATGAGAGATGAACATTATTGTATTAGATATAGTTACTTTTATACAATAAGGAGATATTACTATGTTGGATTTTTTTCGTAAGAGTTTTCCAGGTGAAATATTGTGTTATATGTGTATTTTTTATCTTCTTCTCCATTTTTCTTTGATTCTATAGTTACTATTTTTCTAGATTTAGTTTATGAGGTCCATTTTGCTCTCCAGTCCCATGAACCATTAGATGCTAGATCAATAACCCATTCCATCATAGGGAGGTTCTATTGAATATAAGCAAAGTCAAAAATCTAACTCAATGTGGACTATCTCATCAAATCCTAGATCAAAGACCAAAATAGTTTTAATGAATCCCTAACAAATATTGATGGAATAAATTTGTGTGGTTCATTTTATGACAAGATCAATGACCCACACTATTTCAAAATAAATCCAATAGTGGAAGAGGAAGAGGTATTCCATTGACTATCCATTTATAGATCAATAGCCCATGCTACTTTAAGGGTAGTTCTAAGGGATATTAGCAAAGAAAATTTCTATGAACTATCTGTTGATGAAATCAATGGCCTATGCTATTTTAAGGAAACTTCAGAGTGAAATAGCAAGGTGAAACTCTATAGTCCATCCAATTCTAGATCAATTGACCATGATACTTCCAAAAACATCGATAAGGGTAAAAAAATGAAACTCTACCATCAACAAAAAATGAAACACATGTTCATCCATGGGAGAAATTAGCAACTACATTTAGTCATCGATTCTACATATGAAGTAGATCCAATGACCTATAAAAATTTAAGGAAAATATTAAGACACTAATGGCCAAGGAATTTTTGTGGGTTGTCTTAATTGTGATATTATAATAGCCAACAGCTTGCAATATTTCAAAAATATCTAGCTTGGGCAAAATTGATGGCCTAATAAGTTCAAGAATTTGGAGGAGGTCTAAATAGGTCTTGCTATCCAACCAATAAAAGGAGAAATAGTCTACCATGATGGATCCTAATATTTGAAAAGGGTGTTAGTTATAGCCAACCAAAACTTGTCATTAACCTTTTGGTCTCCATGAAAATAAAACCCTAAGGTATTAATGCATGTGACATCTACATAGTTTCCCAAGAATTTTGATTGAGCCTAGAAATATAATAGGAGCTTTGAGCTCACATGCATTGCTTGAGCACTCCAATCCAAGAAAGCAGCTGATAAATTAAAGATACAATATTGACTATAGATAACTTCATGCTCGGTATTTAGGGATCCCTAGTAAGGGTAGTTGACAACTATAGTTATCACTACATATCTAGAGGCTCAAAATCCTTTAGCATTTATGATTTCAAATATAGAGACCTCAAGATCAACAAGATAAAGTGAAAATAAAGCCCAATTTCAACATGATAAAAGGATTTTAATTCTTGCATGATTTTGGAGGAAAAGAATCTTGATTTCTATTTATAAATAGTATATCAATAGATATTGTAACGTATAGTAAATAACCTACTTGTGCCTAATATCTAGCCTTGTAAATATTGTCTTTCATTTTTTTTGTATATTTGTATGGACTCAAACCTTAAGTCATTTTTTAGCAACATTCATGCCTTTTTCTCTAGAATAATTGTAACTATATTTGAGATATATGTATGATAAGTTGTGACTAATTGCCTTCTATGCTACTTCTTGTATACATTTGTATATTAATTTTCATGGTTAAATGAATTCATGTTCACTTTTAGCTGCTAATAGAAGATGCATGTATTAATTCATCCCACTAATATGTAGAAGAATCAAATGATCTTGGTGCATAACCACATTTAGCATAGGATTTTAATTTTTTATTACCTCTCTTTCTTTTTTCTTTGAACATTGCTAGTTTCGGTTAGCTTAAGTAGGTGTGAATTAAATATCATATCTTGTAAGGAGTTGGCCTTGTAGAAAATATTGAAGGATGTCCTATAATTCACATCCCACACTCTAATGACTTCTAGCTATGTCGCTTTACATGAGGCATGAGTTTTGGGTGTATTTGAAAATTGTAATAGGTGACCACGACATTCTAAGATAACAACAGTTTAATACCATGCTCGATGGGATAAATTTGATATTTTAGGTTGATATTCTTGTGAAAATATTGGCTTATTTTCTTATTAAAGCATCAAAAACTTTAGTTGGAGACTCTATTGAAAATAATACCCAAAAATGCCACTTAGAGAAACATTAGACTAAGATTCTGGTGAAGATCTTATTTTATCAATTTACTAAAGCATAAATCCACTTGGCAACTCCCCTAAAAACAAAAGACCTATAAATTTGAGTGCAATACCTATAATTAGATCCTTCACAACTACAAATCATCAAGCATTACGATAGTCTCTAAATCTAATTCTAATAAGGATAAGAGGTAAACAATAAATCATGGCTACTTCACCAAATCAAGATCACCAAATAAATTTGGCCTAGAATGATAGAAACCCCTTGATTCCACCTATCCCCAATCCCAACTTTGACTCTAAATTCCCTACCCTACTTCACTAGAGAAGATGCAACTATGCTAATGGAGCACTTGCATCACATGACCAACCTATGCTTAGTGCACAACATTAGAAAAAAAATATAGCTTTGAGATTTTTGGCAACATATTTTAGAGGGAAAGATCAAGAATGGTATATAAGTCTTGCTCTACAGTCAATTGGCAATTGGGATCAACTTGTTGACTTGTTGGCCAATAAATTTGGGGAGAAGGTTGATGGAGTATATCTCCTAGAGTAGTTGAAAACTATCAAGAGAGTGCCTATGGAGGCCATGGATGACTTCAATACTTGATTTCACAAAACATGACATAGAATCCCTAATTAAATTTATCCCATTCTAGGTATGGCATAATTTAAAAATTTTAAAGATATCAATTAAAAAATTATCATGATGTTCAATTCTAGGTGAGGAGAATCCTTGTTGGTGATCTATGGGATATCCATTCAAATTGAGAATGACTTTATTATATAGGAAGGATAGCTCCCATACCCTTCATGCCCCTATTTTTAATGTCGAACATCCATATCAGCCTCTCTTGGTTGTGTAGTCTACAACATTTCAGGTTACTCTAGTTGTAAACTTGGTTATAGTCCCAACTCCTCTCCTTGCTCCTAATCATCCCTCTACAAGCCTCTACTCTTTTAGTTGTATGAAAATAAGAATTTGAAAATAATGGTATCTAATGAATTTATGACCCTTAGGAGATAGCAAAATACCTAGAGGTTCTATTATAAATAGTGCATATTCCATCATTTAGGCTATGTAAATGTATCCTCCAAAATACATACTTAGATTATTTTATGTTCAAGTTATCTAGTTACTTCATACAATGTAATAAATACACGTGTCAATGTGCAAGTTGTACACATGCAAGTTGTCCCTTACACATCTAGATAGAGTGTTGGTCAAGTATCCTATTTTGCCTATATAAGGACGACATCTTAGATAGATAGATATAGATTTAGGGAACATAGTCAAATAGTGTAGCTTAGTGGATAGTATAGTTTTGTGTGCCTCACCATCCATTGGTGATGGACACAATGTAATTCAATATATTTATTAATGGAGTGTTCATTATCTCCATAGCTACATTGTAATATTTTATATGATTTCTATTTATAGTATATTTCATTCATCTAGAAAATTTACTTTCATATTATTCTGCATCTTGTGATTGTTATCTTCCAAGGCTCATTCATAAAAAGCTAATAGTGGTATCACAGCCATGATAAATCTAGTCTATGTAGGTCAATAGGGAAACCACCATTATCATTTAGCCTAAGTGTTTTGTCAAAATAACGCATCATTGGACCGGCCACTATCAAAATATCTTAGAAGAATCTAGGTGGTAGATTTAGGGGGAGTCACAAAGTTAGGACTAAAAGAAATTTTAGTTTCAAAAAATACTGAGATTATTTTTGTCTATATTATTTTCCATAAAGTTGTTAGGAAAAATCGTGAATACATTGACTCAACATTCAATCCACTAGATTGATAAATCATCTAGTGAATATCATCCAGGTTATCTAGAATTTTCTAACTAGTTCCTAAAGTTTCTTTTGTTGCAAAAAAATAATTCTCAAAGGATTGGAACTCCTCCTATGACATAAATATAGGAGACTCCAACTTCATTGCTCGAAGGTCGACATGCACTCATAGTGTAGATATTATTTCATTGTGAAATATGAGAATACTAAAAAATAAGACTTCTAGTGAAGGATCGTGGTGAATATAGGATACTGAAGATATCCATTGCTGGATTGCAAAATTCCACAATTGAAGAATAGGCCATAGAAGCCTTGATACTGAAAAGGTCATACAGGCCTTGATACAGAAAGACCCACAGAAGTCTTGATACTGAAAATGCCATATAAGCCTTGATATTGAAAAGGCCATATAAGCCTTGATACTGAAAAGGCCATATAAGCCTTAATAATGACAAGGCCACAAAATACTTGGTACTAAAAAATGCAATAGAAGCATTGGTACTGAAAAAGGCCACATAATCCTTGATATTCAAAAAGGCCACAAAAGCCTTGATCCTGAAGAAGAATTTAAGAAGAATATATGATTCAAAAGTAGGCTAAATATTTTAGTAATAATATTTTTGTTGCAAGGACAAAAGATTTAGTGAGCTGGGAAAATTCCTCCATCTTCTTCAGAATCAACTCATCCCTGAATCAAAAGCGAAGAGATCATAAGAAGATCTCATTGAATAAATTCTAGTCTTGGAAGAAGAATAAGGACTAGGAGAGTCCTACTCAAAGCCAAAAGTAGTAGAATAAAAATATCCAAGAAAATATCTCACCATAAACACTTCCAAGAGCATAAGGTTAAAGAAAATATCTCAAGGAAGACCATAAAAAGCTGCTAGATCAAAGACCTTGTGAAGGTCTCATTGAGCATCTAGAAAATTCTAGGAGATACTTGTTAAATATAAAGAGAGTTATTTTGAGAACTCGTTGGATAAATCCACTACCAAGGTGAAGTCCCTAATAGTGAAGGACTTGGGAAAATTATCGCCATTTGAAAACAAGCCCAAGAGGAGAATTTGGCAAGGAGTGCCAAATCTGTGAAGGAGAATTTTGCAAGGAGTGCTAAATTTGTGAAGAAGAATTTGGCAAGGAGTACCAAATCCTAGAAGAAGATCCTTATTGAATTTAGAATTCTACAAGAAGACTTGAAGATAGAAGAAGCTCACTAAATCTTAGAGATTTGAATATTTCCTATCACAACAATAAGGCATCACTTTAGAGATATAAACTTATCCAAATATACAGAAGAAGGAGGAGAACAAGACCACAAATCCTAGGCTTGTGAAATAAATTTTGAGACCATAATTTGGTGAAGAAGGGGCTATTTAGGACATCCTACTTGAAGCATCAACTTGGTGATTTTAGACACCAAGATCTACATCCTCTACAAAAGTGGGAGAAGATCTACAAAAAAGGTAAGCAAATTTTGGTGTAATAATATTCATTAATTGTATTACTTATTAGATTTATTAGTGCACCTAATTTTGGATTAAAGTTGCAAGAAGTGAATTAGATTACAGTCTTCTAAAGTGCAAAATAAAAAATATTCTTTTCAAATATTTATTTGCACATTTATTAGGATTTGTTTAGTGTGAATCAAAAATCAAGAAACACCAAATATAAACTATGAAATGATAAATAAGCAAAGTAACATAATGATTGTACAATACAAATGAACTCTTTTATTATTTTTGGTATATCTCAAGTGTTACAATCAGTGTGCCCCAAATGTAGGGTTTTACACTACTTATTTCTTTTGATACAATTGTTACATGTACTAGGGTTCTCTGAAACCCTAGTTAAAAATAATGGTGGTGTCTTTGCACTTGATTCATTTCCAATAGGTTATGGATGGGCTTGTGTATCCTATGCAAGACCACCCAAGCTTCAATAGCCTTCAATAAATTTTGTTCTTACACATGCACACAAAAAACAATAACAGGGATCAGTAATATATGTGAGGGTTCCACTACATGAGATACTCAAGAGAAATAAAATTACTAAACCCTAATATTGCAATAAAAGCTATAAAAAAAAGCATAAAAACATGAAAATTTAATGAAGTCTTACCTTTTTAACTAACTATTATCTATATTTTTTTTCTTACATAAATACTGCCAGTGAGGGTTACGAATATGCCCTAATGATGCCCGAGTGGCATAGGGCTATAGATATAGGATGGGAAATACCCATGGGCACTCGATGTTGACTAAAAAACTTAGAGGTACTCAACAGGCTCTAGTGGGTGTTCTACATACTCTAGTGGGTGCTTTTCAAACTCTGGTGGATGCTCAAGAAGCTTGGGAGGGTGTTCAGTAGCTGAGGAGAAGGTTGTAGAACCATATCTGGTTCGCATGAGGTGGGTGGCAATAGAGGTAGAAGATACAAACAATAGTGATAGGGAGTGAGGGTGAAAATGATAGGGGGATTTGGCACTCAAATAACTTAGGGATTCTAAGAAATCAAAAGTGTTAGGGGTTGAGTCATCAAAATGACTCCTCTTTATAATATTCCCTTAGACATATTAGGGTTTCGATGAAATAATTTGAGCGATCGAGATTAAAACATGAGGAAGGGTGGAGATTAAATCTGGGTAAGTGGAATGGATTGAGATAGATGAATGACTAAGATTAAAACATGATGGATAGATAGGATTAATTCATATATATATATATATATATTTATAATATATATATATATATATATATATATATATATATATAAAGATAGATGAATGACTAAGATTAAAACATGATGGATAGATAGGATTAATTCATATATATATATATATATATTTATAATATATATATATATATATATATATATAATATTAACAAATACACACACACATATATATATAGGATGGCGAGGATTGGGAAACATGGATGGATGATAAGTGGATAGATTTTGGTGTCTACATATGCCCCTTTTTGTATCATGTTGTGTGAAATACAATGTGGTGCAAAAATACGAGACACCTGGTTTGGCCTTATGTAGAAGCAAATTTCTTTCATTGGGATGCGAAGATGAACTTGAAGACAAAAGAATTTTGATTGTGTAGCTTACCCCCTCAATTGGTGAATGAGTGAAGAATGAATCTCATGAGCCAATTTATAGATTTTTTCAAATGAATGTGCAAATAAATGGTATGATTGTGGATGTATAATGTAAGTGTTGATGATATGAATGATGTAAAATGATTTCATTGTTACCTCAATGAAGAAAGGGGATTGTTGATAAATGCAAGTGAATAATTCTAATTTTTCTCCAACAGAGACGGGATTTTTACCAAGTGTAAATGCCATGATAATGTAATATGTATCTCATTGTGGGAAATCAAAATCAGATGTGGTTGCCCTAAGTTGGGGGTGATTCCATGTTGTTGAATAAATTGCCTTTCGGTATCATTGAAAAGCAAAATGATGAAAATGCAAAATATCTGGAACCAATCACCCTAATATTGGATGATTTCTAGTAGGCAACTCCTAGTTGACTCTGTGTAATTCTTGATTATTGAGGAGAATGATGTAATGTGATTTATCTGTGTTTTAAACCCCACAGACAAGGCCACCAATGACAACTAATGAACAAATTAGTCTTAACATAGTCTCACTCATAAAATGAAGAACCAAAAGTGATTTTATTTATGAACAATGAGATTTTGGATGATAAATATGACCAAGTTTCCTAATGGTTTTACTCATCTTACCAAATTGCATGGATACCAATCACTACAATCGCTAAGGAGATAGAATAGACCACTAGATACGAGGTTCACTTGAATTTGTATGTGAATTTGGAAATGTGTATATTTAATGATTGATAAATGAAAATGATGTGGAAATGAATATGGGATGATGAGAAATTCATTGATTATTGAATTGAATGATTTTTTTAATGAAAAATTTCATTGATTTGGGGTATTTTGAAGCAATTTTGGATAATTTTGTGCCTTTTGGCACAAATAAAAGTTTGCCATCCAAATCAATTCATATTGTCATGAAATTGAATGAAATTATGGAATGGATGATGATAATGATGAAAATTATCATTTTGTGAAAATTTGAACCATTTTGAAGCGTTTTGTAACTTTTAATGTGATTTTGTGCCTTTTGATCGCAAGAAAAATATTTGTGTCCAAATCGATTTTTGTTTTTACAAAACATGATATGGTGATAAAATTAATGTATGGATGCATTTTGGAAATATTTTGTGGAGTTAAGCTACCTTTTTAGATAATTATTGATCTTTTGTCAATCTTGATGCCAAACACTGGTGGGTGCCTACTGTATGTGTAAACACCTACCAGAGTTTGTTATTCTCCAAATGTAGGGATGTGTTTCAATACACCTGGAAGAACCCATGGGTGTTTCAATGTGCCTGAAACAATTATAAATATCATGTAAAAAAGAAATTTGGTTTATTCTTACGTTTGTGAATTTTTGAAGCTACATCTGAGGGAGTGGAGTGAAGTGAATTGAATGGGTGAAGTGAAGTGAAGTGTTGTGGAAGATATGGTGATGGTGGGTGTGGATGCGATAGCGAGAGCAGATGTGCATTTTTCTAAGGTAAATTTCTTTTAAGATCTTTGTTTTGTTGCTTTTTTTTTTAAATTATGCAATGCATGTGACATTAATGTGTTGCAGCTAAAGATTTTGGAGCCTCGAAATAAGTTCTCACCTCTCATCCCTGGGGTGAGGAAGGAATTGTAGGAGGACCAGTGGGATTGGCTTGAGGATGTTGGGTTGGTGAGGGTAGTGAAGATAGATGTGGTGAGGTTGGATGAGGGATATCTCTCTGCCTTGGTAGAGATATGGGATATAGATAGGGGGACTTTTTAGCTCCCTATTGGAGAGATTATAGTGACACTGGAGGAAGTAGACTGCATCCTCAAGTTACCAGTGGAGGTCTTATTTATCAAGGTAGGACATGATAAGGGTCATGATTTGAGCTACATATTTGGATATTGATGGTAGGATGTGTATGTGATGGGAGGAGGGATAACATACTTGTCCATGTACGTGGACAAGAATTTATATGCCCTACCTACTCTAGTGATGTTCGTGTTGGCCAACATAGTGGCCCTAAATAGTACTAGCTATCGGTTCCCATGGAACCTTATCGGTTTGATGTGCGATATGATTGCTACACCTCGGGTATATGCATGGGTTCCTACTTTATTGATATAGTTATAACAATATTTGTATGAGGTGAGGAGATGAATGTGGAAGGGATTGGGGTGCAATGTGCTAATGTAGTGTTGGGACTAGGAATATTTTAGTATGCCTCATCCAGTGGGCTTGCCTATTGAGTCATGGGATAGGGAGTAGCCCTATGTTATGATATGGTTGGTGGTAGAGGAGGTACAACCAAGTAATACTATTTGGATGAGTTAGTGGTATAGGGATCTATGGCCTAGATTGACTTCAGCTTAGGTGATATGGATGCCATGTGGATAGGTGATGGGGAGCAATTAAAAAGCATTTGACAGGCTAGGTGGGTGGTTGGGAGGCACTGGAGTGAGTGGAACTGATCCAGTTCTCATGGGTGTTGAGGTATTTTAGACTAAGGTAAGGAATTCTTGAGGCGCTAGTGCTCTACAGGTGTTGCTAAGATGATATGGGTCTACCTTGTACTAAGGCATGGAGGGTGACCTATGAGGATGATGAGAAGATTTATCTCTTGGATGTTGATGATGCAAGGACAACTACAAAGTATGATACATGGTTTGTTGCACAACCACCATGGGTATTGAGTTCGATAATGGATGGAAGGAATGGAGATGGGGATGAGGTAGAGGCTGAGGAAGCTTATAAGGCTCCTAAGCATCAAAGGCACCTTTGATATAGAAATCAAAGGAAGTGATCTAGGTTTACAGTCGAGTAGGCACCTGGGATTAGAGGGGATTGATATGGTAGAGATGGCATGGAGGAGATTCAAAAGGGACCTTCTAGGTGAATTTAGGAGGATTGGATGAGGCTAGAGTAGCTGATGGTAGAGTGGGATGCGATGGTAGCATCTTAGGATGTAATGGTAGAGACTCAAGATATAGAGATAGCTCATTTATGGATAGATCTGGAGGTACAATCGGTTATAAGTGGAGGCAATGATAGGATTATGAGGCTTTGGGTAGAGCTACTAGAGAAGAGTTATTGATAGAGACATGATGTAGCTATAGCGACCCAAGGGAAGCGACGCATCGACCCCGCTGACCTTTCCTACTTGCGATTTAATTGAATCTATTAATGTTTTAAGCATGCATCTTAAATGAAAGGCGTAAAAGAAGACACAACCAGAATGCGAAGAAATAAATGAATGAATGCTCTTGTATTGATATTTCCATGGTCCGGTTACATATAAATCCCTCTAAGGGATACCCTTCGTTTGATACATGATTTTACACAAGGAGGGCAGCATATGTATAAAATATCCCCCTCGCACAGGGGTGGCATGCTTATAAAAGGCTTCCCGATGATGCACACAAAAATGTATGAGGGCTTACAGATGCCTCCTTCTCCAGGTCTATTTCCCAGAGGGATCCTCTTGCTTCGTATGTTGTAGATGCACTTGTGGCCCTGTAAGCAATGAAACAACAACACACGCTTAGATGTCCGAGATTGCCTCCCCGGATGAGGTTGTTAGCAATGAATAAGCTCAATAAATGCAATGAAACTAGTACTATGCAAGCGAATAAATGAAATAAATCTTATGCTAATGAAATGAAAGAGAAAGTAGAATAAAAGAAACTAGCACCTAAAACCCTAGACTAGGTTGCGGGCCACTGTCTAAGACAGCGGCCGCTAAGGTGAAATCTCTCTCTATTGATCCAATGGCTATGGGCTCAAGTATGCTACTAATGTTAAAATGATTACCTTATGGGTTCATATTTTCCCTCCAATCCGATAGGGCTCCGCTACAAGAATCGATCTCCAAGGGAAGCTCTCCAAGTCTCTAGAAGCTCTCCTCAATGATCCAACCTGTTCAAAGTTCCGATGTATGATGTTCCCTCTCTCTTTGATTGAAATAAGGTCTCATAAAGTCCCTTAATTGATTCAAGAAGGTCCACAAAGGTCCTCTAGTGCTTTTAGGTTTGCTCCTTATAAAGTGTGAAACCCTAGGTCTATGTTCAAAACCCTAGGATTGAATTCCTCATGCGTAGTGGATGTTAGCATGAGAAGATTTTGTCTTTTCTATGTTTAAAGACCAGTTAACTGAAGTCTAAATTCAGACTCAAGTCCTCCATGTGAACTGGTCATGAAGGGGAATGCAAAGTTACTCCCGCTCACCTTTATTGCATGCAGACTGCCACTTCCACCCCTGATTAGGCCTGTTTGTCGACAAAATGCTTTTTATGGCTTAGCCGTTATCGTCTGTAGTGACTAAGATTTGGCCATTGTCATCTGTAGTGGCTAAGGTCTGGCCGCTCTGAGCTTGAGCGGCCAAGGTCCAACCGCCCTGGTTTACAATGGCTAAGCTTGAATGGGCCTAGAATGCCCCAGATGAGTGGTGAGGACCACTTTTGATACTTGGAAAGTCCAAGGTTTAGTCATATGGCCTATGAATGTGCCTATGTAAGTAGTTCTCCTAAACATGACATGTTTTAGGTGTCTACAGATGCCCCTTTTTGTGATGCACTGTGTGGAAAACACAACGCTGAGAAAAAATGTAGACTGATCTATATGTAGGGTGTATGATGATCAGTAGTCTGATCAACGTTGGATGGCCCAATCACGCAAGATGGCATGCACATCCTTTGAATCATTGCTTCAATGTTTGGAAGGCTTAACTTAGCACAGGGCTTTGCACATGTTCAATTGCACTCATTCCTCAAACTCAATTGGGTAGCTTCAGCTGCTACAATCAGTTTCGACCGGTAGGAGAGCTACAAATTGATAATGTCACAGTTTGCTTATGACCCCAACAAACAAAGGGAAACTTTGTAATTGTTGTATGCAATGATTCGTAGGACGAACACGATTTTGATATGATCAAGTGATCTTTTGTTGATTTTGACTATGATTATTTTGAAGATTTGAACTACCTCCTCACACAATGAATTGGTGAGGAAATGACAATGAATAAAGCGACAAGTCGCTTGACCAATATGACTAATTTGGTCCCTTTCTAGCATTTTCTCTTTTAATGGGCGAGACCCCCATCCAAGTGTGATTCCAATTGTTTATGACAATCATCCATCCCTATCCCGGGGAGCGGTCCGACTATCAATAGCCTTCTTAGGGAGTTAGGAGGAGTGATCCTATTTATGCTTATATTGTATCACTTTGGCTCAGTATTTTTGATGTCATAAGGGAATTAGGATGATTCTATCGCACCCGTGGAGCAGTCCGACCATCTTGGTCTTCTTCGAGATTGAAGGAGGCCCATCGTAATTCCTAAATGAATGTTTTACCTCGAGTAATCTTATGGTAACTTACTCATCTCATCGAATTGCATGGAGTGCAAGTCACTACAATCGTTGAGTCGATAGAGTAAGTAACTGAATACGAGGCTTACTCAAGAATTTGCTTTTATGTGAATTTTTTTTTTATTTTGATCATTATGATGATTATGAACCATCATAATGTGCTTATTTGATGTTTTTGTTGCTTCCCATGGAGAGAATTCTACTTGTTTTTGCCTAGGATCTTGGCCGTTGTCAGGTCCAACGACCCCCAAATGCTTGGTCATGGCCGCTCTCGTCTTGAGCGACCAAGAAATGTGGGCCATTGATGACAACAACGACCAAGGCAAAATTAGGGTAATATAAAAATGACCTAGGGTTTTGACTTTTCACTTTTGTCAGCTATCAGTTTTGCTTTTCAGAGCTTTTGGAGTGAAAGCGACCTCTACAACTTGGAGTGCTTCTACGACTTGGAGAATCATGGCTATGCAGGGTGAGGCATCATCGAGCGGAGGAGCCGGAGCTTCTCGGGTACTCTCCTAAACCTTAACCTTGCTTGTTTTTGTTTGGGTAAAAATGAACCACATTAAGTAATCGACAAATGAACCTCATTAAGCTCATTGGTAATGAATTAAACCCGTAGTTAGGCTTAGCTTAGAATTTTATGTGGTGGGTTAGCCACCTTTTTGCTTGTTTTCAATTTTTTTGTTATTTTTGGCCTAGGGTAGATGCTTTTGCTACGTCGCCCGTCGGTCGTTACGATTTAGAGTGGTAAGCTTGACCTCTGTCCTGGTTGTTGTCACTCAGAGCGACTAGGTTTGAATTCCAACGGTCAAAATTTTGACCATTGGGGCTTGGCTGCTCTTAGCTTCAGCGACCGATTTTTGGCCATTGTAGGCGATAGCGACCAAGAACCCTTAGTAAAATTTTGAATTTTCTTGCATGATTAAGTGATTTTTTTTGCATTTTTTTCTTGGAATTAGAGTAGCCCATCATTATTTGCACCATTTTCATGTTTTATTATGATTTATGCCTTAGATGCATTGTAGTTATGCTTTGCTTTCTCTTTTGCTCTTAGATTCTCGATGCTCGGGCTCGTGACCCGAAGCTCATGAATGACCTTCTACCCCTGTTGGATGACACATACTAGGCCTGGCTCAAGGCCCATGGGCTCCATTATGTCACTAGGCTACCTCACCTCATGTCATATCAGGCCTACCTTATGGCTTTGGTCCATCGATGGGACCCTCGGACCAACACCTTCCACCTTCCTACCGGTGAGATGACTATTACGTCGGAGGATGTGTATAGGATCTTTCGGCTTCCTTTTGATGGAGTGGCCATTATCTCTTCGACCACTAATGATCGTGAAGCTATATTTCTTCGAGTGTTTGGAGGGCACTCTATGGAGGCCTTCAGGGACACCAAGTCTGGAGGAGTGTCTATCTCGTAGTGGTATGAGGAGGAGGTCTTCACGATGAGGCATGTAGTGTTGTTGATGGTTATCAACAATGTCTTGATCCCAGATTGCTCAGGTTTGAGGTTCTCGTGGAACCTCCTTGTGATGGTTTAGGACTTGATGGATAGTGAGGCACCCATCATCTATGCATGGGGGAGGTCACTATTGGCCTAGTGCTATGATGAGTTGTACCATATCCATCGATGAGGTCACATCAACATTGCTTGCAACTTGCTCTTACAGGTTTGGGGATGGGAGCACATCAAGGTAGATCACCCTAGAGGGCTTCTAACTGAGATTATAGTCATAGAGGAGCGGATGTAGTGCTACGCTACTAGATGGGCTCGGTGGCACGAGGGGCGTAAGAGTCATCCTCATGCAGGGGAGCTTTCCCACTACATTGATACTTTCATTGGGCTGCAGGTCGAAGATGTCATCTGGTGGCCATATCATGAGTGCCCTGCTTGGGATGATCCTGCTAGTTTCATAGCTAGGATGCGGCATGAGCGGTGGCTCATCGACCATAAGGTTGGCATTCGAGAGTATTTCTTCTACTCTCGAGTTCTTCGTCAGTACGGGCTGTAGCAGGATGTGCCTCTTGTTCCATTTGTATACAAGTGCCTCATAGCAGAGGGATATCTCCCTCCACCATGGATCATAGAGTTGTCATATGAGGAGGATGCCCCAATGGTTGCCCCAGGAGTTGTTGGGGGAGTTACAAAGGCATTTTCTCAGTGGTGGGGGGATCGGATGTGGCATGGTGATGGCAGCTTAGGTCATGAGGATGATGGTGGAGGTGATGGTGCAGATCCGGTAGGGCGTAGAGTCTGAGCCAGGACTGAGGCATGGGGCCAGCTAGTAGAGCAGGTGGTAGTGGAGGAGTAGGAGGCTCCTGAGGAGGATGAGGAGGAGCTGGAGCTTAAGGAGAGAGATTCTCCTCTGAGAGCATAGTTGCACGAGGTCGAGGTTGAGCTCCAGTCGACCAAGATCTAGGTACAATAGCGAGATGCTACCATAGCACAGTGGGATGCCACCATAGAGCATCTCACGCTACAGATCCAGGCTTTGTAGGCTACTATCGAGGGTGGTGCCACTAGGATGCAGTTTTTTGTTCCTCCTACTCCATAGGGTGATACCAGGGTAGATCTAGGGATAGGCTCAAGGGCAGAGATTCTACGCTTGCAAGCATTGCTAGATGAGTATGAGGGGTAGATCCAGGGATAGGTTGGTCACATCACCTCTCTCTAGATGCAGCTCAGGAGGTATGGGATTGTCCCTAGGGAGGCACCAGGTGCAGGTGGTTCATAGGTCAGTGGGCACTCCACCTCTGGGTAGTCTTCCATCCATCCTAGCCAGAGGACTCGGACTCACACAGAGAGACCAACAGGGTCACATCACTCTACGCATGACACGACCATAGGGGGCGGTGATGTTGGGGGTACAGGCCCTATGTTTGACTGATGATGCACTTTGATTTATCATTTTTGAGGTCTGCTTGACCTATATGACTGTAGCCTATGGGTAATTTTGTACATCCATATTTTTGACACACATATTTATATGACCCCCTTTATGTTCTGACTCATTATGTGTATCATTTATTGCTTATGTTTTTGTTGTTATTTGTTTTATGATGAGATGTGATGATGGCATTATGATGATTTGATGTATATGATAGATGATATTTATGATGATGTGGATGTTTAGATGGGTGTTTATGTAGATGAGATATGATCTAACTATTGTGATATGATGTGATGTATCATGTAGTGATCTAATGATGGATTTTATGATTTTTGGATATGCATATTATGATGTGATTTTTAGATGTGAATGGATGAGTTATGATTTATGTATTTATGAATGCAATGTCTATTGTTAAATGCATGTTTGATTTTGATTTCATTGTGTGCATCTAACTTATGTGATGATATGGTGCATGTAATATGTAATGCGTTATGTATGTGATGTATGCAATGTGTAATCTAATGTGAATGAACTTGTATGTTTTAATCACTTAAAACACAAGGAATGCATATGCTATGATTTTGACAATCTAATGGGTGATACCACAGAAAGTATAACGACCATGAATGTTAAATAATCATTCTAATAATAAGAATTAATTATTTTAAACCATCCATATGTGCGATGTAGTGATGTGGAATGAATGTATTTTCTGGATAAGCTTCTGTAATTTAAAAGATATAAAATAATCAGTGGTCGTCTAAATATCATTTCTGACATATGATCGGTTTTTAGTTTATTTTATTAATACCCCCTAATTTATAGAAGCTTATAAAGAAATTTGATGATGTGGTTTATGATATGTTTCATTGCTATGTAGGAATTTTTGAGGTTTCTCTCCTGAGACTTCAAACACTCTAGTTACCCTATCAGCAGCTGTGTACTGACCATACAAGACTTTTGAAAATAAGGCTTTTCACCATGTACCTGGATATTCATTCTCTCTGTGTGTGCACATGAATATATTTAGATAGAGCTTAGGCATTTCCTTCGATGTCAGACAGGATTCTTTCAGCCCATTGCTAAGATCGAGGATCCTCGAGAGTTCATCTTATCCTTATGTTGGACTTAGTTGGATTATACCACTAGGCAATATTGGGTTACCTAAGCTAGCTCATCCACATTCAAACATTGGTCTACACAAATGCCAGAAGCTTATGTAATAGACATATCATCATGCGTAAGGATTTCTCCTTCCAGTTTTGTATGATGTGAGAATTCCAGGGATTCAAGCTCCATTCCCTTATTTTCTTCATTTCATTTGGGGTACTTGCTTATGTGTAGTGATGAGAATCACTATTTATTTTGATTGATTTTTTTGTTTGAGCAAGGGACCTATGTAGTGATGATAATCACTATTTGCTTTGAACTATGAATTTGAAAATTGGGTTTTGAATTTGTGCTCTGTTCAGGACTTTTTCTTTTGTTGATGAAAGCAAGGGATTTATGTAGTGATGATAATCACTCATTTTTGGGTAGGGTGGAACTTGTCCTTTTGCCAATTCTCAACACCTTTAAACCGGTTGCACAGGGGGATAAGCAAGGAAGATCCTTTTTGCTTAAGGTAACCTAGACCACTTTTGTAGTTTTCATCTTTCCCTTGTACCAACTAGGATTTTAGTGTTTCAATTAGTGATGGGATCCTGAATATCCAAGGTTTTACCACAATTAGGCCTTACTCTCTACTGATCAAGGTGGCTTTCTACAAAAGCTGATAAGACCACTAGATATGGTTGAATGACTAGGAAACCTCAGTATGTTTCTTATAGCAACATGAAATGGTTGTGTTGAGAAACACAATTACTCACATGGATGCATGGATGAAGGTGGATTTGATTATTGTGATTGAGATACAAACTGTGGCATCGTTTGTAAGAATGTGATCATAACATATGCAAAATGCAATGGATATGTATGTTATAATGAAATGCAACTATGTGAATGCGGATGTAAGATGCAAATGTTTTTGTATTTTTTATTTTTGCATTGTTTTTGTATTTTGTTATTTGACCAAAGGGCTTAAAGATGCCTTTGGAGCCTTTTATGATTTGACCAAAGGGCTTAAAGATGCCTTTGGAGATTTTTGATTTGACCAAAGGGCTTAAAGATGCCTTTGGAGCTTTTTATGATTTGACCAAAGGGCTTAAAGATGCCTTTGGAGCCTTTTATGATTTGACCAAAGGGCTTAAAGATGCCTTTGGAGTTTTTATTTTTTGCGCTTTATTGGTTTTGACCAAAGGGCTTAGATATTTGGCTTTTTATTTGACAAAGGGCTTAAAGATGCCTTTGGGCTTATTTGATTACCAAAGGGCTTAAAGATGCCTTTGGAGCTTTTTTTTATTTTTTTGAGTTGATGCCTTTGGAGCCTTTTATGATTTGACCAAAGGGCTTAAAGATGCCTTTGGAGCTTTTTGATTTAAGTGACCATGTTTTTGATTTTATGAATATTTGAATGTTTTTTATTTTATGAATATTTGAATGTTTTTGATTTTATGAATATTTGAATGTTTTTTATTTTATGTGTGAAATACCTTCAAATGAATGATGTTGAGAGGTTCAGGCTCTTCAACCCCATCCAATGATGTAAGGCGATATGCTCCAGGTCCAACCCTTTCTGAAATTATGTAGGGGCCTATCCAGTTTACCACAAATTTGTCTCGCAAGTGCGGTGGTAGGTTTGAGTTCTGTTGGTTTTCTTTGAGCACAAGATCTCCAACTTTGAATTCCCTCAGATGGACTTTACTATTGTATGCTCGTGCAAGGTGGTTCTGATAAACGTGGAGATGCTCCAAGGCATTGACTCGACGTTCATCGAGAAGCGTTAGCTGATCAAGGCGGCCTTGTCGTGCGGTGTCATCATCTATGAAATATTTCAAGGCTACTCTCAATGTTGGAATTTCCAATTCTAAGGGCATGATGGCCTCAGTGCCATATACAAGTGAAAATGGTGTTGCCCTAGTGGGCGTCCGCACACTAGTCCTGTATGCCCATAATGCGAGAGGCAATTGTAAGTGCCAATCCTTATGATTATCCTTCATTGTCTTCCTCAAGATGGAGACAATGGTCTTGTTTGAGGCTTCTGCTTGCCCATTTGCTTACGGATAATATGGTGTTGAAAAATTATGTTGAATATGGTATTTGTTCATTAAAGCATGCACATTTTTGTTCTTGAAATATGGTCCATTATCCGATATTATCTTCGAAGGGACCCCAAAATGACTTATGATATTATGGAGTATAAACTCCGCAATCCTTGGTCCAGTTGTTGATGTTAAGGGGATCACTTCGACCCATTTGGTGAAATACTCTATGGCCGTTATGATGAATGTGTGTCAGCCTGAATATGGGGGAGAGATTTTCCCAATCAAGTCTAGTCCCCACTACGAGAAGGGCCATGCTTCCTGGATGGGTTGCAAGGCTTGTGATGGCAAGTGTGTGAGATTTGCATGATGTTGACACTTGACACATCTCTTGACATACTCACAACAATATTTTTCCATAGTGGGCCAATAGTAACCCATTCTCAAGATGCACTTAATGATGGCCATGCCACTGAAGTGGCCACCACACGTACCATCATGAGCTTGCAAAATTGCCCAGGATGCTTCCTGGGGCTCAAGACAATGAAGGAGCACTCCATCATAGCCTCGTCTATAAAGGATCTCTCCTAGAAAAATGTACTTTGTCACCTTCTATTTAAATGTTCATCTTTCGACATGCGATAAGCCTTGCGGTACCATTCCAAGCTTCAGGAAGTCCCACAATTGGGATAGCCAATCTTGATAAGCCACAACTTCTATGGATAAAATGACATGTTCTTCTTGTGGTCCAACATTTGTGAACATAGATTGAGAAACAATCCTGTGATGAATGGTTGTTCCACACTCTGTAGGACCTTGGGATATCAAAGATTCCCAAGGGGCCATTTGCAAGAAAGCTCTAACTTTGAAGGACCAATCCTGATTTGGTTCATTCTGGATCATGTTGACTGACTCTAGGTTGTCAATAACCTCACGTTGTATTGCTGAAAATACGAGCACTTTCACATGAATGGTTGTGAAGTCAATAGATGGATTTTGAGGGATTAAGGATCCCAACGATGCCATGGTGTCTACAAATCTGTTCGATGTACGAGGGATTGCCTCGATGTCATACCATTCTAGCCGGGCTAGGTAGGTGTCAACAAGTTCCTTATAAGCTTTCAGGAGTGGGCACCTACATTGGAATAGGCCTTTGACTTGGTTTACTATGAGCAAGGAGTCACCAAAGATGTTCAATATTTTAATGCCCATTGCTATGGTTGTCTGAAGTCCCAAGATCAGGGCCTCATACTCTATGTTGTTGTTTGTGCAAGGGAAGTCTAGTTTGAATGATAAGGGCAATGGAGTACCCTGTGGTGTGATAAAGACTATCCCTACTCTGCCCCCTTGCTCACATTTTGAACCATCAAAGAACAATGCCATGTCTCTTTCTTTCTCAGGTTCTTCGAGTTTTGATGGGTCTGATAATGCGAAGACTGCATCATCAGGTAGCTCTATGGTGAGAGGCTTGCTATCCTGAAGAGGTGCCTCTGCTAATTGATCCGCTATGACTTGTCCCTTGATGGACTTTTGGCTTATGAACTCTAGATCAAATTCTATCAATAGCATGATCCACTTTGTCGTACGCGTATTGTGATATGTCTTGTTCATCATGTACTACAAAGGATTTTGTTTGGATATAACGTAGGTCGTATGGCTCAACATGTAGTGTCACAACTTTTTGGTTGCAAAGACCACTGCTAAGCATAACTTTTCTACGTACGCATATCCCATCTCGTAACTCACCAAGGTGCGACTAATGTAATATATGACTTGCTCTTTGTTTTGCACATTCTTTTGGGCTAACATGGTGCCCAAAGCAAAATCAGTAGCCGATATGTATAGCAAGAATGGTATGTCTGGCCTTGGTGGAGCCAATACTGGTGGCGTTGCTAGGTATGTTTTGATCTCTGCAAAGGCTTGTTGGCACTCTTCATCCCAATGAAATGGGACATCCTTGCATAGCAATTGGTTCATGGGTCGACACTTGTCTGATAATTGAGCGATGAACCATTTGATTGATGCTACCTTGCCTTGTAGGCTTCTCAACTCCCTAATGTTGGTAGGGGTGGCCATTTCCAGTATAGCCTTTACTTTTGTAGGATCGACTTCGATGCCTCTCTTTGAAATGATGAATCCTAAGAGCTTACCAAAAGTTACGCCAAACACGCACTTCTTAGGATTCAATCTGACATTGTGTTCTATGAGGCGATCGAAGACCTTTGTAAGGACTTGAGCATGTTCTTGTCATAATAAATATTTGGCTAGCAAGTCATCCATGTAGTCTTCCAAGATTGTGTGCATGTAATCATGGAATATGTATGTCATGGCCCATTGGTATGTGGCACCAACATTCTTAAGACCAAATGGCATCACTTTGTAATAGAAAGTTCCCCATGGAGTAATGAAAGTAGTCTTGTGTTGGTCTTCAGGTTTAATCTAGATTTGATTGTATCTAGAAAAACCATCCATTAAGGAGAGCATCTCATGACCTACGGTGGCATCAACAAGAGCATCTATGTTTGGCAATGGGAATGAATCCTTTGGAGTTGCCCTATTCAAGTCTCTAAAATCTATGCAAATGTGCACTCTTCCATCGGGTTTTCCCATGGGCACCATGTTTGAGACCCATTCAGGATAGTCGATGGGAACTATGAAAATCACCTCCAATAGTTTTTGCAATTCGTTCTTCACCATCAAAGCGATGGTTGGATGCATTTTTCTCAATTTTTTCTTGACTGGCTTCTTTAGGGGATCCAATGAGAGGTTGTGGACCACTAACTTTGGATCAATTCCTAGCATGTCTTTGTAAGTCCAAGCAAAAATATTTGGCCTCTCTTTAAGGAGAGGGATTATGATGGCTTGTTCCTCTAGAGATAGACTTTCTCTGAACTTGAATTTCTTTGGTTGAGTAGGATCATCACTGATGTCCACCTCGAAAGTCATTTCTATAGCCATATGTGACCCATCCTCCAACTGGTGGGGCATGGGTATCAAGTGAATGTCATCGACGAGATTTACAGGTCCTACTGACTCAGGATCCAAACCAGCATGGAACACATCGTATGCACAACCTACTACAAAATGGAATGGTTGTAACATCTCTTCATTAGAGAAAATATCCTCAGGCTCTATGGGTGAATCAACATGATCCCAATCAATAGCCTCCATATCAATACACAATGGTTTTGTGGGATCGGCTGGGTTATGAAGTGGAGTGGTCAAATCGATGGAGATTGTATTGATGGATGGAATGAAATCTCTAGGACCACATGGGTGGAATCTTGCCTCAGAGGTTTCCCTTCCATACTCATGATGAGGCTCTAGAGGAAAAGGAATCTCTGGATTTGACCTATGAGTAGGCCGGATAATAGGATCATTGGGCTCTAACCACTCTCTGAATGTAGGTGGAGGGGGATTGACCATCTGATGAATGGCAGCTAAGTCAATAGGTCTCCCTAAAAACCACAAATGAGGGTCTATGGCATGAAGTGCCACCTCTCTCTCGACTAATGCATTGACTTGCTACAAATGGTGAGGCCCAAGATAGGCCATCTCGGTTTCATCCTCAAAGTCATCATCACTTATCCAGAAACCATTAGCATTGGTATGCGGCCCCAAGACAAGAGGCTCATGTCTTGGCCCTAAGTAGGCCATCTCTATCTCATCTTCATATTCTTCATCACTTATGAAGAAGCCATTTGCATTAGTCTCTTGCCCCAAGCTTTGGGGCCAATACCTTGATCCTAGATAGGCTCTCTCTATCGAGTCTTCTGACTCATAGCCACTCTCATCCGATATGTATCCACTCTCATTGTGGATGGACCAAGTAAAGTTGTGTAAATAGCGAGGCCCATGATAGGCCAAGCCCTCTTGTGCTTCATCATCACTTGCCACATATCTATTTTCTTCTTGCTCATCATCCCATGAGTTGTAACCTATTGGGGTGGCATCAATTATGGGGCTTGGATGATAAATTTTGGGTGGTGGTATGCTTACCATGGCCACTTTGTTGCTCATAAGTCTTGCACTTAGTGGGTGATAAGGAATAAAATTGATGTCTTCTCCTAACCCCAAGCTCAATCTATCCAAGGCTACTGCTAGAGACTACCCCCCCCCCCGATGTGATAGCCTAACCCAAACCTATCAGTGGGAAGATGGTATTGCGGCTCGTATGGCCACCTTCACCCCTGCCTCATATATACCAAGACCATAACCATGCCAATGGCAATGTTCAAAGTAGCTTAGAGAAAACTCTAGATTAGAGAGGTAACGAACATTAATAGTGAATAATTCATCATTGTCCTCTTCTACATCGATAGACTTATGGGCGTAATCTAGTCCAGCATAGACAAAGTTTGTCTGGTTGGGAGGGATTCCAAGCGGAACCACTATCCCCACTGGTGGTCTTAAGTCTTTTGGTCATCCCATGTCTTGTGCAGACTCTATGATGGGCATGAATGCTATGTTCTGCACAAGGTATTCTCCTATCCCTGTACTTTCCAAGTGTATAGTTGCATGCGAGGTAGATGACCCCATGGATGACACTGGCGAAGCGGGGTGGTAGTCATCATCTTCGACTTGATCTTGGAGATCTTCTTCTTCCATGGGATTTGGACCTTTCTCAATGGCTATGGTTAGCACTTCCTTGAGCTTCCTTTCCTCCCCCATGGGTGCTTTTAGCTTCTGATTATCTTTTGGCTTAGACATTGATGGTTTCTTAGAAGCATTAGTCATGTTGGGTGCTAAATGAGGTGTTGATGTAGATGGGTCTTTTTGCACCCCTTTGTCTTTGTCATTTAGTTGCATAGCTAGAGATGAAGGTCCAATGTACAAGTGGGTAGAGGGAATCACAAATTCTCTTGGACAATCCACCTGATGGACATATTTGAATGGCTCCTCATCAGCCAACACCATGTAGACTTTGTTATCATGCACATACTTAACACATTGATGTAAGATCGAAGGAACACACTTCATGTCCCTTATCCAAGGTCACCCTAAGAGGATGTTGTATTGCATGGCCCCTTCCAAGACATGACACATCATGGGGATGGTCTTATGCCCCACCTTGATAGGTAAGACTATCATTCCCATAGTATTGCATAAGGCATCATTGAAAGCCCTCAATGTGTAGGCTCCCAAAATGATATGAGACTTGGGGATCTTGAGGTGCTCTATTGTTGTTGTTGTGATGATGTTGATTGATGAACCTGTATCGATCAAGACCCATTTGAAAGGTAAATCATTGACTGATGCCACAATGTGCAGTAGAGGGTCTAGTAAGGCAGTGGGCACTGTCTTAATCTCGTAATCATAGAATCGGATTACAGGTTCTTGGAATTCTTGTACTTGTCCCACAAAATGGGTGAATGCATTTGGATCTTGTGGTTGGAGCTCAATCGACCTTAAAATCTCCATCAAGGTCTCCCTGTGCTTTGGGGACTATTGTATGAGCTCATAGATGGATAGCTTAGCTAGAGTCATTTGTAAGTTTTGCTCAAGTCTACTCTGAATAGTCACCACAGGTCGGGTTGGTGGACCTAGAAGGTTGTTTTGTCCCTGCCTCTACCTAGGTGTAGTTGGGGCATTAATGGGAGCTGTAGGAGGTTGTGGTTGACCATACCGTCTACTCCTGGTTGCTATATTGACAATCTCGACCATCCCAACACACCCATGGGTAGGTATATCCACTCGAACCTGATTGACTTGGGCCCCTTGCCCTCTAGGGGCCTCATGATTTGGTAGTAGGTTTTTGTAAATGCCCATATCTCTATTGTTGGGAGCTAATGGGTTGTCAACTTTGAGCTCTCCCACCTCAATCATGTTTTGCACTTGATGCTTAAAACCAATGCAAACCTCAATATTATGCCTCGGTATCCTGTGATAAGGGTAAAATTGATCTTCCCTATATCCTTTTGGCTTAGGATGGTTGGGATCAATAAGAGGTATATCAAGGAATCTGATATTTCCCACCTCACTCAATTGGTTGAAGATTGACTGCATTGATTATGTTAATGGTGTAAAATAGCGAGGGGGTTTACGCTCTCTATTTCTCCCCTGATTATTCTTTTGATCATAATTGGCTGGTGGTGGATGTGCTTGATAATTATGGGGTTGTTGTGCAGCCCCATCCTTAGGTGCAGCCAATACCACTTGATTAACTAGGGCAGGGTTGTCCTACTTCTGCTTATTTTTGTCATTTTTGTTCCACTCCTTAGTTCAGAGTTTTATGGTTCCCTCATCTACTTTTATGTCCTCAATGAGTTTGGCTTGTGCCAAAGCTTCCTCAAATGAGGGGTATTTTTGTAGTTGTAGTAAGAGGGAAATGTGTTTGGAACAACTCTTGGTGAACATCCGGATGATCTCTTCTGTGGGAATGGAGAATGATAATTTTACCATGACTTTTCTCCATCTATTCCCATAGTCCATTACTGGCTCATCATCATAATGTCTCAAATTGGCTAGGTCTGAAAGGTTCACCTTTATCTTAGTACCAAAATAGAAATGCTTCAAGAAAGCGTTCACTAGTTGTTCAAAGTTGGATATGCTATGCTTGGGCAGCTGGTTGAACCATTGAGTGGTTGTGCCCAAAAATGTCATTATGAATGTCCTTAGCATAAGAGCATCATTGTCTTCGAGATGAAAACATGCATTGATAAAGTTGGTAACATGCTCTTGTGCATCCTCTTCACCCTTAAACTTCTCTAGCCTAGGCATCTCAAAGTGCTTAGGATAGGCAGGGCTAGGAACTGATGGGCACAATGGTTGGTTGTGTATTTTTCTCAATGTTGGTTGGTTCCCAACCATCTCTTGTTTCTCAAAGGACTTCATATTTTTAGCAAGTTCTTGGAATGCCTTTGAGGTGAGGAGTTCCTCTTCTTGTAGGCCCCCTCATGGTGGCAATGGAGGTAGCCCTCTATCCACTTGATTTTCTCTATTTTTATCCCTCCTACGAGGGGATTCAGGATGTGTCTGATCTTGATCTATTAGGTTTACCCTTTCCCCACCAGTTGGATTTCGCTCATGATTTGGTGGGTGGTTTTGTTGTAGGTTTCCTTCTTGCCTAGTGCACCCCTCTCTTGGTGAGTCAGCACATTGATCTCTTTGATGATCATTACCATTTACTTGTTGGTTATCATGAGCTAGCTGCTCAGCTTGCTCTCTTAACCATTGCTCATGTTGGTGCAACAACCATTCTCTTTGTTTATCATGCTCGAGAGCTTCTACAAGCTCTCACTCTTTGTGCAAGGCATTCTCTAACCATCGCATGCGGTTAATTTGCATTGTCATGGAAGACTCATGCTTGTCTGACCCTGTTCTTGTGGTCTTGACTCATAGATTCCTCGAAGAGGTTTTCATTGTGTCGTTGCTCTTGCTAGCTAGTGTAACTTGTTCAGTGTATTGTTGAGTGTCTTCATGATTAGACTCTGTATGTTTACTATGGGGTCACCCTGAGGCACCCCTAGTCTGAGAAGTGGGCTTAGAAGTCATGGTTCATGAGCTTCTAGATGCAAAATTTTTCGTAGCTACGATTTTGGGAGGTGGCCTCGAATAAATTCGATCCAACTCATCTAACTATCTTGTTTTCCATGGCTGATCCCATGGGGTGCCATTTATCCCAATGAGGTCATAGTCTATTGGAATCCTTCCTCTTGTGTGAAGGATATCATCTATTTGATGTCTATGACTGGATGTATCTCTAGTTTCCTACCCCTTAGTGGGCTGATCTATTCTAAGTGTTTCATGTGAATGTTGGGATGTTGTAACCCCTGCATGTCCTTTTGATGATGAAGGCTTTGTGGTCACCTTATTTCTCCAAGAATATGGAGGTATGGAATCCTCATCATCCTTGTGTGAAGAATGGGTTTTAGACCCTCCCTTATGTCCATGTGGGGAGGAAGCTCTTGAGGCCTCCTCATGTCTTTGAGAGGTTTCTATGTGTTTAGAGGAGGCCTTTGAGGTCTCCTCATGCCTCCTTGATGAGGATGGTCATGAAGCCTCTTTGTCCTTATGTGATGTAGTTCTATGATGTTGCTCCCTATTTGGGGTTTCTTGAGGAGATCCCCCAAGGGTTGAGTTATCACCCCTTAGACTCATAGAACTGCATCTCACGGTCTTACGGGTAGGTCTTTCAATGTTACTACGACTTCGCCTAAGGGTGTGAGTTGCTTCAGATTCCCCTTCGGTATCAGACCGAGGGTGTTTACTTCTTGTTTTGACCATTTCATTTTAGGACTTTAGTTTTTGTGTTGCACTTAAATATAACCAAACAATATCAAGCAAATGTTTATCTTGATTATCAATTTAAGTGTGCCCTAAACTATTTGTTGTATCTTGATGATTTGTTGTTTCTTTGATTTCTTGTTTTGCTTTGGATTGAGAATGAGGAGACTCATCCATAGTGATAATCAAGCACACTTATGCCAAACATGATTTCTCAAAAGAGACTAGGGTACACCGCTTAAATCCCAGTGGGGGGTTCACCTAGCTCTTCCACTCTGAACCAATGATTCCAATAGTGGGAGATAGTTTGAACACAAATAACTTAGTACCACTATAAGCAAGTTCCTCAATCCATTTCTAGGAAGCTCTAGGGGGTAAACCGGTGGAAGGAGATGAATGCCAACGTCACCGGACTGAATTGAGGGTTGGTGATGAAATCCAACTCCCCAATGTTTAAATGATGCATGTGTGTGTGGTGTTCATTTTAAGTTTGCATGAATAAGAATGCATCATACAACAACAATGACCTTTTCCTATATGCCTAATGCAAAATGCATTTCAATTTTAGAAAGGTGCATAGCTACTATGAGATTAATGAATGCACTCTATTAGGTGCAAGTATGGCCTTTAGAAAGGCCCCAAAGCAAGCAAACAACACACAATGTCTAGCACATTGGATTCTAGGGTGAACTTTATAGATAAAAGCCATTGTTCCTAGCAACGCCTAGTGAAAAATCTAAAAGAAACCTAAGATGTGCGAGATGCAAGTTCATTCTTCTTTCATTCTTTCAGTTTTCCAAATTGAAATATGTCTTAATTATCACTATTTTTAAGAAAATAGAAACAAACAAAAAACCATAGAGTGTCAGAAGAGTTGTACCAACCTTTAATCCATCTCAGAGAATCAATGTTTTGACCTCTATTGCACTCCAGTTCTGGTCACTGTCGACTAGAGCGACTGATTTCTGGCCATTGTAGAATAGAGCGGTTGACTCCTGGCCATTGTAGACTAGAGTGGCTGACTTCTGGCCACTGTAGATCAGAGCGGCTAAACCTGCACACAAAACTAAGTTAGTATTCAGGCCAAGAATGAAAAATTAGTGGAAGTCCCATCGTGATCGCCATCTGTAGCGACCCCGAGGAAGCGGCGCATTGACCCCGCTAACCTTTCCTACTTGCGATTTAATTGAATCTATTAATGTTTTAAGCATGCATCTTAAATGAAAGGTGTAAAAGAAGACACAACTAGAATGCAAAGAAATAAATGAATGAATGCTCTTGTATTGATATTTCCAAGGTCCGATTACATATAAATCCCTCTAAGGGATACCCTTCATTTGATACATGATTTTACACAAGGAGGGCAATAGATGTATAAAATATCCCCCTCGCACAGGGGTGGCATGCTTATAAAAGGCTTCCCGATGATGCACATAGAAATGTATGAGGGCTTATAGATGCCTCCTTCTCTAGGTCTATTTCCTAGAGGGATCCTCTTGCTTCGTATGTTGTAGATGCACCTGTGGCCCTATAAGCAATGAAACAACAACACACGCTTAGATGTCCGAGATTGCCTCCTCGGATGAGGTTGTTAGCAATGAATAAGCTCAATAAATGCAATGAAACTAGTACTATGCAAGCGAATAACTGAAATAAATCTTATGCTAATGAAATGAAAGAGAAAGTAGAATAAAAGAAACTAGCACCTAAAACCCTAGACTAGGTTGCGGGCCACTATCTAAGACAATGGTCGCTAAGGTGAAATCTCTCTCTATTGATCCAATGGCTATGGGCTCAAGTATGCTACTAATGTTAAAATGATTACCTTATGTGTTCAGATTTTCCCTCCAATCTGATAGGGCTCCGCTACAAGAATCGATCTCCAAGGGAAGCTCTCCAAGTCTCTAGAAGCTCTCCTCAATGATCCAACCTGTTCAAAGTTCTGATGTATGATGTTCCCTCTCTCTCTCTGATTGAAATAAGGTCTCATAAAGTCCCCTTAATTGATTAAAGAAGGTCCTCTAGTGCTTTTAGGTTTGCTCCTTATAAAGTGTGAAACCCTAGGTCTATGTTCAAAACCCTAGGATTGAATTCCTCATGCGTAGTGGATGTTAGCATGAGAAGCTTTTGTCTTTTCTATGTTTAAAGACCAGTTAACTGAAGTCTAAATTCAAACTCAAGTCCTCCATGTGAATTGGTCATGAAGGGGAATGCAAAGTTACTCCCGCTCACCTTTATTGCATGCAGACTGCCACTTCCACCCCTGATTAGGCTTGTTTGTCAATAAAATGCTTTTTATGGCTTAGTCGTTGTCATCTGTAGTGACTAAGATTTGGCCACTATCATCTATAGTGGCTAAGGTCTGGCCACTCTGAGCTTGAGCGGCCAAGGTCCAACCACCCTGGTTTACAGCGGCTAAGCTTGAATGGGCCTAGAATGCCCCAGATGAGTGGTGAGGACCACTTTTGATACTTGGAAAGTCCAAGGTTTAGTCATATGGCCTATGAATGTGCCTATGTAAGTAGTTCTCCTAAACATGACATGTTTTAGGTGTCTACAGTAGCATGCCTTCGAGCTTGGGATGGATATATCTGATTGTTGGAGGATCGATTGATGGAGCACGATATTGGGCTTCTAGATCCACCCTCCTCATCCATATCTGGGTCTATTAGGCATAGTGAGTCTAGGCATAGCTCTAGGTCTAGGGCTCCTTCGAGGTCACAGGGGTCCTCTTATAGGCATTAGCTAGTGCTTAGATGCACTTTTTGTATATGAGCCTTGGTGCTCCATTGTATATAGCCTTTGGGTATTCATTGTACATGCGATATTTATATATATATATATACATGGATTTTACTTTTGTGTTAATGCTTTTGTGTGAATGCATGTGTATATGGATGATTATTGTGTATGCATGTGTATATGGATGATTAATGCAATGATAATGTGTATGAATGCAAATGTTCTAATGATCATTCATAGTTTAGATTTTTCTTGGCCATGTTTAGCATTGTTGTTTAATCAGGGGCACCAAACTGGTGGCATGTGAAATGGAATGACTCATGCAATGATATGGATGGTGAAATGGAAGAAGATATGGATGTTGATATGGAAGAAGATATGGATGTTGATATGGAAAATTGACTATTTTTCAGAGACTCAGACATACTAGTGGTATCAAACAAACTCACTAAATACTGCCTAATTTCTCTAAGACCAAATGTGTGTGCAGTGAATTCATTTACCGAATCATGAGCATGGTAATGACTCGAGGTAATCAAGAACCAATGTGTGTGCAAGTGAGTTCATTAACCCATCTTGAGTAAATTGAGATGAAACTTGTTATGGAGGAGACCAAGAAGCTAGCTTGTCCTTATGTGTGGTTAGGTCTCTTTAAAAGAGATGTGTCACCATGCATGAGTGTACTCCACTACCAGTCAAGCATCTATAGCCCTAGTGGAGATTAGCTCCATAGTCCAAGAATTTGATCTCTAAGTTTTGGGGATGACTACCTAACCGTCTGATTAGAAATGTAGTACTATCCTTACAACTTGAGGATCTATGGTGTGTGATGTGTAAAATATTTAGAGTTTTTAGGGGTTTTACCCTACTCTTTATTTTATTTTGAAATTGTGATAGTGGTGAAAACCACTATTTTTGTGGACTATGTTGCATGATGGGACAAGCAAGGAATACCCTTTTCACTTCGAGGTACAACCCAAGTATGGTGTTATCCCTCTTTAACACAAGATGTTTTTAAGATGTGTGATTGTGTTTGGTTCAAGAATGTTTTGGAGTCAATTCCCAGAACTCAAGATTTTCTTAGTGAAAATGTGTCTTGGTCCTAAAGAAAACTCGACATGTATTTGGAGGTTTCTTAAAACACTAGGAGTGGTTGAGTGATCAAAAACACCTAGGAATTATGGACATGTGGTTTGCAAATGATAATTTGGATTTGTGGAATGGTGCAATGAAATGGATGATGATTTGAAGGTGCCCCTGATTAAGGCAACATGACTTTATTGGACCAATTATTATCTAAACTGAATAAATGATCCCTAATATGAAATGTAAAATGTGGTTGTGAATGCAATGTATGAAATGCAATTTGTGAAATGAAATGTGTGAAATGAAATGTGTGCAATGCAATGTGTGAAATGAAATGTTTGAAATGCAATGTTGTTTTTGTGTAATAGCCATGTATATATACATATATATATATATATATATATATATATATATAATCACATTATGCATAGAATGCTCTCAAGTGGATAACATTAAGTGGTTCGGGCTCTTCAACTCCCTCTAGACTGGCAAGCCTATAAGTTCCTTTACCCACTTTTTGAGTAACAATGTATGGACCTAACCAATTAGCCATGAATTTATCATGAAGATGCAGTAATGCATTGGTATTTTGTTGATTCTCTTTAAGAACAAGATCTCCTACTTGGAATTCATGTAGATGAACTTTGGCATTGTAAGCATGCTTTAGGTGGTCTTGATAAACTCGTAAATGCTCTAAAGCATTGACTCACCTTTCATCAAGAAGTGTGAGTTGGTCAAGATGTGCTTGTCTAGAAGTATCATCATCTATGAATTCCTGCAATGAAATTCGCAAGGAGGGGATCTCAAGCTCAAGAGGCATGATTGCTTCGGCTCCATAGACCAATGAAAATGGTGTTGCCCTAGTAGGCATGTGGATGCTTGTTCGATAAGCCCATAATGCCAAGGGAATTTGAGTATGCCAATCTCTATGATTTTCTTTGACTAGTTTCTTGAGAATAGCAATTAAGGTCTTGTTGGTAGCCTCAGCTTGTCCATTTTCTTGTGGGTAATAAGGAGTCAAGAAACTATGTTGGATATTATATTTCTCACAAAGTGCTCGAACATCCTTGTTCTTGAAAGACTTACCATTGTCAGAGATGATTTTTGAGGGAATACCAAAATGACAAATGATATGATGAAGTATAAACTCCATAATTCTTGGTCCTATCGTACTGGTTAGAGGAATTACCTCAACCCACTTTGTGAAGTATTCAATGGCTGTGATGATGAATGTATGTTATCCTGAGGAAGGAGGTGAGATTTTTCCAATTAAATCAAGACCCCATTATGAAAAGGGCCAAAGGCTTTGAATAGGCTGTAATGCTTGTGATGGCACATGAGTTAAATTAGCATGCTCTTGACATTGCTTACAATGTTTGACATACAATCTCATTCCATGGTGGGCCAATAGTAACCCATGCATAAAATACGCTTTGCAATGGCCATTCCACTAAAATGACCACCACAAGTACCATCATGAGCTTCAACTATGGCTCTTTGTGCCTCTATAGACTCGAGATAATGAAGGAGGATTCCATCATAACCACGTCTATACAACACATCCCCCAAGAGAGTAAAATGAGCTACCTTTTGCTTGAAAGTGCATTTAGCAATCCGTGACATGTTTTATGGGAGTGTTCCAAACTTGAGAAAGGCTATTATTTGGTTTGACCAAGGCTCATATGGCTCCGAATGGATAAAGCAAACATCCTTTTCATCCTTAGATTCAACATGGATAATTGTAGATTTAGAGATCATTGTGACAATGAGTGGTTGTACCTCTCCTAAGGAGTTCTTTGGAATCAATGATCCAAGAGAGGCCATCACATCTACAAATCTATTAGTCGAACATGGCAAACTATCAATTTCATACCAATCAAACTTAGAGAGCAATGACATTGCTACTTCATGGTAAAGTTTTATGGTAGGTTCTTTGCATTGGTATTCTCCATTGATTTGTCTAACAACAAGTTGAGAATCACCAAATATCTTGATACGCTTTATGCCCATAGCTATAGTTGCTTGAAGACCTAAGATTAAGGCTTCATACTCTACATTGTTGTTTGTGCATTGGAAGTCTAGTTTGAATGATAAGGGGATAGGCACCCCCTGGGGTGTATGAAACATGACTCCAACACCTTGACCTTTTTTGCACTTAGAACCATCAAAGAATAGTGTGATATCGATATCTTCCTCCGGAATGACATCTTCTTCTTGTTCAGTGATAGTGAATACCGAATCATCTGGGAGCTCAATAATCAAGGGTTGATCACTAGGAAGTGGAGCTTCCACAAGCTGATCGACTATGACCTGACCTTTAATGGATTTTTGGCTAATGAACTCAAGATCAAATTCAGTGAGAAGCATTATCCATTTAGCGGTGTGGGTGTTATTGTAAGTGCGAGACATCATATAACATAGAGGATTTTATCTAGCTATGACATATGTGGTGTGACTAAGCATGTAATGTCTAAGTTTCTTAGTGGCAAAAACCACTGCTAAGCATAATTTTTCCATGTAAGCATATCTGGTTTCATAGCTTACCAATGTTCGACTAATGTAATAGATAACTTGCTCTCGATTGTTTTCATTCTTTTGTGCAAGCATTGTCCCTAATGCAAAGTCCATTGCTGAAACATAAATATGGAAGGGGACCCCAGATGAGGAGGAGTTAAGACTGGTGGAGAAGCTAGGTATTGCTTAATATCATCAAAGGCTTTTTGACATTCATCTATCCATGAAAATGTCACCCCCTTTTGTAGTAGGTGATTGAATGACCTGCATTTGTCAGAAAGTTGCGTAATGAAATGATGGATTGATTGAATATTTCCTTGTAAACTATGCAATTCCTTCAAGTTTGTTGGGGGAGGCATCTCCATGATGGCCTTGACTTTATTTGGGTCCACCTCAATGCCTCTTTTGGAGATAATGAACCCTAGTAGTTTTCTAGAGGTAACACCAAAGACACATTTCTTGGGGTTCAACCTTACATTATGCTCTAGAAGTCGATCAAAGACTTTTTCCAATACACCAATGTGCTCTTGTCGAGTTTTAGATTTTTCCAAGAGATCATCCACATAATATTCGATGATCTTATGCATGTAATCATGGAAGATGTATGTCATGGCACGTTGATAAGTGGCACCTACATTTTTGAGGCCAAAGGGCATCACCTTGTAACAAAAAGTCCCCCAAGGTGTAGTGAATGTTGTTTTGTGTTGGTCATCAGGATTGATTCGAATTTGGTTGTATCCTAAAAAACCATCCATGAGAGAAAGCATTTCATGGCTAGCGCAAGTGTCGACAAGAGTATCAATGTTTGGAAGAGGAAAATCATCCTTAGGACACGCTTTGTTAAGGTCTCAAAAATTAGTGCAAATGTGTATCACCCCATTAGGCTTACGAATGGGTACCATGTTTGAAAGCCACTCAGGATAGTCAATGGGGACAATGAAACCCACATCTAAAAGCTTTTGAAGCTCTTATTTGACTATGAGGGCCATGGTAGGATGCATCCTTCTAAGTTTTTGTTTGATCAACTTAGCATCAGAATGTAAGGTGAGATTATGGACAACCAAGTTAGGGTCAAGGCCAGGCATGTCTTTGTAGGACCATGCAAAAATATCCTTCTTCTTCTTGAGGAGAGCAATTAATTGCTCTTGTTCATCTATGGATAAAATTTTACCAAGTTTGATAATTTGGGGATTGTCTACATCTGAACTAAGGTTCACATCGATAGTATCTTCAATAGACATGTGAGAACCTTCCTCAAGTTGATGGGGTATTGGGATCAGATGAATGTCATCTATGATGTCATCAAACTCTTCTGACTCAACCTCATCTATGTCTACCTAGAAAACCTCAGGATCTGAAGGTGAAGGTGAAGGTGAAGGTGGAGGTGATGGAGGAATGTAGTTGGTTGAAGCCCTTAACAATTCCTCGGATAGGACAAATTTGAAAAAGGATGGTGGTGAGGAAATCTAATCCATATCAATAAGGCTCATGTCAATTGGAATTGGCTTTGCCAAATCGTATGGATTATGGAGTGGGGTGAATAAGTCAATAGGATTCATGTTGACTTAAGGGAAAAATGGATGGTTGGCAAAGGTGAATGGATGGGTGGATCCTATTTTCTAGAATCGATGCTAGAACTCTGGGAACTTGAATCAATAATAAGTAACACAAATAAATGCAATTGGAAAAAGCCATGTATATGCAATGCAAATATTTTTTTTTTTTTTTTTTGAATTTGAATTATGTACATATATTACAAGCAAAATGGTTGGTGATGTGGATCAATGGAGTGGAGGTGGTGGTTCACCTATTGGTTCGGCTCACTCTTGTGGAAGAAGCAAGTGAATGATGGGTTGATGGATGGGGAACATTCTGAGGTAAAACTCATCTTGTTCAGTGTGTGGAATGATGGGTTCTGATTCCTCTTCAGATTCATCAGAAGCTATCGACATAATGTCAAATTCTTCATAGATTTCATCTTCAGAGTCATCAATGTGATGGATATCTTCTCCTAAATTCAAATGTAAACTTTGAAAAGCTTGTTCAAGAGAAGAAGTGGATGAAAGTGGATGATAACCTAAACTTGAATGGTCATGCACTTCTCGATATGAAACATCGATAATTTCATGCATTCCCTATTCATGCCATCCTAGACCATGTCCTTGCCAATTAACTATGTGAAAATATTAGGATGGAAAACCCGACATATGTTGTATATTGGTAGGTGTTGGTTGCTTGGGTTCATCTAGGGTAACTAGATTGGATGATGAATCAAGTCCCCCATACACAAAATTAATGCTATTAGGTATTGAACCCATGTTATATACCACTCCTATAGATAAGGGTGGGTCACATGGGTGACCGTAATCCTTAGCAGTTTGAATGTTGAGCGGTGTGACTATGATGTCTTGGACCACATATTCACCAATACCAGGATTAGTGAGGTGGACCTCGACTTGGGATGATGTGGATGCAGATGTGGAAGTGGATATGGATGACTCAGGATTGGCTTGGGATTCGATAATGGAAGAGGTATGGATTGGGATGGTATCTCACAATCCATCAATTCGACTTGTGAGACATTGGCTGATGGGGATGGAGATGGATTTGGTTGAGGTGATTGTTGAATGGATGATGATGTGGAAGGAATGATTGTGGATGATGATGTTGATGTTGATGATGTGGCTGATGTGGATTGAGTTTGACCACATGTACATGTAGTCAATGGTGATGAAGATGGGGGAATGGAAGTGGAAGCTTGATGTGAAGTGGTGATGGGGAGCTCTTCAGGAATG
Organism: Wollemia nobilis; assembly: GCA_028583015.1. Taxonomy (NCBI): domain Eukaryota; kingdom Viridiplantae; phylum Streptophyta; class Pinopsida; order Araucariales; family Araucariaceae; genus Wollemia; species Wollemia nobilis. The sequence continues at coordinate 199,583 of JAQPPZ010002729.1, read as the reverse complement.
GGAGCTTTTGATGAAGATGTGGATGGTGTGGTTGATGAAGTGGTTGATGATGTGAGAAAAATATGAGTGGAAGGCAACATGGATTCATAGGGGTTTGAAATGAAATTGCAATACTTGAATGGTTCAACATCCATCGGTATGCAATGTACTTGTCCCTCATGTACATATTTCAAGCATTGATGGAGTATAGAAGGGACACATCTCATTTCCCTCATCCAAGGTCATCCAAGGAGTACATTATATGCCATGGACCCTTCCAAGATGTGAAACATGGTATGCAATATTTTGACCCCCACTTCAATGGGTAAAATGATAGTGCCAACTATAGAGTAGAGAGCATCGTTAAATGCTTTCAAGGTGAAAGTGGATTTGGTGATGTGATCTGGTGGAAGCTTAAGATGTTGAAGGGCTGATGTGGTGATGATGTTGATGGAGGAGCCGATATCAATTAAAACTCATTTAAATGGCTTCCTATCAATTTGAGCCATAATATGCAATGGAGGATCCACCAATTTTGATGATATTGGTTTGATCTCAAAATCATAGAATGTGATAGAAGGCTCCATACATGTTTGGATACTCCCCACAAAATTTCTAAAGGCATTAGGATCTTGGGATTGAAGTTCAATGGACTTTAAAATATCCATTAATACCTCATGATGTGGAGGAGATTGTTGAATGAGCTCATATATAGATAGTTTTTTTGAAGCTATTTTTAGGCTAGTAGTTAACCGACTACTCAAGGAGATGATTGGCCTTGGGGGTGATTGATGGGATGAATTGGTTGATATGGATGACTTGGAATATGAATGGGTTGGGAAGGATTGGTGGAAATTTGTATGGGTGGTGATGATGTGGTAGGTTGAGGAGACACACTTGCCTATGGTGCTATGGGTGGTTGAATAGGTTGTTGTTGTGCATTTTGTTGGTTAGTGCATTGTTGACCTCGGGTAACTACATGTATAGCACCCACAAAACCTTGATATTATTGCACATGATTGACTTGATTTGGAGGAGTCTTGGTGTTAGTCCCTCCTATTGTTGGTTGCACCTCCTCATGATGAGGAAGTGGTGTTTGATAAATACCAAGGTTTTGATTTTGTTGGGCTAAGGGACTATCAAGCTTGATGGCCCCTAAATCAATGAGATCTTGCACTATGTCTTTAAAATTGAAGCAACCATTTATGTCATACCCATTTTGCCTATGATAAGGGTAAAATAAATGTTCCCTATAGTGTTTGCTATGCTTGGTAGGGTCATCTGGTTTAACCTCAAGCAAGGCAAGTTGGTTGGTGTCATACAACCGATGGAATATGGAAGCATATGATTCGGCTAATGGGGTGTACTGATGGTTTTGTCAAACAGATTATCGATGTGGGTGGTTTTCTATAGTTGGCACTATGTTTTGACTTGATTGAGATGTTGAAGGAACCACATGATATTCAATTTTTCATGGTTGTTGTTGCACAGGTTGTTGTTGAGCCATTACTAGTTGGCTCATGACCACTTGATTAACTTGATTAGCTTGGTTGGCTTGGTTAGCCTGGTTTGGTTTAGATTGGCTAGAATAATTACTTTTATATTGGCCCTTACTTTGCCATTCTTTCTTTTTAGGCTTAAGTACACCTTCTTGGATTTTTATTTCCTCAATGATGCTAGCCTGGGCAAGAGCTTCCTCAAATGATCGGTATTGTTGTAATTGTAACAACCAAGAGATGGGTTTTAAGCAACTCTTAGTAAATAGTCTAGTAAGCTCTTCCATTGGTAGGGTGAATGGTAGTTTGGTAATAATGGCCCTCCAATGGTTGCCAAAATCATATATAGACTCATCATCATATTGTTTTAGACCATATATATCAGATAATGAGACCTTCTTTCTAACATTAAGGGAAAATATTTCAAGAAATTGATCAACCAATTGCTCAAAAGTATAAATACTATGGTGAGGCAAATGGTTGTACCATTCTACAACATCTCCCCCAATGTCTGAGGAAAATTTTGAAGCATTAGAGCATCATTACTTTGGATTCTAAAACATGAATGGATAAATGTGCTCACATGTTCTCTAGGGTCCTCAGTCCCTTTGAATTTATCAAATTTTGGTACTGTGAAGTCTATCGAATATGGCGGTGATGGTACCAAAAAATGGATTGGTTGATTGATCAACTGCCTGAGCGTTGGTTTCTGGTTCATCATACCAGGAGTGTGTTGTATCAGGTTATCAATCTGTTGTTGCATAGCTTGGATTCTAGGGTCTTCCCTAGGTATGTGGAAGCCCTAAATTACTTGATGATTCTGTGAAGGTGGAGTATGAAGGTGTTGGGGTGTGATGAGATGATGATGGTTTGGTGGAGTGGATTGAAATTGATGATGTGGAGGTTGGTGAAGAAATGATGGTGAATGTTGAAATGGAGATGATGTGTGGGGGCTATGAATATGATGATTTATGGGAATGGCATGGGTATGGGTTGATGGTGGTGTGGGGATGGAAACCATAGAATATTGTGGTACCCATGATGGACTTTGGGTGACAAAGGTGGGTTGAGTGGAAATAGGTTGAGGCTTAGGATTGACCACCTAAATTTGTTGTTGAGCATTCTATCACTTTTTAAGCAATTTGTTAAGGTGTTCCCATGCTTCATGTATTTCCATATCTGAGGTAGATGGTATGGATGTGGATGGAACTGATGAAGTAGGTGGGGGATAAGTTGCAATAGGAATTACAACTGGTTGGGTGACATTGGATGAGGTGGATGCTGGCATCTGTGAAGCAACATTGACATGTGCTTCATACAAAGGATTGCCATAGGTAGTGGTGTATGAAGGTGGAATGGAGGTACTTGGAGCACTTGACTATTGAGGGATGGATGAATGATGGGAAGGTGTAGCTGACGCCTCAAAAAGAGGGTTGTTATACACCTAGGTAAGGCTAGAAGGTTGGGAAGAGGTAGGTTCCTACTGAAAAGAAGGATCATGCCTAGGTGAGCTATGGATTGGTTCTAAGACATAGTTAGTGGATCTATAAAGAGCTTCCACTTTGGCCATGTCTATATGGGTTATGTGGTGGTCAATGGTAGGTGAAGATGATTCTATTTGTGGAATGGTTATGTGGAATGGTTGTGTGGATGATATAGTGTGTGAGGGACCCATAGATAAATTTGAATAACTTATCTGTATCACACTAGTGGGGTTGACCATAGAAGTGGTGGGGAAGGATGATGAACAATCCATGGATGAAGTGTTTTGGTGGATGGAAATTTGATTCAATACTTTTGTTTGATTTCTAGTTAACACCATAAGCTACTGAACCAAATATGTGCAATGTGCAAGAAAGTAATGCAAATGAAACTTCACAAAATCAAGTAAAGAAACTCAATCCTATGTTTTTGCAATAGATGTGTCTTACCTCCTTTTTTATCTCATTTTTAATGTTTTTTTGTGTGTTTTGGATGTGCTAATATGAATTATGAAGGGTGAAATCTATGGCTTGGTTGGGAAATGAGATTATTTCTGGTGATGAAGTCTAGAAATTTTGCTCATGGGTATCCTATGGTGGCTAAGGGTAGAGATTGATGGATGGAGATGAAGCCCACCATCACCAAATCTCAAGCAATGGTTGGTGATGAAATCCAACTCATTATTGTTTAATGTGAAATGTGTTGTGTGTGATTCATTTTAAAGTTTTATGTTTTCTAATGTGTACATACAATGTCAAAAATAACCAATTTTATAGGCCTAAATCAGAAGCCAAAAATAGAAATACTAAGTTACTCAAAAGATGTAGGGTACACCGCTTAAGACCCACTCTAAATAGTGGAGGGTTCACCTACTCTTCCACTCTGAATCAACAAGGGATTCCAATAGTGGGAGTATACTTGAGTATCCTGATTTTGTTCCTACTTAGACAAGTAAAAGAGGAATTCTTAACCCTATCATGCAAACTATTTTATGCAGTTGTCACTTCATATGAAAATAGTATGCAAAATATTGAGTACAACACACCAAAAAATAATAAAAATTTAAATTTGAAATGTGACCTATGGTGAATGTGTAAATGCAAGGCTACTCTAATGTGCAAAATGAATGCAAGTGCCTAAAAATACAAATATAATATGATTGTTTTTAATAGAAATTGATTGATGTTCTTTTTATCACTTTATCTATAAAAATGTAAAAAAATGAAGTAGAGGGGTTAGGGTTTTGAAGCAGACTTATATAAAAGCCTACGTATCCTTTTCCCACTCTGTGAAATGCACCTTAAAGCCTCTGGAATGTAGTAGGGCATTCACTAAGCATTGTAGGGTGCCCCTCGAGCATCGTAGGGCATCTACACAACTTCTGGTTGACTTCTACAACTCTTCAAAAACCCTAGTTCTACAAAATTCATGTGAACGAACTTTTGAAAACCTGTAAAATAGAAAATAAAAATAGCAAATTAGTAACAAAGTAAGTTAGCATAGATAACCCATTTTGGGTCCCATCGTGATCACCATTTGTGAATACAAAATCAAGCAACACCAAATATAAACTATGAAATAATAAATAAGCAAAGTAACACAATGATTGCACAATACAAATGAACTCTTTTATTATTGATACAAGTGTTACAATCAATGTACCCCAAATGTGGGGTTTTACACTGCTTATTTATTTTGATACAATTGTTACATGTACTAGGGTTCTTCGAAACCCTAGTTAAAAATAATGGTGGTGTCTTCATGCTTGATTTGATCCCAATAGGTTGTGGATGGGCTTGTGTATCCTATGTAGGGCCACCCAAGCTTCAACAACCTTCAATAAATGTTGTTCTTACACCTGCACACAACAAACAATAACAAGGATCAGTAATATCTATGAGGGCTCCACTATGTGAGACCCTCAAGAGAAATAAAATCACTAAACCCTAATATTGCAATGAAAGTTGTAAACAAAGCATAAAAACATAAAAATAAGTGCAATGAAATTTTACCTTGTTAATGAACTACTATCTCTATTTTTTGCTTATGTAAATACTACTAGTGAGGGTTGCGAAGATGCCCTAATGGTGCTTGAGGGTCGTAGGGCTACAGATCTAGGATGGGAAATACTCATGGGTGCTTGGTGATGACCAAAAATACCTAGAGGTGCTCTGGAAGCTTTGGAGGGTATTTGCAGACTCTAGTGGGGCTTGAGACTTGTGGGTGCTTAAGAAGCTTTAGAGGGTGTTATGGTGAGGAAAAGGTTGTAGAACTAGATCTGGTTTGCAAGGTGGGTGGTAGTGGATGTAGAAGATGTGAATGATGATGATGGGGTGTGAGGATGAAAATGATAGGGGGGCTTAGGCACTCAAAGAACTTAGGGATTCTAAGAACTCAAAAGTGTTAGGGGTTGAGTCATCAAAATGACTCCTCTTTATAATCTTCCCTTAGACATGTTAGGGTTTTGATGACACAATTTGAGTGGTCGAGATTAAAACATGAGGAAGGGTGGAGATTAAATCTGGGTAAGTGGCATGGATTAAGGCGGATGAATGGCTAAGATTAAAATATGATGGATGGCTGGGATTAATTCATATAAATATATATATATATATATATATATATATATATATATATATATATATATATATTTATAAATATATAAATATATATATAAAATATTAATATTTAAATATATATTAACAAATACATATATATAATGGATGGTGGGGATTGGGAAACATGGATGGATGACAAGTGGCTAGATTTTGGTGTCTACAATTAGATTTCAGATTATCTTCTATCAATTACATTTCATCTACTTTGGAAAAAGAAAAATAAGACTAAGTCCTACAAAATTGATTGTAGTGAAATTGCATAATAACTCTTAAAGATCCATTTAGGTTATTCTTGATTAGTTGCAGTAAATTATTAGTTCATGAATTTGAGAGTTGATTGGAGTGATAAGGTGTAATATTAGTGCATTAAAAGTGAAGGACTTGTACTATTATACTACTCTCAAAAATAAATTATTTTTGTGTTTTTAGAAGGGTACAAAATCTGATTTGTATCATGTCTAAAGACACTATTGAAGCACAAAAATCTGCAACTTGTAGGAGCCAAAAGAAGCCACCCAAAAAGGTTAGAATACTTCACAATTTGAAGAAGAACTTAACTAACCAAAAATATAAATAGAAGCTTCAAATATTGAGACTTGGTGAGTCTCAAATCCAAAAGCATTACAAGGTTAGATGCAAGGAAAGAAAGTGCAAAAAATTGCATCAATTGAAAAGCTTCTATCTACTATTATTTAAGGTTGAAATTGTTATCAAAGTTTCCAAGCAAAAAGGGAAAGGTATGTCTACTCATAAAATACAACCTCAAAATATTTGTGTTGCAATAAATAGAGTGCAAAATAAGGTATATTAAAATAAGTCGTATATACGATATTATAATACATTATATTGCACTACTCTAATATGGTTTTTATAACAAAAGAGTAAATTTGGAAGTGCCACAAAATGGCACATTAACTATAGGATAAATTATCCAAGGAAGACCAAACGTCAACAATCTTATTACCAAGATAAAAGGAGCTACTCAAAGGACTCATCTTGGATGTACGTACCTATAGAATCAAAGCTCATATCATATTATCTTCGAGCTACATTTACGTAGACAAGAGAGTGCACATCTATTTCTAAAATACATAAAAAATATATAAATGATTCAACATGATTGGAGGCATAAAATATAAGTAACAAAGGTGTTACATTCATGGTCTCTAACTTGGAGAAGACCATCCACCAAAGGAATCTCCAAATCATCATCCAAGATCCATAGTGCATCGTCAATCCACCTGTAGAAGAACATGCTTACTGCCCAAGAAAGGTATTAAAATACTGGAATGGTTATGAAAGGGTTTGAGGAGTTATAATATCCATATTTGAAGACATTACAGGAAAGAACTTCATGTAGAGATACCACTTGGCATAATAGACATCATTCCTCTCTCAATGTTCAATAAACTCCCAAGTAGGAGTTAGATTAAAGCAGTGACACTTGGTATTCTCTACCAGCTTCACACGAGTGCCCATGCATTTCAAATTTCTTCAAGAGCATTGAAAAAAGAACTTGAGGTTACAAAAATAATGGAGTACTCACTTGTAATGGATATGACACATGTCACAAAGTCTATGATTAATTATCCATAAAAGCCATTTGAAGTCCAAGTTCAAAGTGTGAGTGAAGCACAGTCAAAGATGTCCAAAGAGGGAGTGAAGCATAGTAAAAAATTTCCAAAGCACAACATGGAAGGAAGGAAGAAGGATAATTAAAGGATCCTATATTTTAAAGGTCAAACCTTCAGTGCCTACGTACCAACATTAAAGACAAGCAACTCTAAGGGATATTTGTTGATTCTAGTGCAAAGGTGTCACTTACATTGTTGTTATATTTAGCCATAGAAAGCACCAAATAGTGAGGATATTTTGCATCTAAAAAGGTAAGGTTTAATCTCATTTATTATTGTTTTCATATTTGGAGATATAAGGGTTATAAACTAAGGTTAAAACTTAGATTTTGAAAGCAAAATTTATAAGGGGTAACTTATCTCATTGATTTAATATTTACAACTTAACCTAGGAGAAATAATGAATTCCACTTGAATTAAATTATTTAACATTTTACAAATATTATTATTTTTCTAACTTTCCAAACTTGGGAGCCACAAGGATTACTCCATCAAATTTATTTTATTGGAAATTAGAAATAATCCAAGGGATATAAAAGAGGTTATTAGGATTACTATTAAGGTTGGATAAATATATTTTTACTTGTCTCAAACATTCAAAAAGGGACAAAATAATTCCAACATTAAAACCTCTTCAAAATTGAAAAGTGCTTAGTTCAATTAGGAGTAATAAGGTGTTAAGAAGTTGATTTTTTATATTTACAAAACTTGTACAAAATCAACTAGAATTGAACTATATTTTTACAAAATCATGATATCATACTTCAAAATATTAAGGAGTCATAAGGCATTCTACAAAACTTGATAACAATAATATTTGTCTAAGATTATCAATTTGGGAAGATATAAGATTTCTTCAAAACCTAAAATTAGGTTTTCATACTCTTATCACTAGGGAGACATAAGGTAGTCTACAAACCTAAGAATATATAAAGGTTTTACCAAATAAAGCTTATATACTTCATGAAGATATAATATATAAATAGACATAAGATAGACTACAATTCTATCTTAATTCTTCAAGTTCAACCTTTTTAAATGGGTAAAGGAATGTCATACAATGATTGTAAAACTTGCTCCAATAGGAACTAGTTCACAAATAATGATAACATGTAGTTTATTGATTCAGGAGCTAGTCATCATATGACAAGAAATATACAATGGTTTAATTGTCTTGAAGTTGCTAAATGTTACAGATTAAAATTTTCAGAAAACTAAACTTATTCTATTCATGGATATGGATGTGCATCTCCCAGTAAATATTTTCCAAATATTCTACTACAAAAAGTATTGTATGTTCCTGGATCAATATTCAATATCATCTCAGTAAGTAATATAGTAAAAAACAACTACATGATTAACTTTTGATATATGGATGGGATCAATACGTGTCTCATTATGAATCAATATGAAATAAAAACAACATTTTCAATCCATGAAAATACCTATATCCTAGACTCAATGGAAATAATACAAGGTATTGTGATGTTACAAAATACTTCTAACTTATTTGTAGAAGAACAGATTGAAGAAAATAAAGAACCAGTACATCAAAAAGTTAAGTACATAAGGATAAAAAATATATATATGATAGGACAATTACACCATGCCCTACTCATTCATCAACAATCAGAATCAAATGAAGGTACTTGCAAGGAAAACTATAAATATGGATGGATAGAAGATGAATCTGAACATACCAAAGATCATCCAATGAAAGAAGAATGTCTAGCTATAGCTTACTCTGCATCATATGAATACATATATTACCTGTTGAACCTAAATACAAAGAATGCAGAAGAAGACTATGAAGATAAAGCAGAAGATGATGAAGAAGATACATATTAAAGATTAAAGTATTCAATACCCAAATAATATAATATAGGGGGATGTTATAAATATTGTCTATTCCATAATTTGGGTTATGTAAATGTATCCTCCAAGATACATACTTAGATTACTTTATGTGCAATTTATCTAGTTACTTCATGCAATGTAATAAATGCACAAGTGTCAATGTGCAAGTTGTACATGTGCAAGTTTTCCCTTGCACAACTAGATAGAGTGTTGGCCAAGTATCCTATTTTACCTATATAAGGATGGATTATTAGATAGATAGACATAGAGTCGAGGGACATAGTTAGATAGTGTATATTAGTGGATAATACAGTTCTATGTGCCTAACCATATATTGGTGATGGATACAATGTAGTTCAGTAGCTTTATTAATGGAGTGTTCATTTCCTCCATAGCTACATTGTAATATTTTACATGATTTTTATTTACAATATATTTCATTCATCTAGCAGATTTACTTTCTTTCATATTATTCTGCATATTGTGATTGTTGTCTCCCAAGGCTCATTCATCAAAAGCTAACATGTTTTAGTATAAAAATAATCCAAGACCTCCATTTCAATAGAATAATTAGGGCTATATACCTCCTCCTTATGGGTATTAATAACCATTATTCTAGGCCAATAAGTGTTGGCTTTTAAACCAGACTATCTTAAGTCCCAATATTTTGGATCTTGAGTAGTCTCAAATATAAGAGCAATTAAAATATAATATGGCCAAAAATAATAATAACATTCAATATAATATCAAATATGAATATAAATGGCCAAGGTCATTCATGCAATAACATGAAGAAAAATTACAGTATAATTGCTCAAAATATGCATACAAGCTACAATATTATTAATTCTTGAATGTGATCTTCTTAGATCCTTTTTACAATACAATACATGAATATTTATCTCCATAATATAGCCATACAAGATGACTCTTCAAGTACTTACCTATTGCTATCTATATGAAAACTCTCACATGTCCTTTGGCTTCTCATATTACCACTTGTATACATGACTCTTGACTCTCTACTTACATGCACACTTAACTCTATGACACTTGCACTCTTTTACATGACACTTACACTTCTACATGCACACCTAATACATGACACTTGTGCACATTCTCACATTACATATTTGCACACTTAATTACATGATACTTGTGCACTTTCTCTCATTATACACTTGCACTCTTACTTACATGACACTTGTGCATATCTTACACATAGACACTTACATAAAGAGGAAATATAAATCACACTCCTAAAATATAGACTTAAATCCTATTCTAATATTTAAATTGTACCATAGGTACCATGGGGGTACATTAGCATGTACCAAACAATGTAATATTCTCCAACACCTTCATATATTACATTATTTGGTTATTCAAGACTTTAGTCTTCAATCTTTGTCTTCATCTTGGATCTTGTGTTCATCCATTTCCTTTGTTTGTTATCTCTACAAGGTAATATTTGACTATGCTTGATCCATATTCATGTTTCATGTATTTCTAAAATATCAAACAATTTATCAATAATCTAATCCTTAGACAAAAGTTTATTTAATATTTCTTTTGCTCCTATTTTGACAATACCGTAAATTCTAATGTTCATAAGCTCTTCTTCTTCTTCTTTTTTGATAGTTATAAGTGTTTGTATTTATAGCGGGTTTTAAAAAGGATCCCAAAACCTGATTACATAAGCAATGGGCCTAGGGCATCAATCCCTTGAAACTGAACACCAAAACAGAAATCCCGCCCAGCGATAACAGTAAGCATGAAACAATCCCTCTTAGCGGGAAACAAACAAATAAGAAAGAAAGTAGTTTTGGAGATCCCGCCCAGTGGGGAGTAGCCAAAAACCACCATCGAGAAGATCCCACCCAGCAAGAAGCACAGAAAAACTGTTACAATAAAATCCCGCCTCGCGGGAAGCAGTCAAAACCACCACAAACAGTCCCGCCTAGCGGGAAGCAACAGGGAAATCCCGCCATCCGGGAAACCAGCAGAAAAGAAAGGATCCCGCCTCGCAGGAAAATCGACGGATTTTGCGGATCCCGCCTTGTGGAGAAACCATCCCGCCCACCGGTAAAACATTCAGTTCAGCGAGAGCCATCCTGTAGGAAGTCGACAGCCAGCACAGAGAGGATCCAGTGACCAGAGAGTTGCACCACAAGGAACCCACCTCGGGAAAACAAAAGAGGATCCCAGCAGCAGGGACCAAGAATCCCGTCCAAGCACAGAGCCCGCCGAGGGACCAAGAATCCCGTCCAAGCACAGAGCCCACCGAGGATTCACAAGAAAAATGGGGAAGCTGTCCAAACCCTAAATCGTCACCTCCACCACACCGAGAAACGCAGGGGACCAGATCCACGCGAATAACCTGCAAAAAACCCCAGGGGGAAGCCTGAGGGAAAAAGGGAAGGGATCCCCAACCAAATAGGGATCCCTGGGAAGCACCAGTCCGAAAAAACAACCAAGGAAACCCTAGCCGACCGGGAGGGGCACAGATAGTGGAGAAGGATCTCCCCCCAGGAGATCATCTGCAAACAACCACTCCCCGGGAGGGATGACCTGGGTTGAGCCAGGGACTGGGCAGGAACCAGGAGCCATGGGAGGGGGAGCAGGGGAGGGACCAGAGCCCTCCCCTCCAACAAATGACATACTTACAAGAATAGTTTTACAATTTTTTTCGTTCATAAGCTCTTCTTCTTTTTTGTATTGATATTTGAACAATTTAGCTTCATTATTTATAAATCTTGGAATTGTTTAAAAATAATACTTTGAAGAAGATTGTCTAATCTCATTAATAATATTTTTTCTAGATTTTCATATTTGTTTTCCTTATATTGATAAAATGTTGAAGAATGATTATTTCTTCCACAAAATTTGCATGGATAAATATTCCAACATCTTGCTTCTACATGCCCAATTCTATTGCAATGATTACATTTCAAATGATTATAATATTCATCTTTATATTTCAATCCTTGCTTCCAAATCATAGCTTTGCAATCATAATCATTAGTATTCTTGAAAAAATAATGCAACCATTGATGTAATATTAAAGGCATCCTATATTTATTTTCTTCATAAATAAATTGCATATTTTACGATGATATATTGTTTTCTAATTGAATACTTATTATATTGATAATTTTTTTTTAATTAGAATGCCTTATTATTCCAAAATTTAGTTGATTCAAAATTATCTAATTTCCTAATCCTTTCTTTTCAAAAATATATTTGCAAATTTAAATTTTTTAATTTTCCAAATCCTTTGAAGTAGCAAACCTTTTATCTTCATTCTTTATGACTCTTGGAATTGTTTAAAAAATAATACTTTGAAGAAGATTGTCTAATCTCATTAATAATATTTTTCTAGATTTTCATATTTGTTTTCCTTATATTCATAAAATGTTGAAGAATGATTATTTCTTCCACAAAATTTACATGGATAAATATTCCAACATCTTTCTTCTACATGCCCAATTCTATTGCAATGATTACATTTCAAATGATTATAATATTCATATTTATATTTTAATCCTTGCTTCCAAATCATAGCTTTGCAATCATAATCATTAGTATTCTTGAAAAAATAATGCAACCATTGATGTAATATTAAAGACATCCTATCTTTATTTTCTTCATAAATAAGTTGCATATTTTCTGATGATATATTGTTTTCTATTTGAATACTTATTATATCGATAATTTTTTTTAATTAGAATGCCTTATTACTCCAAAATTTAGTTGATTGCAGTAATTTCAACAACTTTAAAATTATCTAATTTCCTAATCCTTTCTTTTCAAAAATATATTTGCAAATTTAAATTTTTTAATTTTCCAAATCCTTTGAAGTAGCAAACCTTTTATCTTCATTCTTTATGAATATTCGCATTGTTTAAAAAATAATACTTTGAAGGAGATTGTCTAATGTCATTAATAATATTTTTTCTAGATTTTCATATTTGTTTTCCTTATATTGATAAAATGTTGAAGAATTATTATTTCTTCCACAAAATTTGCATGGATAAAGATTCCAACATCTTTCTTCTACATGCCCAATTCTATTGCAACTATTACATTTCAAATGATTATAATATTCATCTTTATATTTCAATCCTTGCTTCCAAATCATAGCTTTGCAATCATAATCATTAGTATTCTTGAAAAAATAATGCAACCATTGATGTAATATTAAAGACATCCTATCTTTATTTTCTTCATAAATAAGTTGCATATTTTATGATGATATATTATTTTCTATTTGAATACTTATTTTATCGATAATTTTTTTTGAAGTAGAATGCCTTATTACTCCAAAATTTAGTTGATTGTAGTAATTTCAATAACTTCAAAATTATCTAATTTCCTAATCCTTTCTTTTCAAAAATATATTTGCAAATTTAAATTTTTTAATTTTACAAATCCTTTGAAGTAGCAAACCTTTTATCTCCCTAATAATTCAATTTGCAAATTCTAAATTATTCAAATATCAAATTTTCTAAGTAAATCAAAATTAGGATGAGGATGAAGTTAGACCCAAACTTACTCCGTCTCAAGGGAGAGGCAGAGGCCGCAAAGCAAACTCCAAATCGTCTCGATGAAGTTCGTCTCCTGGAATGTCAAAGGCCTCAATGGAACTGCAAAACAGAGAACTGTTAAATCAGTAAGAAAAAATCTAAAACCAAATATCATGTTCCTTCAAGAATCCAAACTAGACGAGAATAGCAGCACTCAAGTTTGCAAGCTAATCTGGGAAAACAACAATTTTGCCTTTTGTCCCTCCACAGGGGCATCTGGGGGTCTCCTATGTTTATGGGACCCGACAACCATTGAAGGGAGGGTTCTTTCAGTCTCAGACAGAACCATCAACATTCTGTTTACCAATAAAGTCACTAACTTCCAATGGATCGCCACCAATGTTTATGGACCTAACAGTCCTGTCAATAGAAGACTGATGTGGGATAACATTTTCGCAATGCGCAACAACTTTGTTGACTTTCCTTGGATGCTTTGTGGCGATTTCAATGCCCCCCTTCACCTGTTTGATAAGCAAGGAGGCAATCCGATCACCAGCAGCTGCATAGAAGACTTCAACGATTTTGTCAACCACAACGAGCTAATGGACATGCCGCTCCAAGGGTCCAACTACACATGGAGCAACAGACGAGCGGGTATCCATCACATCCAAATCCGGCTTGACAGATTTCTCTTATCCAAAGAGCTCATTCCTATTTTTGGCGATGCCAGGCTTCATAGCCACCCAAAAATTGGCTCTGATCACAATCCCTTAATTCTGGATTGTTCCCGCCCCTAGAAAATCTTCAAAACCCCTTTCAGGTTTGAAAATATGTGGCTCACTCATCCAGATTTAGGTCGGTGTATTCGACAATGGTGGCAGCAAGACCTTTGTCCTAACCCTCTCACGAATCTGTTCCTCAAACTGAAAATGGTCAAACTCAAGCTGAAATGTTGGAACAGGGATGTTTTCGGCAACCTCTTTACCGAGAAAAAGCTTCTGATGGATGAGCTGAAAAGGGTGGAAAATCTGATTCAGGGAGGAGATCTGAGGGTCAAAACTTTCCTTGAAGAAAAAAGCCTCCTCTCAAATTTTCACAATGCCTTGGCTAAGGAAGAGACCTACTGGAGGCAAAAATCCAGAAACCTCTGGCTCAAAGAAGGAGACACCAACACGAAGTTTTTCCATGCTTCCACCATGCGTCACAGAGGCTCAAATAAAATCTCTAAGTTGACCAAGGCTGATGGATCCATTGTCTCTGACATCCAAGCAATCAGACAGGAAGTTGTGTGCCACTTCCAGGAAATCTTAGGACCAAGCTTTGACTGCCATCCCCGCACCGCAAGTTCTCTACTTCAGAACATCCCAAAGTTGGTGTCTAACAATGATAATGGGAAATTGCTTCAATGCTTCACTGAAGAGGAGGTCAAAGAAGCTCTGTTCGCAATGGAACCTGATAAGGCCCCTGGACCTGATGGCTTCCCACCCCGGTTCTTTCAACACTTTTGGGATATTGTGGGCCAAGATGTTGTTGCTGCGGTTAAGTTCTTCCAGAGAGCCAAAAATATGCCGAGAGAGGCCAATTCCACTTTCATTGTTTTAATACCCAAGTCCAACGATCGTGCTTCTCTCTCTGATTTCAGACCGATTAGTCTCTGCAGTGTCATCTACAAACTTATCACCAAAGTTATGGCAAATAGGTTGAAAGACATCCTTCCCTCCATCATCGATCAGTGCCAAGGGAGCTCGGTCAAAGGCAGATTCATTTCTGATGGAGTGATAACCATCCACGAATTGGCCCACTCGGCATCAAAAAATAAAAAACCCAGCATGTTCCTTAAGCTTGACATGAACAAGGCTTTCGATCGGGTTTCCTGGAAATTCCTGTTCGAGGTCCTAGAGAAGTTTGGGTTTCATAAAGAATGGATCAAGATGGTTCGTGAATGTATCTCGACTGCTTGGTTCTCTGTTCTTATCAATGGCTCACCCGCAGGTTTCTTCCAAAGTTTCAAAGGCATCCGTCAAGGGGACCCTCTGTCCCCCTTTCTCTTCATCATTTTGGTCGAAGCCCTTGGAAGAACCCTTACAGCTACCTACAATAGTGGTCTTGTCTCCGGGATCAAACCAGCCTCAACAACCAATGCCATATCCCATCAACAGTTTGTGGATGATACTATTCTATCCTCTCATGCTTCCGTTCCCGAAGCAAAAATTATTAAGAACATTCTTGATTCTTATGAAGAGGCGGCTGGCCAGAAAGTCAACTACCGCAAAAGCAAGCTATACTTTCTCAATACTCCCACTCACAGGAAAAATAGGATTGCTGAGATCCTTGGGTGCAACATTGGGAGCCTTCCAACTACTTATCTTGGATTACCGCTTTTCCACGGCAGATCTGTCTCGGCTATGTGGAACCCTGTTTTAGATCGCCTCAACAAGAAACTTGCAGGTTGGAAAAGCTCAATGCTCAGTCAGGCAGCCAAAGCCACTCTGGTCCAAGCTTGCCTGCAAAGTATTCCCATTTTTTTCTTATCTATCTTCAAAGCTCCAGCTACCATCTGCCAAAGAATTGAACAAATTCAACGCAGATTCCTTTGGGCGGGAAACGAAAACAAGAATAAATTCTCACTTGTTGCCTGGGATAGGGTCTGTTCCAAGAAAAAGGATGGAGGACTTGGATTCAGAGACATCAAGCGGATGAACATGGCCCTCATTGCCAAGCAGTCCTGGAGACTTACCATCAATGAAAAAGTCACCTGGATTGACATCATCAAAGCTAAGTACCTCCATCAGGTTTCCTTTCTTGGAGAGCACAACCTTCCTATCGGATCCCATTTCTGGAATGGCGTTACCAAAACAAGGAAGATCATCATGGAAGGCTTAAGGTGGTGTCTAGGAACTGGAACGACCATTCATTTTTGGGATGACCCGTGGATCCGTGATAAACCTCTCAGCCAAGATCCGCATTTTGCAGTGCTCAAGACGGCTACCGAAGCCACCTTTGGAGATAAGGTGTGTCACTTCATTAACCCAGGTACCACAAGACCTGAATGGAAACACCTGGCTCTTAACGGGCCAAGGCATTTCACCGAGGCGCTCAGGCGGTTACAAAACTTGTTGAGGACTTGCATCATCCCCAGCTCACAGAAAGATGATTCCATGGTCTGGAACCTTGAAGATTCTAGAAATTTCACTGTTAAATCAGCTTACTACAGTCAAGAAACTCCCACTGATGGTCGGGACTTATCAAATCAGGTCTGGGTTCCCAAGATCATTCCCAAGGTCAAATTCTTTTGTTGGTTGGCCATCCAAAATAGAATCCTCACCACTGACAACCTGATAATCAGAGGGTTACTCATTCCCAATTGGTGCATCCTGTGCAAAAATGCCTGTGAGTCAACTTCGCATGTTTTTTTGGAATGTCCCTTCTCTCTAGCAGTTCTCAACCAGGTTCTTAACACCTTCGACATCTCCACAGCCCTCCCTCATTCCATTCCCCTCCTTTTTTAGCAATGGCCCCGACCTTTCAAGAGCAACCAACTTAAATTCATGTGGCAAGCTTGCCTCCACCTTTTCCTGTGGCAGATTTGGCTAGAGAGAAATGCCAAAATTTTCAAAAATCAAGCCACTGATAAGAAGATTATCGTTGCCAAAATCTTGGCCCTTGCTATGGAGAATGCCTCTCTTGTTTCGTCTTCCAAACCCCCCCTCCTGGCCTTGAATCAGACCTAACCAAACTCTTCAATCTTTCTAACTTCTCTGCCATGCCCCGTACTTCTGTTGACAGGTCTGTCATCAAGTGGGTCTCACCACCTACTGGGTGGCACAAGCTAAATTTCGATGGTGCGGCCAAAGGCAACCCAGGAGCGGCTGGCGGAGGAGGAATTCTCAGAAACCACAGAGGAGAAATAATTTTGGCCTTTGCCCAGAACCTGGGAATTCAATCCAACAATATGGCAGAGGCACGGGCTCTGCTCCAAAGTTTGATTCTCTTGGAAGGTTTGACCATCAACAAACTTATCATCGAAGGAGACTCGCTGCACTGCATCAACTGGCTCAAAGGGACTGCTATGCCTCCCTGGGCCCTTGTTTCAATTTTCCAAGAATGCAAGGCTCTAATTGGCAATTACCCAGAATTAGTCATTAAGCATCAATACCGGGAAGGAAACAAAGCTACGGACTGGCTTGCTAACAAGGGAGTCGGCGAATCTGACATTCAAGTATGGAGAGACTCCTTCCCCATTGGCCTAAGGAACGATTCTATAAGTGGCAATGTCTGCACAATGTGAGATGTTGGCAGGGGATTGGTTTGGTATGCTCATGAAACTGGTCGCGATATCGCGACACATTTTCTCTTCGGCCGCGATGTTGCAACATGTCGCGATATCGCGACACCTTTTCTCTCCGATCGCGATTTTGCAACATGTCGCGATATCGCGACACTTTTTCTCTTCGGCCGCGTTTTTGCAACATGTCGCGATATCGCGACACTTTTTCTCTTCGACCGTGATTTTGCAACATGTCGCGATATCGCGACACTTTTTCTCTTCGGCCGCGATTTTGCAACATGTCGCGATATCGCGACACTCTTTCTCTTCGGCCGTGATTTTGCAACATGTCGCGATATCGCGACACTTCTTCTCTCCGGCCGCGATTTTGCAACATGTCGCGATATCGCGACACTTTTCTCTTCGACCACGATTTTGCAACATGTCGCGATATCGTGACACTTTTCCTCTTCAACCAGTATGCAATGTCAGGATTATCGTGACACTTTTTCTCTCTGGCTCGATTTTGCAACATGTCACGATATCACGACACTTTTCTCTTCGGCCGCGATTTTGCAACATGTCACGATATCGCGACACTTTTTCTCTTCGCGCTTGACTTGTCGATATGGCACTTTTTCTTTTGCAACATGTCACGATATCGTGACACTTTTCTCTTTGGCCATGATTTTGCAACATGTCGCGATATCGCGACACCTTTTCTCTTCGATCACGATTTTGCAACATGTCGCGATATCGCGACACCTTTTCTCTTCGGGCGCGATTTTGCAACTTGTCGCGATATCGCGACACTTTTTCTCTCGACCGTGATTTTGCAACATGTCGCGATATCGCGACACTTTTTCCCTTCGCCAGATTTTGCAACATGTCACGATATCGCGACACTTTTCCTCTTCGGCCTCGATGATGCAGTATGTCGCGATATCGCGACACTTTTTCTCTTCGGCCGCAATGTTGCAACATGTCGCGATATCGCGACACTTTTTCTCCTCGGTCGCGATTTTGCAACATGTCGCGATATCGCGACACTTTTTCTCTTCGACCGTGATTTTGCAACATGTCGCGATATCGCGACACTTTTTCTCTTCGGCCGCGATTTTGCAACATGTCGCGATATCGCGACACTTTTTCTCTCCGACCGCGATTTTGCAACATGTCGCGATATCGCGACACTTTTTCCCTTCGGCCGAGATTTTGCAACATGTCGCGATATCGCGACACTTTTCCTCTTTGGCCTCGATGATGCATCATGTCACGATTTCGTGACACTTCTTTTCTTCTGGCACCAACCTTGCAATTTGTCGCGATATCGCGACACTTCTTCTCTTCTGGCAGCAACCTTGCAACATGTCGCGATATCGCGACACTTTCTCTCCTTCGGCTGCGATGCTGCTTATTGTCACGATTTCGCGACATCTTTTCCTCCTTTGGCTGCATCGGTGCAACATGGCGCGATATCGCGACATCTTTTCCTCCTTGCTTTTTCCCTATGCTGTGGGCCGCGAAAACGTAACTGGTCGCGATATCGCGACACCTTCCCTCGTGTGGTGTTTTGCTTTCTCTTTGATCTTTAGCTCTTGGGCCTCCTCGGTCGGCTTGGAAAACATGTAAAAACCTCTTGTACAAGGTTCAGGGACCTTTCAACACCCTTTCAACCAATCAAAAAAAAAAAAATTCAAATATTTCAATTTGGAGTAGAAATCCTTATCTCTCCAAAATATAATAAATTTATCAAAATTTTCAAAAATCAAAATTTTGAAATATATTGCAATAATTAATTGCAAATAATAAAATATCAAATATTTTTCAATATTTCAAAATAAGGTTGAAGTCCTTATAACTCCCACCTTAATATTTATTCCAATGGAGTTGAAAACCTTTTAACTCCCTCTCTAAAATAATTAAAGTTCCTAAGTTATCCAATTCCTCAAATTAAGCTTTAACTTAGGACTTTAAAAAAATTAAATTCCAAATATAAAGGTAATGCTTCTTACTTTATCTTTGCTCTATTGAATACATTGACCAGGGTGTGCATAAGATAATTTATATTCACTTTTTAATGTTTAGCATGGTATGCTATGATTATTGACATGCTTTGCTTCACTATAGCAAATTTACAAAATATTGTACTTTGTAATGTTAAACTATGCAAACATTTCAATACCTTACTTCACTTGTTTCCTTTCTCCTCCTTGAAGACTACAAATGGTGCTTCAGCTAGTTCTTTTTTTGGTGTTTCTAAAAATATCCAAATGGTCTTTGGCTATGGTGCTTCGACTAGTTCGTTTCCTAGAGTTTCCAAAAAGTTCTGAATGGCACTTCAACTAATTTATTTTCTAGTATTTATAGAAAACTCTAGAAGGCTCTTTGGCTATGACACTTCAATTGATTCTAGAATAATACCTCAAGTATGGTGCTCAATATAATAAAGGAGAAATATCTCTTCCTCTATCTTGAATGGCACTTGGATTTACTTTGCACTGTTTGGTCCTACTCACTGTGTAGATGGTTATTTAGCACTTTGATTCACTTTGCATTATCTAATCCTACTCACTGTACAAACAATATTTTGGCTCTATTTTTGAATGGTACCCTAGAATGATAGCACTTAGCTAATAGCTCTCCTTAATGGTGCTTTGTTCTTCCCAAATAATGGTTTAGATTTGCTACCTCTTCTTCTTTAGAATTTTCTCTTTGGAAGCTTTAAAGGTTCTTTTTTAGTATCTTTCTTCAAGATATTTCTTCCTGAGATCTTCTCTATTTTATTTATTTATTTTTCCTTTATCGGGTTCTTTCATGAGACTTTAATATCTTTCTCAGCCTTCTTTTACTAAGTTCTTTAATATCTTTCTCAAGTTCTAGCTTGAGTTTTCCAATTTGTTATCAAAATTATTTCCTAAGTTCTTTAATATATTCTTATTCTTCTTGAGTAAGTTCTTCAATATCTTTCTCAAGTTCTTGCCTGAGTTCTCTAACGTATTTCTAAAGTTCTAGCTATGCAAACCTGGGAAGCGTGCACCACAACTGACCCTACTTGCAATGTTATTATATCAAATGGAAATGAAAAAGCACACAAGCACATATAATGTGAAAGTAAAAAGCAAAGAAATATTTTGTTATTAATGCTTCCAGATCTTGGTTACATGTACGTCCCTCTAAGGGATACTCATTTTTTATATAATCTATTACAAGTGCAGCAATGGTGAATGTATCCCCCACAAGGAAACGGTGCACCTTTGCAAGCCTCTCGATCTTGCACACCAAATTGTCTAAGGGCTTACTGATGCTTCCTTCTCCTGATCGTGTCTGGGAGGGATCTCGTGCTGAGGATGCTTTCAACTGATCCTACGAACTAGTATATATGGGTATGGAAACAACAGAGCATAGTAAGTAGTACGGGCCACCTCTCCAAAAGAGGCTCTTATTAGAAAATATAATAAATAAGACAAATTATCATGATAATAATGAAATATGAGCATAAACATAATAATAAATGCATAGAAAGCTTAGAAATATGATGCAAATGTGATTAAGAAATCAGATCTGAGCTATGAATAATTAAATAAATCAAATAGTAATGGATCTAAGCTAAAACAAAGGGGAATAATATCCCTACAATATGCCTATGGGCCACTGTCCAAGACAACGGCCGCAAAGTAAGGCTCTCCTCCTTGCAAACCAGGGGTTGTAGTACTATCTCCTTTGCTCCAATTGATGTTCAAGGATCACCTATTATGTCTTCTATACTGATTGGTAGTTGGTAATGATGGATTTAAATACTAATGTGTGGACATGGCTCAGCAAAATGACACTCCAATACTCCTCAAAGGGACGTATATTGGTTCTCTGATCTGATAGGGCTCCACTGCAAACAATTTGAATTCTCTGTATCTTTTTTACCTTACTAGAAGTTTACATATGTAGCATTTCTAATTTTAGGTCCAGATCTAGGGCTTGGCTTCCTGGGAGAATCCAAGATCTAGATATGCATGCCAACTAACTATCCCAGAGGGATGGTTCAGTCTTACATTGGCATTGAAGGGGCAGTCAGGATGAACTTTGGGAGTCCCTCATCGAGATCCCTTCAAAATGCATGCAAACTATCATTAATACCCATGATTTGGGCAATCCCTCATGGAAGTTCATAGTTTAGTTCTAGCCACTATCATCAGTGGTGACTATCTATGGTCGCTCTCAGATTGAGCAACCAGTATTGGAAGTCACTCCGGTCGATAGCGACCAAGCCTAAATGGGCTAGAAATACCCCTTTTGAGTGGTTAGGACCACTGCTTGCTCTTGTAAAGGTCCAATATTGGTCATATGGTCTATGGATATGCCCGTATGAGTAGTATCCTAAACATGACATATTTTAGGTGTCTACAGATGTCACTTTTTGGTATGCATTATGGTAAAATATAGTACAAAGAAAAAATAGACCACCTAGGGCCATATTGTAGGGTGTGTGATGATCATTGATCTGATCAACATTGGATGCCCCAATAATGCAAGAGGTACACATCCTATAATAATTGCTTCCAATAGGATGGAAGGCTTAAATTTATGGAAGTTTGCACTCGTTCATCAAGCGATTGGGTAGCTTCAGTACTACTATAGGTTCGAAAGGAGTAGAGCTACAAATTTAACTATCATGTTTGCTTTTTGCCCTAGAAAAGGGTAAGCTTATGATAGTTGTTGGCAATGATTCATAGGATGAACGCAATTCGACATGATCAATTGATCTTTTGTTGACTTTGATTATGATTATTTAGAAAATTTGACTACCCCCTCAAGCGACAAGTCAATGAGGAAATGATTTAATAAAGCGACAAGTCGCTTGACCAAGATGAATTATTTGGATATATTTAGAGGTTTGCTTTGTTGTTATAGGTTTTTTCCCGTCCAGGTGTGATTTCAACCATTTTTTGTAATTATACATCTCTATCCCATGGGGCAGTCCAATCACAATGGCCTTCTTAGGGAATCAAGATGATAACAATTCTATTTAAGCTTATTTTGAATCACTATATTTGATGATATGGTCAATGTTAGATGCCCCAATCATGGAAAGAGCATACATAATTGAATCATTACCTTTGATAAGTTGAAGAACTTGATTTTGGTAATCTTAAGTCAAAATCCTAGACTTGGTGGCAATTAGGAGACAAGCTTAAATCTAATCATAGCCTTGGCGATAATTAGGAGATAAGCTTAAGTCGAATCCTAGCCTTGGTGGAAATTAGGAGATAATATTAATTCAAATCCTAGCCTTGGCAGAAATTAGAAGATAAGATTAAGTCTAATCTGAGCCTTGGCGATAATTAGGAATAAGTTTAAGTCAAATCCTAGCCTTGGCAACAATTATAATATAAGCTTAAGTATAATCCTAGCCTTGGCGGAAATTAGGAGATAAGCTTAAGTCTAATCCTAGCCTTGGTAGAAATTAGGAGATAAGCTTAAGTCAAATCCTAGCCTTGGCGGAAATTAGGAGATAAGCTTAAGTCTAATCCTAGCCTTGGCGACAATTAGGAGATAAACTTCCTGGTTTGATTGAATTTGATTTTGATATTTTGATTTATTTACCCCAATCAAGGGAGTGCATGATTGTCTTCAACAATGATTCTAGAATGAATGCACTTAGCTATGATTAAGCGTTTAATTATTTATTTGGATTATACTTGTTATTATGACCAATGGGGTTAGAAAATGCCATTGGGACATTTTGGGTGACCAAAGAGTTTATGGATACCTTTGGGACTTTTTGGTTGACCAAAGAGATTATGGATACCTTTGGGGCTTTTGGTGTGACCAAAGGATTTATGATGCCTTTGGAGCCTTTTGTGTGACCAAAGGGGGTTATGATGCATTTGGGGATTTTTGGGTGACCAAAGGATTTATGATGCCTTCGGAGCCTTTTGTGTGACCAAAGGGGGTTATGATGTATTTGGGGATTTTTGGGTGACCAAAGGGTTTATGGATACCTTTTGGGCCTTTTAAATTGACCAAGGGGTTTTGAAAACCTTTGGAGCCTTTTGAGTTGACCAAAGGGTTTATGTATACCTTTGGGGCCTTTTGGGTGACCAAAGAATGACGTTGGTGTATTTAGAGCATTTTGGTTTGACCAAAGGGTTTATAGATACCTTTGAGACTTTTTGGGTTGACCAAAGAGTTTATGGATACCTTTGGGGATTTTTATGAGTTTACCAAAGGGCTTATGATACCTTTGGATCTTTTTGTGAGTTGACCAAAGGGCTTATTCTACCTTTGGGGCCTTTTGAGTGACCAAAGGATTTTGGATACCTTTGGAGCCTTTTGGATTGACCAACAGGTTTTGAATACCTTTGGAGCATTTTGGGTTGACCAAAGGGTTTTGGATACCTTTGGAATACTTTGGGTGACCAAAGGGTTTTGGATACGTTTGGAGCTTTTTGGGTTGACCAAAGGGTTTATGGATACCTTTGGGGCCTTTTGGGTGACCAAAGGGTTTATGTATATACCTTTGGAACATTTTGGGTTGACCAAAGGGTTTATGGATACCTTTGGGGCTTTTTGGGTGACCAAAGGGTTTTGGATACCTTTGGGGCCTTTTGGGTTGACCAAAGGGTTTATGGATACATTTGGTGCTTTTTGGGTGACTAAAGGGTTTTAGAAACCTTTGGATCCTTTTGGGTTGACCAAAGGGTGTATGGATACCTTTGGGGACTTTTGGGCGACCAAAGGGTTTTGGATACCTTTGGATCCTTTTGGGTTGACAAAAGGGTTTATGGATACCTTTGGGACCTTTTGGGTGACCAAAGGGTTTATGGATACCTTTGGTGCTTTTTGGGTGACCAAAGGGTTTTGGAAACCTTTGGAGCCTTTTGGGTTGACCAAAGGGTTTATGGATACCTTTGGGGCCTTTTGGGTGACCAAAGGGTTTTGGATACCTTTGTGGCCTTTTGGGTGACCAAAGGGTTTATGTATACCTTTGGAATGTTTTGGGTTGACCAAAGGGTGTATGGATACATTTGGGGATTTGGGGTGACCAAAGGGTTTATGTATACCTTTGGAACATTTTGGTCTGACCAAAAGGTGTATGAACACCTTTGGGGCATTTTGGGTGACCAAAGGGTTTTGGATACCTTTGGAGCATTTTAGGAGTTGACAAAATAGGGTTATGATGCCTTTGGAGCCTTTTGTGAGTCGACCAAAAGGGTTTATGATACCTTTGGAGCTTTTTGGGTGACCAAAGGGTTTATGTATACCTTTGGAGAATTTTTGGGTTGACCAAAGGTTTTATGATATCTTTGGAGCCTTTTGGGTGACCAAAGGGTTTATGTATACCTTTGGAGCTTTTTTTTGTTGACCAAAGGGTTTATGGATACCTTTGGAGCTTTTGGGGTTGACCAAATGGTTTATGGATATCTTTGGGGCCTTTTGAGTTACCAAAAAGTTTATAGATACCTTCGGGGCTTTTTGTGAGTTGACCAAAGGGGGTTATGATACCTTTGGAACCTTTTGCTTAACTTTTTTATTGTTGATTAGGGGAGGTATGATACCAATAATGCCCCAGTTGATGTTTAGAAAATATTTTTGGTTTGATTTTATGTTATGGATGCAATGATGGATACTATGCCTAGATAATGATTTTATTATGCCATATGGATGCAATGTATTGATGAAATGCACTAGATGGATGATAGATGCTATGATATAGATGTATAAATGCATTATGATGTATGCATATGGTTACAATGCTTGGATGATGATTTGATTATGATATATGAATGTGATGTATTGATGACATGCACTAGCTAGATGATGGATGTATAGTTAGATGATGGATATATGATGTGTGGATAGATTACTTATGATATATGCATATATGGATGCAATGCTTCATGTTAAATGTATGTTTAATTTTGTATCAATTATTTATGCATTGAATCTATGTGATATGATGTGATAGATGATATGTAATGCATTAATTACATGAGGATGATCTAATGCAAATGAACCTATATGCTTTAAGCACTTTAAAACATAAGGAATGAATGTAATATGAGTTTAACAATATAATGGGCGACACCACATAATGTATAACAATCATAAATGTAAATGATACTCCTTACCATATGAATTAATCATTTAAGTATCTATACGTAAGGTGAGATGATGTGATATGCATGTACTTTCTTTATAAGCTTTTATAAATTAAAATATATCCCCAAAATAGTTAGTGGCCATCTAAATTTCATTGCTACCATTCATCCTATATCTATCCTATTTAACAAACACCATTTAATGAAAAAATCTTATCAAGAAAGTTGATGATTTGACTGATGGAATGATTTGTTGCTATGATGGGATTTTTGAGGTTTTCCATGAGACTCAAACACCCTAGTTGCTCCATAAAAAGTCATATACTGATCATATAGAGTTTCTGAAGGATAAATTTCTTCTATTAAGACCTATATACTCATTATCTCTATGTGTGCAAATGAATATATTAGATAAAACATAAGCATACCCTAGAACCAGGAAGGGTTCATGTAGCCCATTATTGTATTGGCGATCCTCAAATGTTCATTATGATCCTAAGTTGGACTCAGTTGGATTAAACCACTAGGCTGTATAGGACACCTAAAGCTAGCTCTTCCACATGCAAACATTGGTATGTATAAAAGTGATATGCTAATGTGATAGACATCATTGTGCATAAGGATACCTTAAGGTTCATCCATGCTAAGAATTCTAGGGATGCAATTTCAATACTCCCTTCTTTTTTTCATATTTATTTGGGATACTTGCTCATACTTAGTGATGAAAATAACTATTTATTTTGAATTTTTATTTTCTTTTGAGCAAGGGATTTATGTAGTGATGATAATAACTTGTTTATTTTGTTTTTGAATTTTGCTTTGTTCAAGATTTTGCTTGTTTTGATCAAAGCAAGGGATTTATTTAGGTAGGGGTGAACTTGTCATTTTTTCAATTATTAGCATTTTTGAACCGATCGCATAGGGGGATGAGCAAGATAAAATTTTCACCTCAGGATACCAAATACTACTTCACAACATTCATATTTCCCTTGTTACAAATAGTATTTTAGTATTTTGATTAGTGATAGGATTTTGAAATATACCAGGTGCTATCAAAACTAAACCTCACCTATTAAAATTTAAGATAACTTTCTACAAAGTTTTATAAAACCACTAGGTATGGTTGAGTGACTGGAAGACCCTAGTATATTCCTAATAGCAACAGGAGGGGTTGTGTTGAAAAACATAGTTACACACATGAATTATGGATGATGATGGATTTTGATGATGCATGATTGAGGTACAAATGTGGTGTCATTTGTAATATTGCAAACATGACCTACCCTAATGCAAGTGCAACGGATGGAAATGCCTAATGCAATGCAGCTAAATGAATGCAAATGTGAATGCATAATGTAAATATTTTTGTACTTTTGATGCTTTCAATTTTTTTTGAGTTTTTATTATTCTGAATGTTTTTTAACTTTCTAACTTTAAGTTGTTTTGTGGCTTTTATGTTTTTCTTTTGACCACATGGCTTATGGTGCCTTTGGGGATTTTTGTGATGTGATCAAAGGGCTTTGAGATGCCTTTGGAGCCTTTTTGTGATTTGACCAAAGGGATTTAAGATGCCTTTGGAGCCTTTTGTGATTTGACAAAAGGGCTTATGATGCCTTTGAAGCCTTTTGTGATTTGACCAAAGGGCTTATGATGCCTTTGGAGCCTTTTGTGAGTTGACCAAAGGGATTTAATATGCCTTTGGAGCCTTTTGTTTTTATGGTTTTCTATTGTTTTTGGTGATTTTGAAATTTATGATTTTTTTGATATTTTTTTGGTTTATACAGGGGGAAGGTATGATACCTTAGGTACCCCCAGCGTGCATGTTTCCTACTGTAATGTAGTCATCTTGCTTAGGAAGAGTGACAAAAATCAGCTCTCCCAATTGAAGCATGGACCTCTGCAGGATGCCCTTATCTTGGTGGGGAAAAATGAGTGAACCATCTTCACGGAGCTCATTTCATACTAATAGGTCTTGGACCACCTTCTAGAATGACTGAAAGCTATGAATGTCATGCCCATGTATAAGATGATACATACAAAAGAGGCTTTTATCAATGGATCCATGCTTAGGCTCTCTTTGCTTGACCTCAGGCAACACAAATGCCATTGCCTCACACAACTTTTGAAATAAATTCATAGTAGTCATATCAAATGTTACCTCTTGCTAAGGTGGCTTTTTAGACCTATGAGACTGCAACTAACCTTGGGGTGTCAATTGGGATGATGTAACCTCTATTTTGGTATCTGAGATACTATGAGTGAATGCTCTATGGGGAATTCCCCGATATCTATGAGATCTTGAACCACACTCTTGAATCTATGGTTATCGTGAATACCATAGCCTTATACTCGATGGTAAAGGCAATAGCGGTCCTTCCTGTAACCCTTAGGTTTAGCTCTATTTGGATCTATAGGGTTGATGTCCGGTAAGGTGACAATCTTAGCTTCCTATAACTTTTGAAAGATGATTGACATAGGCTCATTTAAAGGAGTCCATATAAGCTATATATGCTTCGAGCATGCTATAGGTATTGGCCTATTCTGATGATCAGGTTAAGCCTTAGGTATGTCAGTTGCTATCTTAAGGGGTCCCTCTTGTTATTTGGATGTGAGAGATGGATTTTTGACTAATATCACCTATTGGTTGACCACTCAAGTATGCTTCTTCTTAAGCCTATCATGTACTATGGCTATGAAACCTTGACATGATTGAATTTCATGACCATTATACCTATGATATAAATAGTATGATTCCTCATCATACCCTTGGATTTTTGGGTGATTTGGATCTAACTCATGAACCTTGGGTAATATGATAGCATTTGTAGTACGTAATCGATTGAAAGCTAAAATCGTAGGTTCATGCAATGGGGGATGCCTATTAGGTTTTTGGGGCGACCGATTTGGTGCTTTCTCTGGCTAAGGATTTCCCTATGGTTGCATAAGGTATGGCTTAACCTTAGATGATGTTTGCATTTGTGGCTCCTGAATTTTAAGCTAGTTCATGATATATTGCAATGCCTCATTCTACTCATCTATTTGGAAATCCATTTTATTCAGATGGTCCAGAATGGCTTGTAATGCTAACAAGTATTTCATGTGTACCTCTAATGATGAGATTGGGACATCATCGTATACCAATAAAGGTGAAATATTTGATGTCAAATATTCACATGGTAGATGCAAATCATCCATATTCTTCATTTGAGTAGATGCGGATGCTTATTGATGGTCCAAATTGCTAGTAGCATCCACATGATCATGTTTACCAGCTTGAGTACCCTCATCTTGATGTGGGGAAAACCCTTGTTCTTGCTCGTGAGGAGGCACTATGAGGAACGAGTCAGGCATGACCAATTTTAATGGCTTTGGCCCCTTTGACATGGAATTATCTAGTTGTGCCATATCTTGTTTTATCTACCTTAGAGTTACTTGGTATTTTGACTTAATGTTAACCATTGCCACAAACTCTTGAGAAAGTGCTTTAGCTTTTGGACCATTTAAAGGTGTTTTAGTCATTTTAACTGATGTTTTCTTCTCCTCATCATGTAATATGGTATCATGATTTTTGGTGATGGGAAAAGGTAGTGACTTCTTGATGCAATCCTCGGTTGAAAGTTTGGTGATTTTATCTGAATGAATGTTTGGAGGCCTGTATGTGACCAGAGTTTCTTGTGGCTCATTGAATTTCTTGTAATACTTGAACGACTCAGGATAATGGGGGACCACATACACTTGTCCTCGGTATATGAATTTTATATTTTGGTGCACTATGGAAGGCACACATTACATATCCTTCATCCATGGTATGCCTAGAAATATATTATACTACCTCTCACCCCCAAAGATATGGCACAATGTAGGTATCGTCTTTATCCCAACCTGTATAGGTAGGATTACCCTACCAATTGTTGGGTAAGTGGCATCATTGAAGGATCTCAATGTGAATTTTGAGTCCTTAATGTGTGAAGGCAACAAATTTAAATGCTTCAAAGCTGCAGTCATGATGATGTTGATAGCTAACCCAGTATTAATCAAGACTCTCTTGTATAGAATTTTATTTATGCTTGCTATGATGTGTAGTGAAGGATCGAATTCATCCGTAGAGATTGGCTTAATCTCCTATCTATGAAAGGTAATCATAGGGTCCTTTTGCAAGTGAATTGAATTCATTGTTGGTGTGGACCATGATAGATTATTATCTTTAGTTGCATTTTTTGGTATGTTGGGTTGATTAAGGTATCTTCTGCTTCCTATTGTAGTATTTATCATACCGATAAAACCCTCATTAGGCGGGGCTATGCACACGTCATTGACATGCTGAAATTGATTATCGGGTGCTATGTTTGCTTCATGTGTAAGCAAGGGGTCTTGGAAGACTCTTATCTGAATATTTTTCCTCTTGATCATATCCTGCACTAAATATCTAAAGGGATGACATGTCTGAATGTCATGACACCTTTTTTTATGGTACACACAATATAGATTTTCTTTGTGTGCCTTTGATCTATGCTTTTTGGGCTTTCATGGATGGCTCTCTAGAAGATTGATTCTTCGTGCCTCATATAATTGATCAAAGAGTGATGCTAATATTTCTAGAAAATTAGTATATTCTCATTGTGGCCTACATTTTTGGCCTTGTAGATAATTTTGTTGCATATGATTTTGGGCCAAAGGAGGTTGAGCTTGGTAATTATGCCACACTGGTAGAGGTGGTGCGACCTGATTTGAGGGTTTCAGGATACTCAAAACAACTTGATTGACTGGGGCCACCTTTTGTTGTGTGCTGCCACCTATAATATTCTTTTTTTTCCATTCCTTTTTGTGGAGTTGAATATCACCTTCCTCGATCTTGATTACCTCAATGAACTCAACTTGTTCTAAGGCCTCCTCAAATGTTTGATACTACTGCAATTGTAAGAGAAGAAAGATTTATTTTGAATAGATTATCATAAACATTCGAATGAGCTATGTTGTGGGTAGGGTGAAAGGTAGTTTTGACATCACCTTCCTCCACTTATTTACATACTCAATGATTGGCTCATCATCAAGTTGACGAAGGCTAGCCAAGTCAGTCAAGTTTATCATTTTTTTAGCACTAGAGAAAAAATGTTGTAGGAATGCATCGGATAATTGCTCAAAAGTGTATATGTTGTGGTGTGGTAGGTGATTATACCATTCTAAAGCATCCCCAACTAGTGTTGTAAGAAATATTCTCAACATCAAGGGGTCATTGTCTTGAAAATTGAAGCATGTATTGATGAAGATCGTCACGTGCTCTTGTGCATCTTCGTCATCTTTGAAATTTTCAAGTTGAGGCATCTTGAAGTTCGATGGATATGTGAGTGATGACATTGATGGATGCAAAGGATGATTGCTAAGCTACTTTAGTGTAGGTTTTTGATAAACCAATATTTGATTTTGTTTTTTGAATGAATTTATCCGTTCAACTAGTGCTTTGTATAACCCTGATGAAATGATATGATCTTCCTTTTGTCACCCTTGATTAGGTAGAGGGGGCTGATTTTGATGTTGAGGTTGAAAATAAGTGTAATAATTAGGTACCTCATCATAAATAGATTCAGGGTAAGCATCCACTTCTTCTGGATGTTCCCATTGGGACTCTTCATATGATTCCTCATCGTATTGATCTTTGTACTATTGAGGAGTATGAGGTTCTTGATGATAACCAAATAATGGCCTTTAAGGTTGAATTTGATTTTGACGTGGCCAAGGGGAGATACCTTGGGATTGCACTGGACACCTTATGTGTTGTTGCATCCTCTAGATGCTAGGCATACAACCCAATTTATTTAACACCTTTTGCACTTGATATTGTTGTATTTTTTGTTGTTCTTGTATTTTTTTTGATGCAAAATTTATAGGTGTGCTTGTTGTGAGTCCACCACTTGTTTATTTAATTGTTGTTGATCTAATGAGAGTTGATACCCACATTGTTGTTGGTTAAGTTGTGGCCTCAGAGCCTTATGTGTATGATCATGTTGTTCAATTGTATGGGGGCTATGTACCCTTGTATTGGAAATACAAATGGATTTGTCATGTATTTTCCCCCTAGTAGGATCTATTACTTGTTTTCCACACTCCCTAAAGGTTGCATTGACCTGATACTCTAGTTTATGAGTAGGCTTTGTATAGTCTGACAATGTAGATATGCAACATGGCTGCCCCACATACTCTCCATGAGGAGTAGGAAGATTACTTGGGTCCTCTTACTCATATATAAGGAATGATACATATTCAATATTAGATACAAGCTTTGTACATTCAGACCACACATAAGAACAATGTGTATATGCAGAATGCTCTCTATGAGGAGTAGGGGGATGACTTGCTCGATCAAACGAGATGGTTTTTTCACCTAGGCTAGGCCATGGTATACTCTCATTTTCATATTCTGATTGATGTATAGATAAATTTGGGATGTGAGCTTGTGAAATTGACCTACTAGGCCCCTTAGTGGGTAGATTGTTCCTTATAAAGAATTCTATCAAGGTGTTCCAATCAGGAAGGTCTCCTAGAGGATCTGTGGTTGCCTCCCTAATAGGTATATCTCGAATTCTTGACTCCCTATGGATGGTATTTATGTTATGATAAGACATGGGATGCCATTCATGGATGGCCATGTTCTCTAGACTAATTTGGATATGTTTAATGGTTATGGAACTTGATTCCCTCTCTAGATTGGAGGTCTTGCTCACCATGGGAAGTCTCCCGGCCATGATTTTTGTTATAAAAATTTATGGGTGTTATATACCAAAATTACCAATGTGATGAGCTGATGACAATGGGCTATGACTCCTAAAAGTGACTTCCAGGTCAAAATTTTGTATTTTTGAAATAATTGGCCAACCGGGGCTCGTGGGGAAATGCCCACTTTTGGGATTTTTTAGGAACTTTTGAAGCATGAAGAGTTATGACTCAAAATTTTTGTAATAGGTGCACAAGGGGCTAACTCATATAAAAAAACAAATTTGGCAATTTTTGGAGTTGTCTAGCCCATTTTATGACTGTTTTAGTGCAATTTTTCCCTATTTTCGGCTTCGAAAATAAAGTAATCATAAAACCAAAATAATTTTTTTGTTATAGCTTCGATTTGCATGATTCTCAATCCTTTTGATGTAGAATAAAAAAGTATATTTTTTTCAATAAATTTCTTTGAAAAATTAGGGTTAGGTTGATTACCCCAGCAATAAAGAAACACATAAAGCAGACAATATGATTATCTCTTTTAAGGATTAAATGTGTGTCTTAAGAACTTTTTTTGTATGTTTATATTTGTTATTGATCTTGCTTTATTGTTCATGTTTTGTAATTAGAATTAGGGAACTTAACCATAGTGGTCACTAGGAACACTAGTGCCAAACATAATTTCTTAAAAGAATCTCAGGTACACCGCTTAAAATCCAACAGAGGGTTCGCCTAGCTCTTCCACTCTGAATTAATAATTGCTCCAATAGTAGGAGATAGTTTGAACACAAGTGACCTACACCAACTTAAAGGAGTTACCTATTCTATCTAAGGATATATAGGGGGTGGAATGAGGTGAATTCCAAAGTCACCGATCTGAATTGGGGGTTGGTGATGAAATACAACCTTATCAATGTTATTATGATACGTGCAAGTGTGTGGGGTTCTTTTTAACCTTGCATGTAAAAAAAATGCATCACTAAGAAAGCATGATATTTCCTATATACCTATGATAAAAGATATTTTTGTTTGATAAATATGCATGTATTCAGCTTATATGAACTTTAAATAATGCATTCTACTTCATGATTTAATGGCCACTGGCTAGACCACATGCAAGAAAACTAAACACACATAAGCCTAGCACGCTAGAGACTAGGATAGACCTTAAAATCATAGGCCTACTATTCCTAGCAGTGCCTAGAGGAGACTAAAGAAAATCCTAAGAAACATGTAATGCATTTTCTTTTTCCATTTTTCTTTATATTTTTGTAATTAAATGCAAATTTTCCCTATTATATTTTGATAGAAAAACACAGGCAGAGAAAGACAAAAAAAATTAGATAGTTAACCCAACCTAAAATCCATATTTGATGAAGCCTAGACTTACCTCTTTGGCATTTTTCTCCTGGCTGCTATAGACCAAAGTGGCTGTTGTTGGTCGTTGACTTCAAAAGCAATTTTTTTCTACTAGCTACTATCGACTAGAGCGGTTGTTGTTGGCCACTAACTGTAGGAGTGGCTAAGATCTTTTGGTCACTGTTGACGAAAGCGACTAAACTTGCACATAGAAAAACACTCGAAACATTAGTAAAACAACCAAAAAAATAAAAATTGTGGGGGTCCCACCGTGATCACCATCTGTGTGACCCCGAGAAGTGCACACCACAATTGACCCTAATTGCAATGTTATTATATCAAATGGAAATGAAAAGGCACACAAGCACATATAATGTGAATGTAAAAAGCAAAGAAATATTTTGTTATTAATGCTTCCAGATTTTGGTTACATGTACGTCCCTCTACGGGATACTCATTTTTTATACAATCTAGTACAAGTGGGGCAATGGTGAATGTATCCCCTGTAATGGAATGATGCACCTTTGTAGACCTCTTGATCTCACACACAAAATAGTTCCAGGGCTTACCGATGCCTCCCCCTGATCTCATCCAGGAGGGATATCATGCTCAGGATGCTTTCAACTAATCTTGTGAACCTGTATCTATGGGTATGGAAACAATAGAGCATAGTAAGTAGTACGGGCCACCTCTCCAAAATAGGCTGTTATTAGAAAATCTAATAAATAAGGCAAATGGTCATGATAAGAATGAAATATGAGCATAAAAAATAATAATAAATGCATAGAAATCTTGGAAATATGATGCAAATATGATTAAGAAATTAAATATGAGATATGACTAATTAAATAAATTAAGTAGTAATGGATCTAAGCTAAAACAAAGGGGAATAATGTCTAATACCCTACAATATGCCTGCATGCCACTTTCTAAGATAGCGGTCATGAAGTAAAGCTCTCCTCCTTGCGAACCAGGGGTTGTAGCACTATCTCCTTTACTCCAATTGATGTTCAAGGGTCGCTTGTTGTGTCTCCTACATTGATTGGTGGTTGGGAATGATGGATCTGAATACTGATGCATGGATGTGGCTCAATCGTACTATTCTCCAATGCTCCTAAAAGGGGTGTAGATTGGCTCTCCAATCTAACAGGGCTCTGCTGCACACAATTTGAATTCTTTGTATCTTTTTTGCCTTTCTAGAAGTCTGCATATGTAGCCTTCCTAGTTTCAGGTCCAGATCTAGGGCTTGGCTTCCTAGGGGAATCCAAGCTCTAGATCTGTATGCCAACTAACTATCCCAGAGGGATGGTTTAGTCTTGGATTGGCATGGAAGGGGCAGTCAGGAGGAACTCTAGGTGTTCCTCATCGAGATCCCTTTGAAATGCATGCAAACTATCATTACTACCTATGATTTGGGCAATCCTCATGATAGTTCATGTTTCAGTGCTAGCCACTATCATTAGTAGTGGCTAGTTGTGGTTACTCTCAGCTTGAATGTCCAGGATTGGTGGCCACTCTAGTCAATAGCAACCAAGCCTAAATGGGCTAGAACTACCCCTTTTGAGTGGTTAGGACCACTGCTTGCTCTTGGAAAAGTCCAATATTGGTCATATGGTCTATGAATATGCCCATATGAGTACTCCTAAATATGACACATTTTAGGTGTCTACACTAGCTTGAGTTATTAAATATATTCTCAAGTACTTTCTTGAGTTCTTTAATATCTTCTTAGTCTTCCTGACTAAGTTTTTCAATATATTTTTCAAGTTCTTGCTTGAGTTCTCCAATATATTTCTTAGGTTCTAGACTGAGTTCTTCAATATCTTCTTAGGTATTTTCCTGAGTTCTTCAATATCTTCTCAAACTTTTTGAGATTGGAACTCTATAAGTTTACTATCTAGTCAAGGCCAAATATACCCAAAATTTAAAACATTAAAATATCTTTTGTTAGATGACTTTTGGCCACTCAATATGTGATTCTCTAAATTCAAAAATCAAGGTAACTTTTATTTTGTCCTCTTAATCAAGTTGAGTCCTAGTCTTTACTTATTTTTTGAGTGGAAAGACTCCAACATTTAATAACATTCTCTAGAAATATTATAAATCAATTTATCAATCTACAAATTCAAAATTTACAATAATTTGATTCTACATTTTCTTCACTTGACTATTAATATAAATTCACATCAAAGACTTCCTTTGATGTTAACAAAAGGGACTACTCAAAGTAGCTTTGATACCACTATTGGATTTTAAGCTAGACTATCTTAAGTCCCAATATTTTGGATCTTTAGTAGTCTTAGATATAAGCAATTAAAATATAATATGGCAAAAAATAACAATAACACTCAAGATAATATCAAATATGAATATAAATGGCTAAGGGAATTCATGCAATAACATGAAGAAAACTTATAGTATAATTGCTCAAAAAAATCATACAAGCTACAATATTATTAAAACATGAGTGTGATCTTCTTAGATCCTTTTTTCAATATAGTACATGGAGATTTATCTCCATAATATGACCATGTAAGATGACTCTTCAAGTAATTGCCTATTGCTCTCCATATGACAACTCTCACATGTCCTTTGTATTATCATCTTGCCATTTGTATTCATGACTCTTGACTCTCTACTTACATGCACACTTAACTCTATGACACTTGCACTCTTTTACATGATACTTACACTTCTACATGCACACCTAATATATGACACTTGTGCACATCCTCACATTACATATTTGCACACTTAATTACATGAAACTTTTGCACTTTATCTCATTACACACTTGCACTCTTATATACATGACACTTGTTCATATCCTACTCATAGACACTTACATAAAGGGTAAATATAAAGCTCACTCCTTGTTGGTCACAAATATGCCTAAGTACAATATTTCATCACTTGTGTGCCCTAGACTCGGCCAACATTGAAAGGTCGAGGGAAAAATAAAATTCCTTCGAACCGATATCTAGAGAGGGTTGGCCCCCTTACTAAATTCGACACTGTTTGAAGACTAGGGATGCAAGAAAGAAATTGAAAAATAACTGAAAGAAAGGGAAATATAGCCACAGGCCGAAGTGTAGAATTTGGGGCATACTAACAACAAAAATTCCACCAAGTTTTATAATAGCATATAATAAAAGGAAAGCAACAGAATTTAACTCACACATTTGTAGAGATAACCCCCAGATCACATTTCAAAATCTACTCACTAACCAGCAACGTTTGAATTCAGAATGCAGAATTCAAAACTTAATAGCAAGAGCATGAGCATAAACAAAAATGATTTTTTAAAAAAAGAAGGAAATCACACACATAAGAATGCTTGCAAATTTTAGAATCCAAGTCTCTTCTATTGATGCAGAGAACTTAGAGAGTTTTCTTGCAAAATATCTAACATCCCTTTACAATAAGAATTTGATTAGTATTTATAGAGGTTTTCGCCTCTTTCATTAAATACATGTGGAGGCAAAGTGTCGACCACTCAGCCACCAATAGCAACAACTTTCTTCTCAACCACAACAATGAACCAATGAGCAAATGCCAAATAAAATAACTGCTGATTTTATCACATGGCATATCAAGCTTCAACACAAATCATCGGTCCAGTTTCAATCTCTATGGTGGTGCCTTGGAAATGCATGCCCACAAAGTGGTTGATGCCTCAAAAATGAACAATATTGCACTGGAATCAAGAGCACATGCTTAAACTTGGTAGCTTCAGTGATCATATCACCTCACGAAGTATCTTTATCAATATTAATCTTTTTTCAAGGAAGATTTGCACCAAACTTCACCCAAAATTACATCCATAGGAAAAAGTGTTCAATGTGTGAAAACACTTAAAAAAGAAAAAACACTTTTCAATGTGGCACACTACAACAAAATTCCAATGTGGAAAAAATGCCAACACACCTAAACTATAGACTCAAATGTTAATCTAATATTTACATTTGTACCATGGGGGTACATTAGTATATACCAAATAATGTAATATTATCCAAAAATAAGGATGCTAACGAGACTTAAGACATGATTAGTAGATAGTGCCTACTCCAAATCCACTATAGTAGGGTCTTTCTAACTATAGAGAAATAGATCCCATGTAAAATAATTATGTAGAGGACTCTACTAGATGGTACTACCTATACTCGAATGACTACCCTCTCAATACCTATTCTAGAGGAAACTCTCACCAGTTTATAGCAATGCCAAATCGAGTGGTGCCCATAAAAGCATCTACCTCACATTCAAAAGCATAATTGCAAGAATAGAACCAACTCCCCTCTACCCCACCCTTTCTTGATTTAATATTTTCTCCTCCTAAGCATATTCTAGCCACATGGGATGAGGAGAAGGTATATGTTGTGTTTGATGGGGTGGGTACTTCAACATTCAAAAATTAGGGTTATGCATAGCGGTGAATTATCATTAATTAACGAATATTAGGATTTTTGAAATTTAAAATTGGTGAATATGGGGACCCTTGACTAGAGCCAATTCACCCAAAATTTTTGGGAGCAAAATTTTTTAGGGTCAGCTCGCCTCGAATTTATAATAATTTTATGGTTTAAATTTTAAATCGCCAACATTCCTACCTAAATTTTGGACCTTTTTACCTTAAAATTATAAATAATTTTATTAACATCGACAAAATCACCTATTATACCCCCAATATATATACCTAATGTGATAGTGACAATCATACATGTTAAACATTGGTTCTCCTCGATCGACACTAGAGAAGCCAAAAAATGAGCGACAATAGAGAACGAAAGTAAAATAAAATATGGATGATCGATAGTAGAGAATAAATGATAGAAGGTCGATAGCATTCAATAAATGATAGACAATCGATAGCATATTATAAACGATAGATGATGGATAACATAATAAATGAAAGATGACTATCGAATGGTAGTAGAGAATAGACTACAAATGATAAACAAAAGATAAAATATGGCTGACACCAAAGAAAGAAGAAAGACAAAAGATGAACAATGACCCACACCAAAGAAAGATAAAAGATGACCTATCATAGATAAATTGATCAACACTAGAGAATATACTATAGATGATAGGTGACATGATGACCAGTAGTAGAGCATAAATGATAGATAACATGATGATTGATAGCATCAAATAAATGAGCGATGATCGATAGTAGAGCATAAACGATAACAAAGGATAGCATAATAAACAAAGATGACCATACCATTGAACATATGACCAACGATAGGTAGAAGACCATGATGTCCCTTATAGCACTTGTAGAATTATCATAATTTTGTTCAATATCACGTTCTTTTTCTAACATGAAATACTTTTTCCTTTATAGGTACAATGGCTCCAACTCCCAATGGAAACAAGGGAGAAAAATCTTTTAGAAAAAGAGTATCCTAAAATATTTTAGCCATATATCAAAATCCAATGAGGCATCAAAATCCAATGAGGCATCAAAATCTACACAAATGCAAGGTACATACCCATTTTACCTACTTAATAGTAATTTTCATAAGTAATTTCAAAAAATGATATAGAACATATTTGAATGCAGAATACACAATTGATCCTAATATGCCTCCACTTGATGATATTCTCGAGGATGAAATACCTCAACATGAAAATTTGATTAACAATGACATGCAACAACTTGAACAGAATCCTAAAACTGGCACACCAATCAAAAATGAAAATGATCATTCTAACCAAATGCACACTTTTAGGGAATCTTCTACTAAGAAACCTAAATGTAGAAAGTTAACAAGGTGGACTATTGGAAGGACATTTCAGCTTGAATGGTCATCAAAATATCTATTTATTGAACCAATGTAGCTAAAAAATAGTAATGATACACCAACATAATGTAGATGCATTATTTATAGTTGGAAACTAGGGAAAGATCATAAGATGCAACTTAAGTTGGATACAATAGAAAAACATTGTGGGAAAGTTTATGTGATAGTAAAAGAAAGTGATGGAACAACTAAGAAAATAATTAGGTGGAAGGATGCATCAGAATGCATACATGTCAGATATGTAGAAGACTATGACAAAGAGATGAAACAACAAAAAACACTAGCTCAAAATGGTGGAACGATTCCAACACAGTTTCAAAAAATTCATAAAACCACTTTAGTTTCAAAAAGCTTGCAGTTTGTTGTCGTATATACTATTCTTAAAAAGGGTAGACCTATGTCATATTTTATTGATTTTAAGCATCTCTTTCAACTAGTTGATGTACAAAACCTCCCTAGTGCCCATTGGTCAGATCGAAGTGGTTGGAAAATGGTAAAATGTCTCTCTTTGGTTGAGAAGGAGGACCTAAAAGAGAAAGTTAAAAATTCTAAATTCATTTCACTTTCTATTGATGAGGTAACTATTGTTGACAACACATCTTGGATTTGCATGCATGTTTACACCTTTCAAAATCATGTAAGGCAACCTCATTTGTTAGCACTACATAAGATGGTGGAAAATTATAATGCAAAAAATCTTTACAATGTTGTTGTTACTAGCTTAAAAGATATTTTTGGAATGGATGATGCAACAATAGCTAGTAAATTAATGTGTTGGAGTTGATGGTGCTGCTATAATGCAAGGTCACAAAAATGGTCTTTGTGTTCAACTTCAAACATCAGTTACCCCATATTTGATCCCAATTCATTGCATGGCTCATAGAATGAATCTT
The DNA here is from genome assembly GCA_028583015.1 of Wollemia nobilis. Lineage (NCBI taxonomy): Eukaryota > Viridiplantae > Streptophyta > Pinopsida > Araucariales > Araucariaceae > Wollemia > Wollemia nobilis. The sequence goes on along the minus strand of JAQPPZ010002729.1, from coordinate 158,855 downwards.
GCATACAAAATTGTGAGCACATTTGAAAATGTTGCAAGAGTCGAAGAACTCATCCGTGAAGTTCATGCTTATTTTTTATGTAGTCCAAAAAGGTTTGCAGAGTTTCAACTGTTTGCACTAGGAGTTACAGAAGGTAAAAAATTGTTAAAAGATGTAGATACTAGGTGGATTTCATTGTTTCAACCTACAATAAGAGTTTTCAAAGAATATAAATCCTTAGTAGGGTTTATGTATGATAATCGAAGGGTAGTTGATAAAGCAAAATATTTGCTATATCGTATGATAGACTTGGAAACACTACTCACTTTATGTGGTATTCTTCCAATGTTGCATGAAATGAATACTTTGATAAAACTTGCACAAGAAAGATCCATTTATATTGTTGATTTCATCAGGATTAGAAAATAAATTTGTATGCGTATTGATAGGTTATACTTGTCTAGTGAAAATTTTATGGATCCTTTGTTTGATGATTGGAGAACTTTAACAAATGTCAATGATCAAAATAGTTTGTTGAAGTTCAACATCAATGATCATCTTTGTATTAATGTTCATGAAAAAGAGATACCTTTATATTATTTTGAAAAGCGATTGGATATAGTTACTGAAGATGTTGAACATATGCCAATCACATACAACAAATTTGATGTAGTTTTACTCAATACAAGGATTAAATTGAGAAAAATAGCAAAAACATTGACAAGAGAAATCAGAGACTATTTTCAAAGAGATGAGTTGCTTGAAGCGATGGGTGTGGTTAACCCCATGTTTTGGGATCCAAGAATAGACTATAATAGTAAAAGTGAGTTGTTTATAAAATATATGGGTACACTTGTTAAACATTTTTCTAAACGTGTGGAAGTCAATGGTACTGAGATCAATGGTATTCTAAATAAAGAACTTTTGACCAATCAATCCTCATATTTTGGAATGACAATGGTTGATCAAATTTCACATTTGACTAATCCTAATGAACCAGGTTCTATTATACATTTGTGGAAAAAGTTGTACCCTAGTAGTGTTTTACAATATATGATGAGCGAATATTTTTGCTTATATGAATTGTGTCAAACAATGATTTTGGGATCAATGGAAGATGAAAGGGTTTTTAGTGCATTATCTTTTGTGAAATCTAAAGTTCGTAATAGACTGGATAAAAATTTAGAAAACTGCTTGAGAATATATGTCTCATCTTATGAGGTGGACAAGTATCCTTATGAGAGAGCTCTAGCATATTGGAAATCTATAGCAGATAGAAGAGGTATCACTAATATTGATGATAATGAGGAAAATGATAACTGTAGTGATCAGATTGTTGAGACACAGAGATCAACTATGCATACAAGTGATTTAGGACAAGATGGGAAGTGTTTGTTTCAACTTCCTTCATTGTAATATTTGCATGATTTTTGCAAACATCTCTTTAGGATTATGATTTTTTTGGATAGATGAGTTTTTAACATATTGCATGATTTTTGTAAACATCTTTAGGATTATGAATTTTTCTTTGGATTGATGAGTTTTTCAAATAATATGTCATACTTGTTAATGAATTTTTTATTTTATATCATACCCTTTGTTCATAAAATTATATGTTTTATATGATAGCCTTGCTTTGCTTTATTGAATATTGTAAACATTGGATGGCTTATTGATAATAAAATAAAACTTAAACTTCTTAATGGCACATTTGTTTGTGGTGAATTGAAAGAATCCTTTAGCACAACTACATTAAACATATAAGAAATTGGATCTTATTCAATCAACACCTAAGTAAGATAATTGCATCATTTAAATTTTTCATAGTTCCAATAGCAAGCAAATGTAAATCTCTACAAATATTTAATAAAACAAAATAATAGTTTAAAAATATCACACATATTTAGAAAATATTTTTTATTTATTTGAAATCACTTTTCATTACAAAACTAGTGAACTGTGTCCACTTTGATACTATTCTTTTACAATTTTATAAAACTAGTGAACTGTGCATCCACTTTGATACTATTCAGTTATGGGGCTCGATGTGTTGCTCAAATGTAGGATCCAACTGATTTTCCTCATGCCCTTGCCTAGATGCTGCCTCTAATGTAGGATCAGGTAAACTTTCTTCATGCCCTATTCCAAAAGTTTCTCCTTGTAGGGCACTAACTCTCCTCAAGCTCTCCTCCGCATTCATCAAACTCATGATCAATGCCCTTTCCTCTGTAGCTGGATCTTCTTTTGAACTCGAAGGCATTTCTTTCTCATGTTCCTTAAGCAAAATGTTTAGATCCATATTATGTTTCTTGATTATTCTCCTGAGGGCATTATTCTCTCTGATGGTGTTATATAATCATTCTTTAAATTTGATAGCATTTTCTAGACTCTCCTTTGCCATGATCAAAAAAACCTTCAGGCTTTCCACCTGATTCTTCACATTGTCAAAATTGGACTGCATAGCAAAAAATTTAAAATATGTTAGTTAATAAAGGTCTAAATGTATTAAAAAAATAAATTGATTAAACAAAATATTGATGACTTACCTCTACAACTACTTTGGTAGCCTTTGCCACTTTAACTTTTTTCTTATCAATTGCCCATTTATTGAAATATGCCTAGGCTTCGACATTTAGATTCTCTAGCCTATTCAAAAGGATATCTAAAATTTCATCATTGTAAACATGAGTGGTCTTTACATTTCTTGATTTTGCTTGATGTAATAAAGCATCAAGATTTTTAGGTTGTTGCTCAACCAATGAAAAAATATTCTCTTCTTGAAATTTTTTGTATCGAGCATTAATTTCTTTAATTAGAATTTTTACTCGATACTCCTAGTCTTTCAATTTTGCAATATCTTGAAGCACACTATCTTTTATTGTGGCTTCACAATTATCTGCTAATAAAATAGATTCTAAAAAGTTTAATTTCTCATCTTCTGTAAGAGAAGCAGGGTCACTAGTTTGATGGGAGGGAGAGGAGCTATGAGCAGTGGTCGCTCTTCCTTCAGTTTGCAATGCTTTAGTTTGAAGCACATCAGAAGCTTTAAAACACTTAGGAATGTTACCTTGTAAAAGATAATCCTCATCTAGGGGAGGATTATCCAAGTCAAGAAAGTCATGCATAATAGTGGAAATATTTTTGAATGAAAATTTTGGAAAGTCTGAAATGGTTTGAGTATGGCCTCCTCCTAAACTCCTTGAAGAAAATAATTGCTTTCCATGCATACGTTGTTGACCCCTCATCAACTATTGTTGTGGTGGAGGCGGTGGTGGCATCATTCGTTGTCTCGGTTATTGTGATTGACCTAAGGCCCCTACAAAAAAATTAGAATAAAATTTATTAGAAAATATTGAAATAAAATGATGAAAAATATAAATGTACTATATAGATATTTTAATTATGCATACAGATGTCGATGTGTCTCTTGTTTTGATTTGATCGATTGTTTAGAAGTTTGTGTGTGATGTTGTTAATGTGGAGGTGGTGGTGGCATCATTCATTGTCTTTGATGATGTCGTTGAGTTAAGGACCCTATAAAAATTAGAATAAAATTTATTAGAAAATATTGAAATAAAATGATGAAAAAATAAAATATAAGTATACTATATAGAGATTAATTAACTATAATTGCCCATACCAGATGTCGATGTGGCCTCATATTCTAATTGGGTTGGTTGTTTTAAAGTATGTTTGCGATGTTGCCCTAAATACATTTTAAAAATATTAGATAAAGGTAACTAAAATTAAGTAAAAAGAAATAAATTACACAACCAACTACAGAAAGAGTAACATTACCTCTAATGGGTTGGCTAACTTCCTCAACATCGATGGGCTCTTGATGTGCAACTAAAGAGGCAGTTACATGAACAAGAGGAGATGCAGAAGACCTTATGCATTTTGTAGATCTTGTTATTAGAGGTTGTGGTGACTCTGTCTCAGAATCTCCACTAGCCTCTAGGAGAAGTCCTCTAATTGCAGCCTCTCTTCTGTTAGAAGATGAGGTCGCTCTTTTCTGCATTCAAGTGTAAATTTAAAAATTAAAAACATAAACACTATATTATAATATAATAAAAATAAATTTATTGTAAATTTGAATTAAAAATATGAATTTTACCTGCACCTCTTCAGTGGTTAAGCCAACTATCTTCAATTTTGGGTGGAGTGAGGTGGGGACCGAGGTATTCTTTACATTATAAAATGCTTCATAAAAAAATAAATCAAATAATTGGTAGTAGAAACAATGGCAATAGTGGCAGTAGTGTTTGTGTGTGCATGGTTAAGATCATTTGTGATTCTATTGGAAATATATGAGGACCAGTCGAATCTATTGTTTCCAAGACAATGCACCATATACGCTAAAGCCCAGAATGGAATGTCTATTGTTCTCCCTTGCAAAAAATACATGCTTGGAAGAACTCGATGACCATGAAGGAACTTGTGGGTAACAACTAAAAATAGCAGGCCCCTTTTGGATGGATTTGAATGCCCTACAAAAATTATAACACAAAATTAATAATTACATTTGGAAATTATGCAAGGAAGAGGAAACTTTAAATTTGGAAGACTTACCTAATAAAAATCTGATGAGAGATTGTAGTTAGTCTCAAGATATATTTTATCGTCTTCAAAGAGAGAATTTTGATGTGATGGATTCACAATTTTTATATGGAAGGGCTGTCAATCTATGGATATCAGCCGGTTTAACAGAGAAGGAGAGGGTCTTGTTATCGATGGTCATTGTGATGACCGACCCATCATTGTCGTAGCACTCAATAATCCTATGCAACAAATTATTATTCATGTTGTATTGGGGCATTGATACTAACCCTAGAAGCCCAGATTTTGTTAGCCATGTTGAATCGTAATCAGGAGTATTGAGAACTTTGGAGATGAGTAGGCAAATGAGGTTTTTGAAAATAATTTTTTATGGAAGAATGGATGATGGTTCGGCCATTGCTGCAATAGATTGGAAGGGTTTCAAAAGGTTTTGGAAGGGTTTCAAAAGGTTTTGGAAGGCTTGTGTAAGATCTAGGTTTTTTCTTGTGTGCAAAGAAGAGAAATGAAATTGTTCATGCCCTTTTATAGGTATTTGCATGCATAGCATTAAATGAGGTGTTGACACATGGCAACATTAAGTGAGGTGTCGACACATGGTAATAGGTGTGCGACATACCACCAATAGGTTATCTTTAGTCATCGCTTGGCATGCAACTAGTAGACTATCATTAGGCATCATGCAACATGGTACCGATAGGCTCTCATCAGGCATCATGAAACATGATGTCGGTAGGCTCTTGATAGGCATCATGAAGCATGTTATCAGTAGGTTGTCGTCAGGCATCGCAAAACATGTTGTCGATAGGCTCTCATCAGGCATCGTGAAGCATGTTATCGGTAGGCTCTCACTAGGTATTATGCCCATGGTGTCGATAGGCTTTGGTCAGGCATCATGAAGTATGTGGTCAATAGACTCTCATCCAGCATCATGAATAATATTATTGGTAGGCTCTCATCAAGCATCGTAAATTATGTTGTCAGTAGGCTTTCATAAAGTATCATTTCCATGGTGTCGATAGGTTTTAGAATCATTTAATTCATTGTATGTCATGCAAATAGTAGGCTACCATGTGTCATAGTGTGCTATGCAACCGACAAGCTACTGTAATTCACCGTGTTCCATGCAATAGGTAGGCTACCATGTGTCATCTTGTGCCATGCAACCAGTAGGCTATCATAAGTCATCATGTACCATGCAACCTATAGGAATCCATATATTATTGTGTTTTATGCAATTGATAGTCTTTTATTTTATATTTAAAAAAATTGATAAATTCACCACCTTTTTATATTTTTTCATGAAAAAAGAGCAATTCGCCATGTCTTCTACATGACTTTGAACACTATTCACCTCAATTTCAAAAATTATTCACCCCATTATTATAAATACATTTTTAGACCTACCCCTTAGGCATAAACCTACCAGCAATTTATAGGTCCAATTAGACTATATAATAAGGTCTAAAATGAGGGCAATAGTGGAGTAGGAAAAGATCAACCAAGTGGTATTGGACATCCAAAGTAGGCTAGTTGATCTAAGGAATGATATTTCTACCATGGTCCCACCAAGTTAAAATGTATTAGAGATACTGGTGATTACTAAATAGAATATATTGATAGTATAAAGTAGCACACAATCACACCTAGATTATATAAAAAATCCTCAATCAGTTGCAAAAAAATTGAATTTTAATCGCTACTAAGTGCCACTCAAAAGGCCCATCCTTTTTTATCTTTCAATGTGCTGGATAATTTGAAGAGGTTTATTGTGGCCATGCCTCTAAGGGACATCTTGTCCATTACCAAGTAGAATAAGCGTTTAAAAAAGGTCTTAGGGGAATAAAAATAATTAGCGGTCTTGCAAGTATCCATTCCAAAATTAGACCAAGCTAAACCCATGCCCTTTTATTTGATCCTAATCTTCAATAATAAGTTGATCCACAACTACAAGGTGGAATTTATGTTAAGTACTCTAGTTTTTCCAAGAGAGGTGGCATATATGTTAGGGTTAGCTTATAAGTTTATAAATAAAAGGGTTGTACAATTGGATAGGAGATCAATTCATATTTTAGGGATTGTTGAATGTCTTTCACTCACCTTATATGTATATCCAAGACTCATGGTACCAGAAGATATAGCAATGATTGATCTCCTAGCTTCATTTGGTATTGGATTATCGAAAGATCTCATTATTAAATTAGGGGGCTATCTATATTTGGATTGGTTTCTTATGGTCCTAATAACCTGATACAAAACTAGGATAAATATTCTATCAAAATTGCTCCATGTGCATCATATCGAACATCTACCCACAACTGAGCCAAGAATTGAAAATACTTTTGTACTTGAAAAGGAGCAATCTAGATCAAAGGTATCCATTTATGAAATGTATTACTTCATTCCCAATGACCAAATGGACCAATGGGTTACTAAAGGATGGGATTATGATCCTCCTACAACATCCAATCCAATGGGCATGGGCTAAATTTCAAACATAGTTCAAGTTTCAACCCCGCTTGGGTCTTGTAAAAGAAAAATTGTGTAGAAGGAGATACCATAGATAAAAAGGAGGTATATCTTGAAACTCATAAAGAGTGGCATAAACAATATAATAGTCTAAATTGTATTGGAATAAAGGATTATTTCCATGGACAAAGATAGATGTTAGATCAAGTTTAAATCTAAAATAGTATAATTCATCCTCTTACATTGAATTAATGATGGCATGAATGGCTAAAAATATATAGGTTGCAATTCTTCAAGAGAAAAATAGACCACCCAATCAAGATTATCAATGGATAAGTATGCAATGGGGAAGATAGTGGTTTTGGATTATTACCAATCATTTGATTGATAGAATGCGATAGCCTGAAGGTTATCCAATTAAAGAAAATATATCTACCTAAGTTCATGTGACCTAAAATTAAATCAAAATATGATGACATCCTTACCCTCTACCTAAAGCACATAGGATTAACTTTGCATGGTGTAATTAAAATACTAGAGAAGGGGATGGTGATTTTATTGCATCATCCTACCATATAAAATATTGATTCAAGTCGAACAAATCCAAGATGAGGGTGGTAGATAGTGTTGGGACTAAAAAATAAGGCACGCTTTATTTACAAGTTATCTTACAATATATAAACATAAATCTTAGGAGGGAGATATGACAAGTGTCATAAGATCCACTCCAAGTGTCTTTCATAAGACACCACTCCAACTCAAACTGAAGACAGGACAAGTGGCAAAAGACAAATTTCAACCTGTCAATTATAGGCATAGTGCACATTATAACAATAAAAATATTCTAACATTCCCCCTTAAAGTGCACTATCCTAAAAAAATAAATCAGATAAACTGACAAGTGTCAAGGTGAAGGCATAGTGCACTTTAATTCTAACATTCCCCCTTAAAGTGCACTATCCTAACTAAATACAAAAACAAGTCAACATTAGGTAACATTCCCCCTTAATATTGACTTATCTAAAAGCAACCTATCATCCTCTTTTATTGCTGATTTGGTTTAGGCTCATGCTCTTTGCGCTTGGCTCTCCAACTATCAATAATGCTAGATTCACTGTGTATACATCTCGGTCTATTGCCTCAGGGTTAGCCACTTCCACGGGTCTGTTACCACTAGGTCAGTCGTCTAAGTGCCTCAAGGTCATCCACTTCTGGGTCTGTTGCCTCTATAGGTCATCCTTAGAGGATGTTGCCTCTCGTAGGTCACTGACTAGCCCCACCATAAATATCAAATCCCTCCTTATGGTGAAATTAATCTAGAAGGTTTTGGTCTCTGCCAAAAATGCACTTTAATGCATAAGAGAAAAATGGGCCATGAAATACAATAAAATGAGCCATAGAAGCCAAATATGGAGGAGAAGAAGAAAGAATAATAGAAGAGAATCTTCTGAAGTGTCTTTGTCTGTAGTCTTCAAAAGGAGATCCAAAAAAACTTGGATAGAGTCTAGGGTGTCTATGTTTGTAGTCCCTAGAATAAGTGTCCTTATGGTAGTCTCCTCATCTTACCGGAATGCATGGGTAACCAGCCGCTACATCCGCCAAGTAGAAAGAGGATAATACTAGATATTAGGTTCACTTACAATTGCCTTAGGAGTGTCGGGTACAACCAAGAGTGCACTCCAATGTAAAAAAAACTTTGAGGCTAAAAAATTCAATTGAAACAACCTCATAATTACAAATGGACACTACCAATGTGTCTGTCATAGAAAAATATTTCCAATGACTATAAATACCCCTATATTCCACCATCAAAGGGGCCTTCATCATGTGGAAAAAACCATCATGCCTATCTAAGGCAGTAAATAATCATTGCACTGAGGTGGAATAAAAATAGACAGTTTTCAATTTTCCCACGCAGGGGAATTACATGGGCCATCTTGGGCCTTCAGCTCCCACTTCCACTCTCCATGTGGAAAAGGATTAAAAATTAACCAATAAGTCCATATTGTCGGCCAATAAGACTCTCCATACATGTTTAAAAGTAAAGTGACCTTTCTCCACTTTAATTAAAATAGATTGCCCGCCCTTTCAATAAGTCTAACATATGAAATTTTAATTAAATGCCTTGTCGGCCATCATTGTCTCACCATTTGCCTCAAAAAATTAAGATTCCCTCCACTTAACTGATGATAATGTGGATGCTAACGGTAACATTGGATCTGAAGTTCCACTCCAGCTTGAATGATGTCAGATGTGGGTTCGGCCTACGATGTGGGTGGAAATATGTGGTTCGAATCCCCAAGGTGCTTGATCCCTGGCGGTGTCATTGGCATAGTTGAGGATGCTAACCTCCTCCATGAAGGACCCCACCATAGTGGACTACATGTGTGTGTCGTGCCTGTCATCATCTCACGTTGATAGGGCATCGTTGTTCCCCCCCACGACCTGGGAGCCACTACCAAAGAAGCGGGCATCGATGAGCTTCCTATTGCACTGGAACCCCTTCCCGTCGGCGCACTCGCCCTTCCACCAGTGCACCACAGATATGACATCTCCCACGAGTATATGATTGTACTCCACCAAAAATAGAAGACTATTTTTTCCCAAATGATGAGTTCTGACCAAAAGGTTATGCTTATTGCATGGTAGACTACCCAAAGAAAGATGGTTGTGTTTGCCCAAACACTGGAGATGGTTTTGGCTGACCAAAAAGTGACGACATAGTTCCATGTAGACCAAAAGCAGAATGAGAAGTTGAAGAGCCAAATAAGTATTGTGAGGAGCCAGCACCAAAAAAAGTTGTTGTACTAGAGCCAAAAGCGGGATTCAAAGAACAAAATAACGAACTAGACCCAGACATCGAAGAGAAACCTGCACCAAATGTAGGAGATGAACCATACCCAAATATGGATAGAGGTATATTCTATAGGAACATATGGGAAGAAATGAAGGAATCCAAGTATTGACAGGCGAAAGATTTTAAATCTGGAAATGAACTGTGACCATGAAGTAAGCCTAAAATCTTGAGTATACTCAAAACCCTAATGATTAAAACCATTTGCAGTTTGCAAACACAGCAAATGCAACATTTTCGTTGACCTTGCCATGTGAGACACAATCACCTCTTTGAAGCTTATAATTTTATTTGTACTGTGTTTTCTCTGAGATCAAGAGTTCAAACCAAACAGTCTGCAAAGATTGTCTTCGAAGTCAAATGACAAAATCTGCTACTATTTGCACTGGTTCCAAGTGTCACATCGACTCGCTCTCAAGTCCCAGATATCATCAAGGATGATCCCTCCCCCAAGGACATCACCATCAATAAATAAGCTCTTATTGCCTTCTCCGAGAGCGCCAGGATTTTCATTCATTACCTCTCTACAACAACAAATGATATATATAGAGAATCAAAGAGACAAACTAGGGACTTCTTGGGGGACGAGGTCCTCCTCACCCTCGCATATCTGGGCCATGACGACGCGTGCCATAGTGCACCTGAACTTATCATCCCCCATTGCTCATTGATGGTTGTCGTTGGTGCAAATGTCGTGCCTCCATTGCTCATGCTTGCTGTAATTATTCAGAATATGACTTTGAAGATAGAAACCCCAAGAAAAAAGTTATAACAGAGAACGCAGAATATTAATGACATTCCTTCTTTCCTTTGTAAAAGACCTATAATAATATTGAGTAGTAGCGCTGGATGGCCTCCGATGGGGAAGCCCTTGTTGTGAAGGAGGACACATAAGAACTATTTCTGCGAACGGATACATATGGGGAAAAAATGGATCATTAAAAATATTTGGGGGCAGCCATTAATTTTCAAAAATCTAAATGGTTTTTTCAAAAGTCTGGTTTCTGATCCATTGTAAACAATGGAGAGCATACTCCCTGTTTTGAAAAAAATGAAAAATGGGGGGGAAAGGAGGAAAAAAATTAAGGGCATGGAAATCCCCCCTCAAGGATTGACACAGGTAGGAGATCAAACCCGCTCTGATACCAAATGTTGGGACTAAAAAATAAGGCACACTTTATTTACAAGTTATCTTACAATATATAAGCATCAAGATTAGGAGGGAGATATGACAAGTGTCATAAGCTCCACTCCAAGTATATTTCAGAAGACACCACTCCAACTCAAACTGAAGATAGGGACAAGTGGCAGAAGACAAATGTCAACCTATCAATTATAGGCATAGTGCACATTATAACAATAATAATATTCTAACAGATAGAGAAAAAATAAATTTAAATAAAGTAAATTTTATGCAATTAAATGCACCTTTCCCTAAGGTGAAAAGTCTATAAAATGATTCCTTGGCTTTCAATTTCTTCCTAAATTCTCAAGTATAGTGGAACATAGGGCTATTGTCTAGAGATAAGAAATATAGTGCCATCCCAAATTATGCATTCCCTTTATCCCTTTCCCTTAGCTCTATAAGTCTTCTATATTTGCCTACATTGAATCTGTTCCAAATATATAAGGACTTTATTTTTTAGGTCCCTTTTCATTTGCAAGTAGAAGACCCCTGTGAGTTGCCAAAGCTATAGTGAAAATTAACTATTCTTGGAAAATCCTATTAAAAATGGTAACTTTGATTAGTTTTCCAATAATCAACTAGTGTAGATTTGGAAAAAGGAATGATATGAAATATCCCCATAGGGTTACAACCCATCAAGTAACTCATCCTATAATTTTTTGAAAAATAATGATAGAGAAAAATATTTGCCAAAATATTGAAGTGAAGATGGAGATATGTGAACCACCAAGCCAAATAGACTACCCAATAGCCTAAACTATCCTTGATAGTCTTCTTAATGATAACTAAATCAAACCCCACCACTGGTTGGATTCTAGAAGCCATTTTGGTGATAACTAAAGTGACTCTATAATTTGCTAAGTTTCAACCCAAACAATGATAATGGATGTGCCCTACCCTTATATTTTCAAACCTACAGATCTAATTATCTTCCACATCTATTTGATCTCATAGTAGTTGTACATGTGGCTATTATCTCCCCACCATACTCATAGGATACCATCAATGGGAGTTCAGGATGGGAAGAATCCAGTAATCACAAAATGTAAAAAGGGATCCCGAGGTGCTCAACATATATAAACTTTGTGCATCCTATAATTATAGCATTTGTTTCCCTATGCGACTGCTACTATCAATATCTCTTTAGTTTTTTGTTGGAGGTATAGTAGGATAAGCTCCTCCACATTCATTTGATCTACTAACATGTAGATATTGAGCAATATTTCCACAAATAGGATATCAATGGTCAAAGGGTGATCCAAAGACACAATGAATAGCAAAAAATCAAGAGGAATATTGGAGCACTTCTAGTCACAAAGCTTTGTGGATAATTCAATATTTGATCAATGGCCTATACTATTCCAATTTTCTCTAATGACTACACCAAAAAGGGTCTTTAAGGGAATTTTTTAATTGCCCTTAAATATATTTAAGGGTGGTTATTAAATCACCATCTATCAAGGTATCGTAAATATATGAATTATATGACAACAGTTAAAAACCGCCTCAAAAAACCACCCTCTTATCTTAGGTCCTAAGAGGGTGGTTTAAAACCACACTCTTATCTTATGCCCTAAGAGGGTGGTTTTTATAATCATAGATCTATAACAAGAATCTTGTGAATATGGAAAGCTTTGATAATTTTAGGTTAGGATGGAGTGTGCATTATCAAAAACTACAGATCTAGCAAGGTGAATACTCTACAACTCAACACCTGTTAAGATGAATTGGTCACCTAATTGTGCCATAATATCAATTGAAGTTCCAAGTGGACTTGATGGTGCCATGAGAGCCATGTCATGTTTCAAGATGATAAATTTTATTGCTAGCATGGGAGGAACTTCAACCACTATTTCACATCTAGTTTCTACTTCTCACAAATGTCTTCCACTTGTTGAGAGGAAAGCAATGGAAATATGTTAGGACCTCATCCTAACATTACTTTTGTAATTCTCAATTGATTATGTAATAACCCATGTCCAACATGGGGATCCATGTATAATGCTATTTTGCAATACTTTTTTAATGGTATGTGGCACTTAAGGCACCTAGACAAGTGAGGTCATTTCATGTAACCGTTATCAAGAATGTAACCAAATTTTGGTAGATGATTCTAGCTCAAATGCCATTTTGCATGTAGGCAAAGTCTTGAGCTTAGGGTTAGGGTTGCATGAAGTCTTTTCTTTAAAATATATGAAGCCATGTACAAATGTATCTTTTTGCAAGTGAATGAAATATTGAAGGAGGTTGCCCCCTTAAAGAGGATTGCTATTTAGTGCTTATTGTGAGAGTGTTTATTTCTGCATTTACTTTTCACATTGTGATATTGTGATATTGCATGATTTTATAATTAATTTTAATATTTTGTGTGAGTGTGCTTTTTTTTAATAGTACGTTCTTAAAAAGTGGTATTAGAGCACTTTTCAGGGTCGAGTTCTGCTATAACTGTGACAATTATTTCCCATTCATTTTGATTTTTAGATATAATTTTTTTGTGTTTTTCATTTCTATTTTTCTTTAATTAAAAAACAAAAAAATCAACAAAATAAAAAAAACAAAAAAAAAAATAGTTTTTTTTAGTAGTTGAGTAGGCTAAAAACCCTATGTTAGGGGTTTTAAAATATTGTGAAGGAACTGATATTATTTGCTAAGATAGATAGCCCATAAAGCATATAGTGAAGCGAGGGGTGATAAGTCTCCAATACCCAAGACTTAGACAACACTCACACATGGAATTGAGCTCCCGCGCATCTTTGGGTGTATCGGGAGACCATTTAGGCTTAAACAAGATTTTATCCAATAGGAAGCTTTTTGGCCTTGTATTATCCATATTCCATGGGACACAACATCTCGTATGATTACCCTCCCATATTTTTAGAGAGGCAAGTAGTGTGCTCAAGGGTATGTATGTAATCCTCCTTGGGTAGTGGCCTAAAATATTGGTCCGAGCACTATTGTTTGTCATTTTTGATAGGAAGCAAGACAAATAATTCAATTAAGGTGCCAAGTAATATAGGTTACAATAAGCTGCAAATAGCCCGTAGATATAGGATCTACTAACCTATTAGAGCTAGAAATAAAACTAGCGCTAACTATAGGCTAACCAAATGATTCCTAATAACAACATAATGTAATAACAACTACTATACGCTAACATCCCCCCTTATTACATTATTTGGGTAATAATATAACTACTAGCTATGCTAACATCCCCCCATACAACAATATTTGGGTAAAGTATATAACTGCCCCAATACAGTGAAGAAGAAGAAGATAAATGAAAGAATGGTGGCTCATGCTTTGTCTTCGGCTCTGGCTCTGGCTCATGGCTTTGGATTTATCTCTAAGATTACCTTTGTATTTGTACCATTAGGTCTATCTCTAGATCTTCCTATGAATATGCCTCTAGATCATTGCCTCTAGATCTACTTGTAGATATACCTCTGGAACTTTATCTCTGGGTCTATCTGTAGGTCTGTCTCTGGGTCATTATATCTGGGACTACCACTCGGTCTGTCACTGGATTTTCCTCGATGTATACCATAGGTTTTACCTTTTTGGTAGAAGCCATATAAAATTTCTTTCATCATGGTCCATTGTGTGAGATATGTCCATCCACAATCAATATGAACCTTGTTGGCCATTTTCATTTTATACCAACATCTAGAAGAAGAGTGATCTATACATCCACAAGAATCACAAGGATGTAATCTCCAACACTTAGCTGCAACATGTCCTACCTTTCCACAATGACTGCAACAATTATTTTTAGGATATGGAGGAGATTTAGGTTTTACAAACATGGAATTACTGGTACTTGCATGTCCAGTATAGCCAAGGCCTTCATTCTTTGCCCTAACATTTAGCATTATAGGAGTTTTAATGCCTTGTTCCTGTTTACCTAATCTCTCACCATTGAATCCCATTTTCTTCATAATTTTGGAACCAAATACTTTGGTGTGTTTTTCAAAACACCCAATTTCATCATCTTCATCAATTCTTTTAACAATATTGCATTTGTCGCTATTGATGAGATTATGGAGTTCATTTTTAGGAGGTTCAATTTTTAAGTCACTAGTGTCACAAGCAAAATATGCTACTATGATGAGATCACCTATGCTACAACTGATATCTACCATAGAAGGTAGGAGGTCACTTGTATCACAAGAATTGGCCATCATGGGCTCAAGATCACATGTGTCACAACAAGCATTCACCACCATGGGTTGAAGGTCACTTGTGTCACTACAAGCATTGACCATTAGGGTTTTGACCTCTGTTTCCTCACTAATTTCCCTTTTCTCTTTATGATGTGCTTTATCAAGAGCATAAAATGAGATGAATATGCCCATTATAGGGCTAATAGGGATTAGAACACCATGTTTCTGCATGTCTTCACAAGACGCAGAATCATTGATTATGGCATCTACACCATTTCGTAGTGTGAGAAATGTGCCATCTTTATAAAAATCTATCCTGTCCATGTGTGGGGAACAATATGGGTCTTTAACTGATTTAGAAATATCATTTTGTTTTGGGATAGTTTTCTTCTTTGATCTGCCCATTCTTAAGGTGTCGGTCTCTACCGAAAATGCGCATTTTTACAATGAATTTTGCAAAAATAATTTAACTAAGGTGTCGGTGATTGACGAAAATGCACCCTTATAAGTCTTCCTCCCTTGTGTTTGCAAAATTATATATCCCCTTAGTGCAATATAGGAAATGGTGGAGAAGAAAAAAATGTATCCCCCCCTTTTGAGTGCAAAAAAATGCAACTATGTATCTTACAAAGCTTGCCTTGTAGGCAGATTAGCACAATGTGTCACCAAAAAAAATGATCCCCCCTGTGTGAAGTAATTCAAACAAACAAAGTTTGCTATTTATGAAGTCTAAAAAAACAAGTTTGAAGGTTGATGATTTTATGCCTCTTTGATTGCTCCAAAGGTATTTAAAAAATTTAATTTTGAAAGCAAAATATTTAATGTTAATGATAAAATTTAAATTTAACTAAAAATCAACTTCTTAACAAATTTATAAAAAAAATAAGAAATTGATTTTTAATTAAAAAAAATTAACCATTAAAAATAAATATAAGCAAAGCAAAAAAATGTTTTTGTTTTTTTAAAATATTATACCTTGAAATGCTCCTTTGAGAAAAAAGAGAGGTCGGTGGGGTTTGAACCCCCGACCTATCGGGCGACAGCTTCTTACCGGCGATGGCCTACCACACCGGCTATGATGACCGATGATAAAAATAGGAGACAACCTCCTATTTAACAATCAGGCGATTCCAATTGAATGCCAACGAGCGACGGCACCGCTTCTCATCCACCTTGGCGACGCTTTTGCTCCTCGATGGTGTTGGTTTATGAGCGATTTCTCCACCGGCTACTCGAGCGAGATCTATCTAGAAAAACTTGCATTGCCACTGTTGAGCGGTGGCACACCTCTTCGGATGGTGTGCTTCTTTCCTAGCACTAGGCAATAGGCGATCGCTCCTTTTCGTTCCCTAAAAAATATTACTAGTAAAATGTCGTTGAAGATGATGTCACCAAAACACCTATGATCACCTTACATTGGATTACGTATCCAAGAGTTGCTTCTACTAGGAAGCCTATGATTTTTTTGCTTTCTCGCATATGATCTGCAATCGTGAACAATCCATAGATCTTTGTTGATGTTCTATGTGAGAGAGAAAACGTCTGAGGGTGCAGTTGTCTGTGTCATTCACAGTCAAAAAAATGGATAACGTTGTTTTCCTACCTAATTAGATCATTGCCATGAACTAGCGATGTGTGTAGCCATTGTCTACTCGCAATACCAATTTCTCCTTTTCGATTATCGAAGCCTTCAACTTACAGTGTAGAGAAAGTTTTGAATGTCACACAAGAAAAATTGATTTGGAAATTATGGATGTCTATCGAGATCGTTGTGTGATCATATTTTACCTACACAGGAATAGCAAATCATTTTTTGTTGGCAACATCTCAGTATTCAATGAAGGTGACCTTGATCAGGTGTTTCTCGAACTTCATTGTGGCATGGAATCTCCCTCTCGTCGATCTAATCTATTTTCATCGATCAACAATCGTCAAATTGATCACCTGCAACACCAATGTCTGTCTTTTGACGATGCTTGGTCCCACCACACTGAGTTGCTCCTCCACTCCACTCCATGGGATGCCTCCTTTTTGTCGGTTGTAGAGATCGATCTAACCACCTATTGGTGATCAGTGATTTCTAGGATGGTGGATGGCTACAACTGTTGACCGGTGCGATGGTGGAAATGCTTTTAGGAAAAATATCCCACATGCACAACGAAGGAAACAATGAAGGGTTTATAACAACAAATCCTCACATAACATGATGTCTATCTTCAGGTATATTATACTCACACTCGCATCCTTCGTCTAGAACCAAAATGCCAAGGGGTAAAATTTTATTCGATTCCATTCAAACTGCTTAGCCACATCACTCAATGAAAATTGACCATGTGTCCTAGTTGTCTATGTTTGTCTGGTCCTAAGCTATCCCACATCAGGTTTCGATTAGTATGAATCACGATGTCACATAGTCTATTGTGAAACATTACATCACCAATTGGTTTTCAAGCCTCGCGTCACCCTTGGGCCCATCTCCATGGGTTCCACAATCTAGGGTAAAATACGTCAGCTTTAGGTTAAGCCCGCTACCTAGATGTCAGTGTCCTCACGTGTCAGCAACATCACTAGATAGATCTCTGTGTGGTCAATTTTTTTGTGTCAATAGTTCTTTGATTAGAACCCTCAAGAAACATGAAACGTGCCTAAATCAACTCCTACTCTTGGGCTATGAATGAGCCCAGAGCTTATGACGCTCTGATACCATGATAGGAAGCAAGACAAATAATTCAATTAAGGTGCCAAGTAATATAGGTTACAATAAGCTACAAATAGCCTATACATATAGGATCTACTAACCTATTAGAGCTAGAAATAAAACTAGAACTAACTATAGGCTAACAAAATGATTCCTAATAACAACATAATATAATAACAGCTACTATACGCTAATAATTTTGGTAAAACAAAGAACCTAAAAGTATTGGTCTACAAATCTTTGTGATAGTCAAAATTATTCTTGTACCATTCAAGGTAGTGGTAGTAATATTTTATTTAGAGATAGTAACAATAAGGTCAGTAGTGGTAGTAACAGTCATCTACACCAGTCAAAAACTATGGGTTGCTAATATAAAAAATAAAACTGTTATTATCAGTTTTTGCATAGTATAGAGAATATCACGATCAATGCAATGAACAATGTTAGTAACTATAGTATAAGTGATAAGGACAAATATAGGATAGTGATAAGGTGGTTTGTAGTTAGAATGCATAGGTCAGAGATAGTTGATATAGAACCCAACTTTTGAACCCAATCTCCAAATATGAAACCAACCACACTAGGAGACTCGTCAAAATAGAGGATTAAAAAAATGTCTAGGGTATCCAAAATCAGTGTTGTGGGATATAGCTCATTGTGATCATATTTTTAAGATGATAATTTTGATATATAACACCCAAGCACTTTTTCAAACTCCATAATAAAAATAGTAACTCCTAAAACCACACTTTTATTTTTAGTAGTTTAGTAAACGAGGTTCAAGACTGTCCAAAATGGTTGTTGGCACTCATGGACATCAAAATAAGATAGATTAAACCACCTCATTTTTGGAATCCCTAAAAATCTCCATTGATAGCATTAACATAGCAAATCAATCCATGAGGGAAGAGCTTCAAAATTTTAGAGATGATTATGATACCTCCAAAACCCTCTTAGAAGAACAACTTGTAGATGTTGAGTCCAAATTGCAAGGTAGTCCAAGAAATTTTGAATATCATACTGAACAATCTGACTGAGGTAAATGAAGGGCAATAGATGACTCTCATCCTCACTATGATTGTGATCCTACATTTAAGATGTATAAATTGCACATTCTCAAGTTAAATGGGAAGGACACATATGGGTGGTTGTGTCATCTTGATCAATTCTTTTAACTCCACAATGTCCCTAGATAGTTTTGGATTCAGATGGCTTCCTTAAACTTGAATTTCAAAGCCTTACAATGCTACCAATGTTTGCAAAACACTACTCCTGATCCCTCTTGGGAAGAATTTGAGTCCCAATTACTCACTCAATTTGGCCCTAGTGAGTATGATGACTTTACAAGAGCATTGACAAAGTTGAAACAAAATTCTATAGTTCGATATTACCAAACACAATTTGAGAAATTGGACAACAAAACAAGGGGATTGAATGAAGGGTTCTTATGAGTTGTTTTATTAGTGGCTTGAAGTATGATCTCCAGGCTGAGGTCAATATGTTTAAATTGTAAATCATGATGCAAGCTATCAGTTTGGCCTAATTTTTTGAATCAAAATCTTTAGCTCAATGATGAACACCTAAATTTCCACAAGATAGACCCTCCTTTCCTCATATATTCCAAAATCATACTAAAAATAAAACTATTGCACCCAAATGGCTAACTACAGAAGAAATGGATGTGCATCGCACCCAAGGGTTGTGCTACAATTATGATGAAAAGTATATTCACGAGCATAGGTGCATCAAAAATAAGTTCCTCATCGACATTGATTAGCCTAACACTAGTGAGAAAAGTGATGATACAAAACCAGTAGAGAAACCACCCCAAACTAAGGAAGAAATCCAGGAAGAACCACAAGCCAAAATTTCTATTCATGCTCTTGCTAGAATTACTACTCCCCAAACCATGAAAGTTGTGGGGTTCTTCAAAGGCCTATTTCTTACCATTATGATTGATTCTGGTAGTACATATAACTTTATTTATCCCCAAATTTCCAAGTAGGCTAATTGTTACATACACACTTGTAATTCCTTTGAGGTCATGGTAGCCAATAGAGGGACCTTACCTTGCAAAGGTAAATATTGTAATGTTAAAGTGAAAATGGAAGAATATGAGCTCAAGCAAGACATGTTTTCTCTTCAATTATGGGGATGTGATATTGTGTTGGGATCTCAATGGTTGAGCACTTTGGGAACCATCTCATGGAACCTTTTTGAGCTTGTAATTTTCATAGCATGGACAATTCTATACTCTCCATGGTTCAAAATCAGGGCCTCCATAGATTATTAGTTCCAACCATATGGAGAAGTTGAAAAAATATTCTTGAGGAGTTATAGCTCAGATATTTGTGATCCAACCTCACACTTTCGAGGTGGATTTTATTCTTGCAAATTTGCAACTTATTTGGGAACCATTAGAATTGTCATCTCGTTGCTCACATGACCACTATTCCTTTGATACCTATAAATACACCATGTAACATCATACCGCATCGGTATCCTCATGCTCTTAAGTCATAAATCAAGAATTTAGTACAAAAATTGTTAAAGGTCGATGTCATTTGACCAAGTAACAATCCTTACTCTTCTTCAATATTACTGGTACAAAATAAATATGGATCCTAACGATTGTATATAGACTACCGTGATCTCAATAGGCTCACCATCAAGGATAATTTATCTATTTTGATGGTGGATGAATTACTGGATGATCTGCATGGAACTATGTATTTCTCCAAATTAGACCTTCATTATGGGTACCATCAGATCAGGCTCAAGGATGAAGATATTCCCAAGATTGCTTTTCGTACTCATGAAGGTCAGTATGAGTTCTTGGTGATTGCATTTAGCTTGACTAATGCTCCTTCCATATTTCAAAGCCTTATGAACAATATATTTCACCCATTCCTATGAAAATTCATTCTAGTTTTCTTTGATAACATTTTGGTTTTAGTCGCTCATGGGAAGAGCACCTCATCCATGTGGATCAAACCTTACAACTATTGGCACAATATCAACTTTTTACTAAGCAATCTAAGTGTTTCTTTGGTTTCATGTAAGTGGAGTATTTGGGACACATGATCACCAAATATGGCATCAAAGTTGACCCTAAGAAGATCCAAGCAGTTTAAGACTAGCTGCAACCCCACACTATCAAAGGTCTTTGGGAAATTTTAGGGCTTACAGGTTACTATCATAAATGTTTTCATAATTATGGTAAAATTGTAGCCCCCTCAATTTTTTATTAAAGGTTTCTTTTACTTGGATGGGACCTGCTGAATAGGCTTTCCTAGAGCTAAAGCATGCTATGACCACCATGTCAGTCTTAGCCTTGCCATATTTTTCCAATCCTTTTACCATTGAAAATGATGGTGGCCATGGTATTGGTGCAATATTGATGCAATAAGGGTGGCCCTTGGCTTTCACTATTAAAGCACTCTCCAGTCGTAATCTGGAAAAATCCACTTATGCCAAGGAGATGTTAGTAATTCTACATGCGGTAATCCACTGGCGACAGTATCTCATTAGGCATAATTTCTCCATTAAAACTGACCATCAGAGTGTTAAATACTTTCTAGAGCAATGGGATACCACCCCCAAACAACAAAAATGGGTTTTTAAGCTCATGGGATATTATTATTACATCACTTATAATAAGGGCAAGAATAATATTATGGTCGATGCTCTCTCACCAATTTGAGGATCTCATTATGTTATGTGCCATTTCTTCTCTCGTTCCATTGTGGAATAATTCCTTACGACATGAGGTACTTCAATATTTAGACTTGCAAAATTTGGTTACCTCCCTACAGGTTGAGATTACTTCATGCCCTAGCTACACTTAGGAAGGCCATGATTTATGTTACCACCAATACCTTGTTGTTCCCCACACATCTCCACTTTGGGAACTTCTTATGAAGGAAATCATGCCACCCCATCTACAGGTCATTCAACATTTATAAAAATATATGAATGGCTTAAGTGCACTTTTTTTGGAAGGGTATGAAAAATAATATAAATGATATTGTGGCAGCTTATGATACATGTCAATGGATGAAAGGGGAAATGGTGTTTTCTCTAGGTACTATTCAACCCTTGCCCATTCCTGACCAGGTTTGGAATGATAATTCCATACATTTTATTGAAGGGTTACCTAAGTCTAGTGGAAAATATATTATTTTTGTGGTAGTGGATTGTATTTCGAAGTATGCTCACTTTTGTTCCCTCTCCCATCCTTATACAACCTCTAATGTTGCCCAAATTTTCCTAGATACTATCTTTCACCTTCATGGTATACCAGCTTCCATCATATATGATCGTGACCCAAACTTTACTAGTAATTTTTGGAAAGAATTGTTTAATTTGTAGGGACCTTAGCTCAAAATGAGTTCAACTTATCATCCGCAAATGGATGGCCAGAGCGAGATTGTCAACAAATGTCTAGCGACCAACCTTCGTTGCTTTGCATCTGATCATCCTACTCAATAAAGGAAGTGGTTTCCTTTTTTTGAGTGGTGGTACAACACTTCCTATCACACATCAACCAATATTACACCTTTCAAGGTAGTTTATAGATGACCTCCACTCATGCCTTCATCTTACATTTTGGGAAGCTCCAAGGTCCATGCATTCAATACTATTCTTATTCAACATGTCGATGTCATATTCCAACAAAAGATGAATTTGGATGTGGCCTAGAATCAAATGCACCAACAATCTAAACAACATCGTTGTGAGTGTAGCTTTTTTGTGGGTGATATGGTTTTCCTTCACTTGCAACCATACAAACAGTCATCCTTACAACTTCCTAGGTGCCAGAAACTTACTGCAAAATATTATAGGTCCTCCCAGGTTTTATAGCAGATTGGTGCTACAACTTACAAATTGATCCTCCCATATACTTACAAGCTCCATCCTATTTTTTGTCTCCTCTATCAAAAATTTTGTGGGCACATATGTATATTTTTAGTCTACACTTCCAAAATTGGATGAAGAAGGTTCTATCTTGCTTGATATTGAATAGTTGTTGGATAATCAAAATCGTACTCTCTACAACCACACCATTATCGAGGTCCTTATTCAGTGGCATGACCTCCAGCTACAAGATGCTACCTAGGAGTCTCTCCACCAACTCCAATACCAGTTCCCTCATATATAGATTTGAGGACAAAGCTTTTATAATGGGAAGGACATGTCAGGACCCCATCCTAACATTATTTTTGTAATTCTCATTTGATTATGTAATGACCCACGTCCAACATGGGGATCCACTTATAATGTTATTTTGTAATACTCTTTTAATGGTATGTGGTACATAAGGAACCTAAAAAAGTGGGGCCATTTCATGTAACCGTTATCAAGAATGTAACCAAAGTTTGGTAGAATATTCTAGCTCGAGTGGCATTTTGCATGTAAGCCAACTCTTGAGTTTAGGCTTAGGGTTGCATGAAGTCTTTTCTTTAAAAGATATGAAACCATGTACAAATGTATATTTTTGCAAGTGAATAAAATATTGAAGTAGGTTGCCCTCTCAAAGAGACCTGTGATTCAGTGCCTATTGTGAGAGTGTTTATTTCTGCATTTACATTCTGAATTGTGATATTGTGATATTGCATGATTTTCTACTTAATTTCAGTATTTTGTGTATGTGCTTATTTTAATAGTAGGTTCTTAACAAAATAAGTGATGTAATGTTGAGGATATCTATAGGCTTGGAAGATGAGGAAAATATATGGAATGTTATAGCGTGTGGGTTTTCTACTGCAACCACTGTTGCTAAACCTTAGAATTGTTGCCTTCCTTCCACAACTTTCAAGATGTTTGCTTGTGTATTTGTGATTTGCAATGTTTGTGTGTTATTAATATAGATAAAATGCCAATAATGTTTCATATCTACACAACATGGGGATTCTTAACAGAAACTGGAATAATGATACAGTGGGGAAGAAATTTAACAAAATGCAAGTTATAATGGAAGCTTCGTGCATTAAAAAGAGAGGTTGAATTTTATAAATGGAATGAGGAAGTTGCAATGTACAATCACCTTATACCCAAATCAACTTGTATACATAATATAAACAATAGAGTCAAGTGGGTATGGTTACCCCTTTCTCTATCTTTTCTAAGCCCTGGAGTTTTGTGTACTATTTTATTTATCACTTTCTAAGCCTTGAATCTTTGTTTGGATTTCTTATCTTACCTGAACAAGGAAATAATGAAGATGTTAAGTCCTGGATATGATTTGGATATGCACGTGTTGTAATTGTCAGATTACAGAGATATAATATTTGTAGTTTTCACTGTAAATGTTGAGAAAAGATGATTTTATGAGAAATGCAACCTATGAAGTCAATGCTATGAGAAATATAAGTATTGCAAGAACTTGTAGATGTATACTATGTTTATCAAGGATACAATATTCTCTCTTTGTGGCAGTCAATGGCCTTAATAAGATACATGACTGCTACAACTACAACAATCCATGGAATATATAAAGCTTTTAGAAGGAGGTATTGGATTGTGGGAGTTTTCTTAAAAATTTTATAACAATATTTTGAGCAAACACTAATTGTGAGTGCACCAAAGTAGGCTTTCACTCCACAACAAATTTAGTAAATGTAAAATATTGGAATCCAACCTCAATACAGACATCGAATAAATCCTTCAAATAAGGGGATGAAGAAGATAACCATGTAACACATTCATAGTCAATTAATCTGGGTGATGCAGTTTACAAGCATAACATTATTTCGTTTAGCATTGATTGGAAATCTGAAAAATCTAAGTATGCAATGAAGGAATTGCTTTAAAAGAGGTCTTAGCCCTAATATTTCCTGCTCTATTTTTTATGCCTATTTCTTGCTCTGATTCTTTACCTATGATAACACTATACAAATTCTACATGTTGATGTTTAATGCTTCTAATGGAAATATATACAAAATGGACATGATTCCACATTTTTAGTTTCCTTTTGGTATACTTCAGTTTTTTGAAACAAATCTATATAGATGAGGGTCTTCAATGAAATCAGTATTTGCACCATGGTTATATGAGCCTGTAGATTTTTGTGTCATGAATCCACATCTTGTCCTTAAGTTGTTTTTGATGATGGCATATTTGTTTTTCCAATTTCAAGGGCACAACCAATGATCTCAATCTATGTTCTTTTCTTCCCTTGTCCATATGAGTTAGTATGGAAGGCTTCCCACCAAAGAAGAGATCAATTTTTTGTGGAAGAGGGATTTATGACATAGAAAGATGAGAATATGGCAACAAAAAAACCACAAATTACAAAAATATTATTAGATTTAGTAATATATTTAATTGTATTTGCGAGTGTTTTACTATTTTTTCTATCATTGCGATTGTTTGTAACCCACAAAAAAAAAGGAAAAGAGAGAAAAATAAATAGCTGATTTCCATCATTGTATATATCTTGCATACATCATTTTTACATAAACTACTTTTGTAAAATTTGCCACAACTTGCATAAAAGATGTAGATATGCTTCCTTTTGAGGATGAAATCAGCACCAAATATCTTCTAATATCCAACATACTTCTTGCTATAAAATAGACACACAAATGGTGAAAAAAAAGTGTTTCTTACAAAGTTTTTACTATTTGTTTCTCCTAACCTTATTAATAGATAATGTCATTGTTGCATGCATGAGCCACATTCATGACATGGCTTCTCTCTAATTGATAAGGCTCTTTTCAATTTTGATAGAGATTCATCAGTAT
Source organism: Wollemia nobilis (assembly GCA_028583015.1). NCBI lineage: Eukaryota > Viridiplantae > Streptophyta > Pinopsida > Araucariales > Araucariaceae > Wollemia > Wollemia nobilis. Next base: position 133,206 of record JAQPPZ010002729.1, on the reverse strand, counting down.
AAATCACCATCTCCATTGTTGTAGATTAATAATGTCTCTCCAGTTGACCTTCCATATCACAAAATCCCATTTAAAATGTATTTCATTTTGTTCCTTGTTTTATGTAAATTCAGAGCTATGATTTTTACTAAAAAATACTAATAGTACATTACATTAAATAGTGCAAAGTCAGCCCTGCTAAATCTATTGAGTAAATATAGAATAACTGACCATTTCTTGTTATTGTGTTTCTTTTATTGAAGTAGATACCTGGTATATAGTGTGGTCCCTACTAAGTGCTCTAGGTTGTTTGAATTGTTTCATATATGGGTATTGTCTATCATTTGCATACCACTCTATGTCATGGCTTCATGCAGTTTTTGTCCTAAAATATCCTCTATTATAGGCACCATTCCTAAAGTGTTCAAGAAGGCAGAGGTTTAAAAAACCAGATATACTGAATTGTTTTGCAATTTTTAACCATGCTTTGTTATTTGTTCATGTGGTTTTGCACTTGAGCATTACATTTGGCCAGTATTTGGGTCTATGCTTTTTATAGTGGATCTCATGTATGTATTAATTGTCCTGTTTGCATTAGACATGGATCATGCATGCGCAATAACACTATAGTACAGTATGTATTAACTCATTGCCTTGCAGATGTGAATATGTATGTTAGAATCAGATATACATGTAATAGCAGTACATATTTTTTTCAAACATTGGATAGCCATAAGGCTACTCAAGATAATTTCTACTTAATCCATCACACAGGTTTCACACACTGGGAAGTGACAACCACCTGACCAAATTCTCAAAAGGGCCTGGTCTAATGCATGTTGTGTCTAAGACTAGGACTACTTAAAGTGAGTACCAAATCCTTTAGCCTCTTACCTATGGATCTCATTTATTGGCACAACTTCCCTCAACCTGTCCACCAAATAGAGCATAACTGACCATGGCATTTTTGGCAGTCCAGGCAAGTTGTACTCTCTTGTTATTATTGAAATTCAGTGGTGCATTTATCACATATGTTGTTAGTTGTGCTTACAAGTAAGAAATTAGACCACCTACACTTTGGTAGGGGATCACGTGCATCTGTGCATGTGTTTTAATAGTATATGGATAATTATGACATTTAAGGCTGTAATATTCTGTTTAATAACAATTTGAATGTCCAATGATGTTGTTACCTTTTTGCTCAAGTATAAAACAACTAGTTGTGATAGTATATATATTTTTTTTTTTTTTTTTTTTTTTATATATTGACATTGTCTATCTTTTGTTGTCTTGTTTCCTTTGTTCTTCAGTTGGTTTAGTGGATGGTCTCTCTCTTCTTTCCCCGTATCCTCCCTCCTTCCCCCAAACAAGTACTTTACTAGTGGTGTAGAAATTCAAATATAGGTACATCAGTTTTCCCATAGATAGTTAGTACAAGATGTCAAAACAAATGAAATTAATAATGAGCTACAGTTTAGGAACCAAGGCCATAGGTAGAAGTGCCCAAATGTATTGAGATGAAGGTTGCAAATGATGAAATAATAACACAATCAACCTTTTATGTCTATGCAAATAACAGTCTTCCACAACTAGTAGAGCCAACTCTGTGTAACTCAATGTGTGATATCTATAGAAATAATAGTAAGTGGGTGCATTGAAGAGCATAACCTAAAGGTAATAATTGATTCAGCTCGGAGGCAACCATTGATGTACACAAACCTGCTTGACTCAAAAGCAAAGTTTTGAAAGTGGAAGAATTACACAAATTATAAATGTGTATTATAACTATTTGGAGGCTTTTTCTTCATAATCACTTTTTCTTTTATTAATTGGTTATTCATAATCACTTTTTCAAAAATGATACTAGGAATCATTTTATAGAATATGCTAATGCTTTCCATAGTGACTTGTTTTTATTTTATTGTTGTGGCATTAATACATTTCCTTGTGAAAGATATTTATCTTTGTTGTTTATTGCTGATAATTACAGAGTTTTCTTAACACATTGCATTGAAAATTATGTTTAATTATTGGTAAATATAAAAGGTTTATAGATTAGATGGACATATTTAATGTTGAATGATAAGAATAAATATAGTTAATTATATTATTTATGTTGTTATTGTGGTTTATATAAATTAAATATAGATATTTAACATCGAATATTTAATCCAATAACAACATTCTATAATTAAATAATGATAGAAATAAAAGAAAAGATAAAATATTTTATTGATCACATACTATGTACATTGGGAGAGCCCATTAATCCTAGGACATCCTCTTTGATATAAGAAGTCTTGTAAGTTAGTGGAGCTACTTTTTAACAATGTTTTGTTGTAGACTCTAATGACCTCTTATAACTCTTAATATGTCTTGATACAAAAATATAATATATGTACAAAAACATACCCTATAAGGACATACATGGCATTGGTGTTTGCTCTAGTATTCCATCCTTCAAATTGTAGCTTTAAGAGGAAAATAGAAGTTGATGCAGACCACGAGCAATTGATGTCAAACTTGAATCCCTACGACTAATTGGAGGAAAATATGGATCTCCTAGAGAACCATGAACTATGTAGCCAGTGTTCTTCACATACAAGGATTTAAAATAAGGTAGTTACTGAGCTTAGTGCAACTACTATTAGCCATGGACTGTTCTCTTGGTTCACAATCCAAACTAAACCAAATGTGATCCACCCTCCATGTTTGGGACATAATGCCATCTCTCATTGATGAACCAACTCCAACATATGGAACATCTTAAATCACAAACTCATCTATGAACCTACAACTATCTCTAGATCACCTCCCATGTGCTTGTCAATAATTCAATCTCACTCTCTACCATATATCAACAACTATCATTGACTAGTCAAATATTAACTATCACTATAGTTGTACCACCCAAACATCTCATCCATTGAGGGAGCTCTATATCCCAAATCAACTAAATGATTTGAATCTCCAACAAGCCGCTGCAATTGAGTGTCAATCTAGATCCCACACTATCTAGATCACTCTTTGTAGATCACATGCCTCCATGACCTTGAAAAAATAGATCATGATCTACCCTGTGTTCATCACTAACAGATAAGTCCATTAAACAAAATATCAATGACCTCTAATTGTCCATATTGAAAAAACTATCATCAAACTATCCTATATGTGATCTATGTATCTGTGATATAGATTTAGTTTGTCAATCCAATTTCAAATCTCTATAATGCCAATCCAAACGTAAAGTATACTCAAATCTTGAATCATCTACCATAGCATGCTCATATCTCAAGGTTTCTATCAATCATCATGATCAAATGCCAAATGCTGAAACAAATGTTAAATCTCATGTCTATGGTCAAACACATAAGAAGAATACTTTCATCTCTAAATCTGAATCAATCTGAAGCCTCGGTAAAATGTGATCCCATGTCAGTCATCCGAAATGCTAAAATCTCTTTGGAATTCTATATTGGACTATGTCTCATTACAAATCTCAAAAATAGATTTTCAAATGTTGCCCAAAAGCTTGACCTCCTGGAAGTTGGTCCATATGCTTATATCTCTAAACGTTGGATCTGCTCAAATCTGGTACTCTGTCCCCCCCATTAAATGATAGAAAAAATAAGGTCAAAACAATTCCAAGGGAGAACCATCCCATAGAGAAAAAATAGACTTGTCATTATGAAAAGAGATGATATTTGTGGTATTAAGTCCTTGCTTATCATAATTACTGACAATATTATTAAGAGTATCTCAATATAGAGGTGAACCAGTGTAAGACTTTGGATCTTGATATTGCTGAATATCTGAACTAGAAGCATCAACATATGCAAATACAACCCCTGAAACAAGATTATCATGAGTGAAAAATATTGGGGATCCTGAGTAGCATCAAAAATTGAAGAAAAGGAAATCAGGATCATAACAGACCAACTCTAATCAAGAGACCTACCATTGTATCAAAATTTGGCTTAGAACTATTAGAGGAACTGGAAGAACAAAAGTTACAACTCAAACCAGTTTTCTTAAAGTGTTGACTCAATAGTGATAAGAATCAACTCTATTGTTTGTTGTCTATTAATCGAATATCAATATGTTGAAATTGCATTGAGGTATGTTTCTTAAGGGGGTTAGATAATACTTGTTCAAGCACCTTATTTTCCATGGGTAAGGATCTATGGTACATGCTTATATTATGTTAGAATTCAAGGGTGAGCCAACAGTCTTCTTTGCATATTTTCTAATAGGTATTATTGATTTTTTCAAATAAATATTTTGATAGTGATCTAAAATATGAGTTGGACAAGGAGTCCAAAATTGTTTGATAAAACCAGTTTATAATTTAGCCATCAACTGGTTTACAATTTGTTAGGATTTATAATCACTAGTAAACATCCCAGACTCCATCATGTGTCAAAGTTTTAGTTTAGTTTGAACATGAGCTGGATAGGGAATCCAAAAACATTGATAAAATCAGTTTAGAATTTTTCCATCTAGTGGTTTACAATTTGTTAGTATATATAATCACTGGTATACATTCCAGGCTCCATCATGAGTCAAAAGTTTCACTTTAGGTTTGAACATTAGTTGGACAAGGAGTGCAATTTTTTTGGTAAAACTAGTTTATAATTTGGTCCTCAACTGGTTTACAATTTGATAGTATCTATAATCACTATTGTACATCCTATTCTCCATCCTATAATCACTTGAACCCCCCACCTCACTAGGGAATAGAACTACTTTTAAGGTCTTCCTCCTTTGAGAAGCTACATATATCCAGGTTAACATTTAAGATCCTTTAAGATAAAGCGTACATTAATAGGAACTATTAGTGTCCCAATTGTCCTATGCAAATAATAAAGAAGTAGATATGGTAAACTTTGTTCTTTGGTGTGGCCTGTGGGGAAGGAATATTTGGGATTTTTAAATGATATGACAATTGAATATCCAAAAAGGTAAGCACAGATTAGAGAAACGATATTCTTTCATGATCTTCAAACAACTAAAAAAAATTGAGTCAAAACAAAGCACTAAGCAAAGAACCTCCAAAGCACCAAAGGGCTTTTCAAAAACTACAAACTGAGAAATATCAATCATGGAAATCATGTAGAATACCTAGTAGCATTGTCAAGTTCTTGACTAGAACCCATAACACCTGCATTCAATACTATATTCCACAAACTTTGTATCTTCCAGATACTAAAAATGAAGCGAGTCTATAGTTTGATTTTTAGCACTTACAAAATCCATACTCAAATTAATATTCAGTTTTAAGTGCAACAATCTAGTCTTAACAACACAAATACCCAACATAAGTCAAATGAACAAGACAATAAATATTTTCAATTGCCCTGCATTTTGAGTTACCCTTCAAACAACTGTGAATCAAAGACATAACTTGGTTACAACATGGCCTCATCCTTAATTATAAGCAAACATTGAGACATGCAATATACTAAAAGCTTCTTGGCATGACCATAAAGTACATTTCCTCATTCAACCTAATGATATATGTGATCATCTACAACATAAAACACATGTCATATAGTACTCATATTGGCTTTACATTTGTCTTTTGAAAACAATGCAGGAAATATGCAGGTTACTTTTTGCATGTTCTTTTTTCAAACTTCTTTTAAAAAATAATAATTAAAAAAAAAAGATCCCATGTATTCAAATGCTTCCAGAAAAAAAAATGCTTTCCAAACTCGTTAAAAAAATATGAATTATTTTTTAGTTCTGAATAACATGAACGTGTAAGCTAAGCTATATAGCATATAAATATTTCACATACCAAATTCTATCCAAGGAATAAGACATCGAGAGTAGTGAATCATGTCAAATGCATTGGAAGGATAAGGAAGCCTCTGTGTTGAGATGATGCCCAACATTGCAGGAATTCCACGTTCAAGGGCAAATTGCACTTGAGCTTCATGGTTGTCTCTGGGTGCCAGTGACATGGTCAAGATCCCATGATCCAGTAGATAACCTCTCTAGCTTGCAACCTGAGTGATGAACACAAAAATAGGTTAAACCATAGAATAGGGGAGAATTAAAAGACTTGCTTTCTGTATGTACTTTTGGTTCATCAAAGAGGAAAATAAGGATTTCACCAAAGGGAAAAGCATGAAAGCTAATAAAACAAATATTGTTGATAAAAAAATTTAGTAACCTATCAACTACCAAGGCTAAATAGGTTTCATGTGATGATTCATGTAAGCTCCCCACTTGTCACTCACAATATACTATACATTGGCACCAGCAAGGCAAATAAGAAAATGACTTTGGGTCAATTAAAGTATTTTAACCAAGTGCACTAATATGTACAAGATCTGACTAGTATCCTGCAGTTTGTGTTACATAACTGGTACATATTTTTATAAATAGAAAAGAAAGAGGATTGAGGAAATTAAAACCACCTAAACAAGTACACAATGATGCACCTATTCTGGCACTGTATACCTCAAGTAAAGAAAGAAGAGCATTGAGTCAAACCTCAAGTAGAATTAAGAATATGTCTAAGCATAAAGGTATTCAATATTCAAACAGAGTTCAGAGAGGATTATTCTTGCATTTGCTCTCTAAAGGTACATAATAGAGTGTAGTCTGATGTTTCATTCTCCTTTGAAAATACATGTCTAGAATTTAATTTTTTTTGATGTAGTGATCAGGGTAGAAAAGAGAAGACGTGCATGCAGTTCATTTCCCGTGCGATGTTTAATTTTTTTTAAACCACCCTCTTAGGGTTAAGAGGGTAGTTTTAAACTGCCCTCTTAGGGGCCCTCTTATCCCTAAGAGGGCAGTTTAAAACCATACTTTTATCCCTAAGAGGGTAGTCCAAAACCACCCTCTTATCCCTAAGAGGGTGGTTATCCTAAGAGGGCGGTTTTAAACCGCCCTCTTAGGGTCTATTAGGATGGTTTTTTACCACCATAAAAAACCTTATTTCATCCACCCTTAAAATCCTTTTTTGATGTAGTGAATAGAAGTTAGCAAAGCAAAAAATATTAATCAACATAAGTCATCCAATTCCAAATCAATAGCCCATGAAATTTCAAGAAAGTCTTGATGAAGGTCGATGGAACAAAGTTTTATAGATCGTCGGATGATAAACAATCAACGGTCTCTATCATTTCAAAAGAAATTTAATGGAAAATGAGGAGGAAAAGTTTTTTGGACTGTTTGATTCTAGAATGACACATGTGATTTTGAGTGGGCTTCTATGAAGGTTGTCTAGGAATTTTTTGCAAAGCGTTTGATGTAAGATAAAAAAAAAAACTAATTTAAGATAGTTTTGACCAAGGCTTGCAAAGTAAAGTCCCACAAAATATCAAATGGTAGATCAATGACCCATTCCATCTTAGGGAATTTTTGATAGAGATAAGCAAATTCAAAACTCTGACTCAACATGGACCATCCTGTCAGATCCTAGATCAATAATATATGTAGTTTCAAAGAAGCCCTAATAAAGTTAGATGGGATAAAGTTCTATGAACTGCCCAATGTAAAGATCAATTATCCAAGCTCTTTTAAGAAAACTCTAATAGTATATTAGGAAGAGAATTTCATCAATTTTTCAATTATAAATAAATGGCCCACACTACTTTAAGGAAATTTTTGAGGGAGATTGGAGGAGAAAAGTTTTGTGGATTATCCAATGATAAAATCAATGACAAACTATTTTAAGGAAACTCTAGAAGAAATTAGCAAGGCAAGCTTTTATAGACCATCCAATTCCAGATTAATAGCCTACACTATTTTTTTTTTAAATCAATAAGGCTAAAAGAGTGAAACTTTGCCATCAACCAAAAATGAGACATATGGTTATCTATAGGAGAAATTAGCAACTATCCTCAACCATAAATCCTAGGTATAAAATAGATCCAATGAATTGTAAATATTTAGAGAAAGTATTGAAATGATGTGGTCAAATAATTTTTGTGGGTTGGCTCAATCGTCAAATTCTAACAGTCGATGGATTACAATGTTTCAAATATCTCTAGCTTGAGAAAAATCAATGAATTAAGAAGTCTACGAATCTAGAGAAGGTTTGAAGAGGCCCCACTAGCCAATTTATTAGAGGAGAAATAGTCTACCATAGTGGATCCTAAACCTTTAAAATGGTGTCAGCAGTAGCCAACCAAAACTCATCATTAATCTTTTGGCTTCCAGGACAAGAAAAACCCAAGATATTATTGCGGGTGACATCTACATATAGTTTCACAATAAATTTTATCAATCCCAAAATATCATAGGATCCTTGAGCTCACATACTTGCACCACTTGAGAACTCTAATTTATAAAAGCAACTAATAAATTAAATACACAACATTGACTGCATAGAGCTTCTTACTTAGTCTTTGGGATCCCTAGGAAGGGTAGTTAACAATTGTAGTAATAGTTACATGTCTATAGGTCTAGAAACCTTCATCATTAATGATTCTATATCCAAATACCTTGAGAATATCAACAATCCAAAGTGTGAATAGAGCCATAATGCAACATGAGAAAATGCTTTTAATTCTCACATGATTTTGGAGGGAAAAGATTTTGAGTTTTTCTTATAAATAGTAGATCATTAGGTATTGTAAGGTATTGGAAGTGGTCTACTCAGGCCTTATAAATATTTCCTTTTATTTTCTTGTATATATCATATTGGAATCAAACCTTAAGTCATTTTGTTAGCAATGTTTGAGCCTTTTTCTCTAGCATGATTGTAATTAAATTTAAGATATATGTATGAGAATTTATGAGTAATTACCTTTTGTCATACTTCTTGTATAGATTGGTATGTGAATGTTTATGCTTGAATGAAATAATTTTCACTTTTAGCTGATAACAAATGATACATGTGTTTATTCACCCCACTAATATGTAGAAGAATCTCTTGATCATGGTGCATCACCTCTTGTAGCATAGGATTTTAATTTTATGTTCTAACTTTCCTTTTCCTCTAAAGAATGCTAGTATTTTAGGCTACCTTAAGTAGGTGAACACTAAATATCACATATTGTAAGGATTTGACATTGTGAAAAATCCCATAGGCTATCCTCTGAGTCATATCCCATGCTCTTAGGACTTCTATCTATGTTGTTCTACATGATGCATGAGTGTCAGGTGTGTCTAACAACTGTAACTAGCAACTGTGATATTCTGAGATGACAACAACAATGTTTATGTATAGTAAGTCACTAGCTTGGCAAGTATTAGCTTGCTTTTAAATTGATTTAAAAATAAAATTTAAAATTTTCTACAATGTAATTTTTCACTGAAGTTATATTAGATTTTTATTAATCATTTTACTATGCTTCCTTATTTTACATCATCCTTTTTTGTTCATATTAAATACTAGAACTATAAATTTGCTAAAATATAATTGTCCTTCCTTATTTTACATTGTTATTGTTTATATTTTAAGACTAGAGCAATAAATTTGTTGGAATACTATTGTGTTTTTTAATTTTACACCATTTCCTTTGTTCATATTCAAATACTAGAACAATAATTTTGTTGGAGTACTACTACTAACTATATGTCATATTTTTCAAGTGAAGCTAGATATAGTGCTCCTATCACTAGAATAGTATTTAGATAGATTGGAACATTCTTTGATAATATTTCCAAGCTCAGGATCAGACCATAATCCATTGATCCTCTAGATAAATTAGGAAGTCATAAGTAGTATGCATTTTAAGTTTGATTTCATGTGGTTATAGCACTTGAACATCTTTGAAGTAATAGAGAAATGGTGGAATTATCTAGTGCAGGGATCAAAGATGTATGTGGTAGTAGCTAAATTGAAAAATATCAAAAAAGAAATCAAAGTATAGAACAAATAGATATTTGGAAACATATTTAGAAAAAAAGAATTCCTTAAACAAGAAATATCATAGTTAGAAGAAGAAATTTGTCAGAGGGAAATGTATACAATACTATATCAAAGGGAGAAAGAGTTGCAATCAAAATTTCGCAATATAGTAGCAAAATAAGAGGCTTTTTGGAAGCATAAATCTAGGAATACATGGCTAAAGAAAGAGGATAGTAACACAATATTTTTTCAAGTTTCCACAATAAAGCATAGAAACTTAGCAAATATTAGGGAGATACAAATGGAAGATGGTCAACTCACTAAAAATATTGATCATATACAACAAGAGGTTATAAGATACTCCAAAAAATAATTTGCACAAGAGAGAAAAGAAGATATCGAATCCATTGACAGAATATTGGAGCATATCCCAATAATGAATACAAATGAGGATAATGAGGGACTTATGAAAGAAGTAAATAAGGAAGAAGAATAGGAGGTAGTATTCTCAGTAAGAAGAGAAAAGGTTCCAAGACTAGATGGATTTTGTATTAAATTTATCAAGCCTTTTTGAGGATAATAAAAGAGGATGTGGTAGCTACAATGCAAGAATATTTAAGGTTAGATAATTTTCTTAAGGAATACAATAATACCTTTATAGTTTTAATTCCAAAAAATAAGGAATTAAAAGTTTAAATATTATAGACCAATTAGCTTGTGCAATTCTATTTATAAAATTATCACAAAGACAATAACATTAAGGTTGGAAAATGTCCTAAATATAATATCAAAACAACAAGGGGTATTAGTCCAAGGAAGGTAAATTTTGGATGGATTAATCACAATCCATGAAGTTCTACAATCAATAGTAGGAAGTGGTAAAAGGATGATATTAAAGTTGGGCATGAACAAAGCATATGATAGAGTATCATGGAAGTTCATAGAAAAACTTCTAGCTAAATTTAGATTCAATAGAAGGTGGATATTTTGGGTGAGAAATTGTATTTCCTCCCCCAAATTCTCTATTATAATAAATGGCAATCTAGTTGGATATTTTAGAAGTGAAAGAGGATTAAGACAAGGGGATCCTCTATCTCCATACTTATTCATTATAATGGTGGAGTCATTGGGCATATGTATAAAGGAAACTCAAAGTTAGGAGATATTATAGGCCTAAGACCAAGCTCGACCATAGGGGCAATTACCCATTAGAAATTTGTGGATGACACAATTATAATATGGATAGCAACTATGAAGGAAGTTAAAGGAATAAAGAAAATCTTAGAATTATATCAAGTGTCACAAAACAAGATAAACTTGGATAAGAGTAAGGTATATTTTATAAACACACCAAAGAATAAATAGAGGAAAATATCCAAAATATTAGAATGCAACATAGAATCTCTTCCAACCATCTATTTGGGGATGCCACTATTCTTAGGAATAGGAAATAGCAGTATGTGGGATCCATTAGTGGAAAAAATTCAGAAAAAATGGTAGGTTGGAAAGGTTCTCTCCTAAGCCAAGCAGGGAAAGTGCAATTGTTGAAGAGCACACTACAATCTATTCCAACATGTTCACTATTAGTGTTCAACATTCCAAGTAAAATAGTGAATATAGTAGAAATAATTCATAAGAGATTCCTATGGTTAGGAACATAAGAGAAAAATAGAATTCCATTAGTATCATGGAAAAGGGTATGTAGGCCAAGACTACAAGGAGGACTAGGATTAAGAAGTATAAATATTATGAACAAATTACTGGCATCAAAACTAGGATGAAGAATAATGCAGGAGAGTGAGACTTTGTAGATGAAGATATTAAAGAGTGAATATATGAGCAATAATTAAAGAGAGAGAATCCTAGCAATAAGAGATTAGTATAGGGAATTAGTAATGTGAAATCATATAGTAAGAGGTAGGGAGATCCTGTGGAGAGGAACAAAATAGAAAATTAGAAAGGAGATAAAAACACATATTTTGGAGGATGCATGGTTGGAGAATGTACCATTAGTCAAGGATAGCAAAATACCAATAACTAGAGATGAAATAGAAAGGAAATATGAAAGAAGGGTATAGGAATTGATAGACAAAAAAGAATGAAGCATAGGATAAAATAAGTTAGAGGATAGTTCTCAAATTGAAGAAGTGTTCAAGATGTTCAATCTCGAACTAATATCCTTCTTCTTAAGTAATATAATAAAGGAATACACCATAATATGAAGAAATAGTGAAAAGGGTGAATTCAATGTCAGATAAGCCTTTGAAGTTTGGATGGTAAAACCAAAAGATGGATTCTCATGGAAAACGAATGGAATAAAGGGACAATATAAAAATGATAATATTTTTGTGGTTGGAAATCCAAAACATAATACTAATGATGGATAACATTAGAGAGGATTCTAAATAATTAATAGATGTCCACTATATAAGAAGATGGAAGAATAAGTAAATCACATATTCCTGCAATGCAACTACTTAATGAAAGTTTTTCTCATGGATAATGCAAGAATTAGGTATTTTTTGTATGATGTAAACAACATGTTGGACTAGATCCAACAATGGGAGAGACCATTCAAAGGTAAGAAACTAAATACCATATGGGATTTAATACCATTCCACTTTTCTTGGGGAATATGACTAGAAAGGAATAGGAGAGTTTTTAGGAATGAAAGAAGATCAATATACAAAAATATGTAGGGTATTAATGGTAGCATTAGTGACAATGTCTCTATCATGAAAATAGGAAGTAGTAGAGAGAATAAAGAAGAAGAAAATATAGCAAGGAAATGGTGGACATGTATAGGATAGGGAAGAAATTCACTACAAGAGAAGTAGAAAAGAAGTAAGATGAAAAAAACCAAAGGAGACATGGATGAAATTGAATTTTGATGGTGCATCAAAGGACAACCAAAATAGGAAGGAGATGTCCTAAGGAATGCAAAGAAATTTATAATAGGATCATATGTTGGGTTTTATGGGGTACTAACTAGTCATGTAGCAAAATCTAGAGTAGTACATGAAGGAATCAAGTTGGAAAAAGATATGAAAATCAAGAAGTTGGTAGTGGAAGGGGATTCATTGAATATAATAAATAGTCTTAAAGGAAGGAACAAGCTAAGTTGGTAGGTAAGTGAAATTATCTAGGAGGTTGATCAGATGCTTAGACAATTTGAGGAGGTCAAAATAATTTATACATATAGAAAAGAAAATAAATTAGTTGATTGGTTGGTAAATTGGGAAACACTAAGAGAAGAGGATAATATGTGGATCCCACCAAATGCTCTTCTACGAGATTTGGTCAATTTGAAGGAAAAATAGAAATATTGAAGTAATAATAGAAGGGTAAGATAAGGACTGCACAAATAGTTTAAGGCATTGGGAATTTGAAGTCTCATAACACATATTATTTAGATATACAAACTTATGATGGTTAGCATATGGTTGTGTGCAATTGAATTTAGTGATGACAAATCTATTTAGAGTCAATTTTGATCTAAAGCTTACATTGTATATACTATTTGAAGTTTTTAAGTAAATTTATGAGGTTGTAAAAAATAGTAGACCCTTCTAAACTAATATTAAGTAGAAAATAAGTTAAATCTTTTGTGATGTAAAGTCTACGATACAATTATTTTGTAAAATGATACAAAGCTCTTTCAAAACCTTGTTTTTATTAATAACAAAAAAAACTATATATCATCTCTCAATACTTTTTTAATTTAAATTCAAAAATTAATTATATCAATTTTTAAAATATTAAAACAATATATTATAATATATAAGTTTAAAATATCTTCATTCAAATGATCGTATTTAGCACTTGTAAATATTTAACACACGTAGGCTCTTACAATGCAAAAGAACTCTGAGTTTAACACACTTAGGCTCTCACAACAAAAGAACTCCGAGCATGAATCTCTCAAATACGAGGCTATCTACTTGGTAAAAGGTGTTATTTTGGGACATGGATGAAGCTATATATATATATATATATTCTTAAGGAATCTCTATAATCCCTAACTTGTTGGATAAAGATATAGTGAACGGGACCTCCGACCTCCTAGGAATAAAATCGAGATAGTCCATTGACAAGCAGTCGGTTGCTACCAACCAATCTATCCATTTATGGATAAAATTTTAGGGTAAATTGCATGTTTTTGAAAAGGGTCTTGGTCCCCTTACTAGGGTTTGAACTTAAAATTTTAAGATAAAGCACAAGTTTTTGAAAGGGGTCCAATCTCCTTATATTGAGGTTTGAACTTGGATATTTTGAATGAAAACCCAAAGACATAGTACTACGACATTCCTCATAGGACTCTTACTCAATATATCGTTGTTCCAACTATGCTTTGTTAACGAAACATGGTTTATAATGTTGGAGGTATTACATTATTTGGTTCCATTGTAAATATTTGGATTAGCACGACATTCCTCATAGGACTCTTACTCAATATATCGTTGTTCCAACTATGCTTTGTTAACGACACGTGGTTTATAATGTTGGAGGTATTACATTATTTGGTTCCATTGTAAATATTTGGATTAGCACGACATTCCTCATAGGACTCTTACTCAATATATCGTTGTTCCAACTATGCTTTGTTAACGACACGTGGTTTATAATGTTGGAGGTATTAGATTATTTGGTTCCATTGTAAATATTTGGATTAGCACGTGAATTTGATTTTATGTATATAACATATGTTAAGTTAGTAGGTGTGAACAAATGTCATGTAATTAAATGTGTGAAGTCTCTAGTTAGCAAATGAAGAGTTATAAGTGTGATGTGTTAGTTCAAAAGTAGAGAATTATATGCAATCATAAGATACTTTGTCTTTATGTAATATGTGGAACTTATTATGTAAGAAAAGAATATGAAGAGTTAAGTTTTAGAGAATGTGAGATGTTAGAAATGCTCTTCTTTAAAAAAGTCTTCAATCCATTGTAACACAAGCATTTCCATGAGTTTTAAGGAGAGTAAAGGGCGAGTCATGTAATGTATGTAATGTATCTTATATTGGAGACAAAGCATTTATAAAGTATATAAACATTGCTATATTGGAGACAAAGCATTTATAAAGTATATAAACATTGCTTAAGTGCCCTCCAGAGCTAGGTGGATTGGTAAGTGCTTGTATGGCCAGACACTTACCAAGAAAACACCTTAGTTTAAACCTCGGGGGGCATATTGTTTGTAAAGGTCGTAGTTTGAGGTGGAATAGGTTTAGTGGGAGCAACCTGTGCTTATCAATTACTAAAAATAATGTGATTGTGACCAACTCTCCTATATAACCCTAAAAAAACATTACTTTGAGATTTTTTTTTAATAAAGATTTCATTTTCCTCCCAACTCCATTTCTTTTTTTAAATTAAAAACAATATATGTATTGAAATGGTTATATGTACACTATGCGAGACGTGCCCTTGTGGACCCCTTAGTGGCCACACTCACATCCAAAAATCTCTTGCACAGTTACACCTGCAAAGCTTTAAAAAATATTGTGTCCCTGTGTGAACAGATGGATTCGAGGCCAAGTCTCCACATCCAACCTCTATGAAAGTTAAAAAGAATTTTCCACGTCTGGTATGATGATTGTACTTCGAGCTTAGCTCTTAGGGCTAAAAACAAAACATAGCAAACACAGATATTTTATGGAAGAGCAAAAGGCTTCAGCACGGTACTGATGTCTATATTTATAACGAGCACCACCACACAATCAAGATAAACATCAACTACGCGTCCAAATTTCATTAAAGTTTGATTTTATCAGTTTTTCTACGAAAATACATGATTTTGAAAGAGATCTGTATTTTAAAAAAAGAATAGCGGGTCAAACCTACTATTCCGTACAACGAATTTGGTTTCTAAATAAAAATTTAAAAACATATTAAATTACATGTCTATTTCGGGTTATAATTTTGAAAGAGTTACTCATCAAAACAGGTTATAAGTTGGGAAGGGTTAAAGACGGATCTGGCAACCGACGCAGCCGTGTAAGACATCAACCGGTCGACTCTCTCCGGTTTGATAGCGATGGAACCGCATCAAATAATTGCTGTATAATTGGAGCTCCTTGGCATCGCTGTGAGCTTACTAGCCTTACACACGACCGCTTCAAATCCTGCGACGAAAAGTTCGAAGGCAATAATCGTGCGCATAAGGTTACCAACTTCACATATTCATAGTATACCCAGTGGAAATGGATGAAGCTCGTATAATATCTGCAGCTCGCGCGCCTAACTATGGCACGGACAAAGTTGTTCTCAACGTCAAAGGATGCCGTGGCCCAACGAGCACCGGTGGCGAAGGCGATGATCCCTGCTACGGAAAAGAAGAGGAAGATGAAGAGGAAGGTGGGTTCAAACCCCCGACCAGGCCAATAGCGCGGAAGATGACTCTATTGAACGTCTCAGCGATTCGTGGCGACGACGAAGACAACGGTCCGGCACGTAAGAGAGCCGTGGATGTCGTAAGCAACGCCGAGGAGGTGATCCGAAATCCAAGCCGAGTTCCGCCACTGTCCAGATTGTTGCTGCCGAAGCCAGAGTCGCGCTTCGTAGACAGGCGTCATCAGGTGAGCCCCCTCTACGTCAACATTGTCCAAGAGAACGCTAAGCAGAGGTCACCGTCGCCCGTGAGAGGCGAAGAAGGAATGCCGAGTTGTAACGCACTCACGCCTCGATCACCAGCAGCAGGAGGCGCCGCGGAGGTTGAAGATGACTCCGACTCCGACGCCGACCCCTTCCAGGACGACGACCTCCCAGCCAAGTACAGGTAGCCGTATTTTTAATCTGTTATCCTGCACTAATAAACTTCTCATTTAAATTTACCAAAATTTTGAAGGTTTTAATAGTAAACACATAGAAAATTGTTTTAATATGGGGCAAATTGTCTAAATATGGTCCCAAACAGAATTAAATTTAATGGAAAATTAAAAAAAAAATTATGTTGAAGTGTTCAAATTTCGATTTTGAATCCATTCATGTTACAATTTCTAATGGTCTTTTACTTGGGCATCTTACACTTTCATGAAATTCGTTTATAAAAAAATCCCGGATAAATCATTGCAATCAACCTAAAGGGAAATAAGTTGAAAAATACCTGTATAAATTATTATTTCCATACAATCAATAAAATAATAGTTCATTATGATTAGAATATTCTTCTTACTTCTACAGTTCCACTTTAATACCTATTTCCTGGCTACGGGGATTCCATTTTCTGCATCATAGGATGAGAGGGAGGATGCAGGGATAACGATTAATTGAAAATGATCTTATTATTTTAATATTAAATATGATTAAAAAAATTACGTAAATTTTCTTTAAGTTAGGACTGCCTTTTAATCTAATCTATTGTACTGATGACTACGCCATCCTCCTCTTAGAATTAACTTGTAAAAGTTGGTGATAGATTGATAACTGGAACCATTTTTAAAATAGGAAAGCATCCCTAATTAATTCGGATTATTTTATTTCATCCATTGTCGATGAAACTTTGGTGATGTATGTATTCTTTATTTTTGATTGCGAAAGATCCACTTGTGAAAATTTTCTTAAAATTACAGGAAACGTAAGATTGGTGTGTGGGTTCTTCTGGAATGGATTGCCTCCGTGATGCTCGTAACTACCATGGTTTGCACTCTGACTTTTCCTACTCTGAAGCACCAGATGATGCAGGGGCTGCACCTCTGGAAGTGGTGTTTGATGATATTCGTTGTCCTCTGCGGAAGGTTGGTTTCCAGTTGGGGGATCAGCATTCTCGTGTTTTTTGTGGAGAGAAATTTCATGCTGAGGAAAAGGGTTCTCTACTTTGTATATGGACTCCGACAGAGCGTGCAGAAATGTCTCTGGCTTGGCCTGGTGGTTCTTGCTTGGAATCTTATGCTCGATCCGCGGTTGGAGCGTTCTACCAAGAACCACAAGGCATTGTCGTATGTGACTAGGCTGACGGCTTCCTTCTTGGTGGCCACGGTCATGTGGTTGCTCAAGGTTCTGCTGGTGAAGGTAATGGGTTTCACTTTTCATGTGAACACCTTTTTTGACAGGATACAGGAGTCCATTTTCCACCAATACGTGCTGGAGACACTGTCAGGGAGTCCCATTATGGAGATTCAGAACAACATGACTGATGAAAGAAAGCCATCCAAGAACTTCTTTAATGGGAATATGGCAAAGGTGAGCAGGGTATTCTTTGCAGTTAATTTTGCAGGACATGTTCAACAATAAGAATTATACATCAGCAAATTTTCAGAAGTCTGTATATTAAATTCCAACAATTCAAAAGTTTCGATTCCAAATTTGCGTTTTTTTTTTTTTTTTTTTCTATTGTAATTGCTTTTCGTTTGATTATTGAAATTGAAAGATTTGTCAACTATTTCTCCTTTTTGAAAAATAGATGTCCCCTTAAATTTTAAATTTTCCCTGTAGGTGACTTTCAGGAGTGCAGAGATTACCAGGAGGAAAGGTGGGTGGGGGAAGGGACACGAGAAAACACGTAGAGTCATCTATGTGGACCAGCTGCGCAAGATGAACCCCAAGAATATTTCCGCGTGGAACATGAAAAAGCTGATCAAGGTGATCAGGTATTCTGGCATTTCTACGATTTCAGACCCTATCAATGACTCTGTAAGCAGGAGTGGCCATCAGCGTGGCAAAGGGAGTGGCCATCAGCGTGACAAAGAGATTACAAGTGAATTGGAAGCAATGGCTGCAGCAAAGAACATATTCAAAAATGTTGCTAAGCCAGGAGCTAAGTTAGGATCCATCCTGTGTCATTCTTTTATAGATTTGTTATGAAATATTAGATTCCTTCTGATTTGGGATTCCATACCTTGCAGGTATATAGAAGAGAAGGATCTTCTGAGGTTCTTGAAGATGAATGAAGTGGCTTCAATCTTTTCCCGCTTTGAAGGAGCTACTGATAGTGGCAAGATTACGAAGTCAGCACTTAAGAATTGGATGGTGCGCTTCCTTGTTTTTTTTTCCCTTTCTTCCCTTAAGGGGCTGTTGCCTTTTCTATTTAAAAGTTAGGAATTGTTATAATGTTGATTAGGTCTGGAAGGCTTAAAGCCACAATGCATATAGATCTGGTTGAACTTTGGAGGCTTATTGGCATTTTGTTTGACACCTTTTATATTTTTAAACATGCCTTGGTCTTGATTGTCAGGTGAATGTTTATCTGGAAAGGAAGTCACTGGCCCATTCTTTAAATGATACTAAAGCTGCTGTTAAACAGCTCCACCAAGTTATCAATGGAGTAGTCATCATCGTCATAATAGTTGTGGTTCTTTTTGTGCTGGGTATTGCCACAACTGATGTTATTGTACTGCTATCATCTCAGCTGGTACTGGCAGGTCTCATCTTTGGGAATACCTGCAAAACAATCTTTGAAGCAATAGTGTTTGTATTCATCATGCATCCCTTTGATGTTGGTGACCGATGTGTTGTGGATGGTGTTCAGGTAAATCAGTAAAGACAGGAGAATCTACTCCCCTTTTTCCTTGCATTTTATTCATCATCTCAAAGGAATACTAGAATTTTGCTGCTTGTGCTATTCTCATTTCTTGTCCACCAGACTTGCAATATATTCTCTTTGTATGTGAGGAAGTATGCGAAAATAATTGTATCTACCAAATTGCAATGCCCTGGCTTGAGTATCATGCTAGCCTTAGCAAATTGACAATATATAGCCCAGAAATGAAATACAACTTTTACAAAAGCAACTATAGTTTGAATGTCACTAACAAGTACATTTTGTTTCCTTGCAGATGGTTGTTGAAGAAATGAATATTCTTACCACAGTTTTCTTGCAGCCCGACAATGACAAAGTATACTATCCCAACTCAGCGTTAGCGACGAAACCAATTAGCAATTTTTATCGCAGTCCAGATATGGGTGATAGTGTGGAGTTCACTGTGCATGTTTCTACCCCAGTCGAAAAGATTGGTTCACTCGAGGAGAGAATAGCAAAGTAACTTATCTTCTATTTCTGGTTTATGAGTGTCCATTCAGCACTGATTGGTTTCTCGATAAATGATGCAATTTCAACTTTCAATTTTTAATTTTGTTAATTTTTTTTTTTTTTTAATATGTACAAGAAGCACCTTGATTTCTGAGGAAGTTCTTGCAACCTTAGGCAAAAGCATGATGACAACTATTATTTTGCATTTTCCTTTGCAGATATCTTGAGAGCAAGCCGCAGCACTGGCATGCTCAATTTAGTGTAGAGGTGATAGAGATTGAGAAAATGAATGACATGAAAATGGGCTTGTATGTTCTGCACACAATGAGCCATCAGAACATGGGCGAGAAGTCAACTCGAAGATCTGAACTTGTATTGGAGATGAAGAAAATCTTTGAGGAGTTGGATATCAAGTATCATTTATTACCTCAGGAAGTTCATGTTAAATTTGTTGGCTCTTAGGTAAATCAATTTCCTTTGCAATACTAATGTATGGAGTTATTATCATTTGTTGCAAAGCTAATCTCTGGTAACCCTATACATCCAAAATTCATTTTGTAGCCTGCCAAATGGATGTTAGTTTGTAACATGGTTGAATTATTCAATATACTCCAACATGCAGCACAATGCCGTTGTATATGTTTTTCAGTTACTTCCCACTGCATCATAAGGTAAGCTAGGTGTGGCAGCAGCACCTCAACATTGTATGTGTGTCTACGTTTCCTGAGAAAAAGTAAGCATATTATAATATTTCTCTGTTGTTTCATCGCCTATTATTAACAACATTTGTCTCATTTGTTACTCAAACATTAAATTAGATGTTTCCTTCAGTCTATAGAGCGATAAACACTGGTTCTTCATTGTTTAGGAATTGCAAGAGCGAGCCAATTGTTACATGTTTTCCTTCACCTAATGATGACATCTGTTGCAAACATTTATTTATTTATCGCTTAATTTTATCTTTCTGGTCTATTTTTCCCTTTAATTTGTTGATTCCATTTTTCTTTTGGTTTTTTAAAATAAAATATATATATATTTTTTAAATACTAACCTCAATTTTGAATTCAGACAGGTAACATTACCAGAAATGTTTCTCGAAACTGCCTTACCAGGTGAACTATAAAATTAAAAGCTTGAATTCTCGCTGTACAGAATGGGTTAATGCACAATTAAGCACCTCATTTAATGTGTTCCTAACTATTTGAAAAGAAAAATACAAGTGACAAGCTTGAAGATTTAAAAATATATACATATCAGATGTCCAAATCTTATAATCATTCTTTATTTTCAAAAATTATAAAGGAGTTAAACATAAACTAAAATTACAAAGAAAGAAAAAAAAAAAAAATATATATATATATATATATATATATATATTTTTTTTTCTTTCTTAAAATCACTCAGTTTATTACATGTAGTGAAGGCTTTCAAAGGCCAACATTTAATTTACCATCGTATGTTGCTCTTTTTCTTTTTAGTCAACCAAGCCTCAACAGGATCCTCTGTATCTCTCCAATGGCTTCGTTCTGTTATGCTATCTTTCCATAAAAATCAATGTTCGTAAATTATTTTTTTTAATTTGGTATTGAAAAGGTTTTATGTATATTATATCATGATTACGTGGTTGTATTATAATAAGCTTTATAATTATATAATAAAATTTTAATTTTAATCTCTTCCTTACAAATTTTAGGATCTAATCAATTAAACTAATCTCTATTTAAATATCTCATTGCAAAGTGGCCTCTGTGCATGTCATTGCTGTGGGTGATTTTTTTTTACATAAAATGAAGGCACAAACTAAGAGACTTCAAAATCTTCCTCGTCACAAAGAAGTTAGTGCAGATCACACTAAGCATTTGAAGGAAGTTAAGCACAACCTAAAGGGAGTTATCATTTCATTGGTGTTACATTCAAGGCATCATGGGCATTTGAAAGACTTTTGGATGTGTTCAGATAAAAGCAGAACTTTGCCATAGGATTCAAAAGGCTAGCTTTTGCAACCAGTCATTGAGCTGAAGACGTTTATTCTTGCGGCATCGTCTTTTCAACTATTCTACAGGCAAAGACATTTTATGTTATGCCATGCCACATAAGCATGTCATCTTCAAAGTGGTTGCTGTTCACATTTTAAGTTAACAGTTTACCAATAAGATGTCATTTGCAGGATTGTTTAACATAAGTTTGCATGTTCCCTAAATTGAAAGGTAATCACTTGGTCTCAATACAAAAAAACAATTGCCTCGTCGAATGTCGTTTCGCATAACTAAAACAATTATTCAAGTGTCATTGTTTCCGAATGATATTTTTTCATTGCAATAAATAATGCATTTCCATTCTTGAATTGTGAACCCACAATGTGACCCGGTTAAATTTACTAGACTCCCTAAAATTTCCAATTTTGTTCAATATTGAAATTTCTTTCCACTTTACCTAAAATTATGCCTCGTAATACGCGCAGAAACGGACTTGTGTTTGCGCGGGTGTGTATATATATTAGTGGATGAAATTCAACTTACGAATATTGATATGACCCCTTGGGCTCGCATAGCGAGGAAAGTCTACGTTCGACTCGCGGAGTGGTGTCTACATACCGACGAGGTTTTTTAAATTAATTATTTTATTTTAAATCAATTAAATATTTTAAATTTGGACATTGCTACTATAAACCCTAGTTTTAAGGGGATTCAGACCTTCCAAAGTATTTAACTGGGACAGCTAAAGGATAAACACTCCATTGCTACCATTCAGCCTAAGCACTCCACTGTTACCATTCAGCCTATTTTCTTCTTGGGTATGTTGTAGTTTGAACTGTGGACCTCCCCAAAGAGAAGTCAAAGCCCTCAAACCTCAAGGTCAAAGAAAGGTCAAAACGGTAACCACTGTGTGCTGTCCTTGTGAGACATTTATCTTTTATTATTTTTTATGTCCTTGTGAGACATTTATCTTTTATTATTTTTTTATCTTTTCTAATTGACTTTTTATTCGAAATATTTTTTTATTTTTTTTAAATTGTTGTTTTTTTTTATGTATTCACACAAAGTACCTTAGTGACAAGTTTCCTCGATCCTCGAAAGAAAAGTCCGGTATTCAAGCTTGGCGACCTTAAAAAAAAACTCGGATGGAATAGCCTCGTGGAAAGAAAAGTCTTAGCCCCAAGGATACGGGAACGATTTTCCTTAATTAAGGTTTTCTTTTTTTGAGAGGTCCAAGGTTCAAATCGCAGTGTGGTGAATGAGTGTGTGAGAAAATGGGTGTATAGTAACTATGTGTTAAATTTCGTATTAATTTAATAAAGGTTTCTCACACTCAAAAAGGATTTCATTGAGATCCATATCCAATAAAATGATTTTTCTAATATATGTCTTAGCAAAACTTTGGTAGGACAAACTTTCTCATTTATGAGATATTCTTTTTTGATCAAATATCCTTGTAAGTTTTGATGTGGTTTCTCTATTCACTGAAATTCTTATTAATGGAGCTATTTAAGTGTTATTGTTCCTAAAATTATAAAGTGGATTGAACTATATATTAGATTATACTTTAGCTTTGGAGTGATATATATGACCAAACGGATTGTCATGAGTTAGTCATTGTCTTCCATCATAGTAAATTTATATATGTAACACTTTGAAAAAAAATGATTTAAAGTTATTTATTAAAAACAAAATCATGGAAAAGAGTTGTAGATGATATCTTTTCAATTTGATCACATGGAAATGAAGAAGTAAACAAATTTTGATACACTTGAATAACTTGTGTGACCAAATTCAATTCACCATGGGGTTAGAAGACAATATTAGCCTTCCATTTCTAGGTATTTTGATATATGTTATGAGACTTTATAAAATGGTATATATAGAAAAAGGTGCATGCAAACATATTCTTTAGTGGACTCGCGCCATCATCCTTTCTAAAAAAGACCAATGCTTAACACTTTAGTTATTGGACCATCAAAGTTGTAGACAAACACCACATTTGAACAAAAGAAGGATTATCTATTAAAAATCCTTTTGAAGAATAATTAGTTAAAACACCAAATAAGAAGAGCTTTCCATAGAGCTAAATATCACAAAATTATTAACCAGGATAAAAGAGATTAAAATTAAACTCCCTTGTATACAAGGACTTGTTGATAAATTAACTTAAATCCTATAAAATTATAACATCTAGATGTTCTTCATCCTTTTAAACACATTCAAGAGCTTTTTGGACAACGTTTTTTTTTGCATATACTAGAGGAATTAGTAACTTGTTACATTTTTCATTGTCTCTTCGACGATTCGAATCTTGTTCCTTGTTGCCACTATAACCTCCAGTTGCATCGGGTAAACTTTTTAAAGTAGGTGACGGTGCTAGCACAATACACCTTCACGTTATACGAGGCCTAAGGGATTTGAACCATGGTCTCCACCCTCCTAAGGGAACACTTTGACCAACGGGCCACCCTTCGATCTAACTTTCTAGACAATGTTAAGGATAAGGTAGATCCTAGATTATATATATGAATCTATCAAATTTCATGTTCATATGGAAAATCTAATATTGGCAAGACTCGAATATCAATCAAAACTAGTGTCAAAGAACATGGAATTTATAATTAGTCAAACATTCTTACAAAATTAGCAATCATACATATTCAAAAAATAGCAATATCCTTGCTAGATAGGACAATTATCTTAAGCATAAGATATAAGAGGCCATAGAAATAGAAAACACCATAATAATTTGAATAGTGATGAAGGGATAAAACGTAGTGACTCTTAAAAACTTATTATCTACAAGATTAAAATGAAGCAACAATATCTCACAACATCTAATTAAGAATTAATAATAAAAAACTAAAAGTAAAACATGAAGGTTATTAATTATCTTATAAGAGCCAATACATATTGCATTTTTATTAAATATATTATATTTAAGAAAGGTTGACCACCTCTATCACTTGGGAAATCTTCAACATGAATTACCCTAAGGATGGGCTTAGAACACGCGTTCTTAATATTGGGAACTTCACAACAAGTAATAGTGATGAACCCAACTTCTAGACATTTCTATTTTGTTATATATTGAAGAAAATTCTTTGTGTTAACTCCATTGTAAAATATGACATTTTCAAGTATATTCAAATCCTATAACTAATAGGCTTGCACCTCTTTTTCCATAGTTGAGGCTACATGATGAGCACCATGTCTCTAAACATTATATAGAAGAGAATAATATGATTCCAATCTTCGACATAAATTTGATATTTGTTTTTAAAAATTATATTATTGCTTTCAAGACATAAATTCCAACAAATGATGTAGAAATGCTAGTGTAATTTAATATTTTATGCATTAATTATCCTAGCACTTAGGATAAGCTTGCTTAGGTAGGTGTTGACTTCTTTGTCTCCCACACACGTGTCATGATCTCACTCATTGTGTTGATTTCTTCGTCTTCCACACACGTGTCATGATCTCACTCATTGTGTTGACTTATTTGTCTCCCATACATGTTATCATCTCACTCATTGTGTTGACTTATTCATCCTTCACACACATGTCATGATCTCACTCATTGTGTTGACTTATTCACACATGTGTCATGAGCTCTCACATCATGTTAACTTATTCATGTTATACATATGTTTCACAATCTCATTCATTGTATTGAATTTTTCATCACTCATTGATGTCATGTGTCACATTACTGAGAGGATTCCTTGTTGGATATTCCTATATATACCCATCTGATACTTAAAATTAAGCAGGTGGAAGAATGAGAGAATGCATGTAGTTTTTAGTTGTAATTTTGCATATTTGTGTTTGCCTTCTTAACTAGAATAAGCTTGTCATTTTTCTTATGTAACTTACTTCCTTCACCTAGATCTTGGGTCTCGTATCTTCATCTCAACCAATAGGTGAATCTCACAAGAACAAATCCTCTATAGAATGCATAATACTTTATATTTGAAACAACTAATCCAGCATCTCATTAACACTTTCAATGTTAATGGAACTGCCCAATATGTTCTCATATTTTTGAACGATCCCAAATGATGTAAGTAAAAGCACTATGAATAAGTAAATGATCTAATTTTTCTAGATCCTTCTTACACAAGGCACACTTAAAATATCCATGATCTATAAGAATCTTGCTTTTGGGTACTAACCAAAGGAATGTCGAGGCCTTAGGGAGGGCCTCAAGTGACCAAAACTCTTCTAGGAAAAATTATTGAGAGTATAAAATTCTAATTGCACTAAATTCTTTCCCAACTTGATTGAATACCCATCATCTTTTGATAGATTCTGTTAGCTTTTGATGAGTATATGATATAGGAAATGCAACCACAAGATGTAAGATAAGTAATCTAAGATATCTATATGATAATGACACTATAATATGCAGGAAAATGATAAGAGAAACTTTTGCAATAACTCATAAATATATCATTAATGAAAGCTTACAAAAATAGTACAATGTAGTATAATGGAGGACATGAACACTCCATAAACCATTTTTGAACGAGCTACATTGTACCACACTATAAATCTATACTCTGCACACTCTATATTCTCTCTTCTCTACTTCACTCACTATAAGGCCTTTATATAGGAAGACAGGTTCCTTGGCCCTCACTCTACCTTTGAATCTATCCTATGACTTATTTACATGTGGACTACATGCACATTTGCATCATTGTACATTCTAATACTTGTGCATTTATTACATGCTGAAGTAACTACATAACTTTACTTTAAAGTAAACTCCTACTCTAGTAATGTACCAAAGGTGGTACATTGACATGTACCCAATTATGTAATATATTCTCTAACACCCCCCTCTATTACATTATTTGGGTATTGAAGACTTTAGTATTCAATATGGATCTTCATCTTCTTCATCTTGATCAGGTTCCTCATCTTCTCTTGCTTTAGTCTTCATGTTGTCTCTTCTTGTCTTCTTTATTCCACTGTTTTCTATTGTTTTAAGGTATTTGGAGGAGTCTTTGATCTTGTAGTCTTCTAGGTATCCTTGATGGATTAGTGATCTCATACTTTTGCAAGCCATAAGCGGATCATAATTGCTTTATTTTTTGTTCATTGATTTCTTGTATTACCTATTTTCTTGATCTACACAAAAGTCAAGCTTGAGATCATTGTTAGTGGATGCTTCTGAAATAGGAGTTTGGAAGAAATAGTCTAATCTAAATATTAGTTTCTCCTAGAATATTTTAAAGCATTTGTCTTTGTTGTAACAGTAGTAAGATGGATGATATTTTCCTCCACAATATTTACATGGATGGAAACTCCAACAATTAACCTTCTCATGACCAAATTTGTCACAGTAGGTGCATAGTAAAGATATCCCAATGTCTTTGTTATCTATTTTAGGAATATCATGTTTATCTATTTCTTTTATGAAATAGTTGAACCATGTGTGTACAATTGAAGTTATTCTATCTTTACCTTTTTCATAAATTTGTATGAGATATTTTTGATCAATGTTATTTTCTACCTTTTGAATATGATCTTCAATATTAGTATTATCATCAACTCTCTTTACTATCTCATTAGAAGATGTGCCTAAAGAATCTACTTTCAAAAAAAGCTATTAGTTTTTGAGTTTCCAAAAATCCTTTTAAATTCTATTGATTGTTCTCTTCCATTTGCATCTTTTTTATTACCCATTGATTTTTTTGAGTCATCAATCATGCTTTTAAGCCATATTTATATTTTTTTTGCTCCTTTTCTAATTACATTGTTTAATGTGTTCTTTGGAGTAGACATCCTTATAGCTCCTTAGTTTAGAGTATATGAACCAATTTGATAAAACCTTTCTAAGATTTAGGTTTTGTAGGATTCCTTATGTCTCCCTAGTGATTAGATTATGTTGTAAGTTTTGATAAAGTGCTTAGCAAGTATAAGTTCACCTTTTGGGTTGATTTTGTAATATTTTGTAAATAATAATAATCAACTCCTATTTCACCTTATCTCTCCTAATGAACTATGCACTTATCAATTTGAAGTTCTCTATGGTTGGATTTCTTTTGTCCCTTTAGTATGAGAATGAGACAAGTATAAGTAAATTCTTCCAACTCCTTTAAGTAAATAATGAACTTCTTTTTGTACCCCTTAATATCCAATAGTTTAATATTTCTAAATTCCAATAATCTATGTTTGAAGTAGTATTCCTTATAACTCCCTAATTTGGAATTTTTAGAAAATAATATTTGCAAAATAATATTTAATTATCTAAAGTGGAAACCCTTATTTCTCCTACTTAATTATTTGCAAATATTTATGTTATTGGAATTTCAAGCAATAGAATTTGAAATTATTTTTTCCAACTAAACTTCACCCTTCAATTAGCTTTCTTGAACTTAATAGAATGTCTAAGGTTTTATCTCCTTATTCCTCCTATTTGAATAATAAACCAACCTTAGGAATTGAATAACCTTTATAGAAATCAATTAATGATATACTATGAACTTAATACCTTTTAATAGTGCTTTTGCTTGTTGTTCATTGTTCATTGTTTGTTGTTCATTATTCATTGTTCGTTGCTTATTACTTGTGTACATTCGACATTGGTTTTGACTACAAATTTCAACCTCTTTAATGCTCACTCTTCACGGTCCATGAGGTATGGTATCAGGCGCTTCTATAGGTGATGTTCTCGACATCCTTTAGACTACACTCTCTCCCTTCTTAATCATTGTTTGACTGTGTAGCAAAAATCACCTTTTGCATTCTCCTTATTGGTAGAGGTATTTAATGAACCTCACCTCCTTATGTAATGTATGCCAAATGGCATATACATTTTTGCTTGAGCCTATCTCTCCTTGCTAGATGGCACCAATATATGAGGTGCATTAGTGGGTATCACTCTTGGTAACGTAGGCATTATTACAACGTCTATATGCTTGAATGAGGACTGAACTGTGTCAGTTTGAGTAGAGCGTTACTTAGGCACTCCTCTTCCTTTGCACATGTTATGAACGAAGGTGTTATGAAAGACTCTAACGACTCTCCTTTGCTCCTTAAGTCTTGTGCCAAGTGGCACAATGTTTCTTCACTCAAGATGGCAAGTGGATGTCTTCAACCTTGCATGTAGCTACACCCTTTCATTTTCTTATTAGCCCAACGCTTCTTGCCAACTATTGTTTGTTTGCTCAATGCTTTCTTTCTTAGCTTTCTCCAACTAATGGTGGCTCTCTCCAATGCTTCTTGATTTGCTTTCTATAGCTAATGATGGCTCTCCAACTTTTATTGCTTATATTTCTCTAGATAATAGCATCTTTCTCCAATGTAGGTGGTTCCAAGGTGCTTCACTCCTGATGGCTTGAAGGCATTTGTTTTAACCCTAACATTATTCTTATTCCAATATTTTGACAACATTCACTTGGGTAATAAGATCCTTAGTTGCACCTTAATTTTACTATTTTTCATTATGCTATTTTTTTTACAAATGTTGTGTTAGACTTGCCTTGCTGATGTGGCTACATTTGTCCAACTCGATCTCCTTGTGATGTAGATTGACTTGCACCACGAACATTGCTAGATATGAGACCAATCGACATTGAATCTCATGGCTCGAATGCTGATTTGAAGAGCCTTTTGTTGGCTCTTTCCTTTGCTTTGAAATGGCCACTTGAAGACTATGTTTTTTTGGTCATTGTAATGCCTTTTAGAGGCTATATATTTTGTCCTTCTTGGCTATCTTTGAAAGGACAAGAATGGTGCTTCTCATGTAACGTAAATGTCCCTGTAATAGTTAAGATAGAACACCTTAACTTGCACCAAAGTTTTAGGTTATATATCTTCTTCTCCAAGTTTCTAACTTCTTTGATCAAGTGACTTCTTGAGGGAAGATAGTGATCTAATAACACTAACCTAAAATTCACTTGCTTGAAGATTTTGCACTAATAATTTCAAGCAACTAATATGCCCTTCTTTTGGTGACTTGCTTTCACCAAGATATGTTACAGGTTTTGTGTGCTCAACAATGTCCTTTGACACTTCAACTTAATCCTGCTCGTGCACTAATTCTCACCTTTGAACAATCTTTAATGCACTTAAAAGTCTCTTAAGTATAACTAGTATAGTGCACTTATTAATCTCACCTTATTTCTCCTCCAAAGTAACTTGTAAGATGCACTAATAATAACTCTTGGATGCACTATGATCTCTGCAACTTTAACTTAAAAATAATATATCTAATCTCCTATTTAATGTGTAGGTATTAACCTTAAATGAAACTATCTTCTGCACTCCCTTGAATATTATAATATGCAACCTTCTCTTTGCAACCTTTTTAAACTCTAATATGGTGCTTAACGAATCTTAATAATGAACCAAAATTTTAAAGTTCAACTAATGAACCTTTTTGCACCAAAGTTGCTTACCTTAACGAAATTTGTAGATGAAGGATTGCTAGGTGATTAGATTCACCTTATTGTTACCTTTTACTGGATGAATTTGCAGCTCTTCTTGACTGTCCAAAATAGTTCTTTAGCTCACCTATTTGTAGATTTGAAACCCTCTAACTTGCTGCCCTGAATCTATAGTAGGTGAATTTAATTATCCTTCAGAATGTACTCTATAAATCTAAAGTTTTGTAGCTAGTACTACTGTCCTGATTTTTGCTTTCTTTCTAACCTCAAATATAAAAATTTTAGATTGCAAAGAAGTCAATCTCTCCACCGAAATGATGTTCTTGAATCTCAAAAATTTGGTAGGGAACTCCTCCAAATCGTAGTTGAGATTTTCCTTCAAGAACCCTTCAATTTTTGTATTGTAGAAACCAGTAGATCTCCTTTCTCTAAATGAGCCTTCTAGCCTTCAAAGGTAATCTTCAAACCTCTCAGGTTTGGTAGTAGTAATGTTTGGATCTTTTCTCCTTCAACCTCCTTTTCGAATTTTGACTTCAATCTAGGCCTTCTTCTCAAGAATATAAAAGTCTTGAGGTCTTCACCAATCTCCTCTAAAATTTGTCAAACTCCTTGCCAAATCTATCTCTGTTTGGGCTTGTTGTCGGATGGCGATAATTGTCCCAAAAAACTTCCTTTATCAGGAACTTCTCCTTGGTGGTAAATTTCTCCAATGAGTTCTCCTCGGAACTCCTTTTAATGGCCTTCTTTGAATCTCCTTCAATGAGGCTCACCAAGCCTTCTCCTTCTTTCTCCTTGAGACCTCTCCTAGGGTCTTCAATCTCGTAGCTCTTATGGTCTTCCCAATGAGACATTTCCTTCAACCTTCTACTATGGAAGTGTTGGCAATGATATCTTCCTCTCAAATCTCTGTAGTCTTCTACTTTTGGGATCTAGAATAGGACCTTGCTAGTCCTTCTTCTACAATCTACAGGATTCAATGGAGATCACCAACCTCCAATATTCTAGAACTAGGAGTTCTTTAATGAGACCTCTCGTAGGTCTTCTTCAATTTCTCTAGCTGATTTCTTCAATATACAATGGAGATCACCAATCTCCTATCTTCTCCTGGACTCTTCTTTGGAGTCTCTTGAATCAATAATAAGGCTACTATGGCCTTTTCTTCTTCTGCACTCTATAGGTCTGCAATCTCTAGTAATGGGATCTTTTCTTCAGGCCTCCAAATCTCCAATCTTCCTCTTGTTGCTTCTGGTGCTGGATTGATTCTAAAGAAGATATTCTTCCTAGCTCTGTGTAGGAAGCTTCCCAAATTTTCTTTGAATCTTATTTTTCCTGCAACAAAGTATTAGGACTGTAATGGAAGAAATTATAAATCTAGAGATGATCAATATTCACTAGTTGATTTGTCAATCTAGTGGAATCCTTGTTGAGTCCTAGTCTTCATGAGTTTTTCTACAACCTTGTGGAAAGACTCTAGCCAAATGCAATCTCAAAAATTTTGTAAATGAGATTTTTGGATTTCTCTCAATCTCACTTGTGGCTCTCCCTATTTCCTATTTGATCTATCGTGTGCTCTAATACCACTGTTAGATTTTGATGAGTATATGATATAGGAAATGCAACCACAAGATGTAAGATAAGCAATCTAAGATATCTATATGATAATGACACTATAATATGCAAGAAAATGATAAGAGAAACTTCTACAATAACTCAAAAATATGCCATTAATGAAAGCTTACAAAAATAGTACAATGCAGTATAATGGAGGACATGAACACTCCATAAACTATTTTGAAAGAGCTACATTGTACCACACTATCAATCTATACTATGCACACTCTATATTCTCTCCTCTCTACTTCACTCACTATAAGACCTTTATATAGGAAGATAGGTTCCTTGGCCCTCACTCTACCTTTGACTCTATCCTATGACTTATGTACATGTGGACTACATGCACATTTACATCATTGCACATTCTAACACTTGTGCATTTATTACATGTTGAAGTAACTACATAACTTTACTCTAAAGTAAACTCCTACTCTAGTAATGTACCAAAGGTGGTACATTGACATGTACCCAATAATGTAATATATTCTCTAACAGATTCAAAACCAACTCATCCTTCCACATAAAAATTCTTAGCAATCCACTATTCTCATAGGTTTAATACTCTCACAAGATCACAAAATATATCAAGACACACTATTCAAATAACTCCATTCATAATAAAAATGAACAATAACATTTTTTTCATATTCTATGTTTTCAATATTTGTAAATGGAGTCCTTGTTGGCTACTTCAAAAGTGGGTGTGGTCTCTGTCAAAGGGATCCATTATCACCATATATTTTTATTATTCTTGTTGAAGCATTGGGAAGATCTATTTTATAGGTTGTAAAAAGTGGACAAGTAGATGGTTTCAAACTATTATATTTTGAGGATATATGTAGTGGGAGAGATCTAACACAGGTCCTGATAAGATGAAAGAAAGTGAGTCTGCAATATGACTGAAATATACTATAAATAGAAAGTGGCAAAAATACAATGCAGTATGGAGGATATGGTCACTCCATTAATATAAGCTAAAGAACTACATTGTGCTCCATATAGGAGCTCTACCACTATCTACTACTCTCTACTACAATGCTCTTGATATCTATATGTTACGTCTTATGATCTATCACTATGAGGCCCTTTATATAGGAAAATAGATTCCTTGGCCAACACTCTACCTAGCTGTACAAGTGGACACCTTGCACATTACAACATGCACATTGACACTTGTGCATTTATTACATTGCTTGAAGTAAGTAGCTAAATTCCCCCTAAAGTAATCTCTACTCTAACTATGTACCAAAGGTGGTACATTTACATGACCCAAATGATGTAATATATTCTAACTCTAACACCCCCTTGTATTACATTATTTGGGTATTGAAGATTTCAATATTCAATATGGATCTTCTTCTTGAGAATGATCTTCAGCTTGATCTACTCCTTTGTATTTCCTTTAATTCATATTGCATTGTATGCCTTCTTGAATTGGTTCTTCTTCTTCTTCCTGTGGATGTTCTTTGGCTTGATTAGGTTCTTCTTTAGCTGCTTTAGTCTTCATGTTATAATCTCGTGTCCTTTCCAATCCTCTGTTCTTTGACATCAGATGTCTTTGATGAACTAGTGATCTCATGATTTTGCATGTCTGAAGTGGATCTGAATTGACCCATTTTCTCTCCTTTAGATTTTTGTATGACTTGTTTCTTTTACCTTCATAAGTATCAAACTTGAGCTCATTGTCAGTAGATGCTTCTGGAGTAAGATTTTGAAAGTAGCAATCTATTATGTGTAGTAATATTTCTTCATGACTTTTATAGTACTTGTATTTATAGTAGCAGAAGAAAGATGAATGATTTTTCCCTTCATAGTATTTGCATGGATGGAAATTCCAACAATTGATTTTTTCATGACCATATTGATTGCAATAGGTGCACACTAGAGATGTTCTGACTACTTTGTAATCTATCTTAGGGATATCATGTTTATCTATATCCTTGACTAGATCCTTAAACCATATGTGCACAATTGAAGCTATTTCATTTTTACTCCTTTGTATGATGTCTTCTTGATCTACTTTTTCTTCTCCCTTTTGAATGTGATCTTTTGTGTTTTCATAGTTGTCATCAGTTTCATTAGAAGAATCTAATTTTTTGTAGCTATTTGCTTCAGAACTTATTTCCCATCTTATTGATTCTTCTTTCTCTTTTGCATTTTCCTTGTTGTTATCCATTGTATTACCCATCATGCTTTTAATCCATACTGGTATTTTTCTCATTCCACTTCTAAGTGTATTGCTTAATGTGTTGGTAGTCATCTTTATAGTTCCTTGGATTAGAGTATAAGGTGCTTTTTGATAGAGCCTTTATAGAGCTTAGGTTTTGTAGACACCTTATGACTCCCAAATGGATTAAGTACTTGATAATATTTGATGAATGCTATTATTATCAAGTTTTGTAGAATACCTTATAACTCCCTAGTGATTTTGGATATGCTTTATGATTGATAAAGTGCTTTTTGAGAATAGTAGTTCAATTTTGAGTTGATTTTGTAATGTTTTGTAAGTAGCAAAAATCAACTTCTATTACACCTTATTACTCCTATTGAACTTAAGCACTTTCTAATTTTATGAGGTTCTATTGGTTGGATTTCTTTTGTCCCTTTAATATGGTTTGAGACAAGTATGCCAATTTATTTCCAACTCTTGATTTTCCTTAATAGACCTCCTTTATAGCCTTTGATATTTAATATTTAATGTTTCTAAATTCCAATTACCTACTTTGATGTAGTATTCCTTATAACTCCCTAATATGGAATATTAGAAAATAATATAATATTTGCAATAATAGGATTTTTAATTTCCAAGTTGAAATCCTTATTCCTCCTACTTTATTATTTGCAAATATAAATATTTTGGAATATGCTTGCTTAATATATTACTAATGCTAAGTGAATGAATTGCAATAGTAAATATAATGTGCCCTTATAACTCCAATATATCCTTAGTCTATAGCAAGCAATAAATAGTATATGATTTACCTTCGTATTCCTTTGCCTTGATGCTGTGAGGTGGCAAATTTGAATCCTTTGAAATGGTAGTCAATGCCTTCTTTGATCGGTGTTGAATTCTCCCTTATGTAGCACTTATTTTCTCTATAATCGATGTTGATATTCCTTTAAAGAATGCTCGGTCTTATCCTCTATGAATTGAATGTTGGTATGGCTGGTTTTATGATGTATTCCTTCCATGAATGAGATGTTGGATTGTTGATCGAATGAGGTACTATATTTGTTGATCTTATGATAGCTTCTTAAATGCTAGATTTCTCCTTTGAATGGTGCATAGGCTTGAATTAGCCTTCTTCCTCTGAATATGCTTCACACCATTCAATTCTAGTCTTCTCTTTGACCTTCGATGCTTTTCCTTCTTCAATATGGATGCCTTAAATAGGACTACTTCCTTGTGACTTTTGGATAAGTGTCACTTGAGTGTTACTTAGTAGGCGTTGATATTCCAATGTATGCAATGATGAGTTTGGTGGTAACCTCCCAAAGACTTGTAACTCCTCCTGGGTGAGCGTTGGATTATTTATGAATGTTGGATGCTTAGAGCTCTTGTGCCAAGTGGCACTCATGGCTTGTGCATGTAAACCTTTCTTCTAACGCTCCAACAATGGGTATTGATGCCCTATATTTACCTATATCTTTGAAATATGTATTGGCTTGCTATGTTTCTTGAAATGCAAGCATTCCCTCTTCTCTGTTCGCATGTTGTCTTGATGAGGATAATGGATGGCACCAGTTGTATTGCTTCTTGGTTCTATGGCACTCTCAATGGTGGTCCTATGGTAGCTTCTTGTGCTCTTCAATGGTGGTCGTTCTCTCCAAGTAGAAACCTTGGGTATAGCACTTCTTCCTTTGTATATTTACACCTGTAATATGTTGTTTGTATGTATTTTATAACAATCGATTGCTAGCCTTTTTTCTTGGCTTTGATAGCACTTCTTCTATGTAGATGATCTCCCTCTGTATGCTACCCTTTTCTCTATGTAGACTTGGATGGTAATGGCTTCTTATAATAGCTCCAATGTTGTAGGTGACACGCTTGCTTCTAGGGCTGGATTGGATGTGGAGAAATGGTGTTTTTAAACACCTTGATTCTTAGACGTGTGAGCTCTTCGGTGGCTCCTTCCTCTTGCTCAAACTCTACCCTTCAACCTACAAAATATGATATCTGTGTTGCTTCTTGTAAATATGATTACTTTTGTCCTTTCAAAGGAACAAAAGAGGTGCTTTGTAATAGTTAGATTTGCACCAATATGAAGGACATTTTTATGAAATCCTTCTTGCCTCTTTTAATATGCTTCCTTGGATATTTTAATGATAGTTAATCCAAGCTAATGAGATGTTGTTTTTGAAGTAAGGATTTTTGCACTCTACACTTAAATGAAATCCTTATATTCTCCTTGAATCTTGAGACTCACCAAGTCTCGATTTGAGGCTTCCTTCAAGGATATTAATGGTGGCTTCCTTATCCACCTTTTTCTTGTATTGGTGGCTTCCTTTGGCCATATAGTGTTATAGATTCTTGTGCTAGTTTTGTGCCTTTAACAACACAAACTAATTTCTTGAGAGTAACTAGTTAAATATCAACTAGTATAGTGCTTAATGGATTAATAATGCACTTTTAATGATAATAAACTCTCAGAATGAATTCTAATGCACTCAATAATCTTCTACAATTCTTAAGAGTAATCTGTAAAGAACCCTTAATGAATATTCTACAATTTTCACTACAATCAATATTGTAGGATGTAGTCTTCTTGCTTTCTAGATAGATAATAGGTAGATGATAATTTTATTTCTTTCAAAAATATCCAACTCCTATTAATGTGCAAATATATCTTAAAATGAATTCTCCTTTTTGCACTTTCTAGAAGACTATAATATGAGCCCTTCTTCTTGCAACTTTAATCCAAATATGGTGCTTAATGGAATTTGATAATGAACCCTAATTTAAGTTCAACTAATTGCACCCTAGTTGCTTACCTTTAATGGCTTCTGTAGTAGATGTAGATCTTGGTGTTTTGTTTCACCAAGTTGTTGCCTTGTAGTGGATGAATTCACAACTTCTTGTTGGTTATCTAGAATAGCTTCCTGCTTCACCAAATTGTGGTCTTGAACTTTCTATCTTGAGCCTTAGGTTTGGTGGCTTGATCCTTCCAGTGATCTTCTACCTTCTATTATAGATTTAGAGAAATCCTTTCTCTAAACTTGTGCCTTATTGCTGTGAGAGGTAATATCCAAATCTATTGGATTTGGTAGGCTTATTCTATCTAAATCTTCCTTCAATATTCTTATCGAATTATGACTTCAAACAGGATCTTCTTCTTCTCAAGATTTTGAATGTCTTGAGGTCTTCATTGGATTCTTCTTCTGGATTTGGCACTCCTTGCCAAATTCTTCTTCTCTTGGGCTTGTTGTCGAATGGCGACAATTGTCCCAAGTCCTTCACTATCAAGAGCTTTCTCCTTGGTAGTGGATTTCTCCAATGAGTTCTCCTAGGAACTCTTTTAATGATGCTTCTACAAGCTCTACAATAAGGCTCTCCAAGCCTTCTTCTTTTTTCTTGAGACCTCTCCTAGGTCTTCTATCTTGCAACTTCTTTGGTCTTCCAACTGAGACCTTTTCTTCAACCTTCTACTTTTGGAAGTGTTGGTGATGAGATCTTCTTCTCGGATCTCTGATTCTACTACTTCTAGATTCTAGAATGGGACTTCACTGGTCCTTTCTCTTTCTTCTATAATTTGTAGGCTTTTATGGAGATCACCAATCTCCTATTTCTTGGACTCTTCTTTGGAGTCTTCTTTAGGAACTCTTCTTTGGAGTCTTCTTTTGAATCAAGAACTTTATCTTCTGAATTAGGAATTATTTTCTAAAATTTTCTTCAAAATTAAGGCTTCTATGGCCTTCTTTTTTGGATCAAGGCTTCTCTAGCCTTTTCTTCTTCAAGGCTTCTCTGGCCTTTTCTTCTTCAAGGCTTCTCTGGCCTATTCTTCTTCTCTGGCCTATTCTTCTTCTAGGATTATCTGGCCTTTTCTTCTTCTACACTCTGTAGGTATTGATCTTGAATGAATATCACCAATCTCCTATCTCCTCCTTGACTCATCTTCTGGAGTCTCTTCTTCCTTGAGTCTGCTATAAGGCTATTATGGCCTTTTTTTCACTTCTACACTTCATAGGATTGCAGCTCTTGTAATGGGACCTTTCTTGAGGTCTTTGAAATATTTAGTCTTCTCCTTGTTGTTGCAAGTTTTGGAATGATTCTAAGAAGATATTCTTCCTAACTCTCTTGTAGGAAGCTTCCCAACCTTTTTTTTGAATCTCATTTTCTTGCAACAAGTTGTTAGAAACTAGAATGGAAGAACTTATAAATCTGGAGATAATAATATTCACTAGTTGATTTGTCAATCTAGTGGTATGAATGCTAAGTCCTAGTCTTCACGAGTTTTTCGAAAATTTATGGAAAGACTCTAGCCAGATGTAATCTCAAAATTTCTATAACTGATATTTTATTTCAGTCCTCACTTGTGATTCTCTCCCTATTCCTATTGACCTACTAGACTTCTCTTATGATGACTTTTGCAAGTGGTGGTGCACATTGACGAGTCCGGTTTCCAAAAGTTCAAATAGGAACTATGATGGATGTAGGCCCTCCTATTCCTATCTCGATTCACCATGGATCTGATACCACTATTATATTTTGAGGATATATGCAATGGGAGAGATCTAACACAGGTCCTGATAAGATGAAAGAAAGTGAGTCTGCAATATGACTAAAATATACTATAAATAGAAAGTGGTAAAAATACAATGCAATATGGAGGATATGGTCACTCCATTAATATAAGCTAAAGAACTACATTGTGCTCCATACAAGAGCTCTACCACTATCTACTACTCTCTACTACAATGCTCTTGATATCTATATGTTGCATCTTATGATCTATCACTATGAGACCCTTTATATAGGAAAATAGATTTCTTGGCCAACACTCTACCTAGTTGTACAAGTGGACACCTTGCACATTACAACATGCACATTGACACTTAAAAAGTAAAGTTTATTTTATCAACATCCCAATATTTGAGTGTGTTATGAAGAAGCTATTGGTCAAAAAGTGAACTTCTGAAAAAGTAAAGTTTATTTTATCAACACCCCAATTGGAAGGCAAATAAATATTGGGAGAATACTTGGGTGTAATACTGGAGAACTCCTATCCATGTATTTGGTTATGGTTATGTTCAAAGGTAGGATGGAGTCACAAATTTGGAATTTAGTTCTAGATAGACTAGAAAAAAAATTAACAGGTTGGAGAGGAAGTCTTCTTAGCCAGGCAGGTAAAGCTCATCTTGTGAAGTCTTCTTTATGGAATATTCTAGTTTATTTTATCTCTTTTCAATATTCTAGCTAAAATAAGAATTAAAATGGAGCAAATTCAAAGATACTTCCTTCGGTTTAGATTAGAATATAGAAGACACTTTGCCCTTATTGCTGGAATCAAATATGTTTTGCTAAAAATGTAGGAGGGTTGGGCTTTAAAAGGGTAAATATATGAATGAAGCCTTGATGGGAAAGATAGGATGAAAATTATTGAAAAATTATCAGCTTGACTAGGTTGAGATCCTCAAAGCTAAGTATTTACAAGATAGAAAAAAGTTGTTATACTTCAATGACTTGCCAGTTGGATCTTCCTTTTGGAATAATATTGTGGACATTAAACATATGTTATGTAAAGGGCTTCACTGGCATATTGGAGATGGTAATCAGGTGAAATTTTGGAAAGATCATTGGTTGAAGAAAATTCCCCTCTTGGAGGATCCAAAGGTAAGTGCATTGGAACCTACTCTATCCCTCCATTTTGGTGTCAAAGTTGTTGATTATATTACAACTAGAAATAGTGAAAAAATCTAGAAATATTTATTTACTCCATATTTAGACCCAAAATTGGTTGGCCATATTAACAATATAAAAATATGGCTTCATTTGTATCCTCTATTGTTCTCTCATTTTAGTGATTCAATCATTTGAAAGAAGGGAAATAATAGAAAATACTCTATTAATTGTGGATACCATTTGCTTGAGATAGAAGGTAGAAGATGGTTTCCAATGATGAAAATTTGGATTAAAGGGCTCATCCATAAAATAAATTTCTTCTTATGGCTGGTGGATCAAAATAGAGTATTAACTATTAATAAATTACATGAAAGAGGTATCCCTATTGTAAATAGATGTTATTTATGTGAACAAAATTTGGAGTTAGCTCATCATATTTTTCTTGAATGTTCCTTTGCTAGACAGATTTTAGAGAAGGTTTTAGAACCCTTTTATGCTCCTTGGATCTTCCCAACCACTATAAGAAATTTATGTGTGTAGTGGGATCCTCCTTTCAATAGTGATAGATTGAAAGTTCTCTAGAAGTTTTATCTCCCCCATTTTATTTGGGGAATTTGGAATGAGATGAATAACAGGGCTTTTGAAAATAGAAAAAGATAGGCTTCTGTGGTTTCTTTTCATATATTTAATGTTGTTGTGGACAACACTTAGACCTTATCCTTTTTTGGGGTAGTTGAAAGTAGAATCAAGGAAGCCATTGTTGTTTTTTGTAATTTGAAGCCTTTAATATATGTGATTTTGTTGAGATATTTAAGGTTGGAAGTTAAGTGGGAACCCTCTCTAGATGGGTGGATCAAACTGAATGTGTATGGCTCTTCAAAAGAGAACCTAGAGCGTGCTAGTGTAGGTGGATATTTAAGGTATTCTAGAGGTATAATTGTGCTAGCCTTTTCTAAACCTTTATCCATCTAGTCCAACCATTTTGCTGATGCTCGAGCCTTTTTTACAAGGGATAAGTTAATCAAAGAAGGTCATTATAAAAATATTATTGTGGAAGGGGACTCCCTAAAACTTATAAATATTTTGAAAGGTTCGCACATACCATCTAGTAAGAGTCGAAGAGTTTCATCCATGGTAATGGCCGAGTTACTTGAGTCTCCTTGTGTGATGTTTTCGTGAGTTGGGGGAGGATTAGTAGCCAGAGGGTCTACTAGTGGATGATGTGGATTATAAATGCCAATTTTGAAAGAAGGAGAATTTTTTGTACCTGGGCTTCGATGAGGTCTTCGTGCATTGTTATTGGTCATCTTTGAGCTTGATAGTTGACCGTCAGATCCTTTGGTCCACCTTTTGCTCATGCACTTGTGAGCATAACCTGCTTAGGAGCTTTTGAGCTCTGACTGCTACAAAATTTGGTTGAATTTAGCAAAAATTTGGATTTCGCTTCAACTGTCACTCCAACTGCGACGCGAATTTGAATTTGGGCTTGCTTCCTTGACAACAAATTTTGACAACTTTCAATAGTTTTAACAACTTTCAAACAACTTTTGACAACTTTTGGTTATTTGGACAATTTTGAGTAACTTGAACAACTTTCAGCAATTTTCTTGACCACTTTCTAGACACTTGACACACGAACTGGACTAAGGGACTAGATATAGAACTGAACCGACCGGACGAGCACACAAAGGACTGGACAAGCTTGAACAGTGAATGAAACTGAACCGACAGGACGAGCACACAAAGGCTAGACCAATAGACACGCGACACGGGAAACACCCCCATGAACGATGAAGGAAAAGCGATGTTCGACATGTGACTGGACTCTCAAGATGATTTGGATGACACGCAAAAAATTGTACGACACATGGAGAAGGAACCTACAAACTGTAACAATACACAACACGACCGACTAAACGATGCAACGTGAAGGACAACTCGACCACGTGTAAGATCCTAACAACGAGGCTGGACACACACGTAGTAATGCTAGCTCTTGTGTGACCGCAGTCACACCTCCGTTTGTGCGAACAACACCTTATAAATGCCCTACTCTTTCCCACACCGTGAATGTGGGATAAATGTCCCAAAAAAATAAAAATAAAAATTAAATTTGGTACCTTAGTTTAAACCCGTTTCCGGTTTATTTCTTGTTTCTGATTGGTCGGCGGTTTCAAGCTTGCGCGTCGTGAGTATAGAAGCGTTTTTGCTATGAATTGAGTGGCAAGTGAACTATTTTGAACATGAGACTTGGTGCCTTGTCCCTTGGCTGCCCAGCCCTAAAAATAAAAATGACGTCGTAGACTACCTTGGAAGAAGCTCACGAAATTCCGTACGCCAACTTCTATATATGTTTTTCTGCGACGGTTTGCCTGCACTTTAGACGAGCGAATTTGATTTCTTTCCAAGGAGCTCGCAAGAACGCTGGTGCTGACGCCTGCGTGCTTAAATTGATTTCATCCCGGAGGTATGCAACGTCCTCCTCCCACAGGCGGTGTCCTTGAACGATACATGATCGAAAACGCCCGATTGCTTACGTCGTGAGATCGCTGACCCCTTCCCTGGATCCCAGACTGATACCACTTGGTAAGGTATCCCTTACCCTTCAGTACTTAACACTGGTAATCTCAATAGCAACAATTACAATAACGAAATAACGAAGAGTTAATAACATAAATCGGTGAAGCGAGAATGATAAATGTAAAGTAACCAGGCCACTAGGAGGGCAGATCCCATCGTGAAGGCAAAGTGTGATTACGCAATGAATAAAAATAAAATATGAGATAAAATGAATTAATGAAACAACTACGCTAATAAATATGAAATTTTATGCACTTGGAGAACCTAGCCGACGGCTAGGTTTGGTATGTAGCAGGAAGACATGAAGTTGGTTGGAGCATTGCAAATATGCTTGTGGGGATGAAAGAGATCTTGCAATCTTGTCACAACCTTCAGTTTAAGCATGCTTATTGATAGTATAGTAAATTCAACTGTTGTCTGGTTATTCTTGTTATTGGCAGTATAGTATGCATGTTTCTTATCAGATACTTTAGATTGGTTCTTTATTATTGTTAATAGTTCATATGGACTTGGCACCAGGTTTTCTTTACCTTTTATGATCTATTTGTAAGGAATTTTATGTAAAAGGGACTGGGCCCTTTCAATCCCCTTAACATATTAACAAAATAATAATAAACTCACTAAATATATTATTGAAATATCTACTTTAAGCAATGTAATGCTTATTCTTTGACACTCTATTACAAATGTTTATCTTCAATATATATAGACATGAGACTCTTCATATTCACAACCCTTGACATTTCTACTTACATAAAATTTTCATGTACTCACATACATGGAATATCTAAAACTTCATATACATAAATCTCACATATTTACATAAAGATGAACTCTCATGATTGCACATACTAAATTAAAATATCTTTTATAACTTATAACTCCACACTTATTTACATGACACCTCACTTACATAAATCACACTTATTAACATGACACCTCACTTACATAACTGTACAATTATTTACATGACACCTAATATATACTCAAATATTAAACACAATCTAGACTAAACTATTTACATGGTCCTTGCATTAATCTTGCAAGGTACCAAATAATTTAATAATTCCAACAAAAATAAGCTAATATAACTCTTGAAGCATATTTTGAAGCTCATTTTCTATTTTCTTGAGGTCTTGTTCTT
The DNA here is from genome assembly GCA_028583015.1 of Wollemia nobilis. Classification (NCBI taxonomy): domain Eukaryota; kingdom Viridiplantae; phylum Streptophyta; class Pinopsida; order Araucariales; family Araucariaceae; genus Wollemia; species Wollemia nobilis. The sequence continues at coordinate 89,888 of JAQPPZ010002729.1, read as the reverse complement.
CAACCAATTTGCTAATAGAAATCCATGATCTCGACTCAATTTTTGCTCATAGTAATATATTCTTGTTTATATTTGGACGTTGTTGATCTATGAAAGTGTGTGCCAATGGTATTATAGTTCAACATGAAAATAAAGGTTTTTAACCTTTTAGCATCTATATTTGAGTAACTCCCCACTACTCTATCCAATTTAAACTAATCTAAGCAAACAAAATAAATGTGAGGAAAAAGGGATACAGAGATATAGTCCTTTTATAAGAGTGACCATGATGTTTTTTTCCACATTTGCTTATGTTTAATATTCAACTAATTTGACATCATGAAATTATCACTTAGATGGCCACCTATAAATTTCAAAGGATATCTCAAAGAAGAGAAATATAAATAAATATAGAGTCTATCTTAACATAAATATCAATGTTTGCATCCTAGAATTTTTAATATTCTCTTATAACACAAAATTGTGTTTGGTCAAAATAATTGAGGGCATAGGTCTTTTCATAGTGGCCCTAATAATTTGATTGTTGTTAGTATTTCTGTATAGAATTAAGGCACACATTTATATACTCAATATCTTGTTCATGACAAAGGATATAGTGCATATCAAACTAAAATAATGTTAATCTTATTACAAAGATTTGTCTTGAATAATATTAATCTTATGTGTTGACAAACTTCTAAATTTATACTTTTGACTACAAAGATATAATAATTTGTAATGTGGGAAGAATTGGATCACTATTGTAACTCAAAGTAGTTTATATAAAAATATTTTTCCATGTTAATTATTTACACTCCAATCAGTTCAAATTCAAGGTAGTATCTATAGAGTTTTTAGAAAATTATATGAATTGTTATTATATTTAAGATATTTGATTGTTTTTTAGAGAAAAATTCAACATACTATGATGTTTTTCATTGTTTCATGACCTAATTAATGATATTTGTCTTAATTTTTAGTTTACAATCAAATTAAAATTTTCTTCTATTTGTAAAGTGGAAAATTAAGTTTAAAAAATAGCACTAACAATTGAATTGTAGATGGTGGATAGATTTATACTTCTAATTAGATTTGTTAGTTCTTGGATAATATGGTGGTCAGCCATGCTAACCAAAGTATTTAGTTCCCTTCTAAAGTCCTAGTTTTTTTATTTTGCCATATTCTCCTTATCATTTCCTCCATTAAATTTCCTAGAACTATAAATGATAAAGTAGGCATGAGTTAGGGAATTGTTGACATATATCCCCAAAATCTTAGGTCTAAATGATCAACGAAGTTGAGATTTCCACCAAAGATACAATAATGTCCGTTGATCAAATTTTAATATTTTTGTCACATCATCCAAAACCTAGTGTGTTTATATGCTTAGGGTGAAGAAGACACATCATGTAGATCAATATTGATGATTTTATAGCTTCGAAAGTGGTTAAATATAAGCATTAGTCTAAAAATAGAAAGTTCACTTCATTTTTCATTACATAACCATTTCCTCTTTTCATTTTCTAATTGAATCAACAAAACAACCATTCTCTCCCTGGTTTTTTAAAAACCATCTTCTACCTTTGCTACCATCACAAAATGCACCCTTTTTTCTTGTTTTAACTTGTAGGTACAACCATAAATTTTGACTATTGGTTTGGTGCCTTCCTTGATGAGGATGAAGTGATCCACCAAAATTTGCAACTAAAAATTGAGTTTGCTAACAATGAACAAGGTCCTAGGCTTCTCAAGTTGTTATGGTAAATGTGTAAGCAATATTTATTTGATTAGTGCTAATTTTTGTTGTTTTTCATTTTATTTTTGTTAATGTTTTGATCCTTGATGCCCTAGACATCCTCAAAGTTAAAACTTAGAGAGTTAGATCAAGTTCTATTTTTCATACTAGATTCAAGATTTTGATATAATTGGATCAATTTATTAAAGGAAATAATTTTTTTTCATTTATATCTTTATTGCTTTAGTTGAAATAATGATAGTTTCAAATATACTTCAATGCTTTATTATTGTAGTTTAAGGTTTTGAATTAATTATGTTATATTTTTTAATTATTATGAGTAATAACCTTTTTACTACAATATTTGGTGAATTAAATGTGAAACTCACTTCGTAAATTATTTATTTATCTTTAACCAATAGGGCTGAGTGGGTTAACTATTGCAGGTGTTGTTGTAGGTGCTTCCATAATCACATATTGGCATAGTATTGTCATGGTTTTTCCATTCTCTTATTTTTTTTTTCTTCTAAATATTCTATTTATGCTATTATGCATTAGGATTTGGTGAGAGATTCCTTTAGTAATCTACTTAGAGCTTGATTTTTAAATCCTAGTTTTATATAGGGTAGTTTCTTCATTTCCTTATAGATTCTCCATCCTTTTTTGGGGGTGTTGGTATAACCATCAGATCTAAAAATAAAGATATTCAAGAAAGGTAAGAACATTTAGAATATTCTCTTCCCCTATCTAATAATTATACTTTTCATTTGTAGACACCTAAAAGTCGCACATGGTCACAAATTCATCCTTCAAGATTAATTAGGTTGTAAAACCTACCAAATTACATTAATTAATCTCAAAACATCCTACATTTACAAAAGGGATATCCATAAGCCCCTTTAGGCCATCTAAGACCTTTCCTACACTTAATCATGGTTCTCATGCGACCACCTTCAAATAACCTCACCATGGTGACTTTAACCCTAATTTAAAGTTACTTTATGATAAAGTGCACTTTATGACTTAAACACATGATTAGTTAGGATTAATTAAGATTAAAACTAATCTTATCCTCACACATGTGTGCACCCATCACTTAGTTAAGATATTTAAAAGATGCTTAACTTAACCATAACCTAACCTAGGATCTACCTAATCAGGGTTAACCTCAACCCTTGCTCACACATGTGTGCACATGGGATATTTCTAGATATTTAGAAGATTCCTCTTTAGGGTATGTGAAGGGATGACTCACCTTCCACCTCACCCCTTTAACATTACCATGGTTGGGATCTAACCCAGGGTTCATGCCACCTCACAAGGGACACCTCACCCCCTAAGCTCTCCAAAATCTATAAATAGGAGTACTTTTCCTCCTAAATCCATCCATATCATTCAACATAACATAACTCTATCAAAATTATACTAGATTTCTATACATCAATCAATCATCCATCATCCATCCAATCACCATGACAACTACACCATTTTTACCCTCTTGTCTCCCATTTTAATAGGTTTTGACAGGTATAGGAGCACATATAGAGCCCACCAAGAGTTTCTATAGTCACATGACAACATCATATTTTAATATATCCTAAAAAAAACTATTTTAGTCTCGGTATCTAGGTACCCTATGACTCAATCCGATCACTAGGTAGGGTGCGACTCTGGCCAAAGTGCATTTTTAGCATACAAAAAGTTACAGAACCCCCCCTGTAGGTATACTTTACTTTTTGTTGTCATTTTTAGTCATTTACAACTTCTAACATGATTTTTACTACTTTATTCAGTGTCATTTTTCTTCATACCTAAGGGATATGATCCATGATAGGTCCTCAAACACACTAACCCCATTTTGTAGGTCAAACAGGTTTAGAGGATGGTTTGACTAACTATGGCATGCATGCACTAGGTCCACACCCCTTGAGGATCATCGAAAGACCAATATAGGATGTAGTCAATAGTTCACTTCAAGAAAATGGACATTCACCATGTTGAACCCTTGTTTTGTAGCCTTCTAAGGTAGATTTGTGAAAAGGAACACTTGTAATCCCTTTTTGAATAAAATATAATTTTATAGACTTTACACTAGTTTTTCGTTGAGTTCATTCTGGCATGTCGAGTGGGACACCCACTTTATTTATTTATTTATAGTTATCTCATCTTATTGGGTAGGTAATTTTGACTATTTTTTGTGTTACAGGAGCTCCCAAAACCACCCGAAAGCTTAAAAAACCCTAAAAACTCTATTTTGACCTAAGATAGCTATTTTTTTGTCTAAAAGTTTTTATCACTAGGTAGGGTGTGACCGAAGCAAAAACTCATGGAAATGGTGCAAAAGACACTTCTAATGCAACTCATAGCAACTACAATGTTGTAGGTAAGTATGGGGGATTTATTTACCCATGTATGGGATTGCTATCCCCCTTACCAAAATATAGCTACTACAGCTAGAAACCACCTACAATGATTAGGCATCATCAAAAGGTATAATTAACTCTTCTTTGTGAATCTACAACCCTTACAAAATTCAACACCGTGCCACCTTGTAAGATTATTTTTAGTAATATTTAGTATCGCACCATCATTACTAACATCTTGATTCTCTTGACCTCTTGCAAAACTTGACAGCATGCCACCTTATAAGTGTGATTGCAATATTCAACACTGCACCACCTTTGCAGTACAAATACCATTTTGTGTTGAGCATAACTTGATATGTTATTTTACTGACACTTTGATGTTTCAATCCTTTTTACAAAATTTGACACCACACCACCTTGTAAGACTGTTTACAATATTCGTCACTGTGCCACCTTTGAAAAATTGCTAGATCTTATATTCTTGTAATATTCAACACCATGCTACCTTTGCAAGATTGTTTTTACTTTATTTTTGGCTTGTTTAGACATTTATTCTATCCATTATAGGTCATTTATTGATTTTTGTGGTTGCAAGTACCTGTCTACAACAAGATTCACTATTTAAAACTCAGATCCAATTTGAAAGTGTACTTTTATCACATTCACTAGGTAGGGTGAAACCAAATTCAGTTGCTAGGTACCCCACGATCCAAAAAAAAGTGCAAACAAATCATCAAAATCCATCCAAAAGGACTTGAAAGAGCTAGATATACAGGTAAATTTTGTAAAAAACTTTTGTTTAGTTTAGAAACAACAAAATTCAAAGGAATTGTAAATCATTTTTTTATAATTTATGAATATATATGTTGTTACAAATCTCATTTCCCATAGTTCATTGTATTTTATTTTAGTTTGCAAAGCGTGTTTCATTTAAAAAAAACTTGAAGGAAAAGGTTGCATCATTCTTTGTTGTATTGATTTTCTTTCTTAAAAATATATTTCACTTTTGAAAAGGCATTTCCTGCTTTCCTAGATTAGAACACACACACTTCATGTTCAGCTTAAATAGTGGTAATATTGGATTTCATCACCAATCCCCACTCGAGACTGGTGATGTTGGCTTTCATCTCCTTCCACCAGCTCGCCCCCTACACACCTTAGTAGCCCCCCATGAGTGGTTTTATAGACTTCATCACCAGAAAATTCCCTACTCTTGAGATACCCTTGGAGTGAGTAGGTTAGCAAGCCCCTTTACCACAAGGCTTTACAAATAATCAATGGACGCAATTTTCGTTACTATGCATGCCATAAACGCAAGGGTTAAGCAACCATCTAGTTGGGCCAGTAGCAGCACATTAGACAGTGTGACCTATTTTTTTAAGAGGATTTTGGACTCATATGAGCATTTTGAGTTCCCCCTTTTTAGGTATCTTTTTGTTGTGCCTTCCATTTAGATGCCATTTGCCTATTGGAAACATAGTTCTATTTTACACACTTTTGGATGTTGTAATAGGTTCTATGCTACAACATACCTTGTTATTTATAGGATACATCCATCATACCCTATTTTATTTTAGTTTTAGGGATATTCCAACATCAAAATACACTTTGCAAAATTTTAGCTTGTACATGTTTGTTTCTTGTCATTGATTTGGATTTCTATTACAAAACACACCAAAACATGTTGCAAGCTCCCCAAAAATCGGTTCCCCATATTCTTGGACAAAATTCCAACACATTTCTATTTATGTTACCAGTTCCAGTCATAGTCACTAGGTACCCAATAACCCAATTCAATTGCACCCTACCCAGGGACCCAAATTTTTATTGCACATAAAGGTCTAGTTGCTTCCAAAATAGTTTCTTGGTCTTTCCCCCACTTTAAATCTGGTATAAACTCAAGTTTTTAGCCTATTTTCCCCTAAAATGGTAGTAGTCATTCATAGCTAAGCTAGGGAACAAGCTCATCTGTCTATGGAGGTTGATCAAGCTAATTCTTCACAATCTAAGATATCCACTCAAGAATTCGACACCAACATGGCCCAAGACTTTAGATCCTACATTTGGGTTTCATACCAATTACCTCTTGCTCCATATCATGTGCCTAACTTCAAGCCTTCTCAAAGACTTGCTCAAATATACCTTCAAGCCCTCTCAAGGACTTGCTCAATTCTGCTCTCAAGTCTTCACAAAGACTTGCTCAAATCTACCTTCAAGCCTTCTCAAAGACTTGCTCAAATCTACCTTCAAGCCCTCTCAAGGACTTGCTCAATTCTGCTCTCAAGCCTTCACAAAGACTTGCTCAAATCTTCCTTCAAGCCTTCTCAAAGACTTGCTCAAATCTACCTTCAAACCCTCTCAAAGACTTGCTCAAATATGCCTTCAACACATGCTCAAAAAAACTCACAAGATATGCTCAATCAATCTCAAATCTTGCACACAATGCTATCAAATGCTTTGTCTAATCTTCAAAGTAATTCCTTTAACTTGAAGCAGTTTAGACATATTCTATCCAGAATTTGTTTAACCTCTGGAACATATAGAGAATAATATGCACTTGCAAATAGCTCAATATGTTCTACTCAATCATTAAGTCTGTCGCTTCCACATGTCTTACTTTTATTGCTCTTTTAAAGATAGATCCAGTCTAGCACATGACACCTATCTTTCTGATCTACACTCTTGCTTTCACAAATCTGATTTCTAATGTTTGCACATTCACTTTCAATATCACTCAAAACCAATGCCAACAAGCTTCACACATTCATTCAACCAATGAAGCACAAATTGCTCACAAACCCTAAACAAGTGTTTTCACACTTCTTCCAACAAAGAGCACAATGTAGGTCTCAAACCCTAACTCAATTAATTCATAATATCTATCTCAAATGTTCTCAAAACATTCAACAATGAAGCACATAAGACTCACTCAAATATTTCCAACAATGCTTATCAAACAATCCTTTTCACTCCACCTTATGTTTCACAACATTCATTCCAACAAACACTTCAAACAAAGGATGATGTGCCCATACCTCTTAATTGCTCTTTTGGAGATATGTCTTCAAAACCTGTCTCACAAATAACCAATCCTTCTTGTGCCACTTCAAGGGTTAGATAGCAACAATCTATTTCAAAACCTCCACATGAATATTCCACCTCAACAAATATTTCACCATACAAAGATTTAATAAATTGTCAAACCACTTTTACACCTTATTACTCCTAACTTTGCAAATAAAATTTCATCAACAAGGATCACAAATTACATAGGCAAAATATTTCATTTACACCTTATATCTCCTACTTGTCATTAATGCATTTCCAAAAAATAAATCACCACTTCAATTTTTACCCCAATGCATTAGCAAACAAACCACCTTAATTTTTGCTCAAGAAAAATAAATCATTTCATAACCCCTTTTATTGCAAAAATAAAATCAATTTAAAACTCCTTATATCTCCCTAGCTAGCACATACCTTAGCAACTTTGAACCTTAGGACATAAATTAATTTTAATAAAAATTAATCCCTTCACTATTGCCTACCATCGAGAATCGAACCCACACTACCTGCTAGCCCTATGTCCTAGCCATGGCTAGGCCACCGTGTGGGCTAGCCAACCCACATGAAACCAAAGGAGCATGATCTCCTTGTTATCCTTTACCACTAGTGCTAAAAATAAATCTGACCATGCAAACTAAAAGGCCTCCATGCGAATCGAACACTACACCTTCTACCCTCTACGTGTTGCACAAGCTAAGCTTTCTAGCTCGGCTGCCACCTCACTTTGAGTGGGGACAAACCCCTTTCGACCTTTGACCAATGACTACTCCAAAAAATGTGAAGATTGTTGTCTTCTTCCTCCATCATGTCGAACAAACAAGGTAATTAATTTGGGGGCAATTAAATCAAACACACACCATGGCTTAGGCTAAACCTTAGCCTATAAATACACATGCCCTCTTATACATTTGACATCGGCTCACTTGTAATTCGAATTTGGTACTTCAAATTTAATTATTATATTTAATTATAATAATTTAAATCCAAAGTATTTAAATATTAAAAACCTTTTTGGGCCTTTTCTTTTAAGGATAACCTTGCCACCATTAATGAATATTTTAACCTTTGCAAAATTACCACCAAGGTAAATTATAAATTCTTTCTCAAACATCATGGAGAGGTATTCCTTTCTTCTTGCTGCCTTATACCTCATGTGCCACCATGAGGAATATTCTCACAAATATTTCCATCAACTTAGGACATTAAACCTTTTGATATTAATCAAACCTCTTGACATTAATTCCATCAAATTAGGATATCAAACCTCTTGACATCAATGACAACAAAACATGCTCAAATTTCCAACAATCTCCCCCTTTGTCATTGATGGCAACCCTTTTTCCTTAAACATTCCTTTTCCTTTTTCCAATTTTTCTCCCCTGAGAAACTGCTCCCCTGATTGAATGCTCTCCCCCTAACTCAAATCTCTCCCCTTTGACATCAATGGCAAAGGGACTCCTTTGGGGCTAAAGATAAGACTCTTAGCTCAGCCCCCTCCCCACCTCCTCTCCTTGAGGTGGTTAATTTTGGGGTGGGAGTATCTCTACTCCCAGCATACAATGCTCTTTTTCTTTGTCCACCTTCTTTCTCAACATACCCTTTTGATTCTTTTGAGTGTCCCTATTCTTGCTTATCTCTGAAAATTGTGTTCTACACCACTTGGCCTTATGCCCAACATTATTGCACTTATAACACTTAATGTTGTGGTTCCTAGAAGGTGCAAATATCTTGAAGTTCCTCCTGGTGAAGCCATACCTATTTCTATCATGAACCCTATAATGAATTGCTTTATGACCAAAATGATTACAAGAGTAGCAATACCCTTGAAAGAAATATCCATTTTTGAAGTTCCTCTTAGTAATACCATACTCCTTCTTTCCATGAGTCCTGCAATGCATAGCCTTGTGACCAAACCTATTACATGAAAAACAATGTCCTTTGAAGAAATCTTGCCTTGAACCCATTGGTCTCTTAGTCCTTTCTTCTCTGTGATGATCCTTGTTCCTTGTTTGTGCATTGTTTTCTTCCTTGGTGAAGCTTCTACTCTCAATTTCTCCTTTACTCTCTTCCTCTGAAACATCTTCCTCTTTTGAGCTTGAACTTGACCCTTCTTCTTGTTGCCCTAGTCCTTCTTCAAAACCAAGTCCTGTTTTGATAGATGAAGGTCTTTGTGCATTGATAATCTTATCCAAAGTCTTTGAACTTTTCCCAAACCTGTGTAGCTTGTCTTTAGACTCTTTCACTTCCTTCCTTAGTGAAACTACCTCATGCTCTAATATCTCACATTCTAAGACTTTTACCTCTAACTTTTCTTTAAATCTCCTTGTCTTAGCTATTGAGTTTGTCAGATCTTGTATAAGCTTTCCTTTTTCTTCATCACATTCTTGAAATTGAGCCTTGAATCTTGAATTCTACTTTCTAACCTTTTTTAATTCTTTGAGAGCAGCAATAAGTTCTGCTTCTAGATCTACTACACCTTCCTCTTCATTCTCTGAATCTTTCTCTACTTCTTGGTCTTCAAGAGCATCTTCATACTTTTCAGATTTATCTTCAACAGGAGCACTTCCTTCCTCTTCTATTTCCAAAAAGATAATTTCTTCTTCTTCACTATCTGAGGATCTTTCATCACTATCACTTGAAACCTTGCCTGTCTTGTCCACATAGAAACTCTTCTTATGCCTTTGAAAGAACTTATTTTCATGCTTGCTTTGTCCATACCTATTTTTCTTTTCATACCTAGATTTTCTTGCTTCCTTTTTCTTATGATCTTGTTTCTCTTCACTGCTACTACTTCTAGCTTCTGGACAGTTAGATGCATAGTGACCATATTTACCATAATTGAAACACTTTACTATTTTTATACCTTTTTGCTTTCTTGAATCCTTCTTGTTTCTTCTACCATAGTTAGCTTCTTCATCACTGCTTGACTCATCACTTGATTCTGGTTTCTTATATTTTGTCTTCTTTGCTACTTTGAAGGCTACCTCTTTCTTGGGAATATGATCCTTTACTATTCTCATCTCATAAGCTGTGAGAGTTCCATGTAACTCATCCATAGTCAAATTTTCAATATCTCTTGTTTCTTCTATGGTTGAAACCTTTCCATCATACCTCATAGGAAGTGACCTTAAAACCTTTTGAGCAACATCGGAGTCTTCAATTTTAAATCCAAGTCCTCACATGGTGTTAACAACCTCATCCACATGAAGTAAGTATGCAACAATGTCTTCCTCATCTTTCATCTTCAAGTCTTCAAATGTCTTCTTGTGATTTTGCAATTTTGCCATCTTGACCTTTTTATCTCCCTCATATGTTTGCTTCAGTTTTTCCCAAATCTCTTTTGCTGATTTACAATGCATAACTTTTACAAACTCTACTTCACGTAAACCACTTAAGATTGCATTCATATCCTTTGCATTATTCACATGCAAGATCTTACCATATTTATCTATGGGAGGATTAGTTGTAGGTGTGAATCCATCCTCAACTGCTTGCCATGTCTCATATCCTTGTGCCATCAAGTAAGTCTTCATTCTTATGCTCTATAAAGCATAATTGTTCCCATCGAACAATGGTACCTTATTTTTTGAAGATCCACTCTGAGATGCCATCTGTGTTCCTGTACACTCTTCCTTCAATTTGTTAGACTCTTTCGAAGGAACCCACTCTGATACCAATTGAAGAACATATATTTTACTGAGAGGAGGGGGTGAACAATATAAGACCAAATTTTACTTTTCTTTCCCAAAAAATATTATCCAATATTATCAATGGTAATATCAATAGCAATAATTAAATTAATGCACAAATCATCACACACAAGAGAGACACCAATTTAACGTGGTTCACCCAATGTGGGCTACTCCATGGAGAAAATATTTCTACTAAATTTTCTCAACAAATATTCTTGGGAATCAATTCCCTATTACAATGTTTATGGACCTCTATCCAAAGGAGACACCAATCCCCTATGCTCTGATTTGTGGATATCTCTCCATAGGATAACTCTTTCCCCTTTTCTCTGGTTCGTGGAACTTGATCTAGGAGAACTCTATCTCCTCAATTGGTTTTTGGATCTCTCTCCATAGAAGAACTCTATCTTCCCATCTGGTTCATGGATCACACTCCATAGGAGAACTCTTTCCCCTTGCTCTAGTTCATGGATCTCTATCCATAGGAGAACTCTTTCTCCTTTGCTCTGGTTGGTGATCTTCTAGAAGACTTCTACTCCCACTACTCTGGCTTGTGGATCTCTCTCCATAGGATACCTCTATCCCCACTACACTGGCTAATGGATCTCTATCCACTAGAGACTATTGTCCTCTTTGCTCTATCACCTCTAAAGCTTACTCTCAACTCTATCTCAAATCTACACCAAACTCTATCCCAAGTCTAGTACAAATCTGCTCTAACTCTCTAAATCTACTCATAAATCTACACTAAAATCTATCTCAAATCTATCCCCAAGCCTTAACACAAATCTTGATCAAATCACCAATCAAACTTTTAATACCCCAAGACTTTCAAAAAACCTAAATACTTGCTACAAATCCTCAACCCTCTCAAGACTTGCTCAATCTACCTCAAGCCTTCAAAGACTTACTCAAATATCTTCTCAAGCCTTCTCAAAGACTTGCTCAAATCTACCTTCAAGCCTCTCAAGTTGTCAAATAGACTTGCTCAAATCTACCTCTCAAGCCTTCTCAAAGACTTGCTCAAATCTACCTTCAAGCCTTCTCAAGGACTTGCTCAATTCTCTCTCAAGCCTTCAAAGACTTTCTCAAATCTACCTTCAAGCCTTCTCAAAGACTTGCTCAAATATTCTAGACTTGCTCAAACCTGCTCTAACACATACTCAAAATAACTCACAAGATATACTCAATCAATCTCAAATCTTGCACACAATGCTATCAAATGCTTTGTCTAATCTTCAAAGTAATTCCTTTAACTTGAAGTAGTTTAGACATATTCTATCCAAAATTTGTTTAACCTCTAGAACATATAGAGAATAATATGCACTTGCAAATAGCTCAATATGTTCTACTCAATCATTAAGTTGTGTTTCACATGTCTTACTTTTATTCTCTTTTAAAGATAGATTGTAATATTTTCATTACACTCTTGATTCACAAATATGATTTCTAATGTTGCACATTCACTTTCAATATCACTCAAAACCAATGCCAAAAAGCTTCACACATTCATTCAACCAATGAAGCACAAATTTCTCACAAACCCTAAACAAGTGTTTTCATACTTCTTCCAACAAAGAGCACAATGTAGGTCTCAAACCCTAACTCAATTAATTCATAATATCTATCTCAAATGTTCTCAAAACATTCAACAATGAAGCACATAAGACTCACTCAAATATTTCCAACAATGCTTATCAAACAATCCTTTTCACTCCACCTTATGTTTCACAACATTCATTCCAACAAACACTTCAAACAAAGGATGATGTGCCCATACCTCTTAATTTCTCTTTTGGAGATATGTCTTCAAAACCTGTCTCACAAATAGCCAATCCTTTTGTGCCACTTCAAGGTTAGATAGCAACAATCTATTTCAAAACCTCCACATGAATATTCCACCTCAACAAATATTTCACCATACAAATATTTAATAAAATGTCAAACCACTTTTACACCTTATTACTCCTAACTTTGCAAATAAAATTTCATCAACAAAGATCACAAATTACATAAGCAAAATATTTCATTTACACCTTATATCTCCTACTTGTCATTAATGCATTTCCAAAAATAAATCACCACTTCAATTTTTACCCCAATGCATTAGCAAACAAACCACCTTAATTTTTTCTCAAGAAAAAGAAATCATTTCATAACCCCTTTTATTGCAAAAATAAAATCAATTTAAAACTCCTTATATCTCCCTAGCTAGCACATACCTTAGCAACTTTGAACCTTAGGGCATAAATTAATTTTAATAAAAATTAATCCCTTCATAACTTCCTGCCACTGGGAATTGAACCCGTGCTACCTATTTGCCCCATGCCCTAGCCATATATAGGCCACCATGTGGGCTAGCCAACCCACATGAAACTAAAGGAGCATGATCTCCTTGTTATCCTTTACCATCGATGCTAAAAATAAATTCGACCATGCAAACTAAAAGGCCTCTATGTGAATTGAACACTGCACCTTCTGCCCTCTATGCGTTGTGCAAGCCAAGCTTTCCAGCTCGATTGCCACCTCACTTTGAGTGGGGACAAACCCCTTCCAACCTTTGACCAATGACTACTCCAAAAAATGTGAATACTATTGTCTTCTTCCTACCACATCGAATGAACAAGGCAATTAATTTAGAGGTAATTAAATCGAACACACACCATGGCTTAGGCTAAACCTTAGCCTATAAATACACATGCCCTCTTATACATTTGATGTCGGCTCACTTGTAATTCAAATTTGGCACTTCGAATTTAATTATTATATTTAATTATAATAATTTAAATCCAAAGGATTTAAATATTATAATTTAAATATTAAAAACCTTTTTGGGTCTTTTCTTTTAAGGATAACCTTGCCACCATTAATGAATATTTTAACCTTTGCAAAATTACCACCAAGGTAAATTAAATAGACTTATAAATTCTTTCTCAAACATCATGGAGAGGTATTCCTTTCTTCTTGTTGCCTTATACCTCATGTGCCACCATGAGGAATATTCTCACAAATATTTCCATCAACTTAGGACATTAAACCTTTTGACATTAATCAAACCTCTTGACATTAATTCCATCAAATTAGGATATCAAACCTCTTGACATCAATGACAACAAAACATGCTCAAATTTCCAACATAAACACTTCTTGAAATGACATTTTGGTGGAGAATAACACTTGTGAGGCCACCAAATAGTTATATAGTATGCCACCCGACCACCTGGGTGGTGGTTGAGTTTATTAGAGTGTTATACACTATTTAAAATGGGATGGTACCACTACATGATGCATGTGGTATTAATACCTACACATGAGTATTCAATGCTATTTATAATACCTTAATAATCGTAAAACAAATTTTTAAGAAGGAAACCTAAGATTAGGGAATTTCAATACATGGTTAGTGATAGGTGTAAAGAGGAGATGGTGCTTGGTTTGAGGTAAACATCATTGTCAATAAAGAAGTAATGCTTGGAATTGGAAAATATGCCCAAGAATGTGGTGTATGATTAATATTGTACGTAAGAAATGAATAAAATCATCAAAAAAGGGGCATTGATAAGAAACTAAATGGGGTAAGGTGTCCAACGCATGAAGAAATAAAAGGGTTTCAAGTATGAAGAAGTACAATGAATCCTTAAATAATTATGACAAGATGGATAATTAATGATTTAAGATTCAATCATAACATGATCTATGAAGGATGATTGGTTAGACTCAAGAAAAAATAAGTTATGATTGATTAGATGGTTGAGCAAACCAATTGTTGGGCACATCGTAAGTTTTTGAAAACAAGTGAGCTTGGATGAATTTTACTGCAAGGAGAATCAACCTATGGAGTTCAACAAAGTTATACTAGTTTTAGGGTTTGCACTATTTATAGTAATCATGCTCAAGGTAAACCCCATAATGTGCTTCTTGATTTTGCTATTTTTACTCACTGATCTACTATTACACACCTTGTAAGAAGATGGCCTCTAGCAATGATAGAGTGAGTCATGATGCTGTGTCAATAGAAATAAAACCACTGAAGGTTATTAGACCCCACACTACTCTTAGACCAATATTTCAAGGAGCTAGGAGTTTTTTGGATGCCAATGATTGACAATGGTTAAGAGATATAGGTTTGGTAGGAGCTACCTACCTAGAACCAGTGCTAATTGATAGGGGATATCTATCGGCACTAATTGAAAGATGGAATTCTGATCGAGGAACTTTCCAGTTACCTACTAGAAAATAATTATTACTATGGGAGATATGTATCATATCTATCAGTTACCAGTTGAAGGGTGTACAGTAATAGCTAAAAATGAAGTAAAAAAATATTGGTTCTAGAGAGAGTATTCAAATTTGAGTGGAGAGAAGTTATTACCGATAATGATGGTATATTTTATGAACTACTTTTCATGTTCAACAAATTGTCACCCAGACAAGCTTTGGTAATGGTGCTCATAGAGAATGTCATTCTACCTAACTCACTAGGTGCACGATTCCCTTGGAACATGCTAGGGGTTGTGCAAGACCTAGTGGAGTACTCAATTGTGTTTTCTTGGGCACCAGCCTTGTTGGCTTAGGCTTATAGAGAGTTCAAGTTTTGAACATCAAAGAGATCAAGGATGAGTGGTGGCATTTTGTTGTAGGTATGGAACTTGGAGCATGTGGCTATAAGGAGACCTTAAGGATTTCCCTATGATGCATAAAACTTTATAGATCCAGAAGTCCCTTATGCATTAAGGTGGTAAAAGTGGAAAGAGTTGTGGTTAAGAAGGCCACGAGAGGATAATTGGGAGCTCTATCGCTCTATATGGAAAAATTGGAAGCCCCAAGATGTGATTTGGAGATCATGGAGGAAAAATCCAATATAGGTGGAGGATATATATCATCTAGCTCATGTGCAAAGATCAAGGTGAATGATTGGATGAGTAAGCACATATTATGAGTATTTCCAATATACTTGAGTATTATAATAGTTCGATATCAAGCAAGGAATATCGGACCCCCTATGGTTTATACAAGGAAAGGGAGGAAAGAAGTTGTACCACCACAAATGGAACCATTAACCTTAGAAAATGATGAGGTCATATGGGTTCCAAATATGGACAATGTAGGTACAACCCTAGAATACGATCGATGGTGGTCTGCCTAACAAGGTCAAGATGAGGAAAGTCCAAGGGGAGTAGGAGAACTTCCTAGGGTTCAAGTGTACCATCAACTAGAGGTTGAAGCAGGTCCTTTCAACTATCAAAGAAATTATAGTGAGCACTCCAATATAGGTGGACCATTTGAGATAGAGTCCTTAAGGCAATAAATCTATTAATTGGAGGAAAAAAGAGATATTTATAGAGCCAAACGAGATGTACTCTAATAGGAGCTAACTAAAAGGAATAGTGAAGGATCAACGATATCCATCTAGGCCGAGAATTCAAAATTTTAGCAAGCAAGGGATGAGTACAGATATGCCTACATAGCATCCTACCTTGATGCATTAGTAAGTTATGGACTTCTCACAGTTAATATTCCATGTGAACATAGGAGTATTACTAGGCGAGTTAGACCTCAAACAACTTCTTTGTGAGAATTAGGTCTAACCTAGAGTGGTGAAAGGACCAAAATAAAAAACTATAAAGCTTATCATATTGTATGGTTGAAAAGCCAATATTTGTGTATTATAAGGATACATATTGTATAATCTAGAAGACTACACTCATGTAGCCCATAAACATGTATTTTTATGTGTAATATAAAGCAATGTTTATACAATGAGTGATTTAGATTATTTTAATAATCTATCTAAACATGAATACATTTATTTGAAAAATATTATCATACTAAGAACAATACTATTGATTATATTTTATTAAGAGTTGGACTGAATGATCCCAATACTTGAGTCTTCTTATTTTGAGAGGTGGCTCAGAAGGTTCCAAATAGCAGGTAGATTTTGGAATATTCTAAGCATGTAATCTTGGACTAAATATC
This sequence comes from Wollemia nobilis, assembly GCA_028583015.1. Lineage (NCBI taxonomy): Eukaryota > Viridiplantae > Streptophyta > Pinopsida > Araucariales > Araucariaceae > Wollemia > Wollemia nobilis. The sequence continues at coordinate 73,071 of JAQPPZ010002729.1, read as the reverse complement.
CTATCCATAAAGGTATGTTGACCACTTGAGTATTGTATGCAATGACTAGTTCTCAAGTGAAGGATTCCTTGGAGGGTAATAAGGGGTAATGTGGGATGCATCTATGTGTGAGTCCAATGAATTTAATGAAAGAAAGATGAAAATCGTGTTCTTAGATAAGATTTAAAATTAACCTTAATGGGAAAGATTAGACATGAGAGTTATGTTTATAGTCAATATTGGAACACTCTTATGAAGTATAAATAGGTAATCTATCCTTAAAGAAGAGTGTGGGATCCTTTCTTAAAATTGAAGAGATTATGTTATAATTCTTGGTATGACAACTTACACGAATTAAGTATGGTCATAGATACTATCAATGGATGATAGTATATGTGGAATAACACCTTACATGGAGTTAGTATGGTTATAGAAATTACCAAGGGATGATGATATGACACCTTACAAGAGGTAATAATAGTCATAAATAATATCATTAGATGATATAAAGATATCTTATGCATATTAAAGATGATCATTGCTATTGCTAATATATTTTGATATTTAGAGACTACATATCTTCAAGTTCTTTGACTCCAACTATTAAGCCTTTGGGGAATCAAAGTGGAAGAACTAAGCGAACCCTCCATATTCTATGGGTCTTAAGCATTGTATCTTAGGCTCTTTTGAGGATTGCACTTGACATTTGTGTCTCTTGAGGTATGAATCTTTCAATAGGCTGACTAAATATGTACACTAGGGGACATCAAGGATGATGCACTGGTGGTGGCAAATGGGTTTTACCAAAGTGGATTTCAAGATATATGGGTATCTTGAAGTGAGATTTATAAAATTATATCTTTGTCTTTGATGACACCTATTTTATATGAAGGTAATTCATAGAAAGGACTATCAAGTCATAGGTTGAAACTCTTTTGGGGGAGATTTTGATAAACCTAACTATATTTAGACTTGTTATGTCTAGCCTATTGTATATGATTTCATATCTTCTTTATAACATGATGATTACTCTATGTTTGTTAACAATCTCTATGATGTAGATGATGGAACAAAGTCAAGTCTAGAGTGACCACTCTACCACTTTTGAAAAGTGGGAATTATGTAAGCTTGTGCTCTAACTGATGTATACTTTGTTTTGTAGGAAACACAGAGGACTGTGTTTAATCCAAAGGGGCAAGTATGTCACAAACCTCCCTTGGTAGATCCCATTGATGATGTAGATTATCATATTTTAGGCAAATATGATAAGTAGTTAATTATCATTGATGTTGAATATGGTATTACTAATGATTTGACAATTTCAAGTATTTCCAAAGGTGGCAAGGCAAGCAATCACCATAATTAAATTTCTTGAAAATGATAAATATTGCAAAAATATCCATCAAGAAGAAGGATGCCAATAATTGATATTGATTTTAATTAACCCAAAACTTTAATACCTAGATATTATTTATTTTATCATTTTGTTTTTTACAAAATGATAACGATTGATATAATAAGAAATTTTAAAAAGGGACTTCTAGAAGTAATAGAAAAATAAAATAATTATCCAGGGCCTAAAAATTTAATATGTAGAAAGTGGAAAATGGGGCCCAAATTCTTGAAGGGAAGACATTTTGGTCCAAAAAGGTACTAAAATGAATTTAAAAATGAATATCTAATCATTTTAGTCCTAGCATGAGAAGACAATCTAGAGAGGGAAGGGAAATCTTGGAGCTTAGGGACTATGCTCTCCACCTTGGTGGATCAGAAACCAATTTTTTTGGGGAGAGTACTAAGTTTTAAATAAAGGTATTTGGCCAAGATGAATAATTTTAGAAAGCAATTTGGCCAAGAGGAGTGAATTTAGGAATCAATATTAGAGAAGAAAGATATATTAGGGAATAATAGCATGAGGGGGAGGAAGATCTCACAAGAACTAATAGAGGGAAGGAGATAGAATGTTGAAGACTCGAAGTCCAAGCATTATCAGGTTGGTTTTTTCATTTAGTATGCTTCGTCTGTTATGCTCTATGAGCACTTTAGATCTTCATAATGTTGATAGTTTTGCTACCAAAAGAACACAAACTTTTATTTAAATCAATATGACTATAATCAGACTAATTCAGTCATCAACGAGGATGAATGGATTGATATGTTTATTATGCTTTATGATTTCTTAGACCTTCTTAATACTACTAGTGTTGTTACCCATATGTTTATAATGGGGTTAAATGTTTAACCGTCAATGATTATAATCAAATTTTTTAGAAGCATTTAGTTGTCTAAGAATTTCACCATATGACCTTATTAGGACATGGTGTTTCCATATTATCAAGTTCATGTAGATGTTATTATAAATTTGTAGGTAGTTCCTTGGTCAACATATAACTGATCCATAAAATATTGTATATGATAATCAATATCCTTCTACCGTTAACTCGATACCTCATCCACCACCACCAGTAATAGTGTCCCCACCACTACCACTTGGTGGTTACCATATGTATGTGTGGGAGTACCATTAATGTACTTTTTATTGACAATACTAAACATGTGGGATTTATATACCCATAGTAGAATTTAAAATGAAGCAGCAAAGTGGATTTGTATCGATAATTGTAGAGTCTATTCAGCCTATTAGTCTCAATTTTGATTGAAGGATCCAATTGAAAGTTAATAGAACCTTGTCTTCATGTCTTTGGAAGGTAATAGAGTATTTGGAAGACTAGTCTTCTTTTATTAACTATCAAAGAACTCATTAGAAATTGTCTCAATAAAAAAGTACAGACCCTCCCCTGTTATACCATACAAGAAGTCAATTTCAAAATGCAGCTTACCAAACTACTTCATAGGATATCATTTTTGTAGAAGATAAATTATATTCATAGCAAATCTAGAAGTCTCTCAGAAAGGTATAACATTCTATATATTAGGATATATATCTCCCTTTCAATCGATGACTTAAATCTACATATAATTGCTTGATTTCTTTTGATAGTTCCTATTTTGCCTTGCTAAGGGCTTTATAGGTAAATAGGTGGATGGAAAGCTTATTTGAGAGATCCAAGGCTTCTCTATAATGACCCTAAGTATATCAAAGTGCCATGGTTAGTGTACAACCTACTCAGACTAAAGTCTCTATAAAAGCTTTCATCAATATAATCCCACATGGGACATACTGGGGCTTATTGAGTATTTAAAAAGAAGTATAGATTCTTAAGAGTAATTAACCACCAATTGGTGGTCGATGGTCATACCACTTGGTGGTTTACTAGGTGCTAGATGAATTCATATGTAGTGGAATCTAATTACCATTTGATATCATAATTATGTGATTCATACTCTATTGATATATGTCTATGTGTATTATCATGATCATCGATTTCATCATGTATAATCTCAATATTTTCCATACACCCTTAAGGATGAGAAAAACAATTTTATCATTTGTTGAGGGAGTAGATATCCCACATAAAACATGTAGAGCATCTTGAAGAGTTTTTAGATAAGAAGGCTTCTCTAAAGAAAATGACCACTTGGTGGTTGGACCAATCATGAAGGTTAATCAATTTAACCCTAGTGGTTAGGGCACCGATGGTTGGGCATCTTTGACTCAGTCGATGAAAGTTGTATTTTGTAGATGGTGTGACTTGATATATGTCTAGTTGATGGTTAACCATCGTATATAAGTTGACTATCTAAATTAGTCTTAGATTACGATGGTGACTATATGGACATGAGGGGTTCATATTATTTAACCGACTTATTTAGATTTCATTAATGAACCTAAGAGGTAGCTTGATATATATATATATATATATATATATATATATATATATATATATATATATCTATATATAACACATGGAAAGTAGAACATCAATTTCAAAACTAATAAAAATGTGCAAAGTGCTCTTTATTATTTATTTCAAAAGGGTTACAAATGTTCTTTCTCTTAGGAGAGATTTCCCTCTCTTTTTCAATGTGGATGTAGATGCAACTACTGATGTTGTACAGTGCCCTCAATGTAGGTGGGATTCTTTGCATGTGTGCCATCGGTTGGATAATTTGAGATGTCCTGAATACCTGTTTAAACCTACAAAAATGTGTTAATGTGTTTGGTGACCTATCATAGATCAGACCCCATGTTTATACAGACAAAAATGACATGGCAATGAAATGAAAACTTGCTAAACATTGGAAATGTTTTAGAAGTGGTAAACAAAGGATAACTACCTTTACTATAGCTACAAATATGCTATAGACCTAGTTCACATGGCGGTGTGTAAACATCTACTCTGGTTTGTATGACGGTGTGTGAACCTGACTGTGGTTGACTGTTTGCTATAAATTTCTATCCAAATAGATTTTGGATACTATTATTTAATGTTTTATGGATTTAAAAATAGCAAAATATTTTCTAGGGCAATTTTAGCAGAGTTTTGGTATGTTATCCACAAGGGTGAGAGAGATCATTATGAAGGAAATGGTCTTCTATTTATAGAGTAGTCCAAGGCTAGGAGGGGATGATATTTCCTTGGTGAGGTGGCCTAAAATTTGGGTTAGGTTCTACCATGGTTAGGTTAGGGTGATGAAGTGGCATGTGAGTCATCCCTTCATGTGCCCTGAATGAAATATTCTAGGTGCACACATGTGTGAGCAAGGATTAGGGTTAATCCTGATTATATAATCCCTAGGTTAGTTGGAGGTTAGGTTAGGTATCTTTGAAAATATCCTAAGTGGGTGCACACTATGTGAGGATAGAATTAGGACTAATTTGGATTTAACCCTAATTAAACCTATTTAGGAAATAAAGTACACTTAAGTGAAAAGTGACTTTCACAATAAAATTTGAATTATCCTAATTAGGGGTTTTTGGAGGAAATGGTCACATGGGGAATCTAATTAGGTGTAGGAGAGGGCTTAGATGGCCTAAAGGAGCTTGTAGATGCCCCTTGTGTGAATAGGAGGTTTTTTTATGTGATTAGTGTAGTTTTGTAGGTTTTGCGACTATGATTGACTATGATAACCTACGATGGCTTACACTTGCCTACGCATGCCTACAGGTACCTATGCAAGCCTACAAGTGCCTATGCAAGCCTACAAGTGCCTGTGTAAGCCCAAAAGTGCCTATGTAAGCATACAAATGACTATGGGTGATTATGTATGACTTTTAGGTGTCTGCATTTACCCCTTTTTAGGGTTATGCATAAGCGTGAAATATCGTAAATTGGCTCTATTTAGGATTTTCAAGATTTTAAATTGGCTAATTTTGGATCCTTTCACTGGGACCCATTCACCTGCAATTTACGGGGTGGAAGTTTTTTTGGGGTAATTCGCCCACTGTTGAACTTAATTTTATTTTAATTTGACAACCTCAAATTACAAATGATTTTTATTTTCTCGCCCAATTCACCTTCAAATTATAAATGATTTTATATTTCCCGCCCAAATCGCCTTCAAATTATAAATGATTTTATTTTTCCCACCCAAATCGCCTCATATACTACCTATATATATATTGTACTGGGTACCGATAAATATACATTGAGAATACTATAACTCAAAAATAGATCTGAAACAACGAAAATATTAACAAGGTTGTAGAGGAGTGTCTATCGAAATAAGCTGATCGGTTGCAAATTTGTGTCTATTGGCATAAGATGATCAGATGAAGAGGTGTCAATTGGGATTCATCTATCAGTTGCAAAGGTGTTGATTTGTTGGAGAGGTGTTTATTGACATCAACTTATCAATTTTAGGGATTGTCAATCGATATTTATCTATCGATTGCAGAGGTACCAATCATAATTTATCTATCAGTTGCAGAGGTGCCTGCAATCGATCGACATGCCTACAAAATATTGACATATCTAAAATCGATCAACATATCTACAACAAATTAGTATAGCTACAATTGATTGGTTTATCTACAACCAATCGACATGGCTGCAACCGATCGGCATGGCTACAACCGATCGATTTATCTACAATCTATCGGTATGGTTGTAGCCAATTGATTTTTCTACAACCGATCAATATGTTTGTAACCGATTGGCATATCTACAACCAATAAACATGTTTGCAACTAATTGACATATCTACAATCAATCGCCATCTCTGCAACCAATCGGTATATCTGCAACTGATTGGCATCTCTGCAATCAATCGTCATCTCTATAGTTGATTGACATGCCTACAACCGATCAAATTTTATGACTTAGACCAGTTGTCATAAATCGTAAAGGCTAAAAGCATTTCTTGTTAGCATAAATCCTTTAAGTTTTTCGTATATTTTTAGAGTTTGTAATCCGATATTCATGGCCCCAAACACAGAAAAATTCGCCATGGTTTGAAAATTTTTGGAGAAAAATAATTGAAATTCGCCACGGTTTGAAAATTTTTGGAGAAAAATAATTGCAATTCACCATGTATACTTCTACATATTTCTCCGGGATTCCAAGACAATTCACCTTAATTTTATAAATATATTTCAGGGCCGACCCCTTATGCATAACCCTACCCCTTTTTATACTATGTTGTGTAAAATACTATTTAGTACAAAAATATGATAGAATATTGTGATGAAGTGATTGGAAATATGAAGAATCTATGGATGAATGAATGTGGATGATTACAAAAGAAATACGATGATGAGACAGGTGATTTTCCAATTTAGTACAACATTTTGCAACATTGTACTATGTGATTTTAGGTAAAACTTAAGATTGCTTTGTTCTTGTGACCAACACAAGATGGTCCAATTAGAAACCGAACAAATGCCTATTCAAATTTTTGCTTTTGATTGATTGATAAGTGCATGATGACATTTGTCAAACCATTTGAGTTGAATGGTGAGGACATATCATGTGTAGGATTCAGTATGTGGTTAGGACCAATATAAAAAATGTAACCAAGATGTGTCTGAACATATCACGTGTAGTATTCAAACTATGGTCAGTACCACTATCATGAATAGCATCAAGATATGTCTGTTTGGCATGAGGCTCTTGTGATTTAGAAAATGTTTGATTTGGATGGGATTTTGTTGAGATAATCTTTAGCAAAAAAATTCTTAGACATATGTAATACCCGTGATTGAATGTATGGTTGTTTGATCGTGTGCAAAGCATATTTGTGTATGAATACCCCCTCAAGTGAATTAGAAATAAAGTGGGTAAACAGTGGTGATGAGGTGATTGATTGAAGATAATGATGACAAAAAGTAGAACAATATGGAAAACAAGGATGGATAGTGAAGAGGAATCTAAAAAATTTAGAAAAAAGTAAAGATGATGTGGTGAATCTTGGTTCACATAGCGGGGAGTGAACCAGGTTTCCATGGTAGGGTGCAAACTAGGTTTGCATGGCAGGGTGCAAACTAGGTTCACATGGGGAGGTGTGAACCAGGAAAATTGGAAGAATAAAACCCCTTTATGCATGTGCGAACGTCATTTATGCAATGCAAATTTGGGAGGAGAGGAGTGAGAGAGAATTTGTGAAGTGACTATCAAAATTTTGAGCCAGAGATGAGATGGTAAGAGGATGCATGAGCATGAGTGGTGGGAGCAGTATTCCACCAATAAGTGCCTAAAATTCAAACTTTTTGATTTACGTAAATTTTTTGAAAAGGACAAAAATATATGTTTGAGTTCAAATGAATGTGTGCATGTTGTTTTTTATTGAAATGTGTGCACAAAGTGTGAAAGTGGCCAAATGGGTATCCAAAAATGCTGATTGTTTTTAGTTTTGACTATTGGAATGCAATGTTTGACTGGTGTGACATGTGGCATGTGTTTGAGGGTTGACTTTTTTTTATTGCGTGAACAGTGTGTTTTTTGTGAAATATAAATGAATTTCCATCGTGAAAGATCAAAATGTGTATCCAAAAAAGGTGTTTGTTTTCTATTTTGTAATTTTTTGGTCAATCATGTGAATGCATGCCTTAAAGTGTGAGCTTGAATGGTTGATTGAGTCTTTGGTATGCATGGAATGGTTTTTGCATGTTGAGAAAATATTTTCCATGAAAGGGTCTAATGGGTTTCCAAAAATGCCCTCCTTGTGAGGTTCGCATGGCAAGGTGTGAACCAATTTATTTTTTAATGTGTGATGCATAAAATATGAGGATTGATGTGTGTATGTGGTGAATATTTGTATGTAATGATGAAAATAAATCTAGATATATGTGACATTTATGAAAAATTTGTGTGATGTGTTGGAATGAAAATGGGTGAATATTGAGTCGCAACATCCTGTATATACTTTGAGAGATACCTTCGGAGGTAAATGGACCAAGGAAGATGGGGAATAGATGGGTAAGGTGTGGATTAAGGGCCTGTGGGAGATGTAGAATATTCATGCCAATAGGGTATATATGTTACAATTATGTGAGAGGTGGGACCCGAATAGGAACACCTTCCATATTCCAATAGGGTATTTGACAATTATGCTTATATATATATAAATTACCAATAGAAGACATTACAATGAGGGTGGCGCAATATGGTACACAGAGTGATGTATTGCAGTGGAAATTTGGTGGTAGGTGGGCAGAGGTGCAACATGAGAAATGGGTAGACTACGAATATTATTGGAAGAAGGATATGTTGTCTAATCGCCATTGTATGGCCATGCTTACAATAGTGACTTATGCTTTGTCAGATAGTTTAGGGGTGAAATTCCCCTCAAATATGATAGGCGTAGTGTGTGACATGATGGAGCATGGGATGGTGTTTATGTGGGCACCTACACTACTATCTTGGGTATATAAAGAGTTGTATGAGGTAGTGAGGGTAGGATGATCTAGCTTGAGTGTGAGCTCATTGCTATAGGAGTGGTCATGGGAGCATATCCTGGTGGAGTGACCATCATTATTGCCTTACCCAATGCATGATTTTATGGGAGAATTTGTACGCTACACCTTGATATGGCGTACGGATATGGATAAGAGGATGAAGAGGAGACATAAGGGGGATGGCCTATTTTAGATAGGGATGATATATGACTTAGAGCCTAAGCATATCTAGTGGAGGCATTAGAAGAGTGAGGTCATTTGGAATGAGTATGAGGAGTAGTTTTGGAAGATCCACTGAGGGTAATGGATAGTGGGGTGGTATGAGTTGTGGGTGGAGTTCTTCCCATTTAGCAAGTTCATGTAGTAGTTTGGGTTATGATAGGGGAGACTAGATCCACCTAGCATGATACAAAGGAGGTGTGGTGAGCTAGGAGTACGACCCGTAGTACCTCCCTTAGATGTGATAAGAGATTCATAGATGGTAATCCTAGATGTGGATGATGTAGGGATGACTCTTGAGTTTGACATATGGTGGGTGATGCAGATATGGTGGTCAATATTTGGGGTGATAGACGACTGGGTGCATCCAATAGAAGTATTAGCCATAGCGAGAGGACATGTACCTAGAGGGGTTGTACCTATACCTAACACAAAGTCAGAGGAGGAGATAGAGGAGCCTCTTTGATGATAGAGGTAATATTGAGATGATGGGGTGAGAGTTCTTATTACGGGATCACTAGGGTGGTAGGCTATAAGTGGAGGTCAGCCATTAGATGAGGTTGTACCTATGGATGAGGGGGGAAGTGGTATAGTAGTAGATGATATAGTAGGGTATCCTTAGGGTGGGTCACCAGGGTAGTAGGAGGGTTGCGAGAGCCATCCAATGGATGAGACAACGATGATGGTAGTATGCTAGATGTACCATTTGATATTCAAGATATGATGGATACCCATGATGAGCTAGTGATACTATAAGAGAGAGAGAGGGATTTGGAGGGGAGACTAGGTGATACAAATATAGATTGGGTGTTGGATAGGAGGAGGTTATTAGAGGAGCAATAGAAAGTATAGGAGATACTGGAAACAACCGAGTAGGTGAGCCACATAGAGAGGGATGAGATATAGAGTTAGTGTGAGGAGTTGAGAGGATAACTCACAACAGAGTGGGTGAGCCACATAGATAGTATGGGAGATATGCAATGTCATGTATAGGAGACCATAGCCATAGAGGAGAGAGTGAGGTCAAATATTTTGGTTCTACAGGAGAGTATACAACAGGTGAAGGTCAACATGAATGCAGTGCAGGTTGCACATGAGGTGGAAATATTACACATATATGGGGAGATAGGGAGATAGTAGTAGTCCTAGGAGGAGGTCAATCGTGCCAAGATAGCGGTTGAGTAGGCCATGGTCTAGGTAGTAGGATTAAGGGCTGAGGTGGATTGTTTGTAGTGAGAAAATTCTAATTTATCAAGGACATATACATAGGAGACATCAATGAGGTGTGGTTGACATTATATAGGCATGGGATCCTAGAGTATGTAGAGTCATGATCGATGTCACGATCATGATCACACAAAAACTTGCAAAAAATATAGTGGAGTACCACTTCCTATAGTGTCAATAGAGATGAGGATGGTGGTACCAGTAGTATCACAGGTGGTGGGAAGAGTCCTAAGGTTGAGTAGGATGACAGTGCCAAGAGCATCACAGGAGGTGGGACCTACCCCAGAGTCGAGTAGTGCAGCCAAGGAGAGGAGGGTAGAGATGGTGATGATGGCACAGGAGGAGAGTGGTGAGACTCCTAGTGGACAATAGTCATGAGATGGTCGATCAGTGTTGCATTGTGAGGTGGAGGCTATGGAGGCTAACCACATATGTATGATATATGTACTCTAGTTTTGTAGCTTGAGGGTGTTTTTATCATGATCTATATATATATATATATATACATACATACTTCTTTTTTGTGGTATTCTATACATGTGTTATAATTTTGTATGGATGAATGCATAGCATAGGATTATTTGTATGAATAATGTAAGATAGAGTAGGTGAATGGATTATAGAAGAATATGTATGCATGTGGTAGTATGATATTAATGTAGACTAGGAATACTCAAAAATTATGCAAAGTAGATGGATGGATCTAATAGTATGTAGAGTAGGAAATGCATGGGGTTAACTGAAATGATCAATATGCATAATACATATGCGATGCATGTATATGGATGAGGAAATGCATAGAGGAAGCACGTGTCTCGTAGCATAACCAATGGTAATGTGATCTGTTTCATTATCTCATATTTGTGGGATGGCAAAGGAGAGTTTTTCATAAAGTTGACTAATATATTTGTAGCAATCAAACGTCATGAGAAACTAAGAAAGGTTTAACCACAACCCCTAACTAAACTAACTTGGTCAAAGTCTATTAGGGATCAGTGTGTGCGATGAGTGATGTTAATTTATCCATTTTGAGGGAGGTAGGACTAACCCATTGTAAACTTAACCAAAATAGATAGATCATCCATAAGCATGTAGTGATCTATATAAAGGAAGATCACTAATGTGATATATGTATCACCACTTGTAAGACTATTCCACTAGCAGGCAGGCTCTTGGAGCCTATTGCTAGCAATGGAAATTGTCCCATGATGCTATGTTAAAACAAAGGACCAAATGGAGTCAAGCATATTGGTAGTACTCTTGGAGGATTTTTATTTTATTTTATGCCCCTATTCCATTTGATTCTCTTTTTGTGGCGCTCTTTTCTATTTTATTTTATTTGTGTGGGCATTGGTTTTTGTTTTTTGCCCATTTCTTGTTTTTTCCTATGCTTGTCTCTTTGCTTATCCTTAGGTTGTATTTTAATCACATAAATTATAGGATGAGCAGGGGAAACTGCTTGCTTAATGGTGATGTCTATGCAAGGTGTTGTCTTCCCTAGACTCAAAATTTTCTTAAAATATTGCATATGTGAGTGGTCCCTAAAAGATATCGAACCAACCATAGAAAGGTATGAGAAGCGTAAGAAATTTTCAAGTAGAGGTGATGTTTGATTTGCAAAAATACCAAATATAAAAATGAAGATATGAAATTTACTACACCGCCTTAAGGGCACTTTATTGCAATGTGTAACAGTTATCAAGCATTCAAAGGGAAATGAGCATAAACTTGCAATCTATCAAAATGAAGCACATATGAAACCAAATGGTGGATTTATCCTTCTATTTAATCAATCATAGATTCAATATATGAGATTACAATCATCCCCTTGAGGGCTTTTACAAATTGATACATTCAACATTACAACAACCAAGGGATCTAGTCCCTTGAAAAGGGCCTCAAAACGGTGTAAACTATGGTGTTATAGTTTGATTTGGTGTAAATATCACATCCCACATTGAGAGATATCCTTCAACCTATTCTTCTAGTCTTCTTATCTCCTTCCTTATGCATAAAATACCTGCACTTACATACAAGGGAGTGAAAATGGGGTTAGTAGCACCTATTTTATAAAATGAAGATAGCATAGAAAAAATAGTAAAAGGTGTGAATGCTACAACCATAAAAAGTGATATACATATATAAAAAATAATATACAGTAATAATAAACATATTATAATATGATATCAGTGCAAATAGATAGATTTGGAAGCAATATCAAAGGTGAAACAGTGCAAAAATAGTGATAGTTCTTGGGTGAGCCATGGAAACCTGCAACATTGGGGATCACAAATCTTGCATCAAAACTTGTCCAAATTGCCTCAAATTTGGACCATAGGAATATATAAGAATTACCAAGGGGTCTATGGATGAATTTCCCTAAAATTCCAACCTATTTTTTCCTCGACTCTAGGTGTACCATGGACAGACTACTCCTCGCCCCTGGATGGGGCGGTGACAAAACTGGCTTAGTTTTTTCACCTATGCCTAGGTAAATTGGTCTAAAAATTGGGTAGGGGTGTTGTCGATAGATGGGGCTAAAGAATAATCCAATTTTGCCAATTTGGAATTAGTGGATCGAGTCTATTACCCCTAAAATTGCCTTCGGATGAAGAGGGTTTCAAGGCTAGGAAAAGAGTGAGTTTTAGTTTGACTTTGGTTTGCAAAGGGATGAGGATAAAATTAGGTAGCACTTCATTGCTAAAATGCTCAATATTCCCTACTTTAAAATGAAGGTTTTGACCTCATTTTATAGCCCAAAATGGTATCTAGGGAAAAGGGGCAAGTCTTGCCATGCGAGGTAGGTGCTGCCATGTGTCCTAATATTTGCATTTGATTGATGAGGGGAAGGTTGCCTATTTGGGGCTTCCAATATACTGTACCTAAATCTATTTGTAGGTCCCCAATAAATTTGGGGTGATTAGATGTGCTAATGGCAGTATTTGATTGCCACAAAGCATGTCCTTTGACTTTTTGGAGGGCCTATTTAGGGGTCGTCCCACCTAGGGGCAAGGTTAGATGGCCATCCCTGGGTTGGAAGGTCACTAACTGTGGCCGTCCTTGGGTGGGAAGGTCACAAACAAGAGCCTTAAAACTGCCCCAGACTGCTAGAAACCCTCCAAACTAAGTTTGGGAGCCTTTTGGAGACCCTTTTTCTAGCCTAGAGGGCTGCCCAATGGGGCCATATATTGTCGATAAGAGAGCATATGTAATGCACTAATAGTATTATCCGATTTACGTTATTTAGGTGTCTACAAAAAATCATGTAAAATGCTACATAATATATAATCTTGAAAAGGGGAGTGGAAATCCAAGTGGTGATGCTAACAAGTGCGTGTTTTAAGCCATCATGAGCACATTTATATAAGGGAATGTACAAGTAAGGATATGGATGTAACAGTGGTATGTATTTATGCAATGGAAGAAGTATGAAAGACATAACATGCATGCAAATATATACAAGAGGAACCTATGGAACTAAACAATATGAGAATGAGAAATGTCCAGAAAGAGATAAATAGATGAAGAAAATATGATTATTAGAATTAACATTAGATGTAGTTTTCCTAGCCTGTAGAAACACATAGGAAGTGTAATATATGAATGCAAGAAGGAAAATGTGCATGATGGACCATAGCAAGAAGAGTGACAAGCAAAAAATTATGGTGGAGAAAGTAGAATGGAAGAAAGTAGATGGAGAGGGATGGAGGAAAATGAGAAAATAAGAATAAGAGATGGGATATTTAGCATAGATATGTAGCTAATCAAAGCATGACCATACAAAAGTGCAGAATAGCAAGAAGAAATATAAAGAGAGAAGTCTTTGCATAGGTATATAGCCACTCGAAGCATGACCATACAACAATACCAAATTATGAGAAAAAAGAGGGAGAGAAAGGAAATCTAGCATAGGTATGTAGCTACTCGAAGTGTGACCATAAAAAAATGCAAGATAATAAGAAAGAGAGAATAGGGAAAGAAAGAGTTAGTAGGCTAAACTAAGGATGTGGAGAGTGGTGAAGCTCAGATCATGAATGACTAGGTGGAGTGACGACACGACTAGGATTTTGATAGTTGGTGTGGCTGGATACCTGCTAGAAATAGTGGGGTGTGGATATGAATGATGCACATGATGGTGTGGGGTGAGGTATGGGATGAGGTGCAGTGCTCTGAAATCTATTAGAAGAGTTAGCATGCTCAAATCATGGATGAGTTTTTTTATCCACCATGTCATTTATGAGGTGTTCAAATATGTGGCACTTGTTGATGCCATACCCAAGTTAGCTATGGTAGATGTAAAATTGGTTCTCATTGTAGCCCCTCAATTTGGTATGAAGTGGGTTTATTGGATGAATTTTAGGTAACATGAGGATCCTTGAATGAATCAGTTGGTGGAAAGTATGGGAGAGATGCTCCAAAATGATAGGTGTGGGGTAAACATAAGGTGCGGGTGGTGACGAGTGCAAGGGAGGTGGGATAGGCATGGGTGGATGGACTATGGACCTATTGGCATTTTTGCCACATTTATTGTTATTATTAATTATTAATGCTTAAATTGTTGGCCCAAAGTAGTTTTGTGAGTTCCGAGGAGGTTTTTCCGATTTTCAAAGATTAAATGCTGCCCCGAATTAAATGCTTTGTGGATTTTCAATGCGGTCAAGGTCGAAGAGCACCCAGGCCACCAAAATTAAAGATTTTCTTGGTTCCAAACTGCTGGTCGTGGATCATTTTAACGGTTTTTCATGCACATGTTTAAAAAACAAATTTAATGAAGGTGGTTCTTCGAAGCTGACATGCACATTGCATTCAATTTTGTGGGTCTCCAAGGCTGCAATTAAGGGGGTCGTGTGCATAATTTCCAATGCATAATTGTAGATCACAAGGAAGTCGGTTTCAAATATTTAATGCTGCAAAGAGGATGACCCTCTATAAAAACCAATGTAAGCTTCATTTGAAAGGGTGGTTGGAAAAGTTCTCTACTAGAAACTGAAGTTCACTGCAGGAATAAAGGATTGGCTTCTAACTTTTCAAAGCGTTTGCATTGGTGATTTCCTTTCTGTTGATGTTGCATTTCTAATAGCATTTGTATGTCTTCATGGCTGTTACATTTAAATTCTGCATACTGGATTTGAATATTTTCGTAAGAGTATAAATTCCTGGAATGTGATTTTGGAGGGTTTTTCTGTATGCATCGTGCGAAAGTTAAGTTAGTAACTTTTATTGCTTGTTGTTGCTGCACTTGAAGTTTCCTGCTGCTATTTTTTGATCTCATCACTTCGGCCTGTGGCCATATTTCCCATTTCTTTCTGTAACCTTTTCAATTTCTTTCCAGTAACCCTTATCTTAACCAAGTTTAGAA
Source organism: Wollemia nobilis (assembly GCA_028583015.1). Classification (NCBI taxonomy): domain Eukaryota; kingdom Viridiplantae; phylum Streptophyta; class Pinopsida; order Araucariales; family Araucariaceae; genus Wollemia; species Wollemia nobilis. Next base: position 57,490 of record JAQPPZ010002729.1, on the reverse strand, counting down.
TAGTGAAGGGAACCAGCCCACTCTGGAGATTGGTCTGGGAGCCATTTCTTGCTTCCAGCCTTTCAATGTTGGCCGGGTCTAGGGCGCACTTGTAAAATCCTTTCCTATGGCAGATTCGTGACCAACAGTTTTTGGCACGCCCGGTGGGACAGACTAGTTTTGTCTCCAAGAATTCATAATCGGTGGGATACGCATAATTTTCCAAAGTGATAAACCCACCGGTGCCAACAGTTTTTGGCACGCCCGGTGGGACAGACTTCTTCTGTCTCAAAAGATCCACATTTTTTTTTTTAACACCCGGAGGTCTCAAGATTTTTGATGAGCTGTCTTGGCCTCACAGCGGAGATTTGTAAGTTCATCTGGCGACTTTGCTGAGTTGAAGATCCGAATTTCTTGATCGTGGACGCCTATTTTTTTTTTTAAGTTCAAAGAATGTTTTTTCTGGCGACTCTGAATTAATGGCGATAGCCGTGATCCCGCAGACCACTGCCACAAAGGCGAGGGTTTTTTCTATATGGGATGATCCTGGCCCTCTGAATCTCCAAATCCGACATGAAATTCCCGAAGGTGCCCTGAAGGCCCTGGCAAAATATGATGGTACCAAAGGCATGGCTCTGGCGCATGTTGAAGACATTGCTACTTTGTCAATGATCCATGTCATAAATCATGAAGATGTCATGATCAGACTTCTGGTTCAGTATTTGGAAGGAAGGGCATTGCAGTGGTACAGACTGCTCAAGCGTCGAAGCATCAGCTCATGGGATGATCTAGCGGGAGCACTGATCAAAATATTTGACGAAGATACCTTTTACAGTTCTTTGGATCTCTATCAGTTTTTCATGTACATCAAGAGAGCACCTCAAGAGAGCATCACGGATTTCAATGTCCAATTCTTGAGAAGCTAGAAGAGAATTCCAGAGAATATCCGTCCATCACCCACCCAAGCCCACCTCTTCTATGTTTGAGCTTTCCATCCTGACATAGGCCTCCTGCTACTGCAATCAGGTGAACAAAGGTTCTCGCAAATCTTTGAGGAAGCAGTGCGAGCGAAACAACTTTTGCTCTTATCAGGAAAATTACCGTGGGAAGAAACTCCATCACTTTCCTCGGTAGTTGCTGCTCCTGTCCATCCCGCGCAGTATGTTTCATGCCAGATCCCTTATACTGTACAGAAACCTGAGATGCCGTTGTGTGGAGCTCAAGGGACAGATCTCATCCAAAGCCAAGGATCGGCAATGAACAATATGGTTGCTTGCAGTTTTCATAAGGATATGGATTCAGAGGATATAAGCAAAGAAGAAGAACAGACTCAAGTGGTAGAACCTGAGCATCAAGAAGGCATAGCTATGCAAGTCACGCAAGCATGTAGTCAGAACCTGTTAAATATGTCAGATCAACAGGTAGAGTCTGAAGAGATCCTGAAGAAGGAACTGTTGCTGGACAATTCCTGTGATCGGATCCAGGAGTTGGAGGAACCTGTTTTCAGTCCACAGTCAGAGAACTTTTCAAGATGGTGGGGTTTCTTTTCTGCATTATTTGTCAGTTGTGTAGGTCCTGGCATGTATGATAACTTGCCAGTGTCTGAAAGATGGAGAACTTCAGGAAGAAGCCAGCCCAATTTCAAGGACCGACTTAAGTATGATCAAATCTGGTCGGGACATTGCAGATTTACCGGATAACCCTTGAGACTGTGTTTGTGGTGGCGACATGCCAATCATGTCGTGAACTATTGTATATAATATTTAAAAAAAATAAATAAATAGAAAGAGTAGAAAAAAAAAAAAGAGGTATTGTTTTTATTTATTCATCTCGGCTCTTGTTGCCTGCGAGCCGTAGATGCTTGTTTTTCCTTTGTTTTTCTCCTCTCAATAGTTGGTGGATTTCTAACAATTTCTTATTTCTCCTCTCCTTTTCTTCCTTTCCCTTCTTCATCTTCCTTCTTTTACTTATTTTTCTTCTGCAGTTAAGAAACAAGCCACGGCTGTTGTTTCTTTTCCCCATTCCTATTATTCTCGTTCCTTCTTATCCCTTTCTTCTAAGTTCTGTCATTTTACGCATTTATTTACAGTTTAGTTCAATCTCATTCCACAACCTTCATATTTCCATTTCCATTCCATTAGTTCATTTATTTCCATTCCATCCATTGTAGATGGTAGTACAACAACATTCTATTATTGTGTCTACCACATTGCTTTGTCAATCTATCATTTCATTATTGTCATCACTCCATTGCATTCACCGCTTGCGCAATCGCAGGAGCTCACTCCACTATCGCATTCCATTTGTCGCATTTCATAACCAGTCATATGCAGGTTCTTTCAGTTTCAGCTTTTTCAGCAGAAGATGATTGCAGCAGTCCCCTGACATGTACCACCGCAGCTAGTTTACAGTTCCAATATGACTCTGTGCCCAATGGATTCAGGCCTGGATTCTTGCATACAGCGAGCTGTATACCCCGCGAGCCGCCAAGAATGTTGGCATTTTTGCCACATTTATTGTTATTATTAATTATTAATGCTTAAATTGTTGGCCCAAAGTAGTTTTGTGATTTTCGAGGAGGTTTTTCAGATTTTCAAAGATTAAATGCTGCCCCGAATTAAATGCTTTGCGGATTTTCAATGCGGTCAAGGTCGAAGAGCACCCAGGCCACCAAAATTAAATATTTTCTTGGTTCCAAACTGCTGGTCATGGATCATTTTAACGGTTTTTCATGCACATGTTTAAAAAACAAATTTAATGAAGGTGGTTCTTCGAAGCTGACATGTACATTGCATTCAATTTTGTGGGTCTCCAAGGCTGCAATTAAGGGGATCATGTGCATAATTTCCAATGCATAATTGTAGATCACAAGGAAGTCGGTTTCAAATATTTAATGCTGCAAAGAGGACGGCCCTCTATAAAAACCAATGTAAGCTTCATTTGAAAGGGTGGTTGGAAAAGTTCTCTGCTAGAAACTGAAGTTCATTTGCAGGAATAAAGGATTGGCTTCTAACTTTTCAAAGCATTTGCATTGGTGATTTCCTTTCTGTTGATGTTGCATTTCTAATAGCATTTGTATGTCTTCATGGCTGTTACATTTAAATTCTGCATACTAGATTTGAATATTGCCGTAAGAGTATAAATTCCTGGAATGTGATTTTGGAGGGTTTTTCTGTATGCATCGTGCGGAAGTTAAGTTATTAACATTTATTGCTTGCTGTTGCTGCACTTGAAGTTTCCTGTTGCTATTTTCTGATCTCATCACTTCGGCCTGTGGCCATATTTCCCATTTCTTTCTGTAACCTTTTCAATTTCTTTCCAGTAACCCTTATCCTAACCAAGTTTAGAATAGTGAAGGGAACCAACCCACTCTGGAGATTGGTCTGGGAGCCATTTCTTGCTTCCAGCCTTTCAATGTTGGCCGGGTCTAGGGCGCACTTGTAAAATCCTTTCCTGTGGCAGATTCGTGACCAACAGGACCTTGGTTCTAGTGGATGTTGTGTGTAAGGTAAAAGCATGGAGGAGAACAAGTGGGTATGGGCTATACCACAATGGTGCATAGATGAATGGCATCGACAATGGATCAAATGTATCTTGATATTATCGAGGTAGGAGAGGATGTGCTGGATATCCATAGGTGGGGGATATGGTATCAATGTAGGAGGAGAATGAGAGCCCATTGGAATGGTAGAATCTATAAAAGAGTGCAAATACAGGGATGGATGAGGTGAAGGGGGTGAATATGTATAGTGGTGAGGTGGTGGTGGAGGAGGCTAAAGGTGAGTACCACAAAAGGGGGTTGTAGGTGTTTGAAGAATGGGTGGGGCTTGTGATAGATGCAAGGAGCGATGAGGTTGAGACAGGTGTGCACACAAAGGGATGGCTTAGGAAAGGTTCTACTAAAGGGACTGATCATAGGGTGACATCCCATTAGGCAAGAGTGGAGGTAATCTTGGGGTCTGTGGGCGAGCAGGTGAATTCCCCATGTTAGGAGGAAAGTAGACAAATGAAGGTCGTTGAGTTGAAGAAATCGATAGGTAGGGGTATCTTTAATTGAATAAGGTGGGAGGAGATGAGTCCCTTGCATGAGGGTATGGGGAGTGTGAGAATTCCTTCATATCTAAAAATGAGGATAGGGAGTTATAACTATCATCAGAGTGAGGCAAAATGGATACATATTTATAATCATGTGAATGAGGCTAGAGTGAACTGTCATGGTCTGAATGGGATGAGAAGGATGAATGATAAATATGAACAACATCAGTGGGTTCCGTATGTTCTATTGGGGTGATTGGTGTAGGTAGGAGTGTCAAAAAGTCCTACATGATGTATCAAGGGTATGCCTATGATGTAGATTTGGTGTGAGCTATCCTAGAAAAGGTGGAACAACTGGTGATAGTGAACCTGCAAGACAAAAGATAAAAACAACATAAAAATGATATATAAAGCAATGGTGTTTTTGTTATGTAAAAAAGTGCATGTGTTTTTGGTGCAATGTGAATTGTGCGTGTATTAGTGAGGTGATGACAATATGATGACAGTATGTACAATGACTAGTGAGTTGTATAAGAAAACTAGGCATTGAATGTGCATAGATGAATGATGTTAATGGATATGGGTTTTACAAGTCTTTCGAGATTATCCAATTGATAGGCCCCAGAACCAAATTTGTGTGTGATAATGTAAGGACCTAGCCAATTGGGAACAAATTTGTCTTGCAGGTGATAGGGCTGGCTAGTAATATTTTGGTTCTCTTTGAGAACCAATTAACCGATCTAGAATTTGTGTTGGTGTACCTTACTATTATAGGCATGACAAATATGATCTTGTTAAATACGTGTGTTCTCTATATCATGGATGCGATGCTCATCTAAGAGAGTTAGTTGGTCTAGTCTAGCTTGGTGAGCAGTTTCATCATTGATGAAGTCTTGCATGGAGATGCATAAAGAGGGTATTTCAAGTTCCAATGGCATAATGGTTTCAACACCATAGACCAAATAAAAGGGTGTTGCCCTAGTGGGAGTATGGATACTCATTTTATATACCCACAAGGCCAAGGAAATTTGAATATGCCAATCATGATGAGATTATATGACAATTTTTTGAAGAATAACGTAGATGGTTTTATTAGTAGCTTCTACATGGCCATTAATCTATGGGTAGTACAGGGTAGAGAATCTATGATGAATGTTGAACTAGGTGCATAAGGTGCAAATTTTTTTGTTTTTGAACGACATATCATTGTCAAAGATGATTTGTGATGGAATGCCAAAGAGACGGATGATGTGATCAGTGATGAATACCATGATTTTAGATCTTGTGGTCTAGACAAGTGGGATAGATTCAACTCACATTGTGAAATACTCAGTTACAGTGATGATAAAATTATGATTGCTAGAGGAAGTAGGAGAGATTTATCCAATAAGATCGAGGTTCAATTACGAGAAGGGCCACATGGATTGTATGGGATGTAGTGCTTGTGATAGTAAGTACGTGAGGTTAGCATGTTGTTGACACTTGATGCATCATTTAACATACTCACAACAATCATGTTCTATTTTGGGCCAATAGTAACCCATGCATAAAATGTGCTTAGTAATAGCCATGCCACTGAAGTGGCCACCGCAAGTTCCATCATGGGTTTCTTGAACTACTCATTGAGCTTCTTGTAGCTCGAGGTAACGTAGAAGGATGCCATCATGATTGCAGTGGTAGAGGATGTCCCCCAGTAGTGTGTAGTGCATCACCCTTTGTTTGAATTTTTGGTGGTGAGCATGTGGTAAGTTGCAAGGAAGAAAGCCTAATTTAATATAATCCTTAATATGATAAAACCAAGGATCATGCAGCTCAGTGTGGATGACATGGATACCATCATCATCGATGGGATATGGAGGTGAAATAGCATATTGCATTAAACTATGGATGGATACATGTATTATGTGAGAGTGGGGGTCTTATGGTATTAAAGAGCCTAGGGAAGCCATGGTGTTTGTGAAATAGTTTGAAGAGTGGGAAGTAGCTTCGATATCATACCACTTAAGTTGAGCAAGTAATTATTGAGCAATTTTTTTGTACTATCGGAGTACTGAGCAACAAAATTGCCAAATTTATTTGACTTGATTGATGATAAGAAGACAATCATAAAATATCTAAAGGTTTCTAATATGCATAGACAATTCCTACTTAAAACCGAGAATGAGATATTTATATTTGGCATTGTTATTTGTGCAAAGAAAACCTAATTTAAAGGAGAAGGGGAGAGGTTCCTCATCAGGCATGAAAAATACAATTCCAGCACCCCCAGCATGGGTGCAATGGGAGCTGTTGGTCATAAAATCTGCCTGAGAAAGGATTTTGGGTAGTGTACGTGCCCTAGACCTGGACCAACATTGAAAGGCCGAAGGGAAGAGATGCCCCTCATGCCAATCTTCGGAGAAAGGCCGACTCCTTTACTAATCTACTCGGTGTTTAGAGATGAGAGTGTAGGAAAGGGATAAAAGAGTAAGGGTGCAAGAAAGAAATAAAAGAGTAAGGGAAGAAATGTCAATTATCCGAAGTGGGAAAGAACCAGAAGCACGATCGCTATCTAATAGCTCAAAATAGTAGCAATAAATATCAAGAGTAAAATGAAATGAACACGGTATTAACCCCCCTATGTATCCTCTGGACGAGTTCCAGGATTACCCTTCCCCTTACGTCGAAATCCAGAGTTCAGAATTACGGCGACCAAGAAAAAAGTGAATATAACAGAAACACTATCCACAGGCAGCATAAAAGAAAGCTAATACAACATTTTCCTCCCCTATGTATCCTTCAAGAAAATTTTAGGGGTCTGTCCCCAATCGCACACCTAAATCCAGAATGCAGAATTACAGTATGCAAATGAAGAAAAGATAACATAAATAATCACAGAAGGCAGCATACAAGAGAGAAATTGAGGCCAAAGCTCTTTAGTATTAATCGCAGGGATTCAAGTTACAACAACTTTCTAGCAGAAAGTTCCCCCCCTTTTACATTACAATGCCTGGGTTTTTATAGAGGACCCGACCCTCTGAGCCATCAATGCACAAAATGGAGGAGTACATCCTCGAAAACCTAAGAAGTCGGCCCTCGCAGCTCTCGTGACTGAGCTTTCAAATCCTTTTCTATATCTGGCAACTGCGATCGGGTCAGCCGGGGAAACATGCATTAATGAGCCATCTGAACGTCCTTGGTCTCCGGGTGCGGAGCTCGAGTGGCCGCCATGTCCGTCGGGTTCTCCTTCAGGGACTGAGACTTCCTTTCCAATTGCCAAAAATGAGCAGCGAGTTCACCGGGCACGTAAAAATACATTTATGAGGCACTTGATTGCCTCAAAAAATACCCGGCTTGGAGTGTGTGCCCTCGAAGTGCTTCGCTGATTTCTCGTTCGCAACTCCGCTTCGCAATGGATGCAAGCCGAAGCAGGTCTTCCTTCTTGGTTTTGCACTTCGCATGAATGAACTTCGCAAGACAGCTTCGGGGATATAAAACGTCGAAGTAAATATTCCTCCTTAAGATGGCTCTCGATCTTTGCCGCTTCGATGGAAAGGCGTGCCAAAACTGCTTCGCTGAGGTTCTCCGCCCGAAGTGGATGCTTCGCTGGTGAGTCTTCAAAATGCTTCGCCGCGATCCTCCCTCAAAACTGTGGTTCGGGGTCTTTTGGGCCGAAGTGCATTCCTGCCTCTGAAAAATGTTCTGCTTCTTCATGGGCCACTACCACTTCGGGTGAAAGCGCTTCGCACGAAAGCTATCCGAAGCAGATGCTTCGCAACAACTTTCGGCGAAGTAAAAATGGTTCGCCGATGGGGAGGCCCGAAGTGGGTGCTTCGCTGATTTCTTGGCGAAGTAGTTTTCAATGTTTTCACTCCTCCAAATTCTGCTTCGCTAGTTTTTTGCCCGAAGGAACTACTTGAAGCGCTTTGGGTGCGAAGCTCTTTTCACGCCTTTCTTGTCTTCCTTCTTCAGCGAAGCTATTTTTTAGCGTTTGAGGTTCCTTGAATGCCGCTTCGCAAAACTTTTGCCCGAAGTAGCTGCTTGAAATGCTTCGGGTGCGAAGCTCTTTTCATCCTTTACTTCTTTTTTGGCGAAGCTATCTTCCTTTTCTTGCGAAGCTTTTTTCCTTAGCTTGCTTGGTAGCGAAGCTCTTGCATCTCCATTCTATATACAAAGGGGATGGCGATGAAAGCCAAAATTGCTGCAACTTACAAATATTTTCAAAAACAACAAAAATAAATACTTTACAAAAAGAAACACTTTACAAAATTTTTGATTTTTCTACCCCTCTATGCAATGTGACAAAATTGTCAACATTCTTGGCGGCTCGCGGGGCAACGAGCTCGTCTCGGTGGAAGAACCCTCAGCCTTGATCCGTTGGGCCAGAGTTACCTCCAGACCCTTCTCCTTTTTCCATTTTTGGGGTGCTTCCACAACTTGTTCTTCTTCTTCCTCATCTTCCTCTTCCGGCGAGGCTTCCTGTTGCGGCGGTGAGGGAAGGCGATCACGGATGCGTTCCATGGTTCTATGGACATGAGCCCAGGCACCCTTCTGAAATGGCTCTTGGTCTTCAAGTGCCCTGACCAAAACATGGAACCGGTCAATCTGCCCAATGTCAGCATGTTTGGCTCTTGTGCTCAGATCATTCAGGCAAGCCACGATCTTGCAGTGTCTCAGAATGAAATTTGTGACCTGTCTTTCTGTAATCGGCTCTGCCCACTCGTCTACCTCCGAGACGTCGCCTTCAAAATGAAGCCATACCGGCTTGAGCTCTTCCTTGGTCAAAAGGTTCCCATCATCATCCGTGAAACTTGGGAAACCTAAGGAAGAGAGGTCTTGAAAGTAGCCCAGTGATGTGCGCTGCTCATGCTCAAATATATCCAGGAGGTCTTTCGCCTTCTGTGCTTTCCTCACCTTAGAGAAGAAGGCACGAACTGTGGCTTGGGCTGTAGACCAATCCCTAGCCGTCCGACTCATCGCAACAACCTGCAAGTCCTGATATTTGATACTTTGGACCTCAAAATCCAGTTTGAGTCATCTTCGAATCTTCTGGATGACCTCATCTACTTTTGGCCCTTCTTGAGCCGCAACATACTGGGCTTCGATGATGTAGGTCAAAATTGATAGGGCACTGGAGGCCCGAGATCTGAAGTTCTTTAGCAAGTGTGAGCGGATTTCTTTTATTCTGCCTCTGTCAAACAGCTCCAGGCTTTCTTTTTCGTACAACTATTGCTGCATCTGTAGGATCTTGCTTTCAAATTCTTTGGCCTTCAGATCAGCTTCGGCCTGTATTTGGCTCTGGGTTTTAGTTGCACTCTGCAGTTGTCTTACTTGTTGTTTCAGGGCGTCCACTTCCTTCTTCATCAGCTCACACTGCTTCTCTATGTCCTCTAGCTTGGAGCGAATCCTGGCTAGCTCCTCTTCCAACTTGATGTTGGCGCTCTCTGCTTCAAATCTGCGCTGATTGGCGATGTTTGCATGTGCGCAGAAAGTTTCAATTCTTACATGCATGGATGCAGATTCATTATCTACATTCAAGTGTTCTAGGTCCTTAGTCTTCTCCTGATAGTCGTAATCTGCTGGAGTCATCTCGTCCAGGGGTTTTTGGACCTTGGGGACCTTTTTCACCTTATGCAACTTTCCGCCTTTCAAGTCAAAAATGACGCATTTTTCTACTTCGGCCAGAGAGCGCCCCCTCCTTTTCCTGGCCTCCTTTAGCATTTTATCGGTGTTTTTCTGGGCTTGGAGTAGCTTCTCAGCTAGAGGGCGTTCCTTTATCATGGATAACTCTATTTCAAATGAGGTTAGATCTCCAGCCAAAGGGGTGAACAAATACAAAGAATGGATAGGGGATGCCTCACCAGTAGGTTCGACGATGGGTGTGGCAGGAGCTTCGGTGAGAGGAACGATGTCGTGTGTAACAGGGGAGTGGGAAACGGGGTTCGACGTTGGAGTACTACCTTCGCCCTGACTGAGGACCAAGGGAATGGTGGCATGGGCGAGCGAAGTAGTATCGATGGACTTGTCCCGGCCTGATGACTCGAATGGAGTGGACATGTGAGTGGGGCTAACGAGATTGTGAGACAAACTCGAAGTAGCGAAGGGCAACACATGAGAGGGTGATTGACTTTGTGGGGGAGAGAGAGACTACTGGGGACTCACGGCCGGGACCATGGTGGACATGCCTTGAGAAACCAGGGCAAAGGGTGGAGAGTGCATACCTGTGTGCCCTCCTGGCAGAGCAGCAGTAGTGACTTCCTGTGTGATCGGCTCTTGTTCCTTTTGAACTTCGGTACTTTCGACCTCCATGACTTCTTCTTCGGGGACCCCTTCTTGTTGGAGGAGTTCCTCCACATCGATGACATCCACGTCTAGGGTTGCTTCAGCTCTTGGTGACGCCGTCCCTTCAATATTTGCTTCGGCTGGGCCGATCATAGGTTGTCCGACAGAAGCACCTGGAAGCTTTGTGCGTGGTCACTTCGGGTGGGTTGGAGGCACTTGAGCTTGCTCTTGCCTCTTTCTTTTCTTCTTCTCTGATGGTTGTGCCGATCCCATAGCACTGGTGTCATGGCTTTCCATAGGTTCCTGAGGTAGTTCTTCTAGTGCAGCTTTTGCCTCCTCCTCTTCTTCTTCTTTCAAAGCATCATCAGCTCTCCTTGGGCTTTCTCCCGAACCTGGGGCACTTGGGGGAATGAAGTCGGCGAAGGAGGTGGGCTTCCAAGTCCCAGCATTGGCTTCATAAACAACTATGAAGTCCTTATCCACCTCCAAGAGTCCATATGATTTCATCTTCTGTCGATGAACTCTCATTTTCCACCACTCCTTTAATTGTTCTACACCCCAGTCCTTCAACTCCTCCCTCAGCTCGTCTTTCATCTTCCTCCAAAAAGTGGAGTCTGGGCTTGGGAAAGGATGTTGAACAGGATCAAACTCAACTTCCATAGGGTAGAATTCATGCCAGGGAGGCAAGGTCTTCATCCTTTCTAAATGCCACTCCAGATCCCTCCCATTGGGGTTATTTCTTTGCTCCACGATTTTTGGGTGGGGGCAGACATGAAAATTCTTGAATCTGAGGTGGTCCCTCATCACCCCCAAGGGATCGTAGAGCCACCTTTGAGGAATCTGGAGTAGACCAAAGCTGGCAAGCTTCTCCTCCAGGAATACATGTTGCTTCAGGGCAAACACTTCAATTACCCCCATTTTGAAGGGGAAGTCGCAAGTGTGCGCCCATTTTTGACCATGGCCGTAGACGGCATTTGTTGCGTCGCTCTATCGAGCGACCTCTAATGCGAACTGGTACTCGGAGGGGTAGACAGGTAGCAGGAAGGGCTTCCCCGTGAAGCCGAACAGGTGAACCACAAGCCCCTGCGTTAGTTGGAAGACGTCTCCCTTCTTCTCCATCACCACTCTGTCTCTTAAACCGGGGGCACCCGAGGGCAAGAACCCTTCAACAAATGAATGGCAGGTCCCAAGAATTGTTGATTAAAAGAATAATATGACTCCGTCCTCGCCAGGAGGGGAGTCCACTGGTACACAAGCAGAGGAGTTCCATCCTTGCCACTTGAAGAAATGGCAATGTGGGGGAAATTCTTATGTACATGGTAGAAAAATAACCAGACTAGGAAAGAGCAGGGTGCGAAGTACTAGCCCGTCCTAGAATTCTTCATGTTGGTAAGCCACGTGTGCAAGGTTCGGGCCACCCATTCTGCCTAGTCGAAGAAGACTGGGTTGGTGTTTGGCCTTGAAGCATCAGGGGCATAAAATTCCCCTCTTGAAATACATTCGGCCAAAGACACCTGCCAGGGGTGCACCGAAGCATCGGTTGACAGGCCCGCGACCCACGCAATAATGGAGAAGATGTCCATGCTCTTGAAATCTATCAATGGGCGAGGCATCTGAGGAAGCTTGCCTAAAGGGAGCCCGTCCTTGAGGTTCTCTCTTAGAAATTTCAAGATATAGGTGGAGGTAGTGAACCTCTCCATTTGTTCGCTCAGGATGACATTGCGAACGGAATAGCCCTTGGGCGGCCCCTGTTGTGGCGTGAAGGCTGCTTGCACATCTTCTTTCAAGATTGAAAACAATTTATGGCCCGCGGCATCTAACACTTTCTTGGAGGAGGGCTGGTAGTTCTGCATGATGGCACAGATTAATTTGGGACAATGGTGAGCGGGCGGGGTCAGATACCAGTAAATCTATGAATAATACACAATTGCTCTCTTGTTCTCTAGGGAGAGTCTGCTTGTCATAAACTCAATAGTGTGTCGGAGCTCGGCCATGCTCTTTGAGAGTTCGGTGTCCCTTATTTTCTCCCACCCATCAATTGGTGGCTCTTCAAGTTGCTCCTCCTCTGAATCCTCTCCTTCCTCCATCGGCTATTTTTTTGGGTGGGGATTGAGGTTGATCTTCTTAGGTCTGTGTTTTTGCTCTTCTTTGCCCTTCTTCATTTTCTCTGGGGGTGTTGCCTCAGGCTCCTTCCCCTTCTCTTTAGAATTTTTCTTCCCCATTCTGGATATGGGCGGCGGCAGAGTCCTTGATGCAGAGAGCTTCGATGCGAAGGACTTCGATGCGAAGGGTGAAGGAATGCAGGCTATCAACGGGAGCTCTTAATCCTTGCATTAACAGTTGGCAAACATCCCTTTTACCGCTAAGCCCCACGTTTTATAGCCTTAAAAGGCAACTACCCCAATTTATGGCACCTGCCAAAATTAAACCTTCAACTCGGATGAAAGAGGTCGTTTCGCCATTTGATTGGCTTTACGGTGGCGTGGTACGCGGGCCCATGTGGTTCGATGATTTGCTCTGCATTGGGAGTTTAACTTCCTGCCACCTCGTACCTGGGCGCGAGCTTTTTTCGCAACAGAATCTTCTCGGGATGTGCTCCGCCACCTTGGCATTAAAATCATTCACCCCGAACATTCCCCTAGGTTGCCGTTGGCGCGTCTCTCAAGACACGTTTTAAATGCTCCTCGTCTCGCGTGCCATAGGGTTGGCGAAGTGGAAACCGGTGCTGAAGTTGCTTCACGGCGAACCTCCGGTGCGAGCCGATCTTTTATGCTTCGAGCCCGAAGTAGTTTTACTTTGCCGCATCACTACTTTGCTTCACGGAAGGTTGCCTCCGAAGCTTGTTCCTTTTGAAAAAGGTTCACTAGATTTTCTTTGAAAACTGCTTCGCTCAAACTCCTTTTGCGAAGCATTTCCCAAGCCTTGTTTCTTTTAAGGACTCCTTCCAAGCCAAAGTGCTTCACTGCGAAGCATATCGCATCAGTTACTTCGCACACAAAATCCCCGAAGGAGATCCTTGCTAGGTCCAGTGAAGCTAGGGCTCATTGCTATGGTAGTCTGGTGTTGAACCTTCTGGCAATCATGGAATAGAGTATATACAAAGATAAAATTTTACATACAAAAGTAAAACTTGAAACATATATTTTTTTTTTGTTTGTTTGTTTGTTTCGTCTCAGCGATGAAAAGTCTTCAAATGAAGACCATTGACAGAGATCGGCAAGATCTGACCATCGACATCCTTGAGGATGAAAGAGTTGGCCGAGTTTACCTTCACAATTTCGAACGGTCCGTCCCAGAAGGCGTCCAATTTGTCATGATTCCCAGGCTTGGCCTTCCAAGAATCCCACTTCCATACTAGATCTCCCACTCTGAAAGTGCGGTCGGAGGACTTTTTCTTGAACCAGTCTCGGGTGATCTGAGCATGCTTAGCGAAGCTCCGGTAGGCCTTCTCACGATCTTCCTCTAGGCTGCGGTAGCTGAGCCAACCTATTTTCCATTGGGTTAACTTCATCTTCCTCTCCTAACAGCTGCAATGCAGGGATCTCTACGTGGGTAGGTAAGATGGCCTCCTTGCCATACACCAGGGCGTACGGTGATGTCTTTATTGACTTCTTGATAGAAATTCGATCGGCCCACAAGGCCCGATCTAGAAGGAGGTGCCAAGTTCTTTTGTTTTTCTCCATGAGCTTTCTTAGCACCCTTAACAGAGTCTTGTTGGTTGATTCTGCCAATCCGTTGCCCTGTGGATAGTAATTGGAGGAGACTTTATGATATATCCCATATTTGTAGAGGAACTCGTTGATTTTGGTGCCTTTGAAGCCAGGACCATTGTCCATAACGATTGCTTTTGGGATGCCGAATCGGGTGATCAATCCCTCTAGGAAGGCGATTACAGTCTCCTGATCAGCATGCTTCGTGGGTACTACTTCGGCCCATCTGGTGAAGTAGTCGGTTGCGGTCAGGACAAACTTATGCCCAGTGGAGGAGTTCGGAGATATAACCCCTATGAAATCCAACCCCCATTGTTGAAAGGGCATTTCTACTTGTATCGGTCGGAGAGGCATAGGAGCACTTCTGCTTTGGCCGATGAACTTTTGACATTGCTCGCATCTGCGACAGACCGCAAAGGCATCGACGAAGAGTGTGGGCCAATAATAACCCACCTTAATTATCTTCAATGTCATTGTTCTTCCTACGAAGTGACCCCCAGATAACCCTGAATGGAATTCTCCCAGGACTCTCCTCTTATCATCTTCTTTTATGCACCTGAGAAGAACGCCATCGATGTTTCTAAAAAATAGGCCTTCGGGGTGCAATGTGTATCGGAGGGACCGCATCCTGAAGTGCCTTCGCTGCGAAGCATTTAGATGCGAAGGACATCTATCGGTGTTGAAGTATTCAACTATCTCACCGACCCAGTCCTTCTCGTCCTCTTCTTGGTTTGCGAAGCATCCTTCTACTGCTGAGTCATCCCACTGACAAGCTGTCACTTTGGCCGCTACGCTCTTTGCTAACTCTTGACATAGCGCGTGACCGCGAACCAATTTTGTGGGTCTGATTTCGATGTCGAACTCCTGTATCTTGCTGACCCAACCGGCTCTTTTGCTACCCAATTCTCCTTGGATAATGAAGTTGCGCACATCGGGGTGAATGACAAAGACCGTAACCCGACTTTGGGAAATGAATTGCTTGAATTTCCTAAGAGACTTCATTATTGCATGCACCTGCCTTTCTATGAAATTATATTTTTCTTCATGGGGGTGTATCACCTGGCTTAGAAATGCGATGGGGCGCTCTTCGCCGTCTTCCCCTTTCTGTGTCAGGACGACAACATAGCTCTCAGGTTCTCCTATGGCATATAGGATGAAATCCCGGTTGTAGTCAGGGTTGGTCAGGACTGGTGCCTGAGCGATTCGGGCCTTGATCTCTTCAAATGCTTCTTTTCTCTCCTCCGTCCAGATGAATTCAGCGCCCTTCTTTAAAAGTTTAGACATTGGCTTGATGACCTGGGCGAAATCTGGAACAAACTTCCTCATGAAGTTGATCTGGCCAAAAAAATATTGAAGTCCTTTCTTGTTCACTGGGAGTGGGAGCTTCAAGAGAGCCTCAGCTCTATCAGGATCTACGGCGAGACCCTTCTCTGATATCACATGTCCCAATAACTTCCCTTCGCTGACTACGAATATGGACTTCTTTGGATTGATTGAAATGCCAAACTCTCGATATTTTTTGAATACCTGTTGTAGGTGAAAAGGATGATCCTCCCTTCTTCGGGAGAAGACGGTCATGTCATCCAGGTAGATAACAATGACCTTATTCAAGAGCTCACCAAAAGCTAAATCCATGGCCCTCTAAAAAGTGGCCCCCGCATTCGAAAGGCCGAATGGCATTCGTTGGTAAGCAAATGTTCCCCACTTGGTAGTGAATGCGGTTTTATGCTGGTCTTCATCCCTAACCCATATCTGATTATATCCGGAGAAACCATCGAGTAGGGAGAAGCGCTGAGCCCTAGCCACTGAGTGCAAGATCTGATCTATCTGTGGGAGAGGGTAATGATCTTTGAGCGAAGCCTGGTTTAGGTTGCGAAAGTCCACGCATAACCGTATATCTCCATTCTTCTTTCTAATAGGGACTAGATTCGCTACCCAAGAGGAATGCTTTATGGGATAAATTATCTTTGCCTCGAGCATCTTCAGGAGCTCGACTTTCATCAGGACCTCGATCTTTGGATTGACAAGCCTTTGCTTCTGTCGAAAGGGTTTGATCCCCTCCTGCAACTCAATTGTATGTTGGATCAGTTGCCGATCGTATCCCTTCAGGTCTTGATAAGACCATGCCACTATGTCGGGATACCTTCTGCACATAGAGATCGGATCTGTTCTAGCTCTTTCGAAGTGCAATCTGTTCCAACTTTTATTGCTTTTCCAGGTTCAAGCTCCAGATCTTGGTACTGCTTTGCATTGACTTTGATCCTATGAGAAACTGCTCGATCATTCTGATCAAAGAGGCTCTCAAGAGTAATTAATCCCTTGGGGACATGATTATTCTTCAATTGAACTAGCCCTTCATATTCTTCATCCTCAGGGCTTCTTTTTTCAACTGTGGCTGCTTCTTGAATCATAAAATTCACAATCTGCTCATCACTATCAAAAACTTGCCAATGCAGATCTCTGTCTGGGATAGAGGGCCTATAAATCATCCTCACAGCTTTAGGCTTATGCACCATGTCTTCTACTGGAGAGTACTTTGCTGCGATGGATGCTAGAACATCGGCATGTCGGTTCTTTTCTCGTGGAATGGACTACAGATTGAGAGACTCGAACTGGTCAAACAAGTCCCATACCCTGTTACGGTATGACTTGAGATAGTGCTTCTTTGAAATGCACTTGTTTGTGACTTGATTGCATACCAATTCTGAATCTCCAAAGACTTGGAGATGCTTTATGCCTAACTTTTCTACTTTCTTGAGTCCTAGGCATAATGCTTCGTATTCTACTGCATTGTTGGTGCAGCTCCATACCAACCGATAGCAATATTCCTTTTGCTCCCCTGATGGTGATATTAAAAGAATGCCTGCCCTAGCACCATTTTTGCATCGGGCACCATCGAAGAACAACTTCCATAGTCCTTCTTGGGCAAATGTTTTGTTCTCTGACTTGATGTGTTTCTCGGGCTTGGTGATGGCATAACATCCCATCTCGGTTTCTATCATGGCATTAAAGTCCGCCAATGAGAATTCATCTTCACAACTTAACTGGGTAAGGGATTCCTCGACCAGGTCCACCTGCTCTATCCCTTCCACTATCGCATGCACGGGATCGCTGCTCTCTTCTTCGGACATCTTCTGTACAAGGAAGGTAGAAGGCTTCTCATTGTAGATCTTCACCTTCTTCCCTTTGAATGGAATCTCTAAGTGCGAGTAATCCATAGATAGATATCCTCCCAGCTTCGTCGTAAACTCCCTTGACAAGCACATACTGAAATACGGCTCGAGGTCGACGACCACCACCTCTTGTATAACTATGATTTGAGGCATCTTGTGTAGTCGGATAGGTATATCTTTAATTACTCCTATAGTCTTCACTGGAGTACCATCCAACTGGAGCATGCCATGGCTACTTCGCGTATACTCCATCCCTATCTCTTCGCACACTGCTTTGGGCATGACTGTCGTCGTGGCCCCGGAGTCAATCATACAATTATGTACAACATACCCTTCCATCTATAGAGATAGGTAGAATGGAGGTGGTCTATTCTTCCCCGTAATGGATGTGGATAGGGTCTGCACTAGGGCAAGTGGTGCTGACTTCCTCGCCTTGGCCGTCTTCAATGATTCTTGCAGCAAGTCCACTTGTCCGGGTAGTTGCAATGCGTCGTACAGACTGATCTTGGCTGGAATCTTCTTCAGCTCATCTACAATATTGTAAGCTAGGGAGTTGTGCACCTCAGGTTCCCTTTTCATCTCATACTTGGTGTGATACTGCTCCGTAGCTTCGACCCTTTGTCGCTTGGTCAGCGAAGGGAGCTTGAGCTTCTCTCTAGCTTGTTCTTTAGTTTCCACTTGAGGTGGATTTGTAGGGGCCTATTGGGCCTTCTCCTTGACTGGTGTAGGCTGAGGAGCTTCGCTCGGGGCCTGAGGAGGTTGCTGTCCCTTCTCGTGGTGAGCATGCACCTTTAAGGGAGCCATTTGGGTAGCATCTACCTCTATCGACCTTTTTCCTCCTCTGGTAAGGACTGCAACTTGCTCTTCTTCACCAATTACCAGGTTTTGATCTAATTGTCTGATGATGTTGACTTGACCACCATGACTACTGCTCGCCAGAATTTGCACATAATGTTGGTGCAACATGCAAGTATTCTCTTCGTGAGGGTCATTACACGTGGAGCACCAATGTATGTAATCAGAAGTGCTCGGAGCTTCATCAATCATGACATTTCTTGTCGATGCTCTCCCTTGCTGGACTGCTTGATCTTTAGTAAGCGCGGGTGTAGGATACGACCTTCTCGGTAGAAACTCTTGTTGTGCTTGCTTTTTCTTCATAATGGTCATATCATTGGACAGGGTTTGTACTATGGAGTTCAGGGACTGCACCTCTTGTAGTATTTTGGCTTGCATATCATCGGCTTTAGGAATAGGTGGCAATGGAGCCATCGTTGGTATTGGAGGTAGGGCGGGGTGTTGAGGTGGTTCTGTAAATACAGGGAATGCCAAATAAATAGTGGGCTACAAAGTCAAAAATGTGGGAAAATGGATTTGTGGAGTAGCGATTTGAGATACAATGGGATTCGGGTTCCAAGACGAGATCGGGTATGCAGGGGTTGTAGAGATCTACGAAGTGGCTGTGCTCACGTACTGAGATTGAGGGAAATAGGGGAGTATGGGCATCGACATCCTTTGGGGGAGCTTACCCACAACTATTAAATCCATCTCCACTCTCTGGGCTAACTCATACAACTCGAGGAAGGTATTAATGTTCGAATACCTTACCATGACACTGATATCAGGGTTGAAATCCCAAAGGAAATAGTATGCTGCAGCTTCGCTATTTGGCCAAAGTCCAACTGGTATCCTTTGCCAGGTTCGAGCGAACCTAACATTGAAATCAATGATCTCTTCTTGTGGATGTCTCTGAATCATTGTGAACTGATGCAGGAGAGAGGATGGATCGACGGACTCATTGAAGCTTCTCATCAACTGTCCGGCTAACTGGTCCCATCTCGTTATAGTACCAAGTGGTAAAGATCTATACCAGTAGAGGAGCTTCCCTCTAAGAGATAGAACCAGAAGCTTTACCATAACTCGCTCTTCTGTGATGTCATGAATCACCGCCAGAGAAACTATGTCCTGGATGTGCTCCAGAGCAGTCTTCCCAGTTCCATCGAACATTGGGATCTTCTTCATAGCAGCAGGCGGAACTTGCCCTTGTCTCGCTAGATTTAGTGGTCCCAAAGAATTCCATGTCGAGAACAATCTGGGTGGCGATTGCTGTTGTTGCTGCTGCATTTGTTGTTGTTGTTGTGCCATATTTGCTCCTGGATTTTGAGAAATAGGAATTCCCGAAGCTCCTCCTTGGTTGCTAACAGGACGACTAATGTGAATGGAGGCACTAGGATGCTTCGGTGAGTTGGGAGGATTAGGAGGAAAGCTAGCTGCTGTACTATCCGAAGTTAATCCTTGTTCATCAACAGCAGCCTCTTGCGAGGATGTTCC
Source organism: Wollemia nobilis (assembly GCA_028583015.1). Classification (NCBI taxonomy): domain Eukaryota; kingdom Viridiplantae; phylum Streptophyta; class Pinopsida; order Araucariales; family Araucariaceae; genus Wollemia; species Wollemia nobilis. Next base: position 38,004 of record JAQPPZ010002729.1, on the reverse strand, counting down.
ACGTAATAGTGACTCAGGGGTGACCAACCTAGAACGTTCCCCGAAGGCGTCAATATCAAGCTCAAAGAACTCAGTTTCCTCTCCTCTATTCCTAACTCTCCATCTTGTTTGCATGAAGGCACAGACTTAGGTACCGGTCTCTATGACTTAAAGATTCTTGGTTAAACAGAGTCGCCAGATGCTAAGAGTCTTTCGGCAATGAGACGAGCATCGATTCTCACTACCACTCACAAGGTGAGACTGACCGGGTCCCACCGGGCGTGCCAAAAACTGTTGGTCATCAAATCTGCCCAAGAAAGGATTTTGGGTAGTGTACGCGCCCTAGACCTGGACCAACATTGAAAGGCCGAAGGGAAGAGATGCCCCTCATGCCAATCTCCGGAGAAAGGTTGGCTCCTTTACTAAACTACTTCGGTGTTTAGAGATGAGAGTGCAGGAAAGAGATAAAAGAGTAAGGGTGCAGGAAAGAAATAAAAGAGTAAGGGAAGAAATATCAATGATTTAAAGTGGGAAAGAACCAGAAGCACGATCGCTGGCTAATAGCTCAAAACAATAGCAATAAATACCAAGAATAAAATGAAATGAACACGATATTAACCCCCCTATGTATCCTCTGGACGAGTTCCAGGATTACCCTTCCCCTTACGTCGAAATCCAGAGTTCAGAATTACGGTGACCAGGAAAAGTGAATATAACAGAAACACTATCCACAGGCAGCATAAAAGAAAGCTAATACAACGTTTTCCTCCCCTATGTATCCTTCGGGAAAATTTCAGGGGTCTATCCCCAATCGCACACCTAAATCCAGAATGCAGAATTACAGTATGCAAATGAAGAAAAGATAACATAAATAATCACAGAAGGCAGCATACAAGAGAGAAATTGAGGCCAAAGCTCTTTAGTATTAATCGTAGGGATTCAAGTTACAGCAGCTTTCTAGCAGAAAGTTCCCCCCCTTTTACATTACAATGCCTAGGTTTTTATAGAGGACCCAATCCTCTGAGCCATCAATGCACAAAATGGAGGAGTACATCCTCGAAAACCTAAGAAGTCGGCCCTTGCAGCTCTCGTGACTGAGCTTTCAAATCCTTTTCTATATCTGGCAACTACGATCGGGTCAGTCGGGGAAACATGCATTAATGAGCCCTCTGAATGTCCTTGGTCTCTGGGTGCGGAGCTCGAGTGGCCGCCATGTCCGTCGGGTTCTCCTTCAGGGACTGAGACTTCCTTTCCAATTGCCAAAAATGAGCAACGAGTTCACCAGGCACGTAAAAATACATTTATGAGGCACTTGATTGCCTCAGAAAAATACCCGGCTTGGAGTGTGTGCCCTGGAAGTGCTTCGCCGAATTTTCGTTCGCAATTCCGCTTCGCAATGGATTTGAGCCGAAGCAGGTCTTCCTTCTTGGTTTTGCACTTCGCATGAATGAACTTCGCAAGACAGCTTCGGGGATATAAAACGTCAAAGTAAATATTCCTCCTTAAGATGGCTCTCGATCTTTGCCACTTCGATGGAAAGGCGTGCCAAAACTGCTTCGCTGAGGTTCTCCGCCCGAAGTGGATGCTTCGTTGGTGAGTCTTCAAAATGCTTCACCGTGATCCTCCCTCAAAACTGTGGTTCGGGGTCTTTTGGGCCGAAGTGCATTCTTGCCTCCGAAAAATGTTCTGCTTCTTCATGGGCCACTACCACTTCGGGTGAAAGTGCTTCGCACGAAAGCTATCCGAAGCAGATGCTTCGCAACAAATTTTGGTGAAGTAAAAATGGTTCGCCGATGGGGAGGCCCGAAGTGGGTGCTTCGCTGATTTCTTGGTGAAGTAGTTTTCAATGTTTTCACTCCTCCAAATTCCGCTTCGCTAGTTTTTCGCCCGAAGGAACTGCTTGAAGCGCTTCGGGTGTGAAGCTCTTTTCACGCCTTTCTTGCCTTCCTTCTTCAGCGAAGCTATTTTTCAGCGTTTGAGGTTCCTTGAATGCCGCTTCGCAAAACTTTTGCCCGAAGTAGCTGCTTGAAATGCTTCGGGTGCGAAGCTCTTTTCGTCCTTTACTTCTTTTTTGGCGAAGCTATCTTCCTTTTCTTGCGAAGCTTTTTTCCTTAGCTTGCTTGGTAGCGAAGCTCTTGCATCTCCATTCTATATACAAAGGGGATGGCGATGAAAGCCAAAATTGCTGCAACTTACAAATATTTTCAAAAACAACAAAAAGAAATACTTTACAAAAAGAAACACTTTACAAAAATTTTGATTTTTCTACCCCTCTATGCAATGTGACAAAATTGTCAAAAGGAGCCATAAAAAATGGTGTCATATCATCTAGCATTTTGGGTTCCACATATTCTTCGCTTATGTGATGTGGAATATGGAATCATTGAGAAGCTAAATAAGGAGAGGTTGATTGTTAGGCAATGGATCCTCAATGAGTTGGTCAACTATGACCTGTCCTTTTATGGACTTCTTAGAGATAAATTTGAGGTTGAATTCTATAAGAAGCATAATCCATTTAGTAGTATGATAGTTATGATAAATCTCATTTATCATGTACCATAAGGGGTTATTGTGAGTGATAACAGATGTCGTGTGGTTAAGCATGCAGTGGTGTACCTTTTGTGTAGCAAAGACTACAACCAATCATAGCTTATGTTCAGCTGTAGTTGCTTACATTTGATTTTGTCAATCCTAGGTAATCAAGGTTAGATTTAAAGTGTAGCAATCCAATATAGATTGTACCATAGTAATTAATTCTTAAGCTTGATTTCGACCTCTTTTAGTCTTAGGTTTTGTAGAAATTAAAGTTTATAGAAAATAAAATTGTGCTTAAATTAAAGATGCAATTTGGACTAAGTCTATATGAGTATGTGTGGATCCACATATGATTTACTAATGCATTATTTATCTAATATTTCTATAGTTTTATCATATGCAGTTTTAATAAATTTTATGTTCTACTTTTACTCTATGTTCTAATTTTATCTAACGTGTTAGTGGGGGGGAATATATTTAGGGACTAACCTTTCAGATTGGGACCTACCTCTATAAGGTTAGTGTTGACTCCTTCCCATTTTTCTACTCTATTTTGACTTCAATAAACTATTTCATTAAATTCCTCTAATGCTAATTATTTCATGATTGCAGGAAAATACAATGGTGATTACATAAAAGAAATCATGTGGAAATAAATGACAAAGTAATTGACACAATTACCATATGCGTAACAAAAATGCTACTGCTTTATTATTGGGAATTCAAACATACATGGTTGCACATTAAGCTTTCAAAAATTGTACACAAAATATTACATTAGAAATAGTCGTCGATTAGACATTTTTTCCATTCACTAGCTAGACCTTTTCAAAGGTCTCCTATGTAATATATAATGACTTGGACAATTATAAATAAAATTCTTCCATGTATTTTCCATGTGGCTTTAATGGCTTGATAATGCGACAACTATGTACCTAATAGAAATAATCAAAATAATCTAAACTGACACAATTTTCCAATCCTACTTGGACTCGGTAAATAGCCTAAGTGGTCCAAGTATCACTTTATGAACGAACATAAAAAACAATACTAATTTGAACACTTTGCAAGAAATGATGTCATAACTATATGCCCCTTTATTCATGGCAAGGACATAACAATCTTGCGTAAGAATCTAGACAACCTAAGAATATTCTAAGTTTACAACTTTATAAAATCACTTCACAATAGCTTCATTAAACATAATATTCTTGTGAATAATATTTGACAAGTCAACCAACTATGCTGATTGGAAATAATTTTATACCATGTAAAAGTACCATGTTGTCGCTGATGTGGTATGCAACATCAGTCAATTGACTTGGTCAAAATTTTCTTTAACTGTTGGTAAAAGATCTCTTTAGTAATGGTCTTCAATAGCTACCTTCAGTAACATACTTCAGTAACTATCTTCTATAATCGTCTTCAGCTACTACATCTTGTAATCATCTTTAGCCTTCTTAGTTCATCATCCTTACATCCATATCTTCACATCCAAGGTGTAATATGAAGCTTATGCTACTGCATCATACTCTCGTGAAGTGTTCATCATTTTCCTGTCAATCATACAAAACTTACGTGCATTCTACCTGAAATGTAAATATTTGTAAAAATAACCACATCCATCATTTTAACTGATAAATCACAAAAATAAGCAAAAATAACTACTTAAAATATATTATAACCATAATTTAAAGATAGAAATGAAACAATTTACTACAGAAAATATATGCCAAATAATTACTCATCATTTTTCCCCAAATTGAGAGATATGCATGTCCTCATGCATGTCAAGAAAATAAGGTTTTAATAAAAATATCACAAATATCGCAAATATCACACATGTTTTAGAAAATATACTGCAAATTGAAATACTCAAGAAACTTTACACATTTTTCCAAAAATCTACAATTTGCATGAAACAAGAAAACACAACTTTTAGAAATACCCATATAAATCTATTAGATCTTGTATTTGAAAATTATGGGTAGCAATACTAAAAAGAAAAATAATTGAATATTTTTAGAAATAAATCTAAATATAAACCAATATATGACAATATATCACACAAGTTCCAATGAGATTTCTACAATTGAAAGTACAATATTTCAGGTTTTCAAAGATTATTTTCATGACAATACAAATGTTACAAATTCTACCAAACAGATTTTGAAAATACTGATGTTTGATGAAAAGTTACCTATAACAATACTATAAAAGAAATAATTTCATCAGAGCCTCTAATCCTTAAAACATTTGCATAAAATGAACTATTTTTAGTAGTATTCATTGAACATCAAGTATTGTATACACAAACAAATTCAAATGGAAAACACTATGTGTAATGTCATCCTCAAAGATATGTATGCCACAAAGAAAATAAATCTACAGATTCAAAATATTCAAACATTTTTACAAAAATAATAATATATAATTATCAAATATTTAAGTCTAAAAATCATGGAAGTATTTAAACAGTTTTTCAATTTATACAACTTGTGACCTTTGGGTGGACATTCTTTATGATGGAGGTCATGTTGGTGGTAATCTGTGTTCATGTTTCACCTTCTAAACTTGTACCTTGGCCTTCTGCTCATCGACCAATATTTCGACCATGACTATTTTGATATGCTCTACCTTAGTGGATTCCTCTCCCTACGTTGTGTCTTACATTTTGGAAGGAAGCTACATCTCAACTGACACAACTATGTTATTGATGACTGCATCAATCTCTACAAGCATCTCAATTTCAAAGACCAAATTCCTTGGTGTAGTTCTTATTTTGGTGGAGGGATCCAATTTTTCGGTCAATTATGTTGCATTATACTCGAAAGTGATAGCGAGATCTCTTCCGTGGAAAATTCAATATCTTTGATGTAGGTCATTTTACTAAATTTGATAGAATTTTTCTACTTCCTACTAGTTTTGGAGCTTTTATTGGGAGAAGCATTGACAAATTACACATTACCTAGATGAAGAATAACTGCCAATACTCAAAAATTTGCATCTTGTTCTTCAGGACTAATTTCCACCACCTCCATTTACCTTCTAGTTGTAAGGTATTCTTCAACATCACTCACACCATCGAGTTGATAACAATTTGACTCGTGGTCTAAACTTTAGCTTGCTAGCCATTAATCTCTAGGACTTCTCCATCAATCCAGGCCACTTCAGAATCTTCCACCCATACATGAGAACCTACAATAATGTTGGTGGGGCCCACCATTGCAGGAGGTTGTATTGATTTGATGCCCTAGTATGATATCGACTTCTCAAATTTCTACCAAATAAGCCAAAATGCCCTCATATTTAAGAAAAATGCTCTTAAATTTATCAAATTATTTACAGATCCTCTACATTACGCAATAATTTTTAATTTGTTCAACTTAAATCTTGATTACACAAAAAAATAATGTTGCAATGGCAAATCCCAGGAACGATGAGGCGAGAAGCTTCGTATAATTTCATTTCCATACAATCATATGAGGACTCGTTCAGAGCTAAGCATGCACGTGTCTTGGCTCGTATTTATTGGAAATTTTCCTACTTCACTAGTCAATTCTAGGTAGAGATTTAAGAAGAAGAAATCAATGACAGAAATTCTATGTGCACTTCATTCAATGACAAAGCTACCTAAATGCAAATGAAATAATGACAACAAATCCGATGGAAAAAACTTCACCCTTTCTATTATGTGCAGTCTTTTAATAGGTTCGCATAAATATCTTCTGTATTTTCGAAAGAAAATTAAATATAGGTGATATGTGGCATCATCTTGAGTGTATACGTCACATGCATGGACAGGATTTTGGCATACTTATCGGTGTAAAGAATTTTTGGAGTTAAAATTTTTAAGTTTATACCTTAGTCCATTTGCCAAAGGTGGTCAAAATATGGTCAAAGGGGTGTTATAAATATTCATATAATTTTTATCCCCCAAACATTTATAAATGATTGATAAATTTATTTGTGTTGTCACATTCTTTTATATTTATCATTAACGTGTTATTTCATATTCTCGATTGACACATTTTATTATGTTTTGGATTGCCATGTGTCGCTTATACTTGGGTCAATTTAGATATAGAAACTTAGGAATATTTCATGGTGTGTGTTATGGATACCATCTATGGATGGCACTTACAAAATATTACTACAAAATATCATTATAGAAGATTATTACAGAAGATATCTATGAAATGCGTTTACAGAAAACATCTATGGAAGACATCTACATAGAAAATTTATGGAAGACATCTACAAAAATTATAGTTTTTAGAGTTGAGAAAATACTTTACCTGATTCTTCCCCCCAAAATGTATTGTGAACTTTGTATGCCTCTGTTTACCCCCCCCCAAACTGTAATTTTGGCTATATAGCCAAAATAAGATGAAGGGTGTTTTATTTATATTGGTGGATAGTATAATAATGAGTTATATATATGGGGGTTTATTATAATTTTTGTGATTGTGCTTCCTGAATTTCATTAAGGAGTATCCAAGTGAGAGAAAAATAATGATTATAAATCTTGATATTAGTCATCAATATATGTAAAAATAGATTTCTATCAAAGGCTTGGGATATTTTCAATCATTTAGAAAAATGGAATAGATATTATTGATATTATGATGGCTTTTGCTAAGAGATACAAAGTTTTGAGATATACAAGCCACATTTTTGTAGGAGAAAATAAACCATAGAACTTCCATAGGAATTTGCTTCTAACTTTTTACCTGCTTATGATATTCTAGAGTTATTTCTCAAAGGCTTCAAACATCCTAGTGACTTTTAAAAAAATCCATCCATTCATTTCACAAATCAATATGGTGTTAAAGTTATCCTAATATTTTCAAGCTTCTCAAGGATCAACTGTGTGTGTAGTGAGTATTATTTTCCCATTATGAGTAAGGATTGAGTAAAACAAAGGTCTTTGATGCCAAAAAACTAGCTTATCTATGAGCATTTATAGGTCTTGTCTAGACTTAGTGCTACTGCATAAGAATACCTTATTGCCATGCGGGTTTCATTCAACCCATTGTTGTAATGAGGATCACCCCATGGTTTTCAAGATACTAAGAATTCCAGGGATTCAAGCTCTTTTACCCTTCTTTGACTTTTCTTGGGGTACTTGCTCATTTTTTGAGGAGCAAGGAATTTTTATTACCTTTTTGAGGTTATTTCTGATTTTTAGGGGAAGCAAGAAGATACTTTTGGGATACTTGCTTGATTAGATGAGGAGCAAGGGATTTTTTTTTGAGTAAGAACTTTGGGGAGTTGTATTCCCAACCACTCTATCAAAGTTCTGATGGGAATTTGATCCTATCCTTACTATTCTTCTCTTCTTTTTTTCAAGGGTGAAGGGTGAGCTTGTCCTTTTTCCAATTCATTAGTACTCTAGACCATGCGCATAGATGGATAAGCAGGAGAAACCTTTTACTCAATGGAAATAGTGACTTATGAGTTAATCCTTCCAATTCTCACAATTTTTTTATATGTTATAATGTGCGTAGTCCAAGAGAAAACTTGATTGACTAGGAATATCTTACAACATCAAAATATTGCTTGACTTTCACTAAAAATTTGCTCAAAACACTAGTGGTGGTTGAGTAATTGAAAACATCTATATTTCATTTAGCAAACAAGGTGTTATGCAACATGTGGTAGTCATTTTCCTACAAGCTCTTAAAGAAATATCCTCTTGGGCTATTTTTGAAATATTGAGACTAAAAATTGATGAGAATAAGATATGAGTTTTGCAAATATAGGAACTCCATGATGAAACAAAGGAAGCATAATATTTTTTTTTAGGAGAGAGAAGTTATTATTCAATGATTGTTGATTGCAGATCAGCTTGTTGCCTAAGGTGGTGTATGCATTTTTTCTTTAGATAGTGGCTTCTTTTATAGTTTAAACCTGTGCTCATTAAGTAGTAATTTTCTAGTTGAGTTATCAATAGGCTTTGAGTTTTACTACACCATATATATATTTTCTAATTGAAATTTTCATGATACAATATGTTTGTCCGGCCACTTTATAGTTTTGTTGGTTCAGTCCTGTATAATACCTCTATTTTATTTCATTATTATTATTATTTTGTATATATATTTATTATTATCATTGCTAATAATTTTTTTTTTGGTAATAATTTCTAGAGGTTTATTGTAGTAGACTATCTTAGACTGTTTCCCACCATCTAACAACTTTTCTTTTTGTTTTTCCTTCTCTCTCTCTTTTTGAGTTTGGTTTTGGTTTTTTTTTTAATCTATTTTTGTTTCTATTTTTCTATTTTTGTTCAATTTAAAACAATCCTACTGTTGTGAAGTTTAGGTATAAGTCACAACCGATGAATTTATATCTATCCTTAACATAGTAGGAAAGAAATGAAATAAAATTTCTAAACAATCCTAATATTTTGCTAAAATTAGATGTGACTCGCGTTCCTACGAATATTTGTACAACCAATCTTAGCACACTAGGAGTAAAATGAAATATTGCTAAAAAAGTAAAATTTAACAATCCTAATGTTTTTCTAAAATTAGGTGCGACTCGTGTTCCTACGAATCTTTGTACAACCAATCTTAGCACACTAGGAGTAAAATGAAATATTGTTGGAAAAGTAAAATTTAACAATCCTAATGTTTTTTCTAAAATCAGGTGTGACTCGCGTTCCTATGAATCTTTGTACAACCAATCTTAGCACACTAGGAGCAAAATGAAATAATGTTGGAAAAATAAAATTAACTCGAAATAAAAGGTTAAACTATTACTATTTGTTTGATTGTTTAGGAGGGTTTCACTATGGCTATGTCACTCAACCATACCTACTTCCTGCTTCTTACAGGTCCTAAATATTCAGGGGTGTTTCACTATGACTGTGCCACTTAGTCATACCTACTTCCTATTTTTCTCACAGGTCCTAAGTCAAACTAAATAATAATAATCACCCATAGGAAATAAAATTCTAACTATGAAAGCAGTAAAATGATTCCTCAAGAGAAAAGAACCTAACAACGTCGAATGAAGGGGATTTTTGGGACCATCTCATGCCACTCTGACTCAAATTCACACCAAGGACTCATAAGTACCTCTTTCCACATACAAGTAAACCTTAACTTTTTGCACTACCAAATAGCTTTTCTGATTAACCACTACAACGCTACTCTCCTTGGAAATGGTGCCAAAATGTTTAGCTGTAGTTGCTTACATTTAATTTTTTCAATCCAGGGCAATCAAGGTTAGATTTAAAGAGTAGCAATCCAGTATAGATTGTACCATAGTAATTAATTCTTAAGATTGATTTTGACCTCTTTTAGTCTTAGGTTTTGTATAAATTAAAGTTTGCAAAAATGAAAATTGTGCTTAAATTAAATATACTATTTGGACTGTCTATATGAGTATGTGTGGATCCACATATGATTTACTAATGCATTATTTATCTAATGTTTCTATAGTTTTATCATATGCAATTTTAATAAAGTTTATGTTCTAATTTTACTCTATGTTCTAATTTTATCTATTGTGTTAGTGGGGGGTAAGATATTTAGGGACTAACATTTCAAAGTGGGCCCTACCTCCGAAAGGTTAGTTTTAACCCCTTACAATTTCTCTACTCTACTTTGACTTCAATAAACTATTTCATTAAATTACTCTAATGCTAATTATTTCATGATTACAGGAAAATACAATGGTGATTACATAAAAGAAATCATGCAAAAATAAATGACAAAGTAATTGATACAGTTACCATATGCATATCAAAAGTGTTGTTGCTTTATTACTGGAAATTCAAACGTACATGGTTGTGCATCAAGATTTCAGAAATTGTACATAGAATATTACATTAGAAATAGTCATTGATTATAAATTTTTTTCCATTCGCTAGCCAAACCTTTTTCAAAGATCTCCTGTGTAATATATAATATCAATTGGACAATTATAAATAAAATTCTTCAATGTATTTTCCATGTGGTTTTGTTGGCTTGATAATGCGACAACTATGTACCTAATAGAAATAATCTGAATGATCTAAATGGATACAATTTCCCAATTCTACTTGGACTCAGTAAATAGCCTAAGTGGTACAAGTGGAACTTTATGAATGAACATAACAAAACAATACTAATTTGAACATTTTGCAAGATATAACATCATCACTATATGCCCCTTTATTCATGGGAAGGACATAACAATCTTGCGTAAGAATATAGACAACCTAACAATATTCTAAGTTTACAACTTTATAAAATCACTTCACAACAACTTCATTAAACATAATAATCTCACAAATAATCTTTGACAAGTCAACTAACTATGCTCACTGGAAATACTTTGTTGCCATGTAAAACTGCCTTGCTGTCACTGATGTGGCATGCAACATAGGTCAATTGACTTGGTCAATTTTTTTTTGTAAATGCTGGTAAAAGATATCTTTAGTAACTGTCTTCAGAAGCTACCTTATGTAACATAATTTAGTAACTATCTTTTGTAACCATCTTCAGCTACTGCATCCTGTAACCATATTTAGCCTTATTAGTTCGTCATCCTTACATCCATCTCTTCACATCCAAGATATAATATGAAGCTTATGCTACTGCATCGTACTCTCGTGAAGTGTTCTTAATCATTTTCCTATCAATCATATACAACTTACGTGCATTCTGCCTAAAATGTATATATTTGTCAAAATAACCACATCCATCATTTTAACTGATAAATCACGAAAATAAGCAGAAATAACAACTTAAAATATATTATAGCCACAATTTAAATATAGAAATGAAATAATTTAATACAAAAAATATATACAAAATAATTACTCATTAGCTTCTCCATGTAGGCATATCACATTTTGTAGCTGACTAGAGTACGACTGATATAGTAGATGGCTTGTTCATGGTTGAGCATGCTCTTTTGAACCAATAATATTCTAATTGCAAAATCCATAGCGAAAATGTAAAAGAAGAATGGTAATTATTGATGTGGTAGGGATAGAATTGGTGGCAACGTGTTGTGATGTCCTTCACAACAACCTCAAAATTGGGGACCCACTTGAAAATTTAAAATTTTATTTCCAAATCAAATGCTTGAAATTCATTTTTTGTAGTTACCATCATAAAAATATCAGTACTCAAAATGGTGTGATAGCAATGTGCATTATCAAAAGGGTTGGTTTCCATTTGGATAGTAAAAAATACACTGTTGAATTCACCATGTGCTCACCAAGTCTCTTTCATTTATGTTTCAAAAGTCATTTCAAGTAATTTTTGATGTTCATGTATTTGTTTATGATTATGTTTTAGGGTTTGTTATTTTTGTTTATAATGTGGTGTTTATTGGTTAGGTATCATGTGTTATGTGTTTTATTTATCATTTTGTTTTATGTTAGTTTGAATGTGGTATTTGTTTGTTAGGTTATTCATCCATTTGATGATGAGCATGCATAAGCATTTTACATACTATTTTATAAATATTTTGTCATCAGATTTTTGTCTCATTACCTAAGGGTTTCCTAATGTCCTTGTGTTGTTGTGTTGTGATTGATTAAATTTATCATGTTTTATGTGGATTTTATTATGTTTTCATAATATAATGTGTTTTTTAGGTTTAATTATTTTTATATTATTTTGTTAGTGTATGGTGTTATGTATATGTTTGTTCGTATGTTATGTTTAGTTATGTCATGTTTTAAATTAATTAAATTATAAAGTTTATAACTTTATAATTTAATATATTTAAAATTGTTCATTGTTTTAAATTAATTAAATTATAAAGTTTTATAACTTTATAATTTAATTATATTTAATAATGTTATTTCATAAATGTTTTATATTCTAATTAAATTTGTCGGGTGTGCAGGATTATTAAAGTATATTGAAAAAGGCTTTATTGATATTAGGGTTTCAAGAATTCATTTTTTTTTAACAGATGGAACGAAGCAAACTAATCAAGAGGAACAAATTTATCAAGTTATAAATGGAGAATTAGAAACCAAAGAGAGGGTCGGACATTTTTGCAAAGAAGGAGATAAGGAGAGAAGGAAAGTTGAAGAAGCAAAATAAAGGAAAAAGGAGCTACAGAGTTGGAAATTATAGAGAAACGAATTCTATTGTAAGATATTTGATTATATCAAAATATTTTAGGGATTCAAATAAACATCATTTTGGTATTTGAATTATAATTAAAATGTTTGGTATAGTTTTCAATAATTAAAAATTCCACTGAAGATTGCATCATATCATTGTTCTATTGTGTGAATACTGGTGGGCAATGATTTGGTTTAAGTCTTTGTGATTATTTCTGTCTGTAGCAGCATTTTTCTGAGATAGAATAATATTTCTTCTTTATAGAACTTTTAACTATTTTATATTTTATATTCAATTATGTTTGCTTAGCCTAGTTCAATTTCATAAGAATTAAACCTTACACTAGGTTATCAATAATTTATTTAAATATTAAATTGTTTTAATATTTAAATAAATGAATATATAAAAGATAAATGAGTACTCTGGTTTCAACTTTGATTTAATAAAGTTGAGAATTAGAGTTGATATATTTTATTGAAATTTGTTTGGATTTCATGCTTCAAATATCGTTTTATTTATTTACCGATCCAAACCCTACATTGAGAGGATTATATTTGTTATTAAATATTTTATTCCATAAATATTTAATAAGCAAATAATATGAGAAAAACGTATTTATGAACTTTATTTTCAAAGTATAAAATTCACAGTTCATAGATCAATTTTATATTAAAACCCTATGAATTATAATTATAAGATTTGAAAATATTACAATTTTAGGGTTAAAAATTATTACTTTATTTCATTTTCCAAATATTTTAATGTTGATCTTATATTTGGGATGAATAAAATGTTTTATACATAAGTATTCTGGTTCCAACTTTAATTTAATAAGGTTGAGGATTAGAAGTGATTTATTTTATTAAAGTTTGTTTGGATTTCATGTTTTAAGTATAATTTATTTATGCACAAATCCAAACATTACATTGGAAGATTATGTTGGTTATTAAATATTTTATTTCACAAATATTTAATAAAAAAACATAATAAGGAAGTACATTTATGAACTTGATTTTAAATCATAGAACTCATAGTTCATAAATAATATTTATAGCAAACCCTATGAATTTATGATTAATAAGGTTTTTAAAACCTTATAATTTTAGGGTTAAACATTTTTATTTTATTCAGTTTCTCAAACATTTTAATGTTGATTTTATATTTGAGATGAATAAAATCTATTCATTAATTAGACCTTAGTTTTTAAAGGTGAATATTTATAATCAGGGTTTATATCATCATTTTGAAATTTCACATACTTTAATTTTTATTAAGGTAATTGAAATTTCATATTAATTAAAATGCGAAGGCAAATTGTTATTTCAAATCAGTTTTGAAAGCATTTTAATCAATGGTATTGTTACATCAATAGATCTTAATCATAAGGCAAATTTACTTTATCATTTAAAATATAAAAATTTAATGAGATATGCATGTTAGCAGTGATAAACTTAAATCAAATTACCTAGTTTCCCAGGCCCCTTGTTAACAACACTTGCAAACCAAACGAGTTATTCGAGTATTTCTTATACATATACGTAAGATATAGTGAAACACAAAACAAGAACCTTGGAGATATATACTATTCTTTGCAAGAGAGAACTTAACGTTCTAAGTTATCGAGTGGTTTTGTGACTTGACAAAATCGCACCTCAACACAACGTAAGATAAGCTTTGATTGAGTGAAAGGCTTACTGGTAGTTGGTATCCACTTGAACACAACCCCTTTTTGTAAAAGGTGGTTAAATGGTTTACATTTGTTAGATAATTGGGTGATAAAGTAATTAATGGCTTGGATTTTTCCCTGTAAACTATGTAGTTGCTTGAGATTCATGGGAGGGGCATCTCGACGATGGCTTTTACTTTGTTGGAGTCAAATTTAATGCCTCGTTGAGAAATAATGAACCCCAAGATCTTACCTTAAGTGACACCAAAGACACACTTCTTTGATTTCAACCATATGATATGTTCGAGAAGGAGATAAAATATCTTATGAAGATTAGTGAGATGTTATGAATGTTCTTTTGATTTTTCTATGAGGTCATCTACGTAGTATTCCATGATATTATACATGTAGATGTATAATATGTAGTTCATAGCATGTTGGTAAGTTGTCCCAACATTCTTAAGGTCAAAGGGCATGACCTTATAATAGAAATTCCCATAGGGGGTTGTAAAGGATATCTTGTGTTGATCAGTAGGATTGTTTTTGATTTGATTGTAACCAAAAAATCCATCCATAATAGATATAATTTCATGGACTATGATGGAATCAACCAAAAAATCAATTTTGGGAAGGGAGAAGTTGTCCTTAGGATAAGCTTTGTTCAAATCCCTAAAATAAGTACATATGTGAATCTCTTTAGTGGGATTTGGTACTAGGACCATGTTGGATATCCATTCTAGGTACTCAATTCATTGTATGAACCCTACATTGAGAAGCTTTTGGAGTTAAAATTTAACCATTCAGGCAACCGTGGATTGATAGGCTTGACATTCCCATCAAGTGTGAGGTTGTGGACAACTAGTGATGGATTGAGTCTAGGCATATCCATGTAGGACCAAGCAAAAATATTGATGTACTCCTTAAGGAAAGATGTGAATGAGGTGCGTTCCACTAAGAAGAGGTTGACGATAAGTTTAACAATATGGGGATTGGTGGGGTCATCACCAATGTCAACATCGATATTATCTTCGATAAGCATGTGGGAATCATATTGGAGTTGAGCATGTATGGGAATTATATGGAGGTCATTGATAGCCTCAGGTAAATTGAATTTATCATCTAAATATACATATGTATGATTAACCCATGAGATGTGAGAAATATTAGATGGTGAAGGAGTGTTTGCAGTATGTAGTATGGGTGGTGATAGCAAAAAATCTTGTTATGAAGGTGTACGACCTCAGAAAGCAAACACCTAATCTACTTGCAGCATAATATCAAGCAAAAGAACCATAAATGCACAAAGAACAAGGAATTAACAAAACAACACAAGATCTCCTTTATTAATTCATTTAAAACTTTGGTTATAGATAGGTCTCTCTTAGGGATACTATATTTGATACAATGATTAAAATAAGAAATAGGCCCCTACAAGGGGGTGGTGCACTCCACAGGCCTCTCATATTTGTACATGAACTTATACAAGGGCTTACTGATGCCTTCTTCTCTCTTGATCAGAGGTATTTGATGTTATAGATGCTTTGGGCCGGTCTAGGAATCTATGATCTATGTATAAGAAACAATAGAGAATAATCAATAGCATATGTGACCTCTCGTGATGAGGCTCCTTTTTAAGATCTACAAGGAATGATGTAAAAGCATAGTAAATGCATAATGATGCAAAGACAAGTAGAATTGCATAAATAACTTAGAAACTATTGTACAAATGTAATGAAATAATAGATCTATGCTAATATTAATTGATAAATAAAAAACAATGAGAAATTTATGATAAAAACTTGGGAAATAGTGTCTCAAACACTAGGCGGTGCCTATAGGCCACTATCAAGGATAGCAGCCATGAGCTGAAACCTTCTTCCTCATGAAATAGGGGTGGTGACACTCAATCCTTCATCTAAATTGGTGTTCAAGGGTTACCTTCTTGTCCAAAGATAGATTAGTGGTGATTATCATGTGGTACTGAATGCTTGAATGGTGCGTTGTCATTGCTTGATTGGATAACACTTTGTATTTCCTCAAGGGGTATGAAATTGCTCTCCAATTTGCTAGGGCTTCACTACATGAAAACTCTAGATCCTTTCTTGTTCCTGGGAGAATGCATATGTAGACCTTCCAAATTTAGATCTAGATCTAGATCTTGACCTCCTAAGGAAGACAATATCTATATTTGCATGTAAATAACTGTTAGAGGGGAAGTCTTAGTCACAAATTTACATGGAAGGGGCAGTCAAGAGGAGCTCTAGGAGATCCACACCAAAAACTGCTTATAAATAATGCAAGTGCAATAAAATTGTGTGATTTGGGCACGTATTCATGGCCAGTATATGTTTCAGTGCTAGTAACTATCCAAAGTAGTGGCTAGATGTGGCCACTCTCAGCTTCAATAGCCTATGTTGGTGGGTGCTCTGGTTGAGAGTGGCCAAGCCTGAATGGGCCAGAATTACCCCTTATGAGTGGTTAATACCACTGTTGGCTCTTAGAAAGATCCAAGATCAATCATATGGAATTTGAATATGCCCATATGAGTAGTCTCCTAAACATAACACATTTTAGGTTTCTATAGATACCCCTTTTGGGGATGCATTGTGGGAAAACACAATATTGAGCAAAAATAAACCACCTAGGGTCACATTGTAGGGTGTGTGATGATCATTGATCTGATCAACATTAGATGCCCCAGTCATGTGAAATACACACATCCTAGAATCATTACTACCAACAGGATGGAAGGCTTAAATTTGTAAAAGCTTTCGCGAGTCCAATGGTGATCAGGTATCCTTGGTGCTACGATTGGTTCAAAAGGATGAGGTCATCCAGCTTAACTATCATAATCGCTTTTTACCCCAATAAATTTTAAGCTTATGATAGTTGTTTGCAATGATTCATAAGACAAATGTAATTTGGCATGATCGAGTGATCCTTTTTTTATTTTGATTATGATTGTTGATATTATGACTACCCCCTCAAGCGATGAGTCGATGAGGTAAGGACAATGAATAGAGCGATGAGTCGCTTGACCAAGATGATTGATTTATATCCCTTAAGAGGGTTACTTTGATGTCATATGGAAGGTCCTATACAGGTGTAATTTCAACCATTTTTAGTAATTATACACATCTACCCGTAGAGCAGTCTGGCTGTATTGGCCTTCTTAGGAAATCAAGATGATAGCAATTCTAATTTAGCTTGTGTTTAATCACTAGGTTTGATTATTTGTTGAAACTATTATAGAAGAAATGAGATGAATCCTCATTCTCGTGGGGCAGTCCAGCTGCCATGGCCTTCTTCGAGATTGAAGTGAAGCGTCTCAATTCAACCATAACTAATTTACCCCAAATGGCCTTATGGTGATTTACTCATCTTGTCGAATTGCATGGAGCACAAGTTGCTGCAACCGCTAAGTGTATAGAGTAAATAACTGAATATGAGGCTCAATTGAGATTTTGTTTGTTATTTTTTTTGGTTATTTTGTGTTTTATATTATTTTTGGATTTTGATTCGTGTGATTTTTTTTGTAGTTTTTTGTAATTTTTGTTGATTCTGGACCTCTAGATATGCATTAATATCCATTATGAAAATCCTTATGGTTATAACATATGCGCATTTTATGGGATTGACCAAATAACTAAGGTGTCTTTGGAGCATTTTTGGGAGGTATGATATTGATAATACCCCAGTTGATGCTTGAAAATATTTTTGTTTTGATTTCATGTTAATGCGATGCAATGATGAATGCAGTAACTAAATGATGATGTGATTATGCTTATGTATGCAATGTACTAATGACATGCACTAACTAGATAATATATGTATGCTTAGATGCTATGATATAAATGTGTAGGTGCACTACTACGTATGCATATATAGATGTAATGCTTATTTTTAAATGCATGTTTGATTTTGATTTAATTGTATATATAATTTATGATGTTATGATATGGTAAATACAATGTGTTTAATGCATCAATTATATGATGGTGATCTAATGTAAATGAACCTATGTGCTTTAATCACTATAAACATAAGGGATGAAAGTAATATGTGTTTAACAATCTAATGGACAACACCATAGAATGTATTAAAAATCATGAATGTAAATAATAAATCTTATCATAAGAATTAATTATCTAAGCATCCATATGTGAGATGAGATGAGGTGATATGTATGTGCTTTCTTTATAAGCTTTTGTAAATTAAAATATATGTACAAAATAGTCAGTGGTCATCTAAATATCATTGTTGGTAGTTATCCGATATCTGTCCTATTCATGAACACCCTTTAATGAACAAAACCTCCTAAAGTAAGTTGTTGATTTGATTGATGATGTGATTTTTTTCTATTAGGGGATTTTTGAGGTTTTCCATGAGACTCAAACACCCTAGTTACTTCATCAAAATTTTGTATACTAACTATACAGGATTCTTGAAAGATAAGGTTTTGTCATGAATACCTAGATGTTCATTATCTTTGTGTGTGTATATGAATACATTAGATAAGACATAAGCCTACCCTGATGCTAGGTAGGCTTCATTCAACCCATTGCTATATTTGGGATCATTAAATTCCCATCATGATCCTAAGTTGGACTCGATTGGATTAGACCACTAGGCAAGACAAGACACCTAAAGCTAGCTTTTTTACAACTTGCTTAGAACTACCCTAATGCCAGGTGGGATTCATTCAGCCCATTGTTGTATTAGGGATCACTCAATGGTTTGTGGAGATTGACCATTCTAGGGATTCAAGCTCTTCACCCCCTTCTTTTCTTCACATTTATTTGGGATACTTGCTCATGTTTAGTGATGAAAATCACTGTTTATTTTGAATTTGTTTCTTTTGAGTAAGGGAATTTTGTAGTGATGATAATCATTGTTTACTATGCTTTTGAATTTTACTTTGTTTTGGGATCTTTGCTTTTTTTTATGAAAGCAAGGGATTTTTTTGGGTAGGGGGGAACTTGTCCTTTTGCCAATGATCAACATCCTAGGCCATGTGCATCACAAAATGAGCAGGTGAGGACCTTTCACTTAGGATGCCTAGTACCACTTTCTAGTGTTCATATTTCTCTTGTTCCAACTAGGATTTTAGTATTTTGATTAGTGATAGGATTCTGATATATACTAGGTACTATCAAAACTAGACCTCATCTTATACTAGTGAAGATAGCTTTCTCCAGAATATGATAAAATCACTAGGTATGGCTGAGTGACCGAACAATCCTAGTATATCCCTTATAGCAACAGGTGGGTTTGTGTTGAAAAACATAGTTACTTGCATGGTTTATGGATGATGATGGATTTTGAATATGAATTATTGAGGTACAAATGTGATGTTATTTGTAGAATTGCAAACACAATCGATCTAATGCAAGTAATGGATGGTGATGCCTAAATGCAATGCAATTACATGAATGCAAAATGTAAATGTTTTTGTACTTTTGCAAATATTTTTAAATTTTATTGCTTTTTGATTTTTGGTTTTTTCCATTGTTTTTGGAATTTTGATTATTATGAATGTTTTTGAACCTTTTGATTTTAAACTGTTTTTGTGCTTTTGTGTTTTGAATTTTGACCAAAGGTGTTAAGGTGCCTTTGGGGAATTTTGTGAAGTGATCAAATGGATTTAAGATGCCTTTGGGGATTTTTTTGAAGTGACCAAAGGGCTGTAAGATGCATTTGGGGCTTTTTGTGAAGTGACCAAAGGGCTTTAAGATGCCTTTAGGTATTTTTGTGAAGCGACCAAAGGGCTTTGATATGCCTTTGGGGATTTTTGTGAAGTGACCAAAGGGCTTTAAGATGCCTTTGGGGATTTTGTGATTTTACAAAAGGAATTTAAGATACCTTTGGGGATTTTTGTGATATGACCAAAGGGCTTTAATATGTATTTGAAGCTTGTTTGGTTTTGATGTTTTCTAATTTGTTTGGATTTTTATGATTTTCAAATGTTTTGAAATTTTTAATGTTTTGGGTGTTTTTGAATTTTTGTTTTATGTATTAATTTTTTATTTTTTTGGTTTTATGTGTAAAACACCTTCATATGAAGAATTTTGAGAGGTTCAGGCTATTCAACACCTTCTAACGATGTTAGGCGATATGTCCCAGGTTCAATATTCTTAGAGATGATATAAGGACCTATCCAATTGGCCGTAAATTTTTCTTGCAGATGTTGCAGTAGGTTCTCTTTGAGGACAAGATCCCCAAATTTAAAGTCTCTCAAGTGGACTTTATTATTATAAGCTCATGTTAAAAAATCCTGGTAAATGTGAAGATGCTCAAGAGCATTGATGTGACGTTCATCAAGAAGGGTCAATTGATCAAGGTGAGCTTGTCACGTAGTGTTATCATCGATGAATTATTTCAATACAATGCACAATGTTGGAATTTCCAAATCTAAGGGAATAATGGCCTCAGTGCCATATACAATCAAAAATAGTGTTGCCTTAGTGGGCATTTGCACGCTAGTCCTGTAAGCCCATGATGCAAGGGGAAATTACATATGTCAATCCTTATTATTTTATTTTACCATATTATTTAAGATGGCTACGATTGTTTTTTTTGAGGCTTCTACTTGCCCATTTTCTTGTGGATAATATGTTACAAAAATATGCTGAATGTTGTATTTGGATGGTAAATCTTGCACATTTTTGTTCTTGAATGATGGACCATTATCCGATATTATCTTAAAGGGGACCCCAAAGTGACAGATGATATTATGAAGTATGAACTCTGCAATTCATGGTCCTATTATTGACGTTAAGGGGACTGCTTCCACCCATTTTGTGAAGTACTCAGTGGCCATTAAGATAAATGTGTGTCAGCCCAAAGACAAAGGAGAGATATTTCCAATTAGATCGAAACCCCACTGAGAAAATGGCCAAGCTACTTGAATTGGTTGTAAGGGTTGTGATGGCAAGTGTGTCATATTTGCATGATGTTGACACTTAACACATTCCTTACATACTCGCAACAATCCTTCTCCATGATGGGCTAGTAATAACCCATTCAAAGGATGCACTGAACATTGGCCATATCACTGAAATGGCCACTGTATGTACCATCATGAGCTTGTGAAATTACCCAAGCTGATTCTTAGGGATCAAGACAATGGAGGAGGACTCCATCATAGTTTTGATGATACAATATGCCTCCTAGCAAGACATATCTTGTCAAAAAATTTTTAAATGCTTGCTTTGTAGCTTGTGATAATCCCTATGGGATGATTCCAAGATAAAGGAAATATTGTAATTAGGATATCCAATCTTGATATGCTACAACCTCAACATATAATATGACTTGTTCCTCCTGTGATTCGATGTGCACAAATGCAAATTGAAAAACCACATTGTGGTGAATGATGGTACCATTCCCCATAGGACCCTGTGAGATCAAGGACCACCAAGGCACATTCTTTAGAAAGTCTCTGGCTTTATAGAACCACTCATGGTTTGGTTCTATATGAATCATGTTCATTGATTATTTGTTGTCAAAATCCTCATGCTGCATCACTAATTATGAGAGCATTTTCACATGAATGGTAGCAAAATCAATAAACAGATTTTGAGGGATCAAGTATCCCAAAGATGCCATAGAATCTACAAATATATTTTACGTGTGATGGATTGCCTTGATGTCATACCATTCTAGTTGGTCTAGATAAGTGTTTAAAAGCTCTTTGTAATATTTTAGTATTGGATCCCTACATTGAAATAGTATCTTAACTTGGTTGACTATGATAAGGCATTCATCGAAGATATTTAACCTTTTGATCTTCATAGCGATGGCTTTTTGGAGACCCAATATTAGGGTCTCGTATTTGGTGTTGTTATTTGTGCAAGGGAAGTCCAACTTAAATTACAATGGCATTGTAGCACCTTGTGGTGTAAAAAATACAATCCTTGCACCACCCCCTTGCTCACACTTTGAACCATAGAAGAACAAAGTCATGTCAGCTTTATTTTTAGGTTCTTTGGGTTTGGGTGCTTCTAATAATGCAAAGACTACATCATTTGGAAGTTCTATGGTGAGAGGTCTACTATTCTGAAGAGGTGCCTCTACCAATTGATCAACTATGACTTGTCCCTTGATGGACTTTTGGCTTATGAATTCCAAGTTGAATTCTATCAATAGCATGATCCACTTTGTAGTACATGTATTATGATATGTCTTGCTCATCATATACTACAAAGGATTTTGTTTTGATATCACATACATTGTATGACTCAACATGTAGTGGCACAATTTCTTAGTCTTAAAGACCACCACTAAGCACAAATTTTCTACGCATGTGTACCCTATATCGTAGCTCACCAAGGTGCAAATGATGTAATATATCACTTGTTCTTTATCTTGCACATTCTTTTGAGCTAACATGGTGCCCAAAGAAAAATAAGTTGTGGATATATAAAGCAAAAATGGCACATTCAGCCTTGGTGGAGCTAGTACTGGTAGCATTGCCAAGTATTGTTTGATCTCAACAAAGGCTTGTTGACATTCTTCATACCAGTGTAATGAGACCCCCTTGTGTAGTAGTCGATTCATGGATCGATATTTGTTCAATAGTTATGTGATGAATCACTTTATGGATGCTACTTTACAATATAAGCTTCTCAACCCTTTGATATTAGTGGGTGGTACCATTTCTAGGATAGGCTTTACCTTTGCTGGGTTGAATTTGATCCCTCATTTAGAAACAATGAACCCCAAGAGTTTTCTAGAAGTTACAAAAAAGATGCATTTCTTGGGATTCAACTTGACGTTGTGCTCTATCAGCTGGTTGAAGACTTTTCTTAAGATCTCAGCATGCTCTTCACATAGTAATAACTTGGCCAATAAATCATCAATGTAATATTCTATGATCTTGTGCATGTATTCATGGAAAATGTATGTCATGGCCTATTGATATGTGGCACTAGCATTTTTAAGACCAAATGGTATTAATTTATAACAAAATGTCCCCCATGGAGTGGTGAACGTAGTATTGTGCTAGTCTTCGGGTTTAATCTGAATCTAATTATAACCATAAAAATCATCCATGAGGGAGAGCATCTCATGACCTACAGTTGTGTCTACAAGAGAATCTATGTTGGGCAATGATAATGAATCCATCAATGTTGCCTTATTGAGATCCTTGAAATATGTGCAAATGCAGATTATTCCATCAAGTTTTTCTATAGGAACCATATTGGATAACCATTCTGAATAGTCGATAGGAACAATAAAGACTACATCCAATAGCTTCTACAATTCGTTCTTTACCATCAAGGTGATGGTTGGATGCATCTTCCTAAGTTTTTGCTTGACCAGTTTCTTCACAAGATCTATCAAAAGGTTTTGGATAGCCAATTTTGGATCTAGTCTTGGCATATCCTTGTAGGTCTAAGAAAATATATTAGGTCTCTCTTTCAATAGAGGTATGATGATGGCCTGTTATCCTAGAGATAAGCTTTCACTGAACTTAACTTCCTTTGTATTAGAACGATCATTGTTGATTTCCACTTCAAAATTATCCTCTATTGTCATATGTGACCCCTCCTTAAGCTAGTGAGGAGTGGGAATAAAGTGGATGTCATATGTTGGGTTTAAAGGTTAAAATTAACTTGGGTTGAAACCAGCATGATAAAAATCATGTGCATAGCATGGTGCAAAATGAAATGGTTGTAGCATTTCTTCATCTGGAAAGAAATATTTAGGCTCTAAGGGTGAATCAACGTGATCACAATCAATAACATCTAAATTAAGATACAATGGTTTAGAAGGATTGGTTGGGCTATGAAGTGGAGTGGTCAAATCAATGGAGATCATGTTTATGGATGTGATGAAATCTCTAGGACCATGTGGGTGCCACTATGCATTATTGTTTTACCTTCCATAACCAAGATGGGGTTTTAGGGGTATGGGGATCTCAAGATCTGGTCTATGGAAATATGAGAATATGGGATCATTTTGTTGAAGTAGCTCTCTAAATGTAGGTGGATCAAGGTTGATGATGCAATAGATCATATCTAAATTGGGTGGTCTTCCCCTGAGGTGAGGGCCAAGATACACTCTGTGGTAAAACTCATCCATGTCAACAAGCTCATTGAGATGGCGTAAGTTCTGAGGCCCAAGATAGGCCATTTTGGTCTCATATTCATAATAACTATCATATATGAAGAATCCCCCATTATTACCTACTAGAATCGATTGATGACCTGAATGTTGAGACCCAAGATATGTCATTTCAGTCTCATATTCCTAGTCATTGTCATCGATGAAGAACCTATTGTCTATTTCTACTGGCCCTACGATGTGGTGTGCATGTCTAGGCACAAGGTAGGCCATATTAGTTGCATATTATAACTCATAGCCACTCTCATCTATGATGTATCTACCTTCTATGTTAGTTGAACAGGAAAGGTGATGTAAATATTGTGGCCCATGATAGGCCAATCTAGCTTCATCCTCGAATTCACTTGTGACATACTCATTCTCTTCTCGCCCATAACCATAGCCTGGATCATCCTCCCATAGGATGATTCCTGATGGGATTTCTTAGAGAGAGAAATTTGGATGATACTCATCGGGTAGTCCTATGTTGACCATAGCCACCCATCTATCACTCAAGTAGCTTTTGTTTGGTTGATAGGGATTCCATTCAATGTCTTCCCTAAACCCTAAGCTTAGTCTATCCAAAGTTGCTATCAATGAATCATCGTGGCTTCGAATGTGATATCCTAGGCTAGACCTAACAATAGGTATATAATACCATGATTTCAGTTCAAGAAGCAAAAATAATGGCACACATTTAGTGTTCTTTATTGAAATGTAAAAGCGTGTTTATTGCAAGCATTCAAAGGAAATGTGCATAAAGATGTAACTATGTAAATAACTAAAAAACATGGATTATTTGATATAAAAAAGGGGGATTTCTCCTTATATTTTATTAATCCAAATTACTCAATAATATTACATTACATCCCCTTGAGGGCTTCATAACTTGATACATTTCAATATATAATTTTTCAAAGGGATCAAATCCCTCCATGAGCTTTAATGGCGTGTTCCAATGTTCTTCTCACAACCCACACTTGAGAGATAGTCTTGGGATTATCCTAGTGGACCTATTAGCTCCTCCCTCATGTCTGGAATACCTGCACCTACACACAAGATATTGAAATTGATTAAAAGCATATGCATTTATTGATTGAAAACCTTGAAAACATAGAAAGCATGCATCTAGAATTAACAAAACTTATTTATAATAAATCAAAACACTTCCAAATGACTTGAAATTATGATATGACATTATTAAGGTGGTTTTGGAAATATATGAGCATGAATTTAAGGGAAATTATGAACAGAAACTATGACCATCCCTGGCAGGGACAATAAGACCTGAAATCATAAAACTCCTAATTAACCCATCAAAACAACTCCAAAATTGATCAAAATTTGATATGAAGCTAATATAAGTATTTAAAATTGATCTATGGTGGAATTAAACTACAATTACTAACTATTTTGTAACCTTCCTAGTTAGGGATGTAGTTAGGGATGTTGGTGACTGTTATCCGTACCAGGGTGGGACGTTCACAAAAATGGGTGGAATTTACCACCAATTCCAAAGGGATTTGGTTGGAAAATATCCTTACTATTGTGTCAGAAAATGGGGTCAAATTAATTTCCAATTTGATAGGTTTTGGAATAGGTTTGGTGTATTTGGTATTCCCCTAAAAGTGCCTTTGAATGAAGAGTATTTCAAGGAAATATCAAGACGAATTCGATAGCAAAAGCGATGGTAGAATTGGGCAACAATTCATGGTCAAAATTCTTTAACTCTTCTCCTTGAAATTGGGTGAGCACACCTCAATTTATAGCCCAAATAGGGAATTTAGGGCAAAGGGGCAAGTCTTGGCATGCAAGGTAGGTGCTGCCACTTGTCAAAACCTTTGCTATGATTGGGTGGAAGAGGTTGCCCATTTGGGGCCTCCAATTTGGAGTCCCTGATTTTAGTGATAGGCTCCAAATCAATTTGGGTTGATTGGGAAAATAATATGGTAGTAATTTATTGCCATTTATCCACCCCTTTAAATTTTAGAGGGTCTATTTAGGGTTCGTCCCACCCAGGGATGATTAGGAGTGACCATCCTTGGGTGGAACAATCACAACTAAGTCTATTTTTTGAGCATCCCTGGGTGGGATGGTCACAAAGTAGGTGACCCAAAACTTCCCAAAACTAATGGAAAGATTTCAAAAATTATTTGGGAGCCCTATTTGACCCTATAGGGTTTCCAAATGGGGTCATATGATGTCAATAAGAGTGGCATATGTGATGCATTAGCAGTCTTATCTGATTTACATGATTTTGGTGTCTACAGATGCTCCTTTTTGGGACGCGCTATGTGCAACAAAGCGCTGAGCAAAAATAGATGACTAAATCATTAAATTATTAATTTTATTCATTAACCTAACCAAATTTGGATTCCTCCATTTTTGAAAGAGCATACATTCTTGGAATCCTTGCTTTTGACATAGTCGAAGGATTAATTTTGGGTATACCTTTCAGCCGCACTATAATAACAGTTTTAGGGGCTTGAGGTATACTAGGTTTTGATGCCTTGTGTTCTTGTAAGCCTTTACATGGGTGGATTCCTAAGTATTCAAGGATTTAAATCCCTATTTTTTTTGCTTATGTTGATTGTTTGTCCTAGCATGGGCTTGAATATTGCCTTTAGCAAAGATTCTTTTGAATGTATGAAACTTGTACTTTTGAGTATTTTATTGTTGATTTGATTTATGAAATTGTTATTATGACTACCCCCTAAATATATGATTCTATTAGGTCATGAAAAATTATAAATTGATGAGTTTCTTGACATATATGACTTAATTGGAATAACTCTTTGTTTTACCCTTTATAATATAAACCTATTTTGCTAGGATTTTTGATCATTTTGATGAGAATTTGTGGAAGAAAAAGACTAAAAATTTTATTCCTGTGGAGTGGTCCAACCATGGAGGATTTATTTGGGATTAAAATAAATAATTTTAAGACATCCATAAATACTAATTGTTCAATCTTGATCCCTACTAATTTTTGACCCTTTTTAGCTTGTTTTTGGTGGGTTTTTGGCCCTATTTTTGATGTTTTTGAGTTGTTTTTGTGAAATTTTTTGGTGACCATCCTAGGGAGGGACAAGTACATATTTTATGACCATCCCATGGTGGTACATTTGGTAAATTATGTTCTCATAGCACCTTGGGATGGTCGGCCTGTTTTGGTGCCTATTTAAGCCCAAAATGGGGCAAATAGGCTCATTTTTGCATTATGTTTGTATAAATTTGAGAGGAGAGAGGTAGGAGGGTGAAATATTAAATTGATGTGTTGCTAAAACATCTACCCAATAGTATTATCCATCCAGAGGATGCGACAGGCGATGGATCCAATGCGAGATGGGTATGGAACACCTTTTGTCTACTCCCTTTATTTTAAGTAAAATCACAATTTTTGTTGTTATTTTCCTAATACAAACTAAATTATGGTTAAATAACCTTAATTTTAGAAAAATGTAATAGTATTAGCTTTTATTTGTAATGTAGTTTCTTTAAATTTTCAATTTATGTCATTTTAATTGCTTTTTAGGGCTATTTTTAGGGCATTTTTAGGGGTCAAAATGACCTTGTTTTGCCCATTTTTGGGGACCGTCCCTAGGTGGGATGGTCATGGTTGGCCATCCTTGGGTGGGAATATCACAAAATTGGGGGTCATCCCTGGGTGGGACATCCAAAAACTGGGGCAAAAAGAGCCCCTTTTTAGGCATTTATTATTATTATTGGACTGTTTTTATGCATTTTTAGTGCATATTTGACA
Organism: Wollemia nobilis; assembly: GCA_028583015.1. Taxonomy (NCBI): domain Eukaryota; kingdom Viridiplantae; phylum Streptophyta; class Pinopsida; order Araucariales; family Araucariaceae; genus Wollemia; species Wollemia nobilis. The sequence continues at coordinate 9,872 of JAQPPZ010002729.1, read as the reverse complement.
AGTTAGTTCACTCCATCAGGTTGTGAAGAGTTGGTACAGAGTTCTAAATCTATTACAGGTCACTAGGTACATGTTTACTAAGGGGTATTGGTGATGGCTTGATGTCATTGGCCTAAAGTAGGTTACACGGTTAGAGCCAGTTGTGAGCGACCGTGCCTATTTGACTGCTTTGATAGACCTATGGGACCCTCGTACTAACACATTTCACCTAGATATGGGTGAAATTATAGTGACACTAGAGGATGTGTATTGGATATTCCATATATCGATAGAGAGATGTCCTATCTTATGTACTCCCACAGAGCGACGAGATGCCATGATTCGAAGGTACTTTGGGGGATGCTGGGGGGATGCAGCAATTGATCTTCTCAATAGAGGGATATTAGTGATCACATGGTTTGATGCTAATATACTGAAGGTTAGACATGCTTTGTTGATGACCTTGATTAGAAAAATATTACTTCCAAACTCTTTAGGAGCTAGGTTCCCTTGGAACTTGGTAGAGTTGTCTAGCCTTGTGGATTGTACGGAGGAGGAGCCTATGATTATGGCTTGGGATCCTACTCTATTAGCATAGTTATATGATGAGTTGTATGATATCTGATCCTATGGGTAGAAAGAATTGGGTTGTATCTTCCTATTATAGGTTTGGGGATGGCTGCATATTGTTGTGGATCGACCACTTGGACTGCCATGGACCACCCAAGCAGAGTTAGCAGATAGGGAGATTGGTTATGCTAGGCTATGGGAGAGGGATTGAGAGAGAGGCAAAAGTCACCAATATTCTAGGTATATTGAGAACTACGTAGAGTATTTTGCATGTCTTAGGTTAGGAGACATTATATGGAGATATTATAAGAATTGTCCTATGTGGAGGGATGTTGAGGCATAACTACGTCGGGTACGATGAGGGAGATGGCTCGTGGGATGACACAGGATAGAGCATGAGTATTACCAGTATGCTTGATTCTTACAATAGATTGGACTGCGCTAGGGGTTACCTAGTGAACCTATTATCTATCATCATTAAGGGGTTGAGAAGACTCTCATCTGGACGATTGTGGAGCCTTTGGGGGTGGAGTCAGATCTTGTTGTTGAGGTTACCAAGTTGTATGATGTCAGCACTATATATGAGTATGACTCCTAATGGATTACACGATAGTGGCAAGGAGAGGGACCACTAGGTGGAGATGTGGCTATGGAGGTAGAGGAGGATATACCTAGGGCTACCCCAGAGGTAGTGGATCAGGATGAGCCCATTGATGATGAGCAGTCAGGCACAGGTGAGTGATATGTACATCAGCACATGGTAGAGGATAGAGTGGAGTTCTTGGATGTGCGAGATCAACTAGAATTTGGTGGTGAGGAACTTGAGGACCAGAGCATGTAGGTACAATTCGCAACATGAGATGCCACTATTACAGGGCTACAGAATGAGCTCAGTAGGGTGCAATAGGACTTTGAAGAGGAGAGAGCTCTTCTACAGGTATAGATGCAGAGTGGACAGGTTGAGATGGTGAGATAGGTAGCTATAATAGCTACTCTTCAGACTCAAGTTGGAGCATAGAGTCCTAGCCATAGGGAGTCCAGTAGTGGTGAGGTATCCAAGATGCAGGAGGAGATGGTACATCTCCAAGGTTTAGTGGTGACCTACCAGAATCAATGCTGATAGGATCAGACCTATATTGACATCATAGAGGATGAGATAGTTCACCTTAATGGGCACATACCAGATCAGGCCTTATCCATTGGATCATAGCAGAGTCAGAGGAGCGATACAGGATAGTCATCTATTCATATGAGGCCTCCTAGTTATGCACGTTGGTTAGATAGGGTAGTTGGGAGCATGTATGGTAGTTTGGGATGGACTCCTACTAAGGGCAGAGGAGATAGTCATGGTGTTGGTCCTACGTGACCATGGCTATGTAGACTCTGATGGTTCTTTTGGATTTTTGGTTTTTTTGGAGTGTGAGGTCAGATGACTCATGTTTATTGTAGTCTATAGGTAACTTTATGGACTATGATGTATCTTTTGACTTTGTACATATGGATATATATGTATTTTTCTTTTATCATCATGTATCCTTATACTGCTATATAATATATTATGCTTATGATGTTTGTGATGGATGTTTAACATGGATGCATGTATTTATCCTATGATGTGATTTGATGATATGTAGATGTGTATATGCATGATGCAATGGATGATTTATTTAATTTTGTATGATGGATTTGTTATATCTATTTGAAACATTATATGCTAGCACCATATACTATAAAAAATGCATTATATCAATTTCATGTTTATGTATGACACTATGTTATGGCATATGTACATGTAAACTAACAAATATGTGATAATGTGATTGTAACTAGAATAATAATAAGACGAGGTAATATGATATGATGTATTTGGAAATTTTTAGGAGACTCAAACACTTTAGTTACCTAATAAAAATTTGTATAGTAACTATGCAAGACTTTTGCACAAGATATACATCTGCTAAGACAACCGATATAATCAACATCCTTGTGTGTGCATGTGTATTCATTACCATGATAACACATTAAGTTACCCTAGTGTCAAACATGATTCATTCAGCCCATATGTACTAGATATCACCATGCGAGTCTCATTATCCTGAGTTTTTGTACTTAGATTAGACCACTAGGTAGTATAGGTTACAAAAATTTAGCCCATCCACATTCAAACATTGGTTTGGACTCAAGAGAGGTGCTTATATGATAGACATATCATCATGCGTAAGGATACCACAATTTCCAAGTAGGCTATCCACAAAACCTGTAATGAGGATCACCTTATGGTTCTCTAATGCTGAGAATTCTAGGGATTCAAGGTTAGGACTCCTTTCTTTTATTTTAAATTTGAACTTTTCAAGGCAGTTGCTCATTTTCGTTTGTTTGAGCAAGGGATTTTGGTAGTGGTGAGAACCACTATTTCTTTTTGCTTTTTCTAATGGTAAGAACCACTATTTATTTTTGCATATTTTGAAGTTATGATAATAATTGTTGAGTGTTTTACTTTGTATACTTGCCCCAGTGTGAGGCAAGGGATTTTATGCGTAAGGAGGATCTTTTCCTTTTGCCAATTCTCAGCACATTTTAACCATTCACATAGGGGAATGATCAAGATAATCTTTTTCGCTTAAAGCAACCTAGACCACTTTGTAATTTCACCTTTCCTTGTGCTAGAATTGGATTTATTAGTGTGAAAATGTGTTAGGATTTTGATGTATACAAGGTATAATATAAGTGGGAATCTACCTCCTAAAAAAGCATGATAGTTGTCTACAAAATCTGAAAATACAATTAAATATGGCCGAGTGACCGAAAACCTTAACAATGTCTTACAAACAATGGTTAAGTGACGGGAAACAGGCATAAAATATGGAGTGTAAATGGAACTAATATGTGTAATGTCAACAGGTGGTATGACTGACATATGATAAAAATGAATTTCAACAAATGCCTAGTGCATAGACCTAGTGCTAGACATATATGGTCAACTTCTAAGAATCCAAAATGTAATGATGAATATACCTAATGCACAGAGTGTAAAATGTGAATGTTAAGAAATGCAATGCAATGCAATATTTTTGTATTATTGTATTTTTAATATATGTATATATAGGTTGAACAATGGGTTTAATGAATGTCATTGGGGCTTTTTGGGTAACCAAAGGGATTATAGATACCTTTGGGGCATTTTGGGATGACCTAGATGGTCATAGACTACCTAAGGGTATTTTAGGATGACCAAGGGGCTTATAGATGCCTTTGGGGCTTTGAATGTTGACCAAAGGGCTTATAGATGCCTTTGGGGCATTTTGGGATGACCTAAATGGTCATAGACCACCTAGGGAAATTTTAGGATGACCAAAGGGATTATAGATGCCTTTGGGGATTTTTGGATTGACCTAGACAATCGTAGATTGCCTAGGAGCATTTTAGGTTGATTTAGACAGTCGTAGACCACCTAGGAGCCTTTTATGGTGACCAAAGAGCTTATAGATGCCTTTGGAACTTTTTGGATTGACCTAGACAATCGTAGACTTCCTAGGAGTATTTTATTTTGACCTAGATGGTATAGAATGCCTAGAGGCATTTTAGGTTGACCTCGATGGTCATAGACTGCCTAGGGGTATTTTATGGTGACAAAAGGGTTTATTGATGCTTTTGGGGATTTTTAGATTGACCTAGACAATTGTAGACTGCCTAGGAGTATTTTATTTTGACCTAGATGGGAATACACCACATAGGAGCATTTTAGGTTGACCTATATGATCATAGACTACCTAGGGGAGTTTTAGGTTGACCTAGATGGTCATAGACCACCTAGGGGTATTTTATGGTGACCAAAGGGCTTATAGACACCTTTGGGTATTTTTAGATTGACCTAGACAATCATAGACTACCTAGGAGCATTTTAGGTTGACCTAGATGGTCGTAGATCACCTAGGAGTATTTTATGGTGACCAAAGGGTTTATAAACACCTTTGGGGCTTTTTGGATTGACCTAGAGAATAGTATACTCCTAGGAGCATTTTATTTTCACCTAGATGGTCATAGACCACCTAGGGGTATTTTAGGTTGACCTAGATGGTCATAGACCACCTAGGGGCATTTTATGGTGACCAAAGGGCTTTTAGACACCTTTGGGGATTTTTGGAACCTAGACAATCGTAGACTGCCTATGAGCATTTTATTTTGACATAGATGGTCATAGACCACCTAAGGGCATTTTAGGTTGACCTAGACGGTCATAGATCACCTAGGGATATTTTATGGTGACCAAAGGGCTTATAGATGCCTTTGGGGCTTTTTGGATTGACCTAGACAATCATAGATTACCTAGGAGCATTTTATTTTGACCTAGATGGTCATAGATCACCTAGGGGAATTTTAGGTTGACCTAGATGGTCATAGACCACCTCTAAGCATGGAAATACTACATATTACTAATATTAATTTGTTTAGGCTCTTCATTTCCTTCTATGGATGCTAAGTGATAAGTTCTAGGTCTAATTTGACTTGTAATGATGAATGGACCTAACCAGTTTATCGTAAATTTATCCTGTAGAGAGGGTGGTAAATTTAAGTTTTGTTGGTTCTCTTTTAGAGCTAAATCACCAACCTAAAAGTCTCTCTGGTGTACTTTCATGTTGTAAGCTCTCTTAAGGTGTTCCTGATAAACACGTAAATGCTCAAGAGCATTGACACATTTTTCATCAAGCAACGTTAATTGATCTAAACGATCTTGTCTAGCGGTATCACCATCAATTAATTCTTGCATAGAAATCCACAATGATGAAATCTATAACTCTAGAGGTATGATAGCCTCATCACCATACACTAGTGAAAATGGATTTGTCCTAGTAGACGTCTGAATGCTAGTGCGATAGGCCTAAAGGACAAGAGGTAATTGATTATGCTAATATTTATGATTTTACTTAACGATTTTCTTCAAGATGGCTACTACTATCTTATTGGATGCCTCTGCTTGCCCATTGGATTGCGGATAATAGGGTATGAAAAAGTTGTGCTTTATGTTATACTTTGTAGTTAACACATGCACATCCTTATTTTTGAAGGGTGTTCCATTATATGATATTATTTTGGATGGAATACCAAAATGACATATGATGTTATGTAACATGAACTCCGTGATGTGAGGTCTAGTCGTAGTGGTAAGAGGAATTGCTTCCACCCATTTTATGAAATACTCAGTTGCTATTATGATAAACATGATGACCTAAGGAGGTAAATGAGATTTTTCCAATTAAATCAAACCCCCATTGTGCAAACGACCAAACCGATTGAATTTTTTGTAAGGCCTGTGAAGTAACATGTGTCAAATTTACATGATGTTGACACTTCATGCACTTATTTACATAAATTCATAAATCTTACTCTAAAGTTGGCCAATAATACATGCAAATAATATGCTCAGCAATGGTCATACTGCTACAGTGGCCACAACATGTACTATTGTGTGCTTGGAAAATGGCCCAGGCTGACTCCTGTGAGTCTAAGCAATTAAGGAGGATACCCTAATAGCTCTAAAAATACATTATGTCTCCTAATAAGACATATTTTTCTACCTTTTTCTTAAATGCTCACTTTGCGGCATTTGACAATCCAGTTGGAATATTTCCTAGTTTTAAATAATCTTTGATTTGTATGGCCCAATCTTGCTTTGAAGAAGCCTCAATTGTATGAATAGTGTAATCCTTTTGATTTTCGTCTTGTGCAAATGCTGATTGAGAATGAACTTGTAGATATAGCATTGTGCTAGTATCAAAAGAATTATGAGATAATAGAGTCCCCCAGTTGATGTTATTCAAGTAATTGTGTAGTTGAGGGAACTGTTCATGTGAAGGTTCAATCTGAATCATGTGGACATATAATGTGGTGTTATGCTCATCACACTTAGTCACAGATTTCACTAGCATTTTTACTTGAATAGTCATGATATCATCTAAAGGGTTTTGCAGGATTACCGACCCTAAGGAGACCATCGTGTCTGCAAAACTATTAGATGAACGAGGGAGTGCCTCAATATCATACCACTTAAATTTTACCAAAAATGTTTCCACTAGGGATTTATAGGCTTGCAATATGGGACACCTACACTGGAATATCCCTTTTACCCGATTAACTATGAACAAGGAATCATCAAAAATGTTTAGCTTGGTAATTTTCATGGTGTTTTTCATTTGAAGGCCTATGATAAGGGCTTCATACTCGGTGTTGTTATTGGTGCAAAGGAAATAGAGTTTAAACTAAAGAGGTATGGGAGCCCTTTACGATGTGAAAAATATAATATATATGCACCACCCCCTTGATCACATTTAGAACCATCAAAAAATAGAGTTATGTTCGCCTGTGACTCAGGCTCTGTAGAATCAGGTGATTCTGAGATATGAAACACTCAATCATCAGGAAGTTCTACATTCAGAGGTTGGTATCCTGTAGAGGAGCCTCTACTAGTTGATTGGCTATGACTCGTCCTTTGATTGATTTTTGTCCAATGAACTCTAGGTCAAATTTCATCAACAACATTATCTATTTTGTTGTGTGACTATTGTGATATGTTCGACTCATCATATATCATAATGGATTTTCCTTAGATACTACATACGTGGTATGATTGAGCATGTAATGGTGTAGCTTTTTGGTGGCAAAGACCACTGCTAAGCATAGCTTATTAATGTATGCATATTTTATTTCATAGCTAACTAGTGTACGACTAATATAATATGTAGCCTGTTCTTCATAAAATTCATTCTTTTGAGATAGCATGGTGCCCAATACCAACTCAGTGGATGAGATGTAAATATAGAATGGAACTCCTGGTCTTAGAGGAGCCAATACGGGTGGCAAAGCTAGATATTGCTTGATCTCATCAAAGTCATCTTGATATTCCTCATTCCAATGAAATGAGACCCCCTTGTGTAGCAACCTATTCATGGGTCGACACTTATCCGATAATTGCACTATGAAGCATTTTATGGATGTGACCTTTCCTTGCAAGCTACATAGTTGCTTAATGGTTGTGGGGGGAGGCATTTCTAAGATTACCTTGAGCTTTTTTGGATCTACTTCTATGCCCCGCTTGGATACTATGAATCCCAAGAGTTTACTAGATGTGACACTAAATACACACTTCTTGGGATTAAGCCTAACATTATGCTCAATGAGACAGTCTAGAACTTTGCACAATACACCGATATGCTCATGGCGCAATAGATATTTTGCTAATAAGTCATCCATGTAATCTTCTAAAATATTATACATGTAATCATGGAAGATATATGTCATGGCTCATTGGTAAGTTGGGCCAGCATTCTTAAGGCCAAAATGCATGACCTTATAACAGAATGTCCCCTAAGGAGTTGTGAACGCCATTTTTATTTGGTATTTTGGATTAATATGAATTTTATTATAGCCAAAGAAATCACCCATAAGGGATAATATTTCATGTCTTGTTGTAGTGTCTACCAATGCATCAATGTTTGGTAAGGGAAACTCATCCTTAGGACTCGCTTTGTTGAGATCTCTAAAGTCAATGCAAATGTGAATCCTCCCATCAGGATTTTTATGGGTACCATGTTCGAAATCCATGGCAGATAGTCTACTGAGATGATGAAATCAGCGTCCAACAAATTTAATAATTCATATTTCATCATTAAGGCTATTTTTGGGTGCATCTTACGCAACTTTTGCTTAACTAATTTGATCTTTGGATCCAGTGTAAGATTATGTGTGACTAAATTTGGGTCTAGTCCTGGCATATCTTTATAAGACCAAGAAAAAGCTTTTATCCTTTGTTTCAATACTTTTGTGAATTCATCTTGTTCAACAGGTGATAGACCTTCCCCTAACTTGATAATATGGGGATTATCAGGATCATCGATATCCTTGTCAATTGTTGGCTTAATTGATATATGAGACCCATATTCCAACTAATGTGGAGTGGGAATCAGGTGAATGTCATTAGATGGATTTACTTAATCCATAGGAAATTTAGGGTCAACCTTAGACTAAAAATCATCTTGAGTAGTTCTTGGAGAAAATTGAAATGGTTGTAACATTTCCTCACAAGGCTAGTACTCTAATGGTGATGGGGAAGAATCTCCTTGATCAAAGTCAATTACCTCAAGATCGAGATGCAATAGCTTTGATGGGTTATTCGGATCTATCAATGGTGTAGTTAAATATATGGAAATCATGTTTATGGATACATGATCTCCCATTGAAGGATGAGTGGGCCTAGAGACCTGATTTTATCTCATAACTCGCGAGGACGGTTCTAGTGGAGGTGGAATGAATGGTGGTGCCCATTGCAAAAGAGGGCGAGCTTTATCTTCATGCATCAATAGCTAGCATCAGATGGGGCCTTGGATGGGGAATAACATGTGAAGATAATACTCATCCTCATAATCCAAGGGGAACACTCTCTCATAGTCATCATCTAAGCTAGGACAATTTATCGGTGTGACGCCATAGTCATATTCATCATCACTTGTCCATTCATGAGGAGGACCTTGATCCTCTTCCTCACAATCAAATTTCAAGGTATGTGAGCTCTCCCCCACTTCATGAGGTTGAGAAACATCACTGGATATCCATTGATCTATTATTTATATGGGAAAATAATCTCCCAATGAATGAATGTGATTCATATTGGCATCCGGATCACGTGTAAGCTTATCTTGATAACCTAGACATAGGTGTTCTAGACTATCCCTGAGAACATCCAATGGTACTGGCTTATTGTATCTCAACCCAAATTTATCATAAGGTAGCTGATATTGGGGCTGAAATGGAACACGAGGACCCTACTCATATAGGATTAAACCAAAACCATACTAATTATAGCGATCTAAATACCACAATGCATAATCTTGATTTTATAGATAGTTTACATCCTCAGAAAAGGGTTTATCATCTTATTATTTCTAAGGAATTGGTAGGGCTCCATACTCTAAACCCCCATATACAAAATTATTTTTATTGGGTGGTAGACCAAGAGGTTTGATGCTACCTATGGGAAGACGAGATCACCCCATATCTTGCACTCTCTATAGATGGAACCATTGTGACAGTTCGCACTAGATATTCTCCTATCCTTGTACTAGACATGCATTGTGACCTGGGATGATGAAGGTGGATGAGACAAAAATGAGGTTTAAGATGACTCAATGTGAACCTCTTGAGATGATTCTTTGTTTAATGAACAAGGAATTTCTTCTGTGGATATGGTGGAAACTAGAGGTAGGCTCTCATCAATTAGCCTCTTCAACATGTTCCTCAATGGAGGATCTGACGATGTTGAGGGCATCTCT